>CAJGYO010000011.1:46144168-47610835 GCA_904845875.1 Miscanthus lutarioriparius | reverse complement strand
GGAGCGCTTTCAAACATGTGTTGCATAATGATGAGCTCTATTGGAGAATCGCCAAAGACTTGTTTCTTAAGTGCTTGGGATCAGATCAAGCAATAGTGGCTATGGGAGAAGTCCATGAAGGCATTTGTGGTACGCATCAATCGGCCCTGAAGATGAAGTGGTTATTGCATAGAGCCGGTTTCTATTGGCCTACTATGATTGCCGATTGCTTTTGTTACTACAAACGATGCGAAGAGTGCCAGAAGTTTAGAAATATTTAGCTTGTGTCTGCTGCTATGCTTCATCCTATCATCAAACCATGTCCTTTTCGTGGTTAGGGGTTAGACTTCATTGGCCAAATTCATCCCCCATCTTTAAAGGGACACCGATTTGTGTTGGTTGCTACGGATTACTTTACTAAGTGGACCGAGGCAGTTCCTTTGAAGAATATAACACACAAGGAGGTAATTGAGTTCATTACTAAGCATATTATCCATAGATTCAGCATCCCTCAAACATTAACTACAGATCAAGAGACATCTTTTGTCTAAGGAGGTGAGGAAATTTGCCTAATTATATAAGATTAAGTTGCTCAATTTATCTCCATACTATGCTCAAGCTAATGGCTAGGTTGAGTCTAGTAATACGACTTTGATCAAACTTATCAAAAAGAAGATTGAAGAAAATCCAAGGAGGTGGCATGAAGTTTTGTCTGAAGCTCTATGGGCGCATCGCATTTTAAGGCATGGTGCTACAAAAGTTACTCCTTTGGAGTTGGTATATGGTCAAGAGGCTGTGTTACCTGTGGAAGTGAATTTGGATGCATACAGGCTTGCTAAACAAAATGATTATCTATTGTTGTGTACCATGACTTGATGATGGATAATATCGATGAGGTGACTTATGTGAGATTAAAAGCTCTCAAGGAAATAGAGAAAGACAAGGCTCGAGTTGCCAAGGCATATAACAAGAAAGTCAAGAGCAAATCCTTTCAAGTGGGAGAATTAGTGTGGAAAACCATACTTCCAATTAGATCGAAGAGCAATCAGTTTGGCAAGTGGTCACCAAATTGGGAGGGTCCTTATAAAGTTATCAAAGTCATATTTGGTAATTCCTATCTGCTAGAGGCATTGCAAGATGAACGTCTCACAAGAACAATAAACGGAAGGTACTTGAAAAGGTATTTTCCAAGTGTTTGGCAAAAAGCCTAAGTGCTCTCCAAGCAATTGCTGATACATGTATCGCCCTTAGAACAAAAATGGCCGATGTATACATCGCCCCTAGCCACTAAGCAGCCGATGAGATAGGTATCGTTGCTGTTTGGTTTTTGAATAGTGTTTCAGGTTCATGTATCATTTACCTGAAATGGGGGGGCATATGTTGACAATCAAATTGGGCCCAAGCCAATTTAAATAGGCCCATGACAATTTTGGTCCAATCTCAGCAAAACTCCATAAAGCGACATGATATTAATACCATATTGGTTTTTCTATGGGATAAGACCACCCCTACCCCTTATAAACTAAGGGGTACATGGCCGATTGACTTCCCATCTATCCAATCGTCATACAAACCAATGTATCAACTCATTTTACCCCTTTAATCCTCTCATCCCCTCCTGCTGTTCGGCACGTCTCCCGGTGAGATTTGTCGACATCCTAGACGGCCTTGCTGATCCTAGGAGATCCTCCACGTGCTCCTCCCTGACGGATCTTCCTAGGAGAAGTTCGGAAGCGTTTTTTAGCCAAGAACAGGCTCTACATCGGCCTTATCAGTCTCTAAATCGGTTTGGTCGATTACGTTGCATTCCTGCTGCGTTGTAGGTTGATCTACAACCTCTTTTGACGTCCAAAGCCCTGCTGGTGTGTTGGCTTGGGGTCATCTTCGACGTCAACACCATCCGAAGATTTCATAGAAAGCATTGCATACACGATATTGCAAGCTCACACACACACACACACACACACATATATATATATATATATATATATATATATATATAATGCCCGTGCTAACGCTACGATGACATTTGGTAATCCAAATCAAACAACAAAAAGTGATTTACTAGCATAATACTTGTAATTTCAAAAGATCTAGATCCAATATTACAACAGGAACACTGACCTCTTTGCCAAAGACAACTTTATTATCATAGATTCAACAATAATACCATTACAAAACAAGACTCTTGACACAAAACTGGAAACAATACTCAGTCTTTGATATGACATATTGGCAAAACATGTACGTTCACGCACAACTTTTTCTCTCTCCACTCCAAACTTCTTAATTCTTAAGCTTTGCAGCTACCAGCCTTCCTGCTGAGCTCATGAGCCATCAGGTTGTACTTGCACGTGTCAACAAAAGAAAAAAATAAAGAAAACTCACGAACATAGATTGAGAAAATATTTACAATTCATGCAAAAAGCAATTTAAATAATTTCCAGCAACAAACATCAGCAAGCCTTGCTTGCACCCAGTCACATAGGTCAGCTCTGTAATCCTGCAGTGTAGTTATAAACAGAAGGCCCAGATAATTTTACTATCAAACATAATTAACTACTTTAGTATTGCTGCTGACAACAGCAAGCCGACAACCAAGACAAAACCACTCCAGTATTGCACCCAACAACAGCCAAAAGAAAACTACTCGAGTACTGCACCTTCAACAGCAAACCAGCAGCTAGAAAGATATGCACAGAGAAATACATCTCCTACAGGAGCACATGCCTAGGCAGCAAGATGGTTTCAGGGCTTCAAGCTCCACTATCTTCATAAGGTGCCCTTAGAGCTAATTAGCTGGTGCTTTATCTGGATGTCCAGTGGACTCAAGTTACACAACATGATTTAATCTTTGAGATAGCCAAAATAGTTGCATTATCATTGACATAGGGAACACATACCAGAAGCCGCAATTGCTTGCCAATAGCCCACATGATTGCCTGAAGTCCCAGCCAGATGAAATATTATCTGAGAAGACAATCAAATGACTGTAAATATAATCTAGCCTGAGATGTAGATTCATAAACATGCAATGGAAAGAGAGCTAACATCAAGCTTATAATTGTGCTCAACGCTAATTAGCCCATCCCATCAAGTATCCCATTTCACCTAGATTATTTTTTTCATAAATAAAAAAAGAAGGGCACATAAGAAAGCATGCCTGCAAATCCTGAAAAAATGCAATATAACCTGTGACGTCTAATGATTACATTATTTAAGAAAGAATGTAGCTTTGTAATGTGTCAGTAATGATTAAATTTGGAAACAGACAATTGAGATCGTGCCACTTTCAGGGCTCAACAAACACCCAGGTAACATTTCCTGTAGCAAGAGATCGTTGTCTGAACTCCAGGGCTACTTGGGTTCTAGAAAAAAAAGTAGGCCCGGGACCTCACTGTAACAGAACCGACCAATTATACGAAATTAAGTAAGAAAATCATCCACCAGAGCAGACGATTGAGCAAACTTAAGCCCGTATAACCCGGTAGTCCGTGAAATCACGAAGGATTTCAAACCAACTCGTGTCCCAGCCATGATCGTAATAAGTTTAGCGGTCACCAATCACATATTACATAAAAGTTTCCATAACAGATACATCAGAGTTTAAACATAGTTATTACAAAACAAGTTCGAATAAAAGTAGCGGAAGTTATTTGTTTAAAACCACACACACTCACACGTAGTTCAAATATAGTGCCAGCTGATGATCATCTCCAACAAAAGCATTAGACGAGACGTAAGGAATGACCATGCCCATGGTCCTAAGCATCACCCATCGCAGGATACAGGCAGTTGATACAATAGCCATAGTACATCTGCCCATCTGCAACAAGTGGGAATAAAACCCTGAGTACGAGAATGTACTCAGCCAGACTTACCCGACATAACCGAAAATAAATGACACCAAGGATTATGCAGGCATTATAGTAGGGTAGCTGACTCATTTGCAAAAGAAGCATTTTTAGCATTTCAAGAACCTTTCTAAAAGCATTATTGTCAAGTTAAATTATTATTAACCTGTCGACTAGATTTGCACCTATACTAGAGTAAACATGTGATTAAGCAATTAATGATAACCACTTGATCATTAAACAACTTCCATCTTGTCATATTCACTATAACTGTCCAAGTGTTCCATAAACATTTACTACGATGAAGTAACTCAAGTCAAGTGCTCACTATCCAGGGCGATGGCGATTGAATCGATTCCTAACCCGGTGGTGATTTATTCCTTACACAAATCTCACTCACCCGCTAAAGTGAGATATTGATCACCGAGTCAACTTCCAGGTATCTCGAGTTTGCCAGAACCACATGTACCCGGGGCCGACCGATCGCACTTTGGTCTTATCATCCCGCCCGTGTCCTACCACACCGCCGGCGCACGGTGGCTGCGGGCAATCTACTCGGCCCGAAAATCTCCCAGCTTCAGCGGTCGGAAGGTACTTTATCCTAAATGTAAGGCATGCGTTCAACATGACTCGAGGCCCAACAACGGTGGTCCTTAATCGACCTGCACGGGAAACACTACGGTCCAAAACCCCGCAAGTCTCCGCCCGGTCTCAACTTCATTTAACACTTAGTTATACCATGACTTCCTAGCCATCCAAACAGATGGTAACCACCTATAGCTCGCAGGTGTGAAATCACCCGACTTCTACCGGTCTAAGCCAGCTAAGCATTGACTCGACTACGGATACTAGGGTAACAAGGATATAGTATAACAAAGGTAAACAAGGTATAATGCAGCAACGGTTGCAAACAACTCCTGAACGTAATGCATCAATTTAAAGTAAAGCATTTAACGAAATCATTGCAAACCGGAGAAAGATGCTGTCTGGGCTTGCCTCTCTCGAAGGAGCTCGGACGGTGATCGGGCACTCCGGAAGTTCTTCAACGTCCTCCTCGTCGACTTACAGCACTTCCTCTTTGCTGCACCTCGAATCGCTTCCTCGGGCTCCTCGGGAATGACGACTGGGCTCTCGGTTTGCGATCCTGTATGATGCAATGCGTGTAAGTGCCTATGCAATCGGTGCATCGAAGGAGATGAATGCAATGAATATGTTGAAAGGCAAGGTAGACAACATCATCCAAGAAACTATGCTACAAGCACATGTCATCTACTGCATTCTCTTGTACTACCAATATGTTAAGTCAACATATTTTAATAAATGCTTCAAAGATACACCAAAGCTTTACTAATTTCTTAATCACACTTAAGGCAATACTTGCTTAAACCCTAATTAATAATAGGTTTGAATAGCAACCTATATTTCTGATGCTCCTAAAAATCTGAGAAAATTACAGTAGCATAATACTACCCTAAACAGACTACCATAAAAATTTCATGGCATTTGGATAAGTAAACTATCCTACACAAAAATGACAAGCTATAGCATAAAAATGAGCATGAAATTACTTTGTACTATGAAAAGTGTCAAACAACAGAATTAATATTTTTCCTAGGTTCTTCATGGTATATAATGACTGTACAAAAATTACCACATGCATGTTTTATACAAATTTTGCTCTCTAGCAAAAATAACAAAAATCAGCCATCTAAGGTACTTGAACTACACCTCAAATTTTTCCCACAGCACATGCATGAAACATATTTTTCCTAGGAAGTACATGACATAAGAAGATTAACAAACTTGGAATCATATTTTTCTGAAGCCTATATATTTTTCTACATATTTTTCAAGTTATCAGCAATATTCAAGATTAAATAAAATCCTATAGAAAAGTATCTCAAAAATGACATGCACAATTTTTCCCAAGTAGATCTGATGATAAGGAACCTAGCAAAATTTGTTTCAACAAATTTGGAGCAACTTTGAGTATCCAAATATTTTGCAAACCATTTCATTTTTCAAATAATAATGAATAAATTGAAAACAATTCATTTAAAAAAACTTCTTTGGGCCGGCCCGAAGGGAACAGCTGGTGGCCCATGGTCCAGAATCGCCTGCGCTGGCCCAAGCGCCGAGGAGGAGCTTGGCTGGTTTCGGGCGAGGGCTTGACTGGCCTACCCATTTGGTCGGGTGAAGTAGGGCTCACCGCTCTGCTTAGAACCAAGGCGGCGGCCATCTCCGCCACGGCAACGCAAGCAAGCAAAAGCGCAGGAGGTTCGCGAGGCCATGGCGAAAACGAAGGTGCAACTAAGCATGACCGAGAAGGGGAAGAGAGGCGCTCCACGGCGCCCGCAGCACGGCGGCATGGACGACGGCGGCGAAGCTTGGAAAAAGCGCCACCTCGGCTCAAACGACGACACAACCACGAGCACCAGTGTGCCGGAGAGGCGAGGCGGAGCTGCTGGTGCTTGATTGCTGGCCGTGGAGGAGCACCGGCGGTGAATCACGCCTTGCTGGTGCAGTGCGTGGCGAGGCGCGAGCTTGAGGCTCTCGGCTGGAGGAGAAGGAAGGCGTGCTGGGCGTGAAAGCGTATGGCGGTGTCAGCCACCGACGCTGGCATGGCGGCGACGCCGGCTGGGGTCGCCACGCTGGCGGGATTTCTTCTGCCTTGATCATGGCGTGGCGTGGGAGCATGAAATGATAGGGATGGGGGAGGCAGGCATGGCCTTGTGTGAGGCTGGGCAGGGCCGAGGCGAGGCGCTGCTGGGCTTTGTATTGGCCGGCTTATGGGGTGGGCCAAGAAGGCGTTCAGCAAAACAGAAAAATCCTTTTTCATTTGTATTTTCAAAGGATTTTAAATGCTATCTTTCAAATATTATTTTGAGCAAGAAAATGACCTCTTTTGAAAATGTACCAAAAATGAAAGTTGTTTAGAATTTAATTCTCTACAACTTTGCTTTTAGGACCACAGCCAAATTCTTTCTAGATTTTGAATTGAAAGATCAAAGTTCACGTTTAGCTCAAAACCCTAATTTTGGAATTTATTTTTGAAGCCAAATTTTGAATTAATTTGAATACACATTGCTCCAAAAATTGAACTAAACATTGCTAGATGATTTACAATAGCAAAGCCAAACATGTTCTACTAACCTAGCAAGCAAGAATCGAGAGCAAAACAACTCTAATAAGTGTATGCATCATTTACGTTTCACAAACATATTTCGTATGTTTCAAGTAATGTTTCAGTTATTATATGCAAGATTATGCATGTATGATTAGGATGCTTGATGATGCATGATATGCATGATTTGGTAAATTGCCTAAATGTAGGCATAACACCGGGTGTTACACCCTCCCCTTATAAAAAAAATCTCGTCCCCGAGATTTGGGTTCTGAACCATTTGTTATAAAAATCTTCATAAGCTTTTTGTAGATACTCTCTGTTTCCCAAGTTGCATCTCCCTCATCATGATGATCCCTTGTATCTTGTATGTTTTCACCACACTATTCCGAGTAGCACGTTCCTTAGTGTCTAACACACCGGATGGTTGTTCACGATACACCAAATCTGATTTGAGTTGGATACCTCGAGGTTCTATTCTTTCCTCCGGAACACGCAAACATTTCTTGAGGTGTGAGACATGGAAAGCTGGGAAAACTGTACTCATTGTCTCGAGTGTAACTCTAACTTGTAGGCTCTGGGACCTCGTTGTTCCAAGATCTTGTATGGTCCTACTGAATCTCGCAGCAAGCTTTCTTCGGACTCCAAACCTTTTCTTCTTCATTGGCGTGACTTTCGAGGATAAACATAGTCACCAACTTCAAAACTAAGGGTCTCCTTCTTTTGTGCGCATAGCTTTTACGACGTGATTGGGCCGCTTTTATATTTCTGTGAATAATATGAACTTTCTTCTCGGCTTCTTCTACAAAGTCAATGCCATAATATCTTCTATCTCCGTGTTCGACCCAATTCAATGGTGTTCTACATTTTCGCCATATAAAGCTTGAATGGGGCCATCTTGATGCTTTCTTGATAACTATTATTATAAGAAAACTCAGCTAACGGTAACCATGACTCCCATGATCCCTTGAAGACAATACATGGGCTCTCAACATATCCTCCAAAACAGCATTTACTCGTTCACCGACCATCCATGCGAGGATGATAAGCGATCTGCGAATCAAACTAGTTCCTAAGCCTTTGTGTAAATGTTCCCAAAATGAGCCGTGAACTGTGAGCCTCTATCGAGATATTATGGTCTTTGGTATACCATGCAACCTCACAATTTCTGCGATATACTTCTCGGCATATTGAGGTGGTCGATATTACATTTTGACAGCAAGAAATGAGCGGTCTTGGTAAGACGATCCACAATTACCCAAATTGAATCATGTCCTTTTTGAGTAGTGGGCAAACCCGTGATAAAATCCATACTGATATCGTCCCACTTCCAACTCGGGATTGATAATGGTTGCAACATACCGGCAGGTTTCATGTGAATTGCTTTCACTCGACAACATGTGTCACATCTGACAACATATGCTGTAATTTCTTTCTTCATTTTGGTCCACCAATAACGAGATCTTAGTTCTTGATACATCTTACTACTTCCAGGATGGATAGATAGCTTAGAAAGGTGAGCTTCATCCATGAGTTTATTTCTAAGCTCTCGATCCTTGGGAACCACAAGACGGTCGTCAAACCACAACACGCCCTGTTCATCCACTTTAAAGTGTTGAGACGGCTTTTCTTTTATTTTCTCTTTGATGTGGAATATCCCCTTGTCAGTTTTCTGACCTTCTATTATCTTACTCTCCAACGAGCAACTAATCTGAATACTATGTAACACAGCAGGATGCATTAGATCGAACCCATCTTCAAGTAATGGCTGCACATTCAAGTAATGTGACTTTCTGCTCAAAGCATCTGCCACTACATTGGCTTTACCAGGATGATATTGCACATTCAAGTTATAATCCTTGATCAATTCCAACCATCTACGCTGTCTCATGTTTAGCTCTGGTTGGGTAAAGATATACTTAAGACTCTTGTGATCCGTGAAAATATTGCACACATTACCCAGAAGATAATGTCTCCAAATTTTTAGGGCGGTACAACCGCTTGACAAGTTCAAGATCATGTGTTGGATAGTTGACCTCGTGCTTCCTCAATTGACGTGATGCATAAGCAATGACTCTCCTTTCTTGCATGAGAACACATCCTAATCTGGGTCTTTGATGCGTCGCAAAACACATCAAATGGTTTCTCGATATCTGGTTGGGCTAGAAACAGAGCGATGGTTAACAGTTTCGCAAAGTGTGGAAAAGTCGCTTCACACTCTTCTCGTCCACACAAATTTATGATCCTTCCAAGGAGACTTGTCATCGGCTTGGCAATCTTGAAAAGTCCGTATAAAGCGACGGTAATAACCCGCTAGTCCTAAGAAACTTCTAATCTCAGAACTGTGGTCGGTGCTTTCAATTCATAACTTCTTGCACCTTACTTGGATCGATCAAACTCCATTCTCTCGGATGAATGTGACCAAGGAAAGGAACTTCCTTCAACCGAATTCACATTTGCTAAACTTAGCATACAGATTGATGATCTCTAAGTCTGGTCAAGACGGTTCTCGAGATGCTCTTCATGATCTTTCTCATTCTCTGAGTACACCGAATGTCATCGATGAATACTACCACAAACTTATCCAATTTCGGCATGAAAAGTATTCATCAAGAACATAAAATATGCAGGAGCATTTGTCAAGCCAAAAGACATGACAAGATACTCATACAACCCATATCTGGTGGAAAATGCAGTTTTCGGTATATCCTGTGGCCTAATCTTAATCTGATGATAACCGGATCTCAAATCTATTTTGAGAACACCTTGGCCTTGGATAATTGGTCAAGCAGAACATCGATATGTGGCAAGGATATTTATTCTTGACGGTCATGTGACATTGAGTGGTTCGTAATCTACGCACATTCTCAACGTGCCCTCTTTCTTCTTTTTTCACAAACAAAGCGGGACATCCCCACTCGAGACTTGCTTGGCCGAATAAACCCCTTTTTGACAAATCTTCTAATTGCTTCTTTAGCTCAACTAACTCATCCGGAGGCATCCGATATGGTCTCCTTGAAATCGGAGCTGTTAGGGTACTAGCTCAATTCCAAACTCAATCTCCTATATCGGCGGAAGACCGGGTAACTCATCCGGGAATACATCCAGGAAATTCACACACTACCGAATCGATGAATAGGAATGACCGCCGTAGCTTTATGTAACACTTATAAACATTCTCCGAGGCAATGGTACTTGGAAAGTACCTCACCCAGGGATCCTTAAGGGTAAGTACTCGACTTCCAAAGATCTATGATCGCTCCCCAATCCTTCATCCAATTCATCCCTATAATGACATCCAAGACTAACCCAGGCATAACTATCAAGTTCACTCGGAACTTTCTGCTACCTAATTCAAGGGTTGCCCCTCGAACCATCCGGTTAGTCAAAACATCAGCCCCTGCTGAACTTATACGGTACCCATACCCCAATTCTGTGCATAGTTGTCCATGTTTCTGTGCAAATGCTTGACTCATAAAAGAATGCGATGATCCAGAATCAAATAGAACAACTGCAGGGTTTTCGTTGACAGGAAACTTACCAGCAGTGACGGGCTCTCCCTCTGGAATTTCATCCATTGCTGTATTGCACTTTTTCGCATTATAAGTCTGCTTTGCTTCTTCTTTGGCTGGTACGGACAAAACCTCGAGAAATGACCGGGTTGATCACAGTTATAGCGAGGTCCTCTTCATCGTCTCCAAGAGATCCCACAGATTCCTTTGAATCTGCTTTGTACAGCATGATTCTTGGTCGCTTTGTTAAAATTTTGTCTTGCCATCTTTGTACGGCTTTTGAGGTCCACGGAAATTTTGGCTTCTTGGCTGAGGTGGCCTGAATCTAGCGCCAGGTGCCGATGGGCGATATGGAGGACGACCTCCCATAGGTGCTCTAGCTTGGGACGGCCCACCTTCAAAGGCTCTCTTGCGTGTCTTGGCTGCAGTGCTGGCGTTGTTATTCTTCTCCTGCTTTAGACAGTCGCTGATGAAGTCGTTGAATCTGACACGGTTGTTGGTACCAACATGCTTCATCATTTTTGGATTGAGTCCTCTCTTGAAACTGGCTATTCTTTTAGCATCTGTGTCAACCATGTCGGGAGCATAGCGACACAAGTTGTTGAAGGCATGCAGGTATTGCGTCACGGTTTTGGTGCCCTGGTTTAATGCCAGAAACTCTCCCAACTTCATTTCGGTCAGCCCTGGTGGAATATAGACTCCACGAAAAGCCTCAGCAAACTCTCTCCAAGAAATCTGAGCATTTGGAGGGAAGGTGGTGCGATGGTGCTTCCACCACATTCCCGCCGGTCCCTGCAATTGAAGTGCAGCATACTCCGTTTTTAGAACCTCAGTCATTCTCAACACACGGAATTTATCTTCCATCGTGTTGATCCATTCCTCAGCATCGAGTGGCTCTGTGGCTTCCTTGAATACGGGTGGCCTGGTGTCCATGAAATCCTTGAAGCTGCTATATTGGTTCACTCCCATGCCACCACCTTGATTGTTACCACGTTGAACGTTGTTGGCGATGGTGCGCAGAAAATCCTCCATGTTCTTCTGGGATTGTTCCGTGTTGCGCTGACTCCCGAGCAGCTGCGCGAGAAACATCTCGGGGGTAAACGGGGGAGGAGGTGGCAAATGCGGTTCATGGGGAGGTTCATTGTTGTTGCCGTGGTTCCCACCATCACCACCACCACCGGTCCCCGCACCGTTAGCACCGGTCTCAGCGGCTTCATACGTGGTTCGGCGAGTGTTTGTCATCTGCATATTTCAGCAACAAGTAACGATTGAGTGAAGCTGTAATGATTGCGAGTGAAGAAAAATTATGCCGTACTGATTTTACTGGAGAGAATAAATTCATGCAATAAAACAGAGGCACAACAATCTCATCCCAATTAAGACAACAACACTTAATCGAATTACTTCAATGGCAAACATCGCATCCATACAGTCACATTGCCAGCATACATACACTGGACTTTTTATGCGTTCAGATCTCGCATTCGAACATCAAGTTCCAACCACATGCCAAGTCTCATACGTTCGAAACAACATACGATAGGTTACATGCCAACAAAAGAAAGGTCTTCGCGACAGGACCTAGATACTAGCGCAAGGCAACTAGCCTATTCCTCGGGGCCATCGTCGGGATCGGAGACATCACCATCGCCTCCAGGTGAAACTACAGGCTCGTTCTGGTTGTCGTCGTCGATGTCCATGCCAGCGGCGTTTGCTGGAGCATATGGGCCAACCCCATTGTAGAGCGCGTGAAACTCCTCGTGCAGGTTGCCGTTGTATTCCTCTAGCTCATCGACTCTCTGCAGCAGAAGGTTTCTTGCGTTCCAGGCTTCATTCCTCTCCTGAACCAATTGTCCAATCATGCGGTCTGCATTGTTGTTGGCTTGAGTCAACGTATGCACTCGCTGCATAGCTCTATCACCTCTCTCAACCGCTTGATCTCGCTGTAAGTTCATATCAGCCAACTGCTCCTGCAAGTTAGCTATAGCTCGTGCCTGTCTCTTCTTCTGCTTCTTCCCTTTGAGCTTATCCTCACTACGCAAGCCAGTCAAAGTCCAGTAGGTACTCTCGAGACCCTCATACGCTCTAATGGCGGCGAACATAGCACTCATTGCCTGGTTGTCACTAGCCTGTCCCTCAGCTGGACCTCTGACCAATGCACTTCCTTGAGGCTGAACCCAAATGGCATCACGAGGATCATCCCTAGGAAAAGTACCAGCTAGAGCTGCTGCAAGCTCACTGGGAAATCTGCTCATAATGTCCCTGATGACACGGAAGGCTGCTCCCTCTGCACCCTCAGCTGGAGTGCGACCCTCAAACTCCAAATGCCAACCATCCCAATCTGGAGCATCACCGAGAGCAGGAACCGTGATCTCCACCACTGCAAGTCCATCATCTGCCAACTGGCTCTCATTCCAAGAGTACACCGGCTCTTGACCCTCTGGGTACCCCACATCATGGAGCACTCTCCAAAGCAAAGTTGGCATGCCAAACTCGCTCAAGAAGGTGTCCGTGGTGCGGTGCTCCCTCAGGGCCAACGGGCGTCGGGGTGCTCTTCCTCCGGTGGACTTACGGGCGGTCTGCTTCGTGCGGGCCATCTGTAGCAAAAGTTCTCTTATTACTTCGGGGAAACATACTTTTGGTGATACGTCTTTTATCAAAATGAGATAATCAATTTATAAGGGGAGGAATGCATGAGATGAATGAGATGCACAAGTAACATGATGTATGTACGTGCCGTACGTTCTCACAAACTTAGGAAATAAATAATTTCTAACGACGAGTTCGGTGGCATACAACGATCTCTCAATACGTAGTTAATACGTTCTACACGATAGCGTTGTTATGTACCTGCAGAAGATTCATTTCAGCCCAATTCCCAATGAATGCATAAAAGCAGTAAAGTTTTATCTACACGCTCTACACGAATCCCCAGATACGTGTACAACGGTAGTAACTACCCGAACCATCGTCCTATTGACGGCATCGCCTCCACAGACGGAAGACCCATACATGAGATACCTTTGTAAAACATGCGTAGAACATGTAATTACTCCAGCATCATATAAGCATTCACCCTAGATCGGCGGTGTATCCGATCATGCTCTCACAACTCACACTTACCGAGGCGTAGAGGCAATTGATCCATTCATTACCACTCAACCAAGTGGTACTCATACAATAGCACGCCGTATGAGCGACGAAAGAGAAATATGATGCAAGAACCCCAAGTCAGTACTTAATTAAGCCACCTAAAGTCCTTAACTGGGCATAAAGGATATGATCACCGGCACACTTTATAGTTTTAAAATCACGTTTTCCAAATGCCTTTTGTTTTAAATACACTTGTGAACAGTAACACGCTAAACCATGCTCGATACCGGTGAATGAGAACCGACCAATTATACTGAAATTAAGTAAGAAAATCATCCACGGAGAGCGCACGATTGAGCAAACTTAAGCCCGTATAACCCGGTAGTCCGTGAAATCACGAAGGATTTCAAACCAACTCGTGTCCCGACCATGATCGTAATAAGTTTAGCGGTCACCAATCACATATTACATAAAAGTTTCCATAACAGATACATCGAGTTTAAACATAGTTATTACAAAACAAGTTCGAATAAAAGTAGCGGAAGTTATTTGTTTAAAACCACACACACTCACACGTAGTTCAAATATAGTGCCGGTGATGATCATCTCCAACAAAAGCATTAGACGAGGCGTAAGGAATGACCATGCCCATGGTCCTAAGCATCACCCATCGCAGGATACAGGCAGTTGATACAATAGCCATAGTACATCCGCCCATACGCAACAAGTGGGAATAAAACCACGAGTACGAGAATGTACTCGGCCGGACTTTACCGACATAACCGAAAATAAATGACACCAAGGATTATGCGGGCATTATAGTAGGGTAGTGACTCATTTGCAAAAAGAAGCATTTTTAGCATTTCAAGAACCTTTCTAAAAGCATTATTGTCAAGTTAATTATTATTAACATGTCGACTAGATTTGCACCTATACTAGAGTAAACATGTGATTAAGCAATTAATGATAACCACCGATCATTAAACAACTTCCATCTTGTCATATTCACTATAAGCTGTCCAAGTGTTCCATAAACATTTACTACGATGAAGTAACTCAAGTCAAGTGCTCACTATCCAGAGGCGATGGCGATTCGAATCGATTCCTAACCGGTGGTGATTTATTCTCACACAAATCTCACTCACCCGCTAAAGTGAGATATTGATCACCGAGTCAACTTTCTAGGTATCTCGAGTTTGCCAGAACCACATGTACCGGGGCCGACCGATCGCACTTTGGTCTTATCATCCCGCCCGTGTCCTACCACACACTGCTTGACACAAGTCTTGCATGCTGCGGGCAATCTACTCGGCCCGAAAAATCTCCCGACCGCGGTCGGAAGGTACTTTATCCGGCCAGCTAAATGTAAGGCATGCGTTCAACATGACTCGAGGCCCAACAACGGTCGGTCCTTAATAATCGATACCTGACGGAAACACTACAGTACCAAAACCCCGCAAGTCTCCGCCGGTCTCAACTTCATTTAACACTTAGTTATACCATGACTTCCTAGCCATCCAAACAGATCCGGTAACCACCTATAGCTCGCAGTGTGTGAAATCACCACGACTTCTACCGGTCTAAGCCCACTAAGCATTGACTGATTGCGGATACTGTGGTAACAAGGATATAGTATAACAAAGGTAAACAAGGTATAATGCAAAGAACGGTTGCAAACAACTCCTGAACGTAATGCATCAATTTAAAGTAAAGCATTTAACGAAATCATTGCAAACCGGGAGAAAGATGCTGCAGGGGCTTGCCTCTCTCGAAGGAGCTCGGACGGTGATCGGGCACTCGGAAGTTCTTCAACGTCCTCCTCGTCGACTTACGGCACTTCTGCCGCTGCACTCGAATCTGCTCCTCGGGCTCCTCGGGAATGACGACTGGGCTCTCGGTTTGCGATCCTGTATGATGCAATGCGTGTAAGTGCCTATGCAATCGGTGCATCGAAGGAGATGAATGCAATGAATATGTTGAAAGGCAAGGTAGACAACATCATCCAAGAAACTATGCTACAAGCACATGTCATCATCTGCATTCTCTTGTACTACCAATATGTTAAGTCAACATATTTTAATAAATGCTTCAAAGATACACCAAAGCTTTACTAATTTCTTAATCACACTTAAGGCAATACTTGCTTAAACCCTAATTAATAATAGGTTTGAATAGCAACCTATATTTTGATGCTCCTAAAAATCTGAGAAAATTACAGTAGCATAATACTACCCTAAACAGACTACCATAAAAATTTCATGGCATTTGGATAAGTAAACTATCCTACACAAAAATGACAAGCTATAGCATAAAAATGAGCATGAAATTACTTTGTACTATGAAAAGTGTCAAACAACAGAATTAATATTTTCCTAGGTTCTTCATGGTATATAATGACTGTACAAAAATTACCACATGCATGTTTTATACAAATTTTGCTCTCTAGCAAAAATAACAAAAATCAGCCATCTAAGGTACTTGAACTACACCTCAAATTTTTCCCACAGCACATGCATGAAACATATTTTTCCTAGGAAGTACATGACATAAGAAGATTAACAAACTTGGAATCATATTTTTCTGAAGCCTATATATTTTTCTACATATTTTTCAAGTTATCAGCAATATTCAAGATTAAATAAAATCCTATAGAAAAGTATCTCAAAACATGACATGCACAATTTTTCCCAAGTAGATCTGATGATAAGGAACCTAGCAAAATTTGTTTCAACAAATTTGGAGCAACTTTGAGTATCCAAATATTTTGCAAACCATTTCATTTTCAAATAATAATGAATAAATTGAAAACAATTCATTTAAAACACTTCTTTGGGCCGGCCCGAAGGAAACAATGGGCCCATGGCATAACTGGCGCTGCCCAATTAGCCGAGGAGGGAGCGGCTGGCTCGGCAAGCAGAGGCCGCCCACGGTGCTGCTACTGGCCGCCATTTACCTGGTCGGTCGAAGCGGAGGGTCTTCACGGTGGTGTGGCGTGATGTACAGCTGGTTTCGGGCCACGAGGTCGGCGGCCATCTCCGGCCACGGCAGCGCAAGCAAGCGAAATGAGGAGGTTCGCGAGGCCATGGCGAAAACGAGCGCAAAAGCTAAGCACGACCGAGAAGGGAGGAAGAGGCGCTCCCACGGCGGCCGCAGCACGGGCGCCATGGACGCACGGCGGTGAAGCTTGGAAAAGCGCTACCTCGGCTCAAACGACGGCACAACCACGAGCACCGGTGCGGAGAGCGAGGCGGAGCTGCTGGTGCTTGATTGCTTTGGCCGTGGAGGAGCACCGGCGGTGAATCACGCCGGTGGTGCGTATGTATGGCGTGGCGAGCTTGAGGCTCTCGGCTGGAGGAGAAGGAAGGCAAGGGTAGCGAGTGAGTGGCGCGACGGGCACCAGCAGTGAAGGCGGGCACGTGGGCGCGGTGTCGGGAGCCATGGTGGCCGACGGCAATGGGCGCACGCGGCGTGGCTGGTCGCCTGTGGTGGAATTTCTCTGCTGTGATGTGGTGCGAGCGAGGATGGGGATGTGTGGCGCAATGAGGCAGGTGTGTGGCGGGTGGGCTGGGCCGAGGCGAGGCGCGCTGGGGCTTTGCTGGCCGGCTTAAGGGTGGGCGAAGTAGGCGGCGGCTCATGCGAAAACAGAAAAATCCTTTTTCATTTGTATTTTCAAGGGATTTTTAAATGCTATCTTTCAAATATTATTTTGAGCAAGAAAATGACCTCTTTTGAAAATGTACCAAAAATGAAAGTTGTTTAGAATTTAATTCTCTACAACTTTGCTTTTAGGACCACAGCCAAATTCTTTCTAGATTTTGAATTGAAAGATCAAAGTTCACGTTTAGCTCAAAACCCTAATTTTTGGAATTTATTTTTGAAGCCAAATTTTGAATTAATTTGAATACACACATTGCTCCAAAAATTGAACTAAACATTGCTAGATGATTTACAATAGCAGCCAAACATGTTCTACTAACCTAGCAAGCAAGAATCAGAGCAAAACAACTCTAATAAGTGTATGCATCATTTACGTTTCACAAACATATTTCGTATGTTTCGAAGTAATGTTTCAGTTATTATATGCAAGATTATGCATGTATGATTAGGATGCTTGATGATGCATGATATGCATGATTTGCAGTGCCTAAATGTAGGCATAACACCGGGGTGTTACACTCACCTTGTGGTCACAGATTGGCTCATTAACAATAGTAGGAGTAACACTAACGTATATAGGAAAATTCTTTGCAAGAGCAGACTCTTGAAAAAAGAAACCTATAGTATTATGCATAAAAGAATTCTCATAACTGTTGACTATACACCTCACATGCCTTGATTTGAATGCGACTAAACAAAAGAAACAGAAAAGGCAAATTAAAGGAGTCTATCTACCTTGCGAGAGACAAATGAACATACAATAGTAATTTGGTAAAGAAACATACTTACTGTACTTTGTTGAATATAAACAAGGATTATTAATTGATTCAGGAACGACCATCCGTATTTAAATATATGACATTTAGAACAAGCTAATTAGTTCGAGCCTGTCCGCAATGTCATATATTTAAAAATGGAGGGAGTACAATATATGACATTCATGGATTACACTGAATGGCCATGGTTCATTAGCAGATTGACCACTACCAAAGGTTTCTGTTGCCTAAAGTCTTAAAACCTATAAGATGTTCCTTGAACTTGCATGTTTTATATACTTTACGATAAAGATTGCCAATGTTCTTCCATGTAAAGGTTTCGCTGTTCATAACTTCAACACCAACGCAGTATTTTCCAAGTTGTTCTAACCTGGGAACCAGCATGGCACTGCACTTTAGCAAAATATTACATTTCCTACTACTGCAAAATTATTGATGCACTCAAGTCAACCATCTCTACTGCAAGCCTGAACCAGGGTTTGCCAGAGCATCGAAATTAAAAAATTATGGGGTAGAACCATTTCAATTTTGCTAACCATCGTTTCTGTGAGAAAATCACTTCTGAAACTACACCCACAGAATCTAAAAAGCCAGACGACTCCACATGTTCATATCATCCTTAGGCCTTAGCTACAAGACGCACTGAACATCTAGACTACAAAAAAATCACACATTCTAGCATCCTAGCATTAAACTTGCAGATCGCAATGGGCATGACAACCAGGCAATCTATGAACCAAAATCGCAGAGAGGAAGGGAATGCATTACCCCCGTGCGCAGCCTCTTGATGAGAGGCATCGGCTTCCTCTTCAAACCCTTCTAGAACCTAAATCCAAACATATATTGAAAAAATGGAAAAGCATAAAACGCAATCAAAACAACGGGAAACATCCATCATCCAGCACAGAATCCAGTCGCCAACAACACCATTTCTGCTGCAGCTAGCGCTTACCTTCTGCGGCGTGGTCGAGATGCCCCGGGTCAACGTTGGCAGCAGCAGCTGCTTGGGATGGAGGCGAGCGGACGGAGAGCCATCGCGGAAGTAGCCCGCCTCGGCGTCGTACGACTCTATGGCGCCCGCATAGGTGTCAATACAACTCCATGACGCCCTGCCGAAGCCCAGAATGGCTTCCGCCCCACCCGTCCCACCAGCGCCTCCATCCCTCGCCTCCACCAGCGCGGGCGTCGGGAGCAGCAGCGGCCTGGGAGAGGCCAAGCGGAGGCGGAGCAGCGCCGGCAGTCCCGGCACCTTGCCCATGACGAAGAGGTCCTTCCCCAGCGCCTCTACCTCCTAGATCTGCGCCACCATCTCGCTAGCGTTGAACACGCCACGCTCGCGGTACTCCACGGCCGCGTAGCTGCCGGCGGCGTGGACGCTGTTGGACTGGTCCAGGAACTCCCGCAAGGGCCTTGCGCTCCTTGATCGCGTCGAACTCGGTGACCGTGAAGCTGATGCCCTTCTAGGAACCAAAAATCATGAAGCGGAGAGATTTCTTTTTGGAAACCGAAAATCAGGAGAGGGCGACGCGCGACATCGGGAGGGGAAGTTTTGCCTGGGGCACGGTGCAGGGATCACACGAGCAAGGCAGGCGTTGAAGCCTGGAATTCTCTGTGGCCACACGATCGTGGTGAAGCCTTAGCAGATCGAGGTTTTTCTAGGTGCAAATTCCTGGGTGAATGGGGCAGAGGTCATCTCTGGGAGGTGTAAATTCTTGGGTAGACCAAGCGTAATTTTGATTGGTCCCTTATATTATATATAAAGAGAGAGAGAGAGCAATAGTGTCCAAATGATGGACCAGTGACATAACCACTCCAACACGACCTAACCACGCCTTTCCTGCATCGCAAATGAAGCACTACATCAACGCTCGCTGGAGCACTACTGCACGCCGCAATTGCCCATGCATGGTGCCAGCAGCACGAGAGAGAGAGAGAGAGAGAGATCGAAAAAATATTACTCTTGATCCTAAAATAAAGGTGCTCAAATTTTGTCATTGCAACATCAAAGATGATACAATCTCCACAATAGAATCTAGTGTATGAAACATTGGGAAAAATGATTGCAACTTTCAGATTTGTTGCAACATCCAAGTTAAAGCCCCTCTTTTTAGCATTCAACTTTGTTTGTACTGTAACATGAGAAAACATCTATTTCAAACACCCAAAATCACCAACTGAAACATTGCAATATCTCATACTGTAACACAAAGAAACAATATATTTTTTGTAGATATATGAACAAAAAAATAGAACTGAAATATCTGATAATCGTTACCAAAATAAATAAAAATTTAATTCAAAAGTGCAAGTGTTGACACATACTCACAAGTAATCAATAAACTTGTTGCAACATTGTACATCTTCTAGAAATGATAAAGCAATAAAGCTCCCGCAACATATAAAAATTGTTGTCAAAACAAGTTCCAAAAACATTTCAACATGCCTGCCATAGAATCAGCACATTTCTTGATGGCCTTTCTCATCTCTGTTTTGCCCCCTACCACACGGGGGACATAAGATCCTACACCTTCTTCTATTTGCTTCACGTGTAATCGTCGTCCCCTGCTTCCCCTCTAATTTTCGCGCTTATTGCTCCGCGCTCATCTTCTACCTCTACTGGAGGAATCGTCGCCACCAGGTAGAGCTCCGCTAGATGACACCCTCTATTAGTCTAGGAAGAGTTAGAGAAAGATCAAGCTCTTCCATTTGGATGGATTGCTGGTGGAGAGACTGCAAAAGAAGTCGGGCATTGAGCATACGGCCACAGAGGGCATACAACAGTGCACTGCGTCCTTAGAGACAGGGGCTCCTCAATTTTAGGGCTAGAGCACTAGAGGAAAATTAGTTTGGAGAAGCGGAAGGAAGATGATTGGACGTGCATAAATGAGCTGAGAATGAACAGATAGAAAATTATAAAGAGGCGGGCCAACAGACACCCGTCCTAGCATTATCTTAATTTTTTGTAACTTGACTAGAAAAAAATAAAATTCTATATAAATGAACTATATATTATGAAAGTATTGTTGGTAATAAATTTAGTTGTAAGGTTAAAATATAAAAAGTGTTAGATATTTACGTCCAAAATAAAAATATGACTTATAATAAACCTAAAATACCTTCAATTTTTTTTAATGGAGTTGGTATATATAGTATAACTCATGTATAAGTTCATTTTATGTTCACGAATATAAGGGGCTAAGCTTTAGCCCAAGGCTAAATATTAGCTCTTAGAATGAAGGGGCTAAAGTTTAGTCCATGAGGCTGTTTGGATCCAGGGCCTAAAGATTAGCCATGTACTCTATCATGACCTATTTGTCCCTAATTAATATTCATGCACAGGACTAAAAGAGGGTTGGGGGTAATATGCGTCTTTTGCCACCAAGGACCACTTTTAGCCCTCTTTAACCCACCTTGGAGGGGCTAATGAAAAAGGATGGGCTAAAGTTTAGCATCCCACTTTTACTCTCATGTTTGGATCCATGAGAGCTAAAAGGTGACTAAAAGGGATGGGCTAAACTTTAGTCACATGGATCCAAACAGGATCTAAGTATTGTATTTGATATACAGTCTACTAGTAATAGATAGATTCCAGTATAACTGTTTAAGTCCCTTTAAAAAAAACTGTATAAGTAATTTGTATTTTAGTTTAGTGATAGCCAGACAGGAACTAAATATGATACGGTTAGTGGCACAAAAATTAAAAAGCGGGAAGGAACCATATAACCACGTGAATCAAAAGTATCAGCACAGCCACGCCGGGGTCATCCGACGGGATGGATACCTGCCTCCCAGCATTTCCGATCTTAAAATCAGATTACAGTATGTTTGAGGGCATGCAGAGGAAGAACCATAACACATTAGGCGTAGCTTGGTTCATTAGTATTCTTTTGGTGGTTCTATGATGCAGGAGATGTCTGCTGACAGCGAAGATATATTTATGATGACTTTAATAGCAGTCCAATAAGATAGGATGTGCGTGTGTCCGTGCCTTTATTTCATGACGAAAAAATCAAAATAAAAGAAAACCTTGTACCTCAGGTCCCGACGGCAATCCTCCCTCGTGCAAGGGTCCGGTTCACGTCCACATATATCGTGAGAAACAGGTGGACAGTCCTAGCATGCAAGTGCGTCAGTTTGGCGAGCGAGTCTGCCGCACCGGGGGTCTGTAGTGTGAAACGGTTAGGATAGGATAAGATCAGATCCCTTGGCAGATCAGCACACTTAATAACTTGACAGATCGAGAGCTCGGATCGATATCTCTGAATCGCGCGGCGTTGGTAGGCGAGATCAGCATTCTATTTATTGTCTTCCACTCTGCGGTGGCGACTTGGGGATTTATCGTCAGGGCAGGACGGCGGCGCGCGGCTGGGAAACGGTGGCTGCTTTTCGGTGAGAGTGAGATCTGCGAAACGGACAAGCGGCCATTATTCTGCTTCCGGTGAGCAGGTGCGTCGACTACCCGAACTGTACGCCTTCTTTGTCTTTCTTGGCGACCTATCTTGATTTCACTTGTCTGCTTATCACGTTGTTGATTACAGCCTGTTCGGCAGTCTAGGCTTGTTTATATACGATCGTAAATTTTCAGCTAAAATAGTATTTTTCTCTCACACCAAACCAGCCAAACCAACCAGCAATAAATAATCTACGATCGTTTACGGCTGCCGAACACTGTAACCCGTGATAGGTATTATATTATTATATAATGCGATAGGCCGCATGTAAGAATCCTGTCTCATCATCATAGTAGTAAGTTTGGAATTAATGAAGAATCCGGGAAATTATACAATTGGGTGATGAACGAATATAAAAGCAAGATCGCGATGGATCTGAGGCGCGTGGTTATCTCACACCACCCCAGTTGCTTGGTTTCAATCAGAATTGTCCAGTTCCAGTCGATGGTGTCTTTCTTCTTCCCTGTTTACTTTGTTAGCATTTGTTAATGGCTGACGGTTGGATTCCGGCGGCTCTTTCCTCTACTACGGGGTACGGGCAAAAGAGGCGTTACGAGGAACGCCGTCGTCCGTTCTAGCGGTGGTGGCACGCCAAGGAAAGGGCAGCAGGGCGACGGAGCAGGAGGGAAAGCCATTGGTGGGCACATCGGCGGCGTCGAGTTGAACTTGAACATGCGCGGTCCAGGACGCCACCCACCTTGTTCGTGCACGCGCGAGGCAGAATAATCTCCACTCCGTGGAAAAGCGGACGGCCAGCCAGCGGCGAGAAGAGAGTTGATAACCCACGACGTTGTCGTTCACTCGTTGGGTCACGATCGATCCGATCCTACCCGTCGACACCCGCGCTTGCATCTTCATGCTTCTAGCTGCTGCTTCTTCTTCTTCTAATTATATATATACATTCATTCAATCAAGATTTCCCACCGAGTACCGCACCTCAGGCTCAATGTAAAGAGACGTCCAGCAGCCTTCCTTTGCCGCAACGTGCAGGAACTTAGAAACACCAAGTACCATATATATGTTCGGCAGCGCACCTTATACAAAACTGATGACTCAACAAGTACAAGTTGCTCACGGCCTAATCGGGACCGTTTGACACGTATATATCTCGAATGAACCATGTACCATATATATGCATGGCATTTCAGTGCCTACGTGCATATTTATGTTCTTCGTATATCTTGATGATGTTTCTAAAGTATATATTCCTCCAATAAATATTAAGAAAAATACATGGACAACTTAAAAAATGATTTAAAGAACACATATTTGCACGCTACGACCGTCAAAACAAGTAAACAACATACATAGTACATGGAACTTTTGGCGTTTCCGAGGTGTAGGACTGATCAGCCGTCATGCTGCTCTGTTGCAGCATTCACACATTGCAGGCGTTCAATGGTTGACGGTATGTGTTTCCGGCCAGTTCCAGGAACGGATGTAAGGCTGTGTTTGGTTGGGGCGGGAGAGGGACGAGGTGGATTTGTCCTAGTGTTTGATTCGGAGATAGGTGGGATAGAGCCGCCCCAACAGGGAATATTATTCAAGATTCGAGCACTAAGTCATCCCTCCGAAAGTGAGGTATGCGCTCGTCTCTTGGCAACGATGTTTTGTCTCTCTCTGTGTGCCTTCCTCTTCCACGGCCACGGCGTGGCCGGCTGGCCTGGGCACGGCCCAAGCGCCACCCTTGCCCAGCATACGGTTGGCCCCCGACGAGTGAAGTGGGTGGCTTAACGACTCCAGTGCAGACGACCTCGCCTGGCCCTTGCGAGGCGACCACGGACTGGGCGAGTAGGTCAGGCGACGGCAGCGGCGCAGTGGCCCCGGCCATGGGCGAGCGGTGGCGGCACGAGTGACCTCAGCCATTGGCGAGCTTGGCCCCAACAACGGCGCGGACTCCGGATGGAGCTCTGGCAGCGCCTGCTCTAGGCAGCATTGGATGAGCGGCGGGCGAGATCCATACGATCGTCGAGTGGTGGAGGAAGATGTAGAGCTTGGTGCAAAGTCCTTGGTGTGGTCGGGGCGGACTCCATGGCATGGTCGGTGATGGAAGGAAGACGAAGGCGGTCGGTGATGGAAGGAAGAAGATGAGCTAGAGAGGATGACACGTGGGCCCCATCTAAACAGATGCCTAACAGATCACCAACGGCGACATATCATGTGTCATCCTTATCGCTCTAACCAAACAGAGAACAATGACGTCACCATCCCCCAACCAAACGCAAAGCTGGAACCATTCCATCACCTAAAACGGGAATAGATCCATCCCATCCCTCTTATCATAAAACCAAACACATCGTAAATGGATGTGTCCACGAACATGTAGCAAACCCGCAAAAATTAAGTCTATTTACAGGTTCACAAACAAACCAAACTTGTATAACTAGACTTTCATGTAACAAGTGATATGTGTTGTTTAGACTTTTTAAGCTCTCTGATCTTCTTGAATACCAGATATCATTCAGTTCTAGCATTTTGGGAGGCACTAAGATAGTGTTTGGATGCAAGGATGAGCTGTGACGGGATGGGACAGCTCCGGGACGAGCAGTGTTTGATTGGGAGGCCACCAAGGGCGAGAACGTCCCACATGTGAATATTCGCCTAAGATGCGGGCTCGCCTCACACCCCAAAATCAAGCGGACTGGGGCATCCCCGGTGGGACGAGTGCCGTGCGCGCATGAGAAGAACGGGAAAGAAGACGAGCGGGGGCTTGCCAGAGTTGAAGAACAAGTGGGGCCCCACCAGAGTTGCTGGAGTTGGGGAAGAAGTGGGCGAGCGCACGGGAAGAGTTCGATTCGAGAAGAACAAGACAGGGAGTAGGCGAGTGAGATACCGACGGCGGTGGCAAGTGATCCGCGAGAGTGGTGGGGGTGAGAAGGCGTCGTCACTGCCGTCACGTGGGTCTGCTCTACCGGTGCCCCCGTTGTGGCCGCGCAGGTGAGCTCTAGCCCCATTGCCGCGCGGGCTACCTCTGCCACTGTCGTTGTAGAGGAGGCACAAGGCGCGACTGTGTGGTGGGCTTCGGATCGGGGACAAAGGAGATAGGGGGAGGAAGAAAAATGAAAAAAATAAAAATAAAAACTAACAAATGGGCTCCACATGTCGTAGCTGATTCCACTTTTGATGCCTCTAGACCAAACAAAAAATAGGTTGATCCTATCCCTTCTCAACCCTACGTTGTACTATGTAATTCTAAAAAACAGAAAATTACATTTGTATTGTCCCACAAACCAGAGTCAGGACTATCCGGCTCCTCTTTGTCTCCCAACCAAACACTATCTAAGGGGCTAGTTGCCACGTTTCCCAAAGACCATATATCCAGGCATTCCATAAGTAAAGTGGATAATAGGAAGAGTTTATTTATCCCTTCCTAGCATCACAACATTCTCAGGGTGTTGTAGGGTACCACGGCCTTTTTTGAAAATAGAAAGGGATTCCATTACTCGGATGCTGCACTATTGGCAACCACAATCGTCTTACACAAAGAGAGGATCCACAAAGGGATTATCATCCTCCCCGCACTCACATCCCATTGCAGCTAGTGCATAAGCAGTCCTATTACATGATCTAGGGACAGCACTAATTTGAAACGAAATAAAATTTAGACGTGCTAGATCCTTGAATATTTTTTGATCAGCCTTCCTGCCATCGATAGACTCCATTCTTCCGCTTGCTTCACTAGGAGAGCATCTGTTTCAACCAGTAACCTTGAGAGCTTTGAGAGAAGACCAAAGGTCATTTCCATGACTAATGGTTGTTCTAACATGCCTAGCGTAACTTTGTAGCACTCGAGCACTCCACAATGGTAATTTTTCATATTTCAACTACATTCATGAACTATTCACGTCATTGTCCGACCAATCATCATATATCAAACACTTCTAGCCAAGAGATTAGCCATCCCTTAGCGTGCGCGTTGGTAAGAATACCTAAGCTTATCTTCAACTTCCATCTCTTCCCCCCCCCCCGCTTACCTCGCCCGGTGCCTAGGCCACCGATGACCTCTCCACTCACGGTCCACCCTCCTACTTCTTTCTCGTCCTTCCCTAATTCGAATCAGTTACTTCACTAGCGACCCTCACCCCCGCTATTGGCTCCGTCCAATCGGATATCCTCCAACGTCCGCTCCGTGGCGCCCCCACTAGGGGCGAATGTACACTATATTACCGTGGTCCGTTGATTCCAACATTTTTGTTAACCCCTTGTATATTAAGGCTTTATTTAGTTCATAACCCTAACAAAACATCATGTTACATCAGCTTCTCTGATGATGACCCCAATGATTCCATTCTCTAGATTCGCCGAATGTACACTATGTTACCTCTGGTCACTTTTCTCGTGCCCCTCAACCCACCACCACCGTTGGGCCAAAAGCCGATGCCGATCCTATCTCCCATCTAATTATGATGGAAACCCCTCCTCGTGAAAAACCAAACCTTAACATTGAATCCTCACCGCAGTTGCCTCATCCACTGTCCTAGCCTGCGGCAACCTTGTCGTTAGCCGCTCCGTCCAATGTCCGCCACTTTGGTTCCACGTGACTAAAGTTTAGTCAATGTCATATCGGATGTTTAGATACTAATTAGGAGTATTAAATATAAACTAATTATAAAACTAATTACATAAATGAAGACTAATTCATAAGACGAATCTATTAAGGGCATGTTCGGTTACCTCGGAATGAAGACCTGGAACGATTCCTGGCCGGAACGATTGTCTAATTTGTATAACATTGATCGGCAGGAATAATTTTTGGCCTCAATCCAGACTAACTGAACAGGCCCTAAGCCTAATTAGTCTATAATTAGCGAATGTGATGCTACCGTAAACATATTTTAACTATGGATTTATTAGGCTTAATAAATTCGTCTCACGGTTTAGTTACGGTTTATGCAATTAATTTTATAATTACCTCCTATTTAGTTCTTCTAATTAACATTCAAATATTCGATGTGACGAGGAACACCCCTGATGGCGGCGCTCTCTCTTGTGTGTCCCTGCTAGAGGCGACGTACGTGCGCTAAACAAAGGTTGTGCCTAGAGCAGGTGGTTTAATATATATAACGGTCGCTCGAAAGCCCTAAAAATGTTAAAGAACACGTCTTGTGTGACCTAAAACTGGCTGGAAACACGGGCCACTACGCACTGACATCTGCAATATATGTGAACGCTGCAGCCGAGCAGCATGAGAGTAAAAATCCAAAAGTTGCGTGTCCTATGTATGTTGTTCTAACGGAAGCATGCAAAGATACGTTTATAAATCGTTTTTAAGGTGTCGCTGTGTTTCCTACTTCCTTCAACCATTTCAAAACTGAGCTATCGTGTCAAACTTGCTTCGAACTCAGCGTGGATCGGATAAGCACTACACTACCTGCCAAGACACACAACAAAAGCCATGGCATGCGTGAGTTGTCAGTTTCCAGCACTCTCGGTGGCAGCTTGGGGCACAGGCGCACAGCCAAAGTGCGTAATGGCCTTGTGTGCGTTTATCTCTGTGTAGTGTGTATGGCTGTCCCTGTTCAGCCAAAGTGCGTAATGGCCTTGTGTGCGTTTATCTCTGTGTAGTGTGTATGGCTGTCCCTGTTCCCGCGATGAGAGAAGAACTCAGTATAGTGTGCTACTCAATTGTTGGGCGGTGATGTATCCGTACCTTGCAGCACACAATTGATGAATGAATGAACTGACGACTTTTCGGTTCTTTTGCAGCACGAGTTGAACTTCTCTACGTGCCGGCCCGTGCCTACCGCTGCACTGATAGATAGTGCGCAGGCAGCTAGATTGGTGATTGATCGGTTGCTGTAACCATTTGGTTCACTCCTATGTTTGACCTATACATGTAATCCACATGTGTAATAATAATGTTTCCTCAGGTAAACCGGCAGGAGCGTACTAGTCGTAGTATAAGTGGACCGGGAGTGTTGCCGCTTCACTCGTCGAGCTGCATCGTGAAGTATAAGCGTAGAAGCCATGGGAGAAGAGAATAAGCAACGTCGAGATGGCCATGGCGGAAAGAACAAGTACGCCGTGGCGTGCTCCATTATCGGTTCCATCATCTCCATCCTCATGGGCTACGGTAATGAACATGGATGCATGCATCAACTTACTCTCATATATATATAATTCCGGTGCACGCATGCATATTATGCCTATATTATATTTATCGCAGACACGGGCGTCATGAGCGGCGCGATGCTGTTCATCAAGGAGGACCTCAAGACCAACGACACGCAGGTCCAGGTCCTCGCCGGCATCCTCAACGTCTGCGCCCTCGTCGGCTCCCTCACGGCCGGCCGCGTTTCCGACTGGATCGGCCGCCGCCGCACCATCTCCCTCGCGGCCTGCATCTTCCTCGCGGGGTCAGTCCTCATGGGACTCTCGCCTAACTTCGGTACGCTCCTGGCAGGACGCTGCGTGGCCGGCGTCGGCGTCGGATACGCGCTCATGATCGCGCCCGTCTATGCGGTTGAGATTTCGTCCGCACAGATCCGCGGCTCCGTCACCTCGCTGCCCGAGATCTGCATCAGTTTCGGCATCCTGATTGGGTATGTGGCCAACTACCTGCTAGCCAAGCTGCCGCTGGTCTACGGCTGGCGCGCCATGCTGGGGCTCGGCGCGCTACCGAGCGCCGTGCTCGCAGTCAGCGTGCTCGCGATGCCGGAGTCGCCCCGGTGGCTCGTCATGCAGGGCCGCGTCGAGCAGGCCCTCGCCGTGCTCAGGCGCGTGTCCGACACTGCGGACGAGGCCGACGTGCGGCTCGCGGAGATCAAGACCGCGGCGGGGCTGGCGGCAGATGACGCCGCCGCCGAAGACGAAGGCGCACCCCGCCAAACGAGAGGTGTCGTCGTCGGCAAGGGCGTGTGGAAGGAGATGTTCCTGCACCCAACGCCCCCCGTCCGGCGTATCCTCGTCGCGGCCTTCGGAGTCCACTTCTTCCAGCACCTCACGGGAATCGAGGCCGTGGTCCTATACAGCCCTCGCATCTTTAAGGCAGCCGGCATCGCCACTCGCAGAGACATCCTTGCAGCGACCATCGGCGTGGGCGTCACCAAGACGGTGTTCATCATGACAGCCATCCTGCTAGTCGACCGCATCGGGCGGAGGCCGCTCTACCTCTCGAGCCTGGCGGGCATCATCGCCTCGCTTGCCTGCCTCGGTCTTGGCCTCACCGTCGTGGAGCGCTCGGCGCCGCGCCACTCGCCGACGTGGGCTGTGGTGCTGTCCATCGCAACGGTGTTCACCTTCATAGCGTCCTTCTCCGTCGGCGTGGGGCCCATCACGTGGGCCTACAGCTCGGAGGTGTACCCGCTCCGGCTGCGCGCGCAGGGCGCCAGCGTCGGCGTGGCCATCAACCGCGTCATGAACGCCGGCGTCTCTATGACGTTCGTGTCGCTGTACAAGGCGGTGACCATCGGCGGTGCCTTCTTCCTGTTCGCGGGGCTGGCCGTGCTGGCGGCCACGTTCTTCTACTTCCTCTGCCCGGAGACGCAGGGCCGGCCACTGGAGGAGATCGAGGAGGTGTTCAGCCGTGGGTGGTGCACGCGGCTCCCGTCATCGGAGGCAGCTGTCGTGGAGCTTCCAGTGTCCAACGTCACCGACGGCAACGGCAAAGCGCGGCCGTGATGCGATAGCAACAAATATGGATGAATCATATATTCATGCTACATGTGTTTGTAAATGTCAACATTTCTCAACTAGGAGAAAATATTCCCGTAGCATCTCCAATGGTTTCCAAAATAATAAGATTTTTGCTATTTGTCTGTCAATATATTTTTGTTGTTGAAATCTGTTGAATTTTGAACCATTGGATTTGCTTTTAAGACTAGTACAAGGCGCGCCCCTGTGCGCGTTGGTAGGCACAGGCAAGTTCACATTCGAAAATATATATTGAATCTTTCAATACAGAACCAACTGAGTTAAGAGCCAAGTAAACACGCACGTAGTTGGTAACATTACATAGACGACATAGTAGATTAAGTGTAGCTGAAGTAGCGACATAATAAGTAAACACGAAGTGGCACGACGAAGTTTTTAAACAGACTGTCAGGAGCCGTTGCCATGTACTAGGACTGAAACGGCAAGGCAATCACGGACGTGTCTGATGTGATAAATATAACCTCGCCCATCTGGCAAAGCGACAAAGCAGTAATCTTGATCCATGTTGTCACTCTTTGTAGGAGCAAAGGCAATCAATCAAGAAATAATAGGGGTGGAATTTCGTAATCATGCTCTTGTCCCTTCCCCCCTTTGCGTGTTTATTCAAAGATAACTGCATTCACAATTCCTTCGTAATAGTTTCCAAGAGATACAGATCAACAAAGCATAAAAAAGGGGAAAAAACGTGCCATACCTGGCCTTAGTTATTACTGGAGGTACGTTGGAACAGTATCTGTTGCCCACACATTCTGCCAACTCATCTTTCAGACCGGCCATTGTCCGCTGGTATTCCCTGGCAATGAAGAACATGTGTGCAGAGCAGCAAACACAGTTCCAGACAGCATCTTTCAATTTTCGAGGTAGAAGTAATGATACTGGTAGTACATCGAGACCTGAAAAATATAAGAATTGCATATTTTTTATATCGATATATAGGGTTCCATGCCCAATAGATCCCTCGATGCAATAACTTAGTGAACATTGAACAACAATGAAATAGACAGTTTCAATATTTCTCATGGAAAACCAGAAAAGTGCTAGGCTAATACATTTCACTGCTCACGATAATGATGGGTCAGCCAACCAACGTGGTGTGTATTGCTTTGCAAACCTGAATATGGAAAGATGTAGCTTAAGTGTTCATCCTTCCATCTGTGTCAACTGCTCATTAGAGCATGGCATAGGTAAGTCAGGATTTTCATACATTCCATTGCAATGCTCATTATGTTTACACATCTGCATCTTTCATATAATTTAAAAAAAATAAACATACCAATATCAAGCAATCGGAAAAACTAAGAACATGGTATGCGGTGATTTTCTAGGGTCTCTAGAAGTGTAACTCAGTCCTGTATGGGAAAGTCCTATGTGGGCTAAGTCGTTACAGTGGTAAAATCAATCGACTATGAAAAGACAACATATGCAGCGAAGGAAAGAACAAGGATCTACCACTGAATATAGAGGCGAATTGCAGTGCTCTAATTTTCTAACCATGGTTATAGGAGCAGAACAAGGCTCTACCACTGAATATAGAGGCGAATTTCAGTGCTCAATGGACCTAAAATCAATGAGCCTTCGTCGACAGATTTAAGAAAGAAGGATGAACAATATCTGAGGACATGGGAGTAACAACACACTCTGACGAATGTTTTAACATTCACACTTGACTTGTCGAGTAACATTAAAGTTCAAGCATGGGGGAGGAAGGTTGACTCCTCTAAAGATGATCCAACAATGCTCTTCCTCCTCTCAAGCTCTCGTCGCTCTGGCATGCTGGTTTGCAATCCCTCTATTCACTATTGCTTTGTTTCTATAAGTTTGAATGATTTTACTTAATATATAAAATCAATCCTCAAGGGAAGAAGTAATGGTGAACAATAAAGGCACATCACTAAAAACATGGGATAAATGTTCTATGCTAATGTTCAAACCAACTTTTCTGTGGCATAGAATATGGTCTTCAGCTCTATGACAAGACTACCCTTGTTATTATTTGTACATCCCTTCGGGTATGTGTTGTCCACTAATCTTTTGCAGGAATGAAACAATGAATGGAGCAGAAGGTCCAATGAAATGCCTAGATCCATAAAAGAAAGAACAAAAAGATGGCATGATAAGAGAATGAGAAATGAGTGCAATATAGGAGACAAGATGCTCATGAACAGCTCAAGCAAGGAAAGCATCAAAATAGGAAGAAAGGATCACCACAACCATCTACCTTCGTTACATGGTGTTATCACGCTCCAATGATGAAGGTAACATCTTAAGGTAAGTGGTCATTATTTAGAAAGCTTTCCTTTGATCATGGTATTCACATAAATAAAGAAACAAACATGTTTGAGTTACAACTTTGCTTGATCCAACCTGAATAACTCAACATGTCTTGTTTTTTAAACTTGATCATAGCACTACTTTCTTGATCCCATAGTCTTAACCAAATGAGCTAAAATGTTGCATATCTTATCTTTGGACGATGATAGTCATAATTATGTAAAGTTTGACACATTATGTAAAGATGGACAATCCTTCCATAGGTTAAGCAAGTCCACTCTTTTTGTCAAATGTATTCAAATGCCACATTTCTCCTCATCCTTCTGATCTTATCACCCATGTTATAAGAATGAATGCACATAACATCAACCTTATCATGATTCAATGTGCCTAAGGCTAGAGAAGAATAAATAAAATTTTGGTTTTGTTGGTGTTTTCCACCAATAGAGCCCATGCACTTGATCTCTACCTTGTCTTTATGAGCAGAATACACTTCGAGCAAAGTGTGGGGGAGTTTATCCACCAAATTTTACAAGTGAAAGTTCTGATCTGGCAATAATGATGCACACGAGATGTCATCAGCTTCTACTACTAATACCTGAACAAGGAGGGAGAACAAGTCAAGAAAGATAAACCTGTCAAACCAAAATCAAATTCAAGACCAAGACGGGTTTGGCAGAAGAAGGTGGCACCACCATTGGAAGCGCCACTAATGTGGGCACCACCACAAGAATCCTCATCCTCAAGAGCGAACCGAGGGAGGACGCATGTCTTTCTCTGTCTAAGGGTATCATGACTCTCAGGAGGCCTACCACCGCTTCGGCAATAGACTCGCAACCATTGAAGGGACAAATGCTGCCATACAAGGTACGTTACATAATCATATAACAAAATCAAAATTGGGAGGTTGTGTTCTAGCACCTCCACGTTCGGACACCTCGTTGAACAACCACGACAACAACTAGCTTGGGAGAGAAGGCATCCCCCGTGTATCTAGATAAGTATTACTTTCTCTTTGTGTCGGGTTCATAAACCCAAGGTCCCTCGAAGACCGGCTTCTACGCCAGGGCTCGGCCCAGGAAAACAACATGTAGTTCATGGGCTAGCCCAAGAGCCTAAGACACGACGGGCCGGAGGGACAGTCCGGTCGCCGACCGTAAGGTCTACCCAAAAACAGGCGCTCGCTCATCAACCTCTCCGGCCCACCTCTTCGACCGGAGCATTCGCTTTGGGCATCAGCCGCCTCCGGGCGGTCTCTCCGATCAGAAAGGCCTGGCCCAAAACACCGCTTCCTACTCTAACCCCGCATCTCCGACCGGGGACCCCATAGGAAGCCTGCTTTCCACTCTTCTCTGACTGGCGCGGCCAGGGCCGACTGGGGCCATCCGACCGGGGACACCTGCTCGGAAGGGACCAGGGGCAAACGGAGAAGGCAGTGCACAAAGTCAAACCACGATACCGGGACCATACCCTATACGCCTGTGGGAACAGTGCTCCTCAACCGCCCTGACACAAACAGTATTGTAGGCGCCGACATTTGTGTCTATAGTATTGTAGGCGCCATTGGGCTCCCACACGGCAAAAAGCCTCCCACACACCTCTAGGCATCGATAGTGGGCGCCAGGGTTCACCATACCTGGTACATAGGGTAGGGCTCCTCACATACCAATAGTATTTTGCAAGTACCGACATCCACCCTTCCTAACGAAGCCAACGCAACCTTCCATGTGCACCTGACATTCTACAGTGGCATCAACAGTATTGTGGGTGCCTACCATCATCGCTACCCTCGTCGACGTGGGCAACAAGGCTTAGAAACATCCGTACTCTCTTCCTCTCACCTGTAAAGCCATCCCCTTTATCTATAAAAAGGGGATGATGTGGCAGAACCTCCTAAATTATAGGGCCCACGTGCACTTGTCACTGTCCAACGACCCTTGACATCTATGCATATGTTCCCGGTAACTTAAGAAGACTATCGGGTGTCCTCGGAGAACCCCGAATCATCCACGATTTCTGAGCAGGATCACATTACAGAGTCATTGCAGTATTACAACATTTATTCAAATATCTACATCAGAGTAAAATAGCGGAAGTCTTACAATAACTTAGTTTACAAAATAGTAGTTTCAAACCTTACAACCAAGTTCGATAATTATTACAAAACATAGTAGTGGAGTGGCATTATAACATAATACAAAACACACAATTAGATTGCCCTGTCCAAGGGCCACACATTTACTTCTCGTCATCGGATCGAACAACCGTCATGCAACACGACCCAAAACAGACATGCTCATGAGGCTCACCTGCAACAAGGGTCAACGAACCCTGAGTACAAAAGTACTCAACAAGACTTAACCGAAATAAAAACTAAGAAGACTCAGGAATGCAGGCTCAGGGATTCAAGGTATGGCTTTAGCAATAATCAAAGTTCTTTTGCGTAAAAGCTCTTTAACAAAATTCTTTATTTCAACATATAAAACTTTATAAGAACCACATATGAATCTGCCATGATCCGTAATGAGATCATGAACTTCATATCAAACTCTTTCTCAAACCTTACTCGAGTTCCAGTTATTAACTACGATGATGAACAGAGAGTTGAGTCTCCATAACCGAGGAGCAACGACGATTTGAACCGATTAAAACCCAGCTGGGAATTCCAGACCACACGACATATGCAGGTCCCCGACTTACATATATCAACCTACCCTCAGATCCTCTAAAACAAGAATGGGTCCGCGCCACCCGAGAATACAGTACTCCACCAATCTAGCGCATTGCCACGTGGGTACACGTTATTCCCGCCATCTCTCCACTCCCAGTGCGCGAGTAGCCATTCTCGTAATAGAATAGCCAAGTTAAGGCTTACCGGAGTATGCGGTTAGTACTACAAAGTCTCATCTCACACAGTTCAACAACGGACGGACCTTAATCGACACAAGCGGAAAGAACACGCTCATAAGACCTCCATGTCTTGTGGCTCCCATACCCCGAGTCCGCTCGGTCTAGATTTATTACTCCACATGCTCAAATTTCATGATCACATAAGTAACCAAGCGTAACCAAAGATCTATTTAAAACTTGCAGGTGACAGGTAATCACCCGACCTTTATGTGTCTAAGCATGACTAAGCATAACTAGCCATATACGGATTAAACTGGTAACAAGGTAGATATGGAAAAACAAGGTTGATAATGCACCAATTAGGTTTTCACACAACTCCTAATCACTTAATGTAGTATATAAAAGCAAAAGCGAAATCAATTTGTAAAACACAAGGTAGGTTTAAATGTATCCGGGGCTTGCCTTCGTTGACGGAAAAATTAGGTTCCGGAGACGTTCCACAATTATCAAATCTGACCTCAACAGACGGATTAACTTCTTCCACAACTTGATTAACTACCACGTGCTCACCTTCGTTCACTACACTTAGTAACAACGCCATGTTTAACATGATACGAGATACAAAATATGATGCTCGATGATGGATACAAAAATTAACAACTTGAATACAACTTTCCTTCGCGGTACAGTTACAAGTCAAAACTAACTAAAATTTTTTCGTAACACTTACACCAATTGCCAAGGATCACTACCAACTAATGACCCAAGGTCGTCACTCAATCAAAAATTCAATCAAAACCTAAATCATTAAAGGTTACTATTTGCTTTTATGAATTAATTATTTAATTAAAAATTATGAAATAAATCAACTTGTTCCAATTGAGCTCAAATTTTTTTAAATGTTCATCTCATGATAACTAAGTGACAAAACAATTTTCATAATTTTTGGATAATTATTCAAGCCTAGAAAAATCATGGAAACTCATGTATTAATTAATTGAGCAAATTTTATCACATTCAAAAATTACTGAAAAACAACATTTTATATTTTTCTTAAATAATACACATCACAGAGAGGTCACAAAAAAAATTTCATAATTTTTGGAGCACTGATTAAATCTACACAAAAATAACAAATCACGTCACTATTCATTCAAATGTGAAAAAGGAAAAATTTCCATTTTGAACCCACGGTCACTGATAGCCCGTCCCCACCTGTCACCCCCTACCTCTTGCGTTGACTACGGCAACGACGGCTCTGACGGGCGATTTCTCGCCGTCGGTGAGATCAACGGCGACGGCCAAGGTACCACCGTGATCACAACGACGAGGCGCATCGATTGGTGGCACAAATCGCACTGATTACTGCACAACCCGAGCTTGGCACCGGCCATGGCGGACATGGCGGCTCGGTGGCGCTACGCTGGCAAAACAAGATCGGTAGAGCTTAAACCAAAAGCACAGGAAGGTTCAGCAGCTCACCCCGATCACGACAGAGCAAAGAGCAAGACCGGAGGAGTAATGGAGACGTTGGTCGACGTTCACAGTGATCCCGGCGGCGCAAACAACGACGACGGCGGGGAACCGGTGACTGTGATGGACAAAATGACCAAACAACAGGGTATTAAGCACCACGGCATCAAGGTGAAGCTGGAGCTATGCTGAGCAAGAGCAAAGGCTCACCAGAGAGCTCCGACCACGGCGACGCGCTTGCTACGGCGGTACTGCCGGCCGCGAAGAAGAAAGGCGGCGAGCGGCGATTCTCGGCGAAACCAAGTGACCAGAGTTGGTTGGCTAGGTGCGCAAACAAGCTTTGCCAAGACGGTGGAGGCACTACGGCGACGGCAAACGCACGACGGAGCAGCGGCGGCGGCGTCGGGAAAACAGAGGAAGGAAAACGACGAAGAACGACGACGGCTTAGGCTAAATAGCGCGGCTTAGAAGCAAGGAGAAGCCATGCCACGGCCTTAGCAACACCAGCACAGAACCAAACGCTGCCACGAGCGCGCCTTGAAGACGTCGGAAGATCACCGACGGTGAGGTGGCTTCCGCGAGTACTGTTCACCGTAATTACAAAACTGCCCTTCGTTTTGTATCCCAAATTACTCCCAAATTTATGTAATAACTCAAAAATCTCCAAAAACAAAAGTTGCTCAAAATTCAAAGTTCTACAATTTTGCTTTTATAACCACCCCCTAATTCAGCCAACATTTTGAAATGCAAGTTTGAATTCAAAAAGGGAACATTTAAAGATTTACGCCTTTTCAAATTACTCCAAATTTTATAAAACAACTTTGAAAACTCCAAAAACCAACTTTGTACAACTCAACAAGCTCTACACTTTTGCTTTAAGGCTCAACCCCAAAATATTCTTAGATTTTGAAATGGGTTTTCCAGGGCAACTTAAATGCTGAAATTAGGGTTTTTCGAAAATTCAAATCCAAACCAAACTTTGAACTCGATTCACACCATACAAGGCAACACATATAACATAAATGTAAATTTGTTTTAGTGAATGCATATCAAAGTTTTTACCAAGACCAATTGCTTTGCAATGCATATGATGACATGCCCTGTTTTAGTATTTAAAACACCCGGGGTGTTACAATCCTTCCCCCTAAAAGAAATCTCGTCCTGAGATTCAAAGTCATGGGATAAGTAATGGAAAAGGAAATGTGTCAATCCAAAAACATCCAAAACCTATTCATAAAACAGCTAAGGTTCCTTTACAAACATGATTCGTAACAACAGAGCAAAACTAACATTCTTCTATATTAACGCAAGAAACTCTAGAAATTTTTCTAACAAGTAATCTTTGGATTCCCAAGTAGCTTCTTCTTCTGAATGTTGATTCCATTGTATATTGTAGAACTTGATTGTCCTCCTTCGAGTAACACGATCTTTCTGATCCAAAACTCGGATCGGATATTCGGAATAAGTCAAATCCGGTTCAAGTTCCACTCCTTCAACTTCAACATTCTGCTCAGGCACTCGGAGACACTTCTTCAACTGAGAAACATGGAACACATCATGTACAGCTAAGAGATGTTCTGGTAATTTCAAACGATATGCCACTTTTCCATACCTCTCTAAAATTTGAAATGGTCTAATATATCGAGGTGCCAACTTGCCTTTAACACCAAAACAGGTAACTCCCTTCATTGGTGATACCTTCAGATATACAAAATCTCCCTTGTTAAACACCAATGGTCTACGTCGTCTATCCGCATAACTCTTTTGTCGGGACTGAGCTATCTTCAAATTACTTTGTATTTGCCTAACCTTGTCTTCTATTTCTTTCACAAGGTCAACTCCAAAGAACCTTCTTTCTCTAGGCTCAGACCAACTCAGCGATGTTCTGCATCTACGACCATAGAGTGCTTCAAATGGAGCCATCCTAATACTCTCTTGATAACTATTATTGTATGAGAACTCAGCCAAAGGTAAGCATTCATCCCACTTATTAGAATAGTTAAGGACACGACACCTTAACATATCTTCAAGTACTTGATTGACTCTTTCAGTCTGTCCATCAGTCTGCGGATGATAAGCTGTACTATACAGGAGCTTGGTACCCAATGAAGAATGCAATTGTTTCCAAAAGCTAGAGACAAACTGTGTACCCCTATTGGACATAATGGTCTTTGGTACTCCATGGAGGCTCATGATTCTTGCTAAATATATCTTGGCATATCGGATAGTGGGATATGTATTCTGGACTGGAAGAAAATGTGCTGACTTGGTTAGTTGATCTACAATAACCCATATTGAGTCAAAGCCTTTTGATGTCTTGGGTAGACCAACAATAAAGTCCATACTAATGTCCTCCCACTTCCAAGCGGGAATAGGTAATGGTTGTAACTCTCCAGCGGATCTCAAATGTATAGCTTTCACCTTTTGACAAGTATCACACTTGGCTATATATCTAGCAATCTCTATCTTCATTTTAGTCCACCAAAATCTTTGTTTCAAGTCATGGTACATCTTGTTGCTTCCTGGATGGATAGATAACCTAGTAGCATGTGCCTCTTCAAGAATTGACTGTCGCAACTCAGGAACTTTTGGTACCACCAGGCGATCCTTGAACCATAGCACACCTTCATCATCTATGCCGAAGCATTCCGCTTTTCCATTCCTGACTCTTTCCTTGATATGGGCTATACCCTTGTTTTCTTTCTGAGCAGCTATAATCTGGTCTCAAATATTGGCTTCAACAATTATGTTGGGCAAACTACCTTTTTGAATTACCTCTACATTCAACTTCTCCATCTCTGGACATAAAGTTAGACCCATTGTTCTTACTGTCAGACAATTGCAATAACTTTTGCGACTGAGGGCATCTACAACCATATTTGCTTTACCAGGGTGATAATGTACTTCCAAGTCATAATCTTTAATCAGTTCTAACCATCTTCTTTGTAGCATGTTCAATTCTGACTGAGGAAAGATATACTTTAAACTCTTGTGGTCTGTATAAATATGGCATGTATTACCAAGCAGGTAATGCCGCCAAATCTTCAGATTACGGATAACAGCTGCTAACTCCAGATCATGAGTCAGATAGTGTTCTTCATGTTGCTTAAGTTGTCTAGAAGCATAGGCAATTACTCTGCCTTCTTGCATCAATACACATCCAATACCAATACCCGAAGCATCACAATAAACATCAAACGACTTCTCGATATCAGGTTGGGCTAATACTGGTGCAGTGGTCAACAGTCTCTTTAAAGTCTGGAAAGCTTCTTCACAATCAGATGACCAGACAAACTTGACTTGGTTCTTCAACAACTCAGTGATGGACTTGGATACTCTAGAGAAATCGGGAATAAAATGACGGTAATAGCCCGCCATTCCTAGAAAACTCCGAACCTGATGAACAGTGGTTGGCGATTTCCAATCAAGCACATCCTTAACTTTGTTGGGATCAACTGCAACTCCTTCAGCTGACAAGACATGTCCAAGAAACTATACTTCCTTCAGCCAAAAGTCACACTTGCTGAACATGGCATATAGTTGATGTTCTCTCATGCGGGTCAGAACAATTCTGAGATGTTCCGCATGTTCTGTCTGGTTCTTGGAATACACTAAGATGTCATCAATAAACACCACTACAAACTTGTCTAGCTCAGGCATGAATACTGAATTCATCAGATACATGAAATGAGCTGGAGCATTTGTCAAACCAAAAGACATTACCAAGTATTCATACAATCCATATCTTGTGGTAAATGTTGTTTTGGGAATATCTTCAGGCTTAATCTTGATTTGGTGATAGCCTGACCTCAAATCAATCTTGGAGAAAACTTTGGCCTCGACCAGTTGATCAAAAAGCAAATCTATCCGAGGTAAGAGATACTTATTCTTGATGGTCACTTCATTCAACGGACGATAGTCGACACATAATCTTAGGGTCTCATCTTTCTTTTTCATAAAAATTGCCGGACATCCCCAAGGTGATGAACTAGGTTGGATAAACCCCTTATCAATCAATTCTTGCAACTGAGTCTTCAATTCGGCTAATTCCATGGGTGGCATCCTATAAGCTCTCCGAGAAATCGGAGCTATTCCAGGTTTTAACTCTATGTTAAACTGGACATCCCTATCAGGTGGTAGACCGGGTAAATCTTCAGGAAACACATCAGGAAATTCACACACTACCGGGATATCTCTAATCTCTTTGACGGCAGTTGCACAAACTTTGCCCACTGATGTTCTTAAGGTTGGAAGTTGGATAAGAAGTTGTGAAGTACTATCTGGCAAACTCACCCTTATAGTTCTATTCAAAGCATCTATAACAGTCTTATGCTGATACATCCAATTCATTCCCAGAATTACATCTATATCCTGATCCTTTAGGATAATCATGGTAGTGGGAAAAATATACCCACCCAGGTTTATGGGTACCTGATATACCATTTCCTTAGTACACAGACGTCCCCGGGCGACTGTATAATTTTTTTTCCTTTGTTGCCCTAATTGGAATTTTATGCTTTACGACAAATGTTCTATTAATGAATGAATGAGATGCACCCGAATCAAAAAGCATAACTGCAGGATGATTGGCGATAGGAAACATACCCATCATCACTGGCTCCCCTTCAGGAATCTCCTCGGCTTGAATATAGAAAACCCTTCCTGTCTTCCTTTCATCTTTGCCTTTCTGAGTATTCTGATTGTTGTTCTTATTCTGTGCTTGACCCTGTTGTTGATTGGCAGGGGCCTTCTGATAATTTGGATTAGACTGCCTTGGATATGGACATTCCCTCGAGAAATGACTAGACTTGCCACAATTGAAACATGGATACTTATGACCCTGGGGTGTTGGAGCACTGACACCAGAAGTATTTGTCTGTTGTGGATTCTGATAAGTTGTAGCAGGACGGATATTTGATTGTTGCCTAGCTTGAAACTGTGGCGGATGATAAGGAGGACGATAATGGTTTACTGGATGATAAATCACCCTCTGCTTCTTTTGATTCCCACCAAAAGATCTAGACAGCACACTCTTTTTCTTTTTGATCTCCTTATGTTGCCAATACTTTTCCTCTGAAGCAATTGCAATATTCACTGCCTCATGATAAGTGACATTAGTACAAGTAGTCATCATTGTCTGCAGCTTGGTATTCAAACCTCTCATAAACCACCTCTTCTTCTTGGCATCCGTATTGACATGTTCAGATGCATACTGTGACAGGTGATTGGATCTTCCCACATACTGCATCACTGTTTGATCCCCTTGCTTCAAAGCAAGGAACTCATCCAGCTTCATGGCCATCACTCCCTCTAGAATATAGTGGGCTCGGAAGGCAGTACGGAACTTAGCCCAAGTTACTGGAATGCCAGCTGGTTGCATAGCCACTAAGTTTGCCCACCAAGCACCTGCTGCTCCTCTAAGTTGCTGGGAGGCAAACACAAGTGTCTGAATCTCCGTGTAGGGTATAAGATCAAATTTCTATTCCATAGTCCGAAGCCAATCATCAGCCTCCAGTGGTTCATCTGCCTTGGTGAACACCGGTGGTCTTGTATCTGTAAAATCTACATATGTAGCCTCCTGCCTGTTATGATTGCGACCATGGTTTCCTTGCACCATATTCTGATTACTCTGAGCTATCTCTCGAAGCAATCGAGCATTTTCAACAGTCACATTGACAAGGGCGGCGATAGCATCAGCTAGATTTGGTGGAACCGGTGGCGGATCGGGGATACCGTCCTCATCTTGTGAAGTACCAGGAATATGCGAACCCCGCGTACGACACATCTGTTCATAACAAACCAAACTTTACTCATAAGTCTTTATTGAATTGCAACAAGAGCTTACTCCAAAACACATTACATAGGGTTTACTAATTTATACACAAGACCGCATCTAAACAAGACTACTTAACTTTAACTAGAACTAACTATTATACAACTCTACTCGTCTCCTTGATCACCTCAAACTTCGGGCTCGGTATCCATTTTGGAAATATTTTCGCCCTCATTATCACTTTCATCGATCATCACTAATTCTTCCGGATATTCTTCTTCCTCCTCTTCTAATTCACTATCATTGGCAAGGATGACACTTGGGTCCATTACATCAGCTCCGGGTTCATGATTTGGATCTAGGAGATTGCTTAGCCTATGAACTTCTTCATGCAGATAAGTATTATGTTCTTCTAAATCTTCTACATAGAATTCTAGCTCATGAGTTCTAGCTCTAGCTACATTTTCTCTATGCCAAGCTTCATTTCTTCCGTCCATCATACGAACTAACATACGTTCGCAGTTCCTATGAGCGGTGGTGAGATGCCTCAATTGATCCTGTAATTCTCCTACCTGGATGGTATCCAAGGCCCTATCTCTAGTAGCTTGTGCTAACTCTGTAGAAATCCTCTATATCTCTACCTGGGGATCAGGCCTAGAGTTGCTACTGCTAGCACCGTCATTCCTAGGGGCAAGCTGGTGACGAGGAACTCCTTTGGGTCCAACGGACTTACGAGGTGTCATCTTGGTACGAGCCATACTGTAGGAAGTAAGATTAATCCATGTAAGACAATCTGACAACAGTCTCAAGAGCAGCAAGGGTGGACTACACAACTCAACCCAGACTCACTACCCAATCCAGACTCAGAGGTGAAGGAAGTAACAAGTGAATTAATCATGATGTATGAATCGTTCTTACGAACAAAAACATCAAAGCTCATAAAGTACATAAACAACAGTTGTTATTAAATAGGGCATAATAAGATTACTACTCCACCACACAAAGCCTTTTTAATCAAATAAGGAATGGTGAGAAAGAAATAAGATAAGTCAGAAGCAATTTGGACCAAATTAACAAGTTATACTTATTTGTCCCAAATCATTTTGAAGTTTTTGTAAAACAATACAACAAAGACTTTGTAACGATCGCTCTGATACCATTCTGTGGCAGAACCTCCTAAATTACAGGGCCCACGTGCACCTGTCACTGTCCAACGACCCTTGACATCTATGCATATGTTCCCGATAACTTAAGAAGATTGTCGGGTGTCCTCGGAGAACCCCGAATCATCTATGATTTTCGAGCAGGATCACATTACAGAGTCATTGCAGTATTACAACATTTATTCAAATATCTACATCAGAGTAAAATAGCGGAAGTCTTACAATAACTTAGTTTACAAAATAGTAGTTTCAAACCTTACACCGAAGTTCGATAATTATTACAAAACGTAGTAGTGGAGTGGCATTATAACATAATACAAAACACACAATTAGATTGCCCTGCCCAAGGGCCACGCATTTACTTCTCGTCATTGGATCGAACAACCGTCATGCAACACGACCTAAAATAGACCTGCTGATGAGGCTCACCTGCAACAAGGGTCAACGAACCCTGAGTACAAAAGTACTCAAGAAGACTCAGGAATACAGGCTCAGGGATTCAAGGTATGGCTTTAGCAATAATCAAAGTTCTTTTGCGTAAAAGCTCTTTAACAAAATTCTTTATTTCAACATATAAAACTTTATAAGAACCACATATGAATCTGCCATGATCCATAATGAGATCATGAACTTCATATCAAACTCTTTCTCAAACCTTACTCGAGTTCCAGTTATTAACTACGATGATGAACAGAGAGTTGAGTCTCCATAACCGAGGAGCAACGACGATTCGAACCAATTAAAACCCAGCTGGGAATTCTAGACCACACGACATATGCAGGTCCCCGACTTACATATATCAACCTACCCTCAGATCCTCTAAAACAAGAACGGGTCCACGCCACCCGAGAATACAGTACTCCACCAATCCAGCCCATTGCCACGTGGGTACACGTTATTCCCACCATCTCTCCACTTCCAGTGCGCGAGTAGCCATTCACATAACAGAATAGCCAAGTTAAGGCTTACCGGAGTATGTGGTTAGTACTATAAAGTCTCATCTCACACAGTTCAATAACGGACGGACCTTAATCGACACAGGCGGAAAGAACCCGCTCACAAGACCTCCATGTCTTGTGGCTCCCATACCCCGAGTCCACCCGGTCTAGATTTATTATTCCACATGCTCAAATTTCAAGATCACATAAGTAACCAAGCGTAACCAAAGATCCATTTAAAACTTGCAGGTGACAGGTAATCACCCGACCTTTATGTGTCTAAGCATGACTAAGCATAACTAGCCATATACGGATTAAACTGGTAACAAGGTAGATATGGAAAAACAAGGTTGGTAATGCACCAATTAGGTTTTCACACAACTCCTAATCACTTAATGCAGTATATAAAAGCAAAAGCGAAATCAATTTGTAAAACACAATGTAGGTTTAAATGCATCCGGGGCTTGCCTTCGTTGACGAAAAAGTTAGGTTCCGGAGACGTTCCACAATTATCAAATCCTACCTCAACAGACGGATTAACTTCTTCCACAACTTGATTAACTACCACATGCTCACCTTCGTTCACTACATGTAGTAACAATGCCATGTTTAACATGATGCGAGATACAAAATATGATGCTCGATGATGGATACCAAAAATTAACAACTTGAATACAACTTTCCTTCACGGTACAGTTACCAGTCAAAACTAACTAAACCTTTTTTGTAACACTTACACCAATTGCCAAGGATCATTACCAACTAATGACCCAAGATCATCACTCAATCACAAATTCAATCAAAACCTAAATCATTAAAGGTTACTATTTGCTTTTATGAATTAATTATTTAATTAAAAATTATGAAATAAATCAACTTGTTCCAATTGAGCTCAAAATTTTTGTAAATGTTCATCTCATGATAACTAAGTGGAAAAATAATTTTCATAATTTTTGGACAATTATTCAAGCCTAGAAAAATCATGGAAACTCATGTATCAATTAATTGATCAATTTTTATCACATTCAAAAAGTACTGAAAAACAACATTTTATATTTTTCTTAAATAATACACATCACAGAGAGGTCACACAAAAATTTTCATAATTTTTGTAGCTCTAATTAAATCTACACAAAAATAACAAATCACATCACTATTCATTCAAATCTGAAAAAGGAAAAAATTCCATTTTGAACCCACGGTCACTGACAGCCCGTCCCCACCTGTCACCCCCTACCTCTCGCGTTGACTACAGCGACGATGGCTCTGACCGGCGATTTCTCGCCGCCGGTGAGATCAACGGCGACGGCCAAGGTACCACCGTGATCACAACGATGAGGCGCATCGATTGGTGGCACAAATCGCACCGATTGCTGCACAACCCGAGCTCGGCACCGGCCATGGCGGACACGGCGGCTCGACGGCGCTATGCCAGCAAAACAAGACCGGTAGAGCTTAAACCAAAAGCATGGGAAGGTTCAACAGCTCACCCTGATCACGACAGAGCAAAGAGCAAGACCGAAGGAATAACGGAGACGTTGGTCGACGTTCCCAGTGATCCTGGCGGCGCAAACAACGACGACGGCGGGGAACCGATGACTGTGATGGACAAAATGACCTAACAACAAGGTATTAAGCACCATGGCATCAAGGCGAAGCTGGAGCTATGCTGAGCAAGAGCAAAGGCTCACCAGAGAGCTCCGGCCACGGCGACGCGCTTGCTACGGTGGTACTGCCGGCCGTGAAGAAGAAAGGCGGCGAGCGGCGATTCTTGGCAAAACCAAGTGACCAGAGTTGGTTGGCTAGGTGTGCAAGGAGTAGGCGGAGCTGGAACAAGCTTTGCCGAGACGGTGGAGGCACTACGGCGACGGCAAACGCACGACGGAACAGCGGCGGCGGCGTCGGGAAAACAGAGGAAGGAAAACGACGAAGAACGACGACGACTTAGGCTAAATAGCGCGGCTTAGAAGCAAGGAGAAGCCACGCCATGGCCTTAGCAACGCTAGCGCGGAGCCGAACGCGGCCACGAGCGCGCATGGAAGACGTCAGAAGATCACCGACGGTGAGGTGGCTTCCGTGAGTACTGTTCACCATAATTACAAAACTACCCTTCATTTTAAACCCCACATTACTCCCAAATTTATATAACAACTCAAAAATCTCCAAAAACAAAAGTTGCTCAAAATTCAAAGTTCTACAACTTTGCTTTTATAATCATCCCCTAATTCGGCCTACATTTTGAAATGCAAGTTTGAATTCAAAAAGGGGACATTTAAAGATTTACTCCTTTTCAAATTACTCCAAATGTTATAAAACAACATTGAAAACTCTAAAAACTAACTTTGTACAACTCAACAAGCTCTACACTTTTGCTTTAAGGCTCAATCCCAAAATATGCTTAGATTTTGAAATGAGTTTTCCAGGGCAACTTAAATGTTGAAATTAGGGTTTTTCGACAATTCAAATCCAAACCAAACTTTGAACTCGATTCACACCATACAAGGCAACACATATAACATAAATGTAAATTTGTTTTAGTGAATGCATATCAAAGTTTTTACCAAGACCAATTGCTTTGCAATGCATATGACGACATGTCCTATTTTAGTATTTAAAACACCCGGGGTGTTACAGATGCGCTCCCTCCAATGAAGGAGGTCCACTTCTTCAAGTTTAGATTCACTAGATCGATAGCTAATAACCCCACAAGCATACGCTTAGACTCCTAGCTCATAGCGGAGTTCCGATCGCCCTCGGCCCTTCCAGTCGGACCCGACCGGGCCTCTCGTACACCCCTCCTTTCTCCTTCTCGTTCGTAACCCCACTACAGACTTCGAGCACCTAGGCTCAGGAATAAAGTCACCGACCGACCCACACTGGACGTAGGGCATGTTGCCCGAACCAGTATATATCCTGTGTCATTGAGTGTTAGGCCACCTCCGATCACAACGTACAGCAAAACTACAAATATTCACTAGTTGGCCACTTTCTGTACCGACAGTTGGCGCCGTCCGTGGGGAAGACGTTGTACGTTCAACACTTTTTGGTCATTGGATGGCCCATTTTTTCACCACCCCTGCCATGGTGAGCTCGGGCGATATGATTCGCTCCGGCTCGTTGGTGTATCCCGCACCCTCGCCTACGGGGATACGGGTTCCACCCGTTTTCGAGCCGTCCCAGGCCTTCCTCTTCGGGAGCCTGGACTTCGTCGCCGACCGGCTCGGCGTACTCCACCTCCGCGAAGAGACTCGCGACCCGACACCCATCGGAGAGACGTCCTCAACGGCGCGGCATCTACGCCTCATCTCAAGCAAACTCTCTGCTCAAACCTCACTGTGAGTAATATATATGCCGTTCTTTACTTACTATATTCTATCTTCCGCCAAACACCTAGAGGGCTGCCGTTGTCCCCATCGCGGCCACCATACGGCCGGTTCCGCTACGGCCTCGTGTCTCCCATGGACGCGTACGCCCGGGGGCTCCAAAAGATTATGGCACCATCTCCTCTCACATCTGAGTTCATGGGGATGGCGAGCTATGGCCCCACCTATTTCCTCGACATCATGGACGACGACGTCGGGAGTGACGGCTCCAGCATCAGCGACGTGGCACCCAGCCACCATCCGTCCCGGGAGTGCGCCATGACGGACGCTCTGGAATAGTCGCTAGGGGCAATAGAGTCCTCATGGACTCATGCCCCTCTGGGCCCTCATATGGAGACCTCCGAGCTCACACGTGGGCACGAGGAGGAACTACGACGACAGTGGCCGCATCAGCCACCAACTGCGCCAGCGCGCTCGGCGTGCTACACTACACCCCGTGCGCACGGACCGGCGAACGGCACTCGGGGTCACGCCTGTTAGGTCCAGCGCAACACCCCGGATAGAGGGACCGATCCCCCACAGTTCACTCAGGCCAATCAGAACATTGCCGCCGCGACAATGCTCCTGCGCGGCCTATCCGAGCCGAACGACCCTCACAAATGGGCGATCCACCGGAACCTCTGGGCACTGGTGGAGTCCGCTGCCGTTCAACAAGCGGAATGCTCCGTGTCACGACGCCAACTCGTGACCTCTCTCCCTGTCCGGGGAACAGGGACGCAGCAGATGGGGCACTACACCCTGTCACCACAACAACCACTGAGCGCGACACATGAGGCCGCAGCGGCACCTCATCTTGACCTGACAACCGCTCCACACCAACCACCTATCTATGAGCGACTCGGACCAAACCGAGGCACATGCAGCGGCGACCGGAGTCCCAGCACTAACGGCCCAGGACCACCGACCTTTGCCCAACTCCCCCAGCAAGTGTCGTTCTTACCACGCTCCAACGAAGGCCATGGCAAAGGTAAGTCCAAGCGCCAAGATCAAGACGAGGGCCCCTCCACGCAGAGGGGAAAAAGAACAGAAAGGATCGCCGCCGACCGGCTAACTCCACGTCGGTCGCCGCGGCCAATCACCTAGGCATGCAGCCTCAGCAGGACCGATTGGGACACTTCCACGAGCTCATGGAGAGCCCATGCACCAACCACAACTATCCCATCAACCATCTCTATAAGGACTACCAGCTCCTCAAGCGCCTGTTGAGGTAGACTGGCAGGCCAAGGAATGAAAAAGGCAAAGAAGCAGCAACAGAAGAAGGGGGCACATCGGGCAAGGATCCAGACGACTGAAGCCTGAATTGATCCAACCGGACGCCTACCGACTGAAAGACAACGACGACGACGTTCTCTCCGAATGCTTGGAACAGCTATGTCGTTTTTTCCTTTCCCTAAGTTTCAGTCTTACCATTATTCACTAAATGTACGCTCCTGTAAGAGCACCCCGACCCGAACACTTTTTGGCTCGGGGCGCTCGGGGGCTCCACTAGGGGGCAATACTACCTCTCTGTTTTATTCACTATCGTATGGAGAAAACTCCTTCCCACCCGAGTAGAAGGGCGGTTCGTTCTTTTGATTTGCCTTACGTAGCTTTGCTTTAAAACATTCCGACTAATCGCACCCCGCCTTTTCCTACGGTTACGAGCAGCCGAGCCTCGCGGGCCATGCCCCAGGCTCACAAGGTTGCAGCCTACGGGACAAACGGGCAGGTACGAGAAAGAAAGAAGTAAAAAACAAAATTATGCTGAGGGAAAACTAAGGAACAAAAGGGAACAAGCTCCCCCGAACGGAGCAACTCCATCACAAAAACAAAAGCCGATTGCAGTCATTAAAACACACCACGAACGTCTTACACGGGGGCTCCCCCATGAACTTAAAACTTTTTACGTTTACTAACTACTTATATTCTGCAAGCTATTAAACCGACCCGGCGGCATCTGCTGGTGGCGCGACCGACGAAGGCGTTGGCTGCTCACTACCCGGTGGCACGACGTTCGGCTTGATCGAGGCCGAGGCGACATTTCCCCCTGAACCAGGATCTGAGCTATCCGTGGGCTCGGAAGCATTCTCTCCACGCATGGTTCAGGCCATGTCTTGACGGCGAACGTCCATCACCCACTCGACGGAGACTTGCTCTGACACCGACCGCACGTGCGGTAGCAAGCTCTCCCTGATTGATTGGATGTCCTCCATGCTTAGACCTTCAGCATACCCATCGCAGATAGTGGCAAAGTCCAGGTTCGGGTGATGCATCGCCACCGAGGTCAGCACCACCGACGCTCCGTACAACAGCCCGCTCCTAACAAGGTCCCGGACTGCGTCCGAAACCTCCGCCAACTAGACCACGGACGCGCTGGTACTTGGCGCCGACCCAAAGATTTCTGAGATGACGAGCCGGGCAACATTGCAGATCTGGTCGAGATCACCTTCGAGAGCACATCGCTCTTCATGGGACTTGGCTAGCTCCTCGGTGTTCCGGTTGAAGCTCGCCTTGGACATCTCCAGGTCTCGCTCCAGCGCCTTCACCTTTTCACCCAGCTCTGGAGGAAGCGCGACAAACTCAGAAACAGGCTGAGGGAAAAATCAACACCACAAGAAAACAAAAAGGTATGCACCGATGCGAGAGGCCTCAAGGGTGGAGAAATCCTCTGCCTGCCGAGCCACCTGCTCACACAGCCGGGCACTCGCATCCTCCATCCCCATCACCTGGCCCCAGAGCACGAGCACCTCCTGATCCACCTCTGACCAGGCCCTCTGCTCCACCTCCAGGGCCTTCTGTGCCCTCTCTAGGGCGGCCCGCTCCAGCTCAAGGGCCACCAAGGCTTCTCGCAGCGCCACCTCGGTGTTCGCCAGGGACGCCTACAGCCCCGCCTCAGCCTCCTCGTGACAGACCTTCTCCGCCTCGAGCCCTTGCTCGGCAGTGGTCGCCCGCTTAGCCGCACGCTGCCCCTCCTCCCGCGCTGCGGCCGCCTCGGCCGCCCGGACCTAGGACTCACGGCAAGCGGACTCCACCCGATGCTCAACCTTGGCCATCCGAGCGTGTTCCGTCTGGAGGATGTAAGACTTGTGGGACGACACCTTCCTTATCTCATGAGAAAAACAGGCATGGTAAAAACAACCGATGAAAGATTCAAAGGGCAAGGATAAGTACAAAAAACTCACCTCCGCGGCGAGCTACAGGTCGACCTCAACCAGCTGCCGAGCAAACTGAGCCTGCTTTCGGGCGCTCTCGAGCTTCGTGGCCAGCTTGGTGAGTTCGGACACCGCAGCATGCCCTTGCCCCCCAAAAATGTCCCAGAGCTGGCGCTCCCGGGAATCCCAGAGGATGAACCTCACCTTCGATGGGTCCTCAGGGAAGGGCCACTCTAGGTCACCCTCCGATGAACTGCCAAAGAGCCCAGCCTCCGACTGGAACACCGCCAGATCCTGCGGCGACACCTCCAGCTCCCACGGCGACACCGGCGGCTTTGCCACGGTATCTGCCTCATCGTCTGATGGAATCTCCACCACCTCATTCGCGCGGGATGCCGCCGTGCGTCCCAACTCCGTCCCGGCCACACTTCCCTTTGGCGCCTTCGGCTCCGACGGCAAGGATAGGTCGTGCTGCCCTCCACCCGACGAGGAAGGGAGCACGCCCTCCCTCATCTCTTCCACCATGACCGGCGGAGGAGGGGCCATGAGGGTTACCTCCGACGCAACGCCCACCATTGGCATCGGGATCGCCGCCAACAACATCGCCGCTGCTGTCACGTTATTAGCAGGCGCCCTAGGGGGCACCACCCCTGGAAGGGAAGGCTTCGCCGCCGTCACCCTGCTCCCCCTTCGCTCGCCACTACACACTGTAGAGTGGGCCTCCAAACCTCCTGCACGGGGGTCGGGGCGATGCTCAACCCTGGCATTCCCCGGCCGCTGACAAAAATCGCAGATAAGCCACACTCCAAAAAAAACTCGACCAGCCAGAATCGAAGAAGCAACAAAAGGAAACATACCGGCTGGCGAGCGGCATGACCCGGAAGGCAGACTTCGATGACCACGGACCTACAGGATGAGGACCGCTCCCTGGCTACGACCCACGCCCCCTCACTTCAGACGGGGTCGGAGTCATCCCGACCAGCTCCTGCCCGGCCTACGGATCGCTGCGACCTCCGGCTCGGGACTCCCCGACCGGAGCAGCGGGCGGGGCGTCCTTCGACTGCAAGTCGCGTATCGACCGGGCGCCAGTCTACCCCTTAGACCGCCTGAGCTGCTCGACCATACCTACGGCAGGCGGGGCCTCCTCCGGCTACAAGTTCGGACCGCCCGGCTCGCTCAGCCGCATCCGCCGCAGGCGACGATGGGACCGGCGGCACCACCGAGGGGCGTGGTGACCGCGTCCGCTTCACCGCTCGCTCGCCAAAGGCGTCCACGCTCGCCGCACGCTTCCTCGATGTAGGAACCTCCACACGCCGCGTGGCCCCCTGCTCCTCACCGACGGACGTCGCCGTAGGGTCACGACGCACCGCCGAGGTCACAACGACCTCCTGACTCTCCTCCTCGTCGGAGAAGACCATGTCGTCCAAGTCCGTAGGATCGTCCGACGCGAGTTCCGACTCGATGTCGCTCCTACGTTCCCCGGCCCTCATGCGCCGGGCGACCTCCTTCTTCTTCTCTTCCTTCCGCTGAACATCCTGGGTTCTCTTCTTCTTCTGGGCGTCGGCCACCTCCTTCTGGGTGGCCTGCCGGGCTTGACCCTCCGGTCCCTTGGGAAGGTGCGGCCGGGACTTGTACCTCCCGAGCCCCTACGGAACGATTGAACCAAAATCAAAGAAAAGGGAAAGGAGCGGAGAAAGAGCACGAACAAAGAGCATACCAGTGTGGGCACGATCAAGGCATTGAACGGTATGGGCTTTCCCTCAACCGTCTCTCAGGGCCTCAGCTGCAGCACTCAGTCAATGCGGCTCCAGATCTTGTCGTCCGGCAGATCCTCCAGCGACACGCGGTCTGGGTCCAACCGGCCGCCGTACGTCCACATCGGGTGTGTCCTCTCCGCCAATGGCGCAACCCATCGGTGGTAAAGGGTGTGGAACACCCGCACCCCATCGAGGCCACCCGTTACGAGCTTTCGCAGCTCCTCCTCAATGACCCCACCTTGTGCTTCTCCGTGTGGGCACAGCCCCACGACCAACTCTTCAGCTTCACTGGCCTCTCACCGATAAACGCTAGAAACGGCGCCCCCACCGGATTCCTGATATAGAACCACTCCCCGTGCCATCCCCGGTTGGAGTCACATGGGGTGTATGCGGGATACGAGCCTCCCGCACACGGGCTTCCTCTATAGTGCAAAGCCTCCAACTGGTGCGATCTCGATCGAACTCCAATCCACCATAGCTCTCCCGGAGAAGAAAAGCCGAAAGAGATCCGCGTGCGGCTCCATCCCAAGGAAAGCCTCGCAGACGGTGACAAAACCAACATTGTGCAGCACCCCCGTCGGATTGAGGTGATGCAGCTCCAGACCCCACTCGTTGAGGAGCCCACGCAGAAACCAGTGTGTGGGGTATCCTAATCCACGCTCATGGAAGGTAAGGAAAGAAACAACCTCATCAGGACGAGGTTGTGGGAACTCCTCCCCTCCAGGGACCCTCCAGTGCGCCACCTCCCGCGGCGGCAGAAAACCCTTCTTGACAAAAGCCTCCATCACCGACTTCCTCATGTTGGACAACCTCCAATCCGACATCTTCGCTCCGGATCACAAGAAGATCAGTGAGTTCCTCTCTTTTCCCTCGCTCTCTCCCCCTTCTTTCCTAGAAACCTCCATGGCTCTCAGGAATGCTCACGACAAAAAGGAAGAGAGAAGGCGGCGGCAGATGAGGAACAGGCAAAAGAGCGGAACAAAAAACCCTCTCCCTGCTCCTACTTAAAGAAAACGGAAGAGCGGTTAAAGAACAACGCACCGATCGGGGAAGGCAGAACGGTGGAGCGAGATTTTCTCTCTTTTTTCATTTAATGCAGATGAGACGTGCCCTGCACCGATGAGACGCGCCCTGCTTGATGGAACGGCTCCTGATCAGACAGGATGTAGCCTGCCGTGGCCCACCACTACCGCACAATCAACCACTACCACACGACAGGCGCAGGAACTGAAGCGCCACCGCACGCGGGCGGCTTCCCACTTCCCTAGGTCGAGCCAAGGGAGACCAAAAGACGAAATCTCTGCCGGGAGACCAACCAATCCCCCGAGCCGATCGAATCGCTCAGGATAAACCCCAAGACACGGGTAGGAAGCTAAGGGACGCCCCACGTGGGCCATGCCGACTCCATCATGAGCGACGAGCTCATGTCCCGGTCGGACACTTCTGACTAAAGCTCTCCGAGCCTTGTCACTCCAATCACCAAGGTAAACACTATCAAAACCCCCTCTATTTCATTATAAAATCATTTCATACATCCATACCCGCATCTCATTCCATACGCTCGCGCCTCACGAATGATTCGGGCCCTGAACCGCCCGAGGGCTCGGGAACTAAGCATCGCACGTGCAGCGAAATGCATTAGAACGCTCCATGTTGCGTCATGAAGCGACGGTTGCCTCATTCGACATGGACAACCAACAGAGCCAGGGGAGAAAACTATAGATGAGCACGATGTGGCCCTAGCTCGGTCCAGTAGACCGGGTCATCTCAACCTTCTCGTTCAATCCTAAACCTCTTGCTAGGCCCATAGAATCTCCATCGAAGGGGAGGCCGTTAGGACACCCAGGTCGGTCTCTGGAACGACCTAGGCATCTGTCGGGTTGCAGGTAAAGGAGTAGTCGAATGTCACAAGAGGTCTATGCCGACCCCGTCATGAACGACGGACCCGGATTGCACTCGATCACACCCGTTAGCGAACTCACTGAGCTAGTCTTCGAGCCCGAGCGATCGGGACAGGCGACGAAACTCAGCCCCTCCAGTTGTGAGGAACCGAGGATGGGGTAACCTACAATACTCACATCGACCCCCACGAAGGCCCGATAGGGCTCGGGGGCTCAAGAAAAACACCAAGGACAGCAACCTCAAACTCACCAGATCCTCGACTCTGACTCGCCCGATCCCACAGCGCGCACCGACGCCAGGATCCACGAGCATGCCTCGTCTGATCTTTAACCAACTAACTACGCTTCGGCTTCAAAATGGCTTCACTGCGCTCCAAATAACCCTAGGACCGCGACTCCTAAACTCACATAACGGCTTCACTGCGCTCCAAATAACCCTAGGACCGTGACTCCTAAACTCGCGTAACGGCTTCAGACGGCTTCACTGCGCTCCAAATAACCCTGGGACCGCGACTCCTAAACTCGCGTAATGGTTTCACTTCCGACTACTCTCCCAGGATCCATGAGCTCTGGCTCATCCAAATCCTGAACTAACTAAACTAACTCCCTCGGCCCACGGCACGCACCGACGCCTAGGTCCGTTCACGGCTCCACCTCACTCGATCCCACAGCGCGCATCGACGCCAAAGATCAGTGAGCTCTGACACGTCCGAAACGAGCTACCACCGTCCATGGCACGCACCGACGCCAGCGTTTTCTCTCGAACTAACCTTCTCACCCGATCTGCGGCGCGCACCGACGTCGGGATCAGTAACTTCTGTCTCATCCACGCCTAAAAATCCCCTCGGCTGCACAACGACGCCGCGGTTAAACAAAAATCCATCTCAAACTAAACGCCCGCTGAAACAACACCCCCCAGACGGTTCTGCCCGAACCGCCCGAGGGCTCGGGGGCTACACCCACGGGTGCGCTCGCGCGCACCCGCCGATGCAACAGAAGAACCTCCCCTGCTGACAACACAGAAAAATCCCCCAGTCGGTTCTGCCCGAACCACCCGGGGCTCGGGGGCTACACCCGCGAGTGCGCTCGCGCGCACCCGCCGGTAGAGAAAAAAAATCCCTAACGATTCTGCTCAAATGTGCCTAAGGCTAGAGAAGAATAAATAAAATTTTGGTTTTGTTGGTGTTTTCGACCAAAAGAGCCCATGCACTTGATCTCTACCTTGTCTTTATGAGCAGAATACACTTCGAGCAAAGTGTGGGGGAGTTTATCCACCAAATTTTACAAGTGAAAGTTCTGATCTAGCAATAATGATGCACACGAGATGTCATCAGCTTCTACTACTAATACCTGAACAAGGAGGGAGAACAAGTCAAGAAAGATGAACCTGTCAAACCAAAATCAAATTCAAGACCAAGACGGGTTTGGCAGAAGAAGGTGGCACCACCATTGGAAGCGCCACTAATGTGGGCACTACCACAAGAATCCTCATCCTCAAGAGCGAACTGAGGGAGGACGCATGTCTTTCTCTGTCTAAGGGTATCATGACTCTCAGGAGGCCTACCACCGCTTCGGCAATAGACTCGCAACCATTGAAGAGACAAATGCTGCCATACAAGGTACGTTACATAATCATATAACAAAATCAAAATTGGGAGGCTGTGTTCTAGCACCTCCATGTCCGGACACCTCGTTGAGCAACCACGACAACAACCAGCTTGGGAGAGAAGGCATCCCCCGTGTATCTAGATAAGTATTACTTTCTCTTTGTGTCGGGTTCATAAACCCGGGGTCCCTTGAAGATCGGCTTCTACTCTAGGGCTCGGCCTAGGAAAACAGCATGTAGTTCGTGGGCTAGCCCAAGAGCCTAAGACATGACGGGCCAGAGGGATAGTCCGATCGCCGATCGGAAGGTCTACCCAAAAACAGGCGCTCGCTCGTCAACCTCTCCAGCCCACCTCTCCGACCGGAGCATTCACTTTGGGCACCAGCCGCCTTCGGGAGGTCTCTCTGATCGGAAAGGCCTTGCCCAAAACACCGCTTCCTACTCCGACCCCGCGTCTCCGATCGGGGACCCCATAGGAAGGCTGCTTACCACTCTTCTCCGACTAGCGTGGCCAGGGCCGACTGGGGCCATCCGACTGGGGACACCCGCTCGGAAGGGACTAGGGGCAAATAGAGAAGGCAGTGCATAAAGTCAAACCACGATACCGGGACCATACTGTAACACCCTAAAAATTGCCTCTTTTGAAATAGAGTTTAAATGATTTATTTATGAATTTTTGTGCACATGAAATATAGGAAATAAAATTTTTCATTAAATTAAAATACATTATAAGGTAGCAACATGTTTGATGCATACATGCTATTGCATTTAACTTTATTGGTTGAGTGGTTTTAGTTGAAAAGTCAAAATGGTTAAAATGCTCTTGAAATAAAATTGAAAATGGCTTTGAAATAAAAGAAAAGGAATTAGGAAATAAAAGAATTTAAAAAGTTGTATAAATTATTTTTGAAAACTTACTAAGATTTACTCACTTTTCTTAGAAATGAAAAGTATATTCAAAACTCTAATTGAATTTGCATTTGGTTTACATTTGAATTTGGATTTGAAAACTAAAAATAGAAAAGGGATTTTCCTTGAAAACTTCTTTTCTTCCCTTTTTGGCACAACCTCGGAACCCACCCAGCAGCCTCTCTTCCCTCCCTCACGCGCTCGGCCCACTTCTTCCCTTTTCTTCCCGGCCTCGGCCCACTCCCCTGCGGCCCAGCTCGCACGTCGTCGCCCGCGCGGCCTAGCTCCACCGCGTGGCCCAGCTGGCGCCCCGTTCGCTCGGCCTGCCCGCGCGCCTACGCCTGCCAGCAGCCACCTCCTCTCTCCCCCTCACTGCACAGCTGGCCCCACCCATCAGCCGTGTCCCATTCCTTTCCTTCTTCCCCGCGCTCCTTCCCTTCTCTGCCCCGCCGATGGCACTGCCATGTTCGGCAAGCCGCCGCGCCCGTGCCTACAAGGAAAGCGCCCCATCTCGCCCGCGCGCCCCGCTCTCCCTTCCTTCCACACCGCAGCCCCGCCGCCTATAAAAACCCGAGCCGAGCCCTCCCCTCTGCCCTTTCCTCTGTTCGCCTGACGAAGCTCGCCACCGCCGCCCCATAGCCGCTGTTCCGGTGCTCCAATCCTCGTCGCCGATGCGCCAGTGAGATTCGTCGTGACTCGAATCAGCCGTAGGTACCTCCACTTCGCGGTTTTGGTCTCGATTTCATCGAAATCGCCCGCATCGCGCCCTCCTTCTCTCTCCAGATCGCCGCCGCCGTCGATGACCCACCTCGGATACTTCCCGGACGACATGACCACCCCAGTACGAGTCGCGGTGAGCTCCTGAACCCCCTCGTCCCCTCCTTGTCGAGTTTAGCGCCTTGGAGAGTTGTAACAGCGAGCATCAGAGCCGCCGTCCATGGTGCCGCCGTGGAACCAACGGTCCAGCGCCCTCCTCGCCTCGGTAGCGCCTCCATCGTGTTCGCAAGATTCTGTAGATCGTTTAGGTGCGCTTGGTTGTCTTGGGGTTGGCCGGAACCACCGTACCGGAGGTTCGCCGCCGTGGTAGCCTCGTCGGCGGCCATGGCATGCTCGCCGGCGACCCTATACATCGGCGCAGGACTCACCCGCCATCAGATCAACACGGGACGGCCCAGATCCAACCATACCGGTTGGATCATAACCGGTCCACCACGGACCGTAGACCCGGCCTACCGCGCCAAGTCAGCGTGTCCACCGCCTCGTGGTGCACCGAGCCAATCACGTCCTGCCACGTGGCTGCCCAGTCCGCAACCACGAGTCAACCCGCAGTCAAAGCCACAGATGTTTTGCAGAAAAGCCATCCTATTTTTGTAGAATCAACCCACAGTCCGATTTAGTTCAAAATAATTACAAATCCGCCCTGATTTTATTCGTTTAGGACCCTGTAATTTCCAGAAGTAGTATGACCAGTCCAAAATCCATTTAAATTCAGAATTTTAATTGTTTTAATTCAAAAATGAGTTTAAATATTTACAGAAATGCCACTGAACCTTATTTCATGCGTAACTTTTGCGTTTTAAGTCCGATTTGATCCGTTCGAATTGCGTTAGGATCGTATTTACGTTATCTACGTGTTTATACTACTGTTAGGCATGTTTTCAACACTTGAAATTCATGAGTAGATTTAATCTATTATTTAATTAAAGTAAAACTTGTTTAAATCGTAACTTATCCATTTCAACTCCGAAATAGTCCGTTCAAGTTGCCTTAGATTCATAGCAACGAGATCTACGCGTTAATTACAGTGTTTAGTATATTACTATTTCATAAAAAATATGGTTTAAATCATATCTTGATTAATGATTATGCAACTGAGTTTTATACATAAAATATGATTTGTTTTACTTTTGTTTTATAATTCAAATCTAAAATTGACTTAATTTAATCCATATTATTTATAAAATATCTTTTATATATGAATTCATATGGTTAACATAAATAAAGCCTATAGTTTTCTTTTCCACGTATTAAGCAAATCTCTCGGTAGTTGTAACTTTTCAACCGTAGCTCCGATTAGAGTGCTTCTCGTGACTGTGTGTTCGTAGCAATGCGTAGAATCATATTTCAATCTCTTTTACTTTTTTTTCTATGATTGATGTATTGTTCTCATATATTCCTATGTGTATGCCATGTATGGATGTTTGTGTGGTGATATATGGTTCAGTCAATCGGTGAGGTTTATGTGGTGATTAAGAAGCAGTTCTCTGAAGACTAGAAGCTGAGAATTGGAAGCAGAAGATTGAAAGTGGAATACTAAAGGCTTTTGAGCATATTGCTTTGGGGGAAAAGCAAGTTAAGGCAAGTATAGCATGGGACTATCCTTGTTACCTATTCACATTTAAACACTTAATTCATATTGCATGTGTCTCCCTTGTTACCATTAAGGATATCCTAGATATTTGATATCTTGCACCTTGAAACCTTTGGGATATTGCATGGGATAGTTTTTGCTAGTGCTTAATCAAAACCATGATCTTGTAACTTGACTAATGATATATGCAATAAACATTAAAACATGACTTTTTAGTAACATGGACATAGGGGGCTGGAGTGTTTATATGCTTCAGATTCCTCTCCCTAAGGACTTATCTGTAAGCGATCATCCGGGACTTACAGTACAGCTGTGAGGGCCATATGGCTCTGGCTTTAGCTCAGTATGAGGATCTTTTCTAGCTTGTTAGTGGTTACCTTTAAGACGCAGGGTATGTTTCCTTTGCTGCTGGGAAGTGTGTACCGTGCTGCGATGCCCACGCTTGCCACTCCTGGAGATGGGCCACATACGCCTAGCGGCCCTAACTTGTTAGACAAATTCTTTGAAAGGCTTCATAGTGAACCCTACCAACCTTCCTTGGAAGTGGGTCAAGAGAATAGCTACCTCGGGCGAAAGGGTAAATCACGACTCACAGTGAACGTATACAAACTCTGTAGAGTATAAAATTGTTATAACAGCCGTGCTCACGGACACGAGCGGCCTTGGACCCTTATGGAATAGAGATGATCACTAATGGATGATGATGTTAATAATTAATCGTTTATGCTATACATTATTTATGTTTACTTGATCATGAGTTTATGAGCTTATGGATAAACTTGTTGTCAGCCAATTGCTAAAAAGATGACCTATTAAAGCTAATCGTAGTTAAACCAGTGTCAGCCTTTTGAGCCTCATGAACCCCATGATATAATTGTTAAGTACGACATGTACTTACACTTGCTTTATTTTTCTATACATTGGATAAAAATCCCGGATGGGTACCAGATTGCTGGTTTGGAGGAGCTAGGCTTGTGGTCAACCAGTCAGTCGTCCCTGTGGATTTGGAGTCTTCGCTAGAAGATCGGAGTCAACTTTCCGCTGTCATTACTCTGAGGTTATTTTCTTTTTACTAATATGTTATGTAATAAGTATTGTCTCTTGATATTACCCTGTTTTGTGGCTATATGTGAGATTTGACTTCCTGGGCTCACATATAGTGTGTATCTGGTTTTGTCTTTAAAACCGGGTGCTACACATACCCTGTACGCCTGCGAGAACAGTGCTCCTCAACCGCCGTGACACAAACAGTAATGTAGGCGCCGACATTTGTGTCTACAGTATTGTAGGCTCCATTGGGCTCCCATACGGCAAAAAGCCTCCCACACACCTCTAGGCATCGATAGTGTGCGCCATGGTTCACCATACCTGGTACACAGGGTAGGGCTCCTCACATACCAATAGTATTTTGCAGGTACTGACATCCACCCTTCCTAAAGAAGCCAACGCAACCTACCATGTGCACCTGACATTCTATAGTGGCATCAACAGTATTGTGGGTGCCTACCATCATCGCTACCCACGTCGGCGTGGGCAACAAGGCTTAGAAACATTTGTACTCTCTCCCTCTCACCTGTAAAGCCATCCCCTTTATCTATAAAAAGGGGATGCGCTCCCTCCAACGAAGGAGGTCCACTTCTTCAACTTCAGATTCACTAGATCGATAGCTAACAACCCCACAAGCATACGCTTATACTCCTAGCTCATAGCGGAGTTTTGGTCGCCCTCGGCCCTTCCAGTTAGACCCGACCGGGCCTCTCATACACCCCTCCTTTCTCCTTCTCGTTTGTAACCCCACTACAGACTTCGAGCACCAGGGCTCAGGAATAAAGTCGCCGATCGACCCACACTGGACGTAGGGCACGTTGCCCGAACCAGTATATATCCTGTGTCATTGAGTGCTAGGCCACCTCCGATCACAACGTACAGCAAAACTATAAATATTCACTAGTTGGTCACTTTCTGTACCGACACTTTGTTTTACTATTGCTTTATAAATTTGCTAAAAAGATGCGTAACTAAAAACAAAATAAAAAATTATCTTAGCTAGTTATATATATATATTAGTAATATGTGATCCTAACAATGAAAACAGAACAAAAAGAGTATATCTAGTTTTCTTTAAATTTGATTTTTAAGAGATGAATAAATAAATGGACTCTGAAGATGATCTCTAAAATGGAAATCATGAATAGTTGATATGTTGTAATTCCATTCAAGTACCTAGTTTTCAGCCTTGAATTCTCCCGAGTTTTGAATAAGATTGATTTGATATAAGGATTTACTCTGAACTTGAAACTCGTGGGTAGCATATGCTTGATCTAAGTCTAGGTAATTGACGGATATGATATGAGAAGGTCTGAGCTGCTGTTTATCTTGTTACAAATGACACTAAAATTCTAGAGATTTATCTTTTGAAAAAATATAAAAAATGCTACATGATGAGTTCCTGTATGACAAAGATTCAATCCTACCAAGAGCCATACCTGTTATTTAGACTTGGAAAACTTCCACTTATATGATGCTTGTTTTGCATTGAGTTTAGTCAAGCTTTGTTTACCCTTATGAGAAGTTTGTCAGGCTCTTAAAATCAAGATCACGTATACACCACCCACATATGCACTACTCCTACACTGGGGGTAGGCGCAAAAACATGCCATTCCATTTAGATCCACCTAAAAATGTTTTACTCCTACATTGGGAGTAAACACCAAAAATATGCTCGATAGGTTTCACCATCCACCAAATAAATACTCCAAAGTTCTTGTTGCTATCTCTCAAAAGTTTTGAAGAGTCATGGGCTACGCAAAAATTATTCATTGAAAATGAAAAAGAAAAAAAACGAGTTGAAAAAAATAGACAAGTGTCCGAGATAACAAAAACAATGGGTACTCAGATGCCTACCTAAAAAAAGAAGAGAAAATAGATGAATAAGATAGCCCATGTTCTCTTGCAAAATTGTTTCCAAGTTATAAAAGAGAGATATGTTTTCAAGGAGCATAGTAGAATTAGGTTAGCCACAATATAAATATCCATCATACATACATACACATGCGTATCTTGATTTGATTGTATGACTCAACTCTCTTTTGATCTGAGGTTTGACTTTACAACATATGTATTGCAAGTATGCTCTTCATTCTATTTCCACTCCTATGAGCTCCACATAAGCTTTAGTTGTAGGAAGAGAAAGGCACAACAAATTATGCCTTGGTGAGAACCACAAATACCACATACATTGAGAGACTTGAGAGTGTCATACAATAGAATCTTTGAGTTTTATTTTAAAAACTTATAAAAAACTCCAGAACAATGGTGGAGCAAAGGACTTGAGACATAGTGCTTGACTTGATCGTTCTATCTTTCAATTGCTCATGACCCAAGTAAAGGCTAAGATGCCCCATGGTTGAAGGTAATACGGGTAAGTTTGAAAGTCAGATTAGTTTATTCTAATCTGGAGAAGAATTTTTGTTTGAACGCATGTGTACTTTTGAGGAGTGAAAGCATTGTAGCAACTCCTGATCCATTGTTCAAGTTTAATTTTGCTCAGGGACTAGCAAAGGGTAAGTGTGGGAGAACTTATGGACGGTTGTTAATGTCAATCATAAACCGTTCATATATCCTACATATAAACTTAATTCCATTACTAAACATAGGTATAGGGGTTTAAACTAATGAATTCCATGAGCTTTGGTGAATATGTGAATGTAGGAGGATTTATCCAGAAAACAACTCCCGGGACCACCGTCATACACTCTAAATAGGTAAACCGACATCAACAAGCTTTTCTGGCGCCCTTGCCGGGGAAACAATTGGCATAAAAATTTTGATACTAGCTTGATATCTACTAATCTAGTTATCACTGGCTTTAATAGGATTACCCCTGTTCTGTTAAATTGTGGAAAATACAGGACAATAGATGTCGTTGCAACCTTCTGACAAGCTTCCACAAGAAAAGAAGAGAGAAACTTTGATGAACCCGGGGTGCCTGAACATTCATGATCCATCAACACTGGAACCTGCCATCTCACATATTTGTATAGATATATATATATTCTAACCATGTGTAGATTAGAGAAAAAGGTCGCCGTCAAAAGAATTCAAATCACATCTCATATGACGGAGACAAATGTTGCACTACTTACAAATTCCATTGTGAGTCATGGTAAGTATGATCAAGAAAGGTGAGATAGTCTTGCTCATGGACTTTAAACTTGGTGAGTAGTTATCTTTTAATTTTTGCATTCCATTGTATGCTTACTGTGAATAATCCATGCAACCATTCCATTTAGTTTGAATTTTCTCAAAGCAAATTCACAGCATGTTTAGTTCCTTACATGTATTTAGTTCCCTGCATTTATCCTTATCGCTTTCATCTAAAAAAAGTTACATATAAACCTCGCCATGATCATGCTCTTTCGTCTCCATTGAAGTACATCTCTATAGTACTTTTCATGCTACCTTTGTTTGCCATAGTAAGTTTTGGTTTGGAAGTACTGAACATACTTCCAAAGGCTTTTTAAATTAAGCATGGTACTGATATTAAATAGTCTTCCTTAAACAAATTAGACATGGAGTTTAGTTTGGTGATTGAACTAAAAATTGCTTGTGTATACATTGGATATTTTGTTGGACTAACCCCTGCAGGAAACTCTCAAATCCAATCTGGGTAAGTTAAGAGATGAATTCACATCAAAGACGAATCAAGGCATGTGATAAACTCCAATAACTTTGCGTAAAGAAGACCCAGCTCATTCTTCATGGGAGGAAGAACTGTAAGTACGAAGGTTTATTCACTTATCTTTTGTTGTAAGTTGTCTTTACCTTGAACCATGCTATAATGCAGCAAACACAAAAAACTTGCTAATAAACAAAATCTATGTTAAAGTAATCCAAAAACCATCCTTTCATTAGCATAGAGGAAAATTACAAAAGTTCTAGACAACAACCCGTGTTTCAAATTCGTTGTATTCCCTCGGGTATGTGTCCACTAACATTTTGTAGGAAGAATCAATAGAAGCTATGTTTGTTCATGGTTTGGTATGAACCTGTATACCGAAGCCAAACCACCACTTCAGTTTTGGAACAAAGAGAAAGATGACGAGTCCATAAAATGGATCTACAATAAAAGCACTCACTCATAGAAATGGACGGACATATCAACAAGCTACAAGTAACGTCGAAGACAACCTAGTATTGTGCCTTGCCAAGACTCAAGCTAGGATGCCGATGTGAAGTAGGGTACAACTCACCTCATTTTAGCCAATCTGACACTTGCTTTCATCTTCGTCAAAGACACCATCTTGCACGTCGGCAGCAAGGACAATGATGACGAGATGCCATTACATCATGGCATACATCCTTGTGGCAACAAACATCAATCAATGGTGGACTGCCGACTGTGTCTCGAAAAACCATGAACAACCACAGTTGCAAGATGACGTCCTAAGTCATTGGTGATGAAACTTTCATGCAAGTATCAATGAGGTTCCTTCCTCAGCCATCAAGACGGCTGGCAAACAAAGAAGAATGACTCTCCGCCACGCCATTGGAAGAAAAAGATCATCAAGGAAGAACTCGAGTCTTCATCTCCAATGAACATCAATTCATCGACCAGGAACCAACGAAAATCAACAAAGGTTGACGAAGAGGAATATGCAATTGCCACATCCTCATCTCCTAGATCAGATGGTTCAAAGAAAAGTTAAATGCAAGGGAGAGGTCTAGCTCAATGGATCTAAAATCAATGAGCCTTCACCGACAAATTTAAGAACGAAGGATGAACAATATCTCAGGACATGGGAGTAACAACACACTCTGAGGGATGTTTTAACATTCACACTTGACTTGTTGAGTGACTTAAAAGTTCAAGCGTGGGGGACGAAGGCGTCACTCTGTAAAGATGATCCAACAATGCTCTTCCTCCTCTCAAGCTCTCGTCTCTCTGGCACGCTGGTTTGCAATCCCTCTATTCACTATTGCTTTGTTTCTATAAGTTTGAATGATTTTACTTAAGATATAAAATCAATCCTCAAGAGAAGAAGTAATGGTGAACAATAAAGGCACATCACTAAAAATATGGGATAAATGTTCTATGCTAATGTTCAAACCAACTTTTCTATGGCATAGAATATGGCCTTCAGCTCTATGACAAGACTACCCTTGTTATTATTTATACATCCCTTTGGGTATCTGTTGTCCACTAATCTTTTGCATGAATGAAACAATGAATGGAGCAGAAGGTCCAATGAAATTCCTAGATCCATAAAAGAAAGAACAAAAAGATGGCATGATAAGAGAATGAGAAAGGAGTGCAATATAGGAGACAAGATGCTCATGAACAGCTCAAGCAAGGAAAGCTTCAAAATAGGAAGAAAGGATCACCACAGCCATCTACCTTCGTCACATGGTGTTATCACGCTCCAATGATTAAGGTAACATCTTAAGGTAAGTGGTCATTACTTAAAAAGCTTTCCTTTGATCATGGTATTTACATAAATAAAGAAACAAACATGTTTGAGTTACAACTTTGCTTGATCCAACCTGAATAACTCAACATGTCTTGTTCTTTAAACTTGATCATAGCACTACTTTCTTGATCCCATAGTCTTAACCAAATGAGCTAAAATGTTGCATATCTTATCTTTAGACGATGATAGTCATAATCATGTAAAGTTTGACACATTATGTAAAGATGGACAATCCTTCCATAGGTTAAGCAAGTCCACTCTTCTTGTCAAATGTATTCAAATGCCACATTCCACCTCATCCTTCTGATCTTATCACCCATGTTATAAGAATGAATGCACATAACATCAACCTTATCATGATTCAATGTGCCTAAGGCTAGAGAAGAATAAAAAAATTATGTTGGTGTTTTCCCACCAACAGAGCCCATGCACTTGATCTCTACCTTGTCTTTATGAGCATAATACACTTGGAGCAAAGTGTGGGGAGTTTATCCACCAAATTTTACAAGTGAAAGTTTTGATCTGGCAATAACGATGCACACAAGATGTCATCAGCTTCTACTACTAATACCTGAACAAGGAGGGAGAACAAGTCAAGAAAGATGAACCTATCAAACCAAAATCAAATTCAAGACCAAAACGGGTTTAGCAGAAGAAGGTGGCACCACCATTGGAATCGCCACTAATGTAGGCACCACCACAAGAATCCTCATCCTCAAGAGCGAACCGAGGGAGGATGCATGCCTTTCTCTGGCTAAGGGTATCATGACTCTTAGGAGGCCTACCACCGCTTTGGCAACAGACACAAATGCTGCCATATAAGGTACGTTACATAATCATACAATAAAATCAAAATTGGGAGGCTCTGTTCTAGCACCTCCATGTCCGGACACCTCGTTGAGCAACCACGACAACTACCAGCTTGGGGGAGAAGGCATCCCCCGTGTATCTAGATAAGTATTACTTTCTCTTTGTTTTACTATTGCTTTATAAATTTGCTAAAAAGATGCACAACTAAAAACAAAATAAAAATTTATCTTAGCCAGTTATATATATATATATATATATATATATATATATTAGTAACATGTGATCCTAACAATGAAAACAGAATAAAAAGAGTATGTCTAGTTTTCTTTAAATTTGATTTTAAGAGCTGAATAAATAAATGGACTCTCAAAGATAATCTCTGAAATGGTTATAATGAATAGTTGATCTGTTATAATTCCTTTCAGGTACCTAGTTTTCAGCCTTGAACTCTCCCGAGTTTTGAATAAGATTGATTTGATATAAGGATTTACTCTGAACTTGAAACTCGTTGGTAGCATATGCTTGATCTAAATCTAGGTAATTGACAGATATGATATGAAAAGGTCTGAGCTATTGTTTATCTTGTTCCTAGTGACACTAAAATTCTGGATATTTATCTTTCGAAAAAACATAAAAATGCTACATGATGAGTTCCTGTATGACAAAGCTTCAATCCTACCAAGAGCCATACCTATTATTTAGACTAAAAAAACTTCCACTTATATGCTGCTTGTTTTGCATTGAGTTTAGTCAAGCTTTGTTGACCCTTATGAGAGGTTTGTCATGCTCTTAAAATCAAGATCATATATACACCACCCACATATGCACTACTCCTACACTGGGGGTAGGCGCAAAAACATGCCATTCCATTTAGATCTACCCAAAAATGTTTTACTCCTACATTGGGAGTGAGCACCAAAAATATGCTTGATAGGTTTCACCATCCACCAAATAAATACTCCAAAGTTCTTGTTGCTATCTCTCAAAATTTTGAAGAGTCATGGGCTACGCAAAAATTATTCATTAAAAATGAAAAAGAAAAAAAAAGAGTTGGAAAAATGGACAAGTGTCCGAGATATCAAAAACAATGGGTACTCAAATGCCCGCCTGAAAAAAAAAAAGAGAAAATAGATGAATAAGATAGCCCATATTCTCTTACAAAGTTGTTTTCAAGTTACAAAAGAGAGATATGTTATCAAGGAGCATAGTAGAATTAGGTTAGCCACCATACATCCATACACATGCATATCTTGATTTGATTGTATGACTCAACTCTTTTTAGATCCAAGGTTTGACTTCACAATATATGTATTACAAGTATGTTGTTTCATGCTATTTCCACTACTATGAGCTACACATAAGCTTTAGTTGTAGGAAGAGAAAGGCACAACAAATTATGCCTTGGTGAGGATTTACAAATACCACATACATTAAGAGACTTGAGAGTGTCATACAATGAAATCTTTGAATTTTATTTTGAAAACTTATAAAAAACTCCAAAATAATGGTGGAGCAAAGGACTTGAGACATAGTGCTTGACTTGATTGTTTTGTCTTTCAATTGCTCAAGACCCAAGTAAACGCTAAGAAGCCCCATGGTTGAGGGTAATATGGGAAAGTTTGAAAGTCAGATCAGTTTATTCTAATCCGGAGAAGAATTTTTGTTTGAACGCATGTGCACTTTTGAGGAGTGAAAGCATTGTAGCAATTCCTGATCCATTGTTAAAGTTTAATTTTGCTCAGGGACTAGCAAAGGGTAAGTGTGGGGGAACTTGTGGACGGTTGTTAATGTCAATCATAAACTGTTCATATATCCTACATATACACTTAATTCCATTACTAAACATAGGTATAGGGGTTTAAACTAATGAATTCCATGAGCTTTGGTGAATATGTGAATGTAGGAGGATTTATCCAGAAAACAACTCCCGGGACCACCGTCATACACTCTAAATAGGTAAACCGACATCAACAAGCTTTCTGGCGCCGTTGCTGGGGAAACAATTGGCGTAAAAAATTTGATACTAGCTTGATATCTGCTAATCTAGTTATCACTAGCTTTAGTAGGATTACCCCTGTTCTGTTAAATTGTGGAAAAGATAGGACAATAGATGTCGTTGCGACCTTCCGGCAAGCTTCCACAAGAAAAGAAGAGAGAAACTTTGAAGAACCCAGGGTGCTTGAACATTCATGATCCATCAACACTGGAACCTGCCATCTCACAGATTTGTATAGATATATATATATATTCTAACCATGTGTAGATTAGAGAAAAAGGTCGCCGTCAAAAGAATTCAAATCACATCTCATATGACGGAGACAAATGTTGCACTACTCACAAATTCTATTGTGAGTCATGGTAAGTATGATCAAGAAAGGTGAGATAGTCTTGCTCATGGACTTTAAACTTGATGAGTAGTTATCTTTTAATTTTTGCATTCCATTGCATGTTTACTGTGAATAAACCATGCAACCATTCCATTTAGTTTGAATTTTCTCATAGCAAATTCACAGCATGTTTAGTTCCTTGCATGTATTTAGTTCCCTGCATTTATCCTTATCGCTTGCATCTAAAAAAATTAAAAAGTTACATATAAACCTCGCCATGATAATGCTCTTTTGTCTCCATTGAAGTACATCTCTATAGTACTTTTCATGATACCTTTGTCTGCCAGAGTAAGTTTTGGTTTGGAAGTATTGAACATACTTCCAAATGCTTTTTAAATTAAGCATGGTGCTTAGATTAAATAGTCTTCCTTAAACAAATTAGACATGGAGTTTAGTTTGGTGATTGAACTAAAAATTGCTTGTGTATACAATGGATATTTGGTTGGACTAACCCCTGCAGGAAACTCTCAAATCCAATCTGGGTAAGTCAAGAGATGGATTCACATCAAAGACGAATCAAGGCATGTGATGAACTCCAATAACTTTGCGTAAAGAAGACCCAGCTCATTCTTCATGGGAGGAAGAACTGTAAGTACGAAGGTTTATTCACTTATCTTTTGTTGCAAGTTGTCTTTGCCTTGAACCATGCTATATTGCAGCAAACACATAAAACTTGCTAATAAACAAAATCTATGTTAAAGTAATCCTAAAACCATCCTTTCATTAGCATAGAGGAAAATTACAAAAGTTATGGACAACAACCCGTGTTTCAAATTCGTTGTATTCCCTCAGGTATGTGTCCACTAACATTTTGTAGGAAGAATCAATAGAAGCTATGTTTGTTCATGGTTTGGTATGAACCCGTATACCGAAGCCAAACCACCACTTTAGTTTTGAAACAAAGAGAAAGATGACGAGTGCCATAAAATGGATCTACAGTAAAAGCACTCACTCATAGAAATGGACGGACAGATCAACATGCTACAAGTAACATTGAAGACAACCTAGTATTGAGCCTTCCCAAGACTCAAGCTAGGATGCCGATGTGAAGTAGGGTACAACTCACCTCATTTTATCCAATCTAGAGACCTGCTTTCATCATCTTCGAAGACACCATCTTGCACGTCGGTAGCAAGGACAAGGATGATGAGATGCCATTACATCATTGCATGCATCCTTGTGGCAACAAACATCAATCAATGGTGGACTGCCGACTGTGTCTCGAAAGACCATGAACAACCACAGTTGCAAGATGACGTCCTAAGTCATTGGAGATGAAGCTTTCATGCAAGTATCAATGAGGTTCCTTCCTCGACCATAAAGACGGCTGGCAAACAAAGAAGAACAACTCTCCAACATGCCATTGGAAGAAAAAGACCATCAAGGAAGAACTCGAGTCTTCATCTCCAATGAACATCAATTTGTCGACCAGGAACCAACGAAAATCAAGAAAGGTTGCCGAAGAGGAATATGCAACTGCCACATCCTCATCTCCTGGATCGGATGGTTCAAAGAAAAGTTAAATGCAAGGGAGTGGTCCAGCTCAATGGACCTAAAATCAATGAGCCTTCACTGACAGATTTAAGAACGAAGGATGAACAATATCTGAGGACATGGGAGTAATAACACACTCTGAGGGATGTTTTAACATTCACACTTGACTTGTCGAGTGACATAAAAGTTCAAGCATGGGGGAGGAAGGCTGACTCCTCTAAAGATGATCCAACAATGCTCTTCCTCCTCTCAAGCTCTCGTCGCTCTGGCACGCTGGTTTGCAATCCCTCTATTCACTATTGCTTTGTTTCTATAATTTTGAATGATTTTACTTAAAATATAAAATCAATCCTCAAGAGAATAAGTAATGGTGAACAATAAAGGCGCATCACTAAAAACATGGGATAAATGTTCTATGCTAATGTTCAAACCAACTTTTCTGTGGCATAGAATATGGCCTTCAGCTCTATGACAAGACTACCCTTGTTATTATTTGTACATCCCTTCGGGTATGTGTTGTCCACTAATCTTTTGCAGGAATGAAACAATGAATGGAGCAGAAGGTCTAATGAAATGCCTAGATCCATAAAAGAAAGAACAAAAAGATGACAGGATAAGAGAATGAGAAAGGAGTGCGATATAGGAGACAAGATGCTCATGACCAGCTCAAGCAAGGAAAGCTTCAAAACAGGAAGAAAGGATCACCACAGCCATCTACCTTCGTCACATGGTGTCATCACGCTCCAATGATGAAGGTAATATCTTAAAAAGTGGTCATTATTTAAAAAGCTTTCGTTTGATCATGGTATTCACATAAATAAAGAAACAAACATGTTTGAGTTACAAGTTTGCTTGATCCAACCTGATTAACTCAACATGTCATGTTCTTTAACAAAATGAGCTAAAATGTTGCATATCTTATCTTTGAAAGATGATAGTCATAATCATGTAAAGTTTGACAATCTTTCCATAGGTTAAGCAAGTCCACTCTTTTTGTCAAATGTATTCAAATGCCACATTCCTCCTCATCCTTATGATCTTATCACCCATGTTATAAGAATAAATGAACATAACATCAACCTTATCATGATTCAATGTGCCTAAGGCTAGAGAAGAATAAATAATATTTTGGTTCTGTTGGTGTTTTCCCACCAACAGAGCCCATGCACTTGATCTCTACCTTGTCTTTATGAGCAGAACACACTTCGAGCAAAGTGTGTAGGAGTTTATCCACCAAATTTTACAAGTGAAAGTTCTGATCTGACAATAATGATGCACACAAGATGTCATCAGCTTCCGAGATATCAAAAAAATGGGCAAGTGTTCGAGATATCAAAAACAATGGGTACTCAGATGCCCACGAAAAAAAAAAGAAGAGAAAAGAGATGAATAAGATAGCACATGTTCTCTTGCAAAGTTGTTTTCAAGTTACAAAAAAGAGATATATTTTCAAGGAACATAGTAGAATTAAGTTAGCCACCATATAAATATCCACCATACATCCATACACATGCATATCTTGATTTGATTGTATGACTCAACTCTCTTTGGATCCAAGGTTTGACTTTACAATATATGTATTACAAGTATGCTCTTTCATGCTATTTCCACTCCTATGAGCTCCACATAAGCTTTAGTTGTAGGAAGAGAAAGGCACAACAAATTATGCCTTGGTGAGGACCATAAATACCACATACATTGAGAGACTTGAGAGTGTCATACAATGAAATCTTTGAGTTTTATTTTAAAAACTTATAAAAAACTCCAGAACAATGGTGGAGCAAAGGACTTGAGACATAGTGCTTGACTTGATCGTTCTGTCTTTCAATTGCTCAAGACCAAAGTAAAGGTTAAGAAGCCCCATGGTTGAAGGTAGTATGGGTAAGTTTGAAAGTCAGATCAGTTTATTCTAATCCGGAGGAGAATTTTTGTTGAATGCATGTGCACTTTTGAGGAGTGAAAGCATTGTAGCAACTCCTGATCCATTGTTCATATTTAATTTTGCTCCAGGACTAGCAAAGGGTAAGTGTCGGGGAACTTATTGACGGTTGTTAATGTCAATCATAAACCGTTAATATATCCTACATATACACTTAATTCCATCACTAAACATAGGTATAGGGGTTTGAACTAATGAATTCCACGAGTTTTGGTGAATATGCGAATGCAGGAGGATTTATCCAGAAAACAGCTCCCGGGACCACCATCATACACTCTAAATAGGTAAACCGACATCAACAAGTTTTCTGGACTTGTTGACAGTTGTTAATGTCAATCATAAACCGTTAATGTATCCTAGATATACACTTAATTCCATCACTAAACATAGGTATATGGGTTTAAACTAATAAATTCCATGAACTTTGGTGAATATGTGAATGCAGAAGGATTTATCCAGAAAACAGCTCCCGAGACCACCGTCATACACTCTAAATAGGTAAACCGACATCAACAGCAACCACCAAGGAACTTTGAAGCACATTGTATATCAGCAAGGCTAGAGAAGGAAGCTGTAAAAAATAGAATATCAACAGCTCCTCCTAAGATCATGTTTGTTCTCAATATCCGTTACAAATTCTGTCTTTTGTGTTTTGATTACATAAAGTATATTGGTCGCTAAATATTTTTTGGAAAATATCCACCAAAGAAAAATATACGACAGGAAACCATTTTCGAGTTTTGCAACGAGGGGTAGGGAATTACCACTGACAGAAAAGAAGTTGCTGCTACTCTTGGATTCACAGCAGTTATCCTGCTTCCAAGAGGTACCACTTACTCCTGTCATGTCCAGGTCCATCTCCACCGAACAATCTTCCTCGAGTTCTCTATGTACAGCGGATCAACACTGGTAGAGAATAGTAGAGGTCATCAGAACTACATTGGGCTTTTAAGCTCGGAATTAGGCTGAATTTAATAAAGTGTTATTTTACATGGTAACATTCCATTTTTAATTGAACAAGGATCAACAAAAGTATCACGTGAACTGTGAGGCTGTCATTGCACCCAAAAGTGATAAGAAAACTGAGATAAAACAATGTGATAATTCTATGCAGTACTGAAAGGACATACACAAACATGTAATTGAGGACTATGGAACATTTATCTTAGTTTGGTTGTTGCCATTCCCTATGATATATAACAATCCTATCAACATCATGGGGAGATGATTTATCATGAGGAACAGAATGAACCATGCCACTCAATCAGTTTCTTTTTCTAAGATGGTTTCAACAAAAAGAGCAATAACAATAGCAGATGGACCTCTTCTAATATCATAACAATAACTCAGTTATATTTATGTAACAACTTATAGAACCGAAGAAACCTGAACCTGATTTCCCTGGTTGTTAACACTATTAGGTGGAAATGTCGACATATTGTTGGGATCACTACCTGCAAATACAAATAGTAATTAGATGTGTTTTCGCAAAATACATCTCCAATGCAAATGCCAAAGAGTTAAGCATACAAGGAACTTTTACGGCACATATCTCCAATTAATATGGCAAAAAAGAGTTAAACATATGAGCAACTTCTGACAGCACACATCTCCAATGCAAATGGTCAAGATTTTAGTGATGGAGGATAAACATTAATCCTAGCACAATAGGAGTTCGGTCTATGGCACATGAAAATGGACAATCTATAGATGTCAAATCTCTAAAGGAGAGGTTCATGAGGACAGTTTAGATACATAAGAAAATTTACATACCAGAACTATCACCAAAATTTTGTGCACCGTCTCCTACAGGAAGCACTCCTATCAGATGGCTAGGAAGAGATTAATTGCGGCTGCGTCTGACCTCCAGGTACCCGTAATTCTGGCAATCAAATAATGTTAGTAAAGCTATAAGTACTAAATTTGTAACACAAAATAGAAGTGAAAGGACTATTTGTTTTGGAGGTCTATTTGCAAATTTATTTATTAACACTGACAAAGCAGTATGCTTTTCACCTTTCCCATAATTTACTGCTGCTATAAGTAGGCCTTCCTGCTCCTGTATTTTTGCAGACTGTGTTTTGTCGAATATAGGACCAAGATTTGTAGCCCATAGCTCTTATGGAATTCAGCAATTACTTTTTCAGCAGTTTCGCATGCACTCCCAATTAGTGAGTTTTGTTGTTTGCTGTATTTTTTTTCAGGGTGCTGCGAGGGGTTGATCTGCAGTTGTTTTTTTTTTTTTTTTTAGTAATTCAGTATAGAGGAGTCTATTCACCAGCACAGTCATTGCATCACACAGTCGGTAGATAATGCTATCATATATAATATATAGGTTATATTCCCAAGCAACAATTCTCCATAGCGCAGAGGTGTACATGAGATTATAAAATTGTTACATAAATCCAGAAACAATATATGATCATCAAAGTTTGTTGTTCGTTTTTGATCCATGATTCATGTGCTTCTTTGTCATTGCCTCTTGAATTTTCTCTTTTTGTCACTTGCTTCTTTTCTGTGTGCTTTTGCCTCCTTTTTGATGTCCTGCACAGTGTTATTTTTTGTTAACTTTTTTTTTGTACAGAATTTGCATGACAGTGATTGGCAGTTGATGGAAGATGGATGGAGTGGGGAGGGTACTTACCTTGGGTTGTCTCCATGCCCGGTCTGTTTTGGTTTTGCTGTGCAAGTACTAGTGTTGTGACCTGAAGTCTTGCAATTTTGGCATGTGTATTTTTTCTTCTGTGTCTCTTTGATTCTTTCAACTATCGGCATTGCTCTTTTGTTTGATTTTACTGGTCTTCCTTTTGTTTGGGCAACATCTGGATCTATTAGCTGGATATTTTGGTTGGACCGGATGTTCTCATCTCTAGTGGTGGCTTCCTCTTGTTGTTTCTGCATATCTAATCTCATTTTCTTCAATTCCACTGTGATTCTTTCAATCTCTTTGCTGAGATAGTTGTACTGTTCTGCTGTTTTTTATCCTTCGGCCACCATTTCAGCTGACATCAAAGAGAGAGTATTGTATCTAAGGGCGCTAGCTTCCTCTGGTAAGCTTGCTGGTCTTGTGTAAAACATCATTGTTTCTTTTTTCTTCCACCTTTGTATAATATATTTGTCTGGTCTCTTGCTGATATCTTTTTTCATCATCACTTTCAGGATATGACTGCATAGGATCCCATCTTTTTGGAATTTGCAACATATACAAGAGTAGTTTTCAGCTTGTGTGTCCATGACAAATATGTAAGTTCTATTTCTGGACTCGTTGAATGCTGTTGTTGTGCATATACTTTGTATATCTTGCCTTCTTCCACTTCATCTGCTCACAACCTTGCAGTGCCGGGGTGCCGCGGGCCCGGTCGCGCCATGGCGTGGGCGGGGATGGCCACCGCGGGTGGCCACACGCGGCATCGCACCACAGTCTGGGTGCGCCGTCGCCCCACCAGGGCCTCGAGCGGTGAGGCACCGGCGATGGCCCCCGGCAGGCCGCGACGCGACGGGGAGGAGGACGGCCGTAGCCGCGCCCTGCTCATCGGGATAGAGAGGGAGAGAGAAAGCATAAAGGTCGAGAGGAGAGACTGAAGGGAAAGAAAGTGACGAGATTTTTTTTAGGCAGGCGTGGGGAAAGGGTTCGGGAGAAGAGGAGAAGGATCTGGACACAGGTGATGAGAAGAGATGGGGGGGAGAGAGAGAGGGGAGGCGAGGAGATATTTTTGACTGTGCACTGTAGCGATTGGTGGAGTGAATATGGAGCTTTGAACACGGAATCGAACGGTTGAAGGATTTCGGGGCGACGTGGCCTGGTTAACCTGCCGGGGTTAACCTTAGCATTGTAGGGAGAGAAGAGATTTATTTACCCGTAGGTTTCACTCCTCGAAAAAAAAAATTATCTAGCAAACATGATCGTGCATTAGAATAGGACATACAAATTATTCTGATCTGATTGCGTGCATTACAGTAGGACATACAAATTATTCTGATCAGATTATCGGTAATGCTCTCTTTAGGGTGCTCGGATGCCCTGTTCCCATCGGACGCATCACATCTAACCCCATCCACACAGACGCCGCTAGGTCCTGCCCGCGCGCCTCGCTCCGCCGCGCGCCTCGCTCCGCCGCCCGCGCCTCGCCGCCGCCCCTTTCGCGCCGCTCGCCCAGCTCGCTCCGCCCGATGCCGCTTTCGCTGCCCGCGCCGCGCGCGCCGCCTTGCTTCCGCTCGCCTGCGCCGCGCGCCTCAAGACGTGTTGTTTGCTCTACTCTCGCGTCGCGCCCTCGCCGTCAGGTTGATTCGATTCGCCCGCGCCTGCAGAGTGGATCAACGGCGTTGAAGCGCAGGGCCACGCTACTGTCTTTGTAGCCGATCGTTTCGTCCGCGTTGGCCATGTCCTTCCTCACCGCCGTCCCCAAGACGCAATGCCCAGGTAGGCCTGCCGGCTGACTTCACCGTGGCGGGGCACCTCCATCCGACTGTCACGGCTGTCTCTACCTCACTGGGTGCCGTCATCTACTGTCGCAGCCGCCTCCACTGCGTCGGGTGTCGCAATCTACTGTCGCGGCCGCCTCCACCACATCAGTTCGCCACGCCGTTCATGCTATGTTGCGCTAAAAAAACGCGTGTTGCAACCGTATGTTTCACATGTTCCAAAGGTATGTTGCAAGTGTTTCATATGGATATTCAAAAAGTAGATCAGGATGTTGCTGTTGCAATGGTTTGTACAGTATGTTGCAAGCGTCTGTTCCCAATGTTTCATCTATTTTTCAGACGTATGTTGCAGGTTTGTTTATCTGGATGTTGCATATGTTTCACACATATGTTGCAATTGTTTTCAAGTGTTTTTTTCATGTGTTTTTGCATGTGTTTCAGACACATGTTTCAAGTGTTCATCTATCTTCTTTTGTATGTTGCAAGTATTAAATCTGAATGTTTCAAAAGTAGATAGGGTTTTGCATCTCCCTCTTCGCCTTCTGCTATCTTGCCTTGGTGTCTCCTCCTCGCCTTCTACTACCTTGTATCCTTCTCAGGCTATGGAGGGAGCACGGTGGGGGCCCGCAAAGGGGGCGCGCTGGGGGATGGCGGCGCGGACGCGAGCGCACACTCTCCCTTTCCGTTACGTGGGCAGGTAACGCTTTGGTTCACTTTTTCTGTTATACGCGAGGATGCTGAGATGGGATGCTCCCGTTGGTGGGCCTGGGACTGTGAACTGGGCCACGGATCGGTCGGCTGGGACTGAGAGATGCGTCCGGATGCGCTGCTAGCGCCGGACGTCCGGGCGCTAGTGCCTTTGAATCATTATCATGCCCATCGATGATGGTCCTATTTAGTCGGGTGCCTTCGACTTCGACACCTTAGGGGGGGAGTCCCAAACACACCGGCTTTGGTGACTCTATCTATTCAACACAATAACACATAGTGATGCAGGAGCCAGAGCCGAGCAGATGGAGGGCTGCTAGAAACATCCAAAATATGCAACACTAAGAGTATTTTTAGTATTCCTATGTCCCATGTTTAGATCAGTAGCCTACATTCAGTTCAAATTAAGTAGGTTTTGTAAGTGTTGAGAGAAAATAAACATTTCTCTTTTTATAAATACTTAGGACTCAAAAGTTGATTTTATATCAGTCAAATGAAGATTATTACCGGTGGTTTTAAAAATTTGAGGCATACAATTCACTACTTCGATGGTTCTAAATTATAAAATGTTTGGCTTTTATACATACATTGTTTTTACTATCTATCTAGACATATGCATAGCATAAGCTATGTATCTAGAATAGCAAAAACGTATTATAATTTGGAATTGAGGAAGTATATTACTATAATATGGTACAATATTACCAAATCGTCTAACTGATCTTAGTCGCATTGGTACCGGTCAGCCCAACTAATCGTGGTGCATAATTGATCACCATGGCACCGGCCTAACTAACTGCGATTAGTTGGCCAACTTGATCACATTGATATAGTAAGCAATGGCAAACACAGGTGTCCTCCTTAAGAGGACAACCCCATGCTTCTTGTACCGCTGATGGTATGGAAAATAAGTTTGAACCAAGGTATCAATTTCCAAGAAGTTTTCTTGTCGTGGTTGCTCGCCTTAGCATGGGAGGTGATGATATGGGCACCGCTAATGGAATAGCCACCCGGTTCACATGTGACAATTCACATATAGATTAGACAATAGTCAAATTGTACAGGTTTAACTTCAGACTTGTAATATAATCAAGATTTGTAATATATACAAAATTAAAATTTTGTTCTCTCATGTGTCCATGTGATGATTACTAATTGTGCAAGTAAAATGTGTCTTGTTCCTAGGTTTGTATCAGATGCATATTGGGAACTACTAGGATTGTTCCACTTAAACCGGATTAGTCTAAGGATGATGAGTGAAGAAATATAAAAAGGCAAAAGATAGTTGGAGTGAATCTTGAGTTGGTGAACACAAAGCAAAGGACAGAAGAACTATGCAGAAGTTGAGCAACATCACAATTCACAAAACACTATCCCTATGGCTTTTGCGAATGCATGAACCCCGTTGGGAATATGATGCGTAGAAGTCAAAAGCAAAAGAGTACATGCAGCTTGGGTTTCCCTAGATGAAGTTAGCAGAGAAGAAAAAAGACACATGTGCTCCTATCCAACAACTTGGCATGTTCGGCTGGTATTAAAGCCGGCTGATAAGCCGGCTGAAACTATTTTGTTGTAAGAGAAAAATATTGTAGATTCTAGCTATAAGCCGGCTGATAAGTTCAAGCGAACAGACCCTACGGGGAGGACCGGAGAACTTATATGGCTATAGAGGACCAAGGACATACTGCCAGGAATGAGTGGTAATGGATTTTTCACAGTGGGACCCACCATCAAAGCTACTCTACCTGGGCTAGAATTGCATGCATATTTTTGGGATACCAGCCAATGGCTAGTGTTGCATTCTTGGGACGTGAGGAGTACACCGATTAATATTACCGTAATTATTAGCATCTTTTTAGGTGATATATTGGAGGTACTTCAGGCCTTGCAGAATCTACTTAAATATTAAGATCTCAATCTGCGGGAGGATCCACGCTTAGAGAACGTCTCTACCAGCATTGATGCTCCTCTCATGCATCTCCGGCTCTCTTCTGCAGTGTAGCGTCGGCAGTACGTCCACGTCGGTATCTGCTGGTCGCGTTCCATCTACACGGTGCAAAATACCAGATGTGCTATCATCCCTCGCTGAAAGAAATTTCGTTTGCCTAGATGGTGTCTCCTTGCTCTCCCATCCCAAGTCATGGCTTCTCGATTTGCTGGCCACCGCGCCATGGCAGAGGTGGATCTCATCCAATCCCACAAGTGTGAAGGTCCGCTCATACAATAGGCAAGCCACCCCTTTTATTTCTGTTGGCTCCTGGATCTTCCACACTGGTGAGCCAACCGTTCACCGGTGTTGTCGACCACACACTATGGCTAGAGGTAGAAGAAGGGAGGGAGAACAGAGCATACACAAAGCACAAGCACCAGTGTTGACCAGAGCTCTGCAGAGGAGATGGCAAAACTAAACTCGCCATCTTTACTGAGTTGTAATAGGAAGCTACATATACAACCCTACACATCTAATCCTATTATACAGACATGTCAGACTGTCATGCTGCTACAGTGACTAGATGTGACAGTAGAGCTGACTTTGGTGCCTGCCCCTGCTGTGGCTATAGTGCAGTTAGCAGGGAGCCCTTTCGACGCCTGCCCCTGCTGCGTGTTCACACATGGAGAGCAGCAAATTACTTTATAGTTCTTTCCTAATCCTGCTGCTAATCCTAGAACCTCCACCATGCCGACTATCTTCTTCAACTCCGTGAACTAAAGACGGCCGAGCGGCTTGGTGAGGACGTCCGCAAGTTACCGACCAGTTTCGATGAACTCGATGACGATCTGTCCTCCATCGACACAGTCCCTGAGAAAGTGGAACTTGATGTTGACGTGCTTGCTCCAGTCGTGGTGAACCGGATTCTTCACGAGGGCGATGGCGGACTAGTTGTCCACCATCAGTGCTAGTGGGTAAGCTTCCACACCGGTCAGCTCGTCCAGCAGCCGGCGCAGCCACACAGCTTGGCACGCCACGTACGTTGCCTCGCACGTGGATAGCGCCACCATCTTCTGTTTCAGCGACAGCCATGAGATTGGAGCCGACCCAAGGAAGACGAGCACGCCAGAGATGCTCCGCCGTCTGTCGATGTCCCCCGCCATGTCTGCATCGCTGAACACAATGAGCTGCAGCCCACTTCCACCGATCTTGGGGAAGATGATCACCTCATCCACCGTCCCCTTGACGTAGCGCAGCAGCCGCTTCACCGCAGCCCAGTGATCCTCTCGGGGATCCTCCATGAAGCGGCTGACGTAGCCCACAGCGAACGCAATGTTCGGCCTCGTATGGACTAGGTTGCGCAGACCGCCGACGATGCTCCGGTAGAGTGTTGCATCTACCTTCGCCGTGGTACTGGCCTTCGTCAGCTTTAGCCGCTCCTCCATCGGAGTCACGCACGGCTTGCACCCAGCCATATCGCTCCGCTCCAACAGCTTCGAGGCATACGCGCTCTGACCGAGCGTGAGCGCCTCCTTCGCTTGTCTCACCTTGATGCCGAGGTAGTAGGAGAGTGCGCCGAGATCGCTCATTCGAAAACGAGCCACCATCTCGCGCGTGAAACTATCGATGTCCTCCGCACGCGCGTCGGTGACGATCAAGTCGTCCACATATACGCCGATGACAAGCTCCTCCTTCCCCTGTCGCCGCATGTAGAGCGTGTGCTCGGTTGCGCACCGCATGAACCCAAGCTCGCCTAGTGTGGCTTCAAGCTTGGCTTCCACGCTCGCGGGGCCTGCTGCAGCCCGTAGAGCGCCTTGCATAGTCGGAGCACCCTATGCTCCGCTCCCTTAACCGTGAAACCCGGAGGTTGCCTGACGATGACCGTCTCCGCCAACTCACCATTGAGGAAGGCCAATTTTACGTCTAGGTGATGGACGTGTCAGTCCTTCGCTGCTGCCAAAGCTAGCAGCAGTCGGATAGACTCCATGCACGCTACCAATGCAAAGACTTCCTCGAAGTCGATGCCCTCGCGCTAGACAAAGCCTCGGGCAAAGAGGCGCGCATTGTGTTTGATAATGGTGCCGCACTCGTCCCGCTTGACCTTGTACACCCACTTCAACCCGATCGAACGGCATCCTAGAGGTGGATCGATAAGCTCCCAAATCTCGTTTTCCTCGATTGCCTTCATCTCCTCCAGCATTGTCCGTCGCCAATTTGCATCACGTTCGGCCAGCGCAAATGTGGGTGGTTCCTCCGCACTAACGAGAAGCAGCTCTAGGTCATTGAGCAGCTGACCCGCTAGGCCTGAGGACCCTGTGCCGCCGATGATGTTGTCTAGCCTGCGGAACCACACCTCCTCACCGTCGTGGAAGGCATCCACAAACTCAGTGATGTCGCTTGAAGGTGAGGCGAACTCGATCGGCGTCGATGGAGTCCCCTGTTCCGTCGGAGTGCTCGGCACAGCACCTGGAGTGCTCGACACCTCAGCTGCAGTGCTCGGCACTACTCCCGGACCGCTTGTCACCACTCTTGGAGTGGTCGGCACCCCTCCCGGAGTGCTCAGCACCAGTCTTGGAGTGGTTGGCACCACTGCAAGACCTCTCGGCTCCGCTACGGGAGCGTTCGGCACCCATCCTAGAGTGGTCGACACCACTGCAGGACCGTTCGGCACCACTCCTGGAGTGCTCGGCACCCCTCCCAAAGTGCTCGGCACTGCCTAGGAGTGCTCGGCTCTGTTGTTGGAGTGGTTGGCACCTCCTCTCCAGCGTCTCCACCACCGTGGATGATCGAGTGCTCAACAACGAAGGTGCTGGTGAAGCCGCCAGCTTCCCTCGTGCCCGGACTGTCCTAGTCCCAGGCTGCCTTCTTGTCGAACACTATGTCGCATGAGACAACCACCTTGCCTCCGCATGGGTCGTAGAGCCGGTATGCCTTGGTACCTTCCTGGTAGCCCAGGAGCACCATCGGTGTGCTCCTGTCCTCCAGCTTGGTGAGGAACGGCTTCGTCTTCCTAACGTGGCCGATGCAGCCGAATGTCCAGAGGAAGGACACTCTCGGCTTGCGCCCATACCAAGCTTCGAACGACATCACGCCCTTTAGGGCCTTTGTGGGCGTCGCGGTTAAGAATGAACACCGCCGTGGTCACCGCCTTACCCCAGAACCTTGCCGGCATGCTCTTAGCCTTCATCATGGATCGAGCCATGCCGACCACCGTCTGGTTCCGCCGCTCCACCACGCCATTCTCCTGTGGCGAGTACGGCGCGATGTGGTGTCGCACCACGCCCTAATCCGTGTAGTATGTAGCGAACTCCACCGAAGTGAATTCGCCGCCGCGATCAGTCCGCAGCACGTGCAACTTCTTGCCGCTCTTCGCCTCCGCGCGCACCTTGAACTTCTTGATCGCCTCCGCCGCCTCGTCCTTGCTCATCAGGAGTTGCAGTCACATATAGCGACTGCAATCATCTACGAGCAGGAGGAAGTACCACCGACCACCACTTGTGGCTAGCGTGATTGGCCCGTAGAGATCGCCGTGGATGAGCTCGAGAGCGTCCACCGCGCGATACTTGGCCGCCTTTGGGAACGGCAGCCTCCTCTGCTTTCCTGCCAGGCAGCTATCACACAGCTCGTCTGCGTGCTTGATGTGGGGTAGCCCTCGGACCATCTTCTCTAGCCGATCGAGCGCATCGAAGCTGAGATGGCCGAAACGAGAATGCCACAGCCACGGCTCCTTGGTGTGCCGTGCTACCAGGCACACCGGCTGCTCCACCTTCAAGTCGAGCAAGTACAATCGATTATGTGAGCGTTTTACCTTCGCGAGAAGACGCCGCTCCCAATCATGAATCTTCAGGATCCTACTCTCGATGGTACCACGCATCCGCGCTCGTCCAGCTATCGGATGCTGACGATGCTTGAACGCAGTGTGGGATGTAATACACATCCGTCAGCGCGCGGTGCTCACCGTTCTGGCACCTGAAGATGATGGTGTCGCGCCTCGGATCGCCACCCTTGAGCCGACACCGAACTTCACCGTGCCGGTCACAGTGCCGTCGAGCTCAGAGAAGACTTCCTTGGAGCTCGTCATGTGGTTGTTGACGTCGGAGTCCATGTACCACCGCTGCTCTTGTTCGCTGCCCACATGTCCGAGGTGAATTTGGGCGCGCGGTTCGTCGAGGTTGACAACCTTCAGAACCTTGCTGTGTCCTTTCACCATCATGACCTCTCCCTTCTCCTTGGCCACGACGTCGTGCAGTGCATAGAACGTCGCCATTAAGACAGTGGCCTCATCATCATCATCAACCTACGCTAAATGAGCCTCAGCCTTCTTCTCCTGCTTGCGATTTGGGCACTCCTTTGCCCAATGGCCCGTCTTCCTGCAGCGCCGGCAGGCGTTGGGGTCGACCTTCTTCTTCTTCTTCTCCGAAGAAGCCTTGTCGCGGCGTTTGCCATCGCCACCGCGCCTAGAGGAGGCTTCCCCGGACTTCTTTTGGGCAACTCACTCCTCTGTCAGCAGCAGCTTGCCATCCGTCGTTGCTGTGGCCTGCTCTATACGCTCGTCCACCGCCCGCAGATGGCCTGTCACATCCTCAATGGTAACGGTGGACAAGTCCAGCATCGTCTCTATAGAGAGAGCGATCTGGATGTACTTCAGCGGCACGGAGTGGAGGTACTTGGAGACCGCCTCTTCTTCGTCAATGGTGACGCCGTGGCTTCTCAGCTTGCTGATGAGCGACTGCAGGCGGAGGGAAAAGTCCTCCACCGATTCATCATTCTTGAACTTGAGGTTGACGTACTCTTGCTTCAGCAGCTGGGCTGTCGCCTTCTTTGCATGGTCGGAGCCAACGCGCATCGCTGCAATGGCCTCCCACGTCTCATTAGCAGAGTTTTTCGCCCCTAACGGCTCCCTGTACTCCGCTGGCACAGTAGCGAGGATAGCCTCCAACGCTGACATGTCATCTTCTTCGTTGTCGGTGCCCTTGTCAATAGCATTCCAGAGTCATCGGGCTCTAAACTTGACCTTCATGGTCACCGCCCACTCGCCATAGTTGGTGTGAGTCAGTGTCGGTCAACTGGTGCCGCTGACCTCCTGCACCGTGCGCACAACGACCTCCTATCGTGGCTAGGCAGCCACAGCAACACCGCTGCTGTCGCCCATCTCCAAACCACCCGTTATCGCCAGCGGTTAGTCCGGCGACGGCGCTTGTACGGCTCTGATACCACTTGTTGGTCCCTGGATCTTCCACACGGGTGAGCCGACCGCTCACCGGCGTTGCCGACCACACACTATGGCTAGAGATAGAAGGTGGGATGGAGAACAGAGCACACACACTATAAGCACCAGCGTTGGCCGGAGCTCTACAGAGGAGAAGGCAAAACTAAACTCGCTCTCTTTACTGAGTTGCAGTAGGAAGCTACATATACAACTCTATCTATCTAACCCTAGTAAACAGACACATGTCATGCTGCTACAGTGACTAAACGTGATAGCATGACTGACTTTGATATCTGCCCCTACTGTAGCTACAGTGCAGTAACAGGAGCCCCTTCGACGCCTACCTCTACTGCGCGTTCACACGTCGAGAGCAGCACGTCACTTTACAATTTCTTCCTTGCGCTTTCCACTCCATCCTCTTCCCCTTCGTGCTCGCTCCATCTCTTTTGAATCATCATTGCATTTCAGATCAACCACCATTCCACCAAGCATCACCGTGCTACTCACCATAGCATCCCAATCCGGCGGCGCCCTTCTCAGCATGCCACAGGTGGCTTCCGTCAGTCCACCCCATCTTCACGCTGTTGCCCAACAAGTTAACCGCTGCCTTCCCTTTTTTCCAACATCTTCGTTTACCTTGGAGTCACCCAAGCCATGGCGTATGGCTATACGCTGGAGGCTGGACTAGGTCCTTCCGGTGAGATGGAGCGTCACCGCACGGATCCGAGGGAGTCCTCGATTCCAACCAGCAACAGGTGGTAGCGATATGCTCTCCTCCCTCTTTACCTCCTGTATCTCCTACCCTCTTATCTCTTCGACTCTTCTGTTATTTTTTCTTTGCTTCTTTGCATCTTCTATCAGGTCAGTGCTGACACTAGGTGCCAATGCTAATTGTGTGTGTCCTCAATCTATCGGTTCGTTAATCTATACCTACATCTTGCTGGGTACTCCTTTCACATTGTTCCCATTGGGGTATGCTTAGACTCAAAGTGCCCTCTCTTTTTGCTGATTTGGGGTATTTGTTTTTGTATTCATTGATACCGACCGGCACCTGCTGGACCTTCGCAACTCTACTTCTCCACCCAACAGTGTAACCATGTTTACTAATTTAATGTTGGCCCAGTCTATGGAAACACACTTTGTTGGTTGCTAATGTAATGGTTTTCCATTGCGTGTTGTTCTATTACCACAAATCTAAGTGACCAACGGTAAGCCTTGCAAATCCATACCTAATTACTTATATCTTCATTTCCTATTTATTTGTGTTTCTTTGACGTTACGGCTATTGCACAATGAAGTTACTTTTTTTCTTGATATATAGGTGGTAGCTTGCAATGGCGATTAAGGACATATTTGCTGCTAAATTACAAACTTGGTCCTATTGATTAGCTTAGCAATGTCTATATGGTTAATCATCTCTCATTGCAAAACCACCTATGAGGCTTTCAATTTCTTACCGAAGCCTTTAAGCTGAATTGGAAAAACTTTTCCAACAGTAGTTTCGTCCCTTTATTACGCATTATAGACTAATGCATATGTAGGTATGAACCATTCAAAATAAACGTTTCAAATACTCAAAAGTGAAATATGTGTGGTCCTTTTCAGAACAGGCGAGATACCAATATGTATATCAGTCTATCATGAAACCAGTTCAATACATTTCTTTTTTCGTTATTTTTGGTGTGGGATGCCATGATTATGATGAAAAATACTACTATAGTTCGTTGATGTCAATCCAAAAAATATGCTCTTACCTGCCATCTAAGTTGCCATCATCATATATTTCGTTGCTACATGTTTTATTTGGAACACTATTTTTTTAAAAAAAAGAAGAAGAAAGCTACACCATGATGATGTGATACAAATTTCGCAGTGTCATGGCACCTACAGCAGCAAACTCATTGATTTAGAATCAGCATGTGGACGGGTAAACCAGTTCATTTATAAGTCCATCAGGTTTCATTCCTTATTTGGATAACCCATTTCTTTTCATTTCATAGTTGTTTTCCAGTACTATAAATCCATGTTTTATCCTTATTTGGATAGCCCAGTTCTTTTCATTCCATAAATGTTCAAGGTTTCTTCTTTTTGAAAAAAAAAATTCCGTCTATGCAGAACATTATGAGCTTTAGTCTATTATTGATATTTTTCCTTATACCTATTTGAATGATCATGCGGTGTTTATAATATTCTATATCCACCATGTTCGCTTGTTGGTTTCAGTCAGCCCAAACCAGCCAGCCAACAGTGTTTTCCTCTCATAGCAAACCAGCACCAGCCAGCCCAAACCAGCCCAGAAACCAACCAGCGAACAGGCCGATCGAATCAAGATCTCTGGATTGTTTACCATGACACACTCCGTACGCTTCTCATAACATGCCATTTGGGCCTCTGCAGGCAAACTCATAACATGTCGTATTCAAACACTACCAGAGAACTCAAAATTCCTGTCGGTTTTAGGGGAAAAAACCGTGCCCTGGTGGTGAAATTGTGGGTTTGCAAATGCTTCTATCGTCTCATCTGTACAAAACTTTTCTTATCCAAATTTGTTACAAGGATAAAATATTGTTCATTGGATACCTATCTCTTCTTTTTCTTTATAGGATTTTTGGACCACATGAAAGAACTTGGTGCTTTCCAGCACAGCTCCATTTGCTGAACCTGTAATCGATCTTCAACAAGATGAGATAATCTTATTGTTATTTGTATTTATATAGGTGACCTCCAATGTTGTGCATTATGATTATGCTCCTGTTATCTAGACCATATTCTACATACATTTAATCGCTGAATATATCTAATTATGAACCATTAACATCTTCAGTACATGTGTCAACTGTTATACTTTGTTCTATGGGTGCAGCATAGTGCATTATTAGTCCGTACATAAACTGTTATGGCAGTCAGACCTGAGAGCAAAGAAGGCGTTGCCACGACACTGAGAGTCAGCCTGGAGCAGCCTAAATGCAAACCGTCACTTGCTTTATCCTTGCCCACAATAGTTAACAGAACTGTATTGGGCCACTGCAGGCGCAACATAGCTCGCCTACATGCCTTGTATGTACTATACTAGTTGAGTGCCCGTTGCTACGGGTAGAACATATGTAAAATCTCATGGCATCACAAATAATCAATACCAAAACACATAATTCAAACTGATAAATAGTGTTTCAAGATCGTGATCCTCCAGCCCATTACAAAGAGCCCTACAGTCATCATCGCTACAAAGAGGGTCTGCATCTTCATCAGGCTACCCAGGTCGTCGTGGATGCGTGACTGAGCTGGAGAAGTATGGCAACCTTTGGAAGGGGCCGGGAGCTTCAGCTTCATGATCGACACCGGCCTAACCAAGTGGCAGCGGCCAAGGAGGAGAGGGGGTAGCAGGAACACTACGGCCAGGACACCAGTGTCAGAGACATCGGCCCTTACAAGAACCTCGTCAGGTTCACCTCCAGCTCCTTCGACCTCACAGCCTCACAGGCTTCTCAGCCTCGACCCTGCTAACCAAGCTGAGCACTACAGCATGTGGACTTGCGGCCTCTGAATCACCACCAGAAGCTGTAGAGCTCCTCGTTGATGGGGTTGGCAGCAAGAGCTGACAATTTGGTATTTTCATTGAGGGTGGACTGTAATTTCTTTCTTTGATATGCTTCACAACATCTAATTCAAAACCTTCCAGATATCTAATTCTCTATTGGGGCCAAACCCCTAGCTAAATCTTCTAGGCCCTCCTGGAGTCTTTTTATCCCCTCTTTTCTTCTCCCTTTGTTTCCAAACTTTTCTTACCTTCCATTAGTAATGTACATTATGTACAATACATATAATAACACCACAGTAGTGGAAGCAACTACTGTATCTGTTTTCTGTTTGCACAACAATTAGAGCAATGAGAAAGAGCACTAAGAGAGTAAGGGAGTAGGTTAGTGGGTCTTACAGGTCTGAGCTTGTTGCCCAAGAGCGCCATTGATGAAGGCAGTGTTGATATTGGATAGATTTGGATGTACATGGCAGAACTGAGAAAAAAAATCCTGCCTTAATCAATGAAAATAGCATTATCATGTGCTGTTTCACTAAAAGGAAAATATAGTGCTAACTGAAATACTGGATATGACACTCAATGTTTCTATTATTGTTGTTCTATAATGAAATGCAAGTCAGTGTAATCAACAATAATATTTAACTGATTCCCATCTGCCTTGAATTGTAAGTTATATTAAACAAATATTTTTGGTCACTCTCCTCACCAATCGATGATGACGACCCTCTTGCGGTCTTAGACCTTGGCGTCCTCCCCGAACTCCTTGAAGATGTCGATGGTGCCAAGGCATCAAGCAACACCCTGTGGCAACCAGCAAGAAAATAAACAAAGAACATACAGTAACGAATTGGAGCCTTGTAATCCTGATAAATGTGTCAAACAAGGCATATAATTCAGAGGAAGGATTTCAAGAACTGGACTAAGCGAAAGAGGTGGAAACATACCTGAGCCTTCAAGAAAGAGACCAGGAAGGAAGTAAAAAGGAATAACAGTTCCTGCATGTGCAAATTGGAGCCTTGTCTTTTCATACATACCACCAGGGCAGTTTTCTACAATAGCAATAATTTTTAGAGCCTTGTCTTTTCATCCTGCATTTAGAAACATTGAAAAGTTATTTACATCTAACTCTAGAGCCTAGCAGGCAGGGTATCTTCAGAAACATATGGCAGAAAACTCCAGCACCCTTTTCTATGTTTCACTCTTACCTGCTTACAAAGAAACCAGAGGGAAGAAACATACTTAGTTGTAAATTTGAGGTGATAACGATTGGCAAGTGCAGCTGTGACATCTGTAGAAGAGGTTCCTTTTGCTTCTTTAGATCAGGCTCCTTCCTTTTCATGTATGCTTGGAAATTGTCCCAAAGTTAATGTTCTTTACACAGCTACAACAAATAATTTTTCAATATGTATGTATCCCTGCATAGTTATCAAGATCCGGGAAAAGCATGTGCACAGAGAATTCTTTAGCCAAAAATTCAGCTAGATCGTAAACAAAAGAGGATAAGCTTCCATATTATTTTTCTAACCAATGGCACAACTGAGCCATCTTGCACTTGAACGCAGCTGCTCCATCGGCACAACTACAGTCGAAGCCAAACCTAAAATTGCATGCCCGCTCATTTCATCGAACACCTGTTGCGCGTTACCTCATTGCCAATGCCCTTGTCCGATGAGCCAGTTCTGTCCTGCCCTCACGGCCAGCGGCTGACCGCCGCACCCCACTACCACCAGCCACTCCCACCGTCGGAGTAGATCAAGCCGTACTCGCACGTGACACGGACCCAAGCCCGTACGCCTCCGCCTGTTCAGCGTTAGGAGAGCGATGTGTCGTTGCCGATTGGATGGTGGACTGGAGCGGATGGGGCGGCGCGAGGTCGGCCTTGACGCGGGCGTCGGTGATGCGCCGGGCGCCGGGGCCAGTACAGGAGCGGCCTTCTGGGTCGGGGAGAGCGCCGGAGAGGAGATCAGGGGAGGCGTCGCGGGAGGAGACGCCGGGGGCTGGCGCCGGGGCCGGACGAAAAGGCAGCGGCGGCAGCGGAGTCGCCGGAGGCTGCGCCCTGGGCGTGGGCGTGGGCGTGGGCGTCGGTGATTCGACCAAGGTCGCGGCTCGCGAGCAAGTTCGCCGCCGCCATTGCTAGGCCGACCGCGGCTCGCGACGGCGACGTTGATGGCGAGGACGAGCGCTCCTGGATGCTCCGCGTGGGTGCTCCTGGGTGCGGGATGGCTGAGGGCAGCGGTAAGCCGCCGGCGTCAGTGGGGAGGGCTGGGAGGCACTAGGGCATGGCGTGGAGGAGGCATGTCGGCGTCGGGGGTAGGGCGGGGCCGCGCGAGTGGGTCGAGGCGACAGGAGAGAACCGTCCGTTTTTTTTTTTTTCAAGAAATGCTATACAACAACGTGTTTTAGCAAAAAAAAATATATATATATGGATTTTATTTATCTCTCTTTCTCACCGGTGACCACCTGCGCTGACGCCGGCGAGCTCACCCCGGCGGCGGCGGCGGATCTATCATTTGTCCTTCCATAAAAAAAAAAATGTGATCTGTGATCTGTAGAGGTTGGAGGTAGAAGAAGAAAAAATTTATGAGTTGAAACTGTATAAAACACGTAATTGGGACAGTAGACATACTCTTTTTTTTTCCGAGGCCACGCGGGGTGATTAGTTATGGGAAGCGATTAAGGGTGCGAAGACTCGGATATGGGTCTTTTAGCTGTAGAGATAGAGATGTAGTGATATTTAGTGATGGAAGAAACCCACGGCCCAGACCATATTAAAGAGACCTATCAACGCTGCAAATAGGAATAGGCCCACATCTATTCATGAACAGACCGTAGACAGGGTAGCGGCATCAGCTGCCTGAATTATTTTTTGGCAATGATTGCATGCAGAAGTTTTCTGTGGGTTTGCTGCTTGATGATGGAAGAGAAATGAGCTCACCGTCTAAACTAAAAAGAATGCTGATTGAATTAAGCGTGCGACATGGCTCAAGCAGAGTAACTACTACCTCATCCAGACATGCAGCTGTGGGTAACAAAGCCAATGTTGCAGTACACTGTTACCTTCGGGCTCTTCACTCTTTTTTGACTTGTACAGTTGGATGAGTTGCAGCATGCTCGTTTGGTTGTGGCTTGTCGTAAACGATCGTAAATTTCTAACCAGAAAGCAGTATTTTTCTTTTACACAAACCAGCCAGCAGTACTTCTTCATGAACCAGCAACGATATGAACCAGCCAACCGAACAGGCTGTTGATCCATCGACACCTTATTATTCCATAAGATTATATTAAATAAATAGTATAAATATGAGGGATAATATCATTCCACCAAATTTAGGGGATGACCAATGCAAGCGATACACCATCTCATCACGAGGTGGTTCCTCAAAAACCAAACACCATATTAATCTTGCATATAACTCATGGCACCAAAAATGCTTTATTTGAACAATTAATTTCCTTGCAATGCCCATGTGAGCCATATCTAAGGACCTATCTAATTAGACTGATGAGTCGCTGTAACAACCCAACTGATGTTTAGGCATATTTGCGAAAGAGCCTCTAGCCTAGTGGTTAGAGCACCTCGGTAGCATCCAGCAGGCCTGGATTCGACTCCCCATGGCAGCGAATTAAAAAGATTTGGAATAAAAAAATTTAAAAAAAATAGGTTGGGGTTTCCCCTGACTTCGGTCAAAAACGTTTAGGCATATTTGCTAGCTCATGAACAAATCTGCACATAAACAAGCTCCATCAATATTTTAGCATTTGTTTATAAACATAAGAAAACAATAACAACCATATTGTTCTTCTTAATTAAACTGTTGTCTGTTAAATATATGTTGAACACATCAAGACAAAACAACTCAAAAGACATGCTGTAGTAGCCTTATTTTACCACAAATAGCAAATAAAGATGCAAAAGTCAAACAAATTATAAGCCAATCCAAACCAACAACAATACCGGGGATGAGCTATGAGTCTCAAATTAAAATAGACAAAGCAAACTTTATCTTTGTGCCATTGATGTGCAATGTGCAAGCACCTAGCTACTTTTGCTTACAGCGACATGAGTGACCACACCCTCACTGGCTTCCTTGGGTTTTTGTTCCTCACCATGTTGACGTTGTCACGGCCAGAGTTATTATTGTTGCTGCACACATCATCACCATCAATTGTAGCCCCATTATTGGTACCATCCTCAGTCTCAACTTTGGCATGATTCAGAGGAGAAGCATATTTGGATGGTTCCACTTCCACCTTTTCTTCTTTGTTTGGATGGTTCCTGCAATGCCTCTTGCCGTGAGACGGGCCAAACCCATTGTAGTAGTAGAAGCCCTCAGTTGCATCATAGTTGTTGGCAGGCTTCTTCTTTTGTCCATTGGAGCTGCTAGAGGGCTTGGAGGTTGCTATTGGTGCTGCCACCATCACCTTATCTTCCACCATTGGCGAAGAAAACTTTGGGTTTAAATAGGAACACTTCTTCATCAAGTGGTACTCACAGAGGGAGTTGGGGCGGCTTACATTGCGAGGGCACTTCCAACCCCTGCCATCATTCTTCTTGCACTTCCAGGTCTGTGATGGCCCTTCCTCACCCTGTTCTTTCTTCACATTTGCATTCTTTTGGGTCTATCCCTCTTTATTCACCTTCATTGTAGCCCTCTTCAATGTTGTCTTCTTCGATGTCTGTAGTTGCGCTTTGTCACTACTAGCTATGGCCATGGCCGTCATCTCCTTATTCTTCATGGAGGTGACCGCCATGCTAGTTGAGGAGAGGTGGCTTGCATAGGAGTCCATATTGACACAATAGCTGTCAAGGAGGTCATCCACCTCCTAAATGGAAAAAAGAAGGTAAATAAACAAAAAAGTAACAAGTCATCATCACGCATAACAATGTTTAGCCTGCTACTTTGCTAGCATAGGGGACATAGATCTAGAGTTTGACAATGCCTCCACTCTAGTGATTTCAATGTTTCCTACATAGCCCGCCTAAATCACCACAAAGAAAGACTAAAAGAATAGAAAAAGTAGCATAGATCCAAGCTAGACAGGGGGACCCTCCTATCGGTATAGTTCGCTGGCCTCCAGCTTGAACCTATCGACCAACCCTAGAGATAAAAATAAACCAAACCCCAAAAGCTGCCAGAACCATAAAGACCTCTCAATAGTAGCATGCTTGGGAAAACATGAACTTCACACATAGAATCACCAAGACTGGAGTACTAGTTGGAGAGAGTAGGAAGATATGGTAGGAGAGGAAGATGCTGACCTGAGGATTGGAGAGGGAGAGATCATCCAAGAGGTCCCATGGTGAGCGACTAAGATTGCAGGGACCCTCGAGGGTAGTAGCAGGGTTCGAGAAGCCACCAAGATCCTGAGATATGAGCGGCGCCGGACACGGTTCTAGGTTCGGTGGTGGCGCTAGGAGCACAGGAGGTGGAGCTACGAGTGTAGAGTAGGCGGACCCAAGGAGGCGAGATATTGTACTACGAATCCGCATGGTCGGGACAAAGGAAGAGGAGAGCAGATCTGGCGTCCTCGGTGCTCTAGGTTTGAGATTTGGGGTGGGAGGAGGTGGAAGGGGTAGATGTTGAGGAGAGAAGGCTCTCTTGGCTCTGCTTTTCTTTAGGTTCTTGATTTTCATGTGATGTACCGTCCATTACTAGATGAAAATGCACTTACTCGCTTAGAGTGGTAAAACTAGCAATATTTTCTCTAGGCCCATTTATTTTTATGGCTTGTGGGGTCCACCACTTAGTGACTCACATGAAAAATGCGATGAAAAACTTTGTGTGCTTGTGGTGACTTTTTTAGCCTTATGAGCATGCAAATTGTACCATGAGAAAGAGGGGAGGAGGTTTTGTTTCATTTACTAGTGTAGAAGATATGGAGAAGCACTACTATAGATTGAGCGATCACTGTCACTAGTTTCACAGCCGTAGAAGACAGAAGTGACGGTGTGATGCTTCCACCGTTGGTTGGATCGATGGTGAGGCTTGGAAAGGAATCAAACCGGGAGATAAAACTTCTAGCACCAATAGTTAAGCCATCGACACAGCGGTGCCAGTGGGGTTGAATTCCATCGTTGTTGGAACATTGAGCCGACTGAGATACGCGTTATGGCCACCGGCCCTACACGACCATTTGGTCTACCAGCGGTAAATTTAGCGTGAGTGTTGAATGTCCCAACTTTCAACACCATCTCACCACTTCTATAGGGAACCGTCGTACCTCATCTTCCCTAATGCGTATGCCTAGATCACACATCTTAACTACTCCTTTCTGCTTCTCTATCTTCAAGGTTGGCCTATTTAAGTCGGCTCTGGATGCACCTCTTGGGCAATCCACACACTCGTCTTCCTTGAACCCTTTAGAACAGATACATATCGACAAAGCTCTTGATCCAACCATCTTTTTTTCTTCATCGCCATGGCGCTCCTTGTCCAATTCGTCCAGCGGCAGTAGCGGCGTTGGGAGAAGGCCTTCAAGATTAGGTACAACCGGCATCTAGGTGTAGTGGGGGCTGCTCGATCTAGGTGCTAGTGGAAGTTTTGCGATTAAGGGGGTCACTGCTGGTGCTAGTTCATCAGTGTTCCAACACCCAGGCATTCCTCCTTCCTCTGGAGCAGCAGTGACGACGGCGGTGCTTCTCTTCCACTTTTCCATTGCTTTTCTCTCAACACTTAGAGGTGTAACAAGGAAGATAAAAGCACCTCATTGAGATGCTGGTGGAAGTTTTGTGTGGTGCTGCCTCGTCCTTGCTCTCCTTATCTGTGGCCTAGTAGGTCATCAGGGTGCTCAACAGGAGAGCACCTTGATGATTGTAGATCTTCTGTTGGGCTCCATACTCGAGAGTTTATCAATCAATAGGTCTTTGTTATTGTACACCCAGTAGTCTTTGATAGGTCTTTGTTATTGTACAACTGTGGAATGTAAGTTATCAATGAAAATTTCCCTCATGTGGTTGTGATGCTTGTTATTGTGTCATTTATATATAGTTTTTGCCTTAAAACAATTAATAACTAAATAGCTATGATGCTAGTTACTCCCCTCCATTTTTTAAGTGTCGTAGTATTTGCCTTGGCTACATAGACGTGAGATAAAGCACCTCACTGAGATGGTGCTGGGGTTCAAGTTTGTGAGGTGCTCCTTCTTCAAGATTGGGTGGTTTATATACCATCTTTCATCTCTCATAGTCAAGAAGCAGATTTGTATCCCTTGACCGTGAGGGTTGCAAGATGGAAGGTAGAGTACCTCACTGAGGGTGAAGTTTTTGCGAGGTGCTGCATCGTTCTTGGTCTCCAGGTCTATGGCTAGTCCTTGTTGCTGGTGGAGTGTTGGTTTGTATTTGGGAACCATCGTATGATATGGCTTTGTTATCTCGTACCTGGCGGTGCCTCGGCGGCGGTTCCTCCCACAAGAAAACAAAACAAACGAAGAAAGAAAGAGAAGAACGAAGAGATCCATGCGTCGATACAGTTACGAGCGTAGGCGCACACATCATAAGAAAACTAAAATGATAATAAAGCAATGGACAGGCATGATAATAAGCAAATTCTCACTATCATAATAATTAACATAACATAATTAAGATAATTGCATGTCTGCTACTGTCGGTGTTTTGTCACCCGACGAGTGAATTTATACGTGTGTCACGCTGCTCTAGGAAGACGATGGTAGCATCCAAAGACACAAAGAATTATACTAGTTCAGGTCAGAGCCCTACGTCCAGTCTTAGAGATAGTTCGAGTGCGTGTTCCTCGGTTGAATGCTCTAAAGTTCTTACAATGGGGCATGCAAGAAGAGAGAAAGAGGTAGGAGAGTGGAGAGGGACTATCCGAATGAAGTCTCGAAAGTCTGTCCCCTTGGAAGGGTGCCCTGGCTGCCCTTATATAGAGTCTGGGGCCAAGTTACATACAGAGAGATAGGTTCTCTCGACCGAGTGGTCGTGAGCCTGAGGTAGGGGAAACCAGCTATCTTGGCTTGCAAGGAAGCCCATCTTGTCCTGGCGTTAGCGTACGTCCGGGCGTGGTTGCCGTCATGGTCTTGTGCCCACGTCGTAGCATGGTGTGGCGTGATGCTACAGTATCGGTCGTGATGGCACTACTGGCACGATGATGATTCGCCAGCTTGTCCTTTGCGACGTGGTCTCGCCGTGGCCTTTGTCACCATTTCATGTTCTCCCAGAGGGCGTCATGGCGACAGTGAGGGAGTAGGTACCTATCTCTGGGTCGTTGGTCGCCTTGCTAGTCATGGAGCTGGTAGCCTCAATCCTGAGCTACGGGGTTGAGGCCCTCGTTGGCTTGGTTGGCCTTGGAAGTCAAGGCCATAGCTATGAGCCCCATCCCATAGTGGGTGGGGCCGTACGCCCATCTCGTCGGGCCATATTTGGACGGCGGGTCACCATACTGGTCGTCACCGCCTAGCGACACTGTCTTGTTTGTGCGGCGTGGCGCAAGGATGGCGTTTGTCTGGTATGAGGGGATAGTTGTCCCCTTAGTCCTAATGGAGTGAGTGAGGCATGCCTGTCGTTGTCAGAGCAGGCGTACTTGATGGAGTTCGACCTCCCTTCGTTCCTTCTAGGGTCAGGACAAAGGAGAGGTCGTGCGGTGCTGTGTTGCGCATAGTGAAAGGAGAAGGGAGAGGTCATGGTTGACCCCTTGCCTTGGTGCTTGGCCTAGGTCTGCGTGGCTTAGATGGGCCACGATTGTTGGGCTTATGCTAGCTTAGTTGTCATGGGCCATCTAGGCGGCTAACTAATCGGTATCTTGAGATACCCGGGGTATCATAACCCCAACAGTAGCCCCCGAGCGTCTCCACAATTGTGAAGTGGTCATGGGGATGCTGATGTCTATGTGTGTTGAACGTGGGCTCGAGGTTGTGGCTGGTCCGAGCTTGGAGCTCGACCCCTTGAGGGCTAGAGTGTTCAATGCGGTAGGTGGCTGTTATGACCTGTCCTATCAAGTCGCCTTGATGGTCTGGTACGCAACTACTCTGCCAAGCCTTGCCATTGTAGGGTGCTACATGCTGGGGTATGAGATCTAGACAGAGCTGAGTGGTCTTGTCGATGCTGTACCGACTCCTTCTTTTGGAGGATCTCGATTTCCCCAACCTCACGCGGGCTCCTGACATTGGTTGTGACCTCTCGTTGTTTGCCAAGCGACATAGGGGTCTTAGGCTGCTCAGTCCGCCCTTGGGCTTATAAATAAGGGCCTTCCTTCCATTTGAACTACTCACAACCACGCCTTCAAACTATTCCTAGACTTTTTAAAAGAGGCTAAGTTTGAGAAAAAGAGTGTTTTTCTTAGTAGATAGCGGAGGTTTCGAGCATGCGACCTGCTAGGAGTTGACTGCCTTGGCCAGAGGCCATCATCACCATATCCAGCAGCTGGTGCTAGAAGGGCACTTGCGAGCAGGGGAGGATGAGATGGTGTTGTCGTCGGTCCTATACCCATGCGACTTCGTCATTTCCTAAGCCCTATAGGCTTGGGTGCATGTCACGGTCATTGGCTGAGGATGGTTTCACCACGCCAGCTTCATCGCGGAGGATATGATTGTGGTGCACTAACGCTTTGGAGGTCAAGCAACCCCATCATGGATATGATGGTTCTTTTCTACCTCCATGACCCTCTGTGCATGCCCCGGTGGTGCGTTTGAAAGCCCACCGATGCCCATTGAGACGTTCTTGAGCTGGTGCGACCTTCATAAGTCCCCATACATTCTGCGCCCTAGGAGCCGTGGTGCTATGAGGTCAGCGTGGTGTTCTTTTCCACCTTGTCCTTTCGTGCATGCAGCAAGGGCTTCTAGGGTTACCAGTGATGCCACTCCTGTGGTGGTTCCTACCTTTGTACTTTGTGTGCGGGTTGGCCGCACTTGTACTTGTGATTGTATGGAAAAAGAGATTCTCTTTCTCAGGCATCCTGTTTTGAGGTCACGACGAGCCCTCGAGCCTTTAGGCCGGGGTTGGGCATGCTAGTTCGGGGTCGTGACTTTAGAGCGAGTTGTCGGCTTTCCTCCACAAATGATGTGTAGGTCGACCTTTGCTTGTGTGTCCTTCCCTCGACCACGCCTTAGCTCGTTTAGTTGTGGTTTTCCGATCGTGGTCGGGCCACGATCGCGTTCCCAGGTGGTAACATGGTTCGAAGACACGTACTCTGACACTACCACGAACAACAATGCTTGCCATGGTTTTGACCCCATGACAACAACCCCTCTTTGATGAGAAACAGGAAAAGAAGAAATACCCGAAGAAGAGAATCAAGGTGAAGAAACCAAAGCCAATTGAAGAACCGGAGAAGCCTGCCAAGAAGAAGAAGAATAAAAAGAGATGGCACAATGTAACACCCCGGGTGTTTAAATACTAAAAACAGGACATGTCATCATATGCATTGCTAAGCATTTGGTATTTAGTAAAAATTTTGATATGCATACACTAAAACAAGTTTACCTTTATGTGGTATGTGTTGAATTGTATTGTTTGAATCAAGTTCAAAATTTGGTTTGGATTTGAATTTTTAAAGAAAACCCTGATTTTCATTATTTAAATCCTACCCTGAAAACTCATTTCAAAATCTAAGCATATTTTGGGGTTGAGCCTAAAAGAAAAAGTGTAGATCTTGTCAAGTTATACAAAGTTTGTTTTTGGAGTTTTCAAAGTTATGAAAATTTGAAGTAATTTGAAAAGGCGAAATTCCTTAAATGTCCCCTTTTTTGAATTCAAATTTTCATTTCAAAATGTAGACCGAATTAGGGGGTGGTTATAAAAAGCAAAGTTGTAAAATTTTTGATTTTGAACAACTTTTATTTTTGGAGATTTTTTAGTTGTTACACAAATTTGGGAGTAATTTGGCTTCGAAAATGAATGGCAATTCTGTAATTACTGTGAACAATGTTCACCGCCTAAGCAATATGGCGGGCGACCTTCTTCGGCGTTCCTGGCGCGTCGTGGCCGTTTGTGGCGTCGTCGCTGGCGTGGGAAAAGGCTCCTCGTGGCTTCCTTGGCTTCCTTGGCGCTCTATAAAGCTCAGACGCCGTCGCCGACCTTCCTTTCATTGCTCTGCTTTTCCCGTCGTCCTTGCTCATCTCCGGTGAGCTCGCACCGTCGCTGTAGTGCTCCACCGTCGTAGCTAAGCCAGCTCCAGCTCCGTCTCCTTGTGCATCCATCCAGCCAGCTTTGGTAGCCTGATTTCGCCGGGAATCCGCGGTGCGAACCCTTCTTCTTCGCGGCCGGCAACCTCACCGTCACAAGCGCATCTCCGTGGCCAGCGCCCTTTGGTGAGCCGTTGTCCTTGATCGGTGTACCTTTGGCTTCATCTCGATGTCGTGGTGCTTAATCCCTTGTTGCTCGGTCGTTTTGCCCACTGCAGTCGCCGGAACACTGTCACCGACGATCTTTGCTCCGTCGTGATCACCGTGGACGTCGTCACGCGCCATCGTTGTTTCTCCGGTCTCGCTCTTTGCTCCAACGTGTTCGTGGTGAGCTGCTGAACCTCTCCGTGCCTTTTGTTTACACTCTACCGGTCTCCTGTCACCGACGTAGCGCTGCCGTGCTGTCGCATCTGCCATGGCCGGCGTCAGCCTTGTTTCATGCCGTAATTAGTCTTCGTAGTGCCACAAATCGATGCGCCTAGTCTTGGTGAATGTTTTGGTACCTTAGCCGTCGCCGTTGGACTCACCATCGGCGAGTTTTCGTCGGTCAGCGCGCGTGTCGCCGGAGTCAAAGCCGGAGGTTGAAGATGACATGTGGGGTCATCCTGTCAGTGACTCAGTGTTCAAAATGAATTTTCTGTTTTTCAGATTTGAATGAATAGTGATATTTTTTTTATTTTTGTGTAGAATTATTTAGGGTTCCAAAAATTATGAAATTTTTTGTGTGACCTCTCTGTGATGTATATTATTTAAGAAAAATATGAAATGTTGTTTTTCAGTACTTTTTGAATATGATAAAAATTGCTCAATTAATTAATAAATGAGTTTCCATAATTTTTCTAGGCTTATTTATGTATCCAAAAATTATGAAAATTGTTTTACCACTTAGTTAGCATGTGATGAACATTTACAAAAATTTTGAGGTTAATTGGAATAAGTTGATTTATTTCATAATTCTTAATTAATTAATTAATTCATAAAAGCAAATAGTAACCTTTAGTGATTTAGGTTTTGTTTGAATTTTTGATTGAGTGATGTCCTTGGGTCATTAGTTGATAATGATCCTTGGCAATTGAATTAGGTGGTACGAAAGGTTTAGTTAGTTTGACTTGTAACTATACCGCGAAGGAAAGTTGTATTCAAGTTGTTAACTTTTGCATCCATCATCGAGCATCATATTTTGTATCTCACATCATGTTAAATATGGCATTGTTACTACATGTAGTGAACGAAGGTGAGCACGTGGTAGTTAATCAAGTAGTTGAGGAGGTTGATCCGTCTGTGGAGGTTGGTGTTGGTATCGGTGGAACGACTCCGGAACCGGACTTTTTCGTCAACAAAGGCAAGCCCCGGATGCATTTAAACCTACCTTGTGATTTACAAATTGATTTCACTTTTGGCTTTTCTTTACTGCATTAAGTGATTAGGAGTTGAGTGTAAACCTAATTAGTGCATTACCAACCTTGTTTTTCCATATCTACCTTGTTAACCGTTTCAAATTCAAGAATGTCTAATTATGCTTAGCCATGCTTAGACCGATAAAAGTCAGGTGATTACCTGTCACCTGCAAGTTTTAAATGGAACTTTGGTTACTTATGTTATCATATGATATGAGCATGTGGAGTAATAAATCTAGACCGAGCGAACTCGGTGTGTGTGAGCCACAAGACATGGAGGTCTTGTGAGCAGGTTCTTTCCCCCTATGTCGGTTAAGGTATGTACCGTTGTTGAACTGTGTACGGTGAGACTTTATAGTACTAACCACATACTCCAGTAAGCCTTAACTTGGTTATTCTATTACGAGAATGGCTACTCGCGCACTGGGAGTGGAGAGATGGCGGGAATAGCGTATATCCACGTGGTAATGGGCTGGATTGGTGGAGTACTGTATTCTCGGGTGGCGCGGACCCATTCTTGTTTAGAGGATCAAAGGGTAGGTTGGTATATGTAGGTCGGGGACCTGCATATGTCGTGTGGTCTGGAATTCCCAGCTGGGTTTACAATCGGTTCGAATCGTCATTGCTCCTCGGTTATGGAGACTCACTTCTATGTTCATCATCGTAGTTTAATAACTAGAATTTGAGGTTGGTTTGAGAAAGTGTTGGATATGAAGTTTCATGATCTCAATGCGAGTCATGTCAGCTTTGTATATGATCTTTATGAAGTTTTAAATGTTGATATAAAGAATTTTGTTAAAGAGTTTTTACACAAAAGAACCTTGATTATTGCTAAAGCCATACCTTGAATCCATGAGCCTGCATTCCTGCGCTTTATTAATTTTTATTTCGGTTAAGTCTTGTTGAGTACTTTTGTACTCAGGGTTCGTTGACCCTTGTTGCAGGTGAGGCTCATGAACAGATCTGTTTTGGATCGTGCTGCATGACTGTTGTTCAGTGCGATGACGATAACTAAATATGTGATCCTTGGGCAGGATGCGTATTTTGTGTGTTATGTTTATGTTATAATGCCACTCCACTCCTTTGGTTTGTAATAAGTATCGAACTTAGTTGTATGGTTTGAAACAAATGGTTTGTAAACTATGTTATTGTAAGCCTTCCGCTGTTTTACTCTGATGTAGATATTTGAATAAATGTTGTAATACTGCAATGACTCTGTAATGTGATCCTACTCGGAAATCGTGGATGATTCAGGGTTCCCCGAGGACACCCGACAGTCTTCTTAAGTTATCGGGAACATATGCATAGATGTCAAAGGTCGTTGGACAGTGACAGGTGCATGTGGGCCATATAATTTAGGAGGTTCTGCCACACACAAGAAGAAAGATCTGTCCTCAACATCATCATCGCCTGATCCTGACAAGGCCTTTGAGGCAAAACAAGAGGAAACACCCCCGCTCAAGGAAGAATAACCTTGGGATCGTCTAAAAGGTAAGTCTTTTATCCCTTGCATATTTATTGCATTTTAGTAGTTGCATCTCATGTTTAAAATTCCCAATAAAGATTTGCTTAGCATTGCATGTTTAGTTAGTGGCATATAGCTACCCTATGTTAATAAATAAAGTTTGGTAGTAGCTATGCATGATAGGATAGAGTTTGCATTTTAAAAATCCAAAATAAAATAAAATAAAAGTAGTTGTAATAAATAAATGTAAGTTTAGATATTTATGCATCATTCTAGTGGTAGTAGTTAACCAATAAAGAAAGAATCAAATCACCGCCAGAAGATGAATCCAACCTCTGCTAAAGGCAAGTTTGGGGGAGAGCCTCTCCCGCTCAGGTACGAAAAATCTTGAATCATCTCTTTACAATCAGTCCTTATGTTTCAATATCTATAATAGTAGAATTGTAGAGAGATGAATATCTTGAAATTTGCCTTAAAATAAACTCTGCTCTAATAAAATGATGATGATAAGTTCTTTTGGAAATGATGAATAGTTGCTCTGTAATACTTTGCAAAAGCTTGTTATACAACCTAATACTTCTTAAGTTTTGAGCATGATAATTTAGAGTTCATCTTAAGTTGAAAGCTTTTGTGGGTTGCAAATGCTAGAACCAAGTATAAGTTCTTATGAGATATGTTGTGGCAAGGATTAGAATTAATCTTTTGACCTATCGGAGGAATGGTAAAAATAACCTGGAGTTTTGTGTTTGCAAAATGCTAAAACCTTCTTGCTAGAAGTTCCTCAATGATGATAAATTCCTACCAGAGACAAATACATGTTCACCCTGATATGATAAAGCCACTATAAAAGCTGTGATAAGGACATGAGCTCCATGCATACGACCATGCTTGAAGATAGAGGACGAGGAGATCAGCGAGGGTGTCATAACCGAGAAGGAGGCCCAAAGCTCATCCGGTTCGAGTCACCAAGGTGGAGGCCCAAATCAAGTTCGAGCCCATCTCGGGTTCCAGGACCAGTCTATCATAAAACTGGTCACATAGGCATGTCTGGACTCCATTTTCGACGATCCACATATGGATGGAAAGATAATTAGATAAGGAAGCCAATGCAAGTGGTCTCACATCAAAAACCCTTCGGAATCAACGGGAATCGTCGAAACAAGTCTGCATCCAGAATCTACCAGGGTGCTACGACATCGTCTTTTGGTCCGTTGGGTCATGTATCGTCTTAGAGCCCATTAGGGGGCGTGTCCAGGGGGGTGACATTCGGGGCTCTATAATTAGCAGTCGTCGCTCTCCTTAGGGTTTGGGTTTTGTTTAGTTCTTGATTTTCTTGTGAAACAGACATCGTTTTGCTGCAACTGTGCCGCCAAGGCCGCTTGCTGTGAACCAGGGCCCCAGTTCTTGAACTTGTTCGCCTGTGGCGATTAGTCCTTTCGAATAAAGACTTGAACTCCTTCTTGTTATCATAAGCCTCATATTTTTTTTACAATTTTAGATTGCATTCATCCCGTTCTTGCTTGTGTTCTCGATTCGCTTACAGGAAAGCCTTCTCGGCAAGGTCAATCGCGTTCGCGTGGTTGATAACCAATGGAGCAGTGGTGTAACGGTTGCGAGGGTCCAAATCAGTCTTGGTTCGAAGCCTAGATCATGAACGTCGAGTCTCCACCAATCGATGCTATCATACCTATCGGAAGATCAGGCCTTGTCTACATCAAGCTACTTGTTTGTTTTGAGCTTTTTCAAGCCTTGTTGATCTGAGTAGAGAAACTTGTCATTCTTTTTGATCAAGATCACGTACACCCCACATATTCATGCTATTCCTACACTGGGAGTACGCAACCACATGATTTCCATATGTTATCCATCATTGCTCTATGAGAATCAAAGTTACCTCTCTAGCTATCTTTCATCAAAAGAGAGGCATGGGCTATGAAAAAACAGAGAGAAAGAAAATAAAGAGCAAGAAGCTCTAGTGCTTTATTCAAAAAAAAAAGAGTGAGGAAGAAAATAAGTAGTCATGCCCTCTCAAAAAGAAGCTAGAGAAGGGAAACTTCTCAAAGGAGTACCACTTTCACCATATATACCACATATATGCACATCTTGATCAATTTGTATGATTTGTTGCTCCTTGTGATCCAAGTGTTTGACTTACCAATATATTCAATTCAAGTAAGCTATGCTTTTATTCCCTACCTTAAGCTCCACATAAGCCTTAGGATAGGGTGTTAAGGCTAAGATCCTTGGCCTTGGGGAGGTTTCAAACACCATTGAGAGACTTGATTGTACCATCTAAGGAACTTAGGCAAGTTTTCTTTTCAAACATATTGAAAACCTCCAGGAAGTTTTACCTAAACCAATGTAAGGGAAAAGTGTCTATCTAAGCTACTCAATCTTACAATTGCTTATGTCAAGGTGAAAGCTATAAGCCCCACATTGCTAAGACTGATGATGGATTTCTAATGCTAACATGTTCAACTCAAGAGATAGTATTTATTTGTATATAAGTTTTTGTAGGGCGTTTGTGGTAGAACCACCCAAATTATATGGCCCACGTGCACATGTCATTGTCCTAAGGACCTTTGACTACTGCACACGAGAGCCAGATAACTCTGGTAGTCTGTCGGGTGTCCTCGGGGAACCCCAAATCATCCACATTTTTGCAACTCATACAGGATCAACATGGAGTTACTACAACGTTACAACATTTGGTACAAAAATAACATACATCAGAGTGCGGAAGGTTTACATTATTAGTTTACAAAACATGTTCAAGTCAAACTTAACTTAAGTTCCAAAATGTGAGTAGAATTGCGGAAATGATTTAGGTAAAGCATCTAAGGTAGAAGAGGTGTCTAGATCATGTCGAGCCCACTGACATGACCTCAATTAGCAGCACTAGTCAACACCTGCAACAGGGGTTAACAAACCCTGAGTACTTGAGGGTACTCAACAAGTCTTACCTGACTAAAAGAAAAGACTCCAAGGGCATGCAGGCTTAAAGGTAAGGTAGAAGCAAGAATAACATTTGCAGAAAAGCTTACTATAAGTGGATCCTTACTTTCAATGTTTTAGCTTCGCATTAAGTTTATCAGTAGTATCTAGTTTGCACCTGATCTAATTCAATCACTTCATTAAACATCTCATCTCATCTTATATCATATCCACAAGTAACCATGTTCCATTGATTAACTATGATGCAGATCAGGAAATCGAGTCTCCTTCTCCGAGAAGCAACGGCGATTCGAATCGATTTGGCCTAGCTGGGGTTTCCTTACCACATGACATATGCAGGTCCCTGACCTACATATATCAACCTTCACCCGGATCCTCCAAAACGTGAACGGGTTCGCGCCACCCTAGAACACAGTACTCCACCGTCATAGGGTGGGTACACGCTCTCTCGCCATCTCTCCACTCCCAGTGCGTGGTTGTCCTTTCTCATAATGGAATAGCCGAGGTATTAGGCTTATCGGAGTATGTGGCCAGTACTACAAAGTCTCGACTCACACAGGTCTAATAACGAACGATCCTTAATTGACACAAAGCAGAGCATTACATTGAGACTCCATTCTCAATGCAAGCTACCCACCCGGTCTTAATTTAATATTATCATATATCATGGTATTCTCATGACCCATCAGCAAAGCCGAGAAGAGCAAGGTAAAACCTATTCCATGCGAACGATGAAACCATCATTCAACTTCTATCGAAGTCTAAGCATTACTAAGCATAAGATATACCGACCTACACATACTAGCAGGGTACGACTAAGGAAACCTAAATTCAAGGTAATCATGAAGCAATGGTATTCGACCAACTCCTAATTACTTAATGCACATCCCACAAGACTTAAGGTGTAATAAAGATTTATAAATACTAGAGAAAGGTTTATGCTCCGGGGCTTACCTGCGTTGCAAAGAAGGTTAGTTTCCATAGAGGGATCACAAAAGTTAGACTTGGCACCAACACCACTGGTGGATGGACCTTCTCCGAAACTTGATCAACACGAGCCTTCTCACTCTTGTACGCTACACGTAATAAATGATGCTTTGCTTAACATGATGGACTACATGCCATGATGTATGATGAGAACATTCCAGTGCATAATAGAAGATAAACAAAGTTAAGAAAGTTGAGTACAACTCTCCTTCACCAAAGAACTAGGGTTTGTTTTATAAAAGCATTTACATTTATTTAACTAACAAGTTAATTAGTTGTTATCATGAAAGCAACACTTATTATACTAATCAAGCAAGGCAAGGTATTTAACTTAACATCACACCAAGTTTAACCATGAGGGCAACCAAGGATCAAAACATGATCTAATCACATGCATCTACTAACTAAACAATTAAGTAAGTCCTTTTAGTTATTAACCGACAAGTTAAATATAAACATATCAAAGAATTATTTAATTTGCCAAGGAACAGCAGAGGGTTTGGGGCCCCAAGGTCACAATCAAGGTATAAAACACACCAAGGTTATTTTATGATTTATCCTCATTATTTTGGTAATTATTAACTAATAATTAAAGTATGTAATTAAGTGGATAAATTATAATTATAAAAACAGTACCATAATTTTTATGAAGGCAGGTCTAAGCATGTAAATCATACACAAAAAGTTTCATGATTAAAGGATAAATATTTTAGCCTACAAAAATCATGGAAGGTCCATCTATTAATTAGAAGATGTAATTTCTAAGCATAGCAAAAGTACTAATTAATGCAAACTCATATATTTTCCATGATTAAGCACATCATAACAAAGCTACACAAAAAGTTTCATAATTTTAGCATGCACCAATAATTAGTTATAAATTAAATAAGAAACTGTACTTTTAATCCATTTCTGAAAAAGAATAAATCGTTTTAAACTTTTCTCACCCACCCCCAGCGACACATGGTCACTGACGCGGAGGGACGATGGTCAAACCTGACCCTGCCCGCCTTGACCGTGAGCACGCCGGACGGGTCGGCCGCGTAGCTCGTCGGCGGCGAGGTCTCCGGCGGTGGCAATGACTAATTTTGACCGCGAACTGAGCTACTCGGCGGTGGCGCAGAAAAGAGAAAGAGAAGGGAACGCCGGTGGCGGGGTGTTTTAACGGAGCGAGCGGCTTCTCTAGCCTCGCTAGCACCTGCTTGAACTTGGCCACGCAAGCAGGTGCGTGCCATCGCGCGCGGACGCGGTGTTGGAGGGCGGCGGCCGTAGGTGAGCAGCTGCGTGGCAGCTGCTTGCCGAAGCCACTATTCATGGCTGACAGGCCAACTTCCTCTCTCCTTTTCTCATGATTCCAAACAGAAGCTCGATGATCTTCATTAACAAAAGTTGTTCATCCATCCTTGGTCTCCAACTTTGCTTTAAGGTTCAAGATCAAAAGAGCTCGGGATTTTGAGATTTTGAATTCCAGTCAAGGGTTCAGTGAAACTAAACCTAGGGTTTTAGTTTCAGGTTTTGAAAAAACAGATTTTGCGTAGCAACTTTGGGATTTAATTTAAGAACAACCAATAATCAAACATCAGAACTAATTGCACATTATCAAGGCTCAAGTGTAGGACTAAACATTGGAACAAAAGTTGGACACAATTTTTTATGAAAATTGATTTAATAAATCACCAAAGATTGGACTTAATAACTGCATTTCAAGGACTTAACCAAAATGGCTAAGTTTGAGAATCCAGTTACTGAATTCAATCTTTGAGTTCAAAATTAGACATGTTTGATTTGAGAACATTTCACCATTTTGCTTCTATATTCAAGAGTATACTTTAGACAACAAATTTTTATATTATCAAAATCTTAATTGTTTAAGCAAATTCACATATATAAAAACACAAAGAACCTTAAACATTATTTATCATTAACATTTCATGTAACATAAGAAACACCACATATGCAACATATACATGCAACAATTGAAACATGTAGTGCATACATGACATGATACTTTGTGATTATGCTTGATGATGCTCATGATCAAGATTTGAATTGCTTTTTAACATCTAGAATGTCAAAGTGTTGCATTGTAGCAACTCCTGATCCAACATGATACACCTACATCTATGCTATGCTAAACCCGCATCTTTGCTCGGGACGAGCAAAGGGGTAGCTTGGGGGAGCTTGTTGATGGTCACTAATACCCATTTTGACCGTCAACATTTCACCCAAAAGCAAGATAAAGTGAGGTAAAACATCATCACATGTGTCCAATTTGCTTTATAATTCACCTAGTTCCACTTGTACTTGGAAATTTATTTGTATGCAGGAAATTTGGCAAAAATGGTGCAAAACATGTACATAGGAGACAAGTGGATGTGGTAGGGAGGCTAGGGCCCATAGGGCCACATCGGCCGACGCCACATGGTGTCACCTGACGCCACCCTAGCCCCTGCCACGTCACTGATCCGTGGGAGAGACTCCACAAGGCCTCACCACCCTTGATCAATGTTGGTTTGATCCAAAGGTGGAGGTTGAACTGCCTTGGATCCCTGGGTCTACCGTCATCCACTTGGAGGGCCAAACTAACCTCAAACTGCCTTTCTGCCTAAAGTAACCGACCAACCTGCCATGGAACCGACTTTGGAGAGCAATCAAGGCCCTACGATGCAAAGTCGGTGACATCAACGTCGCCCGACGCCCATGGACGTCGCCCGACGCCCAAGTTTCCTCCATCACCTCACTTGCTGGCCTATAAGTACCCCCACCGCCTCTACACACTATAAAAGGGGCAGTGGTGCTCGGTGGGGAAGTGGCACATTCATATTCAATCCTTCCAAGCTTCTCCAAGCTTTCTAGTTTAGAGTAGCTCTAGAGTAGTAGCTTAGTAGTGGAAGTAGAGCTAGAGCGAAGCTTCTTCGGAGTCCGAAAGAGTCTTTTGGGTCTAGTATAGCTCCTTTGTAATTCTTTCATTTAGCATTTACTTTATTTAGTACTTTACTTTCAATACTTTATTTAGTATTATTGCTTTGCTTAGTTCAAGTACTTATTCATTATTGTTCATCATTAGTGAGCTTAGGTGCTTGCTCTTAGCATTAGTATCATAGGTTATCTTTTGTTTAGTATTTATTTGTTAGTACCGGTTCCACCGTCTAGTTAGGGTGCTTTGATCTCATTTTATCGGAGCTCGTATCGAAGTAGTAAGTTTATATATTAAGCGTGGTGCTTAGGCTACGGCTAGGCCTCCGAATAGATTGTGGTAGTTGGCAAGTGGTAACAGCCTTGTCCATCCTCTGTATTTCACCATGATAGGTCTAGTTATTAAATTGTAGGGCTCGTGTTAGACCTTGTCTAGTTAACCCTCCTGATTGGTAGTCAAGCTGTGCCCCGAAGTACTAAAGAATTCCTCCTAGTCATTTGTTTACCTTTGTTAATTAAGATATTGCTCGCTCTCCCATCTAGACATCCTACCTCTAGTTTAGCTTGTTTACTAGTTTACCCATTCATTCGCCCATCCATTTACATCAACCACCAATCCATTTACTCACCTAGGCTAAGGACACCCTTTTCCTTTAGCATTCCTAATGATCATCTATACTCATAGCCTTCCGTCTTTCTTTGGGAAAATATAAATTCAACACTCGATACTCACCTGGCGAAGTGTTACACGGTAGTTCTATGCGCTTTCGGAATTCCTCCACTAGACATAAGAAACACCAACAGTAAGTGGTTGAGCAAACAAGCTAACAACTTAAATTGGTAATAATAAGTTGAGGAAACAATGGCTGCTGTGAAAAGAGCATCCATCTAGCAAGAGGTCGAGCAAACAAGCTAACACTTAGGGACTGTTTGGATGTTGCAGTTTTGAGAAATCATTATATCAATAACTGTAGTGTTATACAAGAGACATACAAAACTACGATATAGAAGAAAAAAAGAGAAAAAAGCAAAGAGGTGTTGAGTGGAGTAGAAGAAACCCAAAAGGACTACAACTATGGCAATAGCATGGTTTTCCAAACACCAAAAATTTCAAAACCAAAGTATTCCATAAAACCATATTGATTTTCCAAGTCTCCAAAATGCATCGAACACAGGGCCTTAACCCATTTTGAAACAACAGAAATATTTCCACAAAACCTGGAAGGCTTTCACATATAATTCCTACGTTCCACGCAAGAGTAATTTATGTATCATTCAACCATATAAAATAAAATAACTAAACAAGTTCACAGAACTAGGATAAATGAAAGCTGAATTATCATAAGCATGGCAAAAACAGAATAAGAATCAACAGATTGCATTAGGGGACAGCTTTTCTTCCTAGTACAATTTACATGGAGTAGTAAAGATATACACAGGTAGGTCCTCTTGTGATATCCAGATAATGGATAACACTGGTTCCAATTTTAGCTGCTAACGGATGGTTTGAAGTACATGCAAATTGGTGGGTCAATCCTAAGGATTGACAGTATCGCAGAAGGAACAGTCCAGATCCCATCACCACAGATCAAGCCAGAGGCAACCGCACCTGAGAAGTCATCACACTCCTTGCGGTTAACCCTCTCCCAGACGAAAAGGATAACTGTCCCAACAAACATGTCGATGGCAAAGTATGCACCAATGTAGAAGGGAATGGCCATAGCCATCGGGATTGGGATGAATCTGGAGACATTCTTTGGAGTGACGTCCCGAAGGAGGTTGATCACCAGAGATGCAATGAAGAAAAACGAGCAGATCGCTAGGCAGTGCTGAGGCAGTGCAGAGAACCCTTCCACGCCAAGGATTGACATCTCACGGAAGATTACAGCATATGGAGCTTTGAATGCGCCGTCAGGGTTACCAATGTCGAAAGCCGACCAGTAAAGCCAAAAGGTGAGTGGAGCAATGACGCAACCAAGGGCGGTCCCGATCAGCTGCGACACAAACATGGACCTAGGGGAAGAGAGTGTAAGGTAACCAGTCTTGAAGTCCTGCATGAGATCGGCTGCAGTGGACACGATGGACATCATAACACCGCAGGCTGCTAAGCCGGCAATCACACCACCATTCTGGCCAACCCATGAGGCAAAAATGAAGAGGCCAATCTTTCCATATGTGGATGCAAGGTTCCAGTCTGTCAGGCCAGTGCCATACGAGTTGCAGAAAGCGAGAAGGGGAGCAACAACATATGCTGAGAGGACAAGGTACCACTTGATCTGTGGGAAGATCATTGGGACAGTTGCAGTCGATATTGCTGCAAGGCCAATATAACCAGATCCTGCCAACCAGGGAGGAATACTGTCCTTTATGAATGTCTCATTCAGATGCTTTTCCTCAGCTGATAATTTTGAACCTTCATCGCCTGTCCAGGAGTAACAGCATAAGATCCTGCTGCATCGATGTATAAAATAGGAAGTATAAGATAAGAATAAGCATACCATCCTGAACTTGTACTAGTGGCAGTCTTCCTTTCTTTGCCCGTGCATTCATTATTTCCTTGATAGTAGCATAAATGATCTTGATGAGGTTATAAAGGCCATCCCCAAGGATCACAGATACAGATATAAAAACCTGGAATGCAGAGAATATATACAGTTTAACTTTTTGTGAAACATAAAAGTTGTAAATACTGATGGCATGTGAACAAAAAATCTGTAGGGTACAATGAGTTAGATGTTCTATCAACATGCTCTAATCAACCCTAGTCGCAATGGCACTGATCAGACCGACTAATCAAGACTAATCAGGACTAATCGTAGTGCATAACTGATCACAATGGCACTGATAAGCCTGACTAATCATGATTAATCGGATAACTTGATAACCTTGCGCTAAATACATGACAAAGCATTCAATACTATCAAGGTTCATGGCTGCCCAGAAATTCTACCCAGACCCCCAGAGTGTGAAGGAGCTTTCAGCAATGTGTATGCCCTTTTATCAGTCTTGAACCCAAAGTCACGGATCTCACCAATCCATGCCCACCAATGAAACATATGACAGTATGATAATTGTTACTATTACTCACATCAACAGCCAAAATTCATTTCAGAATTTTAGGTTTATCAAAACAGTGAGGATAAGAATTATTTCCTTTTATCACTCATACCATCTGATCCATTGGCTCCAGATCGATTGAACAAAGAAAGTTACTACGAGTAGCTGACTTTCAGAATGAAGTAAAGAATTAAGAATTATTGATGGCATGTAACAATATACCATACCTTGTATCCATAGAGTCCTTTGAAGTCATTGCTTCCAAGGTTAGCTGGATACCAATCCCCAGCTTTTGTGGATATATATGGCCAAAGAAAACCCCACGATATGATGGCACCAAGAAGTGTAGAACAATTAACAATATGTGGACAAATAAGACCGCATCCAATATAGGTTGGGCTGAAATCAAAATAAAACCTACACAGAGTGGAAAAGTCAAGTTTTTCAGAGAACATGGCAATGATATCCCACCTTAAAGGATTGTGTACTTTCATGACATTAAATCAGATTTAGAAGTCAAGCCCTCCTGTAAGCTCTAAGGGCTAGTTAAACCCATTCCCTTGTGGATTGGAAGGGACTGTGGGGGTGGGGTGGGGCGGGGGGTGAACTAATTCCCACCCAGTCCCCAGTCCCATCAAATCCACATGTGGAATACTGGAATGGGTATCCAAAGTTCCAAACAAGCCCTAAGGGATATAAAAATAGTCATAGAAAACTTACGTATTCTTAAATGCTGCAAGTCCCAAAGAAGGGAAATTATCGAAACCACAAGAATCTCCAACACCGCTGAAGAACCATTTAAAGCAGTTCCAGATAAAACTAATGCTCAAGTACTTCCCAAGACACCTGACTTGCTGACTGCAACGATAAAAAAAAGTTAGGACCACAAAAAAAATTGCAGTAACCGAAAAGAAACAGTTTGTTTGACTATAAATCAGTTCAAACATTTCCATTTTGACCTACACATCATCAAAGGTGTCTACACCGGCTTATGAAATGTGCATAAGCAACTCTGGGTAGAAAAATATTTCTGTTTGTTAGGTAACCATACAAATTAAACAGAAAAAAATATGCTTGGAGACCATGTCCATGCATAAAATAGTGTCGCTCCTTCTGATTCTGGATGGAGTTTTTTCTAAACTTAGGATCCATTATGCACATGCAATTCATACATTTGACATTCGAGCACATCTTGTCCAAGAACAAGTCTCCATCTCTGCCTACATCCACCTGTAAGAGTGCAAGTGGGAGGTCTAGGTTTGGCTTGGGGGAAAGGAGCAAAAGCGTTGCCCCAAGGGGACAAGAGTCCATTTCTGGGTGGCTTCTACCTTTTTTATTTTGAACAAAGCTAGTTATTTCCATTTTCATTGTTGGATGTGGAAAGTATCTGAGATCATTTGGAACTTGAGTGATCTGGCAGCCATTGATGGCTTACAACTAGAAGTATAGAACGGTATAAAATAGGAAAAACCATTACAATATTGAAATCAAAAGATGATTCAATAATGGCTGAGAGATCCTACTAAAATTAGGTGGAGTCATAGGTGATGTGTTGACACTTGGTGAACCTGGTATAATGGATAAACATTGAAAGGACCACAGAAACCTCTAAAAGTTCTTTCTATTCTTCTGTGATTAAGAACTATCGACCTTGTCATGACATTTTATTATGCATAAATCGTGTACCATCAAGAACGTACATTGCATGTGTTTCATCAAGAGAGCTTAGAAACAAAGAAACCATCATTGGGCTCCTTTCAATTTGATGTGACATATATTGTGTGTAGGTAAGAAAGGGATCTTAAGGATGGAACAATCTACAGGAAATCATGACGGCCATTGTATGCAAAATTGCAAATCAAACAAATGAGTATACAAATTAAGGCGCACAGCTGAACGCTAAGCAAAGTCTTACTCTGCAAGCTCAGCTCCAGTGGTTGTGTGGAAACTATTTATCAACATAGCCGTGGCTGTCCCACTGGGATAAGTCAGCTTGTAATCAATTACCATAACCTAATAAACAACAAAACAGATCACAGCTCAGCAGAGAAATTAGACACACAAGTCATGCGAACTGATCGACTCCATTCAAGAATGATGCATGAGTGCATAGTGCTGAATGAGTACCTTGCGTAGTGCAACAAGACTAAATAGCCCAAGGAAGCTAACTACAAACATGAACCCAATCATCCAGCCCAGTGAAGGATTCTTGACATCCACGGCCCTGTTACCAGGATAATCTGGCCCGATAAGCTCATAGGTTCGCTGATCCATTGCAAGCATATAACTTCCAAACCCCCCTGCAACCACAAGATTAGTCATTGATAATAAGACATATTATTCAAAGCAAAAGGAGGAAAGTATTTATTGTGACCAACACTCTGAATGAAACAGCAATGTGATATTAATGCAGCAAAATTTCCCCAATCAGAGTATAATATCAATCATATATAAGGTAATCACAGCATCACCCTAACAAAAAAAATCATGAATCAACAAATGTGAAACAGAATTAAATCTTTGTCAAATTTTATTGCTCATTGACCGACACAAAATCCTAAACCGCTACTAGGGAGTACCCAGTGCAGAGAGCTCCCGCTCTGTGCGGGGTCTGGGGAAGGGTGTCAGTGGCAAGTCTTACCCTCGCTTGTGCAATGCGAGGAGACCGCGACTCGAACCCGGGACCTTCCGGTCACAGGCGGTAAGACTCTACCGCTTGCACCAGGCCCGCCTAAACCACTACTAAATAACAGCATTTTTTATATACCGTCTGAAATAAAAACGTTTGAACAATTGAACTCCGGTCTAAACTGAACACAAATTAAACTTAACTGGACTCAGAAAATCTAAATAACATCATGGGTCAAAGGCCTACAGGAAATCCAACTAAGCTAGACTTCAGGCATAAATTATTAACAGCAATCTGACTTAGATAAATTACAGCAATTAAACGCCCGATGAAAAATAAACTCCGATCCAAATAACAACGAGTAAAGTAACTTCGTAACTCTAGGCAACATGGACGGACACCTGTACAGCTCAACCAAATTTTGGAACAGATCGCAGCCCAGGAGCACCTCTAGCCGACAACAAGCAAGCTCCTGCATCCGCCGCACAGGCACAATAATACTAATCATAACATACCGCTGAAGGCGAGGCCGTAGCAGGCGACGACGCATGTCTGGATGACGGTGTTCTCCTGCTTGGTGAAGGGCTTGGAGACGACGCCGAACCTCTCGAGCGCCGCCGTCCAGGTGCGGACGAGGAAGTAGCCGAGCAGCCCCGCGGCGACGTTGAGCGAGGGGATGATCCCGACGGTGAGGTTGAGCTTGTGCGTGATGAGGCAGAAGAGCACCCCCAGGACGGCGCTGACCGCCAGCCCCCGCGCCGTCACCTGCTCCCGCCACGGGGGCACCGCCTCCGGCGCCGGCGCCTGCGCACTGTCGCCGGACGCGAGGAGCGGGCCCGTGATCTCCGCCTCCGATCCCATCGGTCGCCGGCGTGGGTATCGACAACGGCAATGCCAATACTAGTACGGAGTAATAATTAATAATAAATTAAATACTCTCTGCTCTTGTTTTTGTAGGAGTAGTTTGTTCGGTTTCGCGTGTGGTGCGAGCGAGGTAGATGACGATGAGGTTGCCTGCCGACTGCCAGTGTATTATATTAATATTAATGAATCCCCTTCGGCTACCACAGCACGAGCGCCACGCGGACGGCTCTTGACGATGACGTGCGGGGCCGGGACTCTATTCGGGGCCGTAAAGGATAAGCTGGCCCCACATGTCATGGTAATAAATATCACGGCGTCTCGGTTGTTTGCCGGGTCCGGCTGGAATCAGGGGATGGCGACGTGGACCCAGATATACCGCGGGAGCGGTAGCGGGACCGGTGGGTACGCCAGGGCGGCAGCGGGACCCGCGCGTCATAGGCAGTTCGCCGAGCCCGGATCGTCTGCGGCGGCGTTGGACGGGGAGGCCCGTGCTGCTCGAGTTCGCATTGGGCAGGATACCAGTCGGGCCCGGAGTCAGAGGCACGCACGACGAGCTGGCTGGCGGTGGTTGGTGTGTTTGCTGGGATAACTAGAGAGCATCCAGCATCGGCGGTGGCGTGACGATAGAGACTTGTAAAGGCGCTCGCGTGACGTCTCCCCCTATTTCCCGTTTCCGTAACATGCAAATATTCTCCCCCAGCCCAAAGTCAAGACCTTCGTTTCACGGTACGACCTTTCTTTCGCTGGCCGGTGGGCCTAGGTCCCGAGATTCCACACGTGAGTATATAGGACCAAGTATATATAGGACCAAAGTATATGTAGGCGACAAGGTGCTCCTGTTCAAAGAAAAGGCATCAAAACGTGCACCGGAAAATCTCACTAAAAAAATAAAATGGATTGGTGATGCTAAAGTGTATGTGTTCATACAAAATTTGATATGAAACAAAAATCTATGCAAGGAGATGAAAAACTCACTCATAGCTATTTTAATTTAAGTGCTAATTTCACACTTTTTTATCTTCACAGAAAGATTTTGTTGCGTCTCAAATTTGTATTGACATAGACTTTGCATCATCTATCCAGCTTTTTTGTGATTTTTTCCATGCATGTTTTGAATGTTTTTTTTTAATGGGAGCACCTGAGACGGTGCCATGCCATAGCGGATACACGATGGTGCACGATTCAGTCTTCTAAAATAAAGAGCGGGCTATGGTAATATTATAGTGTTGGAAAAAAGTTATCTCGGCCCAAGAGATGAAAATGGGCCAACACCCTGAGTCAAGAGGGGCACGCAGTTCCCATACGTGCCACGAATCCATGCATGGTTAGGGCACTCAACCGACCGAAGATTGTGCAACCCCCTGGCACATAGTGCCAATATGAAGAATGTATTTCACCTGAGGAAACTAATGTTCCTAGAGGATTAGCCAGCTAAACGAACCTCCTAAGATTCGATCAAAGGGGTGCTGCAAGTGAAGAGAAGATTGTCGCCTCTTCTTCCTCGTTGAAAACAAAAGTCGGTGCCAGTGCACTAGGCAAGTGCACTACTGACGTCAACTTAGCTCATCGCGGATCTACTTCACCGATGGTTGACTACCTAGCTTGAAGTTATGGTAGCGATCCTAATTCACATTAGATTAATAGGTGTTCATATAATTAAATTAGAGATCATATGGTTTATTAGCGCCTTTGTTTTCTAATATTGTGGCACTGAGAGCCTGCTAATCTAGTTAATGAACCACTAATTTCTAGATTGTGCTTGGACTTATGTTAATTGGAGGTCAAATTAGCCTAATCATGTTGTGTTTAGTGCCCTAATTACTTGCTATTATGACCTAATTAGTCATGTTAATCATGTCATATCCTAAGCTAATTGTGCCTCTAAATGTGCGTAATTGTGCATGTTTAGGGCATAGGTTTAGTTAATTGTTATGGTTAGTCACGGTTAACGTTGTTTGTGCCTAAATTAGTGCCTAATTGTTCTTTGATTAATCATGTTTATGCCCAATTTCAGTAAAACTAAGCCTAATTGTTCTTATGTATATCGTGGACTCATTCTGTAGTACTCTATATTGAAAAAAAATCTTCTATCACAGCACATACGGTAACTCCTTTTGTGGTCTAGTATTACTCAAAGAATTATAAAAAAGACTACACCAAGGAACGTTATATCCAAAATAATACTCCCTCTGTTTCAAATTGCAATACACTTTAGCTCTTTCCTAAGTCAAATTTGTTAAACTTTGACCAAGGTTTAAAAAATGTATATCCACATTTACAATATCAAATAAAGACATTATCAAAATGTATCTCATATGAATATAGTCTGATGTTGTAGATGTTCGATAAATTTGGTTAAAACTAGAGAAAATTGATCTAAAGTATTGCTAAAATGACTTTACAATTTAAATAAACTGTTTAAATTGGAATGGAAGGAGTATATTATGAAGTGTCTAAGCACTAGAGCGCAAAATCTCAAAAAAATTTGGACCATTTCTCGATTTGTGCGTGTCATCCTTGCGCAGGGGCCATGCTAATCTTCTCTGTATCGTTCCAATTTTATCAGATGTCTCCAAAGAGACAAGATTAAGCTAGGCACGCCAGCTTATAAGCAAAGCTTTCTTGTATTGTGCTAGCGAGGTGGCACTAATTAAACATCATTAGTTGCCTCCCTCAATGCTGCTCCATAATTCGATGCCGACAGACCTAAGAGCCGCGTGTGGGCTACTTGCTTTCCAACGGCCCATTTAGTTGGGAGCTCGATATGGGCCCTGATACATATGCCTATAGGTATTTTTATTCACGGGATGGGAGGAAGAAGAGATGACGACGGTGTAGGTGCACACTAATATAGTGTTTTATGGAGCTCTTTTCTAAGTCAAACTTATTGAACTTTGACCAAGGTTTTAAAATGCATATCCATTACATTTTTACAATATCAAATAAATGCATTATCAAAATGCATTTCATGATGTATCTAATAATATAGACTAGTCTGATGTTGTAGATGTTCAATAAATTTGGTTAAAACTAGATAGAGAAACTGGACCTAAAGTGTTGCTAAAATGACAACAATCTAAATTGAAATTGAAGTAGATTATGAGGTGCCTAAGGATTGGAGCGCAAAATCTCAAAAAAAATTAGACCATTTCCATCATTGTGCAGGGACCATGCTAATATTCTACGTATCGTTCTAATTTTATCGGATGACTCCGAAGAGACAAGATTAAGTTGGGCACACCAGCTTATATGCAAAGCTTTCTCTCATTGCGCTAGCGAGGTGGCACTAATTAAACATCATTAGTTGCCTCCTGCCGCTCCATAATTCGATGTCGACAGACCTGAGGGCCGCGTTTGGGCTGCTTGCTTTCCGACAGCCCATTTAGTTGGGAGCCCGATATGGGCCCTGACACATATGCCTCTAGGTATATTTTTATTCGCGGATGAGAGGAAGAAGAGATGACGACAGTGCAGGTGCACACTAGCTAATACGGTGTTTTAGGAAGCTCTAACCACAGCCCATAGACTCGTAGAGACAGACGATCTTAATAGCTTTTTTTTGAGATTGTGTCGTAGCACGTTTTTCATTGAGCAGCAGTAGAGTTTATTACAACCTAAGCTGGCCACGGTAATCTACTGATTACCGAGACCAGCGACCGAGAAAATACACGTGGTTGTGATTACATAGTAGTATTTCGCAACACACCAGCTAAGCAGAAGGCCTAAAACACCTCGGCGTCAAACCCGACCATATCCAGGTTCATGGCTACCTGATCGAATTCGCCCCCAAACAACAGCTACAGGGCCTCCGGCCAACAGGCCGACAAAGGGGCCACAAAGGTCGCCCTAAACTTTTCAACCATCTTGGCGTCCGCAGCATTGGAGTCGACGGCGATACCAAGCTTCTGCTTCAGAACATTCTGCGCTTGTAGCGTGGAGTTGGCCGCGCAGGGTTTCCTAGCGATGCGTTCGCTGCGCCTCATCGTGAAACCCGACCTCGGCGTCTTGGACCTCCTGAGCTTCGGGCCAGCACGGATGATGGGGGTCTATAGAGGGATGTAGATCCGTGACTCGATCTCTTCTTGAATCGAACTCGACTGCACCGGTCGGGGAGGGGTGCCAAGCGCACTTCGGGCGCTGCCGTCCTCGTTGTCGGATGTCGGCTGGACGTCACCAGGAGGGTTGTCGACCATGTCAGTGGTCGTCACCGCAACATGGCCTGGTTCCGAAAGCGGGGCGATGGTCGGGGCGGACCTTGGATTGCCGCCTCAACCATCATTGGATCCATCGTGTCTACTGTCGTTGGCAGCTGCCTCGGCCGACTCCACAACATGAGGTCCGCCTCGCCCACAAGTCCAACTCTCTCGCACAACGAGCAAGAGTGACCATCCTGCTGACACTCGTGTGCAAGGCCCCCCCAAGCCAAGCACAGACCCTGGTCGCACCATCAGACACATGGAACTAGGCAAGGTGTGCCTGAAACTCCGCCGGCGTGACAGCAGGCTGATTTCCGCCAACGAGTGCGACTAACACAAGGGGGACGTCCGCTCCAAACATGGCGTCCACATTCCTCTTGATGACGAAGACCTCGACCTTGGGATGGCTATCAGCGTCACCTAGAGGTGGTGATAGCGACAGGCTACTGCTGTGGTGCTGCTGTGGCGACGATGACGGCATGATCGACTGCTGCACATGACGAGGCAACGACAGTGTCGGTGTATGGTCTGGCTGGCGCGACATCTCGACGACGAGCTGGGTCGCCTTGGACCAACGGGGCGATGCGCCTTACATCACCCCGTCCCGAGGCAACGCACCACCGAGGACGAAGGCTTACGCGTAAGCGAAGGGCCTCGCTTGCACGCCGGCGAACGACCACGCTTGCATGCCCTGGCCCGATGGCCGGTACCTCGGCAGCGGAGGCAGCGGAACGGGGAGCGACACTGAGCGGCGATGTGGTCGTGCGCGAGGCAGTTGAAGCAGAGACCCACAAGCTCCGGTAGGACGGGGTGGTGGCGTTTGGGTGCCGTTCTCCCTGGACAGCGCCGGTGACGACGACTCTCGACAATTTGGAATCCATCGGCGTCGACGTTTGGCCCACGATGGGGCTGCCGGGGCCTGTTAGGTACGGATGCCCTACGCCGCGGGCCGAGACGCTGGTGCACCGGGACTCTCGTGCTGACTGCGAACCAAGGCGACACTGCGCGGGCACTCGCGCGGCGTTCAACGGTTGAGTCCTAGGGCCGTTGGGCGCACTGGTCCTGCTAGTGCAAACTGATCTCCATGGCTGACGCCGGCGACCAAACCAAAACTCATGCATGCAGAGTTAAAAAAAACACTCATGCATAAGTGACTGGACTAGCACGAATCTACACAAGTGTATGCGCCACAAGCCACAAGTCGATTTCCCATAATTCCAATGTGACAAAAGTGGCTCGGTCTGTCGGTCACACTATTTTGAAAGCTACCACTTCACGCTAGTACCTGAACAGTATGCGAGGCTTAAAAAAAATTGGTGTGACTTATGCGATTGGAATCTAAGACCTAGTACACATATTTGTTCACCTCACCTACACAACACATCTGATTTTTGATGGGATGTTTTTCTTTTGAACTAACTTATAGATGGCTGTTTAGTCCAGGCTAGTAACACCAATCCAGGTTAAAAGGGTCTACGTTAGTCCCAGCTGGTGTTACCAATCGGGACTAATATAGCCCTTTAGTCTGGGTTGGTGTTAAACTTGTACTTGGGGCTAATGTCCGGGCACAATTCTAGACGGGACTAACGTTGTCTGCTAGTGTCAACAGCCTAAATAGCTACCTAAAGCCAGGGGCGGCATATAGACCCATTCAGACAGAACGTGCACCAACATCCAAAAGGCGCATGGCCATCTTGGAAACAGCTAGTAATAAACTTGTTGATTCAATTCGATTCAGTTCATCCTAGCCTAAATGCATTTAGTTTGTTCCACCATGTTTGTTTAGGCAAGGAAAATTCTAAATATAATCTTAGCCTAGCCTAGATGTTCTGCCTTCGTCCCGGAAAGAAAGCAACTATAATTTTATCCTTTATTAAACTATTTAGAGTTTAATCAAGTTTATAAAAAATAGCATCATTATATATTTATGACACTAATAAATAGGTATACTACAAAAACTATATATTTGCTACTCTAACTGAGGAATATAATAACCAAATAAGGATGGTCCATGGACCGATAGTGCCGATTCATCAGCCTGTCTGCACAAGACACCTGACTCTTATAGCGTGCTAACTTATTGCTGAGGTTAGCACGCAGCGAATGAAGTCCATCAACCATGCACTAACACTAATTAAGAGGATGTACTAAAACTAGAGACCACCTAAGTATTGCTAAAATGACTTTATTACAATCTATAAATTGAAATGGAAGCAGTAAAGTATGAGATGTCCAAGGTCTAGAGCGTAAAATCTCAAAAAAATTGGACCATTTCTCGATTTATGCGTGTCATGCGCAGGAGCAATGCTAACCTTCGTAGTATCGTTTCAATTTTATTGGATGTCTTCGAAGAGACAATGTTAATTGGACACGCCAGCTTATAAGCAAAGCTTTCTCGCTTTGCGCTAGCGAGGTGGCGCTAATCTTCCATCCCAATATGGCTTTGGTACATATCTTAGGTATTGTTTTATTAAGGGACGGGAGGAAGAAGAGACGACGACGGTGCAGGTGCACGCTAATAATATGGTGTTTTAGGGAGCTCTAGCCACAGTCCACGGAGATACAGGATCTTAATAGCTGGTAGCTGCACTGCTATGGTTCGCCTCCCAATTTCCAACGACATTGTAAGAGTAATAATCGCCATGGCTGACGCCGGCGACCAAAGAAACTCATGCGCGCAAATTGACTGGACTAGCACGAATCTACACAAGTGTAGTCTATGCGCCACAAGCCGATTGCAGTATTGGCCAGCGCTTCCCATAATTCCAACCTGACAAAAATGACTCCGGCTGTCGGGCCATGTTTAGATTATAAAAAATTTCAAACCGATGAATAGTAGCACTTTCGTCTTATTTGATAAATATTGTCCAATCGTGGATCAACTAAGCTCAAAAGATTCATCTCGTGATTTACAACTAAACTGTGCAATTAGTTTTTTTTACCTATATTTAATGCTCCATGCAAACAGCTAAAAATTGATGTGACGGAGAGAGAGTGAAAAAACTTAGAATTTGGAGGTGATCTAAACAAGGCCTCGGTCACATTATTTTGCAAGCTACCACTTCGTCTTCAACAGCCTAGATAAGCTAGAGCGAGGGCCGGCGTATGAGCCCATTCAGACAGAACGTGCACCAACATCCAAAAGGCACGGCCATCTTGGGACAACTTGTAATGAACATGTTGATTCATAGTCTAAAAGCATTTAATTAATTTGTTCCACCACATTTGTTTAGGCAAGGAAATATTCTAAGTATAATCCTAGCTTAGTCTAGATGTACTACCTTCGTCCGGAAAAGAAAGCAATTATTATCCAACTATTTAAAGTTTAATCAAATTTGTAAAAATAGTACTTGTCATGATATATTTAGGTATACTGTAAAAACTATATACTCCGTATTTGCGACTCTAATTAAAGAATAAATAACCAGATAAGGATGGTCCATGGACTGTACCGATGCATCAGCATGTGCGCACAAGACACCAGCTGGTATGGAAGAACTCATCAATCATTCCACACTTTGACCAGGACTCTTATCCCGTGCTAACTTATTACTAAGGTTAGCACGCAGCAAATGAAGTCCATTATCCATGCACTAAAACTAATTAAGAGGATGCACTAAACTAGAGAAAATTGACTTAAAGTAGTAAGCATTGCTAAAATGACTTTACAATCCAAATCCAAATATGAGATGCCCGGGGACTAGAGCGCAAAATCCCAAAAAAAATTGGACCATTTCTCAATTTGTGGGTGTCATCCGCGTAGGGGCCATGCTAATCTTCTCTGTATCGTTCTAATTTTATGGGATGTCTCCGAAGAGACAAAGTTGACATAGGCATTCCAGCTTATAACCAAAGGGTTAGGGCTTTGCGTTAGCAAGGTGGGACTAATTAAGCACTATTAATTACCTTCCGCAGTGCCCCTCCACAATTCAATGTCGACAGACTTTAGAGCCGCGTGTGGGCTGCTTGCTTTCCACGGTCCATTTAGCTGGGAGCCTGATATGCGTTAGCGAGGTGGGACTAGTCAGTTTGCACGCTAATATGGTGATTTAGGGAGGATCTTAATAGCTGCTACGAGTACTAGTTCGCCTCCAAATTTCAACGACCTGTTCGCTGGTTGGTACTGGTGCTGATTTAAACTGACTGGTGCTGATTTTTTGTGAGAGAAAAATACTATTAACTGGCAACGAGCGAACAGGCTGAGTGTAAGAGTAATCGCAGTGGCTAACGCCGGCGGCCAAACAAACTCACGCGTGCAAACTGACTAGACTAGCACGAATCTACACGTGTACTGTATGCCCACAAGCCGATTGCAGTATTGGCCAGGCTTTCCCATAATTCCACAAAAAATGACTCGGTCTGTCGGTCGGTCGCATTACTTTGCAAGCTACCAGAGCCTAGATAGATAGCTAGAGCGACGGAGCGAGGGCAGGCTCATGGGCCCATTCAGACACAACGTGCACCAACATCCAAAATGCACAGCCATCTAGTGCAGTACTGCCTCGGGCCGATCAAATTAGTTTAAGTTGAATCAAAGTTTTTTTTATAGTAAATAATATTAATATTTATGTCTTCAAATAAATTTATTATAAAAATATAATTTATAACTAATCTAATGATACTTATTCTATCTCATGAGTGTTCGGATCTTTTTATATAATTTTAGTCAAAGTTTAAACTGTTTGATTTCTCGAAATATGAGAATTGTATTTTTTTAGACGGAGGTAGTACCAACTTATGGTTTCGGTAGATACTCATAAAAAGAATGTAACTATGGATTGCGTATCAATTAAACATGTTCATGTTTAATCAAGATTCTAGTGAATAGTATTTATATAGCTCTAAATTAATTGATTATAAAAATACATTTCATAATTAGTCTAATGATATTCATTTGATAGCATAAATATTGATTGGTTTTTATCCATAATTAGTGTTGCTGCGAGTTCTTCCCAATGCAATTATGCAAAGCATCCACTCGATGGATCCCTCGCCCAGCATCCACGCACGCACGCATGGGCACGTACGGTCCGATGGATCCATCAAATCTCGCACATAGACCGAGAGATTTATAAAACCAGATTCCCGCTTACGTTGAAGAGACTGTATATGGCGTGTGATGTCTCGTGGTGTTTGGTTTCCCCCGTCACATGTTTGACACTAATTTAAAATATTAAATATAAATTAATTACGAAATTAAATGTATAGATTGAGATTAACTTTCGATATGAATCTATTAAACCTAATTAGTCTATGATTTGACAAAGTGGTGCTACAGTAATATGCGCTAGTGATGGGTTAATTAAGCTTAATAAATTCGTCTCGTGAATTACTGACGACTTCTGTAATTTTTTTATTATTACTATCCGAACACTCGATGTGACACCCCATATAACACTTCTTAAACTTTAGTTCCTGAATCAAACACCCCTAAATCATACCAGAAAGGAATTTAAAGTGTAGTCGCATACTCCCTATGCTACTATGCTCTAGCTCTGTCCAATATCACTAGCTCTTCATTTGTGTGGTAGCATGTACCATGAATTTGTCTCAGCAATGCAATAAATGTGCTCTTCGACTCATTATATTATAATATTAATAAGTGAAAAAATTTCATATAAATTTTGGTCCATCACTCTTTTTTCTGAATGTGTGTCTCTCCACTCTACAAACTATAAGAGTTCTAGCCAATTTTACTAAAAATAGTAGTAGTACATAGAGTTATATTGGTTTATTGCCCCGTTCATAACCTAAATTTACCAACTTATTCGTTCGTTGGTTTCAGCCAGGGTTTATCAGTCAGCCAACAGTATTTTTCTCTCACAATAAACCAGTACCAACCAGACTTATCAGCCCAGAAATCAACCAGCGAACAGGCTTACAAAATCTGATCCCAAAACGTACCGAAACAGGATGCAAATTCCTTTGAATGTTTGCTAGTAGCTAATCAGAACCGATGAAATGGTCTAAAAAAAGAACTGATGAAATGTCCCATCAATATTATCATAGTAATAGTGTTGGCCACCAAAGAAGATCCAAGTCAAAAGAGCACGAGGGCCCAGATCCCTGTGGCCCAGCTGGATCGAATGGGCCCAAGACCACCCACGCGCGCGAGAGCTCTGCAGCTTTACAACTTTTTCACCTGCACCCACTGGGCACTAGGCCACATGCCCCACTACCACCCCGAGCAGCTGAGAGCTTCAGATTGCTGGAGAAAAGCAAGAAGAGCATGAAAAGGGGAAAGGGTTTTCAGGCTCATCAGGGACAGCGAAAATTTAAAGGGAAGAAAAACGGAGCCTTTTCTTACCTTCTCTTTTTGTTCATTTGCAGAGAACAATTATATAAATACAGTACGATGTACAGAGGCAAATCGGAGCCAACAATACAAAATATATGCACATAAAAAGATTGCAAAATTTGTATATTCCTAGCAATGATGGAGAGTTTGTTTTTAGCTACTAGGGCATGTACAAATTAAAAGTCTTACGTCAAGAGAGTACTTTAAAATGCTCACTTCACTAATAGAGATCACAGGGTGACAAGGCCCAACGTCTCTTGCGGTAGTCACTGAACCATTAAAAATGTTCACACATCGCATAAACAGCAGTTTAACACGTATAAAAAGCGGTTAAACACTAGACAAAGGCCTGTAGTGTTGTTTAAAACGGCGTCCGTCTCATTTCTTTATAGGGTGTTTGGATTGAGGAATATGGTAGTCCATCGTCGACTCATTTCTTACTTTTTTTTTGTTTGTGAAGTGGAATAGAGGGTTTGTTTTTTTGAAACTGTGAAATGGAATACCTCATTCCTCCCAACCTAATAATTAGTACTGGTATGGGAAGCTAGTGGAGTCATTCCACCAAATTTAAGGAATGAACTCACGATGTACCACCTCATCTATGATTGGGTGGCTCTTCAAACCAAACACCTTATTAGTTGACTGTATATAAATAATAATTATGTGTGGCCGACCGTTTAGCGCTTATATAACGTTTATTTAAAGAGTTCTTTTACCATATGTAAAAGTTGACAGTAGAAAACTCCATGTAAGCATGTGTCAAAAGTATATACTGTACCATGGAAAAACAGAAAATGCACATGATACTCCTGCCGCACGACCGTTGTGCATGCATGCATGCGAGGAGATGGAACATTGTACAGAGCATATACCATTCAATAATTTCTTTGTGAAGCAGAGTACGGATCTGACGAATTTGTGCTGTGTTAGTGTTTATATATATCCTGCAGGAGAAGGGGATTATTGTACATCTGAATATCTGATCCCATATATACCATGGCCGTGTTCGTTGACCAGAACGAAGGATTATCGGACCGTGATATATATATACTCTTGTAGTGTACTTCTTTCATCCCAAAATAAATGTACATCTTGTTTTCTGATAAATCAAATATTATTAAATTTAACTAAGTATATAAAAACAATATCAATAGTTGTATCTCTAACTAAATTCATTATGAAAGTATGTACTAATGTCAATTTACAGGGTGTTCGGATGGTGAGTTCAACAGTAGATTTTGGATGGTTTTGGATGATTGAATAGTATTCTGTGAGAGAGAATAAGCTGAAACAAGCTGAATCAAGCCGGACCTTACCAGCCGAACGGGGTCGTAATTTAATGAGCTTGTTAGTTAGACATTATAAATATGATTATTTTTTATATGTAGTTGGTCAAACTAAAAAATGTTTGACTCTTTAAGAACCGTGTATTTATTTTGGGACATACGTATATGCTACGTTTAACTACGTCTATAGAAAATATGAGCAACATTTATATTTTTAAATAAGTTTAACGATCTATAGTATTAATTATATACTATAAATATTAATATTTTTAAATGTATTGTTTGATAAAAGCTGAGTATGTTTGATTTCTTAGAAAGTGTGAACGAAGGTTAAAATTAAAAAAGGGACACTACATGCGTGCACGTAGATTATACTAGAAATATAATATAGAGAAAGTGGGGAACAATTTTGGGTACAAAAAGTACAATAAATAAAGGAGTGATGAATGGCGGGCCCGGCTGAGTCAGCGTTTGATGGACGTATCAGGCAGCCCGGTACCGTTTCCACGTGGGCTAGGAGACCCACCGCCCGCCTGGCCCGTGGTCGCACGCACCGGCACTGCCGGGCCCACCTCCCCGTACGTGGTATCTCATCATCATCAATCAATCAATCAAGGGCTTGTTTAGTTCGTGGTTAGGAATCAGTATTCGACACTGTAGCACTTTCGTTTGTATTTGACAATTATTATTCAATCATGGTCTAACTAGGCTCAAAAAATTCGTCTCGTAATTTACAATCAAACTATGTAATTAGTTATTTTTTTATCTACATTTAATACTCTATGCATGTGTCTAAAGATTTGATGTGATAGAGAGAGTGAAAAAACTTGGAATCTAAACAAGGCCCAACAAAACAAAGCATTGAAAATGCCTCACCTCAAGATGAAAATTCTGAATTGTGAAACTTATTTCATAATGATACTTAGTAGGTATTAAAAATTATATAAATTTGGTTAAAACTTAAAATTGTTTGACTTCATGTGAAGTGAGAATTATATTTTTTTTAGACAAAGGGAGTATAAACCTAAATCTGAACAAGTATTTGTTCTAGACTCATGTTTAGAATTGTATTTTTTTTTTGGTAGGGAAGAGTAATGCTTTTTTATTTCTACGAGTTGGAAGGGCCTAGAAGTGAAAGTTAAAATCATTAATAAGAAATTCTAAAAAGTTTATGCATACCAATAGAAAAAAGTATTCTCTGTTTCGAAATGCAGGTCGTTAGTTTTTTTGCAAATTATATAAGTACAGATTTAGACGCTCAACATACACACCATATGAATTAACTACGCAAACCCTAGAAGGTGCCCGTAAGTAGTGCTAATATCCATCCACCGCATCCCACGCGGGCGGCGAGCATGCAGAGGTTGGACAAATGCTACAGCTTTTGGCCATCCCTCCCTCGGTGACTGTTACCTGACGGTCGGACCCACGTGTCCGCGCGTGTTGGTGTCCTCGCGCGCGCGGCGCACGCGCATCACATCTCTCACCGTCGAGACGACCCATGGAGTTCCCGGCCAAACAAGACGCCACAATTAATTGTTCTTATTCCGGCCCATTTCTAGCTGCCTGCTGCACAAGCGCGAACAACACACCATATAGGTATAGGATAGGAGAGTACATCAATACACGTAGCAGCGAGCGTGGTCGTAGAAGCTGGGAATCCTCCAAAAGAAGAAAAAGGATCTTGCATGTGCAATGATCTTGAATTTTCTCTGTTTTTTTTTAAGGGACAATGATCTTGCATTTATTATACATTTCAGCCAATCTAATTGGTAATAGTACTATGACACAAATAGTATTGTCGACGTAGGCATTTGAAAAATTATGCTATATTCATATTCTAAACTAGCAAGTAGATTTGTTGTTCAATCATGCACAACCAAAATGGATCGGAAGCAATACTCTGGGAGGCGAGTGCCGAGTGGCCGGCGACGTCGCTAGTCGCTGCCAACAGTGGCCTACCGATCGAGAAATTATTTGAGGGCCTTCGGCCAAACTCTAAACGCGGCCCTACACACTAGTGTCAAAATAAAACGATAACAGTGTAAGGCCCCGTTTGGCAGGGCTTCTCCATCAGCTTCAGGAGCTGTTTGGAGCTGTTTTCTATCAAACGGGGTAAAGTGAAATAGCTTCACTGGTGAAACCCCTAAAAACATGCTCTCACAATGATTTAGGGTGGGATGGAGCAAAAAAAAAAGTGGCTTCTCCCGACTCCTCCTCCAGGGCCCTAAAAACATGCTCTCACAGAGAAGCTATTTTGCCAAACGATTTACCAAAACCGTTTCAGCTCCACCGGTGAAACTGTTCGTGGAGCTGAAGCCACTAGTATATAAATAATCTTTATATAGGTGGCTCATATTTCTAATAGAGGTGTATGGTATAATAAACCGCCTGTAACTATGATGAAGAGCATTGTAGCTCACAAAACCGTCATGTCGTACCGCCGTTCGTACGAATCCTTTTTCATTTAACTATTGTTCGAGTTTATTTTGGGCCACACAACTACGAAACTAGAAGTCTTTAACCATAGAAAAATACCAGTGAAAAAGTTCATATTACTCCCTCTAAGTTGGTCTATGTCCAAATAACCCTCTAAACTAGTATTTGGTTCAATTTACTCCCTCCAACTATTTATGCTAGTCCAGTTTACACCTTACAAAGTTTTTTTTTCTTTTTTTGTTTCTCTATGTACAAATTGTATTTTAGTTTGCACCTTAAACCTTTTCCATCCCGTCCTGGCGTCCTATACTAATATACTAATAGATAGATGCACTCCTCTCTTGACACGCAGATGATGGAATTAATTAGTTTGTTTGTGGGTGGATCATCACTTCTATGTTTATCAATATCAAGTTGGGATCCTAGTTTTTTTTTCTCAATTATATACTGTAATCAGAAGCAAACATGCTCGCATTTTGTTGCTTGCATTGCAGCGAAGAAGAGCTTTCTCCTAGTACTTACATATGTCAAAGTAGCAAAAACTGATTTTACTGTGTGACTGCTTCGACATTCGACATCAACGTTTAATTATTTCGACTAATTTAATAGGCAACGAAAATACAAACAGTGTGTTGCGATTTGTGAAAGCTTATACTGACGGAGATGAGTTTATACTGACCTAGGGATAGTTAATAATTTACCCTGACTTCGCCGCGGGTCCAGCGATGGATGGCACGCATGCATGGCCGGCTGGCCGTACCCGCACGTACGAGAAGGAGATGGATGGCCATGGCTGCCTCGAGCTCGACAGAGCAGCAGCTAGCCGCGCACGCTACGTAAAAAATGATTTTTTTTAGTAATAGTTCGATTTTTTTAGGGCGGTCGGTGATGGAGCCGACTCTATAGTAACGTGCTTTGGTACTCAGACACCAGCCGCCCCTACAAATAGAACAGTAGGGACGGCTAGTGATATGAGCCGTCACTACAAATGTGGTCTGATTTATAGGGGCAACTTAATCACTAGCCGCCCCATGGAGTTTATATTTGTAGGTAATTTGGTGATTGAGCCGCCCCTACAAATGCCCCCGTATACATAGCTCCAATTTATAGGGGCGGCTCAATCACCAGCCGCCCCTACAAATGACCCATATATAAAAAGGCTACATAACCTTCTTTCTCTTCAGGCCACTCACTCCAACCCATGAAAGAAAGGTGGGAGGCCTTGGATACCTCCTAAAAATTGCTCTACTAAGAGGAAAATGTTTTGGTCTCAAATTCTTTGGCGGAGAGGTTGTAGAAGGTAAGATAATGCTATTCCACATTTTTTTTAAGTTTTAATGTTTGGTTAGTGAGTAATTAGAGTTTTATTTTTCTCTCTCTTCTATGGTGCTTGAGCTACTTATGAAGCAAATTAGACCCAAGTTTTAAATGTACTAGGGTAAATTAAGGAGAGGAACAAGATGATACCTTTATTTGGTCCATATTTCTTGATTTTAATGAACAATTAGTTAGTTTTATGGATGTTTCATGTGCATGTGGATCTAGATCTAGGGTTTGGTTTTTTTATTAATTTCGTTTTTTGTAAATTTATGTTTGATGAAATTAGACTAGGGTTTGTATGAAAGATATTGGGTAAAGTATAATTGTTGTTAATTGTTGTCTTTGAAATTATTTATTGTAATCAATAAATATGTATTTTAATTATTTATGGATAAATGTGCCATTAATTAATTTTCCTCTACCATGGTGTGTTTGTATGCTTCATGTAATTATATTAGATTTATATTCATATATATCTGAAGTATATACAATTATTTACAAGTAATTATTACTTTGATTCATTTATATATATATATATATATCTAAATAAGTAGTCCTTTAATGTTTGTTTTGTTGTTGTTGTAAAAGATGAAGTACAGGAACTCTTGGATGTATGGTTCGTTAAGGTTCAAGGCAGGTTTCCGTGAAGAGGTGGATAAATTTATTAAAGCCGCAAAGAAGCATGCAACGACATTGAAAGAGAATAAGGATATAATTATTTGTCCCTGTAAAGATTGCAAGAACCGTATGGCATGGACAGATGTGACTATCATCAGATCACATTTGATTATGCGAGGATTTGTTGAGGACTGTACAGTGTGGATTCATCATGGTGAAATGGTTATTGTTAACGACGAGGATGATGTGGAATACGACGACGAAACCATAGAATCCCTGTCCCAATATTCAGCAGAGCTTGATGCACGAATGGATTTCGAGTTTGACAATGAACAAGGTGGTGATGCTGGTGGTTGGGATGGTAACGACAAAGATGGTGCCAATAATGATGGTGGAACACGTGTCGGGGATGAAGATGATTTGGAGGACATGATTTGAGCCCTTGGACCAGAGATTTTACTAAATAGCCATAAGGTCTAGAAAATTTGGAAAGGGTGACAAAAGCATCGAAGGAGACTGTGTATGGTGTTGAAAAGGGTTGTCCGACATATTGGACATTGCTATCTTTTGTGCTTGAGCTGCTCATACTAAAGGCTAAGTACGGCTGGTCGAACTGTAGTTTCAATGATCTATTGCATCTCCTATCATGGGTGCTACCACAACCAAACTCAGTTGCCGCCAACACATACCAAGCGAAGAAGGTCATAAGTCCATTGACAATGGGGGTTAAAAAAAATCCATGCATGCCCCAACCACTGTATACTTTTTCATGGTGAAACATTCAAGTCACTAGATAAATGTCCCCGATGTGGGGCCAGCCGGTACAAGAACAATAACCTTTACGGTGGGGACGAACCCTCCATGGGGAAAAAGAGAAATAAGAAGGGTACAAAAAAGGTGATACAAGAATCTCAGCCCCCAGAGGATACTCCATTAGGCAACGATGCAAAGTAGAGAAGAATTCCTGCCCTGGTAATGTGGTACCTGCCAGTGACCGACCGCTTTAGACGTATCTTCCTAAACCCTAAAGAAGCCGCACTCATGACATGGTGGGATGATGAGCGCAAAGTGGATGATGATAAGATTGCACACCCGGCTGATTGTAGTCAGTGGCAAAGGTTTGATGAGAAGCACAAAGAATTCAGCGATGACCCAAGGAATATACGGTTTGGCTTGAGCACCGATGGAATGAATCCCTTCAATAAGAGGATGAGCAACCACAGCACATGGCCAGTGATCTTGACCATGTACAACATCCCAACATGGTTATGTCAGAAGAGAAAGTACCTTCTTCTCACTATTCTTATTTCTGGCCCTAAACAACTAGGCATTGATATAGATGTGTTCCTCGAACCCTTGATGCAAGAAATGGAGAGGCTATGGAGGCATGGGGAGCAGATGTACGATGCGTTCCGAAAGGAGGACTTCATATGTAGAGTAATAATATTTGTTACTACCAATGATTACCCTGCACTGTTTACTTTGTCTGGACAGATCAAAGGGAAGACGGGATGCTTGGTTTGCTTGGATGGTACTACATGGGTGTACCTAGATGCATCCAAGAAGATAGTTTACCTAAGGAACCGATGTTTCTTAAAGATAAGTCATAAGTACCGCATCAAATTATTCTTTAGATTTTATGACAACGCCCCGGAGATTGAACGCCCTCCGGAGAGACGTCATAACGGAGAACACGTGTACAGAATGGTGAAAAACATACGCGTCGTCTATGGAAAGAAGAATCCGGATGGGACAAACAGAGATAGAAGTACACCTCCTGTCGAAGGGGTACCTTTCAAGAAACAATCGATCTTCTTTCAGTATCTGCCTTATTGACCAGACTTGGAGGTCCCCCATGCCATTGATGCTATGCACATGCAGAAGAATGTCTTTGAGAGTCCCATTGCTACCTTGATGGACACAGGCAAGTCAAAGGATGGTCTGAAAGCATGGAAAGACATGGTTCATTAGATACAGGCGCTCGGCCTTTGCTAGTTGCATGAAATGTGGTCCTACGAGCGGTTCATGTCGGTTCTAAGTCGATACGTGCATAATCGAGCATATCCAGAGGGCTCTATAATAGAGGGTTACAGTACTGAAGAAGTCATCGACTGCTGTCAAGAGTACCTAAAAGTACAGAAATGGATTGGTAAACCCGATTTTCGTCACAAGGGTAGGCTGGCTAGGAAGGGCCCCAGTGGTAGAAAAGTGTTCATCGACCATGATTATAAAGAGGTGAGTCAGGTGCATTACAGTGTCTTGCATAGTACACAACTGATGCAACCATATATTGATGAACACTTGGCTATCATTATGGCGGAGAGAAATGACCATTCGGATGATTGGGTCATGAAACAACACAAGCAACGACTAACTACATGGTTGAAGGACCAAAACATACCGCATGGAGAAACCATAGACTCTATTATCATCAGTAGGTTGGCGAAGGGGCTATCGAGACAAGTGACAACTTGGAATGCTTATAACATCAATGGGTATACGTACTATACTCACGCAAAGGATAGTAAATATGTGAATTAAAACAGCGGCCTTCGAATAGAGGCTCTCGATGGATTAGGGCGAAAGATCCAATACTTTGGCATCATTGAAGAGATATAGAAACTTGACTATGGAAGGGATATAACGGTGGCCCTGTTTCGATGCCGCTGGATCAAACAACACCAACTGAACGAGATCGCATTGAGAGTCCTGGACCTCGAGAATCTAGGCTACCAAGATGACCCTTGGGTGCTCGCTTCACGTGTCGCACAAGTTTTCTATATGTCTGACCCACAAAGTAACCTCCCCCCGAAGAAGAAGACAAAGCACGTGGTTGCCTCTAGGAAACAACACATTATTGGAGTTGATGGCATGGACGATGTTGAAGCTTACAATAACTACGATGAGATGCCGCTATTCAGACTTTCCTAAGAAGATCAGTGTTGTCCAAAAGAACCTCCCCAAAGACATAATGCCATGGGAACGAAAAGGTGTCAAGGGGAAAATCATTACAGCGGGCTAGCTAGTTGTTGAATGTGGAGTGTTTGTGTAAGTGTGTGTTTGTAAGACTTCATTTATGCATGCGTGCGAGACTATATATTTATGTACGTGTGTAAGACTACATATTATGTTCACGGCTTTTATTGTTACAAGTTGGAGTTAGTGTGTTGATTTGGTCATTCTTTTCCTTTGACATCATGAACAGTTGTGATTTTTCTTTTTAATCTCTGGGTAACTCCAAATTTTTAACTAGTGTTTCTCCCTCGTACTAACTCCAAATGTGATGATTTTTTTCCTAAAATTTTCTAAAATCTTGCCCTATCAAGTTAGTGTGTTGATTTGGTCATTCTTTTCCTTTAACAAAGTTTGAGCACTTCAAATTTTCAAATTTAAAAAAATGACAAGTTCGAACGAGATTTTCAACCATTAAATGATTTCAGCTGAAAAAGTGATGAATACCAAAGTTGTATAACTCATTAAGATCTATAACTTTTATTTTGATCATTTCTTCATCTGACAAAGTGATAGTAAACATTGTTCATAAATCAATATGTTTCTCGTATAGTTCATGAAACTATGAGTCATATGTGAATTTATGAACAATGTTTACTAATACTTTGTCACATGAAGAAGTGACCAAAATAAAAGTTGTAGACATGGAGGAGTTCAACAACTTTTATGTTCACGACTTTTATTGTTGAAATCATTTAAGGTTTCAAAATCTTATTTGAAGTTGCCATTTAATGAAATTTAAAATTTCAACTGTTCAAATTTGGTCAAATAAAAATATGATGAAAATAAAAGTTGTACATATTGATGAGTTCTACAACTTTGGTACTCATGAGTTTTTCATCTGAAGTCATTTACTCTTTCAAAATATTGTTTTAAGTTGAAATTATTTGAATTTCAAAATATGAATCGTTCAAACAAAGTCACATGACAAGATGACCAAAATAAAAGTTGTACATGTCGATGAGTTATACAACTTTTATGTTTACAATATTTTCATTTTATTTCATTTAATGTCATAAAATTGTAGTCGAAGTTTTAAAATTCAAATTTTTAATTTTTTTTGTTTTCTATATGGTTTTGACTACAATTGTTTATATATATATTTAGTCATATATAGAATAACACAAAATATTATATTTGTGCATATACACAATTTTTTTATATTACTTTGTGTTTTTATGATATAAAAAATATAGAATTTATAATTTAAAAAATAGAAACTATTTGTAGGGGCGGTTGGATCAGGAACCGCCCCTACAGAACCGCCCCTACAAATGCATTTGTAGGGGCGGCTGGATCAGAAATCGCCCCTAAAAATGACCCTAGGTATAAATAAGAGGGCGCACGGGAGTCTGACTATCTGGGCGATGTCTTCTTCCTCCGACGCCGTCAGGCTGCCCCGCGCGCCTAGGGTTTCCGCCGCCGCCACGCCTCCGGTCCCGCGCCCGCACCCGGCCCCCGGCGCCCGGCCCCCGCACGCCGATGACCAGGCTCCCGGCGCCCCGCGCCCGGCCCCCGACGCCTAGGGTTTCCGCCGCCGGCCATGCCGCCGGTCCCGCGCCCGCACCCGGCCCCCGGCGTCCTGCCCCCCGCACGCCGACGACGCACGCTCCCGGCGCCCCGCGCCCGGCCTCCTGCCCCCGCGCACCGACGACACATGTATGTTCCTCCTCTCCCTTTCTCTGCTGTCCATCCCCATCTTGAAGAGAGGCTGAAGAATCCTATGCTAGGATTCCCATCCCCTGATCCCAGCTTGTCCCCCTTGTCTATGTTTTGAACATAGTAAGGCTTCGATTTTGGCGATCAGGGTGAAGTGGGGGCGGATGGTTAGTAGTTTTGCGGGCAATTGAGTTCACTGTATGCAATTTGAGCTGTCACTGTTTTTGTGTGGTTTTTTTAGTGCGAAGTTGTATTTGAGAACACTTTCAGAGCGCAGAATTTGCTCAGCTGCTGAGATTTGTAGACGTCCTAGCTGTTGGATAAAATATGACAATGGTTTTATGATTGATAGAAGTTTTCTGTTTTGGAGGCTATTATCAGTGGACAACTAGTTACCGTAACCGTAACACATCTTGCGGCATGGAATTGTTCATCTTAGGAATACCTTATTTATTAAGATTAAATACAAGCAGTTTTGTTACAACAGTAGCATGTACCATTTTAGGAATACCTTCAGATATTAAGATTAAATACAAGCAGTTGTGTTCATCTTAGGAATTGTTCATCAAGTCACCTGCTGGGTGCCTTTGGGATGTGGCCAGATGGATGGGGATGTAGATGGGGATGGCGATGGAGACGCGGCCGGATAGATGGTGGTGGTGGTGCTCGTTAGTTGCTGGGTGCGTGCCTGCCTGCCTGCCTTCCTGGGTGGTGGTGATCAGCGAGGTTAATTTGTGGCTGTCGCTGCTGCCCTGCTGCACAGCAGCAGCAGCACCAGTGCTGCGCACGGCAGGTGTGGTGTGGTGTTCCTTTCGCACGGGTAGGGGGAGAGGGTGACTGCGCAAGAAGATTCCTGGAAGGCGACGAGTGCCTAGTAGACTGGGAGTAGTAGCTGCTGCAGAAAATTGTTAATGAGCATACTGTAGCTAGCTAGCTTTATAAAGGGAATGGAGGGGGGCCACCCATGGGCCTCAGAAAATGGTACATGCTACTGTTAGATGTACCACTGAAGGGAATGAAATTGTTTATCTTTATATCTGGTTACAAAACTGCTTGTATTTGTTTCAAAAATACAAACTGTTGCTTCATTATTCACTATTTTCTTGTTAGTGCCTCATGTTAATATTTAATCTTGCTGTTACATATGCCTTTTTTATTGAAAAATTCAAGTCTTGGTGGAGGTCATGCTTTCGTAATACAAACTGTTGCTTGCTTCATTATACTATGTTATCCACAGTAGTTCCTTGTTGCTCAAAAAAGAGGTGTACTGTTCTGTAGTTAAAACTTAAAACTATTGCACCAAAGAAGATAAATGCCCACACCAGTACACCACATGTCATTGATTTTCAACATATATTGATCTTGTTCCTGTGTAGTCTTAATCCATTTCCAGTTGGATTTAGTTATGGGATATGAATAATGCACTAGCCATTTATCTTTGTTTTTCTTTTTTATCTCTTAAGTCTTATTTCCCTACCTGTAGGCTCAACTGCTCTATAGTTAATCTAATAATTTCTAGAAACAAAATGAAGTGCAATGCTTGCTGGGGGGAGTTGGAAGGGCAAGCTATATCAACCACCTGTGGTCATCTTTTATGTATGGTTCCACTCTACTACCTTCTCTCTGATGAATTTGATCCCGATTCTAAATAAGTTACTCTCTAATTCAGATTCTATAATATAATCCTTCTCACAGTTCAGATTCTAAGAATTAAAAAATGATGCAAACATACCATAAGGACTTGTTTATTAGTTACAAGTAATCTTGCCGGTTGGTGCTCTGTGAAACCTGAGGCATGCCATGGCCATGGACCAAATAGGTTAAGTGCACTGGCTGTCTAAGCTACTTTTTTTGGCAATAGCTGCGCTGCTACTTTTGTTGACTGATGCCATGGAATGGAATGGATCTTTTTTCAGTTAAGTTATCATTCTCTCTTCTCTCACCTCTCTTCTCCTCTCTTCTATCTTCTCCTCTCTTCTCTCTTCTCTCTTCTCCCTTCTATGTTTGTTAAGCAGCTGTTGCTTTTTTTTTGCCAAATCTCCTCTCTCCTCTCCTCTCCTTTGTTTTGCCGATGATGAAATTGTCCAAGTCCATACATTATATGGAATATGAGCTGATGATCAAGAACTTGTGAGGAACTTGGCATCATTAGCAGCCGCCTCTACATTACCTTCTCCTCTCTTCTCTGTTATGATGCCTTGATGCTTCAAGTTCATGATCAAATGATGATTGACATATTTCTGAGCCCTCTACTACTGCTACTACTAGTTTTTTTGATATATTGTTGTTTTATAGGACTTTTTTTGACATGTTTCTAAAGCACACTTTCTTACATCTATTAGAACAAAGCGTGAAATAATGTCGCGGACACCAGACAGTGCAGCCCGATGCCCCGAGCCTGATGAGTAGCCAACCCTTGAGGAGCAAGCACTAGAGGACCAACTTACTTAGGACCAGTTCGATAATGAGGTAGAAAAGGATCTAGAAGTGATGCTTACTCAGGAGCAGTGTGATGAAGAGGAAGGCCCTGAAGGAGAGGCTGCTGAAGGTGAAGAAGAAGAAGAAGATGATGATGATGACTTAGAAGAGGGATATGAAAGTCTCGAGGATCCTTTCCCACGTGAAGCCAGAAGGAGGCCAACGGAGGAAGATTTGGATAAGGATTTTGACCCGAATGAGGAGGTAGGGAAAAAGCCTTAGCTTGTAAATTTTGCTAAAGTTTTGGCTGTGTTACCTCTGCTAACACTTTGACCTGTCGTATATATAGGTCCCTCCTGAAACTCGGAAAAGACGACGTCGACGTCCACGACATCTCGCTGGACAAGATGGAGTAGAGGAAAGGAGAGAAGAGGCAACAGTCACAGAGACGGATCACGATGCCTCTGCTCCACAAACTCAAGACACAACCACAACTACCAAGCCTAAGAGGAAACAAGGGGATAGAAAAGGAAATCTATATTCAGATAAGGCATGCTATGTGATAACGGAGGTCGGGCCAGCAAGGGAGATCCTTGAGCCAAAGGAATTAAGAGGAAAATTCCGTAATGCGATCGGGGCCCTAGTAAAAGATAAATTGAACCCAGCAATCCCTAACTGGAAAGAGGTACCAAAGAACACAAAGAATGCACTACGGGATAGGCAGCTGAAGGTCAATTTTAGATTTCCGGAGGGTAAGCATGGATTGGTAAAAAAATGCTATCAGGATGGTGGGAGAGTCATTCCGACGTTGGAGGTCGGAGCTCAACACGAAGTATATCCAAAAGGGGTTAACTCCCTTCAACGAGTTTGGTAAAATAACTCTTAGTCAATGGGACGAGCTCATGGCTTAGAAGACTTCACCGGAGGCATTGGAGCTAAGTGCCCGTAACACCGAGCTGGCGAAGAGGAACAAACACCACCATCATCTAGGCCCCGGTGGCTACTATGCCAAGGAAGAGCAGTTTAGGAAGATGGACGAAGAGGCCGCAGCTGCTGGGAATATCGATGTGACGAATTTGAAGGTACGCTCAAGGAACTGGATATATGCGAGGAGTACAGAATCATCCGGCAGTAATCTTAAGTTTGATAAGCCGGAGACCTAAGAGGCGGTATCAAGGATACTGAAATATGCTAAAGACAAGGAGAAGGGCTCATTCAATCCTTCCAGAGAGAGGGACGAGCTTAGCCTTGGCTTAGGAAACAAGGAGCACACAGGCCGCACCAAGGGTCTAGGGAAAAGGATGACCTGGAAGCAAGGATTCGAAGAGGACAAGCACATGTACAAGAAACATGGCCGAGACCAGGAGACTAGTCTTGAGCTCCAAGTGAAGGCTCTAGTTGCGAAGGCGCTGGAGGAGCAAGGACTGTCTACAGAGCCACGGATATTAGTGACGCCACCGGGAGAACTGGCATTAGTTGGCAACCCTCCAAAAGTTCCTAGCAGCCAAGGTTCCACTGCAGCCACAACCCTAGTCGATCGCATACGAGAACCAACTAGTTACACCTTGGTGTTTCTCAGCGGTCGGTAGAACACTGTGATGGAGGTGGCAACAGGTGTGGCACATCCTCCCAGTGGCTTACACCACAATAATAAGATACCGCCGGACCATACAGTGAAGCCCGAGTTCATGCAGTGGAGGATAGACTACGCAACTCCCGAGGGGTTGGTGTTACTCGAAGATGTTATGGGGCAGTTCATCCTCTAGCACAAACGGGACATTATATTTACTGATTCTTCGCCGCCTCCCCCGCTCCCAAATTTGGAGCGAGTTGTTGAGGTCGGGAAGATATTTTCACCGTCTCGTGACCCCCACATTCCTGAGATGCCACATTCTTCCCCGCCTCCTAGTGAGCATGTGCCTGATGAGATGCCACAACCTTCTCCAGCTCGTACCGAGCAAGTGCATCATGAGATACCACAGTCTTCTCAACGAGCATAGCCGATACATGAACAACGAGTGCCTCCTAAAGAAGCTACAGCACAAGAAGATGAGGACGTGCCTGAATGGGAACTTCGAAAGAAGCATCCAATCACCATAAGGCCAGTTTATGTTCCGATCAAAGATGTCTCGTTGGTGTCCAAGTGGTATTCCCATGACCAGTTCAAGCCTGAGAACCAAGTTAAAAAAGTCCCATCACGGGCTTCTGAGGAGGCCGTCACTAGGAAACTCCACCAAATTGCAAAGCAGTATCCAAATGTTGATGCCATCAAATGGTCGAAGGAGTGCCCGAAAACATATGAAAGAGGCAAGCCCTTCCAACCAAACCAAGACATCCAACGCCTACCATTTGGAATAAGAAGGTTTCATGATTGGTACTTGCGTGTTCTCCCAACGAGCATAGATATCATACAAGCATGCTTCCCCACCGGCACATTTGGAAGCCCAGCCGAAAAAATTATCTTTGACTACAATGACATGCAAACATGCTTTCACCTGGGAGAAATGGAGATGAATCTAATTCGCACGTGGTGCCTGTAAGTCCTTGTCCTCCCGATATGATATGAATGTAATCTTTAAATTTTGTTGTAACTAACCCACGCCGTGATTTGTAGAATGCAAGTGCACATTGTCAAACAAATGCCAAGTGTGAAAGCCGGGTATGTGGACCCTCAAGCTATAGCCCAAACAAATTTCAATTACCTTAAACGGTGGACACTGGATGCCAAAGAGCTAGCTGCTGCAAAGACTCTTCGGGAGAAAGAGCACATCCGTATGGCGAAACTAAGGGAAGAGTCCCTTAAGGTTGCGGCATACATTGTCCTGGCTTTCAAAAATCTCCAACAACACTCTACTATATGGCTACCATACAACTTCGAGTAAGCTCAACTCTATACTTAAAGCTTTGTTCGATATATTTTATTCGATACAAAAGAGCTTATCTAGTTCTATGATTAAATCCATGCAGCAACCACTGGATTTGTATAGCCGTCGATGTCGGGAGGAGCATGGCATGGGTCTTTGATTCATTAGATAAGGACACGGTGACATACAAAGACTTCATATCGATTCTCAAGACGTATACATATCGATAATCCTTATTAGCTTATATGTTTGTATACATACTTATAACGTTTACTTTTGGATATTAACAAGTTGTATTTACTAAAATAATTCGAACATGGCATTTAGGTTCTATGTCACTAATCATCATGGAAGACATGATCCAGCAAGGAAGGAAAAGCTGGCTATAAAAACACTATGTGCGGTAAGTGTAACTTACTTCTTCAGTACTCCGTTACATGGCTGTCAAAAGCATTACTTAACATTTTCATATGCAAAACACACAGTGCCCCAAGCAGAAGCTTGGGGGTGTACATTGTGGATACTATATATGTTCTATAATGAGTAATACCGGTGCCTACAGGAGACACCCCTTAAGGGTAAGTTTGAACCTCTTCACCCGTAGTATAAAAACTTCGTAAATGGTATGAAACACTAAACCGAAACTTGTTCTTTTATAGTGGAGAGAAGAGAAAGGAATGAAAAGAGACCCATACAAGGATGACCAACTCTTAGAGCTGGTCGACGACATTTGCAACTTCATATTAGACCAGATTGTACACATCAGAGGCGCCTACCATGACCGAGAGTCCGAGTTAGGTACAAATCCTCAGTACCAACACCTTCGTGAGACTGAAAGGCTAGCTCTAGGACGTTGATAACAATGTGTATAGAATTTGTATATTTAATGATAGATTGTATATATTCTTGTGAATTGGATTTGTAATTGTAGTTTATAGAATACTCTTGTGCTTGTAGTCGTGGGACGTTCGGCAACACGATTTTGAATTGTAAATTTGAATTTTTTTACGAGAAAACGTACTGTAGGGACGGTTTTATATTGAACCGCCCCTACAAATACCTGTTTGTAGGGGCAGCTGGTATTATAGCCACCCCTACAAATCGATTTGTAGGAGCGGCCTGAGAACCGTCTCTACAAATACATAATTTATAGAGACTCTTGGTAGGAACGGCTAGGCAAACCGCCCCTATAAAAGATTACCAGCCGCCCTAGAAATGTTTTGTTTTTTTAGCGGTGGCAGGCAGCAGGAGAAGACGACTCGATCGCGTTCGCGCGAGTGGACTGTGCGGAGTACTCCGTACGTCCACGGTCGCCGGAGCATGCACCCAACAGTGGCGCGAAACGACACCTCGGCCCGGCTCTCGCGGGCCCCGCTGTGGCATCGACGTTAGCGTCGCCGCACGGGCTACGAGGTGGCAGAAGGTGAATATACTGGGGCTACTCCACTCCAGTCCAGGTAAAGTACTCCTACTACTAGTAGTAGAGGCTACGTAGCCTGGCAGCTGGGGCCAGCCACTGCCACGCACCTACCTGTTTTTTCTACGCCCACCAAGCAAATGCTACCACCTCACTTCATCAGCATTTCTTCTTATTTCTTTTTTCCGTAGCATGTTTTGTTATTATTACACAAACCCTTTTCAACACATAGGCCTATTATATTCTGAGATTATACTCTCTATAAAATTATCTGATTACCTCAGATAAATGTTTTATTTAAACTAAATTTATTTTCCAACACACAGATCGTACAACCTTCTCAGATAAATGTTTCTAGTATTCAGTTTTGCATTAAAAAGAGTAGTTTTATTTGCTATCCAACTATTGTCCAAGCCCGACTTTATCGATCACACTCTGATATTGGGTATCTTTGGCCATCGAACTATCAAAGCATGGCAACTTTGGCTATTGATACGCTTTAAATGTGATTTTTCCTACACATGTTCCTTGAGAGAGAGAGAGAGACCAAGTTCGTTTAATTAATTAATTTATTCTGAATTATATCTGATGTCATTTTATTACATTGCATGTTTCCTTTTTGCTCTAGCTCCACTACTTCATGGAACTTTAGAAATGGAATTTAAATTGCTACAATACCACTTCTATAGCTTTATTTATTATAATAAGAATTCCAAAATTTTAAATTATCAAATAAAATTGATAAAAAATTGAAATGAAATTTCACAAATAAAAAGGAAAAAGAAAACAAAATTCAAAAAACAAATCAGTGGACAAAAAATAGAAAATAAAATTAAAAGAAAAGCTAGTGGGGAGTCCACGGCAGGTGTCCATGCATGTTATCTCATGAGCACCATTTCCATAGAATTTCTTTTTCAATGGGACTATATCTGAGAGAGGAGCGGGCTGCATGGTCGCGCTTGCTATACTTGGAAACCTTGATCCGCGCGCAAGAATCGTATTCGTGCGTATGGACAAGAGGATACGCGAACAAGTTCCTGAAAGGGCCCTGCACTACTGCTTTTCCTGAGCTCTCCTCTGCAGTCTCCAAGTCCAACGAGAAGATAACAAACTTGGTTCAACTTGCTCTGCTGTTCCAAAGCTAGAGAGCCAGCCAGCTCCCGATGAGATGGACGGTGAGGTCCGCCCCGGAGCTTTCGGCAGGAATCCTTTTCTGCAGCACCACAAGGGGTGAAGAAGATGACATGGGCACAGCCGCACAGGCCACTGTCGCTCGCTCGTCACTGCCTTGCAGTGAGTGAGAGAGGCCGGCCGCCGGCCAGTGCGTGCACGTACTCCTGCGTCGAGGGGAGCGAGGAAACAGGGAAAGGCGTGCATGTGTTGCATGCATGCCTGTACTACTGTACGTAACCTGCAGATCGATTCGCAATGATATCATGTGTGTGTGCACGGTCGACGAAGCGAATCTCCGTCCCACCCCCGTTCGCTTTATCGTTTTTTTACCAAATAAACCGATTGATGCTGTTTTATTGTGAGAGAAAAATACTATTGATAAGTATAAAGGTCACTGCTGTCGTGCGCCCAATTATTTCACGGCTTTCCATGCAGCCACCTGTACACGCACGGCACATAGTCTCGTCCAATGACGCCACTCCGTCTTGCGTCCTTCTCATCCGTGCTCTAGCGTATGTCCGTATCGTCTCGTCGTCATCATTCTTCGTTAGCACTGTGTTAGCAGCTACTAGATCGGAAGGGGAAGAGAGACGTGGGGAAGGGGAAGGACAGAGCAGGGAGGACGACAGCATAGTTCAATTTCGAGATTACAAGTTTGATACCCTCTCTCTGATACAACATTGGCCTAAATACATTAGCTAGTGGACCCACTCGGGACCTGACAACTTCAGGTTGGGCTTAGTCTTCCTCTGGGCCTAGATGCTGCTTCGCCTTGGCCATTGTCGGACGGGCCCTGTTCCTTGTTAACCACTGTAGCCTGGGCATCGCTAACATCCCCCTCTTGTGAAACGGCGTGTCCCCACGCCGGCGCCTGCGGAAATTGTTGCCAAAGTTACTCTAGTGGTTCCCAAGTTAATAGAGAACACAGAGGGGCTACCATTGGGGAGTACCTTTGGCAAGCCGCCCCAGTAGTCCCTTGGCCGCTAACAGAACCCTCGGATGATTCACTTAACAGGAAAGGCGATCGCCTGAGAGTACGGGACCACAGGACTATCGGCCAGTCTACGTGCGAAGCTTTGTCGGGAGCGGAGGTCGGCAGTGCGCCGACCAGCAAATGATAGAACGAAGACAACGGCCCTAAAGATGGCGATAAATGGTGTCGTCGTGGGAGTAGTTGGTGGAAGCATGAGAAGTTACTACCATGCCCTCACCAATGTGTAGTCAGGATATATACCTTAAGTAACCAACCCTTATGTAATTTCACCTCGCCCCCCGGTATATCATATAAACACCCGGTGGGTGACACTATAATCGGGACAAATTGATGGCCATTTTATCCGAAATTTATTGCCTCTTATCCTCCCGTTACGTTGCTGCCTGACCCTCGTTCCTTATCTCCTGTGGTTAACCCTCATCCTCCCCCCTTCTAGTCTCTAATAAGGGTGGGAGGCCAGGAGTGAGCCCACAACGGCATATGCGACCAAGGCACCAGGCTTTGTTCCACACTTACACAGGATGAGTACCGTCCGTCCATCGGCACTGCGCTGGAGAATAACAACAGTAACCTAAAACTCGACAAAATCCGAGGGTAAAGCAACCACGACAGAGTTGGTGCCTGACGATTTCTTTAACTATGAAACGTGGAACATAGGATGAACTAAAGAAGATGCTGGCAAGTCCACGCGATAAGACATAGATCCGACCCGTTCCAACACAAGGAAGGGCCCAAAAGAACTTAAAGGCCAGCTTGAGATGAGAACGCTGAACAATGGAGGACTGCACATAGGGCTAGAGCTTCAGAAACACCCAATCGCCCACCTCGAAACTCTGCTTAGAATGACGCTTAACGGACTGTTGCTTCATGCAATCCTAAGCTCAGAGCAAGTGTTGGTGGATTAAGCTGTGCATCAGCGCTCGTTCCTCAAATGAAGGCACAGTAGTAGAAGATGAAATGTCCAAACCCAAGTGTCTTGGAGGATAGCCATAAAGAACCTCAAATGGGGAGCAACCAAAAGCTGAATGGGAGCTCGAGTTGAACCAAAATTCCACTTCTAACAACCAGTGAGACCAACGGCGAGGACACACGTGGACGAAGCAATGTAGGAAGGTCTCCAAGCACTGGTTGACTTGCTCGGTCTGGTTGTCCATTTGAGGGTGGTAGGCAGAGCTCATCTGCAACTCCACACTAGCAAGCCAAAATAGAGTTTGCCAAAACCTATTGGTGAAAACACGATCCCTATCAGAGATGATTGACGGTGGAAGACCATGTCAGCGGTAAACATGATCAATGCAGAGCTTAGCCACAGTGCTGAAAATGGGTGATGCAGGGGCATGGAGTGCGCAAATTAGGAAAATTTGTCCACGATAACCAAAATAGCGTTAGCCGAACCTGACGGCGGAAGTCATTCAATGAAATCCATTGAGATGATTGTTGCAGGTTTGTAACCGTAGCGAGCATCCTGGTAGTTTGTCAAAAGTCGATATGTGGGTCTCCGGTGGCTCGGACACTCAAAACATAGAAGGGACACAACTCGATTTATCCTGGTTCATGCTTATGAGCCCTACGTCTAGTAGTATAATGATATTCGTGTTAGGAATGCCCTTAGCAGCTTGGGAATGGGAGCGTGACCCACGTTCCCATTCCAGGAACATCGTCCCAATTCATGGAACAGGAACATGCTGGAACATCGTTCCAAACACTAGTGGAACTTGAACCACACCACGGGAACACTGATGGAACGTGAGGTACAAAATTCAATTGATGGAAGAAAAAAAAGAGGAGAGGCCACATGAGAAGTTCAATTATCTATTTTATCTTTATTATTTTAGAGCTTTCTAAGTCTTACGTTCATGATATCAACCAATTTAATTAGGATCATGTTCATTGTTCTGGGAACACGTTCCATTTACACGTGGTACGCGTTCAAGGAACTAGATCAAGCTGTATACCCTCTTCGTCCCAAGAACTTAAGAAGCAATGTACCATGTACCGTGTTCCCGTACCATGACCCCAACATTCCAAGAATATGGCTGCTATGGGAATGCCCAACCGAGTGGTTACAGTGGTCTAAATCGAGAGAGATTGGTAGGGCATCACTCGATGCTATCCTAGAGTTCGTCGGTGTTCTTCCTTGGTCCCTCAGTGTTGGGACGAGTTGGATATGATCCTTCCTCCAAGAGCGATTCAGAGTCCGGTCTCCTCCCTTCCTAATGGGAGCCATGCCTCCCCTTATATTTCGAGGAGGACACGGTGTACAAGTTGGTTTGGCTCTAGTCTATGGCCTAATGCACAGGGTACATGAGTCCTCTGCTGCGGCATTGCTAGACGTTGTCTTGTCACGTAGGGATGAGCCAACAGTGGCGCAACTGCCCCTTGACGTTGCTGCCATCGTTTTGGCACTTCATCGTCAGGGGCTTCCTGCTACGGTGCGGCCTCCGTCGGATGAGCCTTCTCAAGGCTTCCTTGGCCTACAAGGAGCCTCCGCCTAGAGGAGCTGACAAGTGGGCTCTAGAGCTCTTCGCCCCTAGAGTTGGTGAAGTCCCTTGTCCTGTTGTGTCATGCTGGTTGCGTGACCTTGCCGTGAGAGTGGCTATTAGGGCCTCGTGCCCATTGAATGGGTGGATGACATGACATTTCCATACTTGTCAGGCTTGGGTGTTTGACTAGTTGCTAAGCCAGGTATTGGCCTATGGTTTGGGGCATCGGTTGCCTCCTAGGCACTATCCCATGTGTGCGTTGGGTGGAAGTCAGGCTCGAGCCACCATTGCTGGTAGTCTAGGGCTGTGGCCAAGCCCTCGAGCCTCGAGTGGTGGCAGCGAGGGCGCTCAGGCTCGCCTTGACTCCTTCTAGAGGGTGTGTGTGGGTGTACATGATAGGTATAGCCCATGGCCCTCGGGGCAATCCGTGGGATCGCTCAAGGGCTCATCGATCGGCTTCCTCTTTCTCGAGGACTTAACATACCTCTATGTTAGACTCTGGTAAATGATCTCCCAAGAAACCTTTAGCACCAACAGTGGCTGGAGCAATCCGGGGTATTCAAACTGGAGGACACCCACCTGCATAGAAGGCCAATAGAATAGTTTGCAAAGCTTCTAAAGAGTAACAGGTGCTCCTAAATGGCCCCTAATTGGACTATTTTATGCAACACGGCCATGACACGAGATTGCTTTATCGTGTTGGAGCCCAACCAAATATGATGTTTGAACATAATAACACCATTGCAAAGGCTAAATAGGGAGCCGGTGTCTGATTGAATTACCAACTGAGCCAATCGGGATTGGGCCTCAGCATATAATTGTACCACTACTGGAGCTCGAGCAACCAGTCATGAATAGGAAAAGAGATTGTGAGCACCTTAGGCATATGGCTATGTCAGGACAACACATCGGGGAGACTGTTCTCAGAGCCCCGATAGTATAGGATGCGATAGCGTAGTCCAAACTACTTGGTAAAGGCCTTTTGCTGCCATAGTGTATGAAGCTGCTACTCATTTAGATGCACTAGGCTAGGATGATCAATATGAATGATGAACTTGTTCTGCAAGAGATAATGCTACCAGCGATCAACTACCATGATGATGGCAAGGTACTCTTTCTCATAGGCCAAAAGGTCATGATTGTGGGGGCTCAAAGGTCTACTCAGGAATGCCAATGGGTGATCGTTTTGCAATTGAACAACACCGATGCCATTGCCAGAAGCATCTGTCTCAATATGGAACAGAAGAGAGAAGTTGGGTAGGGCCAATACCGGTGCTGAACTGAGAGCCGACTTGAGGGCGATGAATGTAGAATCATGAAGCTATGTCAAGACAATTAAGGAATCCTTCTTAAGTGGATCGGTTAAGGGCTTGGCAATGAGGCTGAAATGGCGAAAGAACTTATGATAATAACCAGCCAAACCGAGGAATCCCCTCAACTCCTTCGTATACTAAGATACATGCCAATTCTCTATAGCGTGGATCTTGGAAGGGTCGGTGGATAGGCCCTGGTCATTGATAATGTGACCTAGATGAGCAATGAACCTTTACACGAACTTGCACTTGGACAACTTATTTTTCCAACTGTCTGTGTCCAGCCATCGAAACACTGCTACAAGGTGACAAAGATGATCCTCAAAGGAATGACTGTAGACCAAGATGTCATCGAAGAAGACGATGACAAACTTTGCGGAGGCCTAGAGCCAAGGTGTCATTTATTGCTCCTTGGAAGGTGCCTAGAGCGCCGTTGAGTGGAACACAATGTTTTTTGTTCCTCATCTGAACTTTAAACTAGATGACCCATATATGTTTTTAGTTTGTCTCAATGAGAGGAACACAATGTTAGGGTCAATTATGCATTTTGAGAAATTTTTGCTAGAAATTTTTGGTCCAGCCACTCTTGACATTTTTTGTGTCAACACCATGGTATTCATCTTTAACATTTTTTCTCGATTTTTCTAATTTAGTGCTTTATCTTATCTAATTAAAACCACTCACTACTACAGATTGACTTATCACTATCGCCAATTTCACTGCCGTAGCGATAAAAGCGCCGGTGTGATACTTCCACCGTCGGTTAGACCGATAGGGAGGCCTCCTAAGGAATGAAACCGGTAGTTCAAAACCATCAATGCGGCGGTGGTAGTGGGGTTGAATTCCACCGTCATTTGAAACACCGAGCCGACTAGGATAGGCGTTATGGCCTCCGGCCCTATATGACCATTTGGTGTACCGGCGGTAGTAAATTCAGCGTGAGTTATTTCCCTATTTCCTAACTACCCACAACACAGTTGCATCACCATTACTTTCCTATAGAGTATGCCTCGTCTTCCCTGATGCTTATATTAACTGCTCCTCTCTGCTTCTCCATCTTCAAGGTTGGCCTATTTAAGCGGGGCTAGATGCACTTCTTGGCAATCCACACACTCCTTCCTCCATAGATATAGATAGATATAGACAAAGCTCTTGAGCCAACCATCTATATTTTCTTCATCACCATGTCGCTCCTTCTCCAACTCCTCCTGTGGCAGCGGCGGCGTTGGGAGAAGGTCTTCAAGATTGGGTACTACAAGCATCAAGGTGCAGCGCGGGCTACTCGATCTAGGTGCTAGTGGAAGTTTTGCGATTAAGGGGGTTCGCTTAGAGACTGGCTGTAAGGATCTTTACAGCCTTCTCTCAACCCACCCATATAGTAGTTAGCTCTTCACTATTCAGTGATGACTACTGAAGATCAGCAATTGAAGTCTGTAACTGATGCTTTAAATGGGCTTAAAGTGACTCGATCATCACCTCTTCTCCAATACTCATTTAAGAAAAATAAGCGCTCCAGGGTTGTTGATGGTGCAGTAGCTGATTCTAGTTCTAGAAATTCAAGTTCTATACAAACAGAAGCAGAATGCCCTCCAAAGAAGTTACATGCTTCCAAAGCGCAAGTTGAGGTAAATATGAAACTATTGTTTGTAATTCACTATATATTTTAGATTGTGTTTTTATTTTTGGTATGTTTCATAATTTCATATACTTTAGTTGTTATTTATGGTCACTACGATAGACCTCATTTTTGCTGCCTAGGTTTCACCCTTGGCTTATTTATAACTATGTCTCTCTCTTAGTAAACTTTTCCAGCTACGATCAATCAAAATGAAAAGGAGGACCCCCTCAATGGGACAAGAAACTCAAAGGAAAGGCCATAGTGGTTAAAAAGAGCAAGAAGTCCCAATTATCAAGGACAACAAGAACGACACTAAGAGCAGCACAAGCGGCCAAACATCATGAGCGCGAGGGAGATAGAGGTATTAAGTTTTTTGATTTGCAGGCAGAGGTAGAGAATGAGCAATAGCCCGTAGTGACTCCAACCGATGGCATATGACACTCTAGTCATTGTAGGGCTATTCAATTGAATATGAAAGTCATTGGTCCTAAAGGAACTTCCTCGCACTACTAGAAATCTCCACTTCTATGATGAAAATCTTAATGATGGATCCAAAACCATCATAGAAGATCATTTTTATGATGAATATTTCCATTTGGTCATAGATCAGTGGTGACGATCCTGCAACCCTCCTTTTCTATGACAAAATCAGGCATCATCACAAAAAACATCACAGAAGAGCGTAAGGTTTCGTCATAGATCACTCGCGTGACTCATCTGTGACGATCTCCTTTAAAACTGTGACGAACAGGGATTCGTCATTAAACTAATTTCTCATTTGTGATGAATAATATTCGATCAGTAACGAATGGCTTCATCCTAGATCTCCACACGGTACTTTCTCTATCCGACATGTACCTGTGGGACCTAAAGTTACTCATCCGTGACGCTTGCAATTTGTCATAAAAGTCTCTGCTCGATCCTTTCTCCATGCGGCGTGTACCTGTGGGACCCATCTCTATCCGACGTGTACCTATGGGACCTGTAGTTACTCATCCGTGACACTTGCAATTCATCATAAAAGTCTTCGCTCGGTCCTTTCTCTGTCCGACGTGTACCTGTGGGACCCTTCAGCATCCGACCTATGGGACACGACGACTTACGTGTCATGTGTACCTGTGGGACCTTTTTCCATCTCCATCCAACCCGTGGGACCCGATGGCTTGCGTGTCATGTGTACCTGTGGGACCATCCGACTTGTGGGACCTGACAGCTCACGTGTCATGTGTAGCTGTGGGACCTTTCTCCATCTCCATCTGACTTGTGGGACCCAATGACTTGCATGTCACTTGTACCTTTTGTGCCGCCGGGGTCTAATAAATTCAAAAAAACCTCAATGCCTGGAAGTCAAACTCGGGACCCAGAGGAAGGAATGCACGATCTTTACCATTGCGCTAGATGCCTGGTTGTATTGACATGTCTTTGGAGTCGTTATAGTATTATATTCTCTGTGTGGATGCCCTATAGGTTGACCTATATTGGATATTTCCCCTTCAATTGGAAACAAATCTGTGCCTGTTAGACTAGCGGCGGCGGCGGCGGAGGATCCCTGATGTGCTGTGGTGGCTCTGGCGTCCTTTTGGAGGCTAGGCGGTGGGGCATGCCAGTGGAGCGTGGTGGCATTGGCGTCTGTGTCCGTTGTGTGCCACGGCAGAGGCAACAGATCCGATCCGCAGGTCTCCTTTCTCGCCTTTTCCTGTTTGCTTCACTATTTTGGTCCTTGCTTGAACATGAGGTATACAAGAAACATTCCAGCATTGGAGATCTGGTTAGGCCAATGATATGATAATGAAAAGAACTAGGAGGTGGCACTGGTTGGTTTTCTACTGATGTCATAGTTTTCTGCATATGTTCTGTTTTGTTACTATAAATGCCTATGTGCAACTAGGCTTGATAATTGTCAAGTGCTTGCTTGATTATACCTATCTGTCTAGGCAAACAAACATGCCCATTGCTTCTGCTTTCAAAACTATTGTAATTATCGTCCTCTTAGTCTTTGTCTACATCCTAAGCTCTGAGCTCGTGTACTGATTGTAAGTGTGATGGATAGACTTGATTTAGATGGAATTATAATGGTTATAGCTCCATTAGCTGCTACTCTAGTTTGAGTTATATATATATATATCTATGTAGTGCTACTCTAAATTTGTTTGAGGTCATACCATGAAAATTGTTAATGGTTGTTAAAGTTGCACTTTGGTATGAGTTGTGGACTTCACTGATGGATCTTTGTTGGATTATTTTCCTCTTCAGTGATCTCATTACTGACCAAGCTCTCATCCTACTGCATACAGACAAAATGGAGGAGGCCCCCAACAAGAGGAATGCACGACAATGCCGTTGTCGAGATCCTCCGCTGCCTCCCCGCCCACTCCTTGTTCTGCTACAAATGTGTTTGTCGCTCCTAGAACCGCCTCATCAAGGACTACAACAACCATAAGGTGCTACCCCAGAATATGGCAGGCTTCTTCTATGACACCGACCAAGGCCATCGATGCTACACCAGAGTCACCAGTGAACACCCCTCCTTGTCCTTCTTGCCCTTCACCTTGGTCAATGTAGCCATCTCGGATATCTACAACGGCCTCATCCTATGCTGGTGTCGAGGGGCTGATGGATCATACTGCTATGTCGTATGCAATCCAGCAACCAAGGAGTTCAAGGAATTACTGTCTAGCATCCATTCTGTTGGTGAGGCTCGATTGGGGTTCGATCCGAAAGCCTCCTCGCACTTCCATGTGATTGAATATATACAGGAGTCGCCGTTTGATCGGTGCAGGGGTGTGGACATCTACTCATCTAAAACTACAGCATGGATCTGTAAGGAATCTAAATGGGGCAGGAATACTTCTGTGACTATTGAGAGATCAGATAGGTACACCTTAGAAACTGTGTATCTTAACGGTTTTCTGCACATTATGGGGTACTCGTGGGGCTGTCATATACTTGCTGTGGATATGGAGGGAGAGACATGGAGGAAAATTCCTTGCTCACGTGATTCTAAAGATTCCATCCATCAAGCTCAGGGTCACTTGTGTGTATGTACTGTTCGTGGTTGTGATATGCCCAAGCTTAACATCTGGATCCTTGAAGACTATGGTACTAATAAATAGACATTGAAGCATACTGTCAGCACTCTGGACATTCTTTTGGAGACTAACATTGAATTTGGTTACTTGGATGTTGTTCAGTACTACACAACGGTTCACCCGGAATGGAATTTGCTTCTCTTTGTTGGGGTTGGGGATGAAAATGACATCGTCGCATAAAACATGGATAGCAGTAAAGTTCATGTCATCCCTACATGTTATAGTGCATTTTTCAAACGGGATGTCCTGCCACAAAACATCTGTAGACCTTACTATCTTCCCTATGTTCCCTTGTTCTCAGAGTTGGAGTCTTTAGAAGAGGAGTAAATAAAGTTCCATGATGTATCTCTCTATCCTGACATGTTTAAATGGATCAATTTTGTTTGATTGTATTGGATGGATGTTGTCATTATTTTACAGCAACTTTAACTTGTTTGTAATGTAAGCTAAGGTCTGTAGTGTGTACCACGAATATTATTAATGGTTGTTAAAGTTATGTTTTGGTACGAGTTGTGGATTTATAAAATTTACTCACTGCCAATCTTAGCATAGAGGGGGTAAGATGACCTTCTTTAGATGCAAGGTAACTCTCCTCATAGAACATAGACAACCAAACACCTTCTCAACAAGTTGCATCCGCTCATGCAACCTAAGATTTAGCATACCAAACACAATCTCAGCTAAGCTTGCATCCACAACTGCAGACAACCAAACACCCTTCACAAACCAAGGACATTAGTTCCTATTCTTCATACATCCTCCTAGCTAGTATGAAACAGAGCATTCCAAATCTAACATATTGATGACCTACTTCAATACAACATAATACATGATTCCAAATCCAACAACCAGAACACAACAAAGAAAAACATGTTCAACTTCCGCTGTAGGTTCTGCATGCTGAGTTCCAATTCTTTCCTGTCACCTCCGCCATTCGAGTGGCCTTCGCTTCCTTCCTCCTCTTCGTCCTCTGAGTCCATTAGCCTGACTTGGATCATGCCTGCCTTTTTCAAATCCTCAAGATACTATCGCTGCCATACGTAGTAACCACAGAGTTTCGGATACTGCACAAATTTGTTTAAAAAAATTAAACTGAGCATTGCAATAGTTATAGCCAAAGAAGTAACAAATAAGAAGCTCACCCCATTCCTCTAGCACTTGAAGTAGACACGGCCAAGCTTTAGGTTTTCTTTCGTAGACCGTTGCTCAATCACTCTAGCATGCTTGCAGCGGGGGCAAATCACCAATGGAAGGCCAGTCTCTTCACCAACAAGATCTAACAACTGATCTATTGTCTAGGAGCTGCTCTATCCATGCATCCTGTTCGACGTGGTGCTACCGTGAGAGGATTGGATCCAGTGGGACATGGCGCCGATAGAGCTGCATCGAGGGAAGGGGCCACCGAGAGAGGGGGGGGGAGGAGGTGACTAGTTTGAAACACAACGGCTACTCCTGCTAATTTATAAAAGAGAGGGGGGAGTCGAGATCCTAGACCCAAGTTATAGGAGACAAAACTTTACCTTTATTTTGAAGAATTTAAGTAAAAGGCAAACAGAAGAAGGTACACCGTACATGTGACAATGTCCCTCTCCAGGCCTGACTGGTTTGTGGCCAAACTTTTCCATGACAAAGTTTTGGCAATCCAAAATTAGGTAAAAATTTTGTCATGGATTTGGCAAGCTGAATGTGAGAGGTTGGCAAGTTTTGTTAGCAAACCAATCAATAGCCAAAATCATGGCATGCCAATTCTTCGGTTTGGCAAATTTTGGAAGCCAACCAATTAGGCCTCCTCACTGCAAGATTCTTGCAAGTTGAACAAAGTTTGACACAGAATCTTTAGATCTCCTATTAGGCTTATTATAAAAATAGTATAATTTAAGATCAATGTAATGATACTTATTACGCATCATAATCATCAAAACTTCTCTATATATATTTAGTCAAAATTCAGAATCTTTGAGGGAAGGGGGACGCTCCTCCCATATAGACCTTGCATGGTTGCCGAGAGTGAAGTGAATGTGCAGGAAAGCTGGACACAAGAAGTGTTAGAAGATGAGCTTTTGACCACCATGACACGCTTGAGACTTGAAAGCCTGGTGCGGTTGTGAAGAGGAATCACATCAGTCGAGGTGCAGTTAGGCGGACTAAAGAGTGAAGAGGAGTTGCTTCCCTATTAAGCAATTGCTCTTGGTCGGAGGAGCAGAGCTAGTCAGCTAGTTAGAGATGGCTATATAATGGGAGTTAGGCCAGGCTTTGTACACACAGGGATGCTAGGGCTGGAACAGGCTTCTAACGTGATCGCACGACGTTCATCATTACTAGTATCTGAGTAGTGAATATTTTAGATGGTCGGACCTTCTTTCATCCGGTGGAGTATACAACGCACTCCAACCCCAGCAGTCATAGGCTCGTAGCAGCCGAGGGGCAGTAGCTAGCTAGAGATGGCTATTGTACATGGTTTCATAGGTTATGATCGACTGCACTCCCTGGGCTATGGTTGACGCTGCTAGTTCGAATCCAACTGACATACCTTACTACTTCATGCATGAAGCCACAGCCGGTGCAGCTGCTGTTTGTAGCACAGCCGACTAGGCAAGTTCTACTCACATAAAAAATTAACATTTTTTAATGTATGATGTGGGGCCAGGAGTACTTTTGTCAGCTATGAACAAATGCACTCAATTTGCTATGACTTTCAAATGTACAGACGACACTACTGTCCGACGAGATGAATGTACAGCGGGCGGACTTTCTTATGTGTGCAGTAAAAAATTCAACAGCTATGCCTCCTCCGTTCTACATTAGATGGAGGCGAGACTTGTCCAAATAAAACCGTCGCTGCATGGTTCGCTGCATTAGACCGAAGCCACTCATCCTACTACTACTACTACTAAGACGTGTCTAACGAGATCAAAAGACATCGTACCTAGGCAATAATTCTACTCGTAGTTGTCCTACAAGATCAAATGAATGGCGTTCGGATGTTCTTGCATGTGCACTAAAATGTGAACAGAAAGAAATGTGCAGATCAGAAAGAGAACCAGAAAACTTCGCATTTCTCGGCAATCTGAACTGTCTCATCCACCCGGTCGCCCGCCCACCGAATATTCTAAACCGTGTCGTCGTTGCGAGTTCCCATGCCAGTTCACAGAGGATATTTAAGAACTCCTACTATAACCCCCACTCGGCTGCCCCCCGCCTCCTCCGCAATCAACATAAGTTGATCGCGCCGCTCTGCCTCTCTAGCCCTCCGTCTCGCCGCCATCCACATGCCGTAGTTCCATCCACGCACACGCCGTAGCTCCCTATGTTCCCTTGTTCTTGGAGTTGGAGTCATTAGCAGAGGAGTAAATAAATTTCCATGATGTATCTCTATGTCATGACATGTTTAAATGTATCAATGTTGTTTGATTGTCTATGGACTTATTAATTTCCTCTTGGATGGATGTTGTTATTATTTTGCAGCAAGTTTAACTTGTTTGTAATGTAAGTTAAGGTCTGTGCAGTGTGTCAGACAGATTCAAACCTACAGAGGTTGGACTTTCTTGCGTGTGCAGTAACATTTCAACACCAATGGCTCCTCTTTATTCTCAAAAAATAAAAAACACCAATGGCTCCTCTGTAGGAGTGATTATTAACCACCACGATCTCTTTCGCAACTCCGCTTGTTTTCCTTCCTTTCCCGAGCCCTCCTCTTCCCACTACAGATCTAAAATTGCCAAGAACATGCGGTTGCCTTCTCCAAACCTACTTCATTCTTAGCCACCGCCATGATGAAGGGCGAGCCTTCTACAAAGCGCGCATGGGAGGGGGATGACATCGTGCCCATGGTGAAGGAGGATGACGCCATGCCCGTGGTGAAGGAGGATGATGCCATGCCCATGGTGAATCAAGATGAAGCTCCGGTGGATCCCTTTGGAGATAGAGACGATTGGGCCATTGGCATCATTTGTAAGGCTTGCTTGAAGATCAGGCAACAGAACACCAGGGTGGGCACCCTCAACCCACCTTGGGAGGAAAAGGTGAGTAGTTACGTCTTCATTTTTCACCAACTCGCCAATGTCTTGGAAGAACCGCCTTCCTACCTGAACAAGAATTGCACGGACAATGCAGAGTACATCCTCGCGTGCTATCGGAGCCGGATAGATGGCTTTGACACTAGCGTCGTGATGCAGGGAATTAGCACCGCCCACAACACTGAGAAGCACTGGCAGAACCTAGTTCGTGCTGATGCTGAGCTGGTGGCCAATCGCATCACCACTGATGAGGACGATGATGACATTGATACCAACTAGGAGGACGAGGACGAGGATAGTGATACCGACGACGAGTAGAATAGTAAATAAAGTTCCATTTGATGTATCTCACATTGCATTTGATGTATCTACCTTATGTTGGGAGCATGGAGGGAGTACATGTTGTTGCTCTTTCCTTATGTTGTTACTCTTCCTTATGTATTTTCCCTTGGATTTTATGTCGGACGCGTTCAAATGTACAGAGGTTTTGATTTGTGAAGTCTTATTTGCATGTCTGTGTTTACTATATTGTTGAACTTTGTATTAATTAGATGGGTTAAACTCTATTGAGCATGGTGTAGATCAGATCTTTTGGTCATTTGGTAGCTAGTTTCTAGCCACTGTTGGTTGGTTTTGCCTATAGGTTTCTTTCTGGTTCTCTTTCTGATATGTAGTTGTGGTAAACATGCATAATAGAATTCATCCAATCAAGTCTCGTGTCGATGTAATGCCTAACGGAGGAGCCACATAGCTATTCAAATTTTATAGCACATGCAAGAAAGTCCGAGCATCTAAATTTGACCGGGCCGGACACATCTCACGTTATACAAGGAAACCTGTTTCATATGAATACATTCGTTGAATTCCTAAAGAAACAAATAAAATTTAGAATCTTTGAGGGAAGGGGGACGCTCCTCCCATATAGACCTTATGCAGTTGCCGAGAGTGAAGTGAATGCATAGGAAAGCTGAACACAAGAAGTGCATCTTAGAAAAAGAGTTTTTGACCACCATGACACGCTTGAGACTTGAAAGCCTGGTGCAGTTGTGAAGAGGACTCACAACAGTCGAGGGGCAGTAAGGCAATCAGCTCTCTAGAGATGGCTATACAATGGGAGTGGGGCCAGGCTTTGTACACACAGGGACACCAGGGCTGGAACTGGCTTCTGACGTGACCGCACGAGGTTCATCATTACTAGTATCCGAGTAGTGAATATTTTAGATGGTCGGACCTTCTGTCATACGGCGTAGTATACAGTGCACTCCAATCCAAGCAGTCGCAAGCTCACAGCAGCCAAGGGGCAGCAGCTAGCTAGAGATTCTACATGGTTTCATAGGTTCTAATGGACTGCACTCCCTGGGCTATGGTTGACGCTGTGACAGAACCGCCCAATTTATATAAGATTAAGTATGACTGTCCCCGTTTAACACGTTGACGTGCGCGTACTTTCACCTATATAAACCCGGTAGTCCGCCGAATGTTTCGAAGGACCTCGATAAATCAACATCATAACCAAGATCGCATGATTAAGCAAATACACATCACATACACAGAGTTGCAGCGAAAATAATATTACAAATGGGTTCGCAAATAATAGTACAAGTATGGGTTTTAAAACAGAATAGGGAAACAACATAACTTTCAAATGATTACATGAATATAAGTTCTAAATACACTGCTAGCATAAGTGACATCCTCTGATAAAAGCATATAGATGAGAAATAAATATAGAGTCACCGAGCCCACCGGCGGTTAGCCACCATCTTCAGCAGGCCGAGAACTTCACCTGCAACATGGTGGGATAAACCCTGAGTACTCGAATGTACTCAACTAGACTTACCCGTCATAAACCAGAAATAAAGTGACACCAAGGAGTATGCAAGGCTTTATAGGTGGAGCTAGCTTGACAAAATTTTGCATAAAAGCTACTAGTTGAGCTATACATTTTATAATTCGGTAACCAAGTTAATTATAGCTATTCATCTCTAGATTAGCACCTGTACTAGAGCAATCATGCGATTAAGCTAACAAGTATTAGCAACCATATCCGGTGTAACATTTCCGTATTCATTATAACCATCAAATTCCATCAATTAATGCTACGTTGTCGCTGCTCAGTCAAGTTCTCACTATCTGGGAGAGATGGCAACTCGAATCGATTCCAACTAGCTGGGGAGTTATTCCTAACACAAACCCAGACATACCTGTGCCAAGGTAGTCTTAGGTCACCTTTGGTATAACTCAGGTACAGTCATGGGTCCGAGCAGCGCTGCACCCTCAGGGATACTACCAGTCTGCCAGGAAGTTTAGGCCTGGCCTGCCCTTGGATGCACGCCACTGGCTCCCCACACATCCTTACTGCCTCTAGTGTGAGCACTTTCACATACTGGGTCCCAGCCTGAGTTGAGCTACTCGGCTTCATGGTCGGAATGAGTTATCTGACCATCTAAGTGGTAGGCATGCGTTCAACATGACATGAGTACGTACAGCGAATCGGTCCTTAACCGACACAGACGGGGATAAATAGGCACCAAGACCTTCATGCCTTGTTGCTTCTCTATCACAATCCCACCCGGTCTTCTTTTATTTATCAATAGAAGGTTATTTCCATGATAGCAAATATAGCCAACCATACTTTGGTATCGACCTATATCTCGCAGGTGACAGGAAATCACCTGATTTCTACCGGTCTAAGCATTGCTAAGCCTATATCTCGCAGGTGACAGGAAATGCATAACTGGAGTTCTAGACATTTAGCAAATATGATTATTAACTTTATGGAAATCTTATTAGGTTATCTATAACTTTCTCATTATCATTTTAAGATGATTCTACAGCTAACAAGGTCAAACAACACCAAGAAGGCATCTCTATCTAGATTTGGATAGAAATCTGCCATTCCACTTTGAATAGCTATAACTGGAGTTCTAGACCACCAAAATGTGTGTTCTCTAACATTTTGGAAATATTAGGAAAAGCACTACAACTCTCCTGTTATCACCAATACATGATTCCATATTTAAATGAGCTAAACAATACAATCATTCAGATCTATCCAGAGGACATGCAAAACCTGACAGCAAACTTCTAAAATCTATAACTCCTAAACCATCAGGCCTAAAATCATGAAATTTTAGGAAAAGCAATATAAGGAAATTATCTACCATTTTTGTATTCACCATATTTACATAAAACATCATTTGATTCACAAAGTTATCATCACAACAGAAAATGCGCACGTAGCCATTTCAAAATGTAACAATTTGATGTTTCACTTGTTTTGCTAACAAAGAGCATGCACACATGAGCCATTCAAGAACTTCAACCACTACTAACATACTTAGCAATACTTTATTGAACACCACTCACTCAAAGCATCACCAAATACAATACAAGCTTTATCTACCATTATGCTTTTAGTAATCCTTTCTCCTAATAAACATATATATAATTTTAGTGATAAATGAGAACAACTAGTTTGGGGATGAGATTTTTATGAGTGATAGATGTTATCAAAACATGGCTACTATACAAATTTCATATGCTTAGGTTTTATAATTTAATTACTATGTAAAAGACAAATTGCTATTGTAAGAAAACATGTAAAAGCAAGATAAATCTAAAAATCATCATTTTCTATAAACATATAGCCATATTATGGTTTTTTAGGTCACAATATCACCATGCAAGGGCAAGGGAACCACATTTCATATTTTTGCATATATAAATTGTTTATAAACCATTTAAAACTATTTATCAAGCATTAATCAAGTTAAATCAATAACTCAACCATACTACATCTAATGAACATGAATTTTTTTACCATAGCACAAATATAGCAACAGTAGCCTACCATAAAAATTCACAGCAATTGAAGCACCACAACTTTAGATATGAGAATAACAAGCAAAACAAGCTAAAATTGCCTATTTAACAAGATTAAATCAAAACATTATAAAAACTATACACAACTAGTATGTTTAATATTTTTATTAGCAATAGTATGTCATCACAAGATTAACACCACTAGAACTACCATTTTTGGACTTCTATAACTCAAGTTATGCATCCGACAACTTAAAAGGATTTTTAAAAGCACTTTGCAAGAATAAATAAAAACAGCAAAAACTTTCTACTAACACATATTATATTATGACTCTACTACATAGATCTACTCTCAAGGATTCCAAAAAGTCTTCATTTGCTATTTTACGATTTTTCTACAATTTATTATGATTTCCCAAAGTTTTAGCCATAAAAGAAAACAAATTTGCACCGAGGACCCCGAACTTCTAGGAAAATAAACTCCAGTGAAGCAGTCCTTCCAAGCACTGTTCATATGAGTCAACAGCTTTGCAGTTAGGCTCTTCCCTTTCATCAAATTCATGCGCGAGGTCTGTAACACCCTGGGTGTTTAAGTATTAAAAACTGGACATATCATCATATGCATTGCACGGCATTGGTCATATTGCAAACTTTGATATGCATTCACTAAAACAAGTTTACATGTATGTTATAAGTATTGCTTGGTATTGTTTGAATCAAGTTTGAAATTTTTGTATTGGTTTGAAATTCCGAAAACCCTGATTTTCAATGTTTAAACCCTACCCTGAAAATTCATTTTAAAATCAAAGCACATTTTGGGGTTGAGTCTTAAAGCAAAGTTGTAGAGCTTGTCGAGTTGTACAAAGTTTATTTTTGGAGTTTTTCAAGTTGTTCAGTAAAATTTGAAGTTATATAAAAAGACGAAATTCCTTAAATATCCCCGCTTTGAATTCAAAAGTTCATTTCAAAATGTATTCCGAATTTGGGTATGGTTTCAAAAGCAAAGTTGTAGAGCTTTTGATTTTGAACAACTTTTGTTTTTGGAGATTTTTGAGTTGTTATGAAAATTTGGGAGTAATTTGTGAAATTTGGCGAATGGCAATTCTGTAATTTCGATAAACAGTGTTCACCGCTTGAGCTACACCGCCGACGAGCTTCGGTTTGCTTCCAGTCGCGCGCGTGGCCGTCTGGGCATCGTGTTGGCACGGTGAAGCCTTCAGTGTGGCTTCTTTGCGCTTCCTTGGTCGCGTTATAAGCCAGGCACCGTCGTCGTTCTTCGCTTTCTCTTCTCCTCTGTTTTTCTAGTCACCGCCGCCGCTGCTCAGTTGAGCCCTCGCCGTCGAACCAGCGTCTGAGCCGTCGCGGCATAGTGCTAGATAGCTTCGCCTACTCCTTGCGCACCCATGAGTTCGCCGTTCGTCGCTTTCTTCCTCGCGGTCGGCCACCTCACCCGAGATTTTGTTTCTCCGCGGCCAGCATCCTCCGGTGAGCCGTTGCCCATGATCAGTGTACCTACGGCTTCGTCTCGATGCTGTGGTGCTTAATCCTGTGTTGCTTGCTCGTTTTGATCACTGCAGTCACCGGTTCTTCCTCACCGACGATCTTTGTTCCGCCGTGATCACCGTGATCGTCGTCACGCCTCTCCGTTGCATCTCTGACCTCGCTCCTTGCTTCAACGTATTCGGGTTGAGTTACTAGTGCTTCCTGGATCCTTTGTTTAAGCTCTACTAGTTTCACGTCGCCGGCGTAGCGCTACCGTGCCACCACGTCCGCCATGGCCGCCGTCGAGCTAGTATAGGGCCGTAATCAGTATAGATAGGGACGTAAATCGATGCGCCTAGTCTTGGTGATCATTTTGGTACTTTGGCCGTCGCCGTTGGACTCACCGTCGACGAGGTTACGTCGGTCAGCACCGTCGTGGTCAAACGCGCGAGGTTAGGGATGACAGGTGGGACCCGATGTCAGTGACACAGCGTTCAAATTGGATTTTTCTATTTTCAGAATTGAATGAATAGTATCTATTTTTGTTATTTTTGTGGAGATTTATTTGAAGCTCCAAAAATTATGAAAATTTTTGTGTGAAGTCTCTGTGATGTATATTATTTAGGAAAAATATGAAATGTTGTTTTTCAGTAATTTTTGAATGTGATAAAGATTGGTCAATTAATTAATAAATGAGTTCCCATGATTTTTCTAGGCTTAATTATGTATCAAAAAATTATGAAAATTGTTTTTTCACTTAGTTATCATGTGATGAACATTTACAAAAATTTTGAGGCCAATTGGAACAAGTTGATTTATTTCATAATTCTTAATTAATTAATTAATTCATAAAAGCAAATAGTAACCTTTAGTGATTTAGGCTTTGTTTGAGTTTTTGATTGAGTAATGTCCTTAGGTCATTAGTTGGTGATGATCCTTGGCAATTGATGTGAGTGTTGCGAAAATAGTTTAGCTAGTTTAACTTGTAACTGTACCGTGAAGGAAAGTTGTATTCAAGTTGTTAATTTTGCATCCATCATCGAGCATCATATTTCGTATTCCGCATCATGTTAAACTTGGCATTGTTGCTACGTGTAGTGAACGAAGGTGAAAACGTGGTAGTTAATCAAGTAGTTGAGGTGGTTGATCCGTCTGTGGAGGTTGGTGTTGATATCGGTGGAACGACTCCGGACCCAGACTTTTTCGTCAACGAAGGCAAGCCCCGGATGCATACAACCCTACCTTGTATTTTACAAATTGATTTTGCTTTTGCTTCTTTTTACTACATTAAGTGATTAGGAGTCAAGTGAAAACCAAATTGGTACATTACCAACCTTGTTATTCCATATTTACCATATTACTAGTTTTAAATTCGTATATGCTTAGTTTTGCTTAGCTATGCTTAGAACGATGAAAGTCGGGTGATTACCTGTCATCTGCGAACTTTAAAGGGAACTTTGGTTAATTATGTTAACATGTGGTATGGGAATGTGGAGTAATAAATCTAGACCGGGCGAACTCGGTGTGTGAGAGCCACAAGACATGGAGGTCTTGTGAGCAGGTTCTTTCCGCCTATGTCGATTAAGGTCCATCTGTTGTTGAATTGCATGAGGTGAGACTTTGTAGTACTAACCACGTACTCCGGTAAGCCTTAACTTGGCTATTCTATTACGAGAATGGCTACTCGCGCACTGGGAGTGGAGAGATGGCGGGAATAGCGTGTACCCACGTGGCAATGGGCTAGATTGGTGGAGTACTGTATTCTCGGGTGGCGTGGACCCGTTCTTGTTTAGAGGATCCGAGGGTAGGTTGGTATATATAGGTCGGGGACCTGCATATGTCATGTGGTCTGGAATTCCCAGCTGGGTTTTTAATCGGTTCGAATCGTCGTTGCTCCTCGGTTATGGAGACTCAACTCACTGTTCATCATCGTAGTGTTAATAACTGGAACTTGAGGATGGTTTGAGAAAGTGTTGGATACGAAGTTTCATGATCTCAATACGGATCGTGTCAGCTTTGTATATGATCTTATGAAGTTTTAAATGTTGATATAAAGAATTTTTGTTAGAAAGCTTTTACGCAAAAGAACCTTGATTATTGCTAAAGCCATACCTTGAATCCCATGAGCCTGCATTCCTGCGTTCTTTTAAATTCTTATTTCGGTTAAGTCTTGTTGAGTACTTTTCTACTCAGGGTTCATTGACCCTTGTTGCAGGTGAGGCTCATGAGCAGATCTGTTTTGGATCATGCTGCATGACTGTTGTTCAGTGCGATGACGATAAGTAAATGTGTGGCCCTTGGGCGGGGCAGCTTATTTGTGTGTTCTGTAATATGTTATAATGCCACTCCACTACTTTGTTTTGTTTTATTAATCAAACTTAGTTGCATGGTTTGAAACAAATGGTTTGTAAACTATGTTATTGTAAGACTTTCGCTGTTTTTACTCTGGTGTATCTATTTGAATAAACTGTTGTAATACTGCAATAACTCTGTAATGTGATCCTGCTCAGAAATCGTGGATGATTCGGGGTTCCCCGAGGACAACCGACAGTCTTCTTAAGTTACCGGGAACGTATGCATAGATGTCAAATGTCGTTGGACAGTGACAGGTGCATGTGGGCCCTATAATTTAGGATGTTCTGCCACAAGGTCCCTCATGTGGATTAGAAAAGAGGAGGCGGAGGAGGATCACCAGTGCCGGCCGGAGGAGGCCAATCGACGACGGTGGAGTGGCCGAGAAGCATCAGGGGACCGGCGCGCTCCTGTGGGTGGCTTCAGCTCGATCGGAGACGGTCCATGGTGTCTTGGCCACGGAGGCGGCGGTCTACAGTGGCAACGGCTCCAATGGTGGCGAGCATCAGCGGGAGGGGCGGCCAGAGGAGGGCTGGCCGAGCTTTGGCCGTGGCTAGCCGTGGCCATGCCTGGCCCTGGCCTTGGCCGGCTGTAGCCAGCAACTGCTTGGCCACGACAGCAAGTGACGGCGACGAACATGGCTCTGGTGATCGGGTCTGTAGGCGACGGCATGACCTACGAATCGGCACAATGGAGGCAGCATGACAGAAGGAAGGGGATGGTGAGGCTAGCTAGTGCATTGGCGATGCGCAACAGCGGTAGTGAGCTCATCTCGGGAGTCGGCCGTGGCGGGTGTGCTCTGGCGCATGCATGCGGCCTTAGAGGGAGAGCGCTAGGGAGTGTGAGAGCGAGTGGGAGAGGCAGAGAGTGAGCCTGGGCATCTCCCCATTGACACAGGGTCACAGTGGCACACGGCAGTGGAGGTGGGGCTCGAAGCCATGCATGGCCTCCACGCACAGGGCATGCGTCGCCCTTTGGAGCATTTCCCCGAGCGCGTGGCGGGCAACGGTGTGGTCGGTGTGGGAGGCGATTTTTGGCCAGTGACGGGCTGAATTGGACCTTGGGCCCAAAAGCAAAGTTGAAGCCCATGAACTGCTCTACATCTTTCATTAAGGGTGCCAAGTTATTAGAGAAATGGATTAATGGGTAATTAAGCCCGGAGTTGACACTATGAGCGACTAATCAAGGATTAAGCCTTGCTCTGCTTGAGCTCGAATTACTTGGTCAAAACGTGGTCAAATTGATTCCAACTTTTTGTATGTCCTTCTCTGAAAGATATATTCCAACTTTTACTTTTGGCTCAACTTAAGGTGTTTAACAAATTTTAGAGAACGCGGAACGCCAATGTCAATGACGATGAATTCCAGACTTAGAATTATTTAGAGCCTAGAAACAGCAGTTGATTCGATGTTGAGTCCTCTATTTGAGCCACTTAGGAGTTGAATCAGGTCTTGGTCCAAAAATAAAGTTTGTTGTACTCCACTCAAACTTCAACTTTAATTAAAGGTCAAACTTCATATCTAGTACAGAAACCATTGCTTCATCTTGGTCAAAGCAGCACCTCGTTAAACCCTGGAATTAAAGTTTTCGACTAATTGAGGCATTTTCTTGACATTTGCTCAACACAAACCCTTCATGACTTTTGTTGTAGAGTTTAATTAGAGTCATTTTGGCAAGGTAGCAAGGTTTGGTCGACATCTCATATTCCCATTTACTTAATAAAGTAATTCAATCAAGGTTATAACTTATCATTTCACGTGACTTCGTGGCTCCAAACTTCACGAAACTTTTCCACTGGTCAAGATGAATGCATGTTGATGTAATGTTCATGAAATAAGCATGTTTAACATTACTGATGCCAAATCTTAACTAGGGTCCACTTGTAAGCAAAGTGTATTGTCCGAGTCCAAGCTAGGGCTCATTTTCATAGGTTTGACCTCAATACCTTCATCATTACTTCCAGATTATGAACTAGAGATCATAATCATTGCTTGACATATCCTACTTAAGTCCAATTTCACTGCTTAACTCATGACTAACACATGGGGTGTTATAGACGCTGTTGCTTTATTAGGCATCCGTGGGTTTTAGAAAAAAGTCCATATTATTCGGCGTATCCTAGAAACAAGGCTGCAATTAACTCCCGATGGAAGCCAAGCTTGTCTCTGGTTCGTTCCACTTAAAGGCTACATGCATACATGCATGGAAGCTAGGGAGATGGCTCCAATTGTGGCTTGGATGTGATATTTTTAATTAATGCAATTTCACAGTCTTCATCCGTTCCTTGGTATATGAAATTTCATCCCGTGCGCCTAACAAACCAGCCCGGAGGGTGTATAAACAAATGCACTTAATTTGCTATGACATTCAAATGTACATACGACACTATATACTATCCTACGAGATGAAATGTACAGCGGGCGGACTTTCTTACGTGTGCAGTAAAAAATTTGAATAGAAAGAAATGTGCAGATCAGAAAGAGAACCAGAAAACTCTGCATTTCTTGGTAATCTAACCATCTCATCCGCCCGATCGCCCACCCACCCGGTAATCTAAACCATGTCATCGTTGGAATTCCCATGCCAGTTCGCAGAGGGTATTTAAAACTCCCACTGTAACCCCCGCTCGGCCGCCTCCCCCGCCTCCTCCTCAATCAATGTAAGTCGATCGTGCCACGCTGTCTCTCCAGCACTCTGTCTCACCACCATCCACACGCCATAGCTCCATCCATGCACACGCTGTTGCTCCATCCATGCCACCACGCGAGCCCTCGGTTGGCCTCCTCGTGCTCTGCATCGCGTGACCCTCGATGCCGGCAATCATGGCGGCGAGGCAGCACCCCACGTCATGTTTGCTGGCGCTCCCTGGTGAGCTGGACATTGAGATCACCGTCCACCTCGCTGTGACCTCAGAGCGGCCCATGGATGACCTCTACAGCCTACGGGCGACTTGCTTGTCCATGTGCCACATCTATGGCAACCCTGCCGTCGGTCAGCATGTTGCACTGGACCAGTGCAGACGCGGGCTAGGGTGGGACAATGTCGGCAACTACTACACCCTCCTTTCTAGCCAGACCCAACTCGATAACCTAGAGGCTTGCTTTCTCACCGGGATACCAATGGTATTTGAGGAAACCCACATGCCCCGGCCATGTCTCCATGATCTCGCCTGTGCCGCCGATGGTGGGCACAATCTGGCGGCCTATCTGGTCGCCACATTGCTCTATAGGCATAGTGGCGATGCCCGCGATGACAACACTGTGAGGTAGTACATGAGACGGGTCGAGGGCGAGGAAGAATCGCTGGCGGCGGCGGTGGACCAACGAGTAGGTGGCTACACAACAAGGGGTGTGTGCTGTGCCATTACGAGGTAGTAGCCGAGGTGATCCACAAAATGAGGTGGGCCTGGGGCAAGTTGTCGCTGCCGCCGCCAGCATAGGTGCGCGATGATCTTCCGTGCGTAGACAGCGCTTATGGCGATGTAGATGGATGGGAAGGAAGGGCTATGTATTACAGCGAGGACTGTAGGCTTTGCCATGAATTTGTGTTGTTCGCATGGGAACTTGGAATAAGAAACTAGTAGTGAATTACTCCCTCCATCTTGAAATATATTGTATTCTGGCTTCAGCAGTACTTTTCAGCGAACGCACTCCATCCTAAAATATATTGTATTCTAGCTTCAGCAGTACTTTTCAGCGAACATACATTGTTTTCCTCTCACAACAAATTAGCATAAGCTAAATTTCAGCGAAACAAACAAGGCCTCGTTTCGTTGAAATTTCGCTTATGCTGATGCTTATGCTAATTTGTTGTAAGAGAAAAAGACTGTGCGTTCGCTGAAAAGTACTGCTGAAGTAGTTCGAGCTCCTCAAATATAGTGTATTCTGTAGCTTTTGATTTTCTGTTGTTTTGTTTCAATTTTATTTGTTTCTTTTAGGGATTCAATCAAAGTATTCATACGAAACAGGTTTCCCTGTATAACGTGAGATGTGTCTGGCCTGGTCAAGTTTATTATGCTCGGACTTTCTTGTGTGTGTAGTAAAATTTGAATAGCTATGTGGCTCCTTCTTTAGGCATTAGATCAACACGATACTTGATCGGATGAATTCTATTATGCATGTTTATCATACTACAGATCAGAAAGATAATCAGAAAGAAACTTGCAGGCAAAACCAACCAATAGGGGCTAGAAACCGGCTACCAAAGGATCAAAGGACCTGATCTACACCATCCTCCATAGAGTTTAACCCACCTAATACAAAGTTAAACAAAAGTAAATGCAGACATGTAGAGGGCCAAAAAAGACACCCCTGCCCCTCAATACTGCGGTTGTAGCAAAGATCCTAGGCAATTAATATGGGTGTTTTGGTCTTTTTTAACTGCTTTAGTCTCTATTAGTCACCTAAACCAAACACCCTAGGATCTTTGCTGTTAAACTTTAGTCCTATGTTCCCTTATTCTCGGAGTCATTAGCAGAGGAGTAAATAAAGTTCCATTTTATGTTATGTCATGTTGCATTTGATGTATCTTCCTTATGTTGGGAGTTGGGAGTTTCTTACGCGTCAGACACGTCCAAATGAGGAAAAAACTATGGAGAAAACTATTAGACGCAACCAAATATACAGAGGTCGGACTTTCTTACATGTGCAATAACATCTCAACACTAGCGGCTACTCAGCTCTACATTAGACTGAGGTGAGACTTGCTCCTCGCTGCAAGGTTCTTGCATGTTCAACAAAGATTGACAAAACACCAAGGCAACAAAAAAAAACAAATTGAAACCAAACGACCTGAGCTACACCACGCTCAACATAGTTCAACCCACCTAATACAAAGTACCACCCCACGATCAAGAAGAAATGAAACGTTTGTGTGGTTTTGTGGTGCAGCTTGGCCGCGTCACATCAATGCAAGCATCCCTGTTGCAATAGGCTGCTGACGCCACCCACACACGCGTGTCTGCATAGGAATGCAGGAACACGCAAGCAATCATGACAGTCAAGGGGCAGACTGAAGGCTGACGAGTTATAGATTAAAGACTAAAGCAGCCATGAAAATAAGATGAGTTGGGTTCAACATAGATCAAAGCCACTCATGACTACCACTACTGAACCAGGGATCATTTGGTAGCCGGTTTCTAGCCCCTGTTGGTTGGTTTTGCCTATAGGTTTCTTCCTAGTTCTCTTTCTGATCTGTAGTGTGGTAAACATGCATACGGAATTCATCCGATCTAGTCTCGCGTCGATCTAAATACCTAATGGAGGAGCCACATAGCTATTTAAATTTTACTACACACGTAAGAAAGTCCGAGGATTGTAAATTTGACTGGGCCAGACACATCTCACGTTATACAGGGAAACCTATTTTGTACTAGTACTTTCATTGAATAAGGAAACAAATATAATTGAAACAAAACAACAGGAAATCAAAAGCTACATAATACACTATATTTGAGGACAAATATCAAATGCTAGAATACACTATATTTTAGAGAGTGAAAGGACTAGTCTCTTTTTCCAAATTCCCATTCGAAAAATGGATTTCTTGACGAAGCCTACAGTCCATGCTGTAATACATAGCCCTTCCTTCCCATCCGTCTGCATCGCCGCAAGTGCCGCCTACGCAAGGAAGATCGCCGCGCACCTGCGCCAGTGGCCGCAACGACAACCATCCCCATGTTGTATTGTAGATCACCTTGACGGCCGGACGATGGCACAGCACACACCCCTTGTTGCTTATCCACCTACTCGTTGGTCCACCGCTGCTGCCTGCCGCCGCCTCCCGCGATTATTCCTCACCCTCGATCCGTCTCATGCACCGCCTCGTAGTGCCGTCGTGGCCGGCACCGCCATTGTGCCTATAGAGCAATATGGGGACTAGATAGGCCGCCAGATTGTGCCCGCCATCGGCGGCGCGGGTGAGATTGTCGAGGCATGGCTGGGGGCTACGCTTTTCCATGAATATGGTTTATATCCTGGTGAGGAAGCAAGCTTCTAGGTTATCGACTTGTGCCAGGCTAGCAAGGAGGGCATAGTAGTTGATGGGGTCGGCCCCCGTCCTCCCATGTTTGACCCGATCTAGTGCCAGACGCTGACCGACAACGGGGTCACCACACAGATGCAGTGAATGGACAAGTAGGTTGCCCGTAGGCTATAGAGGTCATCCATTGGTCGATTCAAGGTTGCAGCGAGGTGGCTGACGATCTCAATTTGCATGTCAGTAGGGAGCGCTGTCAGTGACATGATTGCCGGCGTGGATGGAGCTACGGTGTGTGGACAGCGGCGAGCCAGAGGGTTGGAGAGGCGGAGTGGCGCGACGTGCGTTGATTGAGGGGGAGGCGGGTGTCGCACCCAATTTTGCATAGCAAAATCAAGTACTCATATATGTGCGCCCAGGATGTCCAAACACACATATAATCTCAAATTGTGATAATATCAAAGTAAAGTACTTTATTACATCGCATATCTCATCACAAAGTTATCACATAGTCTTGCTCATCAGCAACAATACTACTTAAAGCGAAAAACTAAACCCATGTCGTCACAGGGACTCCAACTGGTGGACTTCCAACTAGTAATCCCAGACATCTACTGGAAACTCCTCATATATGACATCTGTTACCCATCCGAGATTTTCATTGAATGTGAAACAAGTGTAAACGCACCATGCTTAGCAAGTATAACAAAGGGATCTATGAGGCTCAAAGGCTAGACACGGTTTGACTGCGGTTAGCAATTTTAGTTGGTCAAGTTTTATTACAACTGAATCACTATTTTAGTGAATAAACCAACCCAAGTTGTATTAATAATTAATCAAGGTTGAGTCAATCCAAAACCAACCATAGTAACCACTAATCATGAAGGATCTAGGCCGCTCGTGTTCGTGAGCCCGGCTGTTATAATAGGTTAAATTTTTCTACAGAAATTGTACAACTTTACCCATCGAGCCATGATTCCCAATGCCGGGGTTTGCAAAGCCCACACCACCTCCACCAAGGAAGCGTGGTAGGGTTTGACTACATAACCATTCACTAGTCGCACTAACAAGTTGTAGTTGCTAAGGTTTCAGTCGTCTAGCCGTATGCAGCCCTCCTCCAAGAGTGGCACTCATGGTCGCGGCATAATACGCATCCTAGAAGGAAATGAAACATATCAACTAGTGCCCCCACTTGCCCTTATGGAAAGCTATAAATGAGCTAGTACAATCTAGATACCAGGCTTAAGTTAGAGAAATTTGACACTCAGGGTTGTACGGAACCTCCTGGGTTATCGCTTCAGGATTGAGTCCTTATGGAGAGGCACTAGAGCACTCAACCCAGTACTCTAGCCCCCTAAGAGTTGCTAAAAAGTACCATTTTAACATGTTGTATATACCTGTAGTCATGTTTAATATTTATTTTAGGTTATGTGCTGCAACAACTATCCAAAATGCATCCCAAACCATAGGTAACAAGGATATGTAGTACAAGAAATAATCTATGTAAAGTCCTTAAGGCCGATTCAAATTTAAACACATGCATATGTATGAATTATAGAGTTCATAGGTACAAGGGGTCTTTGCTACACTTGCCTTCCTCAAAGTTTCATTGAATAAGGAAACAAATATAATTGAAACAAAACAACAGGAAATCAAAAGCTACATAATACACTATATTTGAGGACAAATATCAAATGCTAGAATACACTATATTTCAGAGAGTGAAAGGACTAGTCTCTTTTTCCAAATTCCCATTCGAAAAATGGATTTCTTGACGAAGCCTACAGTCCATGCTGTAATACATAGCCCTTCCTTCCCATCCGTCTGCATCGCCGCAAGTGCCGCCTACGCAAGGAAGATCGCCGCGCACCTGCGCCAGTGGCCGCAACGACAACCATCCCCATGTTGTATTGTAGATCACCTTGACGGCCGGACGATGGCACAGCACACACCCCTTGTTGCTTATCCACCTACTCGTTGGTCCACCGCTGCTGCCTGCCGCCGCCTCCCGCGATTATTCCTCACCCTCGATCCGTCTCATGCACCGCCTCGTAGTGCCGTCGTGGCCGGCACCGCCATTGTGCCTATAGAGCAATATGGGGACTAGATAGGCCGCCAGATTGTGCCCGCCATCGGCGGCGCGGGTGAGATTGTCGAGGCATGGCTGGGGGCTACGCTTTTCCATGAATATGGTTTATATCCTGGTGAGGAAGCAAGCTTCTAGGTTATCGACTTGTGCCAGGCTAGCAAGGAGGGCATAGTAGTTGATGGGGTCGGCCCCCGTCCTCCCACGTTTGACCCGATCTAGTGCCAGATGCTGACCGACAACGGGGTCACCACACAGATGCAGTGAATGGACAAGTAGGTTGCCCGTAGGCTATAGAGGTCATCCATTGGTCGATTCAAGGTTGCAGCGAGGTGGCTGACGATCTCAATTTGCATGTCAGTAGGGAGCGCTGTCAGTGACATGATTGCCGGCGTGGATGGAGCTACGGTGTGTGGACGGCGGCGAGCCAGAGGGTTGGAGAGGCGGAGTGGCGCGACGTGCGTTGATTGAGGGGGAGGCGGGTGTCGCACCCAATTTTGCATAGCAAAATCAAGTACTCATATATGTGCGCCCAGGATGTCCAAACACACATATAATCTCAAATGGTGATAATATCAAAGTAAAGTACTTTATTACATCGCATATCTCATCACAAAGTTATCACATAGTCTTGCTCATCAGCAACAATACTACTTAAAGCGAAAAACTAAACCCATGTCGTCACAGGGACTCCAACTGGTGGACTTCCAACTAGTAATCCCAGACATCTACTGGAAACTCCTCATATATGACATCTGTTACCCATCCGAGATTTTCATTGAATGTGAAACAAGTGTAAACGCACCATGCTTAGCAAGTATAACAAAGGGATCTATGAGGCTCAAAGGCTAGACACGGTTTGACTGCGGTTAGCAATTTTAGTTGGTCAAGTTTTATTACAACTGAATCACTATTTTAGTGAATAAACCAACCCAAGTTGTATTAATAATTAATCAAGGTTGAGTCAATCCAAAACCAACCATAGTAACCACTAATCATGAAGGATCTAGGCCGCTCGTGTTCGTGAGCCCGGCTGTTATAATAGGTTAAATTTTTCTACAGAAATTGTACAACTTTACCCATCGAGCCATGATTCCCAATGCCGGGGTTTGCAAAGCCCACACCACCTCCACCAAGGAAGCGTGGTAGGGTTTGACTACATAACCATTCACTAGTCGCACTAACAAGTTGTAGTTGCTAAGGTTTCAGTCGTCTAGCCGTATGCAGCCCTCCTCCAAGAGTGGCACTCATGGTCGCGGCATAATACGCATCCTAGAAGGAAATGAAACATATCAACTAGTGCCCCCACTTGCCCTTATGGAAAGCTATAAATGAGCTAGTACAATCTAGATACCAGGCTTAAGTTAGAGAAATTTGACACTCAGGGTTGTACGGAACCTCCTGGGTTATCGCTTCAGGATTGAGTCCTTATGGAGAGGCACTAGAGCACTCAACCCAGTACTCTAGCCCCCTAAGAGTTGCTAAAAAGTACCATTTTAACATGTTGTATATACCTGTAGTCATGTTTAATATTTATTTTAGGTTATGTGCTGCAACAACTATCCAAAATGCATCCCAAACCATAGGTAACAAGGATATGTAGTACAAGAAATAATCTATGTAAAGTCCTTAAGGCCGATTCAAATTTAAACACATGCATATGTATGAATTATAGAGTTCATAGGTACAAGGGGTCTTTGCTACACTTGCCTTCCTCAAAGTTTCATTGAATAAGGAAACAAATATAATTGAAACAAAACAACAGGAAATCAAAAGCTACATAATACACTATATTTGAGGACAAATATCAAATGCTAGAATACACTATATTTCAGAGAGTGAAAGGACTAGTCTCTTTTTCCAAATTCCCATTCGAAAAATGGATTTCTTGACGAAGCCTACAGTCCATGCTGTAATACATAGCCCTTCCTTCCCATCCGTCTGCATCGCCGCAAGTGCCGCCTACGCAAGGAAGATCGCCGCGCACCTGCGCCAGTGGCCGCAACGACAACCATCCCCATGTTGTATTGTAGATCACCTTGACGGCCGGACGATGGCACAGCACACACCCCTTGTTGCTTATCCACCTACTCGTTGGTCCACCGCTGCTGCCTGCCGCCGCCTCCCGCGATTATTCCTCACCCTCGATCCGTCTCATGCACCGCCTCGTAGTGCCGTCGTGGCCGGCACCGCCATTGTGCCTATAGAGCAATATGGGGACTAGATAGGCCGCCAGATTGTGCCCGCCATCGGCGGCGCGGGTGAGATTGTCGAGGCATGGCTGGGGGCTACGCTTTTCCATGAATATGGTTTATATCCTGGTGAGGAAGCAAGCTTCTAGGTTATCGACTTGTGCCAGGCTAGCAAGGAGGGCATAGTAGTTGATGGGGTCGGCCCCCGTCCTCCCACGTTTGACCCGATCTAGTGCCAGATGCTGACCGACAACGGGGTCACCACACAGATGCAGTGAATGGACAAGTAGGTTGCCCGTAGGCTATAGAGGTCATCCATTGGTCGATTCAAGGTTGCAGCGAGGTGGCTGACGATCTCAATTTGCATGTCAGTAGGGAGCGCTGTCAGTGACATGATTGCCGGCGTGGATGGAGCTACGGTGTGTGGACGGCGGCGAGCCAGAGGGTTGGAGAGGCGGAGTGGCGCGACGTGCGTTGATTGAGGGGGAGGCGGGTGTCGCACCCAATTTTGCATAGCAAAATCAAGTACTCATATATGTGCGCCCAGGATGTCCAAACACACATATAATCTCAAATGGTGATAATATCAAAGTAAAGTACTTTATTACATCGCATATCTCATCACAAAGTTATCACATAGTCTTGCTCATCAGCAACAATACTACTTAAAGCGAAAAACTAAACCCATGTCGTCACAGGGACTCCAACTGGTGGACTTCCAACTAGTAATCCCAGACATCTACTGGAAACTCCTCATATATGACATCTGTTACCCATCCGAGATTTTCATTGAATGTGAAACAAGTGTAAACGCACCATGCTTAGCAAGTATAACAAAGGGATCTATGAGGCTCAAAGGCTAGACACGGTTTGACTGCGGTTAGCAATTTTAGTTGGTCAAGTTTTATTACAACTGAATCACTATTTTAGTGAATAAACCAACCCAAGTTGTATTAATAATTAATCAAGGTTGAGTCAATCCAAAACCAACCATAGTAACCACTAATCATGAAGGATCTAGGCCGCTCGTGTTCGTGAGCCCGGCTGTTATAATAGGTTAAATTTTTCTACAGAAATTGTACAACTTTACCCATCGAGCCATGATTCCCAATGCCGGGGTTTGCAAAGCCCACACCACCTCCACCAAGGAAGCGTGGTAGGGTTTGACTACATAACCATTCACTAGTCGCACTAACAAGTTGTAGTTGCTAAGGTTTCAGTCGTCTAGCCGTATGCAGCCCTCCTCCAAGAGTGGCACTCATGGTCGCGGCATAATACGCATCCTAGAAGGAAATGAAACATATCAACTAGTGCCCCCACTTGCCCTTATGGAAAGCTATAAATGAGCTAGTACAATCTAGATACCAGGCTTAAGTTAGAGAAATTTGACACTCAGGGTTGTACGGAACCTCCTGGGTTATCGCTTCAGGATTGAGTCCTTATGGAGAGGCACTAGAGCACTCAACCCAGTACTCTAGCCCCCTAAGAGTTGCTAAAAAGTACCATTTTAACATGTTGTATATACCTGTAGTCATGTTTAATATTTATTTTAGGTTATGTGCTGCAACAACTATCCAAAATGCATCCCAAACCATAGGTAACAAGGATATGTAGTACAAGAAATAATCTATGTAAAGTCCTTAAGGCCGATTCAAATTTAAACACATGCATATGTATGAATTATAGAGTTCATAGGTACAAGGGGTCTTTGCTACACTTGCCTTCCTCAAAGTTTCATTGAATAAGGAAACAAATATAATTGAAACAAAACAACAGGAAATCAAAAGCTACATAATACACTATATTTGAGGACAAATATCAAATGCTAGAATACACTATATTTCAGAGAGTGAAAGGACTAGTCTCTTTTTCCAAATTCCCATTCGAAAAATGGATTTCTTGACGAAGCCTACAGTCCATGCTGTAATACATAGCCCTTCCTTCCCATCCGTCTGCATCGCCGCAAGTGCCGCCTACGCAAGGAAGATCGCCGCGCACCTGCGCCAGTGGCCGCAACGACAACCATCCCCATGTTGTATTGTAGATCACCTTGACGGCCGGACGATGGCACAGCACACACCCCTTGTTGCTTATCCACCTACTCGTTGGTCCACCGCTGCTGCCTGCCGCCGCCTCCCGCGATTATTCCTCACCCTCGATCCGTCTCATGCACCGCCTCGTAGTGCCGTCGTGGCCGGCACTGCCATTGTGCCTATAGAGCAATATGGGGACTAGATAGGCCGCCAGATTGTGCCCGCCATCGGCGGCGCGGGTGAGATTGTCGAGGCATGGCTGGGGGCTACGCTTTTCCATGAATATGGTTTATATCCTGGTGAGGAAGCAAGCTTCTAGGTTATCGACTTGGGCCAGGCTAGCAAGGAGGGCATAGTAGTTGATGGGGTCGGCCCCCGTCCTCCCACGTTTGACCCGATCTAGTGCCAGACGCTGACCGACAACGGGGTCACCACACAGATGCAGTGAATGGACAAGTAGGTTGCCCGTAGGCTATAGAGGTCATCCATTGGTCGATTCAAGGTTGCAGCGAGGTGGCTGACGATCTCAATTTGCATGTCAGTAGGGAGCGCTGTCAGTGACATGATTGCCGGCGTGGATGGAGCTACGGTGTGTGGACGGCGGCGAGCCAGAGGGTTGGAGAGGCGGAGTGGCGCGACGTGCGTTGATTGAGGGGGAGGCGGGTGTCGCACCCAATTTTGCATAGCAAAATCAAGTACTCATATATGTGCGCCCAGGATGTCCAAACACACATATAATCTCAAATGGTGATAATATCAAAGTAAAGTACTTTATTACATCGCATATCTCATCACAAAGTTATCACATAGTCTTGCTCATCAGCAACAATACTACTTAAAGCGAAAAACTAAACCCATGTCGTCACAGGGACTCCAACTGGTGGACTTCCAACTAGTAATCCCAGACATCTACTGGAAACTCCTCATATATGACATCTGTTACCCATCCGAGATTTTCATTGAATGTGAAACAAGTGTAAACGCACCATGCTTAGCAAGTATAACAAAGGGATCTATGAGGCTCAAAGGCTAGACACGGTTTGACCTGCGGTTAGCAATTTTAGTTGGTCAAGTTTTATTACAACTGAATCACTATTTTAGTGAATAAACCAACCCAAGTTGTATTAATAATTAATCAAGGTTGAGTCAATCCAAAACCAACCATAGTAACCACTAATCATGAAGGATCTAGGCCGCTCGTGTTCGTGAGCCCGGCTGTTATAATAGGTTAAATTTTTCTACAGAAATTGTACAACTTTACCCATCGAGCCATGATTCCCAATGCCGGGGTTTGCAAAGCCCACACCACCTCCACCAAGGAAGCGTGGTAGGGTTTGACTACATAACCATTCACTAGTCGCACTAACAAGTTGTAGTTGCTAAGGTTTCAGTCGTCTAGCCGTATGCAGCCCTCCTCCAAGAGTGGCACTCATGGTCGAGGCATAATACGCATCCTAGAAGGAAATGAAACATATCAACTAGTGCCCCCACTTGCCCTTATGGAAAGCTATAAATGAGCTAGTACAATCTAGATACCAGGCTTAAGTTAGAGAAATTTGACACTCAGGGTTGTACGGAACCTCCTGGGTTATCGCTTCAGGATTGAGTCCTTATGGAGAGGCACTAGAGCACTCAACCCAGTACTCTAGCCCCCTAAGAGTTGCTAAAAAGTACCATTTTAACATGTTGTATATACCTGTAGTCATGTTTAATATTTATTTTAGGTTATGTGCTGCAACAACTATCCAAAATGCATCCCAAACCATAGGTAACAAGGATATGTAGTACAAGAAATAATCTATGTAAAGTCCTTAAGGCCGATTCAAATTTAAACACATGCATATGTATGAATTATAGAGTTCATAGGTACAAGGGGGTCTTTGCTACACTTGCCTTCCTCAAAGTTTCATTGAATAAGGAAACAAATATAATTGAAACAAAACAACAGGAAATCAAAAGCTACATAATACACTATATTTGAGGACAAATATCAAATGCTAGAATACACTATATTTTAGAGAGTGAAAGGACTAGTCTCTTTTTCCAAATTCCCATTCGAAAAATGGATTTCTTGACGAAGCCTACAGTCCATGCTGTAATACATAGCCCTTCCTTCCCATCCGTCTGCATCGCCGCAAGTGCCGCCTACGCAAGGAAGATCGCCGCGCACCTGCGCCAGTGGCCGCAACGACAACCATCCCCATGTTGTATTGTAGATCACCTTGACGGCCGGACGATGGCACAGCACACACCCCTTGTTGCTTATCCACCTACTCGTTGGTCCACCGCTGCTGCCTGCCGCCGCCTCCCGCGATTATTCCTCACCCTCGATCCGTCTCATGCACCGCCTCGTAGTGCCGTCGTGGCCGGCACCGCCATTGTGCCTATAGAGCAATATGGGGACTAGATAGGCCGCCAGATTGTGCCCGCCATCGGCGGCGCGGGTGAGATTGTCGAGGCATGGCTGGGGGCTACGCTTTTCCATGAATATGGTTTATATCCTGGTGAGGAAGCAAGCTTCTAGGTTATCGACTTGTGCCAGGCTAGCAAGGAGGGCATAGTAGTTGATGGGGTCGGCCCCCGTCCTCCCATGTTTGACCCGATCTAGTGCCAGACGCTGACCGACAACGGGGTCACCACACAGATGCAGTGAATGGACAAGTAGGTTGCCCGTAGGCTATAGAGGTCATCCATTGGTCGATTCAAGGTTGCAGCGAGGTGGCTGACGATCTCAATTTGCATGTCAGTAGGGAGCGCTGTCAGTGACATGATTGCCGGCGTGGATGGAGCTACGGTGTGTGGACAGCGGCGAGCCAGAGGGTTGGAGAGGCGGAGTGGCGCGACGTGCGTTGATTGAGGGGGAGGCGGGTGTCGCACCCAATTTTGCATAGCAAAATCAAGTACTCATATATGTGCGCCCAGGATGTCCAAACACACATATAATCTCAAATGGTGATAATATCAAAGTAAAGTACTTTATTACATCGCATATCTCATCACAAAGTTATCACATAGTCTTGCTCATCAGCAACAATACTACTTAAAGCGAAAAACTAAACCCATGTCGTCACAGGGACTCCAACTGGTGGACTTCCAACTAGTAATCCCAGACATCTACTGGAAACTCCTCATATATGACATCTGTTACCCATCCGAGATTTTCATTGAATGTGAAACAAGTGTAAACGCACCATGCTTAGCAAGTATAACAAAGGGATCTATGAGGCTCAAAGGCTAGACACGGTTTGACTGCGGTTAGCAATTTTAGTTGGTCAAGTTTTATTACAACTGAATCACTATTTTAGTGAATAAACCAACCCAAGTTGTATTAATAATTAATCAAGGTTGAGTCAATCCAAAACCAACCATAGTAACCACTAATCATGAAGGATCTAGGCCGCTCGTGTTCGTGAGCCCGGCTGTTATAATAGGTTAAATTTTTCTACAGAAATTGTACAACTTTACCCATCGAGCCATGATTCCCAATGCCGGGGTTTGCAAAGCCCACACCACCTCCACCAAGGAAGCGTGGTAGGGTTTGACTACATAACCATTCACTAGTCGCACTAACAAGTTGTAGTTGCTAAGGTTTCAGTCGTCTAGCCGTATGCAGCCCTCCTCCAAGAGTGGCACTCATGGTCGCGGCATAATACGCATCCTAGAAGGAAATGAAACATATCAACTAGTGCCCCCACTTGCCCTTATGGAAAGCTATAAACGAGCTAGTACAATCTAGATACCAGGCTTAAGTTAGAGAAATTTGACACTCAGGGTTGTACGGAACCTCCTGGGTTATCGCTTCAGGATTGAGTCCTTATGGAGAGGCACTAGAGCACTCAACCCAGTACTCTAGCCCCCTAAGAGTTGCTAAAAAGTACCATTTTAACATGTTGTATATACCTGTAATCATGTTTAATATTTATTTTAGGTTATGTGCTGCAACAACTATCCAAAATGCATCCCAAACCATAGGTAACAAGGATATGTAGTACAAGAAATAATCTATGTAAAGTCCTTAAGGCCGATTCAAATTTAAACACATGCATATGTATGAATTATAGAGTTCATAGGTACAAGGGGTCTTTGCTACACTTGCCTTCCTCAAAGTTTCCTTCTTGGTACTGCTAGTCACCCAACTGATCCTCAGCAACCTCAAACTGATCACCCTCTAAACGTGTTCCAATTTACCAATCAAGCATCAATTCCAGTCATCACATGCATACAAATATACTTATATTAGAATAGTACACCAAACTGTAAAAATAGAGATTGAAAAGCTTATAAAACTAATCTACATATTGCTATGAACACATGAGCGAAAGAATCACTCTAATCGGATTTAAAACGCAAAAGTTATGCATAATACACGTTTCAATGGCATTTCTGTAAATAAACCGAACTCAAATTTGAATTTAAATTTAAACTAATAAAATCTGAATTTTAACGACTTCTGGATGGCGCGTACTATTATTAAAAAACACAGGGGCTAAAATAGATAAATACAGGACTAAAAGTAAATGCTTTTGAACTGATGTTGGACTGCGGGAAAACAGAAGGGCTAAAGCGCCAAAGTGCGCTCGGCTGACCGTGGTTTGACCGCGTCGTCGTTGACTCGGCACGACGTGGCGCACGCTGGTTGGCCCGGTGCACCAGGTGTGCGGTGGGCGCGCTGACGTGGACGCATTGCGCTGCGTCTAGGGTCCATGGTGGACCGTTCATAACCCCGAAGGGGTACACTCTGATCAGAGTCGCCCAACATAGATTGGACAGCGGGGAACAAAGGGGAGGATTCCCCACCACCGGCACAGTGGCTCCGGTGAGCCCGCCATGGCCGATGGCAAGCCAAGCCCACCAGTGTGCACCAGGGCGGCGATTCCGGCCGCGCCATGCCAAACGGACAACACCGGGATGACAAGTGTGACAAGGCAAACTCATACAGGAATAAAGAGAGGGCGAGGAAGCATGTCTGGATGATGGCCCCGCAGTGGCGCCATGGCCGGCGTGATCTGAAACTAGCCAATACGGTGTTCTAGTGCATAAAACGGAAGGATAAAGGCACGGGGTCGATGAGAGGTATACCGCAGTTCCAACGAAAGCGTTCGCGATGTCTGGGAAGGCTCCAAGAGGTCTAGCAACGTGCGGCGGTGGATTGAAGAGAGAAAAGGGCATCGGTGAGCTCAAATTTGGACCAAACCATGATTAAAACAAGAAAGGAGAGCACCTACGATCATAGCGAAGCACCACGAAGCTCCCTGGCATGTTCGCGGCGGCAATCGGGCTCCAAAATGGCGAATTAGAGGTGGTATTGCGTGTGCGTCCGAACAGAGAGTGAAAGCAAGAGAGGGAGGGGCTCAGCATGGGCTTTATAGGCGAGCGGGGGCGGTTGAAGTGGAAATGGATGCCGGCGTCACTGCCGAACTTGAAGGCGCCCCCTTAATGGTCTCCATCACTCGGGTTTTCAAAGAAGCAATGAAGACGGCGATGAAGGCAAGCTCGGGATTCCTAGCGCGAGGAAGGAGAACGGTGGGTGGCAGACGAGCGGGCCCCACTATGCAGTGAGAGAGAGGGAGGGCGTGAGCGGGCTGCTCCACTCGGGCTACCGAGCAGGCCACGGGATGGGCCAAGGCGTTGGACGCCGAGCTAGGCCTCATGCATGAGAAAGGAGTGGTGAAGGGGTAACGCGGGTTTGGGCCACCAATGGCTCAAGGCCATTCCAGGTGCCAGGGAAAAGAAGAAAAAGGCCTGGGCTGGTTGTGGGCTTGGGCGGAAAGAAGAAAAGAAGAAAGTTTTAAAAAGGAAATCCTTTTCTATTTTTAGAGCTTTGAAGATTGATCAAATTCAAATGAAATTTGTATGCAACCTCAAACAATCTAGCCCTACACTCAACCAAAAATAGTATGCTTCAGCATGAATGCAACAAACATGTTTCTAAATCTTATATTTAATTTTAATTAGCCAAAAATTAGTATTTAAGCTAGGTTAAAATGCACAAAAATTAATTTAATGCTCAAATTTAATTACTAAATTCTAAATAAATCTTTAGGGTGTTACAGGAAGGGGAGGCGTCCGAGCGGTGGTTATTGTAGGAGTTCTCTAAATACCCTCTGTGAACTGGCGTGGGAACTTGCAAGGACGACACGGTTCAGATTACCAGGTGGGCAGGCGACTGGGTGCATTGATTGTACACTGTTTCCAATCCTAGGAGTCAAAATGTGAAACGGGGGATGCCAACCAACCGTGAAGCTTTCATCATTGCATCCTATGGGAGAGCAACCATTTGGCTCTCCTCTTTAACCATCGTCGCGCCCTGTGGGAGAGCAACCGTTCAGCTCTCCTCTTTAAAATGGCTAGTAGGCTATAGACAGCACCACCAATTAGGATATTCTCTCATACATACGTACCAGTACACATCACATCACCTCCTGTGATCCCTACTCGCCAGCCGATCCCTACTCATCGGCGGCGCGTAGAGCGAGCAATGGGCACTGGTCATCTGGCAAGTATTCCACTGACCACCAAGACGAGGACGGCAAGGAGGTGAATCAATCGACGCCAAGCCCCGAGCGTGAGGAGGAGCCCATCGAAGACGACAGGGAGCCCACAGAAGAAGACGAGGAGCCCGCCGATGACGATGAGGAGGAGGCGCTGCAGGCGGTAGAGGAGGAGGAGGCACCGGTGGGGAGCAACTAGAAGTGCTGGCTCAACCCTCCATCCCCCAACATGATCGTGGAGGACGAGGTGACTCCTCGTCGGAGTAGGACCACGAGGAGGGCGGTGACAACGACGATGGTGGGGGCAGCGGCGTCGATCAGTAGATTTAGTTAATTACTACAGTAGCTGTAGGTCTAGTACTAACTAATAGTAGTACAATGGTGGGTGCGTTGTAGTACACTTTTGGTCTATTTCGAATGGCCTCATGTACCTAGATAAATATTAGGAATTAGGAATCAATATAATGGCGGTTTTAACTATTTTGGAGTGCTTTTCATGTATTTTGGAATGTGCTTTTGATGAGGGCGCACCGGTAATGGCTTTCTTTGAATAGTGGACAGCATTGCAACGAAATGAACAAACTGATATAAACACTGAACAAACAATGAATAAACAAGCACACTGCCAAGTATAGATTGAGATACATCAGTATTATTGACATCCAGATACATACCACAATTAACTAAGTTCAAACCATCGCCTAACTCATCTTGTTGCTCTTCCGCTTCTGCACCATTTTTGCATGTCTGGCCTATGGCAAAACGAGGGGGGCGGACTGTCCTTTGGTTGTTGATTTTGCATGTCCAAGATAAAAGAGCTAACTGGACACCTAATATATGGTCTGGTCTCATCTAATACAACATGGCCAGACTGTGCTTTGGTGGCATAAAAGATTAGGCACCGATTCCTGGGTTGGTTTTGTAGAGCTAGGCATGGCTACATGCATAATAAAAGGAGAGCAATGCTACTAGAAAGATAACATAACATCAAACCATACTTCATATATATATATATGTGGAGTATAGCAACGATAAGAGTTCAGACTACATTACCATGCCTTCATTGACCATAATAAGAGGAAAACATGCCACACTAGTCATACAACTACTACATAAACATACTAGTTCTAACTACAGATGGTTAACATGACTTCGTAGTAGTAATGAGCACCAGGAAGCATACTCATCCTAACTACAAATGTTTATATGACTTGATACTACTAATTAATTCAATGAACGGTGCGATCCTACAGCTCTAAGCACGTCATGCAACAAGGGTACCAATAGGCACGATCAAAATCCAATGCCTGCAAGGTAAACCTGCCTAGGTTGAAACCAGCAAACCTCTCTGCCATGTCGAACCAGAGGATCACTTCACTTGCTACCATCGTGGGGTGCTGGGAGCCGATCCGGTGAAGGCGAGCTGGACCACATTGAGGCCACCACTATAGAGCCCTCGGACATGTCCTCGGCGGACGGTGAGTGGGACCACAATGTTGCAGGAGACCCGCTCCCACCTTGGGGTGCCAGGAGCGGATCTGGCGACGGCGAGCTTGACCACAATGGTGCCACTGACGACGATGAGGTGGACCGCACCGGGAGCGATGGTGGTGATCGAACCAACAGTGCTGGTGGCGTCAACGTCATTGTTGTGGGCGATGGGGAGACCAATGCCAACCTAGGGGATGGCGTGCGGGACCGCGATGGTGCCTGCGACGATGGTGAGTGGACTGCACCGGGAGCGGCGGTGGCGAGCAAACCACTGGTGCCGGTGGCGTCAACGTCGTCACTGTGGGCAACTAGGAGACAAATGGCAGCCTAGGAGATGGCGTGTGGGAGTGCGACGGGTACCAACAGTCATCGAAGCGGGGTGCGCTAGCGCATTGGAGGAAGCGTGGACCGAAGCCCAGCCATGGTTCCTCGAGGACCTGGAGCGCTTCATGTGACGCCTTCATGGGAACCGATGGAGAGGCGGAGGTGGGGACTTTATGAGGCAGTGCGAGGCTAGGGCTTTTGGCATTAGAAGGGGAGCGAGGCTAGGCTTTCTACACACAGGGACGCTAGGGCTGGAATAGGCTTCTGACGTGACCGCATGATGTTCATCATTACTAGTACTATTTGAGTAGTGAATATTTTAGATGGTCGGACCTTCTGTTATCCAGTGAAGTATACAGTGCAGTCCATTCTAGGCAGTCGCAGGCTCGCGGTAGCCGAGGGGTAGGAGCAAGCTAGAGATGGCTACTACATGGTTTCATAGGTTCTAATCATCTGCACACCCTCGGCTGTGTTTGAAGCTGCCGCTTCAGGAATCCAATACCCTACTACTTCATGCATGCCGCCACAAATGGTGTAACTCCTATTTGTAGCACAGCCAATCAGGCAAAAGTTCTACTCATAGCTGAGTATAAGAGTTATATGTCCAGCCCATTCAAATTTACGATGCTCGGACTATCAGGTGAACATACGGTTTATGAGAAGCAGGTAAATGTCATTTCAACTAATATCGTAGAGGGACATGGTCGGGGGAAAAGTTGTGAGCGAGAGGGTTGGGAAAATGCAAACAGGTGAGCAAAGGGGGAGCCAAAAGGTAGGTGGTTGATGCAATGCTATCGGATGGGGAAGGGGATGAGAGTGAAGCGAATGCGGCAGGAAAGCTGGACACAAGAAGTGAATCGAGAGAAAGAGCTTTTGACCACCATGACACGCTTGACACCTGAATGCCTAGTAGCACTCCTCCAATCCGAGACAAACTTCAATCGAGGCACCCCCCATCCGACAACGATGGTGCCAAGAGGACGTTGACGGAACCACCCAGAAAATAAACCGCCATATATCATAATGGGCTGGTATTCCTAGGAAGCCCTCGCACTACTGATGAACATCTAGAGGTGGAGGATCCCCTCTAGGGTTAAGTCATGGAGGCGAGCCCATAGTAGTAGAGCAACCACCTCAGTAAGGGGTGCTTAGGTAGCCCAAACCCAAGAAGGTGGAAAGGGACAAAATAGACAACCTCATTTTCCTTCGTTCTTGGCTCCACTTTGTTTCTCGCTAGGACTCTCCACACGAGCTCCTCGGCAGCCTTCGGGATCACCCCCCTCTCTCGCAACTGGTCGAACTCAGCCCGGTCGATAGATGACCTCATCCACTCCACCATGGTCATGGCAGGAGGCATCGTCGACGCAGTAGGGTGGAAGGCAAAAGCTTTGGGATGGAATTAGGAGCTCTGGAGAGAGAAGGCAGCAGGGATAACCTTCCCTCTTGTGCCTTTGTCTCTACTATTATAGTTTGGGGCCGCCGACCATCCCACGACTGAGATGTTTGCGTGGGTGGGAAGCAGGGCTTCGCCCAGTCCTGTCAAAGCGACGGGCCAGGAGGTGACGTCCCCTGCTGTAACAGGCTGCTAACGCCACCCACGCCTGCGTGGGAATGCAGGAGCACGTCATCCGGGTAGTCAAGATTTCAGACGACCGGACCTTGTGTGATCCTATGAAGTATAGACAGTGCGGTCTAATCCAAGCAGTCATGATAGTCGAGGGGTACACTGAGGACTTGCTTCAATTTCTCTTGGTTTGCAGAGGCACACATCAGATTATAAAAACCAAATTTTGAATAAAATTATCTTTGCTACATAGTTCTTACAAGTTCAACAAATCTTATCAACTACACAAAAATAAGACAAGTTGGGTTGAACACAGATCAAAGCCACTCATGACTACTACTACTACTTATACAAATGTTGTGACTGAGTGCACTCCGTTGGCAATAGTTTTACTCATAGCTCTGTACTGTATAGTGTCTGACAAGATCAAATGTACCGCATCCGGACTTTCTTGCGAGTGCAGTAAAATATGAACAGCTATCTGGATGCTCTGTTTCGGTGGCTCATTTCTTGATGTGTGTTTCTCAAAAGGCATGCTCCTCAGAAATCGTGGAGATGTGCCTTGCACTATTGCCTTACCTCCCACTATCGCTCGACATTTGCTGGAACTCCATCGGTCTTGCACGTCTCCTGCTATAAAAACAGAGGAAAAATTGGGGAGTTAGTACAGTTGCCTTGTAACCTTGTGAACTCACCTTTCCTGCTCGTCGCCTCCTCCCTAGCACCTCATTCTTCAAGCTTGAACTATGGCGGTAGAGAAGCGTCCAAGGGAGGAGACGATATTGCGGGACCTAGACATGACCAGACAGGCTCTCCACATAGAGAACCAGGGGGCAGAGCGGCTGCGGTCGTGCCTCTCTGCTGCGGAGACGGCACTTGCCGTAGCCGATAGGGAGATGGCCGTGGCTGAGGCCACAACGGGTTAAATGTAGGCGCAGCTCGTTGGTAAGGCATTGCCATTACTGTATCTTCTTGTCTTGTGTGGACCGCATCTTATTAATTGGTAGGGTTTTCTTCATTCTTGCTCTTTTAGCCATCATGGAGCAGCTGAACGCCGCATCCATGCTGCCGGTGGGGCCGAACTTCCTTGAGCACGTCCATGCTTTGCCGGCGTAGATCAGGGAGGTAGTGACGCATGGCGTTCGCTATGGGGCTGCGTTAGCCCTGGCTGCCACCCACCTCCGTTCAGACAAGGATTTGCGTGCGGTGGAGCCGTAGTTCCTGCCAGAGCTGCCGGTCCAAAGGGCTTCATATGATTTTTCCTATTGGATTTGGATCCTTCAAAATTCCTGTTTCTCCTCCATTCCAAAGTAGCCATAAGTTTTAGATTTTCTTTTGTCCATTTCTTGGGATTCAATTTTGTAGTGTTGGTGGGCCCCGAATAGAAGGGGAGATCTCCCCACGCGAAAATTTGATTTTTGGCAAAAATTTCGCACTGCGCCGAGCAGTCCCGCCAACACGCACAAAAAATTAGATATCTCTCTTTTGCCCTCCGCTCGGAAATTAGGTTTACCATGCCATCGATTTTAGACAAGGGCATTTGTGGTACTGTGATGGCCACATAAAAGTGCATGGAGTCACCGTCTCCACCTCCATCTCCATCCTCCAGCCACCACCGTCTCTCCTCCCGCTCTAAATCCTAGCCCCATGGGATACCCCTTGGAGGACTACCGACGATATTCTGTCGACACTTGGTGCGCTAGGTAGGGGTCATGCGCGCTGATCCCTGGCGAACTAGATGGCATAACTCAAGATCAATATCCTTCGTGGAAACTCGACTGATCGCGTAGACATCCTTTGACAACCACGACGAATCTTCGAGCAGCACGCGTCACCAAGTCTAGGCACCGCTATCTCTGCAGTAACTGAACCAATCGGCTACTGGCGGCCCAATAGATGGCAAGTTCGAGTCGGCAGGGGAATCTAGACGAGGTCACGCTGCTCAAGCCGTTCGCATATCGCCAGTTTGGTATTTGGTGAAGGTCACTTCCCTGCACAACGTCAAGCTTGCCTCCTACTCTGCCTATGGAAATTTCACAACGCAACGGAGCTGGCTGCCGGCGGAGCTAGCGCTGTGCATGGGACCGCAACACACCGAAGCCAGTGCCAACTCCTAGGCTTCATCGACACGCCAAGCTGCATCCACATGGGACTACGGGAGTCCTACTCTGGCCCAATCAAACATGCACAAGAGTACTACAATTGGATCGGGCATGCATAATGATTGGTTGCCACCACATGCAAACCAAGATACGACAGATCAACTTGCATATACATGCATCACGTGTAGGCTTTACATACTTACATCTACACCGCCATGCAAGCTACCAAGACTTGCATGTACACATGCATCCACGTATGGGGAAGGAAGGCTACGTGTTATACGTCTATGTATGAAGCAAATCAGTTACACATCTTCGTACGTGGATTGACAACGCCAAGCTCCGACTACGCCTATCTTACTCCAACACAAGATCAACTTCGTTCCAGCCGTCAAGCGTGCTACCCACATCGCCGACCAGATAACGCCATACGCCGCCGACCAGACATTGTCTAAAGCTAAGTCACGATTTAATATTCTTCTAAATATTCTCCAATCTTCATATATTTCCATGATGTTTCTCCGAGCTATTTTCTCCATGTTTGTCCTCCAAACGATTTTTTTCATGCATACCATCTTAAAGATGATATACAGCTAAGTTTAAGGCGAACCCCCGAACAGTCATGTTGACGCTCGAATGTCCCCAGAGATGGCCCTGTCTTCGGCTCCTCCCTACACATGCATGAGTGTCTGCCCTCTGCGTTATGGGTGGTTGACAGTGGCTCCTTAGCGACCCTTTGTTCTCCCGACACGCACACGGGCTCCACGCTCTGCGTTATGGTTAACGGTCTAGCTAGGGCTGGAGTCTCAGCTACACACTAACTGGTCGAGCGGTTTATATTGAATATAAATACATCTTCAGAATAACACTAAGTGTTCACCCCAACTGATCGCCGAGCTGCATACGCTATTTCATCACCATTGCTGATTCTTCTCCGGAGTTCGTATATTTTAACATCATGTACTACCCGTCCTACATATTTGTATTGTAGGATCATCGTCCAGGTGATCGGACACCTGGTGCTCAGACTTCTCCACTGATCTACTGGTCGGACCGCTAGGTTCATGGACTTCGTCACTGACCAGTTGATCAGACTGTTCGCTGAACGCTTCTACTAAATGCTCACTTCACCGCCTACTAATTGACTGGACTGTTCGTCGCTCGTGCTTCATCATCAGCTATGCTCAGGACTCCTCGATGTTCAAGCATCGCTAGCTATGTCGAGGACTCCTCGGTGCTCGGACATCGCCAGCTATGCTGGGGACTCCTCGGTGCTCGGACATTGCCAGCTACGCCCGGGACTCCTCGGTGCTCGGACATCACCAGCTACGCTGGGGACTCCTCGGTGCTGAGACATCGCTAGCTACGTCGGGGACTCCTCGGTGCTCGGACATCGCCAGTTACGTTGGGGACTCCTCAGTGCTCGAACATTGCTAGCTATGCTAGGGACTCCTCTGTGTTTGGATTCTTCATGCAAGCATCGCCAGCTAAGCTGAGGACTCCCTTGGTGGTCGGATCTTGCTACGTCTCATCGGTGTGCTATTAAGTTGCTCCATACTATTTGGATCAGGGTGCTGATCTTGGGTAGCACATCTAGGGTCTTGATACGTGCATGTCAAATTACGTCAGCAAGCTTTTAGACTTCTTTTCTTTGACCCTGCTACAAGATTCATTCTTCATATTCCAGTAGGCTCAGGGACTAAGTGGCTACACTTCACCTAGCGGTGAATGTAGTGCTTATTTCTTGATTTACCCTCCTTATTGATGAAGTCTAAGTGGCTACACTTCTCCTAAGTGGAAGAATTTTTAAATTTTATCTTGAGCCCCTTACATCCTACTAGCAAGCCTTACTTGGTTAAATCCAAGGTCTCCTAACCAGTTAAACTGGTGGGCTCCTACTTTCACCGCTCAGTTCACTAGTTAAACTGGTCGGCTTCGACTTCCACTGCTCAGATCATCGGTTAAGCTGATCGGTTTCGACTTCCACTGCTCGGATCACTAGTTAAACTGATCGGCTTCACGTTAAAGTGCTCGGACTTGTTCAAGACAGCATTGCTCAAAGGATACAAGGTGCTTGGGGTCTAGCTGTGGGGGGTATGACCCCAGATACCCATGGTAGGCCACATGGGCTGCGGCCCTAGGGGCAGCCTAGCCCACAAGACGAAGCCTTGTGGAGCATGGCGCTGCTCGGCGTGTCCCGCAAGACACCAGGAAGATATCCTGAAGATACTATGAGATCAGTTAGGATACGTATGATCCCATGATTTCTATAATCTGTTATTACTTTCCAGTTATCTCCTAGATCTAACCGACTTGTAACCCTGGCCCCAAACTATATAAGGCAGACAGGGACCCCCTCCAAACACACGCAATATCATACGATAGCCAATACAATCCAATAGACCACAGGAGTAGGGTATTACGTCACGCCGACAGCCCAAACCTGTCTAACTATTGTGTCTCTGTTGCCTTCTTGTTCTCAATTACACGCATCCCTATCGATCAATCTACTTTTGTGGGATACCCCTCGGAGGACTACCGATGATATTCTGTCGACAGTAATCCATATCTGTAACCTATTGTTTATTGCTTAAATGTCATAGTATGTAATCCATATTAGTACATGTTCATTGTGCTTATGTAGAGGGTGTTTGGTTGAGGGCTACCGGCCGCCATGCCACAAACTGTGGCTCACCACGGGAACTGGAGCAGCTATTTGGTTGCTAACTTAAATTAGGCTACCATAGCTTTACTCAGTAGAGAATGAGCCGTAAGAGTGTGGCGGATGAAAACCCCGCCAACGCCACAACTCACCACAGCGTGGCTATGTGTGGCCAAGATCCAAAAAGCCCCGTAATCCATATCAATATGAAACCTGCGTTACTTGTTATGAACTCATCTCTTGGGTTTTCAATTAAAGTCCTCTTCCACTATCTGTAACCTAATGTTTACTGCTTGATTTCACAGGAAGCTATGTGTCGCGGGGTCGAAACCACGATAAGCATGTTGTTCGAGTCGGTGTCAGAGTATGGGGTCTCAGGTAGCTTGGGTGGACTCAGGAACATAAGAATCACATAGAGAAGAAGCAACGGTTTATCCTGGTTCGGGCCAATTCGGTCCCAACGTCCAGCAGCTAATGATCCTTATACTCAAGAGCACCCAAAATCTAGGGGTTTACAACAGAGTGTAAAGGAAGAAGAGTTGGTAGGGGGTTAGCTCGGTGCTAATCCTAAGGTTGCCTCACCACTGGTGGAGTCTCCCCCTCGTTAAAGAGGAAGGAGATGATAGGATACGGTGGAGGAGAGGCTCTTAGTGCCTCTCTCTGGGTTGCCTTGCTCTTGGTGTAGTGCGGAGGTAGATGGAATGGAATGGAGTGTCTGGTGATCGAACTCATATCCTCCCCCCTCTAGGTCCGACCTTATCCATTATATAATGAGATAGGTCTGGTACAAGGTGGTTTGAGGGTTCTAGTCTATGGTCTACATGCACCAGAGTCTAGGAGGGCCTTGCAGCAGTGTGCCATGGACCATTGAGGAGCCTTGGAGCCGAAGAAGCCTAGGCATCGTTCGGCTGCTCTGTTCTAACACTCTACGTGTCAAATGGTGTCGGCTTGGACCGGTCTCCCCTAGGTGAGACCTTCTGGAGCCTTCTTGGTAGCGAAGGAGGTCGGCTCTAGGGGCAAACGCATGGGCTCGGAAGCTCCTGAGCCCCCAGACGCCGTGGGAAGCTTTGTCTTCTTATGTCACGTCCCGGACGTGAACCAGTCAGAGGAGCAGATGGCAGGGTCACGCCTTGGGAGCGACGCTAGGGAGCCCCTAGGCATTGGTAGCCTAGGGCTTGTCTTCTTATGCCCGGGCCTTGGCTGGCATCGTTAGCCAGGTAGGATCCAAGGACCGGGCTTGGTCGTGCCGTAGATCGGGAGCCTAAGGCTCAGGGAAGCCCCTAGCCCTAGGCAGAATCTATGGTTGAGTCAGGCTTGGCCGAGTCACTTTGCCAGAGGGTGCACATGAGCGTGCCTGATGGGCATAGTCCTCGAGCCCCTGGGTGATCCTAAAGGGGTCGGTCAGGGGGTCTTCTTTGTTCGAGAACCATTGGACCCGAGGCTTAACATACCTGTATGTTTGGATCTCATCAGGAGCCCCCAAGCCCTTCATGGTTTCCCCTGGCATGATGGCGACAAAGGGCTGAATTTGATCTTCTAGTGACCGAACCCTCCTTGGTGGGGATGGCTTCTGCTGGCAATAGTGCTGTGCCCTGCTTGGGACCTTCTTCTCCAGTGTGATGGATGGTGCTTGGCTGTCGAGGCTGAGTGAAGATGATGCTAATCTCTTCGCGAGTCCATGTCGTAGGGGTCTTCGACTTGAGCGAGAGCTTGGCGGACTCGTCTGGGAGTTGCCAACTATAGGCTTGGGGGTTCCCTCCTTTCTGATCGGAGCCTGCTGTGGGCCAGGTGATCAAGAGCGCTGGGCTCTGGCTTGGGGCCATCTAATCATCCGGAGCTCCACGCCCTTCTGAGGGCTGCGATAACAGGACCCGATCCTCTCAAGCTGACCTTCTAGGGCCGACCCTCTGTAGCCATAGATCGGGGAAGAGGGAGCATGCTGAGGCTCAGATGGAGGCCATCATTGGGCCCACTACTCAGCGGCTCCTGACCCAATTCCGAGGAGTTGGTTGGTTTTTGCGGGATGCGCCACTCGAGTGCCTATTGATCGGGGGCTCAGGCTGCTCCTTCTGGGGAGCCAGCGTAGCCCTTGAGGCCATTGTGGGGCCTCCTTGCCAGCGGAGGGGGCTGCTTCTGGGTGTGTCCCGTCCGCTGACGCCTTGCGTAGGCATTTGATGGTGTCTGGGCCATGGTTTCTGGTGGAGGAGTTATGACACACGCGAGTGCCCCTGTGCCACCCTGTCTTGTCTGAGAGATGGGACGTCGGGCCACATGGAGTAGATCTGGTGGAGGAGCCATAGTAGTTGGTGCATGTGGATTTGAGTCATCGATGATAGCCGGTGGGCCTAGGGGGAGGCGAATCCCACCAAGTCCCACGAGGAGGGATGCGCAGAGTGGGCAGCTCGCGTGGTGGAAAGTGGAGCAGGGACTTGACTCATTGCCAGTGGTTCCCTGACTCCACCTTTACTGCATGACCATCATCACACAATCACCTGGAGGCATGCTGCGGGGATTGAAGGGATGCCTAGCTGGTTCCCTAGGGTCCTTTGTAGCCGCTGATGGCTGATTGTAGTTCCCGAAGCCGCTCACAGCGCACCGCCTTTGGCAATAAAGGGAGGCCCCCAAGGGACATGGCATCTTCAATCCCTTCCTCTGGCCCACCCTCCAAGTGAGCTTAGTGCTATCCACCGGGCGACTGCTTCTTCGAGGGTGGAAGGACTCCAGCGAGGCGGCCACCACAACTACATGAAGTGCATAGGAGATACTCCATGGCGCTACATGGATCTCGCTTCATGTAGTGTGGGTGGCCACCGACCTTCTTTGGTCTTCGTCTGTGGCGAGGCCAATTGATCCATCAGGGGCCTTTTGTCTGGGACCCCCCATGCTTGCACCTGAAGTAGGTTTGGGGAGGCAAGCCCTCCCTAGCATGGTAGGTCAGCTTCCACTATAGGAACTCTCCTCGCTCCCTGAGGAGGAGAGGAGATCATCACAGGGTCAGGGGGCTGACCCTGTGCTGAGTTGGAGCGGTTTTTGCCACCGTATATTGTAATCGGGTCGTTTCCAATTGATGAAATGAAATTACTTTCGTGTGTAATCCTATTTTGCTCTTGCGTCATGCTTAGAGACTTGATCCCTCGTTGGGCTGGGCTATTACAATGATGGCCTCATTGGCCAAGATCGCCACGCCCGTGCTGCAAGCGGGTAAGTCCGTGAGAACCCCAGGTTTATGGTCATTCTGTGCCCCAGTCATGTCTCCTAGTGAGGAGATCCTCGGCTTCCTGAGCGAGCCACTCGTATAGTTCCTGAGCCCATCTGTCAGTACTCGAGGGCTCACTGCCTCCCTCATTGGGTCACCACAAGTGGCTCAAGTTAGTACTCGGACATCGTTTGTCACAACGGTCGGGGCGCTTCTAGGCACCCTAGCTATAGCAGCGTGGGCTCGCCTCCCGAACATCCATCGCACTTTTAGTTGCTTCGGGCAACCTTGAAGCACAGTGGGCCAGCCTTGAACCCTCGGCGATGCCCCTTCTATGGGGCCCTCGCACCGGCATGCGATGGGGTGGAATGATCTGATGAAGGATCGGGAGATAGGCAGATAGCTGCAAAGAAAATGTAGTTGACACAAGAGAGGGGAAAGAGGAGATAGCTGGTGATGCGATGGCCGGGGCCACTATGTTAGCACCTTGCCGATCTTTCACCTACTCCTCCTGCTGTGTCTGCCCGTCGTTGCCTCACTTGTGGGTCTTCTGCAGTGATCCTCCTTCAGAAAAGGTCAGGAAATGGCTAGCTCAGTTGATCCTCCGGTGCGGTCAAGCCATCGCTGGGATGGCTCGGGTCAAGGAAGACAGCAAGTAGAGCAAACAAAAGTAACGAAGTAAGAGGGTTAGGAGGATGGGACTTATCTTGGTTTTTGTTGTTGGAGAGGAAGGCCGGCGAATGAGGTCAGCAGGCGAGCCATGGCTTGGGAGGCGTAACCTCTGGGCAGATGGCTCTTCGATGGTCTTCCCTCATAGGGAAAGGTTGGAACTTAGCTCAATCGGGTCAGCCCCTTTTGGGGACCCGAGCGCCTGGATGGAGGGGCCAGCCGATACACAGCTATCGCTAGAGGTCTTGACCGCCTCACCAATGCTCGGTCGGTCGAGCACCGCCGCCGTCTTGGTTGCTTCCTCCACCGGTGCCCTTCCTGTGTCATGGCTAGGGCTGTCGAGAGCACGGGGGATAACAAGCGTGGCCGCTTGGGCGATGCAGTCTTGCTCGCAGTAGTAGGCTTGCTTGAAGGTGCCCTCAACGGTGATGTCCCACCTCGGGCCAGGCATCTTGAGCTTTAGGTAGGTGTAGTTGTGAACGGCCATGAACTTGGCAAAGCACGGTTGACCGAGGAGGGCATGGTAGACACTGGGGAAGTCGATGACCTCGAAGGTGAGTATCTCCTTGAGGAAGTTGTCTGGCTGGCCGAAGGTGACTTTAAGCCAGATACACCTAAGGGGCACGGCTTCCTTCATCGGCACGATCCCATAGAATAGCGCCTTGCTAGGGCGTCGGCTACTCCATGGGATGCCCATCTTGTCGAGGGTGCTGGTGTAGAGTATGTGGAGGCCGCTGGCCCGTCCATCAGCACCTTGGTGACACGCGTGGTGCCCACGATCGGGATGACCATGAGCGGGTAGTGTCCCCGATGAGGGACGCAATCGGGGTGATCCTCTTGGTCAAAGATGATGGCTGTCTCGGGCCATCGGAGCCATGTCAGGGCTGTGAGGGTGTGAACGGTGTTCACCTCCTGCTTGTTGATGTGGCGCTGCTGGTGGGATTCATACGCCTAGGAGCCCTCGAAGATCATGAGGCAACGCTCGGCCTTGGGGAACTCGTTGTCTTCCTCCTAGGCACCGTCCGTTGGGTCACCGGCCTTCAGGACAGGCTTCTGGGCCTTGGCCTATTGGCCGAGGGTGCTATGGATGTAGCCCTTCATGGCAGCGCAATCCTTGAGAAGATGCTTCGCCTACCCTCATGGAAGGGGTAGGGGACTAGAGTGCCTTCTCGAAGTGTTCTGGTCGTGCAGCGCGCCCGTGGGGCTGAGGTCTAGGAGCGCGGTCGACCGCTGCGACCATCTCCTCCCCGCAGCACTTTCGGTCCTTGTTCTGCCTATCATGGTGTCACTGGGACATGGCATGATCATCGACACCATCACCACCACTGAGGTGGCCGGTGGCCTTGGCTTTCCCACTAAAGTTGGCCTAGACGACCTCCTCGCTAGGGGTGTACTAGGTGGCGATGTCTAGGAGATTCCGCATTGTGCGTGGTGTCTCGCGGTTGAGTGCATAGGCGAGTGCCTCGTAGCTCATGCCGTAGATGATGGCATTGATCATGTCGGCATCGGTGATGTTTGTGACCTCATTGCTCTTCTTGGAGAAGCACAGAATGTACTCCCACCCTCTGCTTGCAGTTGTGGAGATCCCAGGAGTTCACCGGGCGGGTGTAGGTACCCTGGAAGTGGCCGATGAAGACCGCATGGAGATCACCCTAGTAGCGGATGCTGCCGGGCTCGAGCTGCTCGAGCGAAGCTCTGGTTGAGCTCGACAGAAGCAGAGGAAGGTACTGGATGGTGAAATCATCATCTGACCCCCCAGCCTTCATGGCAAGGTGGTAGTCCTCCAGCCAATGGTCCGGGTTGGTCTCACCGTCGAACTTGGAGACGTGCATCGGTGGCTGAAAATGCTTGGGGTAGGGCCCCCCTGGATCACTGCCCCAAACTTTAAGGGGGCGAACTCATTAGTTATGGGGCCCTCACCCCATCGCTCAGGGGTATGGGACTGCATCTGAGCATGGCAACTGGCCTTGATGGTGTCGCGGACATCGTGGTCGTTGTCGATCTGATGTCGCTTGGGGGACACCAAGGAGAAAGGTCATGCCTTCGCTCCTGTCGAGGCTTGGTGCCCCGGGTCCATGGCCAGTCAGAGCTATTGCCGAAGGTGTCGCCACTGCTCCCCGCCACCTACGAGGTGTGAGTGTTGGAGCACCCCCTATTGGTAGTGGACGTCATCTGGGACTGTTGGGAGAGCGAGGCGCGGTGCCAAGAGGATGAACTCTTGGCCTGCTGCTCGAGGGCGACACGGAGAAGCCGCTTGGCCTCGTTCAGTCGCTCATTGGTCTTTGGGTCTGGTGTGTCGGAGATGTCTTCTAGGCGGCAAGCGGTGGCCACCTTGTTGTATGCCGTGCGGGGGAAGCAGAGGCCATGGGGAGCCCTTGTGCGAGCGTCATCGCCTCTAAGTCCACCTGTCGAGCGCGTAAAGTGGTTCGCCTTCTCCTAAAGGTAGGCCAAAGGGCTGCGGGGACTCTGGTCCGATGGCATAAGCTCGGGCACCTCCTTAGGCTAAACCTCACCGTCGATGTGGTAGCACATGCGTGGTGGGGCATCGTAGTCGATGTCGTTGGAGTCATACTCTGGGTTGTTCCCCAAGAGAATCTCGAGGAAGGCGCAAAGCCAGGGGACATCAATCCATGCTGTGCTGGCGAGTATGATGCTCTGTGGTGCCTCACGACTGATGAGGTGCTCTAGCTCTAGCAGGAAGGATGCCACTACGTTATGTATTCTGAAAGATAGGTCCAGGAGGTAGTACCAGAAGCGATTAGGCAGCGGGAGCACCTCACCAGTAGCGATCTGGTGGTGGACGTTGGCCAACATGTCGAACATCTGGTGGCAGTCTTACATGGTGGGGTTCAGGCCTAGACCACACTAGATCTGATGGGCCAGAACCTTGAGATCTGCTCTCAAGAGTCCCGATGGAGGAGGCAGTGCTGGGTGCTCATTGCCCGCCTGTGCAGCCCCATGGAGTGGACGAAGCTTGCCATGGCAGTCGGTGATGTAGGCCAGGCTTTCAAAGTTGAGGACCTAGCCCGAAGCGAAGGTGCCAGCCACGATGGAGAACTCACCGGGGAAGCAGACACTGCCGTCTAGGGCGGTGCCACTTGCCCTGGTGATGAGGCGGGTGGCTCCAACCACCGTAGAGCCAGAATCACACTTGACGCTGCCCCCTACCTAGCGTGCCAGCTATCACTTGGTTGAAACTGTGGCATGCTTGTTATTCTTGTCAGTGTCATAGTACAGGGTCTCTGGTGGCTCAGGTGGACTCAGAAACACAAGAATCATGCAGAGAAGATGCAACGGTTTATCCTAGTTCGGGCAAATTTGGTCCCTATGTCCAGCAGCTGATGATCCTTATACTCAAGAGCACCCAAAATCTAGAGGGTTACAACAGAGTGTAATGGAGGAAGAGTTGGTAGGGGGTTAGCTCGGTGCTAATCCTAAGGTTGCCTCACCACCGGTGAAGTCTCCCCCTCGTCGGAGAGGAAGGAGATGGCGGGATGCGGTGGAGGAGAGGTTCTCGATGCCCCTCTCTGGGTTGCCTGGCTCTCAGTGCAGAGCAGATGCAGATTAAATGGAATGGAGTGTCTAGTGATCAAACTCGGATCCTCCGCCCTCTAGGTCCGACCTTATCCCTTATATAATGAGATAGGTTGGGTACAAGGTGGTTTGAGGGTTCTAGTCTATGGTCTACGTGCACCAGAGTCCAGGTGGGCCTTGCAGCGGTGCGCTGTGGATCATCGAGGTGCCTTGTAGCCAAAGAATCCTGGGCATCGTTTGGCTGCTCTGTCTTGACACTCTGTGTCAGATGGTGTTGGCTTGGACTAGCCTCCCCCGGGTTAGACCTTCTGGAGTCTTCTTGGTGGAGAAGGAGGTCAGCTCTAGGGGTTGATGCGCGGGCCTTGAAGCCCCTGGATGCCATGGGAAGCTTTGTCTTCTTGTGTCACGCACCGGACATGACCCTATCAGAGTAGTAGTTGGTAGGGGCACGCCTTGGGAGCCCCCGGGCATCAATAGCCTAGGGCTTGTCTTCTTGTTCCTGGACCTTGGCTAGCATCGTTAGCCGGGTAGGACCCAAGGACCAGGCTTGGTCATGCTGTAGATCGGGAGCCCAAGGCTCGAGAAGCCCCCGAGCCCTAGGCAGAATCTGCGGTCGAGTTAGTCTCGGCCGGGTCTCTTTGCCAGAGGGTGCACGCAAGCATGCCCGATGGGCATAGCCCCCGAGCCCCTGGACGACCCTGAAGGGGTTGGTCGGGGGTCTTCTTTGTTTGGGAACCATTGGACCCGAGGCTTAACATACCTGTATGTTCGGATCTCATCACTATATAAACTATGCGAGCAGAACCTATTGCTAATGGGCACAAACCAATGATAAGTGCTGATGTTGTTCCCATGGTCCTTTGCCTCTTCCATGTCTAGGTCCACTCTCTGGTCAGCGGCAACACTCTTTTTTTGAAGAATGCTGGTATCCCGATAAGCTCCACCAAAACAGAGACAGTGGCGGAGAGAATGCTTTGGGAATAGCTTGTTGTTGAATAGGAAAGTTCCGCTAACCTCGTTAAACAAGTGGATGAACTGAAGAGGAAGATAGAAAAGACTAAAAGGGAGTTTGAGGAGTTCAAGATACATCAATAGGAGGAGTACAATAAGCTACATGAGGATATCATGCGCTTCAGCTCTTCTTCTGGTAACTCTCAGTCGTCAACTCTGTTGCCTTGATACAGTGAACATTTGTGGTTTGATGTGTGTACTCGTGTGCTAGTTTGATGTGGTAGAACTATCAGTAGGTTGCTGCTGATGTGTAAACAGTAATTTGTTGTATTTGATTGTCCTGGTGAATAAGTATGTAGACATCGTCGAATAATTATGTAGTGAATCTGTGCAGCAGTGATGATCTTGAATTACTTTTATGATGAATTGATTGTTGGGCACATGGTAGAACCTGGGCGGGCCACATGATCAAATAAAAAGCGACATGTGGATGAACCATTGCATGACACGTGAAATAGACATGGCACGACACATGGGCTAATAAAAATCCGACACCTGGAAGGAAGCCGTCAAGCCACGTGGCCTAATAAAAAAACAAAATGTGGACAGACAACACCTTGACATGTGGCCAAATACGAGACGGCCACGTGGACCAATAAAAATACGACACACGGTCCAATGAAGAAGTGACACGTGACCCAACCGTAACACGACACGTGTGCCAATTGAAAACTGACATGTGGAACAACAGGGGCCCAACATGTGGTCCATTAAGAACCTAAAACATGCAAGAACCAGAGATGGCCATGTGGAACCAGAGAGGCCAAGGCCTAAAGAGTTCCTTGCATCACTTTATTATTGTCCAATGTTGGCCTTTTCAGTTGTAGCATTTTCTTGTCCTCATGATATTAATTGTGTTTATTAGTGGAGATGACTTAACTTGTATTAAGAAATTGGAAACATGTACATGTGCGAAATTAGATCAGTGGTACTTGGATGCCTTTCGGCTGGCGCTCCACCGTATACGCCATGTTGGGGAGCATACGCCATTTATATTTCTTATATTGATATTAATTGTGTTTATTAGTGGAGATGGCTTAACTTGTATTAAGAAATTGGAAACATGTGCAAGGGAATCTAAACCGTATCATATGAGAAGGAAGGTAACTATAACGAGTTTAGAAAGGAATAATCGTACTTGGCGTATCATTGTATTAAGGAGAATGAAGAGTTTATCATACAAAAAAAGAGTTTATGATACAAATCCCCGTCATCCAGATATAGTACACATCAACATTGATCTGCAGAAAATCTACCACATTGATCTGAAGAACCTATCACACTCATAGCGGATCCTACACTCCTCATTGTAGAACTTATCCCACTCCTCCCAACCTTCCCATCCTGCGTGGATGCCGCAGCCTCCGCCTCTACCTTGGCACTGATGTCTGTCCTAGCGACGCACTGACATGGCCAGAGGAGGTAGAGGACTAGACTGACCCAGCGTCGCCCGCCCAGTGAAGTCCTCCAACATGAACATGGCCTGTTGGAGGCACTGTGTACATATCTCGTTCTTCCACGTCACATTCGCCGCTGGGCCTGCTTCATCACCTTCGACCTTCCTCAACCACCGTCAGGCAATGTTGTCGTTGGCGGCACCTCTATTAGACCTGTGGAGCACAAGGGAGAGAACAAATGTAGTAACATCATGGCCTATCGCGATGGAGTGCTCAAGCATGTCGAGCCATGGCATGAGCACGGTGCGGTCTTCCACGAAGATGGCACACATCCTAGCATAGAAGCAAGCCTCCGGGTTGCCGATGCTAGCAAGCCTAGCGATGAGCTTGGCACGGTACTCGTGGTCGTAGAACCGGTTCTAGGTCCGAAGGTGTATCCCACGCAGCAGCACCTACTGCATTGGTATGGTCTGTCCCACTATGGCATTGCCATACACCCTATGCATCTGCGAATAGGTTGCTCATAGGCTGCCAAGATCTTCCATGGGATTCAATGTAGCCGTAGTGACGTAGCTAGTAATCTCAATAGCCATATCCTTCGGGAGCTTCTCCATGGAACGAGGACACGCGCGGTGGCTACAAAAGACGGATCCTCAGGTCAGGGACACGGCAGAACAGAGCACTGGGGAGGGTGATTGGAGCGGAGCAAGGTAAGTTCCAAAAAACCCTAGGGATTTTTTGATCGCTCCGTTCTTGAAGGTTCCATGGCGCGGGGACGTCGAACATCTCGGGGAAGTCAATTGTCATCCTCCGTGTGAATCGTGTAAACCGTGTATGAAAATGCCAAAAAAATTTAGAATGAAAGAATCTTTTATCTTACTATCTTCCATTACTAATTAGAGGCCCCAACGGTGTAAACAGTGTGAACCACGTAAACCATGCATGTAAATTACCCACCTCTGCCATTACAAAAGATAATTCAAAGCTGTCGATAAGAATAAAATAGGCTAGCGGTTCATCACTTCATCTCCCCTAAGATCGTGGTTGGCGCTAGAGGGGCCGAGCCGCATGGTCGAGTCAATTTTCTCCGTCCAACTTCCAACACCGTTCCATCACCATTACTTCCGCCGGGAGAAGCGTGCTCCACCAAGATCATGCGAGGCGTGTGTCGACAGTCGTTAACATCAATCATAAACCGTCAATATAACAAGCATATATACTTATTTCCATCACCAAACATAGGTCTAAGGGTTTAAACTAAAAAATTCCATGAGTTTTAGTGAATCTGTGTTTTCAGTAGGGTTTATCCAGAAAACCATCGAGGTGGACCTATTCGTCAAAGTAAATCATGTTTATCTACGATGAAACCAACATTGGAAGACTCTAGAACCATTTAGAAGGCAACCCACCAAAGATCGGGTTGAGATGCTGACAGGAGGGTTGGTCGGCCCCACCCCTAGGTTGGTCGGCCTATGGGCCCCATAGGTCAGGGTCTCCTTCGTAGGTCAGTTTCCCACCGCCTTAAAGATCACATCTACGCCGTTTATTCAAGTCGCTTTGATCTGAGGGTCCAGAATTGACGCTACCTCCTATATATACAGCCCTGTACCCCCCTCCCTGAGGCCATCCTAAAACCCTAATTCATATCCTTGTTATCAGGATCAGAGCCAGTTCTCAAGAGAAGATTAGTCCTCTATAGGATCTAGTCTTGTAAATAGAAATAGTGAGCCAGAGAGTGAGGAAAGAGTGTGGTGGGAGTACCGGCCTATCGGTGCTACCTCTATGGCTTGTACTTTGGCGGATCTAGGCTTCTCCAAGTCTACATCTGAGATACTTCTAGTAATTGATTTCTATTTAAAGTAAGTTTTGTGCTCTTTTGTTTACGGGTTCATAGTTCTTTTGAGTGCTCTAGTCCTTATTAGATCTCTGGATTAGAGTAGTAATCGTTAGCATAAGCGTGGTGCTTAGGCTATCGGCTACCTGTGTTTGCTCCCTGCTTCTTGGTTGTGTGGTAGCAGCGGGAGGTGACAGCCCCGTCTATCCTTTGTAGTCCACACCGAATTGAGCAGGTTCTTAAATTAGTAGGACCGTAGTTGCGTTGGTAGCGTTATCTATTAGCGGTGCTTTACCATCTAAGCGGCATCCCAAAGTGAACACTAGAATCATAAGACATGCTTTGCATAGGGTCATAACCCTTACATTGGGAAGCCTTATGCTCTAGCTTTTTCTTATCTTTCTTTTCTATCTCTGGAGTGGTTAGCCTTTGAATAGAGGTTCTATCTTTTAAACAAAAAGAAAAAGAATCTCTTGGTGCGGCATGGGTGCGTTTTAATTACCTAGTAAATTCTGGCCCTGACCTTGCCATTCAAGACCCTATGCTTTTACAACACTTTTATATGGGTCTTAGTGGGGAGACCACATAGCTTCTTGATACAGCTTCTAGAGGTGCCTTCTTACATTGCTCTGCTAGTGAAGGGAGAAACATCCTTAGAAAAATCCTAGATAACACCCCCTACACCACCGTGCATGACGATGGCCCAGAAGACATAGTTGAGAAAAATCCTGAGGAAGAACCTATGATAGTCGAGCCTGAACCTTTAACTACTCCACTTGAAGCCTCAACTATCCTCCCAGTTCCTGAACCACCAAAGGAGGATGAAATTCTGCCTTTGGAAAATGTCTTTGAATTCAAGGATGAGCTCTTCTCTGACTTTGGAAACACCTCGAATTATTATGCAATAAGGAAATCTTCGACACCATTAGCACCTAACCAGCATCTCCCTGACCCAACCAAAGAGAAGTTTCTTAAAAAGACTGTGAAGGAGTTGACAACAATTGTAGGCAATGAGTGGATGGGAGAATCCAAGCTTTCTCCTAAAATTATTCATTTAGATTCTCCTTCTACCTCCATTCGTTGTCAGATTCGTATAACCTCCTTCGATGCTTTTTATAATCCGGTTGTAGGAGTAAATCTTATGTCTAAGTCTTTTGCATATACCCTTCCTGGAAATATGCAAATAACTCCAACAACCAAACTCTTAAAAAGTCTCTCAGGGCAAATCCTTCCTGGTGAAGGAATTTTTCACCTCATCCCTATCAAAGTAGATGAAACCAAGGTGTATCTTAGTTTTTATATTTTTGATTTTTGGGAGTTCGATCTTTTGATAGGGCATCCAATAGAGAGACTCCTAAATGAAGGAAGAAAAGGGAGTGTAAATGTAAGTCTCAAGAAAAAGCCTAAACCTTTCTATTCCCATCACTCACTCATTACATGCTAAGACAGAGTTGAGTCTCAAGCAAGATCCAATGGAGGAGATTATGACAGCATCTCTCCTGGAAGCCTTTGATAAAGGTCTCGAAGAAGATGCTCAGGAGTTCATCCAAGATGAAGAAGAACCACAAGATGAAACTCAAGAGCCACCAAAACCCCCCATTGTTCTCAAACCCCTTCCTTCAGGTTTGAAATACGCTTTTTCTAAACAATGATAGGGAGTCTCATGTGATTATTAGTGATAAACTCTTTGAGGACGAGACCCTCCGACTCCTTACCATTTTAGAAAAGCATCGCTCTACTTTTAGCTACTCGCTTGAAGACCTCAAGGGGATTAGTCCTGCCCTTTGCACCCATCGCATTCCCATAGATCCAGCTCATCCACCTATTAGGGAGCCCCAACATAGGCTTAACAATACGATGAGAGAAGTTGTTAAGAAAGAGGTTTTGAAACTTTTGCATGTAGGGATAATCTATCCCGTACCATATAGTGAGTGGGTAAGCCCGGTACAAGTCGTACCAAAGAAAGGGGGCATGACTATGGTAAAAAATGAAAAGGATGAATTAACCCCACAATGAACAGTCACAGGATTGCCGAAAACTTAATAAGGCAACAAAGAAAGATCACTTCCGGTTACCCTTCATCGATGAGATGTTGGAATGGATTGCACATCATTCTTTCTGTTGTTTCCTTGATGGGTATTCTAGCTATAATCAAATTTTGATCTGTCCTGATGACCAAAGCAAAACTACTTTTACTTGTCCCTATGGAACATATGCTCTCGTTCTGCTTGTCGAAGAAGTGTGCGCTTGAGCTTCCATGGGAGTGACTTGAGCTCGCCTTCTTGAATGCGCCAGAAAGCTTCCTGCTGAATTTGCCCATGGTTAGAAAAACAACAACACAACAAGCTCGCAAACGGGGTTACGTTAGTGAAAATAAATCGAGCGACCCACGAGTTTTGCTTGGTGGATTTGACCTCGAGTATCTTCGGTAGAGTTTCCTTGTACTTTAGCTTTTGTGGAAAATTTTGCAAGAATGTGGTGGAGCAAAAATGAGAGAGAGTGAAAATGTGGAGAGTGGAGTGAGTGAGAGCTCACACCCGGGCTCTCCCTTTTATAACCGAGCGCCAAACCGGCCTTGGGGGCAGGAAGCAATGACTAGGAGCCATTGGAGGAGTGGGGTGCGTGCAGCGGCCAGCAGGGTGCGACTGTACCACTGGTGCGCCCGCACCTGCGGTGGGCTCGCTCGGTCCCCCTTTGGCAGGTGGTTCCCAACGGCTAAGTGGGAGCTAGCCGTTGGGGTTTGGCATTTTTTTTGAACTCAAATTTGCTTAGAAATGATTTTCCACCAAAGTTTTATTATATTTTGAAATTTTCATAAATATTTTAAAAATGAAAAATGATAATAGAAAATTTTAAGTTTTCAAAAAATGATTTTTTTTTACTTTTTTGAAGAATTTATTTTGAAGCAAAATTTTAAAATTTGAGTTTTAAAAATTGAATTATTTAGATTTTAGAAATTTAGAGATAACTACCGATTTACCTGTGGCAAGGGCTCGATGTTTATAGTCCGTTGGGCAAGACTTCTCCTCTATTGATATGTAGCTGCATGAACAAACTCGAAGGAATTCTCGGGTTGCCCCAGGATTTTCCAAGTGTTCTTTACAGGAATGGCGGCAGCTATTTGCGCTATTTGTGTTTCAATCATTTTATTAAAACTTAATTGATTCTTAACAGAGGAAGATAAATTTTCAATCTTAGAATTTATATTTTCTAGCATTTTGTTATTAAACATAAGATTCTTTGTGAGATTTTCATTTATTTTAGCTTGGCCTAAGACCAAGTCTTTCAAGGATGGTTGATTCGAATTGTAATTGGAGTTAAAATTTGAATTACCTCCTTGCGGCTGTGACTGGTTGTCCCACCTGTTATAACCTTGTTGTCGGAACCCGTTGTTGATGTAGGCAGCATCTTCATGGGTCCTGGGGCAGTCGTTCCTCGAATGTCCGACATTGCCACAGACTTCGTATGTCGTATGCGAGTCTATGGCCTGGACGGTGCCCTTCATTGGTTCTTTTTGATGGGCTCGCTCGTCTAGCCTCTTCATTAAGAGATCCATTTTTGTGGCAAGCATGTCCGCCTCCTTCACGGTATGCATGCCTTTTTGTTGTTTTGTGATCTTTCCTCCCCCCAGCTCAGATTTGACACCATTTTCCTAATGAGAGCCGTAGCTCCATTGATGGCGAGGGAGAGGAAAGCTCCACCAGCAGTGACATCAATGTGCCCCCTCAACATGGTTGTTAACCCATCATAGAAGTTCTAGAGCATGAGCCAATTTTCTATCCCGTGGTGCGGGCATGCCTAGATGTAGTCCTACAGCCTCTCCCATGCCTCGGGGATAGTTTTCCATGGAATTCTGCTAGAAATTTGAAATTCTCCCCCTCAGGGCATTGGTTTTGCCCATGGGGAAGAATTTGGTGAGGAATGCCGTGGAGCATTTTGCCCACGCGTTGATAGCTTCCTTGTCCTTATAGAATCACTACTTCGCCTTCCCCATGAGGGAGAAGGGAAACAAGCGGATCCTGATGCTTTCAGGTGCGACGTCTTTGATGATGATGGTGTCACACAGCTCAAGGAAGTGTTGAAGGTGTGCGTTTGTGTCCTTGCTGGCAAACCATAGAACTGGTTTGCCTACACCATCATGATTAGGCCGGTCCTTAGTTCAAAGGTTTTGTTGCCCGTGTTGATAGCAGGCCCAATGGGCACGTTGGCAATAATGGGGACGGAGTACTCGTGGAGTGACTTGGCCATGGAGGTAGTAGAAGATGGTGCTGGGGCGCTGGTTCGCTTGACGGAGGAGTAGTAGAAGAAGAAGTGGTACGGGACCAGTTCTTCCTTAGGAGTGCCTCTGGATTCTCGGTGTAGTTTTTTGGTAGAACGAAACCAGTCATACACTATCCTATTTTCATCCATAATAGTAGAAAACATGAAAGATTAGCTTGCATGAGTAACGGCTACTACACAATCATATTATTTGTGGACATCTCCTACTAGAATCTTTTCACTGATGCCTTCCCTGGCAACGGTGCCAGAAATGCTTGTTGGCATTTCTTAGTGTCGCTACTAAGATTTAGCAGCGGCGCTAGAAATACCTCTACGATAGTTCTTAACGATTATAGAAAGTATCCATAAGCGCACAGATCTATCATTGTAGCATTTGACCCAGAAGTATTCAGGGTATCCTTATTTATAGTTTCCCAAAGGAAGGCATAGTGTAAAAGGTTCTAGCAGGAACATGGACAAGATAATGTAACTTTATACTAGACCAATACTCAATACAGGGGTAAGCCATGATGGTTTTGTAGATAGTGTGACACACACTTGGGCCAACCTCAAGGATAAAAGAGAAAGAAAGAATGTTCCTAAGTGGAGTAGACTTATCCTAATATAGCCATGCAAAGAATAGTTGATGATCATACAAATACATGGTTAGACCTAGACCTAAGTGTAAGATGGATGGGGAGATCTCTGAGCACTGGTCTGCTAGCAAGCGTGAGAGACTTTACGAACTCCTATACGAATACCCAAACATGGGAAATTATAAAGGACGGATAGGGCCATCACTACCTACCACCTACCCCTCTACCGTGGAGCACCGTCACATCTGAAGGTTCCCGTATACCCGAGCACCATGCCAGTGTATAAAGAAACTACCCATATCCCTCGGGACTCTGACCCTACGGATGGACAAGCATAGGATATGGGCAAACTCAAAGGAACGACAAACCGCCACCTCAACTTAGTTCTAATTCTAATCATATAAGTTGTATGAATGTTTAAGCTTAATGTTCTACATGCTAAGTTCATAACATAGGAACTATATGCTAGTTCATATGCCAAGATCATAACATAAGAACTATACTCTAGTTGATAAGTATGACTATATTGATAAGTAGAGAACAAGACAATGGAAGAACTCTTCATATTATTCATACCAAGAATTCCCCAAGGAGTCAAGCCCTCCAAGGTAGCTTTGCCTTGCTCCAAATGACTACAAAAATGTAAAAGTGCAAAGGTGGGAATGAGGTGTTGCTCCAAGAGGTCTATGTTCAAAGAGGGGGGCTCTCCCACTCCTTTTATACAAGTGCCCAAGGTGGTTTGGGGGCATATCCCCCGGAGATCCCATGCAAACCGCCCTTGGGGAGCATTAATTGCACTGCTTGAGGAAGCTAGGCCCGAGCCGTGGCACCTTCCTCGGTGGGCCTGGGCTAGGCCTAGGCCCCTTCCTCGGTGGGCTGGTGGCTGGGCCTGGCCCCCTTCCTTGGTGGTTTGGCGCCTGGATCTTCAATGTATGTGGGCCTTCTTTATTCCATTGCGCAAATGTACTTTACAGTTTTCTAGATTGCGCCTTTTGATGTATTTTCCACTATATTTGTGTATAAGTCCTACAAAACATTATTCTTCCAAATACATGTGAAACTTTGTTAATAGTAATGGCATGTGTATAAGTATGCTAATTTCTCTTCTTTTGAGTCTTAATTGGCGGTAAGATTTGATCGTTAAGGACCGCCAACACTTGCCTGGCTAGGGTTGATTGGTCGTAGCTCAATCGGTTATGAACGACACAACATTGCTCATTTAGAGAAAAACTAGTATGTATTCGCCCTCAGTGAGGTATTTGAAGCATTAAAGGGGTAAGTTATTCACACTCCACCATGCGCAATATCAGACATTACAGATTTGGCACCGAGGGCCCCCATGATACAAGCAGGTATGAAGAAACATGTTGCTAAATTGAAGCCTCAATTTATGATTCCACACACTGTTTTGGAGGCTCAACTTGTTTTGGGGATGATCAGGATCTTTCTTTTTTGGGTAGATTCATCAAATCGACCCTGCTTGCGTACTTGCTCATGAGCTAGTCAAAATCTGATTGTATCTTCACCTCTTTACCGAAGATTTCATTTTTCTTAGCCTCCCAAGCCTTAATCTTCGAATGCTTTGAATTGTAAGTGTGTTGTGTTTTTTGTTTGCAGCTAGCTTGACAGGTTTGGGAAATCGGTCTTGCTGATATTTGTTGTCCACCAACATTAGAATTAGCTTGGACGACTTTCAAGGCGACTTAGTCAATCCTTTCTGGACAGTAGCGCTAGTGGCTTTTTTTTTGCTTGTCCATAGGAGTTTTTGCTTGGCTCTTCAACCCAGAAGACTTGATAGTGATCTTGAGGCTCTCCCGATTATCATTAGACTTTTTTAGCAAAACATCACGATCCAGAACTTTATTTCCTTGGCTGGGTTTGCCGATATCGCATTTTTTCTAATAATGGAATCAACTTGTTCTGGCTAGATTATTTATTTCTAGAGTTTCAACCAAGGAAGGTTGTCAGATATATGGGCCCGGGGTACCCTCACCGACCATGTATCTGGCCCATCAGTGGAGGACGTCCGAGGATGAAGCCAACAAGGATTAGAGGCAACCACCAACTTGGAGATCACGATGTATCAAGGATATCTTCCGCCATCTTAGCTATGGCAGGATAGGATTGATCTGTTGTAACAAAGTAGGAATCCAATCTGTAGCGCCGATCGCCCTCGTTGTAACCCTACCCCTCTGCCTATATAAAGGGGGGTAAGGATCCCATGACTGACACATTCACCGCGACACCATTGCCTCATTTCAATCTACCTCATAGCTAGGAGCAACAGCCCCTGTAACCGAGCCGATGAATATAAGAAGAGCAGCAACACCAACTGGAGTAGGGTTTAGCATGCCACAACGCCCTGAACCAGTATAAATCCTTATGTCTCATGTGCTACCATCTGATTCCATCTACACGATCATGTTGCTAGGCATTGCCGGAGCTAAATCATCCGACAAAGGTTTCATGTTGCTAGGTAAATGATGTGCATCTCCACCAACCGTAGCTTGCATGTCAAATTTTGCCTCTACTGATTTCCTACACAGATAAACAAATTCTTGCAAATCAGTTTGAGAGGCATCGCACGATGCCTTAATCAAAGGGACCATGCTCAATGACTTTGGAGAGTCAGGCTACACCGTAATATGACGCAAAGAAGCACACGTTGCTGCTGTCCTGTCATCTATTCGATAGGTACGAACCGAATTTGGTGTGTATGTAGCAGCAGGAAGTATAGTGCTAACCCTCCTAAATTGGCCCTATCGGTTTCAGGCACCGAAGAGGCCAATTCAAATTAATTAGCAGATACAGACCTGTTTTGATCATAATGGTAGTGAAATTGCCTCCTATATTGAGGTTGACTAGCAAACGGGGCTGATCCATCATAAGATAAAGTAACAATAGGAGCACCAAACTTTCTTTTCTCTAATTCATCAAATCTGATCATAAGCATATTCATAGCATGATAAAGAGGGGAATCCTTAGTTATTCCACTTGTTTTTACCTTAGGTTTGGGTGTAGACATTACAATGCTCCCTTGACCCATTGGATCGTTGAAATCACCATTGAACTTGTTATTCAACATCCTGATAGTAGATTGTTGATCCTTACAATAGCGCAACAGTAAGAAAGATTATAGGGGACCAACACCAGATGTGATTAGTCTTTTGGACTAGATACAACGGTAATGAGAAACATAAGAAAGGTGGATTTGAACAAAAAAATTGGCTAGGGCACAAAGATCGGTTCTAGAGTACAGTCGATCGATCATCCCTAGGGAGTCGTCAAAAAGTGTGTTGACATGAATTACGGTTAGTACACCGATAAGGAGCTAGATCGCTCGGTATAGGTGAGCCAAAGATTATCCTAGCCAATCGTCAAGTCAGCTGACACCTACAGTGTGCTCACAGGTAAACACTTTACCCAGTGCCTCCAGCGATGAATGCGATATGCAATACATGTCACTTGAGGAGCCTCACCAGAGCACGATACGCAAGATATGCCGGTAAGGTCGCTCAAAACCCAAAACGCCACACGCCTAGGAGGGATCCCATTGGGGCATGCGGTAGTGATGGGCTGCCCTAGTTGGCCTAACCACTCTAGAGCTTCGTTATCATTGATCCATCGGCCATGCAGTAGCAACAAAGAATGAGGAGAGGTAGTAGATGGAAAAGAGAGGGAAAAAGGAGTACTAGATGTATTTTCAACGATTATGTTGTTCGATTACCTCAATCGACGGCAAGTTTCCATTGAGTTAGATTCAATTCAAGCTCAGACTAGGAAAAACCGGCATGGCCTGTTTTTGTGAGTCCAGAGCAAAAACCTTCCTAAAACCATAATTTATTCATCCAGACTCTAAATTGAGCAATCTATATATGTTTCTTGATCAGCTCGACGAGAGAAATGCAATGATACAATCCATTCTTCAATTTGAAGAAACTGGCTAGGCCTGTTTTCCTGTATTAGCCCCTTGAAACTATGTTTTCTTTATCTAGAATCCAAATTGGATGGCCATATATGTTTTTTTATTGTCTCGACGAGAGAAACACAATGGTGGACTCCATTATGCGTTTTGGCAAAGTGCCAAAATCGAAACCGGCTAAGCCTATTTCTGCGTAAATTTTGGGTTCAACCTCTCTTCACACTTTTGTCTATCAACATATCTCCTGTTTTCAGGTGTGGTTTATGTGAATCAAAACACATAAACCGCAGCAACGTTGTTCAACTCATCGGCTATTTGTAAACTACGGGCGATGCATGTATCAACCGCTTTTAATTCTAAGGGTGATTTGTATATCTGCCATTGTTTGGACATCACTTAGGTTTCTTCCCCCAAACACTTGGGAAATACCTCTTTAGATATCTCTCATTAATTGCTCTTGGGATACGGACACCTTGCAATGTCTCTAGCATATATAATGCAATCCATTTTTCAATTTGAAGGAACCGGGCAGGCATGTTTTCTTGGACAGCCCTCTCGAAATTGCATTTTCTTCATCCGAACTCCAAACTAGACGATCAATATATGTGTATTGTTTGTCTCGATGGGACGAACACAATGTTAGAGTTCACTATGCATTTTGACAAAGTTCCAAAACCAGCTTAGCCGGTTTGGGAAACCAGCTAAACCTGTTTCAGCTGGAAATTTTTTGTTCAGCCTCTCTTGACACTTTTGGTGTCAACACCATGTCATTCATCTTTAGCATGTTTTGCTCGATTTTTCTATTTTACTGTCTTATCTTATATAATTAAAACCACTAGACATGGACCGGGACCAAAGTCTTTCGAGATCAAGTAAAGTACTTGTATTAATAATACATTTATAAAGAGTGGTGGGGTTCCATTCCTATAATTAGCATCACATAACAACAATTTGCTTCAAAGCACCACAGCAGTTTATGTAACTAACATGATCTGCTCTATCTCCTAAATAATAAAGAATGACTCTTTGTGGTCGCCAATAAAAGTATAAAACCAAATCATAAAATCTATGAAAAAAGACCACGGCACATCCGGCTCTTGTGGTGGTGCATGCAGAAACGCTTGCATTTCAAAATGAAAAGGACATTTTGTTTCGGGACCATGCATTCTCGCATGTAAACAAATCAATGTCCTTACAAGTTTTGAATCCACATCTGTCCTGCTTGCTTGCTCCCTGGTCCCTGGAGCACCCCGTCGCCTTAGGTCCCCATCGTTACACAATATTTTGTATATATATTATACAACAATGATTCATCCAATGAGAAAAACAAGCCCAAATGCATCATCACAGCAGAAGGTTGAAATCCTCAAATCCTTCCAAAACTTTCCTCCCCTGGTTTCATCTACTTGTGTGCCCGCCAACGGACGCTAGATCAGAGCGCTCCGGTGGCACCGCTCGGGTTCTGAGTTCGAATCCCCTTTGGGGCGAATTTTAGACTTGAGGGTAAAAAAAAACCCTCGTAAGTCACATGCCAAAGTACAGGTCTGTGGCCGTCTCGTCTCACGGGATGTGGTGCCACTATATATGGGTAGGGCTGGGGTTTGGGGATTTTCTCGATCTACGTGATAAGATCTCACTGGTAGAGAACAGAGCTTTACTCCCAGTGGGGAACCCCCTCTAGTCCCGGTTCCCCACCCGGGAGCAAGCATCCGGGACTAAAGCGGGTCCTTTAGTCCCGAGTCAGGAACCGGGACTAAAGAAGGACCTTTAGTCCCGGTGGGTAACACCAACCGGGACTAAAGGTGCCTCCTGACATGCCACGATGGCCGGCACCTTTAGTCCCGGTTGGTAATACGAACCGGGACTAAAGGTTTTTTCTTTTTTCTTTTCTTTTCATTTTTTTGTTTTCTTTTCAAAATATGTTTTCGTAGTCGTATTGTACGCTGCTAATTATACATTTATACGTGCGTATAGTATGTTTTGGTTCAAGCACAATGAACGTATTAAATCACACAATTCAAGCATAGAAATATATATATATATATGCATCATATATATATATATTTACATGCATGCATGCATATGTGTATTTTACATTATATTATTTCATGTGCATATATTACAAAAGATTGCATTACAGTTGTTGTGATATATAACAAGTTTCCTCTCATCCTCTAGCTTGGCTTCCATGGCAGTGTTGGGTCGAAGTAGAACTCGCCCTTGGAATCGATGACCTGCTCATTAAAAAATCCGGCTATAGACTCTTGAATTGCTTTGATTTGGTCTTGCCGTATGACCTTTTCCTCCAACCGTCGAGCCTACAGGTTTGAATTAAAGGAAAATAAATTAATATATGTACATATATATATATATATAAAGACATAGTAACACAATCAATAATAATAATTAAATGAATATATATTGTATTTTTAACGTACTTTGAGTCTCTCTGTAGGAGTTCTTTGGGAGACCACCTTGATAAACTTGCAAACATAGTAACCACAGTAGTTGTTCCCCTGTTTCTGCCTCAGACACCACTTTACGAGAAAAAGATTTGTCATCCAATCTAGTGATCCGGTGAAAGCTATATGTTTAATTAATAAAGATGATGCGATTTAGGGGACTTACTTTCAAAGGGATTACATTCAGTGGCGCTTTGCATTTTCCCATGTGTTGCTTCTCTCCAAACACTGCCCAATAAAAAATTTGCCACGTCATCAGATATAGTTAATCATCATGTTTGTGTGTATATATAGTTGCTAGAGATACCGAAATTACCTCTGGATAATATCTATCATATCTTGATAGTCTTGTTGTGGTTTTCTCATCGAGTCATAGATTATCAAGTGACTTTTCACCAGATCGATGTCCATCAATATCCAGTGATTGCTGCATGTGTTTATAGGATATAACGCATAACACTCATTAATTAACTAGAATCAACATATGAGCCATTAAAGATGATCGACATTATTAACACTCACTTAAAGTTGTAGGGAAAGAGTATATCCTTCTTGTGGCATTGGTTCACTAAGAAGTTCATGAGGTTACTCTCTGACTCAGACTTCCAATTAGTCTTTGGAGTAACTAGGTCTTTGAATACTATATGGGGATCAACAAAACCAATTTCATTGCAGCCTACCTTTCTGAGCTTTGTCATTGTAAATCTGCATATATATAGTACGTGTTAGGATAATTTATATGCATATACACACATATGATGAGTTTAATAATAGATCAAAAGAATTATTACTTACAGGCAATAGCAGCTAATGATAACTTTGTCCAGAGAGGTCAGGTGGCATAGTTGATGAAATTCTGCAAAGTCAACATACATAACATCATCGCCACGGAACCAATGTTCGTCTCTAATTCTAACACCAACGCAGCAGTCTCCACCGGTAGACGCCTACATATACCACTTGTTTAGCAGGTACATTTGCGTCCCCAGATCAGATAAGGCTTGAGAGTTGTATAGACTCTGGCCTAGTACAAATTTTTTCTTCCAAATATCAACCTCCGCCGCACTCTCAATGTTTCCACCACCAAACATCTGGTAAAGGTCAAGACCAGTCTCATCAATAAATTCACCAAGGTGATCCAAATCGACATCCGGAGGTATGTTTGCCTGATGCATTAATCCTAAATTCGAACCATATTCATTACCAACAACTAGCGGCGGGACTAATTGGTGCGATTGTTGTCCGAGTTGGGCAACTCCTTTCCCTGCCCGCTTCTTTTTCTGTGCCGCCTCAATTGACTTGGTGAGAGTGCGGTCATAGACCGTTAACGTTGATTTGGACGGCTTACGAGATTCCCGCTGTTGTTGCTGGTAAGAAGCCACCTTTTTTCTTAGAATATCTGGAGCTACGAAGAAGTACGGTTTCTCCGGGTTTCTTCTTGCTTCTTGATTCTTTTTAAGTTTGTCATAGAATCTGGACAAATCTTTTTTATATGCATCAGTTCCTTCTTCCTTCTCTTCAGATATTCTTTTGGGAATAGCCCTTGGTTTCACGGTGGCTTTTTTGCCGGCGAGGACTGGTTTTTCGTTTGCGGGGCTGGCCTCTTGCTAGCACTTGGCTTCTTGGTAGGTGGGGCGGGGGAGGCGTTGGAGACCTCCTTGGAGGTGGTGGCAGCAGCGTTGAAGACCTCCTTGGAGGTGGCGGCTGCGGCGTTGGAGACCTCCTTGGAGATGGTGTGGATGCAGCCTCGCCTTCCAACACAATGTCATCGTACTGAGCACTATGATGATCTAGCGATTGAACAATTGGATTTAGGTCGGGGGAGGATCTGCTACAAAAAAAGGAATGACATATTATTATGAGCAGATTGTTAATTATTTAAGCCAATATAAATTAATGATGTAGTGTTTTCATCCGCACCTATGGTGAGGTAGTTCAGGAGGAGGTGGAGCCGACATCCCAGGAATGATGATGTAGCACTTGCGCCATAGAATGAATGTCTTCTCTGCTTCTCCTAGAGTCTTCTCGCCATCACCTCTAGGAATGTCAAGAGGCAAATCACTAAAATCTTTTTCAACTTTATCTACCGAGATGGTAGCATATCATTCTTGGATTATATTCCCATGAATCCTTGGTGTCTTGGTTCGGTCGATAGGATTGATTATGGAATTCCCCTTCGGAATGTGTAGCTCACACGATGTACAAGGTTCAGGGACATCATCCACAGGGAAGCGCAGTCCTGTGTCCCCTTGATTTGGTATCTCCGTGGAAGCGCAGCTGCTTTTCAACTGAACAGATTGGCTAATGTTGATTCCTGGCTCTGATGCCTGCTTGCTTGCACTCACTGCTATTTGCACTTGCCTTCCGATTTTCTCCCTGCATTCTCGCTTCAAGGTTTTTTTTTCCCGCTCGTGCTTCACGCACCGCTTCCTCCAACCTCTAGAGTCATTTGTGCCTCTTCTTCCTTCTTTCTCTGGCGGCTTCTCAGAGGAAGGTCTCGTCTGAGGGAATCCATGCTCCCACGAGATACTTCCTTTGCCTCTAGTTCGCCACCATGTTCAATAGTCCCGATGGCGTATGTCGGCTCATCCTTCTCTCTGTTGGGCTGAACACACCACTACTTGATAGCTCTCGAGCATAAAACAATCTTTCTTTGCTTCTTGCGGTCTTGCACCATAAACGCACTTTCGTCTCCCTGGTCCAGTGTTCCTCCATGAGCGAAAAACCAATTCTTTGCACGCTCTCCCCACTCGAGTGATTCGGGTGTGATACCCTTGGCAAGAAGGTCTGCTTCCATTTTGTTCCACTTCTTAATGGCAGTCGGGTAGCCACCTGATCCCAAGTTATGGTGGTATGTCTTCTGTTGGGCATTACGTTGGTTCTTTATCACCCGACTCACACCCTCTTCCGACGTCTTGTACTGTACAAACTCATCCCAATAGGGCCTCTGCTTTGAGATCAGGCCTGGGACAGTAAAATCTGGTGCTATGTTCTTCTTGACATACGTCGTGTATAGGTGTTTCTTCCAAGTCTGAAACTGGGTGGCCATCTTCTTCATTGCCCAATCCCTGACTCGCTCCTTTAATTCATCACCATCTATTATATCATCATAACCATCTGTTTGGAGCGTGAAATGTACCAAGACATCTTTCCAAATTAACATCTTATCATGATCGGAGACAAAACTGATATGAGGAGCATTGGTCTTCTTCTTCCATTCATGGGTACTGATCGGGAGCCGGTCTCGTACAAGGTAACCACAGTGGTGCACGAATTTCATTTTATTTGCCCCCCCCGGTTCGCTTGTATCCACATTGAACTCTGAGATGATGAAGCGGCCCTCCAATGGCTTTTTGGGACCTCGAATATTTTTACTCTTCGTTGTAGTTGTTGATGTCGATCCAGAGGGCTACAAAACATAAACATTATTTTTAATGTCATGAGCATACATAAGACATATGATAATTATATAGCTAATAATAAAAAATATATACTTGGCCAATATGTTGTTGCTCATTTTGTTCAAGAGCTAATCATCGACTCCGTCATCGCATCCTCTTGCATGTTATTTTTAGCACCATCATCAAATTCGGCAACTTGAGTGCCGGTGTTGATCAATTCATCATCAACTCCTCCTCATCCATGTTTCTCGAATTGCCATCTAGCTTCAAAAACAAAACCAATATATAGTACGTCAAATCTTTGCTTACATGCATAAAATCTATGAACAATATGCATTATTAAATCTTGCCCCTCGGTCACAGACACAATTCTAGGGCGGCGGTGCTCCGCCGTATAAACCCTAAACCCTAAACGAGTAGGTTTTGATGGGTGAAGGTTGGTTTGTATGATAAGAAGAATCAGAAGCGAGTAGGTTTTGGCGGCGGTCCCTTGAGAAACAAAAAGGCGTCGCACGCATTAGGTTTTATTAAACATAAAATAGCGAGCCTACTTTGAAAGAAGAAAGGGGGCATCGTTCTTGGCGTCAAGTTTCTAAGAACAATAAATGATGAGCCTCGCCTAAAAGAAAAAGGCGTTCTTTGCAAACCAAAGTGACAACAAAATCAAGACTTTGCATCTCGACTCGTCGAGTAAGTAGCTCCAAATAATGTTTACAATGATTGGAACCCTCAAGAGGTTCACAACAACACGCCAAAAATGATCGAACGAGGCAGCGGAACCGGCCTAAACCCTAGGGCGAATGAGGCGGCGGTGTTCGCCAGTATAAACCCTAAACCCCCTAGGGCGAACGAGGGTGGCGGTGTGCTCACAAGTATAAACCCTAGGGCTTAACGAGGCGGTTGCTTTCATAGTATACATAGAAACGCAATAATGATAAACTAACATATATGCAATAATGTACCCCATTGGCTAAAAAGTACCTTATATTGTTTAGTCAAAATTAAATTGTTTTAAGTTTGATCAAATTTATAAAAAAAATACTTTGCTATTTATGATATCAAATTAGTATCATTCAGTTTATTATCATGTAATATAATTTCACAGTATAATCTATTTAGTGTGATAAGTGATGATATTTTTCTCTATATGAACTTGGTCAAAATTATCATAGTTTTTTTAACTGAAATCATGGAGCATTGCTTCCCAGCACTTTATTAACCATAAACAAAATACAAGAAAGTTAGCGAAGTGCTAACTATTTCGACCAAACCTATAAGATCTTTCTTTTTATGATGGACATCACTATTTTTTATGTTCATTGAAGTGAAATCTTCAATGATCAACTGCAGTCTGATCAAATGTTAGATCAGCGGATCCGAGATCGAGCAAGCTAGCACAGCGTGCTCCTCATCATGATCGATCTATTGGTCACGGTGTAGCCTGGAGATGGAACGGAGCAAGCAGCGTACCTTGGGAATGGAGGAGAGGAAGCCGCACGCGCACGTTGGCGGCCTCATCGTCGCGCCGTGTCAACGCGGCGAGGGTACGTACCGTACCGGTGTGGCCGCGTGTCTGGCGGGGGCGGCCGGGCAGCAGTGGCGCCATGAGGTCATCGGCGCGTGGGGTGGCGTGGGGACCGTGGACACGCGCGAGGCGGTGGCGACGACCGACGTCGGGCGGGGTGGCGGCGACGTCCTCGGTGTGGCGAGCCGAGTGGCGTGGGCGCAGGGGGAGAGGAATCGGCGAAGAATGCAAGGAAGAAGATGGCAGTGGTATATATATGCCACGCGCCCTTTACTCCCGGTGCCATCCCCCCACCGGGAGTAAGTAAAGGTCCTTTACTCCCGGTGCGTGTTACCAACCGGGAGTAAAGGTTTACCTTTACTCCCGGTTGGTAACACGCACCGGGTTACCTTTACTCCCGGTTGGTAACACGCACCGGAGTAAAGGTTTTTTTTGGCGGGCCACGAAACTGTAGCCCACCTTTACTCCCAGGTTGGCTTCCAACCCGGGACTAAAGGTGGGCTGCAGTTTCGTTTCCCGCGTGTTTTAAGCAAATTTTTTAATAGAAATGCAATAGTCTTGTTAAATACATACTAACTTAAATAAAAGGCATAAAATTATTTTGTTAAAAATATGGATTTTCTTTTTCTTTATTGCACATAGGAAAAATCTATAACCTAACTTTTTTTATTTTTTGTTACAATTATAAAACATAATGTAACTAATATTTATTATTTCGTTAATGCAAAAATGTAGTGTTTAATTAAAATTATTAAAACTATTGGTTTTGGACAGAAAATTTGTTTTCACATCATTTTAACGTTAATATTTTAATTTTTCATCACTCGATATCCTAATTTACCTTTTTGAGAGAGAAATCCCACCAAAAAATCAAACATTGATTTAATTTGAAACATGACATAATAAACATCTGAATTCACAATTATTACATAATATCTCAAACACACACTACATTAAATCACTATATCATCAAGTGGGCACAGCAGTGAACTTCTTCTTTATGTATGTCCCTTGGTTATGATTGCGTCGTAACCATGGTGTGTCCTCATCATTTACCAAGATGCTAGGGTCTTTGTTCACTTTGAAGGGCGGAATTCGGTCATCCTTTTCATAATCTTCTGACATGTCCGACTTGTCCTCAATTCCCACGATGACTCTTTTCCCTGAAAGAACTATGTGGCGCTTTGGCTCTTTGGTTGAGTCATTATCGTTTTTTCCTCTTTTTGGTTTGGTAGACATATCATTGACATAGAACACCTGATTCACATCCTTGGCAAGGACGAATGGTTCGTCTTTGTACCCAATATTACTAAGGTCTACTGTTGTCATTCTATACTCGTTGTCTACTGTTACCCCGCCTCCGGTCACCTTGACCCATTGGCACTTGAACAATGGGATCTTCAAAGTAGGTGCATATTCTAATTTCCATATTTCATCTATGCGTCCATAATATGTCTGCTTATTCCCATTCGGGTCTGTGGCATCTATGCGGACACCACTGTTTTGGTTGGTACTCCTTTGGTTGGTACTCCTTTTATCTTGGGCTACTGTGTAGAATATGTTTCTATTTATCTCGTACCCTTTGTATGTGACGATATGCCATGATGGTTGCATAGCCAATAAATATAGTTGTTCATGGATGCTCTCATCACCTTGACATTTTTTTCGCAACCAACAGCCGAAAGTTTCCATGTGCTTACGCGTAATCCAAGCTTCAGTCTTCCCTGGAAACTCAGATCGTAAGAGATCCTTGTGTGTCTCAATATACGGATCTACCAAAGAGGAGTTCTATAGAACTGTGTAGTGCGCTTTATTGAAATAATCATCATCCGTACCAATATATGTTTTCCTCCCTAGTGTCCCATTTCCGCTTAGTCTCCCCTCATGTCTCGATTTAGGAACACCAATCGAGTCAAGGTCGGGAATAAAGTCAACACATAACTCAATGACCTCTTCTGTTCCATAGCCCTTGGCGATGCTTCCTTCTGGGCAAGCACGGTTGTGAACATATTTCTTTAGGACTCCCATGAATCTCTCTAAGGGGAACATGTTGTGTAGGAACACAGGACCGAGAATAAAAATCTCCTTGACTAGGTGAACTAGGAGGTGTGTCATGATATCAAAGAAGGAAGGAGGGAACACCAACTCAAAGCTGACGAGACATTGAACCACATCATTCTGTAGTTTAGCTAGATCAGTTGGATCAATTGCCTTCTGAGAAATTGCATTGAGGAATGCACATAGCTTCACGGTGGCTAGACGTATATTTGGAGGTAGAATTCCTCTTAATGCAACTGGAAGTAATTGCGTCATGAGAACGTGACAGTCATGGGACTTTAAGTTACAGAATTTCTTCTCTGGCACATTTATAATACCCTTTATATTCGAGGAGAATCCAGATGGTACCTTGATGTTGTTTAAGCATTCAAACATGATTTCCTTCTCCTCTTTGCTTAGAGTGTAGCTGGTAGGACGTAAGTAATGGCGTCCATCATCTGTCTTCTCTAGATGCAGGTTGTCTCTTTCTCTCAAACAACGCAGGTCCTATCGTGCTTCAAATGTGTCCTTAGGCTTTCCATACACACCCATGAAGCCTAGCAGGTTCACACAAAGATTCTTCATCAGGTGCATCACGTCGATCGAGTTGTGGACTTCTAGGACTTGCCAATAGGGTAGGTCCCAAAATATGGACTTTTTCTTCCACATGGGTGCGTGATCATTAGCATCGTTCGGAACAAGTTGGCTTCCATGTCCTTTTCCAAAGACGACTTTCACATCATTGACCATATCAAGTACATCCTCACCGGTTCGGTTGCGAGGCTTGGTCAGGTGGTCTGCCTTCCCTTTAAAATGCTTGCCTTTCTTTCTTACGGGGTGATTTGCAGGAAGAAATCGAGGATGGCCAAGGTACACGACCTTTCGATATTTTTTCAAGAATACACCTCTAATATCACCGAAGCAGTGTATGCATGCATTATATCCCTTGTTTGATTGTCCTGAAAGATTACTTAGAGCAGGCCAATCATTGATTGTTACGAACAACAATGCTCGCAGATCAAAGTGTTCCTGTTTGTACTCATCCCACACACGTACACCTTCTTTATTCCACAAAATGAGAAGTTCGTCAATAAGTGGTCTCGGTACACATCGATGTCATTGCCGAGTTGCTTCGGGCCTTGGATGAGCATGTGCATCATAATGAACTTCCGCTTCATGCATAACCAAGGAGGAATGTTGTAGATACTTAGAGTAATGTGCCAAGTGCTATGACTACTGCTCGCTCTCCAAAAGGATTGATACCATCGCATTTTAAAGCAAACCTTAAGTTTCTTGCGTCATTTGCAAACTCGGGAATTCTCTCGTCGATTGCTCTCCACTTTGGGACCCATCAAATAGGTGTCTCAACATATTGTCTACCTTACGGTCTTCTTTGTGCCATCGCAACAATTTTGCATGTTCTTTGTTTTCGAAATGCGCGTTTCAAGCGTGGTATTATAGGAGCATATCACATAACCTTGGCAGGATTTTCTTTCATGGACGTTCGCCCTCAACATCACCTGTGGTCATCTCGCTTTGATCTTATATATCATGATGCATGGCATACCGGGCATGCATCTAATTTCTCATACTCTTTGCCATGGTATAGGATGCGACTCATTAGGACATGCATGTATCTTCTCGATTTCTAGCCCCATAGGATGGACAACTTGTTTTGCTTCAGAGGTAGTGACGGTCAATTCATTGTCCTTGGAAGCATCTTCTTTTGGATTTTTAGTAACTCTCCAAATCCCTTGTCAGATACACCATTCTTTGCCTTCCATTGCAGCAATTCTAGTGTGGTTCCCAACTTTTTCTGCCCTACATCATAAGTTGGGTACAACAATTTGTTGTGATCTTCTAGCATCCGCTCGAACTTGATCTTCTCCTTTTCACTTTCACATTCTCTTTGTGCGTCACGAATGACCTGACAAAGATCATCAAAGAGCTCATCTTCTATGGCTACCTCTTCTTGACTTCTCCCATTGCGGTATCATTGAAGCACGCACCATCAGGAATAATATCATTGTCGTCCCATTGTTCTTCTTCACCTTCTTCCATTACAACGCCGGTTTCTCCGTGCTTCGTCCAACAAATATAGTTTGGCATGAAACCCGACTTGAACAAGTGTGAATGAAGAGTCCTTGAGCAAGGATATTCCACCGTATTCTTACATATGGCACATGGACAAAGCACATGAAACCGTCGCGTTTGTTTGCCTCGGCCAAGACGTAAAAAAAGAATGCACGCCGTCAATGAACTCTTGGGAGCGGCGCGATCAAGATTGTACATCCAATGCGGCTCATCTCGCATTACAAGACATAAATACCATATTAAAACCTAGATCATAATTAATTATTTATACAACATGTGTGCCACCATAAAAGGTACAAATTTATGAAAGCATCGCTACAATGTAGACAATCCCAACTACCACTAAAAGAACTAAAGCTAAAATACATTTCAGGAGCACAAGGATTTCGCGACCAATCTTAACTAAAACAGACAGATCCAATGATTGTGCAACATCTTTGGGCTTCTTCGGCTGGATCACTGCCTCATTAGCCGTCGTATCTGCCTATTGTGCGAGATATTTTTGCACGAGTTCAACATACTCTTCCTCCCAGTAGAAGCCTGAACATCGTCCACTGCCATCCCACTGAAATTAAAACAAAAAATTAGAACTTTAATCACAACCATCATGAAAATAGGTATAAACTAACAATAATCATTAAATACGATAAAATAACTCACATTGCGATTCGGACACTTGTAGAAGATACGATCCTTGTTGGGACCCTCCACTCGGTACTCCATCACAATCTTCATCTCATCACGACACTTGCCGCATGGAATGAGAGGGAGGCCCGGCCTAAGTCGCTTTGGAAACCCATGAGAGGCCGAGGACCCAGAAGCAGTTGCCATCTACTCTCTATACTCATTTTTAATACACTATAAATTTCTCATTTTATAAACAAATAAAATTAAGAAACTATAAAATTATCTATATCTCAAAAACATGTTTTAATAAATAACCATCCGTACTAGTTGACCTTGCTTACGTGATCATCTCGGCGAGCATTTCTCCACCGGACGGCACCGTACTTGGTCAAGAAAGAGCTCCGATTCTACGAGGAAGGGAACACGGTCTTCCACGACCGTTGCCGCTCTCCCTCGTAGAATCAAAGCTCCTCCTTGACGTCCGTTACCGCTCGGCAGAGAACATGCTCGCCGAGATAAACACGGTCCGCAAGTTCAACTAGCTACTTTAACCTTCTTTCATGTAAATATGCAAGCTTGAAGTGATTTTGAGCTCAAATTGCTTACAAATGAAAAAAAAACACAATAAAGAACGATATATATATATAGTGAACAAAATGAGATAAGACAATTGTGAAAAATGAGAGTATGAGATTGGTAACCTTTACAACTGAAGAATCGACGGAGGAATCGAAGAAATCGATGGAGGAATCGAAGAATGGATGGAGGAACAATGGAGGGAGGGAGGAAGCAAGAACACTAGTGCAGTGAGCTTCAAAATGTGCTGAGCTCGGGCTCGGGGAGGAAGAAGGAGACGGTAGGGATATAAAGGGGCCTTTAGTCCCGGTTGGTGGCTCCAACCAGGACTAAAGGTAACTTTCCAACCCCGGCGCAACCACGGCCCGGGGTAGAGACTTTACTCCCGGTTGGAGCCACCAACGAGAGAGTAAAGTATATTTTTAGTCGGTTGGTGGCAATCGGGACTAAAGGTCCCGCCACCTCTGCTGGCGCTTGATGGCCAGTTGGCGAGGGATTTTAGTCCCGGTTGGAGCCACCAACCGGGACTAAAGGTATCTCTAGTCCCGGGCGCAAAAAATGCCGGGACTAGAGTCCATTTTAGCCGAGGATCAAAGATCTGTTCTCTACTAGTGTCTTCTTCTTAGTGAAAAATCGTGGGGGCGTCATTCCCCCCGGATGTCGAGTTTTTTTTTCTACTTGTGCGCCCTAGGGCATGGCCAATGCATGTAGTATATAGTAGTGGTGGTTTCATTCATTCAGAATTAGTAGGTCTAGATAACAATGGGGAAAGCTTTGAATTTGAGCTACTATCCATCCAATACAAGCACTCTTGTTGTCCCTATAACTCTTTCTTCTCGTTGCTTTCTTCCTCACAATTTTTGTGGTCCTCTCATCTTCTCTCAAGAGGCTTATTGGCTATCGTAGGGCATGACTAAGCACATACGAAAAGTACTGTGTGTTGGGACCTGCCCTAGATTAATTTGTTTGTTTCACCAAGCACGCATGTGACATTCAGTTCCCAGGGCCGTACAAACCGAGGGCGTGGTCTCTCAGTCAGCAGCACATGGCACGCCCTGGCCCTTGGAGAGTTGCGGTACTGTTTGAGGATTGGATGGTGAGCTAGATCACTTAGGATCCCAAAAGCTCTTTTTGTTTGAAAAATAAGCTCTTAAAAGCTGTTGAGCAGCAGCGCAAGGCAGTGGCTTGCATGTGTTTGTACCACATAGATTAGTACTGGTGGTTTTGTGGATTAGCCAGCGCTTGTCAGAGAACAAATCATGCATGTTGGTGGGTTAATCATTTACTCAAGTGAGCAGTAGATTGGTTGTATAAGCAATATGCATGCATGAGATGATGTGCATGCTGCAACTAACGGCTGCAGGCCCATGGTATCCCAGCCACCACCCACCGCACCGGTGGTCATGCTCAGTGCCCCACGCCACACTCTCACTACTCACTAGGCGGCTCTCCCTTGCATTCCATTGGCTGGGATCTTCTACGAAAGAGTGCCGATACACGGCCCGTCACATTTTCTTGAGGGTTTAGAAGAGCTACTCCTATTCCTATGACAAGTGATTCTCTCATTTTCCAAAGTACACCTCCGTCGTAAATTAAGCGCACTTCTAGCATTTGAAGTTTAGCTCAGCATAAGTGTATTTCTAGATATAGTCCACCTACTCTTGGTAGATTTTTTTTCTTTCTCTATTTTCAAAGTGCAATCATTACATGCTGGAATAATAGTTTTTGATTGGGTAGATATGTAATTTTCAAGTAACGTTTTTTAAAGAGAACCTAGGGGGGAGAGTTTCCCCGCCTGGATTATATTAAGGCCCCGTTTAGATCTTTGGTTACAACGCGGGCGATGTCGTCCGCCAATTTTCAAGTAACATTATCTTCTCCAAAAATTTTATAAGTATACTTATCATTGGAGACGATTACGCGTGGAAAGTGGACGAGAAGTCATATCTTTGACACTGACCCTTTTTATTAGTTCATTTAGAGAATTGTACGATAGAGTTAGTTCAGAATCACTCCTCTACGAAACATCGAGAGCGCCACTAAAAAGGTCACTGTTGTTGTTGTCGTCATGGCTGCTGCCCAAAATCGGATTGGACAGGTAGGAATGTATTCCACGAAAGGTCAAGTTCTGTTCCACGGTCTCTATCTGAAACCAAATACTACATTTTCAAGGCCAAATTCTGTTCCACGGTCTGTGTCTGAATTTCTGAAACCAGCCCCATGCACATGCATTCGCGCATGCTTTCGTTCCTTACGACGCAATTCACCATCATCGACCCAAACCCAACCATGCATGGAAGCAAAGTGGCCACCTATAGCAGTAGTAGCCCAGCCAGGCCCCACCAGGTCAGTGGTAGTACAAATGGGATCACAAGCAAGGCCTGGTTTAGATTATGGTTATGAATCAGTATTTGGCACTGTAGCACTTCCGTTTGTATTTGATAATTATTGTACAATCATGGCAAAAGATTCGTCTCGTAATTTACAATCAAATTATGTAATTAGTTATTTTTTTATCTATATTTAATACTCCATATATATGTCCAAAGATTTGATAGGATGAAAAAAAAATAAAAAAACTTGCAATCTAAACAAGGCCCAAAGCGATGCAATCCAAGCATGCAGCAGGTGAATCCATCCATCCATCGTTTGGAGCTGAGAATGCAAAGGCAACCTGAATCCACAGCTCTTTCAGGGCTGATGTTGCCATGATGATGTGAAAGAATCCTCTCATTCAGAGCAAACTCCAAGGCAGCTGGGTACCTGTAGCTATAGGTAGCAGGATGTACTGCCGCACTGTGAAAGGCAGGGGAGCACCAAAGTTGAGGCTGTGTTTAATTCCAAAAAGTTTTCTAAAAAGTATTGCAGTAGCCATTACATCGAATTTTGCGATATGTGTATAGAGCATTAAATGTAGACGAAAAAAACTAACTGCACAGTTTGGTTGGAAATCGCGAGACGAACGTTTTGAGCCTAATTAGTCCATGATTAAACACTAATTACTACATAAAAACAAAAATGCTACGGTAGCCAAATTTCTAAATTTCACAAACTAAACCCAGCCTGAAGCTACAATCCACCTAGGATTTTGGGCCACGCACAAAGGACCCATCACATTCACATGCCCCATGCCCACATGCACATGCCAAGCACGAAGCACCTGTCCCCCCTCACTCCACTGACTGAGTAGCGAGTCCTCTCTCCTCTGTCACCTCTAGAACCTTCACATCATTCACCCCGTGGTGAATATATTCTCTCTTCTTTTACCTACTAGTACCATCATAAAAATTCAGATTCCAATGCAAACTTGCTGAAGCTGTTGTTAACACTAGTACTGTACTCCTACTAGATAAAGGAGTAAAGAAAATATATAGGACAACTGGCTAGAGGGAATTGCCAAGGTAAATGAAACTTAGAGTAATACTATCATACATACAGTTTTTTATAGAAGTTCTACATAAAGGTACTCCATATAGCATCCATAAACTGACAAGCCCAGACTTACTTTATACCACAAAGGTGAAAGAAAGGGTTAAAATTACAAAAGAAAAAAGAAGAGAGGAATTGAAAGAAGTCTAACTCCCCAAAAAAGCCTGGTACTGTTCAAACAAAGTTGCCATTTGCTTTTGCTCAGGGGCATTTTTGCAAAGACAACCTCCCTCCCTCTAGATTATGCACGCAGCTCCCTCGCTATTCCCTCCAAACCACCTTCTTATTCTTTTTTTTTCGCTCAGGCAGGAGCAGGACCAACCTACGGGTTTTTACATGACGGAGCAGGCGTTGGGGTTCTCGTCGCTGAAGATCTGCGGCGCCATGGGCTGGTGGTGGTGTGGCGGCGCGTACGCAGCGTACGACGGCGGCGGGTAGGCCGGCTGGTAGGCGTACCCCGGAGGCGGCGGCGGCGGGTACTGGTAGGCCGGCTGGTAGTACCCTCCCGGGAACGCGAACCGCGGGTAGTGCATGTACAGGTTGGCGGCCGCGATGGCAGCCGCGTCCTTGTCCTTGTCGGCCTCGTCCTTCTTCTCGTCGCCGCCGCCCTCCTTCTCCTCCTTCTCGTCGCCGCCGCCGCCGTCCTTCTTCTCTTCCTCCTTGCCGTCCTTCTTCTCCTCGCCTCCGCCTTCTTCCTTCTTCTCCTCCTTGGCCTTGTCGTCGCCGGCGGCGGCGCTCTCCGGTGGGGGGACTGTCTCGGACTTGACGATGGCCGCGTGCTTGCCGGTGCGCTTGTACACGTGCTCGGCCAGCTTGGACTCTTCGAACACGCCCTTCACTGTCACCTCCGATGCCTTGAGGTCTGCCTCTACAGACTGCACGCCTGCACAACCATCAAGAACATTATTTGTGATTCAGAACATACAAGGACCAGTAAATAGTTTTTCGACAAGCTAAACAGTCTTGTTAATTTTGGGTCAAACAGGTGGGTGGAGGAGTTATTCATTTCACGTTGAATAGTTCTGTTCCCTATTCATTTCACTGTGAAGAGATGCATCATGCATGTGTTCCGAATCATTTGGTCAGAAAAAGACTGCATTTGGGCATGCTGAATCATCACACTAAGCTAGCAACTCCATTGCAGCCACCAAGCTTTAGTAAACTGCTACTCCAGACAAGACATGTATACATGATAATAATGGTATGGGTATATATGCAAGAAAAGGACTAGACTAGACTAGACTAGTACTCTAATAATTGAAGGCAGCCAAACAAACTGATGATAATGGAGCACCGACCGTTCATCTTGAGGATCCTCTTCCTGATCCCCTGAGCGCAGGCCTCGCAATGCATGTGCACCTTCAGCACCACGGCGAGCACCGGCGGCTTCAAAACCATAAAAAAAAAAAAACCCTCACATCAGCCTCTGATCGATGGAACTAAAATCATCATTCAGAATAAAACCAATGCAATGCAAAAACCAATGAAGATCATCAGGATGTTGATGTGAGAAGAAATATATATATATATATATATATATATATATGTATGTATATCAGTATATGTATCTCTTTGATTATATTCACCTCCTTCTTCTCCTCCGGCTTTGGCGGCTCGGGCTCCTCCTTCTTCTCCTCTTCCTTCTTCTCCTCCGGTGGCGGGGGTATCGGCGACAGGAGCTCCACCTTGCGGCCGGTCTTCTTCTGGACGCGCTCCACCACCTTCATGGGATCAGCGGCCGCCTTCTTCCCCTTCACCAACACCTTGTGCGCCTTGGAGTCAGCGATCACATCCTCCACTCCTGCAATTTCCATTCCAGTTCAGAATTCAGATGCATGCCATTGCCATGGAGAAATAATAATAATATATATGCACGCATCATGCTTAGCTGGAAGTTGGAATTGGAACATTGTTAGTTGAGAATCATTTGGAGGATACTGTCTAGACATGGCTGCTGGCTGAGGAATGAATCGACTTCACTTTTTGAGCTCTGAGAATGACACACGCATGCTCAAGGCTGTCATTCTCTTGGAATCTACCTGCCTTTTGCCGAGCTAAAAAGTCACTCAGAGGGATCTCTAGTCAGGGACAGGGAGTCAGTCGTTCTCCGTTCTCCCTCCCACCATTAATCTTAATCAAGTGGATGGATTGGTGTGCAATTGCAACCGTTGAACATGGAAGATCTAATTGATTAGCAAGGTGAATCTGATTAAATAAAGCGTACCCCACCGACTACCCAGTTAAAAATCCTGCCATGAATCACATAAATTCTTCCAAGAATAACCTTTGAAACAAGTATCCTAAATCTGGAATTTCTCTTTTGAAGGAAAAAAAAAGAATATTCTGAAATCTCAATCCACGTCATGCATTCATGTGTGTTTAATAAAAAAGAAAACTGATGACCATAGGATACTTGCTACCACAATTAATGAGAAGAAACTGAAAAATACAGCACACTGAAAACAGAACAAAGGAGAAGGTAACAGAGGCAGGGCAGGGCAGCATTTTACCATCGAAGCGCTTGAGGATCTTCTTGACCTTGCGGGCGCATCCCTCGCAGTGCATGTAGACCCGCATCTCGACCTCCTCCGGCGGCGGGGGCGGCGGCGGCGGCGCATCCTCCTTCTTCTCCTCCCCGTCCTTGGGCTTCTCCTCGCCGCCGCCTTCCTTGGGCTTGTCCTCCGCCGCGGCGTCCTTGGGTTTGTCGTCCTTCTTCTCCTCTGCCGCCGCCTCCTTGGGCTTCTCCACCTCCTCCTTCTTCGCCTCCTGCAAGGCAACAACATGACCACCACCTTCAGGATGTGACGCCCGGCTGGAGGAGAAGGAGATGATGAGAAGCGTCGTCCCCAACGGCCAAAACAAACTCACCTCGCCCATGGCTTCCCTCCGCTGTGTGCTCTGCTCCCACGCGCGCCTCTGCTGCTGCGACTGCAAGCTCCTCCTCTCCTCGGTGAGCGAGCGGGTGAGTGGTGGTGGACGGTGGTGGCTGGCTCTGTGCTCGCGTGTCTGTGACGCCGGTGGGGAATGGGGGTGGGGGTGATGTGGTGTGTCACCTTATGTAGAGAGAGGCCAGAGGGTGGGCGCCGCCAACCAAGGCCTGCAAGATCCGCCTCCGCCCGCATGGAAATGATTTTGGCATCTCTATCTCTCCACCACGTCCCTTGCCTCCCTCTCACTCTATCTCTTGGAAATTGGAGAGTGGAGTAGCACACTGTTTCGATTTTTTCCGCTGGCACTGAATACGTAGCTGTAAGAAATTACTACTCGGAGGGTAAATTTAATTTACTTAATGAAATATTGCTTAAATACAATGTGTGTAACGTTCCTTTTATTGCCTGGAGATTTTTGGAACCGATTGATTACTGTGTTTTACCAAGCAAGGTTTAGTTTTGTAGTCGCGACCAAAAAAATTAATAATTTGGTGGTACTTTGTTTGTACGATGTGCTTTCTGATGACATTTTTTTTACCTTCATTCATCAATTTGCACACTACCATGGGCAGCCCCAGGGTGCAGATGCGTGCGTGCATCCATTGGGCGACACAAAACTACAAATAAATAAAAAAAAGGTTTTCTCGATCGAGGGGCTTCATCTTCAAGATGCTTTGCAGTTACTAGTAGTTTGCAATGCCGTGCCGTCCTCCTGTGTGCCGCTCTCTTCTTCTAAAACTGCCTGCCTTTGTATCTCTTCCTCCTTGCTTTTCCCTGAGAGGCTTGATGCATGGAGGTTTCTTACCACGTAACTATGTGTCATCTCTTCCTCCTTTTCCCTCACTGGCTTTGCTGACGCACCAAGTTTTCTTGCCACGTACTAGTATTTGTATTTCTCTTCTGTGTTTCCTTTTCTCTGAGAGGCTTAATGCATGAAGTTTTCTTGCCTCATAAGTACTACTTATCGGCACTATTAAGGGCCTGTTTGGTTTCCATAAGCCAGGTGACTTATTAAGTCAGGTGACTGAAAACCAGTGACTTATAAGTCATACTTGTTTTGTTGTAGATGACTTATAAGCTCATTAAAGGTGTGGGCCCCACGCGAAAAAGGATGACTTATAAGTTTTAAGCAGGGGTGAACCAACTTAAAACTTATAAGCAGGGGTGGCTTATAAGTTGGTGGTGTTTGGCAAAATAAGTCACTTTTTTCACTTTTTAACTTATAAGTAGATGACTTATTTTGACCAAACAGGCCCTAAAGCTTCAGTTTCTGCCTTTTTTGTTCTAGTGCTCCGCCAGGCTATGCATGACTCAACACACCTATCCCCAACCCAGCTGTCTGCCATGCATGCGTGCATCATGCAGCCGATCGAGAAAGGGAGATATAGATAGCAGAGCGCAGATAGCACACTTATCTGGTTTGCAGATGCAGATGTAGTGCAGCCCTGGTGTGGCATATGTATGTAGCCTCTGGATAATGTTGTTTGGCTGGCCATGGCCACTACCTTCCTGCTTGTGCTTCTCTCTGTATCTTGCTTCTTTGCAAGATATCTATGCACCATATGTCACGGTAGTATATGATCCATCATGTGAATGATCATATAATGCGTATGTATACTTCATATCCGGCGTCCGGCCATACACTTGTCTCCTGCTTTGAGCTTGCAGTTTTCCTCCTTAATTTAGTTCTCTCTTAATATACGCTGGCCCCTCTCTTTTTTTCTGTCTATGTTACCATGCATGGCAACAAGAAAGATGATGGAGACTTGAAAGCAAATGAGAAAACGGCATATTAAAAGAGAGAAACCATTAGTGCATTTTAAGCCCTACCACTATATATCCATTGAGAGGTCCTTCGAGATGAGAATTAAATTAAAATAATTAATCAAGGAAAAGACGAGCTTGGTCCTCTTCTATATGTCACTAATTATAGCGGTTGTAGGTGTATGTATATATAGATCCAGCATTCTATTTTTTTCTTCGCAAAAAAAGCATTCTATTTTTTTTCTTATAATATTGCTTGCTTGCAAGAGACCCAAAGGCGGGCTAAAAGTTTCAGGTTTGTTGTTTGGCCGATCTTGTGGTACGGCAACGTGAATTTTATCGTATTTCGAGTAAAGTTTTAATTATATATATCATGTAGCCGTACTAGTCAAGTTAACAATGCATGCATGTATCGCCTTTTATTTGACACCGTCTAGTAAATATTTCATTGACCGGTGTGGCGGCTCAAGGGAGGCATGGAAAGCTAGCTAGTGGCGAAATCATATGGCTAAGTTTGGAATATGGGGTTTTTTTTATTCCTATATGTTTTTCTATATTTAAGATCCCTTTGGAACATAGGAACTTTTTTTTGTTTTCTACGTTTTTCATATGAAAATCATGTACAAATCCTGTAAAATTCATGTGTTCCAAAGGAGTCCTAATTGATTGCTATATATCTACATGTATATTTTTTTTTAAAATTTCCGTATTTCAAATGGGCTTTACAAGTTGCATCGATTGCAACAAGGTAGAGAAAAATAAGAAGGCAAATTAGGTGGAATGTAAACAACAAGAATTTTGTGTTTTGTGTTTTGTGTTTTGTGTTTTGTGTTTTGTGTGTTTGTCTTTTGTCTCCATTAGCTATTAGTTAGCTAGTCAACAGCTCATATATAATATTAGCAGCTTTGGTCTAACTAGTGTGATAGCTAGTTAAATATATATCCAGCTAACAATTAGCTAGACTAATATTAGCTAGACCCGTTTAGATAAAAAAAATAGTTGTTAGTAGCTAACTATTAGCTTTATGGATCAAAATATGACCTAATTAAGCCTCATCAACCGAATACTATCATGTAAAAACTAATTAATAGTTCATCGCTAATAATATTAGCTGCTATTAGCTAGACTATTAGTTGTCCACCATTTAGATAAAAAAAAAGTAATTATTAGCAGCTAAATATTTGACAGCATCTAGTAAATATTTCAGTGAGCGGTGGCGAGATGCTAAGTTTGGAATACGGGATTTTTTAATTCCTATACTTTTCTATATTTAATTGATTGCTATCTATATGTGTTTTTTTAAAAAAAATCGTATTTCAAATGGGCTCTACAAGTTGCATCGATCGCAACAAGGTGGAGGAAAATTAGAAGGAATGTAAACAGCAATAAGTTTTGTCTTTTGTCTTGATCTTTCAAACAAAGACATTTTGTATTAAAGTAAGACCCTATTTATATCCCTTAGTGTCGGGTATCAGTATTAGGGATACCCAACAGAGGGATCTGAGGACCGCGGACGACAAACTCATCTAGATAATCGATGACGTATTTCAGTCTCAACCGACCTCGAAGGGACGGTTTCCGCCTTGCCAGACCCCTCAGGCATTGGCCCCGTGTCGCCCGACCCCGAGGGTACGGGAGCCGTCTCGCCCGACCCCTCAGGCACGGGCCCCGTGTCGCCCAACCCCGAGGGTACGGGAGCAGTCTCGCTCGACCCCTCAAGCACGGGCCTCGTGTCGCCCGACCCCTCGGGCACGGGCTCTGTGTCGCCCGACCCCTCAGGCACGGGCCCCGTGTTGCCCGACCCCGAGCGTACGGGAGCCGTCTCGCGTGACCCTGAGGGCACGGGCTCCGTCCCGCCTGACCCCGAGGACGCGGGCTTCGTCTCGCCCGACGGGGACCCATACCACTTCCAACCACTACGGGTCTAAGGGTACGATCCCGGGGTCAAACTTCTGATACCGGGAGGGAAGCGGACACATCTCGACGTGACCCATGGCCACGTCAGCCCACTCCCGGGGTTCACATCACCAACAGTGACGGGTGTGTGGTCGCTGTGCTGCCTAATCCGCGTACGGCCGCTGACAGGCACATCGGTTCACCACGCCGTCTGCCAGGACGGGATGGGACGCCACGACTTGCTGATGATGTCGGGGCATGGCACCAGTGGTGAACAGGTGCCCGACGTCCACATCAGGCCTCGGATGGCTAGTCACGGCGTCAGCTAGGTTCTAGGCGTGCACGTGCGCTTCGGGAACCTAGGGAGAGTTGGCGTAGGCCCCCGCCATCGTCCAGCCTCTCCACTCCACCGGCCTTGACGCGATCGTTGAGGCGCTTGAGGAGCTACAGCTGCACGCACCGGAGGGCCGTGCCCCCGGGAGCGATCAGCTCCTCGACTTCGATTACGAGAGGCTAGAGCGCCAGCTTGATGCCTTCCTAGGACCCCGACCGTCCTGGGAGGACCTACGCTGCCTCACCTTCTCGTTCGCCAATGTCATGGCGCTGCTTGCTGGAGGGGAACCGCTCTCCCCGGAATACCTCATCTGGAGCGCCTCGGCAGCGTTCCTGTTCGGTTTGCGCAATGCTACGAGGACCGTTCACCACCCCGTGGCATAGCGCATGCACCCATCCCCTACGAACGACGAGTTCGTGGGATGACCGATTACATCACGAAATCTTTCCACGACCTTCTCGCGAAAGATTCAGAGTCGCTCTCCGACTCTGACTCCGACAGGGGTAGTCATCACCCCTCGTGAGAATATTTTATGGCAGGTACCCTCGAGGGACGCGTCGAAAGGGTCCATGAGGGAGGGGCTACCCCCCCCAAATGACCTGGACGACAAGGTCGAGGGAGATGTGGAGGCCCCGCCTCGCCTACAGGTGGAGTAGCTGAGGGCATGGCACATGGAACTCGAGGATGCGCGACTCCAGCTAGAGCAGGAGCGCGCGGAGCTCGAGCAAGAGATCGAGCGCCACGGTGACGGTGGGCGTGCGCGCGCCATGGCCCACGATGTGAACTGGAGGATCATCGAAGATGATGGAGCCCTCCCACACTTCGCCCGGGCAAGCCAAAACATCACTGCCTTGGCGGCCTTGCTTTGAGTGCTCCCGGAGCCCGCGACACCAGAGGATTGTCAGGCCCACTGTGAGATCCGAACGTTGCTCGAGTGCGCGGTGGTGCAGCAGGTGGAGAGCTCGCTATCTTGGCGATGCGAGCTCGATGCCAGTCAGCGTGTGCCCTTGGGATGACATGTTAGGGATGTGTCTATCCACCAGGCGCCGTGCAGTGGTGGGGGTGCGCCGCGGCCCCGGTGCATGAGCGTCTCAGCCTCCACCATGACGCACAAAACACCCTGGATGCCAGTAGGCGTGGATGAAGCGACGAGAGAGAGGAAGCCGGCTGCGGCTATAACCCTTGTCATGGTGGACCCTACGACAGTGGCGAGGACCAAAGCCTGAGCCCCGACTTGCCGGGACCTCAGGCCTTCGACCGACACATCCTCAACGCTGCCTTCCCACCGCGGTATCGACTACCGACCAACATCCCAAAATACTCCGGGCAAACAAACCCCAGACTATGGCTCGAGAATTATCGGCTTGCTTACCAAGCTGGTGGAGCAAATAGTGACAATTTCATTATCCGCAACCTCCCATTGTTCCTAGCCGATTCGGCGCGAACATGGTTGGAGCACCTTCCGCCCAACCGAATTCAAAGTTGGGCGGACCTAAAGGAGATTTTCGTGGGAAACTTCCAGGGCACCTACGCGCATCCTGGAAACTCGTGGGATCTCAAAAACTGTCAACAGAAGTCTGGGGAAACTCTTCATGAGTACATACGGCGCTTCTCGACATCGCCACCAGCCGTTATAGGAGCCTTCCTGTCCGGGACCACCTGCGAGTCCCTAGTTCACAAGCTAGGATGCAAGGGCCCACGAACCACAAAGGAGCTCCTCGACATCACCACCAGCCATGCCTCAAGCAAGGAGGTGGTTGGAGCGATTTTTGACCATCCCATGGGCAAGGCGAAGCGGGATGAGGATGCCGATGAAGGCACTTCCAACCGCCCCAACAAGAAGAAGAACAAGCGACGGTGCGAGGCTCGCTCGTGGCCACTGCCGACCGCAAGGGGGTCGCAAGCCCACTGAGGGTACCCTAGACCACTTCGAGAAGCTGCTTGAAGGGCCATGCCTGAACCATATCTTCCCCATCAAGCACCTATACAAAGACTGTGCCCTCATGAAATGGTTCCTGTCCGGTGGCTCCAATAAGGAGGACCATAGGAAGGAGCCCAAGCCAGTGGCAGACAACGCCGAGGGGAAGGACGGTGGCTTTCCAACGCTGGATGGCTGCCTCATGAACTTCGGAGGGTCGATGGCCTATGACTCCAAGCGCCGTTAGAAGCTTGCGTGCCGCGAGATCTATACGACTGAGCCAGCCATGTCTTCCTTCCTCCGATGGTCAGAGTCCGCCATCACCTTTGATTGGACCGAGCACCCAGAAAGCGTCCCGTAGCCGACAAGATACCCGCTCGTGGTCGACCCGATCATCGACACAAAGCGGCTCACCAAGGTGCTGATGGATGGAGGCAGAGGCATCAACATCATGTACACTGAGATGCTTGACGCCATGGGCATCAACCGATCGTGCATCCGGCCGATCGGGGTGCCTTTCCATGGCATCATGCCTAGAAAGCAGGTCATGCCGCTCGGGCAAATCGATCTGCCTATCATCTTCTGGAATCTGACCAATTACAGGATGGAGACCCTTATCTTCGAGGTGGTCAGGGCCCACGGGACCTACCACGCCATCCTAGGATGTCCATGCTACACGAAGTTCATGGCCATCCCCAACTACACCTATCTAAAGTTGAAGATGATGGGTCCACATGTGGTCATCACCGTCGGCACCTCCTTCCAGCGTGCCTACGAGTGCGAGATCGAGTGCTGTGAACACGCCGTGGTGATTATTGCCTCTAGAGAGCTCACGGCCATCTAGGAGGAGATCGTAGAAGAAGCACCCGACGCCAAGCGGTCGGCCGGGTCTTTCAAGCCCCTGGAGGGCGCCATGGAGGTCCTCATAGACCCAAGCAGCTCCGAGGGCAAAGTGGTACACATCGGCACCACGCTTTCCTCCAAATAGGAAAGTGCGCTCGTCGACTTTCTCCACGCCAATAGAGACATCTTTGCGTGGAGACCCTCAGACATGCCAGACATTTCAAGAGAAGTCGTCGAGCACGCCTTAAAGATTAGGCCAGGCTCTAAGCCAGTGAAACAGCGCCTACGTTGCTTCGACGAGGAGAAGCGCAGGGCCATTGGCGAGGAGATTGCGAAGCTTTTGGCGGCCGGATTCATCAAGGAAGTGTATCACCCTGAGTGGTTAGCCAATCCCATTCTTGTAAGAAAAAAGAGTGGGAAATGGAGAATGTGTGTTGATTACATGGGTTTCAACAAAGCTTGTCCAAAGGATCTATTTCCTTTGCCGCACATAGACCAAGTAGTCGACTCGACCTCAGGGGTGCGAAACCCTTTGCTTCCTTGATGTGTACTCCGGGTACCATCAAATCACGATGAAAGAGTCCGACCAGCTCGCGACATCTTTCATCACCCCGTTTAGATCATTCTGCTATGTCACAATACCATTCGGTCTGAAAAATGAGAGGGCTACGTATCAACGTTGTATGATCAAGTGTTTCAGGGACCTCATCGGGCAAACCATTAAGGCCTATGTAGACGACATCATGATCAAATCCAAACAGGCTAACCAGCTCGTAGCTAACCTAGAGCAGACCTTCGTGAAACTCCAAGCAAACAGCATAAAACTCAACCCCGAGAAATGCATTTTTGGGGTCTCAAGGGGTATGCTGTTGGGTTTTATTGTCTCTGAGCGCGACATCGAAGCCAACCCAGACAAGATCTCGGTCATCACGAGGATGGACCCGATTCAGAACCAGTGTTCACCTAAACGGATTAAACGACCGTTTAAACGGCCAGTAAACGGTAAACGATGGTAAACTATTTTGTTTAGGGGGTAAACAGAAATTAAATGGTTGATCGTTTAAACGGTCAAAAAACAGGAAAAAAGGTCTAAACGGCCTAAACGGAACGGAGATAAACAACATTAAACGAGCTAAACAGTTGTTTAGGCGAACACGAGGTAAATCTAGTTCAGTTTTATATGGATAAATTTATATACTTAAGTTTATTATATTTATAAATGTGTACACTTGATATGTTACATGCATAAATATCTATATTTGGTTCTTTTCACATGCATAAATATATATACATACCAAAATAATTGATTTTTATTCAGATAAATATGTATAAATGCTAGAATACTTGATTTTTTACATGCACAAATAATTATATGTATTTTTTTAAAGTACAAAACCGTTTAGACCATTTAACTTTGTTTAAACACCGTGTAAACAACCTAAACGCTAAACGAAGGGCGACCATGTAAAGACCGTTTACCGTTTAGAAAAACATTGTTCAGAACATAAAGGGGGTACAACGAGTTACAGGGCGCCTCGCCGTGCTCAGCCATTTTATCTCGCACGTCGGCGAACGAGGTCTCCCCCTCTATTGGCTTCTGAAGAAAACCGACTGTTTCAAATGGACGCCTGAGGCCTAGGAAGCACTTGACAAAGTCAAGCAGCTCCTGACGAAGGCCCTTATCCTATTCCCCTCGACCGATGGGGAACCGCTTCTGCTCTACATTGCGGCCAGCATGTAAGTGGTCAGCACTGTCCTAGTGGTAGAACGGGAAGAAGAGGGACACGCCCTCAAGGTGCAGCGTCCCGTATACTTCGTTAGCAAAGTCTTGCCTGATTCCAAGACTCACTACCCCCGAATCCAGAAGCTCTTGCACACCATCCTGATCGCCAAGAGGAAGTTGCATCACTACTTTGAGTCGCACCCGGTGATGGTCGTGACGTCCGTCCCTCTCGGTGAGGTCATCCAAAATTGGGATGCCATAGGAAGAATTGCGAAGTGGGCACTAGAGCTGATGAGTTAGGGCATTTCGTATGCCCCTCGGACAGCCATCAAGTCCCAAGTGCTGGCCAATTTTGTTGCAGAATGGACCGAAATCCAAATGCCGCCAGCAGCCATCGACCAAGAGTACCGAACAATGTACTTTGATGGATCGCTGATGAAGAAAGGTGCCAACGTGATGCTGGTCTTTGTTTCACCCCTTAGGGTACGCATGAGGTACATAGTTCGCATCCATTTCCCTGCCTCCAACAATGTGGCTAAGTATGAGGCACTCAGCAATGGCCTACGCATCGCCGTCAAGTTGGGCATCCAACAACTTGACGTTTGGGGCGACTCCCAGCTGGTCATCAACCAAGTCAAAAAGGAGTCAAGCTGCCATAGCGCCAACATGGCTGTGTATTGCCAAGAAGTCCACCAGCTAGAGGACAAGTTCGATGCCCTCGAACTCAACCACATCCTGAGACGGCTCAATGAGGCGGCCAACACGCTGGCCAAAATGGCATCCGGCCGAGAGCCGATGCCGACGGGCATCTTCGCCAACGATTAGTATAAGCCCTTAGTCCGCTATGAGGATCCAGAATAGTCCGATGATGGGCCACCTACCCTAGGTTTGGGGGCTAACCGACTGTTGGCTCCTTCTGACCCCAAAGTCTTGGAGCTTGATGAAGATCCAGTGGTAGAGCCCAACCCTCTAGCTGATTGGAGGACGCCTTATCTTGACTACCTCCTCTATGAGGTGATACCAATGGACAAAATAGAGGCTTAGCGGCTCGCGCGTCGCGCCAAGTCCTTCGTCGTTATTGAGGAGGAACTCTACAAGCGAAGCCACACCGGAATCCTGTGGTGTTGCATCCCCATCGAACAAGGGAAGCAGTTGTTGAGAGATATCCACAGTGGGGTCTGCGGGCACCATGCTGCACCTAGGACCTTAGTAAAAATGAATTCTGATATGGCTTCTACTGGCCGACCATAGTAGCCGATGCTAAACAGATTGTGTACGCCTGCGAAGGGTGTCAATACTATGCTCGACAGATCCACCTGCCAGCCCAAGCACTCCAAACGATCCCCACCACATGGCCGTTCATGGTTTGGGGGTTTGATATGGTTGGACCTCTCAAGAGAGCGCCTGGGGGCTATACGCACTTGCTTATCGCCGTAGACAAGTTTACAAAGTGTATAGAGGCTCGGGCGATCTCCGTGATCAAGTCCGAGCAAGCCGTGTTGTTCTTCCTTGACATCATCCACCGCTTTGGAGTCTCGAACTCCATCATCACGAACAATGGCAAGTTCCTCTGATTCTATGATGAATACCACATCCACGTTGATTGGGCCGCCATGGCGCACCCCCGCATAGATGGGAATGTTCCTACAAGACCTCAAGCCTAGGATCTTCAACCGGTTGAACAAGTTTGGTGGAAGATGGGTTGCGGAGCTTCCCGTGGTGCTCTGGATCCTGAGGACGACCCTCAACTGAGCCACCGGCTACACACCCTTCTTCATAGTCTACAATTTCAAGGCTATCCTCTCGACCGACCTCGACTATGGAGCGCTGAGGGTTAGGGCGTACAACGAGCATGGAGCCGAGGCATCCCTCGAGGATGCCATGGATTAGCTCGATGAAGCGCGCATTGTTGCCATCCTCCACTCAACCAAGTACCAGCAAGTGTTGTGCTAGTACCACAGCCGTCGGGTGAGGGGTCGGGCCTTCAACGTTGGGGACCTGGTGCTCCGCCTCGTCCGGTGCAACAAGAACCGACACAAGCTCTCTCCGCCGTGGGAGGGACCATACGTCGTCGTGGAGGTGCTCCGACCTGGCACCTACAAGATCAAGACCATCAACAGCAAATTCTTCGTCATCTCCTGTAACATCGAGCAGCTACATCACTTTTACCCCTAATCTATGCACGTACTTATGAAAATTAAGAATGACGTTTCTGAAATGAAAAACACTTTCTCTTATCGATTTCGCTATCGTCTCCTCGATCTTTAGTGACATCCGATCCCAGCAATGGCAAGGGGTCGGGCCACACTCGGGGGATGATAAGAGTATATCTACCTAAAAACATTCTTTGTGCCCGACCTTCTCTTACATTAACATCTAGAAGCAAGGGTTGCGGAAACCAATGCTGAGTAAAACTGGTCGGACTGCAAGAAACCTACGTCCCAGCAGCTACGGCATTTTTGCTCACCAGTGTGATCAGAGTTTTTCACCCGCACATCGAGCTTTACAGCCTTAACAACGGAAAGGGTCAGAACACAATAACCTTTTTTATATAAAAAAGGGAGAAGATCCAAAAGTCTGTTCGGCCTTAACAAAAGTTAAGAACTTGTCCACTTATTACAAGTTCGTTGCCTGGCCTATCTAACAAACTAATTTTTTAGGGGGGTGATCTCATCCTCTATCTTAGAAAATAAGTCTAGTGTCAGAGGGGCCACCTCCTTCTCGATATCCTCCAGCTTGACCTCAGAGTAACCGAGCGCAAAGCCCTGGCTCATCGTCACTAGATCGATGTTCTCATAATGAGAATGGGCGATCACAAACGATCGGTGAATGCCGAAGCGAAGTGTGTCCCTGGTGATTTCACGTGCTTGATCCGTAATCCAGACGGCGTGAACCTTGAACGAGCTCGTCTCCTACTCTGGAGCTAGTTTGAGGTCGTCGAAGACGAGCTGGATGGCGACGCGTAGGGTATCGTGCTTGTCAATCTCCTTTAGGAGGGAGGCCTTCACCTCATCGAGCTCCTTCTCTAGGCCATGGCTCTTCATCACCTCCACCCAAGCTTGTCGTCGAGACCTATCCAAGTCACATACCAACCGTGTCAAAAGGCCTACCACAGATTCTCGAGAGAAAGACTACAAGGGAAACCGGAGGCTTACCGTCCACGTCCACCCAAAGCCTGCGCACCTCATCACGCTGCCGGGTCACCTCGGCCTCTAGGCGTCGAACCTCTTCCTGGCACTGATTGACCTCCGTGGTGAGCCTGGCGGACACGCCCTCGGTCGTAACCTTCAGGTCCCTCTGCCCCTCAACCTCACCCTCGAGGAGGTTGATCCGCTGCTGGGCATCGGCGTACCCCTGGCGACCCAAGTCACACACTATACGGAGCCCCTCTATGGCCTAGAGCAGATCATCTCGCTCCTTCCATAGCCGCTCAGCCTCCACGGCATCTGTGTGTGCCCTCTTGATCAGGGCCATGAGCTTCTCCCTGGCCTCGCGGGCATCATCGCGAGCATCCTTCTCTTGGACTTGGATGTCGTCCAGCTCCTGGGCGGCGGGGGCAAGCTTAGCCACCTCCTGACGGGCGGCAGCGAGCTGTGCAGCGAACCCCTCACTTCGCCGTGTCTCTTCGGCGAGGCGGTCCCAAACGTCCTTCTCACGACAAAGGAATTAGGACTTCTCCCGGCTGCAGACCATAAGGGACTATAGAGAGGATAGGACTTAGAGGCGTGGAAAGAGAAAATGAGGGTAAAAAACATGGTCATATCATACCTGGCCAACCGGGGCGACGACGTCGCGCAACGAGCTCAGCGCGGTGGTCAGGGCATGAACCGTGGTCCCAACCTCCATGTGGATGCTCCCCTATTCCCTCTCCTCTGCGGCGTTGTCAAGGGCTAAAAGCATCACCCTGGGTCCCGCTAGTCTGCCCACCGGATCTAGGATCCTCCCCACGCGTGCGGGTCGCGCGCCCACCCGGACCAGAGAACAGGATGGCACCACACCGATCTCAAGCGACGGTGACCCCTCTTGCGATAGAAACTCCTCTGAAGTGGACCCTCCGGTGGTACAGGGGGCAGGTGACGTGGATGTGGAGGCTTGCCCCGTCGCCACATCTGCTAAGGACACCTCGAACAATGGCCACTTGCACGGACGATGGCTTTGGTTGTGCCATCTCCGCCTGTGACATCGCAGCCGCACTCGGCCGCGCTAGGTCCTCCATAGACGCCTCGGGTATGTCCTCCTCCATCCACCCCACCAGGGAGGCGGCCACCCACATGGATGACAACTCCGTCTGTGTCGCTTGCGCTTATGATGTTGGCCACACCTGGCTACACCACTCCCGCCACAGGCGCCCCAAACGCACCCTCCTCCGTCTGCTCTCCCATGGACGCAGCCATCAGCTGTGCCTCCCCTATCGATGCCATGGCTGCCCTAGCCCCACTCTCGCTCACCTCCGGTGTGGCGCCAGCCAGCTCCCAGCGCATCTGCTGGAGGGCGAGGCTCTTCTTCGGTGCAAGCCTCAAGAGAGTCCCACATCCTCCGACGCTATAAAGGACAGGACGGTCAGTTTATGACAAAAATTCATTAGAACAAAGGGACCAAAAAACTCTTGACTCACCTCGACGTCATCGGACAATGATGCTTTGGGGCTATCCCACCCAACCCCGACTGCTCCTCATCGGTATGTTGTCGCTTCGAGCCCTCCCTCTACTCGGAGGGTCCAGATGGAGCAGAGCGGCCGGTTCCCGCCGACTCCGGGTGCGCCACGGGAGGCCCAGACAAAGCAGGGCGGCTTGACTCTACCAGCTCTGGGGGCGCATCCTCCCTCTCCTGCCCTGGGGCATGACACGGGAAAGGCCCCGCCAGTGGTAGAGATGGATCCTCATCCCATTGGATGGGTGACCTGAAACCATCCCCACCGCCTAGCTCGTCCCATTGGACGGGCGACCTGGAACTATCGCCTTCTTCTTCTTTTTCTTCTTCTTTCTCTTCCTCCTCCGATCCCTGTTGTCGTTTTCCTCGATTCAACCTCGCCCACTGCTTTGCCTGTCGCCTCGCCTTCTTGTCTTCCTTCTCCTTCTTCCTCTTCTCATTCGTGGTGCGATTCACCACCCTCATGGCCACGTGCTCTGGCAGCGGTGCGGTGGAGGCCCGAAAGGCCAACCCCGCCGGTAGCTCAACGAAGCCCATGTCCGCCTACATCGTGGGATGTCCTAGGATTGGGAACATGGCATCGGACTCCTCCATTGCCTCCCTGATGCGCTGCGTGACCTTGCTGTCGTGGAGCGGCCTGTGGGCGAGCGCTGTCCCATCGAGCTGCACGTTGGGCGTCATCCCATATAGCGGGAGGGCGCGCGCCACCAGTGGCACCACCTCCTCGTGTGATATGCCCCGATGACACCGGCCCCGTGGAGGCCGTGGTTCTTTAGGAACAAGATGGCATCAAGAATATCACGCATCCTCTTCTTTTCCTTCTCGAGAGGTCTCCACGACCACGCCGACAGTGCCTCTTCGATGAGGCGTCCGAAAAGGGGGCGGCGGTGTCATTCTTCACATAGAACCACTGTGTGTGCCACCCCTTATTGGACCTCGATAGCTGACAGGGCATATACGTGGTGGACTGTTACCCCCGGAGGTGGATGCCCGCATAGCCCAGCGGCACCGGTAGGTCCCCAGCTCTATCCCTCTTCTTAAGCTAGGAGACGGAGAAGAAGTACCTTCATAGTTCGAAGTGGGGTTTGATCCCTAGGTATCCCTCACACAGCACAATGAAGGTAGCGATATGCTAGATCCCGTTGGAGTTAAGATGCTGCAGCTCAATTTGGTAGTGGTGCAGCAGTCCCCGAAAGAACAGATGGGGAGGAATCGTGAGTCTGCGCTCGTGGAAGGGCGCGAAGGAAATGACGTAGCCATCGGGCGATGCCGGCGCATCCTCACGACCAGGTACGAGCCACTCTGGCGCGTCGGTGCTCCCGTGGAAAAGACAGCGCTTGACGAGGCCCTCCATGTGCGCATGGGTGACATCGGAGCGATACCTGTCTCCATGGGAGGCAAGGACGGAAGAGCGAGAGCTACGCTGGTGGAGGAAGAGCGAAGGCAATAGATCCAAACGCTGGCGGTGGAGAAGCAGAGAGAGCGAGGCTGCGGTTAGGCTGTCAAAAGGTGAAGGGAAAGGCCACTATTTATAAGGGAAGGTGGAGCGATTGGCGAACCGTCCGCCTAGATCTACGCGCTCGCCGCACTACGTCACATCGCCTCTCCGAGAAACGTGCGCACGCCACCTCTGGCCGCTCCCTCGAACATGCCCGCCGCGCCTCATCATATCTCCTCTCTGAGCAATGTGTGCACGCCACCACTGGCCGCTCCCTCATAGGACACGCCGGATGACGGTTCGCCCCATTCGATGGGTTGAGAACCGCCACAGGTAAAGAGGGATACGGAGCTGAAAACGCTCCCACGGCCCATTTAGGCCTAGGAGTTCGAAGGTTGGCTCACCGACGGGTTCACAACCGCTCCGGGGCGCCTTTAAAGTGAGGGGTGGAAAGGGATGGGCCCGCTAGCGGCCAGTACCTGGGCGCACGAGCGCTGTAGGCATCCCGGCCCATCTTCGAATCTTGGTCGGTTCCCAGTCCATGGTTTTTCCTCCAAGAAAGGCAGCGAGCCCTTGGGACCGGTCTAACGGACCCATGAACTATATGGATTGGCCACTAAGAATCTGGAGTCAGTAACCAGCTGACCCATGCTAGACCCCAGCGAACGGGAAGCTAGGGCCCCACTCGGACTAGCCCGTTAATAGCTCACCGAGCACCATGATTCGTTCGTCGAGGAAAACATGGCACAGCTCAGCCCCTCGGTTTTATCGAAAAAATGCTTGAGGGAGGACGATCAAAAAATGAGCTGACCCCTCGACCAGACCCCTGCTATGTGCGGGGGCTCGAGGGAAGTTGGACTGGTAAGGAGACCGAATACACGGTCGCATGATAATGGCGGATCGATCGGATCCTAGGGACAGATCGGAATCAAAGAGAAATCTTTTCCGGCCCCCTGAATCCTGCAGCTACATGTTCCCAAGGAGTCTGATCGTGACAGTAGGGAATCGCAACCCACCAAGGCGTTCTGCGGGTAGCAGAAGATCAAAGCCCTCGAAGTCCCTCCATCCGAAAAAGCCTACGAAGGAATATCCTACTCCTCCGCAGGCTCGGGGGCTACTGTTGGGTATCAGTATTAGGGATACCCGACGGAGGGATTTGGGGACCGCAGACGATAAACTCACCTAAGTAATCGTGGACATATTTTAGTCTCAACCGATCCCGAAGGGACGGTTTCCACCTCAACAGACCCCTCGGACATGGACCCGTGTCGCCCGACCCTGAGGGTACAGGAGCCGTCTCGCCCGACCCCTCGGGCACGGGCCCCGTGTCGCCCGACCCCGAGGGTACGGGAGCCGTCTCGCCCGACTCTGAGGGCACGGGCTCCGTCCCGCCCGACCACGAGGGCACGGGCTCCGTCTTGCCCGATGGGGACCCATAACGCTTCCAACCACTACGGGTCTAAGGGTACAACCCTGAGGTCAAACTTCTGATACCAGGAGGGAAGTAGGCACGTCTTGACGTGACCCGTGGCCGCGTCAGGCCACGCCCGGGGGTTCTCATCGCATCAGTGACGGGTGCGTGGTTGCTGTGCTGCCTAATCCCCGTACGGCCGCTGACAGGCACGTCGATAAACCACGCCATCCGTCGGGACGGGATGGGACGCCACGACCAGCTGATGACGTCAGGGCATGGCACCAGTGGTGAATAGGAGCCCGACATGGAGCCATCTCCGTCACCATCTACAGCGTCGGCGGGACCCGCACGAAGAAAAAAAAGGACGCGACGGCCCTGGAGGCCTTCTTCTCTCTTGCTTTTTCCCTTTCCTCTTGTTCTCTCTCCCTGTAACCTACGTCTTTCCCTTCACCTATAAAAGAAAAAGCAAAACGTCCCACGAGAGGGAGAGCACACATGGCTTATAAGCCGGGCTGATAAGTTCAATACATGTAAGGAGTAGTACCACGGCAGCAGTAATCGTGTACGGGAGCTCAAGTTAACCTTTTCTTCCAAAGACTGGTTTGGTACACCTTACCATGCGTACAAGGTATAAATGCAGGAAATCGTGCTGCAGATTCGGCGCAGAGCTAGCTGCTTCTGCCGATGTTAGTTAAATTTCAGAGGCAAGAGGTGTCCTTTAACAGCTGCACGTACACATCTTCATCACACTCCAAAACTGACGAGCACTATGCGCTTCAATGCTTTCGCAAGCTGCAGGCCTCTTGTTTTTCCGAGCGTTCAACGTCTCTCTCTATCTCTCACATTCTGCAGCTGCAGGCCTCTTGTTTTTCCGAGCGTTCAACGTCTCTCTCTATCTCTCACATTCCTTCTATTTTCTCAAGTGAAGGCGAGATGCAAGCGTTCTGTTTGTAGCAGTGCATTATTCATATAGAAAAAAGGAACTCAACCCTATGTAGGTATTAATGAAAAGATAAAAAATTCTCTTCCACAAAGTTAGCAAAAGGCTACAAAACCAGTCGTCATGCTACAACTGTTGATAAACCATATATTTGACTAAAGTAACACAAAGAGTGGCCGTTTTTTTTTAAGAACGGGGAGTCAAACTCGCGAGTCGTTGGTACGATTTTACAACCCTACCACCATGCTATGTGCATGTTCTCATTATTCCTAATAACAAAAGAGATATGGTTTATTTCAATCCACGGTAATCAAACGGTAGCTGCAGCCGCTGCTGCGGCTGCGACTTTAGGGCACGTTTAGTTCCCAATTTTTTTTGGGTTTGGTTACTGTTTGGCTACTGTAGCACTTTCGTTTATATTCGGTAATTAGTGTCTAATTATGGACTAATTAGGTTCGAAAGTTTCGTCTCGCGATTTCTCACCTAACTGTGCAATTAGTTTTTTTTTCATCTACATTTAGTACTCCATGCATGTGCCGCAAGATTCGATGTGACACTTTAGGGTGAAAATTTTGGGAACTAAACGCGCCCTTAATCTGAAGCGAAATGGTTGCTTCGGTTCATTGCAAGTATATAATTTCCTGATGAAAAGGCAGACATCATGCACTTCTGCTAAAGATAATTACTCCCCTACCCTAACTGTAAATGTAAGTTGTTTTGAACAGATATATGAACTTCAATGTGATGCTTTGACTTGCAGCTTTTGGAAAGAAAAAAAAACGTTAAAAAAACGTTCTCTTCCTTCAACCTTCATTCATATATCTGGAGCATCAATCTTGTGAACCCAACTGACAAGAGCCAATCGCGCAGCGCCAACCAGATGCTGCTGCTGAGCCTTCTCATCCTGTGCCAGTGCTCTTGACTGAGAAATCAAAGCACTGCACAGTGCGCACTGCTGTCCTGTGCCCAACTGCAAAGTCCTGTAACCGTAGCTTTCCGTCCACCGTCAGAGGAATCTCCGGCCTGATAGGCCTCACTCGGAGGCCCAGTACTACTTGGCTGCTTGATGGAGCCCATAGACAGTTTTGCCCCACAGGCACTGGAATCATCCAACGATGTTTTGCAACAATACCACAGCACCCATAAATTCGCTGTACTTGTGGTTGTGGTAAAGAGGAGAAAATTCTCTATCTGACCGTGTTAAAACTAGGTCTTTTCTCATTCGCCCTGGTGGATTTTTCACATGATTTGAGGTCATCATAATTGAACAAAATATCCCATACATTATTTTAGACATGGAAGCATTAGTTTGTCTATATTTCTGCACATCAAACAATAAAACAGTAAGATGCGTATATGCATCACAATTGGATTAACTTCACAGATTGCATGTAAAATCCACAAATGCATAGCAAAGTTTCACAAGTGTATAAATTAGCTAGGTTCGGTTCACACATAAATAAGGTGCATACATAAGTTCAAATATACATGATATCTAAAACATACATGGACTCACATAAGCCAAGCCAATTCCATATGCATTACATACCATTATATGAGAAATTAGAGGCAAAGCCTTTTTTGCTTCTTGTACTCATTGCAGGATTAGCATGCTATCCACTTCTTTTTGTGCCCATTGAGAGGTTGTCAATTGGCACCGTAGGGAAAATGGACCCTAGACCCATTTACTTTGGATTTTGGTGTTTGATGACCAACACAACCAAATTGGATTAATGAATTTGCAAGTGATTGTTTTGTAGTTTAATAGGGTGCAAGACGTGACTTGGACGAAGGCGATGTGATGATCCGATGATCAACACCTTAAGCAAGACCCTAGAAGCACAAGAGAAGACCCAAGATATCAAGCAAAGTCTAAGCATGAAGATAGGAACCAAGCCGGACGCAAGATCGTGAAGAAACGAGCTTCGTAGAGGTAACCGGACGTAGCACCGGACGCTGTCCTTATAGCGACCGAACACTCTGATCAGTTGCTCAGCAACAGAAGGCATCAGCAGCAACGACCGGACGCGGAGAACTGAAAGTGACCGGACGCACAGATGGCACTGTTCATCATCCCGGCAACACACTCAGCATTGACCGGACGCTGGCGGCAAATCGACCGGACACAGGAACTGCAGCGTCTGATCGAGTACAGAGAGGTTCCAGGACGGTGAAATTGCGACCGGACGTGTCCGGTGGCATGTGACCGGACGCCATTAGCGTCCGATCAGTTGATCGCTGCTCTAATGGTTGGCATGACTGGATGCGTCCGATCAGGACGACCTAAGCGTCCGATCAGTAGCAGAAAAGCGGGATTTCATCCCCAACGGCTACTTTCTCCATGGGGCTTATAAATAGACCCCCCAACCGGCTATTTCACAAGAGTGGAGCTGAGAAAACATATCTAGGGTGTTGATACAACATTTTAGTGATCTCCACTTGTATAGTGCTTAGTGATTCATTAGGTGATTAGCGTAGGTGCTTTGCGAAGTGCTTAGGTTGATTAGACCACCGCTTATGCGCTTGCTCTAGATTTAGGACTAGTGTTTAGTGAGGTTTGTATACCTCTTACCACTCGGTGCTTGCACGCACCATTGTTGTACATCGAAGGGCTTAAGGTCTTGTGAGATCATACCAACCGCGTTTGTGGTGTGGCCACCACCATGTACCGGAAGGAACAAGATCCGCGGTGTTTCGGCCGGAAGCTTGATAGTGAAGACGGCGGGGAGCGGTCCGGGAGAGGCTTTGCCATGAGTGGCTTAACCGGAGACCTGCTTACGCGTGGGGAAGGCCTGGAGCTATCCATGGAGTTACCCGACTAGGAGCTTGGCCCTTGCGAGGGATTCCTTGCGAGGGGCTCCAACGAGGACTAGGGAGAAGCTTGCGCGCTTCTCGATACCTCAGTAAAAATACCAGAGTCGTCGATGGGAGTTTGCATATCTCTACCTTGCTCTTTAGCTTCCGCATTTACATTGTTTGTATTACTCCTTTTGCAGTAGACATAGCAACACACTAGCAAAACCGTAGGTGCACATTGAGATAGTTTATCTTTTGCATACGTTTTGCTAAGGGTAGAAAAAGAGGCTATAGTTTAGAGAAGTAGAATTTTAAGTTGCCTAATTCACCCCTCCCCCTCTTAGGCGTCACGGTCCCCTTTAGGCACATTTGGAATCTTTAAGGCCTCTTTACCAAGCCCTTTCTTCTTCCTTGTGGGTTTTACATTTTTAGCCTTAGCCTTGCCAGGTTGATTTATTATGTGAAGGTTATTCAATGGAAAGTGTCTTGGGTTGATTTTAGCCACTTCTTGACCTACAAATGTGAATATATGACACCAAAGATTTTTGGCCAAATAAAATTAGGAATAATAGAAAAAATCAAAATTAGGAAAAGTACCTTTTGATGCTCCAAAGTTAGAGTTACCATGTTTTCCCCTTTTCTTACTCGAAATCTCCAAGGTTTGATTGTGGTGATAGGGAAGTAATCAATTTCGAGTCCAAAGCAAGCTACCATTCATGGTAGCACAAATTCAAAATTTAGCACTAGTAGGTATTACGTTTTAGATGCTTCGGGAGTAGAATCAACATGTTTTCTCTTTTTCTTGGTTGTAGTTTCCAAGCTTTGACTAGGGTGAGAAAGTATGTACTTAGAATTCATCACAAGTGTGAAGTAACCATGTGAGTAAGTATGAAGTTGCAAACCTTGGTGAAAAAAGACATGGATGTTGTTGGTGCATCTTCCTCCAAAGACATAATGGAACTAGCAGATTCAGAGGTCCTTGGCCTCTGCTGTACTTCTCCTCTACAATGTCAATAATAAAGTCACCAATATGTATTTAAGGAAATAAATTCATTAAAGCTAGAGTAAGCAAGCTAGTCACATTATTGGTCTGCCCCTCTTACAATTATGCCAACGATGTATTGATGTCTATAGTCCATACGAATAGGGCATTGGTGTTGTCCTTTTCTCCTTTTATTATCAGTGTTGCCTTTAAACATCTTAGTTTAGGCCTATTTGAATGGTGGTGTGTGAATTGGTTGGTATAATTAATTGTTAAGAAAAATTGATAAATGACACTAAAAGTAAAGTCGTATTACCAATAGAGACCGACTTTCGATTTTGGTGTTTGATGACCAACACAACCAAATTGGACTAATGAATTTGTAAGTGACTATTTTGTAGTTCGATAGGGTGCGAGACGTGACTTGGATGAAGGTGACGTGATGATCCGATGATCAACACCTTAAGCAAGACCCTAGAAGCACAAGAGAAGATCCAAGATATCAAGCAAAGTCCAAGCACGAAGATAGGAACCAAGTCGGACGCAAGATCGTGAAGAAACGAACTCAAATATGTGACCGAACGCAGCACCGGACGCTGTCCTTATAGCGACCAGACGCTCCGATCAAGAGGCTCGGTGATAGTAGGCGTCAACAGCAGCGACCGGACGCTGAAGACTAAAAGTGACCGGACACAACGATGGTACTGTTCATCATCCCAGCAATAGCTCAACATTGACCGGACGCTAGCGGCTAATCGACCGGATGTAGGAACTGCAGCGTCTGATCGAGTACAGAGAGGTTCCAAAGCGGCAAAATTGCGACTGGACGCGTCCGGTGGCATGTGACCGGAGCCATCAGCGTCCGATCAGTTGATCGTGGCTCTAACGGTTGGGACGATCGGACACGTCCGATTAGGATGACCTGAGCGTCCGGTCAGTAGCAGAAAAGCAGGATTTCATCCCCAACGGCTACTTTCTCAAGTGGGGCTTATAAATAGACCCCCCAACCGGCCATTTGAGTAGAGTGGAGCTGAGGAAACATATCTAGGGTGTTGATACACCATTTTAGTGATCTCCACATGCATAGTGCTTAGTGATTCATTAGGTGATTAGAGTAGGTGCTTTGCGAAGTGCTTAGGTTGATTAGACCACCGCTTATGTGCTTGCTCTAGGTTTTAACCTAGTGTTTAGTGAGGTTTGCATACCTCTTACCAGTCGGTGCTTGCGCGCACCATTGTTGTACAATAGAGGGGCTTGTAGTCTTGCGAGATCACACCAACCGCGTTTGTGGTGTGACCGCCACCATGTACCGGTGGGAACAAGGCCCGCGGCGTTTCAGTCAGAAGCTTGATAGTGAAGACGGCGGAGAGCGGTCCGGGAGATGCTTTGCCACGAATGGCTTAACCGGAGACCCACTTGCGCGTGGGGAAGGCCCGGAGCTATCCACGGAGTTACTCGACCAGGAGCTTGGCCCTTGCGAGGGATTCATTGCGAGGGGCTCTAACGAGGACTAGGGGGAAGCTTGCGCGCTTCTCGATACCTCGGTAAAAATACCGGAGTCATCGACGAGAGTTTGCATATCTCTACCTTGCTCTTTAGCTTCCACATTTACATTGTTTGTATTACTTCTTTTGCGGTAGAGATAGCAACACACTAGCAAAACTGTAGCTGCACATTGAGATAGTTTATTTTTGCATAGGTTTTGCCAAGGGTAGAAAAAGAGGCCATAGTTTAGAGAAGTAATATTTTAAGTTGCCTAATTCAGCCTCCTCTTAGGTGTCACGGTCCCCTCCAAGTGGTATCAAAGCCGGTTGGCTCAATTTAGACCTGTGGCTTAACCGCCGTTGTGCCGACGCTATTTAGAGTGGTTGGGATGGATACCTCTAGGCCTCCGTACTTTGATGGCACTAACTTCCCCTACTATAAAGCAAGAATGGCTTGTCATCTTAAGGCGGTTCACTTGGGTGTTTGGAGAGTCACTCGTGACGGGATGAAACTCATTAAGAATCCCGATAAACCCACAAAGAGTGAAGAAAAAGAAATTCATTTCAATGCTAGAGTTAAGAATTACTTATTTGAATCTTTTAGCATGGATGTGTGTTAACCAAGTGTTCACTTTTAATACGGCACATGAAATTTGGTTAAAACTCCAAGAGCTCCATGACGGCACAACTAATGTCCGTAAGCAAAAACATTGTCTAGCTAAGCAAAATTATAATTCCTTTGAAATGAATGATGATTAGCTTGTTCATGATATGTATTCTCGTTTGAATCTAATTATCAATGAGCTCCATTCAATAGGATTAACAAAGCTAGATGATGCGGAGATCGTAAGGAAGATCATTTCCATGCTACCACAAAAGAAATATGCAAGCATCATCACCATCCTTCACAACATGGAGGACTTGAGCACTATGACCCCGGCCATAGTCATTGGCAAGATAGTGGCATTTAAAATATCATGCAAGATGGGTCAAGAAGTAGCCTCTTCATCAAGCAAAGGCAAAGCTCTCACATGTAGAGAGAAAAAGAAGATGAAGGGCAAGCAAGTTGAGACAACCTCAAGCTCAAGCTCCTCAAGTGAAGATGAAGAAGAAGATGAGGATGATGATGATGATGAAGATTCAAGTGATGATGATCAAACTTCCTCCTCCACCTCCGACCTTGATGAAGAATCAATCAAACTTATCAACAAGGTGGAGAAGATGATCCAAAGGCTCAATGTTAAGGGTGTGCCCATCCAAATTCAAGATCTCGTTTTCACCAATCAAAGAAATGAGCAAAGGAAGAGAGGATGCTATGGATGCGATGAGTTGGGGCACTTTGTGGAAGTATGTCCAAACAAGCCCACACCCAAGACAAAGAAGAAGGCACGCAAGGACAAAGCTCTCATATCAATAAGATCATGGGATGATTCTTCAAGTGAAGAAGAAAACCATCACAAGAGGCGAGGGCACAAGCACTCATCATCAAGCACTTCACGTGTGTGCCTTATGGCACGAGGTAACAAAGAGTCTATCCCTAGTGATAGTGACAATGATAGTGATAGTGATGATGAGCTAACTTATGATGAAATTGTGCAACAAAATCTTAACTATGCTAAAGTTTACACTAGTCAACAAAAGAAGCTTGAAAAAATAAAAGAAAAGCTAGATAGTTCGCAAGAAGCATATAAAACCTTGCTTGAACAATATGAGACATTTGCTAATCTCAATATTGAACTATCTACTAAAATTGAGCAACTTGAGACTAGTGCAACGACCAATGCATGCACAATCAATGATGAGCAACTTGTAAGGAAAAATAAAAAATTAAAAGAAAAGATAGCTAGCTCACAAGATGCTTATAAAAGTTTGCTTGCCAAAATGGAAACCATGTGCAAACATTGTGATGAGCTAACTAATAAAGTTGCTAATCTTGAAGTCGTCGGTACAACCCCCACCAAGGCACCTAAAAAGAACAGTTTTATCTTTAACATGTCTCAAAAGGATGCCTCTACTTCTTGTAATGATTTATGCTTAGACTCACCCATGTGCAACCAAGTTTGTGTTGAGAAAGTTATTGTAGATACATGCACACAAGAGGTTGCAATGGAGAATGAGAAACTCAAGCAAGAAGTGGCTTGCCTCACCAAGGACTTGACTCAAGTGAAAGGCAAGACGAAGCAAGCCCAACTTCATCAAGATAACACCATCAAGGGAGTGAAGAAGCTTGATGAAGGACAAACCATGGTTTGCTATGTGTGCCACAAGGAAGGCCACAAGTCCTATGAGTGCAAGGTGAAGAATGGGGGAGGAGCAAAGAAGAAAGAGAAAAAGCAAACAAGCAAGTTCTCCAACACCTACACCAACAAGGTGGACAAAAAGGCCTCCACACCTTATCTCTTGAAGAAGAAGAAAAATGGCAAGATGGTGGCCATCAAGGTGAACAAGAAAGCCAACAATGGGACCAAATGCATTTGGGTGTCAAAGGAGATCATTTCTAACATGAAGAGCACCAAGAAGGTTTGGATTCCGAAAGGGAAGTGAGAAGTCCGATGGACTTCGGAGAATTTGGAGTCTTGGCTTAGTATGGGTGCATTTCATGGGGTGCATCACATTGGATCATGTCTATTGCCAAGTGGGTTAGTGAATATCTTAGACCCAAATTCCCCTTCCCATGTTATGTAAGTAGATGTAAATTTTTTCAATTGGTACTTTCTACAAGTGGTATTAAGTTTAAAATTCTTGTAATCTGAATTAGCATCTAGTTCCTTTCATGCCTAGGTTTGCATTTGCATGCTTAAATCATTTATCATGCATACACTAGGCAAATCATATGGTAGGATTGCTCAGTTTCATTCTTAACCCTTGGAGCAAACCTACATGGTTTAAATTGTTTAGAAGCATATCACATAGCTTATCTTTCTATTGTTCATCTAATATGTGCCAAAGTCCAAATTATACATAATTTCTCCCGAATATCATTTTCAAAAATGATTCTCACATTCATGTGATGTCATCTTTCAAGTGATATTTTTGTTTCAAAAATCAATGTGCATATCTCCTACAAGTATTCCATACTTGTGTGCACAAATTTTGGGGAGGTTACTCTATAAGTTGGATGCTTTGAGACTAACACTTTTTCAAGCTTATCATGTGTACAGTAGTCTCATTGCAAGGAAAATAGAGTCCCCGGAGTTAAGCATCATGCTTCAAATATCCACCACCTATTGCAAGTGGTATAAATCAAATTGGTTTCCACATATGGTATTTCTAATCCGATATCATCATGTTGATTTCACTTTGATATTTATATGCTTTCTCCATGCATTATATAGATTAAACTCCTTTGAGTATTAATTTGCCAATTATGCATTAACCACATTCTCCATCATATGTATGCATATATTTAGAGGGAGCTTAGTCTATGTAATGTGAGAGTCAAGTTTTGTGACCTATTCCACTCCACATACAAAGAATCACAAAGTTTGACCCTCCCTTATGCTACTAATGTCTTCCTTTTCGGTGTTTGATTCCAAAGGGGGAGAATTTGTAGGACCAAAAGCAAGCCCGGTCATAATAATTTACAAGTGATATATAATTTACAAGTAGTAATAGTCCGAGAAAGGGAGGATAGTGGATTATGGATTAGTCTATGTAATGGGGAGAATTTGTAGGACCAAAAAGCAAGGCTTAAATCCATAATGCCACATGGGGACATTTGCAAGGGCAAGATAAGTTTCAAAATATGTTTACACGTGGTACCTTTTAGCCTTACAAGTAGTATCTTTTACAAGTGGTATCTTTTAGCATCATATAACCTTGCCCTTTGCATTGCATCCTAGCAAGTAGATAGTTTTTAAATTCTAAATTTTTTATTATTTGCTTGCTTTGGTCGTGTTGTCATCAATCAACAAAAAGGGGGAGATTGTAAGGAAAATGGACCCTAGGCCCATTTACTTTGGATTTTGGTGTTTGATGACCAACACAACCAAATTGGACTAATGAATTTGCAAGTGATTGTTTTGTAGTTCAATAGGGTGCGAGACGTGACTTGGATGAAGGCGACGTGATGATCCGATGATCAACACCTTAAGCAAGACCCTAGAAGCACAAGAGAAGATCCAAGATATCAAGCAAAGTCCAAGCACGAAGATAGAAACCAAGCTGGACGCAAGATTACGAAGAAATGAGCTCATAGAGGTGACCGGACGCAGCACCGGGCGCTGTCCTTATAGCGACCGCGCTCCGATCAAGAGGCTCGGCAACAGTAGGCGTCAGCAGCAGTGGCTAGACGCTGTAGACTGAAAGTGACCGGACGCACTGATGGTACTTTTCATCATCCAAGCAATAGCTCAGCATTGACCGAGCACTGGTGGCTAATCGACCGGATGGAGGAACTGTAGCGTCCGATCGAGTACAGAGAGGTTCTAGAGCGGCGAAATTGCGACCGGACGTGTCCGGTGGCATGTGACTGGACGCCATCATCGTTCGATCAGTTGATCGTGGCTCTAATGGTCGGGATGACCGAACGCGTCCGATCAGGACGACCTGAGCGTCCGATCAGTAGCAGAAAAGCGGGATTTCATCCCTAACGACTACTTTCTCAGTGGGGCTTATAAATAGACCCCCCAACCAGCCATTTGAGTAGAGTGGAGCTAAGGAAACATATCTAGGGTGTTGATACACCATTTTATTGATCTCCACATGCATAGTGCTTAGTGATTCATTAGGTGATTAGCGTAGATGCTTTGCTAAGTGCTTACATTGATTAGACCACCGCTTATGCGCTTGCTCTAGGTTTTAGCCTAGTGTTTAGTGAGGTTTGCATACCTCTTACCACTCGGTGCTTGCACGCACCATTGTTGTACATCAGAGAGGCTTGTAGTTTTGTGAGATCACACCAACCGTGTTTGTGGTGTGGCCGCCACCGTGTACCGAAGGGAACAAGGCCCGCGGTGTTTCGGCCGGAAGCTTGATAATGAGGACGGCGGGGAGTGGTCCGGGAGAAATTTTGCCATGAGTGGCTTAACCAGAGACCCACTTGCACATGGGGAAGGCCCGGAGCTATCCATAGAGTTACCCGACCAGGAGCTTGGCGCTTGCAAGGGATTCCTTGCTAGGGGCTCCAACGAGGACTAGGGGGACATTTGCGCGCTTCTCGATACCTTAGTAAAAATACCGGAGTCGTCGATGGGAGTTTGCATATCTCTACCTTGCTCTTTATCTTCCACATTTACATGGTTTGTATTACTCCTTTTGCGGTAGAGATAGCAACACACTAGCAAAACCATAGTTGCACATTAAGATAGTTTATCTTTTGCATAAGTTTTACTAAGGGTAGAAAAAGAGGTCATAGTTTAGAGAAGTAGAATTTTAAGTTGCCTAATTCACCCCCCCCCCTCTTAGGCGTCACGGTCCCCTTCAAAATCGACTAAGTATGTCTTGTTAAATGATTAGTTGTATTACAAAACAGTCGATGGAGTTTTGTTTAAATGTTTAAGTCAAGAAGAAGAAATAATATTGATGGGAGAAGTACATGAAGGAATATGCGGAGCTCATCAATCGGCTTATAAAATGAAATGGATTATTCATAGGTCTGGATATTTCTGGCCAATAATATTAGAAGATTGTTATGAATATTACAAGGAGTGTCAGGATTGTCAGTGTTTTGGTAATATTTAGAAATAGCCTACATCAGCTATGAATCCAATAATTAAGCCACGGCCATTTCGAGGCTGGGGAATTGATTTAATTGGCTAGATTTTTTCACCTTCAAGTAGAGGGCACAAGTTTATATTGATAGCAATAGATTATTTTACCCAGTGGGTTGAGGCGATTCCTTTGAGGACAGTAACTTCAAAAAATATGGTTGATTTTGTCAAGGAGCATCTTGTTTATTGTTTTGGGATTCCTCAAACTATTATTATTGACCAAGGGACAATGTTTACATCATAGGAGTTCAGAGATTTTGTTGCCAGTATGGGAATTAAATTATTAAATTCTTTACCTTATTATGCTCAAGCTAATGGCCAGGTAGAGGCGTCCAATCAAATTTTGATTAAGTTGATTAAGAAGAAAATTGAAGAGCAACCAAGGAAGTGGTACTTGACACTTAATAAAGCATTGTGGGCATATAGGATGGCTTTCCATAGATTGATTAAATCATCACCTTATGAGTTAGTATATGGGCATAATGCAGTTCTTCCTTGGGAAATTCAGACTAGATCAAGACGTGTTACATTGCATAATGATTTGACAACCAAAGTCTATAAAAACCTTATGATGGATGATTTGGAGGACTTAAGTTGTCATCGGCTACACGCTCTTGAAAATATTGAGGCCAATAAATTAAGAGTTGCAAGACATTATAATAAAAAGGTTAAGAACAAATAGTTTTGTGAAGGAGATTTAGTTTGAAAAGTAAAATTGTCGATTGGATCTAAAGACAGCAGGTTTGACAAATGGTCGCCTAATTAGGAAGGTTCTTATCGGATAAAATGATGTGCGCCTGGTAATGCTTATATCTTAGAAGCACTAGAAGGGGAAGAAGAGTTTGATAGAGCGATCAATGGAAAATTTCTAAGGAAATATTATCCTAACGTTTGGATTAATGCTTGATAGCTGATTTGTTTAGTCATCGGTTCTAATAGCCAGTACCAGGAGGGTGTCGCCTTTAGTTCAAAAATTAACCCGAAGGGGTAAAAGCCAATACGATATGTATCGCCTATAGAGCAAAAACACACACAAGGACAATCATAATATTATGGCAGATGAATTCATAAGGAAAAGGCGAAAACTTTATTCATTCATCGTCTGTTCCTAGTACAGACTAGTCGAACACCTTGTTCACAACATCCTGGGCTGGCGTGATGTCTACAATGGCCGCCACGGCATCGTCAAAGTCTTTGATTAGCTCCTTATGCATGTCGGGATCATCGGCCATTGGGACGCCTGGCTCCATGGTGCGGAGGTCAAGCTCGGTCTGGACTTGCACTGCGGCCAGAGCCATCGCCGCACCACGACGAACGCCGTGGAGGGCGATCTCCTGGGCGTGTGCTGGGATGTCGTGCAAGCGATTGATGAGCAGGGGACCCCGGGCGTTGATTGCCGCCGTAGTCGCATTCGCCACCAGTTGGAGATTTTCCAACTGCACCGTCAGGGCTAGTAATCACAAAAGCGAAAGATTGTCAAGATAAGGGTAGTGAAGATGACAATGAGGGTTTTCTTGGAACTAGGCTTACCCACCGCCATGGCGTCGGACTCGTCCAACCTTGCCCGAGCGGCGTTGGCTTCTTTCTCTATAGCGAGGAGGGCAGCCTGGGCGGCCTCAAGGTGGATCTCAAGCTGACCGTTTTAATGAGTTGCCTCAGAATAACGGCCCTTGGTAGGCCTCCACTCCTAAAGGAAGCGCCGAGCGTTGTCATCGGTGTACGAGTCCGAGGAATCCGACGATGAGTCCAGCGTGGGGCCAGCGACAGGTGCAGCATTGGAGGGCTCATCGACCCTGGGGGAAGAGGATGGAGTATGTTATTCAAGACAAATCTAAGGGTAAGTTAGAAGATGATTCGTTGTCATGAGCAGAAGGTGTTTGATCTTACCTCATGCGGCGGAGGCGTTGGCTCATTGCCAGATCCTCCTCCGGGACCTCCTCAGCCACGCACTTGTTGCGGTTATCTTCTTCGGCCATGGGTGTCGGTTTGGATCTTGAGAGGAGAAGAAGAAACTGCTACAGGGTTCTTGGAGATGACAAGATGTAGGAGAATGAGAACAATTGCAGGTGTAGATGTGTTCAAGGCCGAGGCCCTTGGCTGATATTTATAGCCACAAAGGTGAGACAGTAGATATCTTGGAACGTGTGAAAGCAACCCCAATTAATGGAAGGGGAAGTGCCGCTTCATTAATAATGAGGGGAACGAGGCGTTGATGACTAAGAAGGAATTTGAAGGGTTTTTGCAATAAGGGCCATTTTTAGATTCAGTTAAGTCAGAGTAAAGTCAGAATCGGGAATCGGCTAATTTAAATCGGCTATTCTAGCCGAACCAAGAAGTACAGTAGACCAACAGGAAGAGTACAATTATCATCAGGTTTACATAGAATATATACTACTGATGCTAGAACATAAATTACAAGTTAAGAGCATCATGAAGTGCTTTTAATGCCTTCAGCCGAATAGCATCAACTTCTACAATTTGTTGTTTATCCTCTTCGGTTGATCCAAGAATGCTCTCAAGACTGCTGCGAATAGCCTTGCCTTCTTTGACCTTGGTCAACATCTCTTGTTTCTTCTGTTTAATGGCATTGGGGATCTGAGTCAAGTTAGACTCATGATGATCAATGACGGCTTTCACACTTTCCAGTTCCTGTTCGAGCTCAGCACGCCTAATTCTCAGCTGATTCAGTTCTGGTTCAATTTTGGGAGAAGAATTCTTCAAACTGTCGATCAATTATGCTAATTCTTTGGCTTCCTGCTTGTTAGAGTTCTTCTTAGCCATCAAAGCTTCACGGTCAATCAGATTTTTTTGTGCCTTTTTCACCTTGGGAGCTTGATCTTCGATGTTGGACAGAGGTATCAAGGCATCAGCAAGATTTGGGGACAAATTATCCTTAATGGCTAAGAAGATTCTTCTCATTGGATCTGCATCATGGACCAAATCGGCTATGTTCCTCTCGAGCATTGGAAGCGTGTCTTTTAGCCGATTTTTTGTCTCATCTGAGAAGATTTCTTGAGAAGAAATGGTTGATGAGCTTATCTCACTTTCAACTATATATTCCTCAAAGTTGAAAGAATAGCTCAAAGCTGGAGAGTTAAGTGCCTGTATGTGAACAAAAGGAGTCTTATTAGAAATAGCAAATGAGTTGACAATGAGATGGTTGGTGAGAGAGAGATAGTACCTTTTTGAAAGAGACCCTGGCTGAGGAGAAGGAATAGCCAATTATGTGTCAACATCCGGTTGAATCAGCTCTGGGCTTTCGATGCTAGTGTCTGCTGGCATCAAGAAACTTTTCAGTTTATAATTGCTATGGAAGGATAAAATGAGCATATGAATTTCTTACCATCGATTGTTTACTGAGCTAGAGAATCGACAGTTTGAGTATCAGTGTCAACAGGGTCCTCTTCAACTGGTGAGTTGTCAAATCTTTGCTTTTGTGCAGACGTTTTCCTAGGTGGTGTCTGATAAAAGAAAATGATTAGAGAAGAGTGAGGACTACATAAGATTGAAGACTTGAGGAGATACCTTGGTAGCATCAGGTGGTGAAGTAGAGAGGTTCTCATCTTCTATCATTTGGGATCTATCAGGGACATCAGTTGCTTCAATTGTAATCGGCTCCTTAGGAGGATTAGCAGATGCTGATTTAAGTGCATGGGATAACAGTTCGGCACCCAAAGCAAATTGAGATGCAAAGGTCGATGGCTGTAAGAAAGGAATTGAATTAGAAGTTGAATATCATCTTAAGAGGGAAGATAAGTTAATTTACCTAAGCAACTAATGATTTTGTTCTGCAAAGTCTCTTCCCAGTGGTGGTTATCTGAGTTACACCTTTGGTTGCCTTGCGTTTTAAAGACTGATATGTGAGTATTGATGGGGCAGCTGGGGTTTTCATCAACTTTTTTAGAGTGGGTGTAGTTGATCCCATTCTTGAGGCTGGACATGGTGGATAATATTCTATGGGATGCCCTTTCCTATCCACACTTGGGGGATCAAATTCGGTATTCTGCAAAAAATTTGTTAGATGAATTGATAGAAAAAACTTGATAATCCTTCTAAAAGGAATGGTGAGTTACCTCACTATCAGAAGCAAAACCATCGTCCAGGGCCAAACAGTTAGGATGAATTGTAGAAGAGGTTTGAGGAGAAGGTGGCTCTTGTCTATTCATGTAGACAAAGAGAAGGAAGATCTGACCCTAATTGAAAGACTCTAGAAGCTTTCATTATTTCACTAATACCTTATCTTGGCTTCAGAGTATTCCTAAAGAATAGCCGAGGAGGTAGTTGACCAAGGCCGAATTGACAGGCCACAAAAGAAAGGTTATAGAATTCATAAGTTGGGAGAATATCTAGGAGAAAAGCACTAGTAGCCATCTTGCCATGACCATGGTGAAATTCGACTGGCAGTACGCAGGGTTTGATGATGCAACTGAAAATTACAGCAGCTATTTCATCCGAACAGCCTTATTCAAATCGGAATTTGACTGGCAGAACTAGCTCATTGTCTTCATCTTCATCATAAGGCAACCAAGTCAAGATGTTTGCATCAAATCCTCTGTAAAATTTTTGAAAAGGTGGCCTACATCAACAACAATTGTTGGCTGATGCAGCTTCATAATTCATACACTGTCGAATTCTTCCTTCTTTTCCTTTATAATCTTCAGCAAAGTTGGAAGAAGGGAAGCTCAGATTCCTGAGATTGTGTCTTACAATCTTATGCATGTACAGATTCAGCCATAATTGTTCAACCACCAAGGGCCACTGATAGTATGCACTAGTTCATTTTTTAGCAATTGGGCAGGTACTTGGTGCAACAGATGATAAGCAGATTCCAGCAGATATTTTCTAAGGGGGATTTTATTACTGGCTGATAGACGCTCTGCCATGTATTTATGATTATAAGTTGGTCCACAAGATGACCCACAAAAGATGATTTTTTCTAGCCACATGTTCAAGAAAGCTACATGTTCTCTATCATTAACAGTCGATCCATCCCCAATATGATTCAAAATATAACTTGCCCATCTTGTGCAGTCTAATATTTTGGCTAATTTCTTAGACCCAGCACTTAAAAAGTTAGAGGGTTGCATTGATTCTGTTATTCTAAGACCGGTCAACATATAAATATTGGCCAAAGTAATTGTCATTGGACCGTGACAAAAAACAAAAGCATTCAAAGTGTTGGACCAAAAGCAAGATGCAGAGATTAGAAGTGAATCATTTCTCTCCATTCCAGACAGTCAGAGTGTCAAGCATTGGTTTAAATTAGAAACTTCTCAATCTCCAGCTTTCTTTTCTGATACCCTGTGGAACCAATTCTCCATCCCTTAGTCATTTGGGCCAGTTTCTAAAAGGAGTTTTGGTGTTCTAGGAAAATAAATCTATTACAGATTGTTTGAAGGGAATTCAGTTGGTTTCTTGGTTGATAAAATTAGATGGATTAGGATCGCCCATAGGTCCAAGATAATAGACATTAGGAACAACAGTTGATGGAATCAGAATTTTGTTCCTTATTTCCTAGAAACCAGATGGGTTGAATTTGAGAACAAAGGAAAATACAGAGTAGTGGCTAATACTTAAAAGATAGAAATCTGAAGGCATACCTCGGAACGTGGTCGCTGGTCGCCATTGCAGCTAAAATGGATCTGAATCTGAGGAAGGTTGTAGAAAGGTGGTTTGAACAGCAGTTTGGCAGAGCAGAAGATCTGCTAGGGTTAAGGCTTTGGTGGTGGCAGCTTTGACTGTTGAAGCTTGCTCAAGAGAAAAGGGGAAAGTAAGCAGGCAGAGTAATTTGGAAATGAAATTGTTGGGGTATTATATAGAATTTAGCCCGAGAAATTAGGAGTCACGCGTATACTTCGGAATGAGTAGTTGCGACACGATGAGCAGATAAATAGAAATTTTGGAATAAAATCATTTTTATCCCAAAATTAGGGGGCATGTGTTTACACCAAAATTTGGAAAGAAGAACACGGGAACTTGAAGCCTCCAGGATTGTGTCATCAAGGAATCGATTAGATGTGAATCGGTATCAGCTGATTTAGATGTGATGTTAGAATCGGCTATTTTATAGATGACGTCAGTAGACGGCGTCAATGAGCTATGCTTGAATGGCGTTAGGAAGATGTGTCAGACTCTACGAATAAGGAAAAATTAGAGTCCAAGTTATTGTTAAGTTATGAAGTTTTCTTGTATTCCAAAAATTGTAATATGTCGTATTTGAGTAGGATTCATATTTAGATTCCGGGTATAAATATTAGACCTTGGTTATTGTATAAAGGGACGAACATTCAATCAATACAATCTTTCCAGCTTTCGCCATCGCATTAGGAGTAGGAGTATTGTAGATCTTGGCGAGTTCTTTAGCAAACAGGGCTACATCGACTGATCGACCTCCAGCTTGCTTGTGAGTACCGTCAGGACTTGTATTGTGCTTGTAAAGCTCCATCAGCTCATTGATCTTTTATGAGCTATAATATAAGTTAGTTATCGATCCATATCATTGTTTGTAAGGCTGCATCAAATGATTAATCTCTTACGAATCATAATATAGATCAAAGTTATCGATCTTGTGTTAAATAAATTGTTGTTTAATACAATATCACTAGTTATCAAATCTGCTAAGATTAGTAAGATTTTTCTTACTGTTTTTGGTTGATTCACCAATTATCGATCTTGTTATAATTAATGTTTTATTAATTATAACAAATCACTCGATTGAGATAGAGATAGATCGGCATCATATCATCTTAATTGGTCATCTTTTGATCCGGTCACACTTTAAATCTTATAATTGATGGCTTAATTCCGCTAGATCGGTTGTTTTATCTCTATTCCAATCAAACATAGTATGCATCCAAAGACATGTTTCAATCTTGAATAAAATCACTAGTTAATGAGATATAATCTAATAACACTAGCATAGTTGCATCGATCCGGTCGAACCTCGCTGGTAAGAATTCAGATTAGAAATTATCGATTAGTGGTTTTGTTCATGATCATGTTTGCTACGACCGCATCGGCTATTTTAGCCGATTGCTTATACTCTCACGCATACAGCATGTTTTTATGAATCTGTCAACATATAGATGGTTTTATAGATTCTTTGGCTTTAGTTTTTTATCATTATTATAGCTGCATCGATCCGATTAAACCTCACTGTTGATGATACTAGATTAGATTCAAACTGTTTATAGATTTATTTATATTAGACAGTCGATTTGTTCGTATGTTATGCTCTTTTCATCAAACTTATCAGCTTGGCGCTTTATACCGATCATGTTCCATTTAGCCGATGATGTTTTCTTATATTGCTTTTTTGCTGGTTACCAATTCTGTAATCAATGACTATATCAATCGACTATTTAGTAGTATATATTGGAATCTTAAGGAAGGATCTTCTAAATCTTGTATTTAGGTGTGTTGTACTTGTTTTTGTCTCGATTAATCAGTCACCATAAATATGCTATGATCCATGGACATCGGTTATTTTGATTTACGTCATCATCATTTAACATTAGCCAATCATCCTTAATCTAAAGATCTTCGTTTCATGAATACGTTGGATATCGACTATTTAGTCGATAGCCTTATTGAAGTGGCTACTTAGCCACATATTTGGAACTATCTGGAACAACACCGACATATTCCACCTTAAATTACTGATAAGATTTCTTCTTGTCAATTGCATGTCAAATTGACTGGCACGTCGTTGGGTTTTCAGAATCGGCTAGTTCTGTGTTGGAGCCAAGCAGATCTCTGGTCTCATTCTGCTCAGATCTTCCGGCTTGCTGTGTGTTGATCACATCACCACATTTTTGTGTCAACACCTACATATATGCAATTGTAGATGGTGGACCAATCAATCCAATTTTCGGAGTGAATACCAAAAGATGTCATGGAAAGAATACATGATCACTATGCCCCTACCGATTTCATGGTTCTGGACATGGGTGAAGAAGAAGACGACACACCCATCATACTTGGAAGACCATTCCTTAACACTACCAACGTGATCATCTACGTCGGATCTAGACAAGTCCACTTTCAATTCCCTGGAGAAAAGGTACGCTGTTATTTCAATAGTTATACCTCTTATGAATAGCCCAAGAAGAGCCGCTCTAGGAGGAGGAGGCGTTCATCCTGACACCAAAAGAATCAACTCCCAAAGAATGAATGGGGGGAAGGTGAAGAACCTGTGAAAGATGAACCTACTCTGTCAAAGTCAAGTCTACAGACGAAGCAAGTATGGAAGGAAAAGGTGGCAACATACGAGTCACCATCACTAGAGGTGCAACCATCAAGGTCTCCATCCCCGAGACCGACAGATGCACCTAGAGAATAAAGGACTATCTCTAGTCAAGTCCTGTCTAGAGAACTTAAAATTCCAAACCTTCGTCGGGAGGTAACATCGGTAGTTATCCATATTTACTTTTCCGCATTGCATGAATTAATTTTCACTTTAGCATATTTACTTTTCTATATTAGCATTGCATTTAGAAAAGAAAAATAAAGGGTTTTATCATTGCATTATAAATCTTAAGCCCGATGTGAATAAATCTACGGTAAAAATACCCATGCGAATATTCACTGTGGTGGCATAAAAATTAAAAATACCATGCACACATATATTTCTTTTCTGCATATCAAAAATTAGAAAATCCAAAAATATTAGATAGATATCCTGCTAAAATTCTACCAATAACGAAATATTTCTAAACTACAAGAATGACTAATCTCCGAATGGCTGACCACTAACCCTTTTATCCTAATCCATTCCACGAGTTTTGGTATTCTTATTCATATTTTGCAGGATGATGCGCAAAGATCAAGAGCAAGTTCACCCTGTCGTCTTCATCTCGTTCCACTTCGGGATGAGAAGGACATCCGCTGGCAAATCTACTCTGAGAAGGATCACTCAACTTCAACATTCGACCATGCCAACATCTAGCTTGGGGAGGAGCATCCCCCATGTATCTAGCTAAGTATTTCTTTCCCTTTGGTTTTACTACTGAGTTAGTTTGCTTCATGCTAAAAAAAGATGCATAACTAAAAGCAAAATAAAAATTTATCTTTGTCTATATATATATATATATATATATATATATATTAGTAAGGTGTGATCTAAAAAAATGATGAAAACAAAATAAAAAGAGTGTGTCTAGTTTTCTATTTTTAAGAGCTAAATAAATGGACTATGAAGATAATCTCTTATAATGGAAATGATGAATAGTTGCTCTATTGTAATTCCTTTCAAGTACCTAATTTTCAGCCTTGAATTCTCCCAAGTTTTGGATAAGACTGTTTGATATAAGAATTTACTCTGAACTTAAAACTCATGGGTAGCATATGCTTGATCTAAGTCTAGGTGATTGACGGATATGATATGAGAAGGTCTGAGCTGTTGTTTATCTTGTTCCAAGTGATACTAAAGTTCTAAAGATTTATCTTTTGAAAATATAAAAATGCTTCATGATGAGTTCCTGAACGACAAAGTTTGAATTCCTACTAGAGCCATATATGATATTTTGAATAGGAAAGCTTCCACATATATGCTGCTTGTTTTTGCATTGAGTTTAGTCAAGCTTTGTTGACCCTTATAAGAGGTTTGTCATGCTCTTAAAATCAAGATCACGTACACACCACTCACATATGCACTACTCCTACACTGGGGATAGGTGCAAAAACATGCCATTCCATCTAGATCCACCCAAAACTGTTTTACTCTTACACTGGGCGTAAACAACAAAAACATGTTCATAGGATTTTCCAAGTTCTTGTTGCTATCTCTCAAAAGTTTTGTTGTAGAAAAGAAGCATTGGGCTATACAAAAGTTACTCATAAAAAAAGAAGATAAAAGAAAAAAAGAGATGAGAAAAAATGGACAAGTGTTCGAGATATCTAAAACAATGGGTACTCAGATGCCTGCCTGAAAAAAAGAAGAAAGGTGAATAAGATAGCCCATGTTTTCTTGCAAAAATATTTCCAAGTTTCAAAAGAGAGATATGTTTTCAAGGAGCATAGTAGAATTAGGTTAACCACCATATATATTCACCATACATCCACACACATACACATCTTGATTTGATTGTATGACTCAACTCTTTTTGGATCCGAGGTTTGACTTTACAATATATGTATTATAAGTATGCTCTTTCATGCTTTTTTCACTCCTATGAGCTCCACATAAGCCTTAGTTGTAGGAAGAGAAAGGTATAACATCACTATTGCCTTGGTGAGGATCCACAAATACCACATATATTGAGAGACATGAGTGTCATACAATGGAAGCTCTGAGTTTTATTTTGAAAATCTATAAAAACTACAGAACAATGGTTAAGCAGAGAACTTGAGACATAGTGCTTGACTTGATCATTCTGTCTTTCAATTGCTCAAGACCCAAGTGAAAGCTAAGAAGCCCCATGGTTGAATGTAATATGGGTAAGTTTGAAAGTCAGATCGGTTCATTCTAATTCGGAGGAGAATTCTTGTTTGAACGTATGTGTACTTTTGAGGAGTGAAAGCATCGATGCAACACCTGATCCATTTACTAAGTTTAGCTTTGCTAAGGAACTAGCAAATGTTAAGCTTAGGGGAGTTTGTTGACGGTAGTTAACAATTATTATAAACCGTCAATATAACATGTATAAGGGCATAAATATAATCACCAACGAAGGTCTAGGGGTTTAAACTAACAAATTCCATAAGTTTTGGTGAATCTGTATTTTTCTGCAGGGTTTATCCAGAAAACTATCAAGGTGGACCTAGATGTCAGACTTAATCACGCTTATCCATAGCAAAAACAACCCTAGAAGGTTCTAGAAGACTCGAGAGGACACCACACCGAAGTGGAGGGTGAGGCGCCGCCAGGTGGGGCCGGCCGGCCCCACCTATAGGTTGGCTAGCCCCTGGGGCCCACCTGTTAGCCCCCCGTTGTTATGTCGGTTCTCCACCGCCTCCTAGATTGCATCTACGCTGTTTACTCAAGTTGGTTTGATCCGAGGGCTTATGATTGATGCTTCGGCCTATATATATCAGCCCTTGCCACCTCCCAGGCATCAGATCATCAGACCCTGATCAAGTCATTTGAGGAGACAGAAACCCTAATCATCCTCAGAGCTCTACCATATTCTAGGGCATAGCTATTTAGGCTAGGTCTAGATGGAGACAAGCAGGTTTCACTTGGATTCCTGATCGTGTTAAGAGCGTGGTTTGGTATAATCTTTGTACCACCTCTCTTTTATATCTCTCATTACTTTTATATGTTTGCTACAATTATTATGTCAATATTATTCATATCATTCATGTTCCTAGTTATAATGTTCATTGTCTACTTTGATTATATACTTAGTATAGCTAGATTATCACTATATGCATGCATAAGTTCGTATAGCGCTCGCTCTAGTGTACACAGGATGAGTGGTCGATATTGTGTAAGCGTGGTGCTTATACGTTGTTTACCTACGGATACACCCTATATTCTGGGTCATGTGGTACATCGCGGATGTGACACTCATATTGAGTCTTTTGTAGTCCACTCCCCGAATATAGGTATACAAGTAGGATCTAGTTACGAAGGAAGACAAGCTCTGTTCTTAATCTTCCTTAGTAATATCCCTTATGTGTAGATATGAAGTTGATCTTAGCCATGATTACTAAGTGTAATTGCACTAATCAATGTATGCTTTGACTTGTAATTAAAAATAATTTAGAAATTATTCCTATAATATTCTACTTAACCATGCTAATGCCATAGAAAGGAGTACTCTGAGTGATCAATGATTAGTTATTATACAATATTCATATATACATTTACCTCTTAACTTACCCCTGTTGTGAGTAGAATATTGGCTATGATTTACTTCTCCATCAATAGCATAAGTTATCAATACATGTCCTTGTCAGACCTTTCCTATGGTAAAAATATAAATAATGATACCTAAAATACTCCCGGGTGAAGTGCTACAATGGTATATTATCTGTGCACTTACATATCCCTTTCATATATATATATATACATATATTCTTCCTAGTCACATAAAATAATAAAGAGCTACTTAGTATTATTCTAGTAGTAATGCTAAGTAATACGAACAAGCATCTCTAGAATCATCACTAGGGATGACAACCTGGTAAAGTAATGTTAAGAGATATAGACATACATTAGGTGGCTACTAAAACAAGTGACAAGTTAATAAATACCAACAGCTATGCATGAATAATTGAACAACTTCACTAGAAATCAAGTATGGAAATTAGTTGAGAGACCAAAGAACCACAATGTGATTGGAACCAAATGGGTCTTTAGAAACAAGCAAGATCAAGATGGGATAGTAGTAATGAATAAAGCAAGATTGGTAGCTCAAGGTTACACTCAAGTTGAAGGTCTTGACTTTAGAGAAACATATGCCCCGGTTGCTAGATTGGAAGCAATTAGAATCTTGCTAGCCTATGCTTGTGCCCACAACATCAAGCTCTATCAAATGGATGTCAAGAGTGCATTTCTCAATGGCTACATCAATGAAGAAGTGTATGTTGAGCAACCTCTCGGTTTTGAAGATGACAAGAAACCCAACCATGTGTACAAGTTGAAGAAGGCATTGTATGGTTTGAAGCAAGCACCTAGAGCATGGTATGAGAGGTTGAGGGACTTCCTACTCTCTAAAGGGTTCATTACGGGCAAAGTTGACATCACTCTTTTCACCAAAAAGATTGGCAAGGACTTGTTTGTGTTGCAAATCTATGTTGATGACATTATATTTGGATCAACCAATCAAGACTATTGTGAAGAGTTTGGGAAGATGATGGCTAATGAGTTTGAGATGTCCATGATTGAAGAGTTGAGTTACTTCTTTGGTCTTTAAATCAAGCAAATGAAGAATGGTATATTTGTGAGTCAAGACAAGTATATCAAAGACATGCTCAAGAAGTTTAGAATGAATGATGCCAAGGCAATTAGTACACCAATAGAAACAAATGATAATTTAGATAGTGATGCAAGTGGCAACATGGTGGATCAAAAGTTATATCGTTCTATGATTGGAAGCCTACTCTATATGACCGCATCAAGGGCGGATGTCATGTTTATTGTATGCATGTGTGCAAGATTTCAAGCCTCACCAAGAGAAAGTCATTTGAAGACAACAAAGAGAATATTGAGGTACTTGAACATACACAAAATATTGGTTTGTGGTATCCCAAAGGAACAAAGTTTGAGTTAGTTGGTTATTCCGACTCGGATTATGCGGGATGCAAAGTTAAGAGAAAGAGCACATCGGGCACATGTCAACTATTGGAAAGGTCACTTGTATCTTGGTCATCAAAGAAGTAAAATAGTGTTGCACTTTCAAATGCTGAAGCTGAATACATATCCGTCGATAGTAGTTGTGTACAAATTCTTTGGATGAAGGCCACCTTGAATGACTTTGGAATAAGATTCAAACAAGTGCCATTGCTATGTGACAATGAGAGTGCAATCAAGCTAACCAATAATCCGGTTCAACATGCAAGAACAAAGCATATAGATGTCCACCACCATTTCATTATAGATCATCAACAAAAAGTGGACATTTCAATTGAGAGTGTGGACACCGAAGATTAACTTGCCGATATATTCACCAAGCCACTTGATGAGAAAAGGTTTGCAAGCTAAGAAATGAGTTGAACATATTGGATTTCTTAAATATGTGTTGATGCACCCCCCACTAATATGACATGCCTCTCCTTCGAGCAAAGCAAGGTAAAAATTGATTGGCGTGCATACATCCTTTGCTAAGGACTTGTTTAGTGCATCTAGTCATTCCTCATGTTTATAAACTCATTCATGAAAATTAATTGAATTTGATGTATGGTACCACTATTGCTTCTATGCTTGACTTGATCTAGTGGTAGCATATGAGGTGTTTGATCTAGAAAATGAACTATAAGTGTTTAACTCCACATGGTCAAGATAACCCTTGCAATGAGGTGTGAAGAAGCTTGTCCCTGGATCAAACCGAGTTAAATATCTTTGGCAAGTGTTTTAGATTAAACCAAATTTGGGAAAATAATCCTCACCCCATTGTTTGACTTTGCTAATCTAAACCTATCTAAAATTAAATATTTGTGGTCATTGATGACAAAGGGGGAGAAGTAATGTACAAAGATAAGGTTTGGAGAGAAACAAAGATAAAAGGGGAGAACTTTGACATAGGGGGAGAGATATGACAAAGGAAAGGAATCAATTAAAATTTGAGCACACAAGTAGGGGGAAGAAGCTCATAAACTTGAATGATGCATTTGAATGTGCATTCATTTGAATGTGCATTCACATATGCTTGCTTACATTTGTCAAGTTTAAATTTAATATACATGCTTGTGTGGTGTATGCTAGTTATAAGTTTAAATGATGAAATGAAAAACTAGCATGCATAGGTTGATAGTTAGATGTGACTTGCATTTATTATCACAAGTGGTACTAGACCCTTGTTTATAATGTTGATCTCACGAGATATCTAATGTTTGTGTTTTGCAAGAAGTATCTAACTAGCAATGGTGCTAAGTATGATATATTGGTGCACTCTGATGGGTATCATGCTTCCAAGGTCTATCTCTTATACCTTAGCATCATTTGGTAGACATTGTTTTTCCACATTTTCTATCTATGCATATGTGTAAGCTTTCAATCTAAACTCTTAGCACATATGTAGGGGGAGCAAATGCTACCAATTCGGGTTCATGAAACTTGTCCAAATCCTTTACACATGGTAAAAATGCTTGGGCAAGCAACATGGATTCAAAATTGATTTTATTTCATATCTTTGTAGAGGTTGTCATCAATTACCAAAAAAAGAGAGATTGAAAGCCCTAATTTGGTTTTGGATAATTGATGAAATCTATTTGGACTAATCCTTGCATCTAAGTGTGTGACTAGATAGGATGGTCCAATCCAAAGTGGTGGAGCAAGATGAAGTTCATGGTGATATTGGTGGATATGTGACGATGGTGATCAAGCTCTAGACTTGGAAAAGAAGAAAAAGAAAAATAAAATGGGCTCAAGGCAAAGGTATATTTGATAGAGCCATTTTGTTTTGTCACTCAAGACACCTACTGAGTGTGAGCGGATTTAGGATAGATAGTCGTATTATTAAGAGGAAAGAATCTCGGTTAAAGCGGTTATCAAGTGCCTCTAGGTGAAGTGATTCATGCATATGCATTACGACCTAGCTAACTAATTAACCCTTGAAAATTACTTAGAAAAACACTAACACACGTGCACTATAGTGAGACAGTTTGTTATTAGTAATTTGGAATAAGGGTGACGTAGTTGAAATGATGAAAAAGAAAAGGAGGAAGAAGAGGACTGGACCCTGCACTGGTTAGGACCAGACCCTGTATAAGTGTGAGTCTGATCCTCCAGCTGCCTAGTGCGAGCGCTCGGTCAGGGGGCTTCGGACCCAGAGGGCTGCGACCGGACCTGGGTCCGATAAGTTTAGCATGGCGCGAGCGCTCTGTTTGCGGGTTCGACGGCGTCCTACCGGGTTCGATCGGCCCGTTAGCGCAGGGAAGCGGCATCGGACCCTCACGTACGGGTCCGCTCGGCACAGGCAGCAGAGCAGCGAGCTTCTATCTCGTGCGCGAGTTCGATGGAAGGCCAGCGGTAGCTGCTCGGCTTCAGCTCTTTGCATGAGCGGCAGGGGAAGCGCGCGGCCTCGGACCGCGGGCAGCGTGAGTCCATCCCTGAGGCGCGCGCATAGGAGAGTGGCAGCGGCAAGTGCGAAGTAGCAAGGGGCGTGCTGCGTCAGGCGATCACGGCCTGCTTCACTTCGGGCCGAGACAAGTGGCGTGGGTTAGACAGTGATTCGTAGGTTCGTTGCGAGCTTAGCGGGGCTCTTCGTTTTGTGGCGTCGAACCTAGGTGGGAGCGGCCATCGGACCCAAGTTCTGTGGTCTGGTTTGCCACATAGGAGAGGAAGGGCACGGGGGTTGGCCTTCGGACCCACGACATGGGGACCGTCGGAACCGGAGGCGCCGGTCCAGCTCTACTCTGTTGCGCGCGTGTGAAGGCAACGGAGCGACGTGGCGAGCGCAGATTCGCGAGAGGGAGACATCGGACTCTTGAGGGAGTCTGGATGCTGGGTCTGGACCCAGTCCGGAGAGGATTTCCCTCTCTCAAACCTCTCTGTTAGGGTCTATACCCTGAGGGAATTGGTCTGGTTCTAGGGTCCGGTTGTTGGGTCCAGATCCACGCCAACAGGCATGGTTTCTTGTAATCGTTGGGATCTAATGGCTGATTTTAAAGGGGTGACACATGGTGACATCCGGGACTCCGGACCTTCACTGTTGATGGCTCGAACCCTGGGTCCAAACCCCCCCCTAGGGCATAACGGCTATAACTTTTCGGGGGCTCAATAAATAGAGCTTTGGCATGTTTGGCTCACTCTCTTGGTCATTCTTACATGTGATAGCATCCTTTGAGCTGAGCCAAACCTCTCCCACTCATTCTCTTGCTTGGTTGTACATCCTATGTGAGTTGGGAGTGATTCAAAGTGTGTTTGCTTGAGTGATTGCATCTAGTGGCACTTGGAGATCGATTTGCTGCGGTTTTCTTATTACTCTTGGCGTTTGCCGACGCTTAGACGGCTTGGAGCAGCGGAGGAGTTGTGGCAAGAGTTAGTGATTGTTCTTGGCTACCTCCCGGTGATTTGTGAGGGGTTCTTGTGCCTTCTGCGGTGGAGCGCCAAAGGCAACTCTAGTGGATTGCGCGTGGCTTTTGTGATCCCCATCTTGTGTTGGTTGTGCGGCACCCGGTTGCGGGTTAGGCGTGTGATGCCTATTAGCGCGTGAACCTCCAAGTTGGTGAATCGCCACAACAGGGACTAGCTTGCCGGCAAGCAAGTGAACCTCGGAGAAAAATCATTGTGTCATCTCGTCTCCGAGAAGATCATTGGTATTCATTGTGATTGTGTGATTGATCTCTTGCCACGGGGTATAACACTCACTATCTCTCTTGTATTTACATTCTAGTGTAGCTAAGCTCTTTAGTGTAACTAGTTTTGAGAGCTAGCTTGTGTCTTATTAATTTGGTTAGTGAGGTTCTTTAGTTAGCCTTTGAGAGCTCACTAACTTAGAGAGTAGTGACTTAGGCTTTGTGTGATATAGAGATCATAGCAATTAGAATTGTGGATATGTGGCTTGTATTTTTAGTAGGTTAGCGCAACATTCGCTTTGCCACTTATTTGTCTAACCAATTGGCTTAAGTGTTGTTGTAGAAATTTTTATTAAGCTCACCCCCCTCTAGCCATTTAGGACCTTTCAGTGGTTCACCGCCCCCAAGCCCTCGGGATGCAGGTGGAGCTCGCTGGCTTCCATTCATTTCTAAACTCACCACCGGAGCATGTAGATCTCAAGTGACAGCCATATATGGGTGACAACCAAGCCTCACCGAGACAAGCGAGCAACGACGATGGCCATCGCCATCTGCTCTTCTAGGGAGTTCCCTTGCCATGAAGAATGACGAAAAGAAGTTCAAATATGGCCTTCCTTGCCTTGGATTTGTGAACATGGCTAGTAAAATCTTTTCGCAAGAAATTGTGGATGCTTTAAATTCAAAGTTGTGATTTAGCATTGGCAACAATTTTAGGGAGGGATGCAGATCAGGAGGACGACAGAGCGTGTGGATTTGGAGCTGGGATGTGGACATAGAAGGGGCACAGAGGCAAAGGGATTGGAGTATCAAACTACAAAGGGGCAAGATATCATTGTCAAACTGCAGGGGAGGGGTTCAAAGAGGAGATTGTGCGATGCAGCCTTGCATGATCCGGCAAAGCGCAATGCAACGTGAGGATTTTGTGCGGTGCTAAGAGAGTAGGAGAGGCAGTGGCAGGCAACGACCACGAAGGAGCAGTGGTGGGAGAGGCACCTAGATAGTGGTGGTGGTGGTGGTGACTTTCGAGCACGAGAAGGGGAGGAGGAAAGGGAGGGAGAAGAAAGGCTCAGGGGAAAAACTAACATTTCATCATTTTTCTCAATCCTCCCAAGCCAGAAATAAATATTTCAATGGGCGGGATGTCTTCCAATAAATTTGTATCGTACCTGAGTGTTTAACAGTCAATTTAATTCTTTTAGGGTCAACTAGCAGTGCAACTTCACTTTTAGTGTCCTGTAGCAAATTTTCCCTTAATTGACTCAATAAGTATATTTTTAAACTACAAATGAAATTACTACCACGAAATAAAAACCAGACTATGGCATTTCATTACTACCAGCCTCCATGTTCATGTTTTGCAACGGAACGTACACCAAATTTATGGCTAAGAGGTTTATTCAATGATCGCATCATCTGTTTCAGTACGTCTTAGAATCATACTCTATACTGTTGTTGGATGTGTGTTGTTCTAACATGTATGAGCATATGTGGTGAGTTTGTGTGCTATATGTAACAGGGTGGGCGTGAGGACATTATGTGAAGTAAAAAAGAGACAGTTCGAAGAATTCTTCACTCCATAACATTACACAGGTATAGATATAGATTACTGGTTCGGTCCCTTCACTCTCGTTGACATGGAGATGATTTGGATCCCTCGTCGTAAGACCAACTAAGAGCAGTCCTAACCTATAAACTAGATGATTCTATGATCATTAATTATGTTGCTAACTGAGTAAAACGATGATGATGTAGCATTGTAATTAAAGAAGAGAGAGAGGAGAAAAAGGTTTCTTAGACAAACTATATCTACACAAAAATCAATATAAGAAGAGAGAGAGGATAAAATTTATTTTAAAAATATCATTCATTGAAAATATGGTTTCTATATACAATATCTAAGTATAGAAATTATATCATCGTTTTTGGGTTGGGACTACCCTAAGAAATTAGGTACACGAGTACACGTACCTCACTGGTGCCGTACGCGTTGGGTAGGAATTACGTACGGGGCAGTACGGTACCTCAAGTTAACTTGTAGTTCCATGATTGGCACGGGATGCATGCAATGCATGGTATAAATGCAGGAAAATCCTGCCGCAGATTCAGCCCAGAGAGCTGCTGCTTCTTGCGGACGTGGTTAATTTCACGGAGTCGAAGAGCAGAGGATGTCCTTCGACGGACGACAGGCGCATGTGCTTCCTGTTTCCTTTGCGAACTTTCAGAAAACACAATGGCAAACCATTTTATGTGCTTCAGCGTTTTCCAGGTGTGTTAAGAAGTAATCTTAGATTAGAATATGCCAATGTATCATGTGCAAACCAACCAACCTATGCAAACTTGAAAACTATCAATCAGGACCACTAGATGCTGATCCAATGGATGAGGTGAGAGGTGGGATTTTTTTGCGCTTAAGCCCCCCACCCGCCGGCCTTTTTTTTGCGCTTAAGCCCTCTCACCCTATCCATTGGATCAGCATCTAGTGGTCCTGATAGGTAGTTTCTAAGTTTGCACAGATTAATTGATTTACACATGATATGTTGCCCTTAGAATATGATCCCATCTCTCAGATCCGTGGCGAGACATAGACTTCCATACAAATATTACTCCAAATCATGATGATTACCCGTCTGAAATCTCTATTGGATTCTCTATCTCAAATAATGATATGAAAAAAAATTAATGATGGACTACCATGTATGGAATTTAGAGACAAGTGATGTATCCTCTCCATTAGTAGAGAACGAGAAAGGTCGTTTTGGACAGCGACTGATTCATGTTTTGTTTGTTTGTTTTCTAAATTTGTGATAAAGAGTTATGGTCTCTTTGAGATGCTTTAAGCATATACATCGATCTATCAATGTTCAATTGATATTGGAAATATGTCCACCAACAATTATGGCTATCAATCTCTAACAATTGGTCACTATCAATTTAGATATGGAATGTCAACCTTAATTTCATTAAGCACTTATGATCTTGCAAATCAAAACACGAATGATATTGTTGCGGATACCATACTAGCTCAAAATAACGCAACTCCAACAATATTAGGTAAGAGTAAAAAATATTATCTATAGATATTAATATGGCACCAAAAGAAACTTAATTTAGTATATGTCAAGATATAACCATAGTGGGATATAAGATATTGGTTAACTAATAATTCCTACAAATGTCAAATCACATGGTGATAAAGTCCATATGAGAACCATCCATATGGACTCTTGTGGCTACTTTGACCTATTATTTCTGAAGCATTACATGAATAAATGTAATTACAAAAAAATATTACCTAAATAGATATCACCACTTGTATTGCATAAGTGCAAATAAACTTGCAAGTTCTAGAGGAAGAATTGACCCTAAATTCTATAATATTATAGGGGGTTTGCTAAAATTCAAGTGCCTGAATTTTAGTTTCTTTTTAGGCTACGGTTATTGCATATATTTTATACTAAAATTGTAGATTTCATTTACTGCAATTTCTATAAAGGCAATCTGCAATTTTTTGAACCAAGAATAAAAAACCCATTACACAATACTGCAAACCGACAAAATCTGATTTGTGTTGGCACAAAGATAAATTAACAATTTACAATTATTTTCTATAGGAAGACAAGGACAAAATTTAATATGTTATGCACAAAGACAAATAACAAATCACAAAAGTAACAATTTACTTGTACTAGTCAGAGGTACAAGAGTGTTGTATGAAATCATCTTAAAATTCAGGCACCTGAAATATAGGAGAAGTGTTATTTTAGCAGTATATCGTACTATTTTCTCCTATGAGTTTCCCTTTACATGGTTTCTCATAAGAGTTTTAATCACTACTACAGAAATCTTAATGGAGGAGAAAAAAAAGGATTAATAGAGGCAGCCATTGCAACTGCCTCCAATCAAAGGTCACGGTTAATGCGGATTAATGGAGGCGATTGCTTTGCCCACCTCCAAAAATAAATTTAAAAAACAAAAAAAGGAAAAAAAATCCACAGCCCAAATTGGGCTTGGGCCTGGATCTAGGCTGCGCCGCCGCCACAGGGGGAGCTCGATCTACCGCAGGGGAGCTCGATCCATCGCCGTGGTGGAGCCCGTCGCCGTCGGAGGAGATCCGCGCCTGCGCACCTAGCCGGTTCCGCCCGCACCGAGGCCGGATCTGGCCTCCCCGTGCGCCACCGTCACCGGATCCACCCGTGCCGGGGTTGGATCCAGCCTCCCCGTGCGCCAACGTCGCTGGATCCGCCCGCGTCGGGGCCAGATCTAGTGGATGCGGTGGAGGAGCGCCTCCGCACAGGGAGAGGGAGGGGGAGCGCCGCCACGCCGAGAGAGGGAGGGAGGAGAGCACCGCCACACCAGGAGAGGGAGAGCATCGCGGCGCCGGGAGAAGGAGGGGCACCGCTTAGCACGAGGGAGAGGAAGGCGCGCTGTCGACGAAATATGGTCGGCAGTCTACCTAGGGGTATGCCCAAGGTAGTAGATTGTCGGCAGACAGATGCGCAAGCCACAAATAAGACGGTGATGCAAGACTGACACGAGGTTTTATCCAGGTTCGGCCGCCAAGAAGGCGTAATACCTACGTCCTGCGTCTGATTGTATTGCTGTATGTTAATGAGAGATGTTTTTTAGAGGGATCCCCTGCCCACCTTATATAGTCCGGGGGGCAGGGTTACAGATCTGGAAACTAATTCTAGCCGGTTACAATTGCCATATGTGGCCGGATAAGGATTCCTATTCTAACCGACCAGGATCCTGCTTGATCGTCAAATCCGCCTTAACTCCTTGCGCAGGACTCCAACCAGGTTGGCTGGGCCGCGCGTCGTCTTTCGGATGGACCGGACCCATCGATCCGAGCCGACCCAAGCTTAGCCGTAAGGGTATAGGGGTTAATACCCCCACAGCTAGTCCCCGAGCACCATGTATTATGCTGCGACACGCCATTTCGACCTTCTCCGACAAGTTATGCCCGAGTCCTTGACATCTTCCAACCACCGTCGTCGCCGGAGAAATAGGTTGTCCGAAGAATGTATGGTGCTCTTAAGAAAAAAGAAAAAGATTTCTGTCCCGAGAAGTGTGCCCACTTGTATTTCTGAAAAGAAATGTAAGTGCGTCTTGAAGCGTAGCATCTTTGATCATCAGAGGTGTAGTGGTCGAAAAACAAACACATTCACCGTAAGGTGAAGTGTGCCCACTTAGTCCCCGAGCCTGGTAGTAGGTGACGTAGGCACGTGGTGCCAGGGTCTAAAAAGAATTCCCAGTTAAGTTGAGAATCCAATCGTCGTACATGCGATACGAGATGCACCGGCAGGTGCATCGTACCGATGTAGTCCCCGAGCTTGCTAGAAGGCGAGGTATGAGCCTTGTAGCAAGGTCTAAGTGAGAAAAAAATATCCCAACTGTATGCGAGTCGCCAGTCGCATGTAGTCGAGACGTAAAGTCCCCGAGCCGTGGTCGGAGAGTGGTCGAGGCAGTCCCCGAGCACAGGTCGAGGAGCGAGCGATGAAGTCCCCGAGCCGTGGTCGGAGAGTGGTCGAGGTAGTCCCCGAGCACAGGTCGAGGAGCGAGCGACGAAGTCCTCGAGCTGTGGTCAGAGAGTGGTCTGGCGAGTCCCTGAGCACAAGCGTGGTCTGGCTAGAGTCCCCGAGCACGAGCGTGGTCTGGCCAGAGTCCTCGAGCACGAGCGTGGTCTGGCTAGAGTCCCCGAGCACGAGCGTGGTCTGGCCAGAGTCCTCGAGCACCGTAGTGGTCTTGGCGAACCCTGAAGCATGAGCTCGCTGACCGAACTATGTTCCTGAAAAATAAACACGGAGAGCGGTAGTACATGATGATGTACGAAATATATTGATCTCTCTATAGGAGGTGAAGTAAACACTTGGTGTTCGGTTGGCGATGAATTATACTTGGTGTAATATTCGTAAACACTTGGTGTTCGGTTGGCGATGAATTATACTTGGTGTAATATTCGACAAATAACATTAGCTGTTTTTAGCCCTTTTTGTTATGTAGCGACGTAGCGCGATGTATTAACCTGTCCTGGAGAATGCGCCAGCCCTGGGCTAACCAACATCTCGTAGCGCGAGGTATGGAACGCTGCCGCACGTAGAGTGCCAGTGTTACCGAGGAGCGGCTCACGACTACCGTGAGCGCAGAGGGCGGACTCTCATGCACGCGTGGGGTGGAGCCGGAGACAGTGCCGGCTCTAGGATTCTCAAGCAGGAAGGAAAACGTATCGGCGAACCATTGTAAAAACTTATACATGTTTTGGATTGTATGTATGGAGAAAATTCGACGCGGAGCGCACCCTAAGGGTGGTCGGCGGAGGTGTATGATGATCGAAGAAATTTTCAATTAAAAATAATACTTAGCTTTATTGACGACCGGTGGGTGTAGTCGGTGTGTTGCGATGTTCGAGAGATGGCTTGACGTGTCGTTGGCGATGAAGTTGTTCGGTCCTCGAGCTTTTCGACCTGTCGTCATGACTGTGGTCGCGATTGTCGTAGCGCCGTTCTTCGCGGCGATCATCATTGCGACGTAGTCTTGTGGTCGAGGTGGTCGAAGCTCGGCGGAGCTGCTCGGGGCGTGGTCGACGTGGTCGCGGTCGACGTGGTCGGAGCTTGGCGGAGCCGCTCAAGACGTGGTCGACGTGGTGGTCGATGTGGTCAGAGCTCGGCAGAGCCGCTCGAGACGTGGTCGACGTGGTCCGTGGCCGACGTGGCTGCTCGAGCAGTTCGGTGGTCGGCGATGGTGTAGGAGCAGTAGGAGCAGCCTTTGCCACTGCTGGAGTACTCGTCGTCGTCGTTGGCTTGTGTGTTGATCAAGCTTGGCTCTTGGAAATTGACGTAGAGCTATATGGCACGCGTATATGCATGCATACTTGGCCTTGCTTGCTTGCGTCGGCTTCATGGTAATGTTGTCGTACATCCTTGCCTGCTTTTCCTCATGTTGATCTGATGCCGTAGTCCACGGGCGCGAGAGGTTGCCGAGCATCGCCACGAGTGAGAAAGAGGCGCGGCCGAATATACAACGTATATGCATGAACATGAATACGTGTAGCTCCTGATTGCTTGCATGGCCATGACGTTTGCATGCATATATCCATATACGATGCATGCATATATCCATATATGCCTTGTCTCTACTTGCTTCATGTTTGCTCGTAATAAGAGGAAAGTCTTGATCGACGAAACCTTGACTGCCATGTTGGAGATGGAGACGGCGTTGTAGTCCGACTTGTGCTCTGATTACGATACTTGGGCTTTAGATCGATCTCGCCGTCTCGTGGAGACAGGACACCGTCGACGTGGGAACAAAGCATGGGCGAAAGCTCCCGAGTCCGATGCTGCAGGTCTTGGCGGCGTCAACGTTGGATCAGGAAGATATACATACGGCGACAAGCAAGGGAAATTGCTTTGTTTGTTACGCATGCACACATGCACGAGTAGCCTGCTTGTCCTATAGATCGTACGTCTTAGTTGTTTTGCTTGTGCCCGCATCTACATCTATGCTTGTACATATGCATACGCACTCCATGCAAATCGATCTTTGTTCGTAAGCCTTGTTCTGCAGTCAACATGTGCTTGATTTCAGATCGGGTCTGGCACGCATCGTTGACGTCACCGTGGCCCATATTCAACGGCTTGCTTTTCGCGCAGGAGCCTGGCCCAGCACCGCGCGTGGTGCAAGCAGGCCACAAGCGACTCGGGGTGGTCTGCGGCGTCGTTGGCGGAGAACATGGCGAGAACGCGGAGTCCTTAACGTGCAGCACGGAGTGACGATGGAGACGAGGCCAGACTCGACTGAGACGGATGGAGCCCGGACTTGATTTACAATCTCTGCGGTCTGGGCCATGGCAGCCGTCAGATAGGCTTGTATTTCATCGTGAACCGCTTGGGTTTCCGGGGTGTTGGGTAGCCGTTGCATTATTGCCATGGCGACGGCTACATTGGCACTTGGAGTCCTGAAGACCTGTTTGTCCCCCACCCTGTTGAAAGCATCGTTGAGGTCGCGTGGCTGGACCACGACGCGCCGCGCCTCTGATCTGCCCGGCTTCGATTTGCGGCGATTGAACCGGTCAATATTAAAGCGGCGCGCGCGTGGTCTTTCTTGTTTGCTTTCGCCAACGCGGCGGGCGGTTCGTCATTCTTCGACAACATGGATCAAATCCCCTCGTCTTGGCGGGAAAGATGGGAATTGTGAAAACCCTGAAGCATGGTCTGGCAGATCCAGATCGTACTTGGTGCCGTCGTCTTCGTGATGCTGAAGCTCGGTGTGTACAGATGCTTTAGATGCGATGCCAGACGAGGAGGTGGAGTCACCCTCTTGAACTGTGTGGACGGATCCTTCTTGATAATCTTCAGTCCGGATCATGTTGACGAAGTCGCGCGGCTTCGGCCGAGGTCGGTGCATAAAACATAGATCCAAGCAGCGTTGTGGGTTATACGCGTAGCTGGAGGCAGCGTTTTGTAGGCCGTAAGGCTGGACCTGGTGGTTCTCCGTCGAGGCTGCGTACTCGGAGAGCCGGAGACCCATCGCGGAGGCTGGCCGGCGATGAGCGGAGCGCCCTTCAAGAGTAGATAAGACCACGAGATCTGTACCAAGTCGTGCAGGACGACTGGTCCGAGCTGGTCGGGTAGATCTGTTGTGGGGAGCGGTTACCTGCTCGTTAGGTTGACTTTGAATCGTACTTACCAGAGCTAGGGTTTCAGCGAGTTTGGTGCTGACCCGATCGATGGAGTTGAGTAGGTCGGTGTTGTCGATCTGCTTCCCTTTGTAGCGGGGAAGCAGACGACGAGTCGTCGGCGTGGCTGAAGATGATGTAGGCGTGGTCGGAGCCAGATGTACCGTGGTCGGAGCCAGATCCATCGTGGTCGGAGCTAGACGTACCGTGGCCGGAGCCCGATCCATCATGGTCAGAGCCGTAGCCGATGTAGGTGAAGCAGTGGTCGACGCAGACTGAATCCATGCCTCCTCTGTGGTCATGACGATGAAGCCGTCGGTGCCGGTGGTCCAGGTGATCTGGCCGACGGTGAACGTGAGGCCGTTCGGCGTAGCCATGGAGCCGGAGGTGATGACCGTCTTGTTTGCTTGGAGAGCAAGTCGCCCACCCCTACTCGGGCGCGCGCCACTATCGACGAAATATGGTGGCGGTCTACCTAGGGGTATGCCCAAGGTAGTAGATTGTCGGCAGACAGGATCGCAAGCCACAAACAAGACGGTGACGCAAGACCCGACACGTGGTTTTATCCGTGTTCGGCCGCCAAGAAGGCGCAATACCTACGCCCCACGTCGATTGTATTGTTGTATGTTAATGAGAGATGTTTTTAGAGGATCCCCGCCCGCTTTATATAGTCCGGGGGCGGGGTTCTGATCCGAAACTAATCCTAGCGATTACAATTGCCATATGTGGCGGATAAGGATTCCTATTCTAACCGACCAGATCACGCTTGATCGCCAAATCCGCCTTAACTCCTTGCGCAGGACTCCAACCAGGTTGGCTGGGCCGTGCGTCGTCTTTCGGATGGACCGGACCCATCGATCCGGGCCGGCCCAAGCTTAGCCGTAAGGGTATAGGGGTTAATACCCCCACACGTGCCACGAGGAGGGAGGAGAGAGCACCGCCGTGCCGGGAGAAGGAGGGGCACCGCCCAGCACAAGGGAGAGGAAGGGGCACCGTGAGGAGGGAGGAGGTCACCGAGGGAGGAGGGGCGCCGCTATCGGGCTCGGAGGGAGAAGGCATGAGAAACAGTGACACATGAGAAAGAGTGAATGAGAAACCCTAAGTGTCTATGTTTATACTCGAAACGGTTATCGGGTCTCGCTTGGGGTTGTTGGGCCTTAGCCTTTTCGGAGGCGGGCCTCAAAGTGCGCCCGCCTCTGAAAATAGATTTATGGAGGCGGGCACCTTAAAACGACCGCCTCTAAAAATAGGCTATTTTTGGAGCCGGTTGTCTTAAGTTGACCGCCTCCATAAATTGATTTTATGAGGCTGGCAAAAGTGCCCGCCTCGGTAAATAAAAAGTGCCCGCCTCCGTTAACCGTACGCATTAACCGTGGCGGATGGATTTTGTGTCCGTCTTCGTTAATAAAAGGGCACCGCCTTGCAAAATCATTTGTGTAGTTGTGAATGAAGCAAGATCAATTGGACAATATATGTCCTAACTCCTATTTTCCTCACGAAGGTTTTAATATCTTTTATTTCTCCCATAGGGCTTTTTTAGATTAGAAGATATCAAAAATATTATTTTTCCTCATTTTTTTCTCAAACACGCACGCTAGCTGTCATTATCTGAAGAAGAAGAAGAAAAGGGTATGAAACCCAAACAACACCACCAGGGTTTTCCCATAAAGTTTTGGGGAGGTTATTCCAACTATGATCCATAAATCATATTATTGTCATATAAACTTTCTTATGATTTTTTCAATAAAAGTTTTCTCTTATGAGTTTACAATGGGACAATAATCCATATCATTGTCTCCTGACTTCACTTACTGGGATTTTTAAGAGTTTTACAAATATTTTTCTCAGGGGTTTTGGAAGTAATTACTAGATTCAATCAAGAAGGAGTGTTAAGAAACAATCTATGATTAGTGATCTAATCTCACAGATTGGTGCCGAGGCATGATAGGATACATGTGATCGATCGACATCATCACCATCTCCAATGGAACACGCATGTCCATTCGGGAGGTCGCATCTCATGCTGTGTTTAGTTTGCGAAATGAAAATTTTTGGATGTCACATCGGATGTTTCGAGGATGTCGGAAGAGGTTTTTGGATACTAATAAAAAAACTAATTACATAGCTCGCCTAGAAACTGTGAGACGAATTTATTAAGCCTAATTAATCCGTCATTAGCGCATGTTAGTTACTGTAGCACTTATGACTAATCATGGACTAATTAGTCTTAAAACATTCGTCTCGCGATTTCCAACCAAACTGTGCAATTAGTTTTTTTTTCGTCTATATTTAATATTCTATGCATGTGCCGTAAAATTCGATGTGATAGTTTAGGGTGAAAATTTTTGAAAACTAAACCGGGCCTCAGTTCTCAAACAGACGCCACCTCTTCCCCGCGTCCTTTTGATGTGTATGAATATATAAACAATTAGATCAATAAAGCAATCAATTCACTATCTCTAACTTTTCATTCTTCTATTTTTGTATCTATTTACATTTTGAGTACATCGAATAAAATAAGTTGGACTTTTTATGAGGTACTACGTACGTATGTCCCCAAATAGTTAACATTTTAGTAATAAATCTAGACAATTTTTTTTGTCAAATTCATAGCTAAAGTACGGGATGGAGGGAGTACTTGGGTGACCGCTGCAAGTAATTTCTAGACTAAAAGGCAAGCATTTCTGACAAAAATTAATGCTAAAAAATGGATCAGTGCTAAGGACAAACGCGCAGGGCTAAATGGCACTAGCACAGAAAAGAGCATCACTGCCACTCCTGGAAAACGAGCCGGTAGTGGGCAAGTGGCACTGATGTCTTAACCCGATAATGAGAAATGATATAAAGAGAGAAAATATGTGACGCTATTCTTTTAAATACATATTTTTTAATCTTATATTATATATTTGACACACAAAACAATCACAAACTAGAATCATAGTTCACTCCTTACTGAGATCATAAGTGAATTTAGTAGATGGTGTGTTATGCTGACATAGAAAAATAAATAGTTAATGGATGACGTGGCCAGCTGAGGCGGATAGCTCGCATGAATAGAAAGATGTCGTAATTGCATCGATAGTGGGCTGTTGATGTGAATGACATAGAATTCTAGTAGGGTTTAGCAATATAAGATACTATAAGATGCCCATGTGTTGCTTGCCGTGAGACTTTCTTACAAATAAAACCGCTACTCATATGAGTTAGACATGTTCTTACATCCATTTTTATCAAAATTGGACAAGGCAATCAAAGAATTGAATAAAAAAACTAACATAAGTAGACCGATTATAGATGATGGAACGACAAAATAAATAGCAATATATGGATGTCTTCTATATTGTAATTCCGCTTTGTAAAATGACATTGATAGCTCACATTAAGCGGTTGAAAGTTAATTAGTGGGATGATTGGCTATTAGTAGGAGATGATATTTTCCTAAAAAGAAAAGTAGGAGATGATATGGATAGATTACATGTTGAGATAGAATTTATAGTGGGGATTAGCTTTATAGATATAGATATAGATATAGATATGGCTCAAGATCACCTCGGTCAAAGTTTGATGAGCCTTCAGCTTGGCTCAACTAGGCTTAGTTATAGCTAAGTAGATCTGATCAAAATGCGAGTCGGATCTAAATAAGTATCAAGTCAAGATCCTTGGTCCAAACCCGACCTCACGCAATGGTGGGTTCTGGCTATTTCTTAGGGTTTTGCATTTTGGATCAGGTTTTTTTTGGATTGGGTGGGGGTCATAAGTCCAAAATGATGACCCGAACTCAAGCGACGCATTACCGGGGTTGGATCGGGTCAGGTTGGTCTGGTCTGTGGTGCATGATGATATCACCACTGGAAAACTGGACTTTGCCGAGTGCCTGAGACTTTGCCGAGTGCTTTTTATTGGGGCACTCGGCAAAGCAATATTTTGTCGAGTGCCGCACTCGGCAAAATACAGCACTCGGTAAAGCCTGGCTCTCGGCAAAACTGGGCTTTGCCGAGTGCCGATCCCACTCGGCAAAAGGTGGCCGGCCCGTGACGGCGGCCACCTGCCGTCAGATTTTGCCGAGTGCCTAATGGCTGGCACTCGGCAATTTTTTTTTTATTTTTAAAAACTTATTTTGCCGAGTGCCAGCCCAGGCACTCGACAAAAAAAAATTTATTTTTTAAAAACATATTTTGCCGAGTGCCAGCCCATGGCACTCGGCAAATTTTTTTTAAAAAAAAATATTTTGCCGAGTGCCAGAGATAGGCACTCGGTAATTTTTTTTTATTTTTTAAAACTTATTTTGCCGAGAGCGAGACCCAGGCACTCGACAATTTTTTTTTATTTTTTAAAAACATATTTTACCGAGTGTAAGCCTTGGGCACTCGGCAATTTTTTTTTTAATTTTTTAAAACTTATTTTGCCGAGTGCCAGCGCCAGGCACTCGGCAATTTTTTTTTATTTTTGAAAATCAACTTTGCCGAGTGCCCCCCATGGCACTCGGCAAAATATTTTTTTATTTTGGGCCCAAATTTTTTTCTGGGGCCTTGTGACAGTATTTCAAACTCTATTTTAAAATTTGGGCCCAAAATCAAAAAAAAATATTTTGCCGAGTGCCATGGGGGGGCACTTGGCAAAGTGGGCTTTGCCGAGTGTCGGCCCAGGGGGCACTCGACAAAGTTGATTTTAAAAAAAAATGGGCACTAAAAGCCCACCCACCAAACCCCCCTGCTGCCCAACCCTAACTCCCTACACGCCCCGCTCCCCGCACCTACCCCACCAGCCGCCCCCACCCCATCACATTGCTGCGCCCTCGCTCGTGAATCGCCCGCCGCATGTGAGCCCGCCCAGCCCTTGCGTCCGCGTCTCATGCCCAAGCCGCGATCACCACGCGCCGCCTCCCCACCCGTCATCGGCCGTGCCCCCCCCCCACTGTGGCATCTCTGCCATGACTCCCCAGCCCGGCCCCCTCGCCTCGGCCGCCCAGAGGTGGCTGGCTGGTGCCGGCCGGCCATTTCCGACAGCGGCGGCCGTGTCCCGGCCGTCCCTTCCCTAGCCACGCCGCCCGGAGGAGCAGGGGAGGTAGGAGGAGCATGGGAGGAGGGAGAGAAGGGAAGGGGAGAAGAGGAGGAAGAGAAGATGAGGAAGAAGGGAGAAGGGAGGAGCAAGAAGGAAGAAGGAAGAAGGGAGGGAGGAGAGGAGAAGGGAGGAGGAAGAAGGAGAAGGGAGGTGGAGAGGAGAAGGGAGGAGGAGCCCCGACCGCTGTCCACGCCTCGTTAGCGGCGGTGCCGTGCCCTCGGCGCCCCGCTCCCGACTCCGCCCACCGTCGACGAGCACACTAGGTTCGCCCTTCCCTTTCTATTCAAATCATGCAATGGATGTTGGCCATCGAGCCCTTGTTAGTAGTAATAGTTGTTGTATGTGGTTTTCGGCCATCGAGCCGTTGTTTGTGGATGTTGGCCTTCGTGCCGATCTTTTTTGCAGGTTTTTGAAACCTCCCCGTGTAGGGGAGGTTCTGCCGAAATTTTCAATTGTCACTAATGTATTTCCTTTTTATGCAGGAGGAGGCCCCGGCGGAGGGACCTTGGTGACCCCGATTGTCTTCGTTAGCGTTGCGGGTCTGCCTGCACCGACTCACCACAGCCCCGCTAGCCTGACCTCACCGGCACCCTAGGTATAACCCCTCTATCCGTATCATGGTCTTAGGTCGCTGATCCCAGTTAGGCGTCTCCCGTCTGAAAGAGATACGGTCGGAGTTATGCAGGTCTTTGCATATCTGCGAACGTTTCTGTTTCAGATTGTCCACATTTTTTGGACAACCCGTGGATGCGTAGATGGGTTAGTTTCCATGGTCCGCTCCGGTCTGAGACGGTGTTTTGGCATCACCCCCCTGTTGTTCTCTGGATACACACTCTCCCTTGTAGAACGTGTATCGGGAGAACAACGAGGAGGTGCTGCCGAAATTCCGTCTCGGATAGGAGCGGAGCATGGAAACTAACCTCATCTATGGATCCACGGGTGGGATTAGGACCTATTCGCACCTATTAGAGAGTAGGGACACCGCGTAGATGCAATTGATGGTGACTCATATGTGCTGATACGTCTGTTAAAGGATGGAGGACCGTGAGTGGATGTACACGCTCCGAAGAGACGAGCACGATTACGACTTGCTATTTATAGTCAAGGTCGAAGAATTCTTACAGCATGCATTTGGCGAGAGTCCTGGAGGCCATTCTCTAGTGGTTTGTCCGTGCAGCGGTTGTGACAACAAAAGAAGGAAAGATAGGTTAACCATGGATAAACATATTGTGAAGTTTGGATTTACTCCAGGCTACCACCGGTGGATCCACCATGGTGAAGCCGATCGTATCAGGGGGGAGGTGGTGAGACCATGGCTCAAGGCTTTCGATGATGATGCCGGGGTAGCAGACATGCTGGATGACACGCACCAAGCTCAGTTCGCTGAAGGACGTGACAAGGAGGAGATGGAGGCTGCCGTAGATGCCTTCTTCCTAATGTTGGACTCGGCACAGAGACCCCTTCACGATCATACTAATGTTTCTCAGCTGGATGCCATTGGTCGCGTAATGGGGTTGAAGGCCAAGTTAAACCTAAGTCGAGAAGGCTTCGACAAGATGGTGGCCGTGTGGAGCGATATGCTACCGAAGACACACATTATGCCGAAGAACTTGTATGAGTCAGAGAAGCTCCTTCTTGCACTTAAGATGCCATATGACAAGATACATGTGTGTCCAAAGGTGTACGTCCTATTTAGGAAAGAACACGCGGATGCAAAGTACTGCCCGAAGTGTAAATCCTCCAGGTACGTGGAGGTAGACTCAGGCGATGGCCAAAAGAGGCAGCTTAAGATCCCCATGAGAGTCCTACGACACCTTCCGTTCCTGCCGAGGCTCCAACGGCTATTCATGACCGAGGAATCCGCGAAACAGATGACATGGCACAAAAACGGCACACGGTACAATCCTGAGAAGATGGTACATCCATCCGATGCTGATGCATGGAAGTACTTCAATTCGTGGCATCCTCTCAAAGCAGAGGAGGCTCGTAATGTACGTGTCGCGCTGGCAACAGATGGGTTTAATCCATATGGCATGATGGTTGCACCATACACATGTTGGCCCGTGTTCGTCACCCCCCTGAATCTCCCCCCCCCCCCGGCGTCTCCTTTCAACGACATACCGTGTTCCTGTCGTTGATAATCCCTGGACACCCGGGGAGTAACATGGGTGTCTTCATGGAGCCTGTGATAGATGAGTTGATCGATGCTTGGATCAAAGGGGTGTGGACATACGACCGAGCTATGAAGACTAGCTTCAAAATGCACGTCTGGTACCACTACTTCCTGCACGACTCACCACCAAGGCAGCCGCAACCTCCCCGCATTCAAGCGGGCACTTGTACGAGATGTCATTTATCTATTCTAATGCTCAATTTTGCCTGATTTCTAATCATCTTGCCGTCTTTCTCGCAGGAGGTGGCACACCCGGACATGTCGGTGTCGGAGTTTGGGGCATGGGCTGTGTCCCACATGGGCCCGGTGAAATCCGATGTCGTCTTCAACCCGGATGCCACTGCCTAGGCTTACTCTGACCCGAGCGTCCACGCTAAGGTCAGAGACTACACGGAGGTGGTTAGGGCGCTCCGTGGCTCAGATCACAATCTGAGCACTGAGCCCCTTGAGACAAAGGTGATCGTGAGGCTGGGGCAAGGCAGGAAGCACGGGCGGTTGTGGATTGCAGACGGCGCTGACTCCTCGAGCTCTGCACCCTCTCTCTCCGACGTGAGGGCACGGAGCACGGCCAGAAGCCTTCCCATACGTGCACGGCCTACTCCAACACTGTCACGGGTCGACGAACTTCAGGTAATTCCGGTTTCACTCGTCGTACATTGAACGTTACACACATTGATCAGATTTGCAATACTGAAACATGTGATTGAAACATTGCAGCCCGAGCTGGCAGAGACAAGGGAGACGCAAGCGCACCTGACCACAGAGCTGAGGCCACGAAGAAGCAGATGGCAGACATGTATTAGATCATGCAAACCATCGGGCAAGCATCGGGTGTCCAAGTGCAGTTGCCAGCTCCAGCTCCAGCTCCGGTTCGACACTTCACTCCTGTGAGTATGAAAGTTTAATGCGTTCGTGCCGTTGGGATTGTCGGCCTTCGTGCCGTTGTGATTTTCGGCCTTCGTGCCGTTGGGATTGTCGGTCTTCGTGCCATTGTTTCTTGCAGGTTGGAAACCTCCCCGTGCAGGGGAGGTGCTACCGAAATTTTCAATTTTGAGTCTAACACATGCAATCTCTTCTCTTTTGTGCAGCCTCCGTCGGCGGGTTCAAACAATCCCGCTACCGTGTCACCGGCGGCTGATCGCGTCAACCCTTCGCCGCAGTCCGGTCCTTCACCGCAGTTCGGGGGGCCACACCTGCAGTCTCCGTCGCCGCAGTAGGGATGTTGAACTTGTAATAATAAACTTATGATGTTGAACTTTGGTGCATTTATGATGGATTTTCGATGGATTTATTAAATATGCGTGTGCTTATGATATATAATGCATGTTGGTGATATAGATGTGATGATTGATATATATATATATATATATTGTCTATTACAATAGAATGTAAAAAAAATTACAATTCTCGGGGTCTTTGCCGAGTGCCATGGGAAAGGCACTCGGCAAAGATTTTTCAAAAAAAAATATAATTTCTTTGCCGAGTGCCTCGACGCGGCACTCGGCAAAGTATTTTTTTTTAAAAAAATTCAGAAATTCTTTGCCGAGTGCCTAAACAGGGGCACTCGGCAAAGAAATTATTTAAAAAAAAAACAAAAAAAAACTTTGCCGAGTGCTTGGGCAGAGGCACTTGGCAAAGTATTTTTTTAAAAAAAAAATAAAAAAAAACTTTGCCGAGTGCCTGGGCTGGGGCACTCGGCAAAGTATTTTTTTAAAAAAAAATTTGCCCAGTGCTGGGTCGGGCACTCAGCAAAATAACCGTTAATGGCCGGCGCCGCAACGGCCGAAAATATTTTGCCGAGTGCCGCCCCAAGCGCTCGGCAAATTTTTTTTTATTTTGCCGAGTGCCCAGATAAAAAGCACTCGGCAAAGACCCTTTGCCGAGAAAAATTTTGCCGAGCGGACTTTGCCGAGTACTACACTCGGCAAAGCCTTTGCCGAGTGCAAAGGGCTTTTTGCCGAGTGTAAAAACACTCGGCAAAGCCGCGGCCTCCAGTAGTGTACGTAGCTAAGCATCATTATTTCACAAGTCAATAAATAATAAGATAATGGAACATCTTTAAAATTAATTGGCATAAAAGGCATATATTATGGTGTTGTTTGTAAATGCAAATGGTAACGAAATGGCATTACACTGAAACCTTAAACGATATATCAAATCACAATATTTGTTTTGTTGGGGTTGGTAATCCATTACACCCGAACCTTAAACGATATATCAAATCACAGTTTTGTTTGGTTGTGGTTGGTAATAGAATCCAAAATAATGCTTTCGCTCACTCTCGCACCCTCAGCAGCGGGGCTTGTTAAGTAGCTCCTGTTACGTGAAGATGCAGAACGCTAGGTGCTTACCTTGGCTACGTCTTCAAAGCGTTACCACACCGTGGCCACAGCCAACAACTATGTCGGTATCAGCTCTCTGCTAGCTCGTATTGTCTTGCTTACTGAAGGGGCTGAAACAAACACACGACAACATAATTCGTTACCTCACGTAGTCATGTCCGGTTACATTTCTCTCAACCAAACTTTATCTAAATAGTACTCCTTTGTCCCGAAATATAAGACATGCATATATTTCAAAATTCAATTTTTAATCAACAATTAGTCTAATCATATGAAAAGTCTATACTATAAAAGTGATTAGATTACATTTGTACTAAAAAACTACTATCTATTCATTAAACTTTTATTGCCACGAATTGTATATTGGAAGCAAAATAGTGATCGAAGTGTGCTCTTGAAGACTACACTATGTTAAATCACATCTTATATTTTGAGAAGAAGGAAGTATCTTTCACATGTATCAATTGTATTAATCAAATTGTAACAATAGTAAAACATTGATAACAAAAATTAAATAAAATATGAGAGATACATATAGGATAAAAAATATATGACAAAACCTTAACCAGGTCTTAACAAATATATGACAAAACCCTAACGAGGTATTCGAGCTCGGCTCACTGGCGCTCCCAGTCTAGCTAGGATCGAGCTTCTGGTTAGGCCGGCTGGATGGCCCTCTGATCCTACTCTGGATCTAATGTCAAGACAAGGTATATTCATATGTCTCATTTAGGAATAACAAATTCGTGGGCATAGCTCATCAAGCCCGAGTTCAGGTTTTTTGTACAACACGAGTCATACACATTTTGCCTCTATCGCAGGGAGCAGAGGTTCCTTTCACCATACCACCTCCGTCCTATAATACTTGGATTTTTTAGCCTTCTAGACCTAGGTCACTTCCAATCCAGATGTGGTTTCTATGTTCATTAATTAGAATACTAACTAAACAAAAGGGTAATGTAGCACTGCAATTAAAGAAAAGAGAGGAGAAAATTGTTTCTTAAATAAGAAATCATGTCTATACAAGAATCAAGACAAGAAGAGATGTGATTGGTAATAACAAAGAGAGAAAGTATATGATTGGAGAAAAAAATATTTTGTAGTTACTATCCATTAAGAACATAATTTTATATGTAGTATGTATATAAATTAATGGATAAAGAAACTACATGTGGTTTCTAACATTGAGACGGCTCTTATTCCAAATTAGTTGTCATTCTCTAGGGATGAAAAACGGATCAGATTCACATGGAATCAAATCTGGATATCACCTTTTACCACATTTTAATTCAAATTCAAATATGGACATAGATATTTTTTAATAAAAAACAAAAAGGATGGCTTAGGTTCATATATTTACTCAACTCAACTCAAAGTATATATTGTTAAATACAACATTCATTAATGGAATTTTACTACTAAGTGCATCGACAACCAAAGTGAAATAAAATCAATGTATGGTTCTAATAATCTCTAATATCGAAGTGAACTAAATTATAATGGATAATATTTAATAAAATGATAGGTTAAGTGAAGAAATTCAAACAAGAATGGTAGGCAACAGGTAGCCATTTTGCTTTATCAACGTTTTTTAATTACAAAATTGTTACACAAGTAGAGATTAAAGTATGCGGGTATATAACATTGACAATGATAGCTCAACAAAAATAATATATGTATCATGAAATATTTAATAATTAAGTATATCAATTAATCCATCATTATTTAGTATAATATTTATTATGAAATTATAAATTATTTAACTAATTTAAATTAGTAAATAAATAAATTAAAGTATTAAAATAATTTACAACAATGAATATATTAGGTTTAAATGGTATTAGAATAATATTAAAATTAATTTAATCTTTATGTATCATTAATAATATTTAAATAATATTTAAAGATATTTATAGATATAATATTAAATAGTTTTGATGCATCATTAGTAATATTTAAATTAAGTAATTAGTCACTAGCCATGGAGAGAAAACTTTTAAATAGATTAATTATACCTTCCATGGATACAGATAAGTGTCAAATATTCCATTTTTTGTCGAATACATATATAAAATCAAATAGAGAAAAAAAACAAAAAAAAAACAAATTCGATTACATCTATTTAGTATCACACTAGAAATGGATACGAATATGGATATTCATATTATAAGCTTTAGCATATAGGAACGGAGGCACTAGCGCCCGAACGTCCGATGCCCGTAGTGCGTCCAGACGCAAATCCCAGTCCCAGCGAACCGAACCATGGCCCAGCTCCCGGTCACAGGCCCGACGCAGCTCGCCCCCCGTCCGTCTTCGCCCCGACCCCGTCTGCCTTCGCCTCGCCCCACATGTGCACTTCGTCCCGTCTCTACACCTGTCGGTCGCCCCTGATCCCCTCCTCTTTCTCCGCGTGGGCGGCACTCAGGAGATGGGATGAGCAGCTTAGGACGAGCACGCCCCAGCGTGACCAGACCGTAACACCCCTGTCCACCGGCCCCCGGCGCGCCGCGTGCCCCGTCCACCAGCCCCTGGCTCACCACCGGCCGAACAACATAAAACACTTGCAACATGAATGCAACATAAGACTGAAAACAAATGAAACATTTGGAAACATGCTTTTGCAATATGTGTGTGAAACACCATGAAACATCCAAAATAAAACACTTGTAACTTGCAACATTAAACCATTTGTTGCAACATAAGACTAAAACAGCTAAAACATTTGGAAACATACTGTTGCAATATATGCAACATTCAGATAAAATACGATTGCAACATACGTCTCAAAATAGATGAAACATTTTAAACAAACGCTTGCAACATGTGTCTGAAAACATTCAACATATGCAACATGTGCAATATCCCTCGATCTATTTCTACAACATTAAGATGAAACAATTATAACATACGTCTGAAACACTTGAAACATACCTATGCAACATAGGGAAAATATCGGGCTGGTCAATTCCGGCCATCGAGGTCGGAGCCGGCGGCGAGCCGTGGCGCACGAGCACCACCAACACCGCCTACGCTCGTGGGTCCCTTGGCACGATTGTGGAAGACCTGAGGCGGCACTGCACATGCGCCCCCAGCAGCCATGGCGGGGTCAGCGGCATGCGCGACAACGATGGGAGACAGACAGCGAACAGAGCGAGGGAGCAAGCAGCACAGGTGTCTGGGATGAGCGCGCGGCGCGGCCAAGGATGGGGTGCAAGGCGGTGGTGCATGGCACTGCAGCAAACGAGCGCGCGTGGCAGGGCCACGGACAATGAGCAGCCACGCTACTTCGGGGCCTAGCGGATAAGCACAAAGGAGTTAGGGGCGGAGGAGCGGATAAGAAGGGAGTGAGGGATTTTATTTTTTGTTTGGGGCCACGTCCGGGAGTCGGACTTTGGATCATTTCTGATATAGGAATGTCGGATATATTGGACACCCATTTTCATTTTCATCCCTATTATTCTCACTTTCCAATGCACATTTCTCTTTGCCCACAATATCTTTTCTCTCTATCTCTCCTCCTTATTTCCTGTGCACTACCAACCTTTTACTCCTTGAATCCTATGCTAAAACATCACCTATTATGGTAGGGGAATAGCTTTCAAGAGACTGATACTAAGTTACCACATTCAACAAGCAAGATGAATGACATACCTGTTCATCGCCTTTATACACTATGAAATTCATCGCAGGAAAATTCCGGCAGTCGGTGTTTCAGCCTTTCAGCCATGCAAGCTTTTCAGCACACGGGAACACAAAACCGACGCTGCGAGCTAGAGTTCTTCCAAACTTACAACGGTTTCTTTCATGAGGTAGTGTAGAGTCCGAAACGATTATTTCACCAAATGGCTGCGCAGGTATAACTTTAAGGCCTGCTCTCTCTACAGAGCTATATCAAAATCAAAAGGTCCCCAGTTCCAAGAATCTACAGGGGTCTCGTATCTTTCAGAACGGGTAGTTGATGGGGTCGCGCTGCAGGGCCTTCTGTACCAGCTCCGCCTGCTCCTGCACGTGCACCGAGTAGAAGCCCGTCGCGGTAGCAGCGGACGGAGCCCTGCCGACATACTTGATGTCCTCGATGCGACCCCAGCCCAGAGCCTTCATCGCCGTCAGCAGCCGCGGGTTGATGTAGCTGTACGCTCCCATGTTCATGGGCTCCTCCTGGCACCACACGATCTCAGCATCTGCACAACATAAACACGTGTGTATCAGCTTGTTTGCTGTTTACTAGGACTCATCCATTAGAATGTACAATATGTCAACTATCCTTCCAGCTAGCAAAACATATTCTAGTATACAGTTGACAAATTAGAAATCATGCAGCAGAGCAAAAAGAGCAACCACTTTTTTCTAAACACATACTTGGATATCTCTTCAACTCGCGCTGGATGAGGTCATAGGGGAACGGGCAGAGCTGCTCAACTCTACATATAGCAACATCAGTGCGCTCCGTCTTCCTTCTTTCTTCATCCAGTTCATAGTACACCTGAAATCAAAGTAAAAAAAGGGTCAAAGAATGGCTTGCCAGTTTGCCAAAGAGGAACCTAACGATCTTCAAAGTACAACTTCCAAGAGTGACACAACCTACCTTTCCAGAGCAAAGAACTAGACGGTTGATTCCCTCCTCGAGATCCTTGTGATTATTCTGGTCCTTAATGAGCCGCTTGAAGCGTGTCCCTTGCTTGTCGAATCCAGGGTGGCCCGCAAGATCATCAAATTCAGATAGGTTGGATTTGCAGTCCTTGTGGCGAAGGAGGTTCTTTGGGGACATCACAATCAAAGGCTTCCTGAAGTCCCGGTGTATCTAGAAATAAAGGAAAACCATTTCAGTGCAGCACATCAGATGGTTTTACAGGAGGAAGGGGAAATTTTACAAAGATCTTCACCTGACGACGCAGAACATGGAAATAATTTGCAGGAGTCGTTACATTAACGACCTGCCAATTGCACTCCTGGATTTGCTTCCGCAGTGTTGGATCCATCTCTGGTATAACATAAGGGTTGTCATCACTCATCTGCAATACAGTTATTGATGTTTAATATAAAAGGATGTAGGTAACCAAAAACTATCAGCATCTAAATGACGTAGAGCCAAAAATACATTTCCATAACTAAAACTGAACGTATTTCTCTGACATTTAGACTCATTACATGTATAACTGATAAACTGCATAATAGAGGAGTAACTGCAAATCCATCAATATGCAAGTGTTGATTTGATTGCATTCTCTATTCAAAAATCAAAAAATCGAGTATGTAAAGTTAATGTTGTGACCAGTGAGCTACCATGGACAATTTTGATGCATTTCCATTGCATGTAGGTATTTGGCTGCCAAGTTATCAGCTCATGACAAAGGGAAAATATTAAACATTGTAAGCAACAAATTCAATTTTCTGGTAATGATAATGCTCATCATTGGCAAATGGCATAAACATTTCCAAAGGAAAAAAAAAGACTAGGTTTGTGGTAGAGCTAATTTACAGTAATTGATCTTGGAACTGTTCCTTTTAAGTGTATGGATAATACTTCAAACACGGGTTATTATTGTGCCTGCATCTTTGCAATTGAAAAATACAAAATAGTACCTGAAGAAAGCGCTCCAATCTTGCACTAGAATGTTCAGGCCCCTGACCATCATATCCATGAGGAAGGCAAACAACAAGGCCAGTCTGGCGGAGCCATTTTGACTCTCCACTACTCAGGAACTGATCAAATATCACTTGAGCTCCATTTGCAAAATCACCAAACTGAGCTTCCCATAAGACCAATGAGTTCGGGTTTTCCATGGAGTAACCCAATTCAAAGCCCAAAACAGCAAATTCTGACAGGGAACTGCCGAAACAATTGCATACATCAGATCAGGCCAAAAAAAGCCAGTTGACTATAAAAAGGGGAAATAATCAGGTACAAAAAGATGGTATCTCCATATGTTTATATTACTATATATATCAGCCCTTAATCTCAAGGTTATGATTCCCTAAAGAGGAACTCCAAAACTTGTTTTCATCTGAAATAAAAGTTACAAATTTGGCCAGTTGAGGCTGCAAATGTTCAGTTTTAAATTTTTTTCCCCTTGAACTACCGAGGAGAGCTATGTGCATTTCACTAAGAAAGAAAGATACAATGAGTGTTGTTAAAATAACCAGACTCAAGACATCCCACATACTCAGCCATATATACTTTTTCTTATATTTTGCATCTGAAAATTCATAGTGAAAGATGACATACAAGCATGTAGAAATCAGCCATAAAATCCAACAACCGTTGAAACTTTTTATCATTCAGTCCTGTATCTAGGTTGTTTTAATCTGATTACTAATCAATCTCAGTACTCGTTATGCTTTTACAACAATTTGTTCCTTATCTAGATCATCTCAGTGGTCAGTGCCTACAATGCATGGAAACAGGAATATTTACACAGCATATCATTAGTCAGGAATCCTATTCCTCGCCTGTGTTTCCGGCTTTATGCTGCACCTTACATGTGCTTCTCAATTCAGCAATACAAACCTTGTAGCATTATTTCAGAAGTTCAAATAATTAATGATACCAATATACCACAATAGAGATCTATGTTTGAATAGGAGTACTTGGAAAGCAGCTATTGAAGTGCCTGAACCGTGACTTGGGGCTCTTGGTGGGTTTCAACTCTAGCCTACCCCAACTTGCTTGGGACTGAAAGGTTATGTTGTTGTTGTTGTTGTAATATACCACAATACCCACACATCAGTAGTAAGTAGGTAGTACAACAAGACAGACCACTGATAGAACAACAATGTTATTTCACCTGAAGTTGTTTGACATATGGATATGCAATGACTTATTTTATTTTTTTATTTTTATTTTTTGCTGCTCATTATGTGGAAACAGAAATCAACTAGTGCAGCTGACACAAGTAAATGGTTCTATTTTGGGTCTATCTAGTTATTGTAATAACATTTCATGTTTCCTATAGAAGGCGAACTTAAGCTGCTAACCCATGCACATCCCTAACTGGAACAAACTTAGTATATTTTCTTTCATACCTGTTGCTTACAGTAAAAAGTTCCTCATCCTGATTCATAACAAGATGATCCAGCGGGCAGTACTGCTCTCCAGTTTCTTGGTCATGGATGACAGCATGACGGTGGCTGAATGTACCCCTCTCAACATCCTGACCACTTAACCTGACATGGTTCCCCTCAATTATAAGAGTAGCAAAAGCAAGCGCTTCACCAACTGCCCAATCAATGCCTTCTCCAGTCTCGATCATCTGGCGCCGCAGATCAAAAATCTTCTTCACAGCCCTGTGAGGCTTGAAATTTTCTGGCAGAGTAGTCATGGCTTCTCCAATACGTTTTAGAATCTCTGGCTTGACACTGCATGGTTGAAAATGCATTCAAGGAAGCCCAATTGTTTTTTGTCAGTTCAAGATCACTTAAAATGTGAAGAAACACAGAGACGGTCAAACTAGGCGGGAAGATCTATTTACCCAGTGTTTCGGATACGCGAAATCTGCTCTGGTGACTTGAACCCAGTCCAGTAAGCTGAAAGCCAGTCCCTCTTGTTGGGAACATAGTCTTTGCTATTCTGGAATTCCTCATTAAGTATAGTGCTGACCTTCTTGTTTAACTTATCAATATCTTCCTTTGAGATCTTCCCAGACTCCAACAACTTTCTTTGATAAATCTCAAGCGCACTTGGATGGTTCCTAATCACCTGATGCAAACAGAAACCACTTTCGAAATGTGAATGGGCACAATCACACATTTGACAGTGACAAATAATATCGAAACTACACCAAATTTGATTATTCAGAATCAATCTTGGTTTCAGACTTTTAAGAATTCTTCTGATTATGATACCAAAAGATACATAATAGACTCATATTTTTTGTCCTTCAACATTTAACTAGATGGAGTACTGAAGATATCACTACTCAAATGGTACAGCAAGAATCAGGATTGAAATAACCATGTGAAGACAAAAGTATGCAAATTTGTGCTAAATCTTAACAACAAAGTGAAACAAAGAGTGTGTACCTTGTACATCTTAGGTTGGGTGAAGGATGGCTCGTCAATTTCGTTATGGCCAAATCGCCGGTAGCATACAATGTCCACCACTACATCTGAATGAAATGTCTGTCGCCATTCTGCAGCGAGCTCACAGATATGAACAACGGCCTCCAAATCATCACCATTAACATGGAAAATTGGAGCATCCAATGCTTTTGCTACGTCTGTGCAATACTGCGAGGATCTCCCTGACTTTGGATCAGTAGTGAAAGCAACCTGATTATTGACCACGATATGTATTGTCCCACCAGTGGTGTAGTTTTCAAGGGCACTGAGATGCAGCGTCTCATACACAACGCCCTGACCTGAGAAACTACCATCACCATGCAGCAACACTCCCAAATTCTTGGTCCTGTCACGGTCATTAGAATAGTACTGTTTCGCTCTCGTCTTCCCAGCAACAACAGGATCAACTGCTTCCAAATGACTCGGGTTTGCAACCAGTGACAGATGGATATGTTTCCCACCCCTGGTAGGCCTATCATATGAAGTTCCAAGATGGTACTTGACATCACCAGTCCCTGTATACAACCCCTCCCCTTCATTGACAGGCTTGGTACCACCACTAAACTCGCTGAATATCTGTCGCAAGGGCTTCCTCACAACATTTCCCAAGATATTTAGCCTGCCTCTGTGTGGCATCCCAATGACAATACTCCCTACACCAAGATCAGCTGCCCTGTCAAACATCTCTTTCATGCCAGGGATCAGAGTCTCAGCGCCTTCAAGACCGAACCGTTTTGCAGTCGTCCACTTGGTTGCCAAGAAATTCTCAAACTGTGTGCTCCAGATAAGCCTATCCAGCATGACCTGACGACGCTCATAAGAGTACTCCCTTGGGTTAACTGTCTCGATCCTATCCCTGAGCCAGTTGCACTTCTCCCTGTCAGGTATGTGCATGTACTCATACCCAATGGTGCCACAGTAGGCCCGCTCGAGCCGCTCCAGCACGGAACGCAGCGTCTGCACTGGCCGGTTCTCCTCAAGGAACCCAGCCATCCTCCACACCCCAAGGAAGAACTCGCGGTCCAAGTCCGCCTCAGAGAACCCATAGAACGCCGGGTCCAGCACGTCCGGGACCGGGCGCTCCTCCAGCCCAAGCGGGTCGAGCTTGGCCTTCAGATGGCCGCTCACCTGGTACGCCCTGACAAGCAGCAGCAGCCTCATGCTCTCCTGGATGGTCTGGCCGGAGAGGCCGGGAGAGGTGGCGGCAGCCTGGCCGACGAAGTTGCGGAAGAAGTTGTCCCAGGACTCGTCGACAGAGTTGGGGTCGGCCTCCCAGGCCCGCTGCAGCTCCTCGAGGTAGACGCTGCTGGTCCCGTCGAGGAAGCTGTCGGTGAGGCGCGAGAGCGGCACCGCGCGGGGTGCGGGCGCGGCGAACCGGCGCGGGCGGGTGGAGTGGAAGTAGCGCGCCGGCGCGGCGCCCGGGACGGCGCCACCGCCGCTGGCGAAGGGGCTCGCCGCGGCGCGCGAGAGGTTCCGCCGCAGCGCCACACGGGCCAGGCCAGACGCCGCCCGGAACAGCCCCATTTTCAGATCGAGGTCGCTTCACCAAAAATCAACCGCGAAGGTAGGTGTCTGACTGGTGGATTGCCGGAATCAAGCATCCCATCAGCCACCGCGCACGTGATCGATCGCACGTCCCCCCTGCACGACAACAGGAGATTGATTAAGGTCTCCATAGAGAGCAGCAGGAACAACAACAGATTAGGCACCGAAATTCCAGGGCAAGGGAACTGAATTTTGCACGTATCGCGGCTGGGCTTCCCAAATCGAACTAAATCTCGATCAACTACGCACTGCGCAGATCAATAACCACAGATCAGTCGCCATCCGAGATCGGTCACTCCGAACAGAGCACTGAGACCCGCGATCTCACCTCATAACCCTAGGGACTAACAACAAGCACTAAGCACATTCCGCAGCAAACAACCGATCGGATGAAACTAAGAGAAAACCGCGTGACGGAATCCGGCACGGAGGGAACAACGAGCGGGCGAGCCTTACCTGGGCTAGTGGTCGGCTGGGGCGGGGAAGGGTCTCGCGCCGCGCCGCCGCGCTCCGGTGGTTCGGGAAAGGAGGATGGGGACGGGTACGCTTCCAGGGCCGTCTCCCCCGTGATGATGTTGATTTTTGGTGATAAGAGGGCGAAGGTGCGGCGTTGGCCCGCCTGGGCCCCTTCTCTTCTCTCCCCGGTGCCGGTGCCGATGCCGATGCCGATAGATTCGGAGAGATGGGATGGGGTGAGACGGAAAAGTGGACCGGAGTGGGCCCTGACGACAGCGTCACAGTTTTAAACGGGCTGGCCCACAGACTCCTCCTCCTCCCTCTGGAACCTGGATGGGTGGAGCGACCAACGACGACGAGTCGTGTGTCGCCAAGTGGGGCGGCTGGCTGCCTGGCCTGGGCCTGCAACGGGGCTTCTTCCGCGGAGCCCGACGTACGCTTGGGCTTGGGCGCTTGACTCAAACACAAGGTCGAACGGATGCGCAGCGGCCCCAAAAAAAAAAAAAAATACTATACAACACACATGTGTTTTAGTAAAAAAAAATTATCCCTCTCTCTTTTCAACTGCTTGCAGCGGTGATGGGGCTGGGGACTTGCAGGACCCAGTGCGGGGACGTGAGCGTGCCCTTCCCGTTCGGTCTGAGCCCCGGGTGCCACCCGCTGGAGTTCGACCTCACCTGCGACACCAGCCACACGCCGCCGCGGCTGCTCCTTGGCAACGGCACCCTCTAGGTGACTGACATCTCCCTTGATTGGGAACTTTTTTTTGTCCTTGCATAAAAAAAAATTATTTCTTGGAATTTGTGGATCTGTGATATTGTGATTTGTGATTGTCTGGATATAGAAGAAGATTGAAGGTAGAAGGAGGATGAAGGCTGTTGGATCTTAATTCTATGGTGCAAAAAAATTCATGTGTTGAAACTGCATAAAACACATAGTTGTTGGGTAGACAGACTCAAAAAGAAGAGTGGCCATTCAGGTCGCCTCAAAAAAATCTCGGGTTATTTCGGATTTTAGAAAATTTGGATTTCTAAAACTGTTACCCGATATTTGTGCTAAAAAGGATGGGGTACCTGAAAATTTGAATTCAGGTTTGGGTATTTTTTAATTACCCGTTTACAATTTCCATCCTAGAGAGAAAACAAAAATTTCTGAAGAAACGGAGCTAAAGCCTAAATCGGGGAATGTCACTGTCGAGCGGGAGCAGCACCGGGGCCACCACGCTCGCCCTACTTGACCACCACACCACCGAGGCACCGATCTCGCCTATCAACTCGTCTCATGCACCGACGACTCACCTCCCACGCTAAATTGATGCCTTGAACATGCGCCACCTTTGATCTAGCTAACTAGGTAGCAAAACTCACCTGCTAGCTATGGCCATGCCTCATGGCCCGTGCATCAAGGGTTGGATCAAGAATAAGAAGCAAGAGGAGATTTAGGGCGTGTTTGTTTTCGCTTATAATCGGAATCGAGGCGAAAAGAAGCGAGAATCCCACCCAAACACCCTCGCTTATTTTAGATTATGTAATCATCGGGAAGGTGAAAACAATCCTAAATGAACTTGTACCAGCGTTTTGCGCACCGCGAGCGAGCGACTGCGTTTCCCACACCACAACTCTTTTTCCACCCTCTGCCCCTCCGCTCACCCATCCATCTCCCGTCCACTCCTCTCCACTCACGACTCTCATTCGCTAGGGTTCACGCCGCCGCTTGCACTCGCGCCGCCCCTCCCCTCTAGGTGACTAATTTCATGTTTGATGCAATTAGTGTTACTAATGAGACTTCATATGTTCCTGTTGGTGGTAGTGATGCTCTCCAAATAGGTCAAGGTGAGGATGCTGCTGATGCTATCAGTGAGGATGGTGTGACACCAAAGGTCACACCCACTTTAGACAAACGGGTTCAAAAAAGACCAGCCCCAATTTCACCTCCGGAAAAGAAGAAGAAGACTTTTAGAGATCAATGCATGAAGCGTTTAGTGGATGCATATGAGAAGAAGGCACAAAGTAGTAAACAGTCAGCCACTTCACATGTCATTGATCATGTTAGAGATGAGGTTACTAAAATGATTGATCAAGTCATTGAGGATGGTGCTGAGGAAGGGAGTGATGAGCACTACTATGCCACACAACTACTTATGAAGAAGGAGTATCGTGACATGTTTAGTACTTTGAAGACACCTAGTGGGAGGTTAGGATGGCTGCGAAGGGCATGGGATGACAAGAACAAGAATTAGTGTTAGATTGAGGCAGTCACATTTATGTTTTATTTTCCAATTCCTTGTGTGAGACTATGGCTATTTTTCCAATTCGTTGTGCGAGACTATGCTATTTTTCCAATTCCTTGTGTGACACAATAATGTTGTTTAATTTGCCAACTTCCTTGTGTGAGACAATATTGCTATTTATAATTTGCAAAGCGTTGGATGTGAGAAAATATCTAATTGGTGGATGTTTTTGTGTCATAGATAATTATGAGTACATCTAGTGCTTCTAGTGAAATTGACTCAGATGATGATGACTTTATGGTGGCATACATTGCTTTGGAGTGCATGGGTAGTACAGGTAGAAAGAAAGCTGAAATTCCTATGACAATTTCAACTATGACTAGAATCTAGTGGGTTGAGATCACACTCCAAAATCCAACTGAATGCTATAACATGTTCAGAATGAGAAGGTCAGTTTTCCTACACCTTCATGACACCTTGGTAGAAAATTATGGCTTCAAAGCAAGTAGAGGAATGTGTATGAAGGAAGCCTTAGCAATGTTTTTGTGGGCATGTGGTGCACCTCAATCATTTAGGCAAGTGAAGAACAAGTTCACCCACTGATTAGAAACTATTAGCAGGAAATTTACAGAGGTACTTAAGTGTGTCATGCAATTGGCTTTTTACATTGTGAGGCCTACATATCCACATTTTAGTTCTATACATCCTAAGCTACAAGAAGCTAGGTTTTGGCCTCATTTCAAAGATTGCATTGGTGCAATCGATAGCACACATATACCAGTAACTGTTCCATTGCATGAGCAACCTAAATACATTGGTCGCCATGGTTATGCTTCGCAAAATGTAATGGCGGTCTATGACCTTGATATGCGGTTCATATTTGTTGTCACTGGTTGGCCCGGATCTGTGCATGACAGTCGTGTCTTATTGGATACTCTAGTCACATACAAGCAACAATTCCCACACCCTCCCGAAGGTATGTATCTTTTGGACTCAAATCATTTTTTTGCAATTGACAAGGATATGAGGTGTTAAGTAACCTACAATTACAAAATGTAGGAAAGTATTATCTCGTCGATTCAGGATACCCTAATAAAAAAAGGATATCTTGCACCATACAAGGGACAAAGGTACCATGTTTCTGAATGGCAACATGGTCGTACTCCAGTGGGATTCAAGGAGGTGTTCAATAATGCGCATTCAAGTTTGAGAAACGTGATTGAGAGGTCATTTGGAGTCCTAAAGATGAAATGGCGCATTCTCTTGAAGATGCCCAAATATTCAGTGAACAAGCAATCAAAAATTATAGTTGCTTGTATGACCCTTCACAATTTCATTAGAGACAATTCCATAAATGATGCTCACTTTCAATCAAATATCCAAGAAGAAGGTACAGACGGACTCGAATCTAGCTCGGGTGAAGGAAGTGCTTCTGGAGATGATATGGATATGAGTGCTTTGCGTGATGCTATAGCCACGGCTATGGTTGGTTGATTAACTGTTGTATCGATCTCAATTTGTCCAGACTTTTGTTAATTTCATGTTGCCTACACATTAGTTATTGTCACAAACTAATTATTATGGAAACACAAAAAATTAGTACCATAACTGTTTTCAGCTCGTATTCAGTGAACAAATGAGGTGTCATCAGCCTCAGGGGCATATAGGTCATTTTGCACTCAGGACAGACAATCTAAGGGCAATAATCAGGATTGCCAAACACCCTCGATTGTTTAGACAGCAGATTCTTTTCGTCGCAACTTATCAAAAAATCCTGATCAGATTAAAATCAATTCTCAGATAAGCGTTCCTAAACAGGGCCTTAGATTGTGGATGAGGATTAAGGATAGAGAAAGAGAGAGATTGGCGGTTTGATCCGAGGGTGGAGAGGTGGTGTCACTTAGATTCATGAGCCCACTTTCACCTTCGCTTCCCCCTATAAATAGAGGCTCACTCCTCACTTGAAACCAATCAAGCAAGCAACAACACTCAAGCAGTTCCGACCTATCCTATGAGTTGCTTCTTGATTCCAAAAGATACATGTCGCAAGATGAAATCCGTGATCTCAAACTATTGGTGGGGCAGCTCGGCAGATAGCAGGCACATCCATTGGCAACGGTGGGAGCTGCTGACCAGGCAAAAACCGCTTGGCGAGATGGGATTCCGAGACCTCAGGTTATTTAATCTTGCTATGCTAGGAAAATAGGTGGCGTTTGATTGAGCATCCTGACTCGCTGTGTGCACGGGTACTGAAAGGCCGATACTTTCATGATTCATACTTCCTGACGGCAAGAAGGAAGAAGCGTTCCAGCCACACATGGCACGCTATTCTCGCTGGAAGGGAGGTACTATAGAAGGGCCTTATTCACAGAGTTGGTGATGGGAGCACTATGAGGATATGGCTGGACAGATGGATCCCAAACCACTTCAACGGGAGACCGATTGTCACTAATATGAATGCACCAGTGACCATGGTGGCGGACCTTCTGACTCCGAGTGGTGCGTGGAATACAGAACTAATAAAACAAGTTTTTGTGGATGCTGATGCTCATGCGATCTTGAGCACACAAGTGAGAGGGCTGCGGGCCGATGTCTGGGCCTGGGTGCCTAAGAGACATGGTCTCTATACGGTTAAGTCGGCATATAGACAACTCTATGATCAGCAGTGCCGACTTCTGGAGGGTGATCAAGCCTCTTGATTAGGTGATATAACTTGGAACCGGGTCTGGAAACTTGAGTTGTCCCCAAAGATCCAGTTTTTTTTGTGTAGAGTGGTAAATGGCTTCCTCCCGACCAAAGGTGTCCTTCACCGGAGACATGTGGAGCCATTACCGAACTGTGATACTTGTGGAGCATATGAGGAAACGATCAAACCAAAAATCTGAGATCATCTCCTTACTGCATCAAATGGAAGATCTTAACCAGAGCTTCGAAGCTTTTGATTTAATGTTCATTCATAGAGATTGTAATAGATTAGCTCATGAATGTGCTCGCTCTAGTATCCAATGAACACCAGGTGGTGGAGTGGCTTATAACCCCACCTGGGTTAAGGGATATAGTTGACGCTGATTGTAATAGCGCTCATGGCTAATATATGAAGCTCTGGTGTTCCAAAAAAAGAGTCCTCTCCTCATTTATCATAGTAGTAGCAATAGTAGTAGTGTAGTTGGGAGTTATAGTGAGTGTGAGCTTATAGTCATCCTAGTCTTTAAGGTGAAGCTCTTGTATCCTTTACTTTGTAGTACTTTGAGTATTTATTTATATATCTTGTTTACTTTACTTTATTGCCTTAGTAGTGTTTGTACTCTCTGTTATGTTTATAGTAGTAGTAGTAGTACCACCTTTAGTTGTGTGTTATACTTAGTTGTCTAATCTTGTATGTTAAGTAGTAGTGATCACTCCTTTGCATTGGCTCATTGCTTAACTATTTAAGTGGTCTAGTTCATCTTGAGGCATGTGCTAGAGTAGTAAATGATAGTGTATACATGGTGGCTAGACTAGAGTTTACATTTGTTCATGGCTCGCCCCATGGATAGTTTTTTTAGAAATACACAGTACAACGTAGACGCTCACAACACGCACGCACACTCACCCTTATGAACACACGTATGCAAACCCTACCCCTATGAGCACCTTTGAAGGACTGAGCCAGCAAATCTCGAGATCCACGAAGTCACCACAGGCGCCTCGCTGTTGACGGTGACGTCGCCTACCATTGAAAGCATAGCGTCGATAAATCTTGGAATAAATCTAGGAAAATGCGAGCACCCATGCCAAGTCAGGACTTGAACCCGGGTGGACAGGTTCCACAACAAGGATTCCAACCAACTGATCTATGGTAGCAAGTGGTGATGACCCTATATATCTATCATCTACATTCCACCATGTTTGAGTGAGTTCTTAAATTATAGAGTTCTTTGCAGGAACGGTTTGACATCCTTCTCACTCCTTTCTGTTGTTTACCGGGTCTGTCCTCCCATGTTTGATGTGTGATCACTAGTATCTAGGTGTGCTAAGTTGTATAACTAGTTATTCCTGTTTAGATCCACTTATCACGTTGTCCTCCCAACTAGGATGTTGTTGGCGGTCCTTAATGACCAAATCTGACCGCCAATTAGGACATGAAAAGGGGAGAAATTAACAAACTTAAACACATATGCATTTACCACTGACCAAGTTCCACATGTATTTGGAAGATTATTATTTTACAGGACATGCACAAATACATGAGAGAATACACCAAAAGGCGCTTCCCGATGTTGATTTGTGCAAAGGAATAAATAGAAAAAGCCCATCAAATCAAAGCATCTAGGCAAAGTACCGACTGAGGAGCAATCTAGGCCCACTCCAGAGCCCACCACATGAAGGCGGTGGTGAGAGGGCCTGGTTAGGGGTCGACCGACCCCTAGGGTCGCCTGTTGACCCACCTAGCGCCGCTCGCACCCTCCTTCCACATGGTGCTTGCTGGTGGTCTTCCCATGGTGGTGGCATGCGGGCATGCGACAAAAATAGCCGCAAATCGACCTCCCCTTGCTCCAAGGCCTCAATGCATGGAGGCATGCAAAGAAACACAACTCCACTCCATCTCCATCGTTGATCCTATGACGGTTTGATCCAAGGGCCATAGTGAAGAAGCACACGGATCGCTGACATGACACGTTGAGTGGCCTCCGTTTCTCCTCTCCACCTATAAAAGGAGGCCTCCCCCTCCTCATTTGACACAATAACTCAAGGCAAGAGCATCACATTTGAGCAACACTCCAAGGGCTTAGGCCCTAGATAGCTTTCTAGAGTAGTAAGGGAGAGATGTGAGGGAGAGCTTGGGGAAACACCGGACTTGTCGGTGTCTCCCCAACTTGTACCTCGACGAGCATCTTTACTTCAACGGGTTTTCCCACTAAGTGAGTGTTCGTGGTTCTTTTGGTTATAAAGTCTTTGACTAGTTAAACTTTACTCTTACTCGTTTGTGGGTTCGCCGTCCATCCCCGTGGCAGATACTCTAGTAGAGGGCTCCCGATAGAGACGAATCACCCTATACAACGCTAGAGTAGTAGTCGATAGCATAGACATGGTGTCTAGGCTAGAGGCTACCTTCGTTTGCCTCGTTCCCCATGGTTGAGGGGTAGGCGGCAGGTGGTGACAGCCCTGTCTATCCCTCATAATCCCCCACGTTCAGGTTTGACGTAGAGCTACAGGCCGGTATCGCTTGGCAGACCAGGTATACGCCGGTTCCTGAAGTAAGCAAGTAGAAGCATAGTTTATCTATCCTTCGACTCTAAAACCATAGGAATCCATCTCAACCTCATACAACTCTACCCTTGTGTTGTCCTTAGATGAACTAGCTAGAAGAATACCCCCGTTCCCTGTGGAAAATATGGTACCCTGAATACTTTCAGGTGAAATGCTACAATGGTAATTCCGTGTGCTTGCGGATTATTTATGTATGCGTTAAGAAATACCAACAAGCATTTCTAGCGCCGTTGCCGGGGAACGGTTGCCATATTTTCTTCAAACCTAATTCATCCTTGTATTTGTATCTTTTATTTTTTCTATTGAAAAACACAAAATATTTTTACCATGACATCAACTCCTATCTAATATGGGTCCGCTTCAAAGGGCGAGTTCGTAGAGCCACCTTCAAAGCCAAATTTTTCATATGGCAGTGGACTCCACCCTAGTTTAATAGCCAAGGTTCAGGCACAACCCTTCTCAGGGCACTATAATGAAAACCCCTGCCATCACCTACACAAGTTCGAGGAGATTTATTCGTGCCTGAGCATCTCGAGCATGACACAGAAAACTCTAAAGTGGAAATTGTTTCCCTTCTCTCTTACAGGGAAGGTGAAGCAATGGTACACACATGCCGTAGAAAGTACGAATGGGGACTGGGATGAACTTAAAGACAAGTTTCATCTTGCATTCTTCCCTATGTCCCGTATCGACTCTCTACCAAGGGCAATCCTCGACTTTGAGCAGCGCAAGAAGGAGTTTATAGGTGCAACCTGGGCTAGGTTTTTAGCGTTAATACACGCCGGCCCAGACTTGTCTTTACCCGATAGCATATTGCTACGACTCTTTTGTTTGGGTATGGATGCTAACCTATGCCTAAACGTGACTGTCGGAGGCCGTTTTACACACAAAACTATGATGGAACAAGTAGAATTCCTTGAGCTCTTCATACACAAACACTCTTCTTTCGTCATAAGAACTAAATACCTCTAGGCAAAAGTTATGTTGAGTGTTGAGGAGACCTCATCAGTCAAATCCAAACATGTGCCATTCTTAGATTTGACTCATGAGCCCTCACCCAAACCACGAACACCGAAGGAAAGAGTATTTCATCCTTCGAAGTACCCTATCAAATTCGGGGATTATGGCAATACCTCAAAATATTTTGGGCACGAAAAGCCTACACTCCCTTCCCCCAAGGTAGAACCATCAAAGGACAACCTCACAGTCGGGACCAACATTATGTTAGAATTTCTGGCAAAAAATCTCTTGGGCAACATGTCGCTAATCCCGACCAACAAACTTTTCAAAAGTCCCTTGGGACTCATTTTCGAGTGTTGTGTGATCATCAGGGACGTGCCAATGAAAATTGACTAAACTGAGGTTCACTTAGATTTCCATATCTTTGCTATCCTCAACTTTGAACTTCTTATAGGCTACCCCTTTGAAAAACTTTTCCAAGAAAAACCTACCTATGGGAGCCTTGGTGAAGAATTTGGAAAAACTGCTTCCGCCACTCACCCAGAAAACCCCATGGCGGAGCATTATCCCAACCATAACTCGTCCGAGAAGGTGAAGTTCATTTCCCCATTCATTTCACCAAGGTTTTCTAGTGAAACAGAATGTCCACCAGCACCCTCCCTCGAACCAAAGTTGTGCCCCTCTTACCATATGTTGGCATTTCTTAACGCAATCACCAAGTGTGGAGGTTTTTAGTCCATCCTCGGCAATGGCGCCAGAAATGCCTATTGGTATTTCTTAGCACCATTGTTGGTATTTATTTTTTAGTAGCCACCTAATGTATGTCTACATCTCTTAACATTACTTTACTAGGTTGTCATCCCTAGTGATGATGCCAGAGATGCTTGGTACTACTTAACATTACTACTAGAATAATACTAAGTTGCTCTTTATTATTTTATGTGACTAGGAAGAATATATAGATATGAATGAAAGGGATCTGCAAGCGCACAGATAATTATACCATTGTATCACTTCATCCGGAAGTATTCCAGGTATTGTTATTTATATTTTTACCTCAGGGAAGGTCTAGCAAGGATATGTATTGATAACTTTTGCTATTGATGGAGAAGTAAACCATAACCAATATTCTACTCACAATAGGGGTAAGTCAAGAGGTAAATGTATATATGAATAGTGCATAATAATTAATCATTGATCACTTAGAGTACTCCTTTCTATGGCATTAGCATGGTTAAGTAGAATATTAGAGGAATAATTCCTTAGTCATTCTTAATTACAAGTCAAAGCATACATTGATTAGTGCAATTACACTTAGTAGTCATGGCTAAGATCAACTTCATATCTACACATAAGGGATATTACTAAGGAAGATTAAGAATAGAGCTTGTCTTTCTTCGTAACTAGATCCTACTTGTGTACCTATATTCGGGGAGTGGACTACAAAGGACTCAATGGGAGTGTCACATCCGCATCTACCACATGACCCAGAATCTAGGGTGTATCTGTAGGTAAACAATATATAAGCACCACGCTTACACAATGTCAACCACTCACCCATGATACCTTAGAGTGAGCGCTATACGAACTTATGCATAAATATAAGTATAATCTAGCTATACTAAGTATATAGTCAAAGTAGACCATGAACATGATAACTAGGAACATAAACGATATGAATAATGTTGTCATAACAATTGTAGCAAACATATAAAAGTAATGAGAGATACAAAAGAGAGGGGGTACAAAGATTATACCAAACCATGCCCTTGACACGATTAGGAATGCAAGCGAAATCTGCTTGCCTCCCTCTAGACCTAGCTTAACTAGCTATGCCCTAGAATATGGTGGAGCTTTGAGGATGATTAGGGTTTTTGTCTTCTCAAATGACTTCGATGCCTTCAGGGGGGTGGCTGGGGCTGATATATATAGGCAGGAGTGTTAATCCTAAGCCTTCGGATCAAACTGACTTGAATAAACGACGTAGATGCAATCTAGGAGGCGGTGGAGAACTGACATAGCAACGGGGGTGAAAGCATCTAGGCCCCTAGTTGGGTTTCGGTGATTAATGATGACACGAGATTACTATGACTAACGTGTGTTTTGCAGAGGCAATATAAGTTAGGTCATGGTAGTGGCAATTGATTGGGCAATTATGGTTTTCATGCTCCCATCGATGGAATTCATTTTGGTTTTTAAAGGATGGACGACAAGGTTAAGGATGGCTAGTTCTAAGTGTCATTTGGAGTTGAAGTGACACTTAGAGTACTTTAGGACTTTGTTTTTTCTTTTAGCCGTACTATTAAGGGGGGTATGGACTAGTAGCTTGACCTAGGTGAGTCTAGTGGGTTAGGTGTGGTGCACACTTGTCAAACCTAGCACTAGGTAGCTCAGGAATAGCCCTAAGATCAATTGGAGTCAACTTCATTCACATAGGATTTTGAGTTGGAAGTGAATGGAGGGTCAAATGACTGACCGGACGCTAGTCTGGTTGTGACCAGACGCTGAAGGGTGAGTTCGGGCAGTTCATTTGATCAACTGCAGTCATCTGGTTCTGACTAGACGCTGGTCTGAGTGTGACCGGACACTGGATGGTGAGTCCAGTCAGTTCATTCGATGAACTACAGTCGTCTGGTACTAACCGGACACTGAGTGGAGGAGCACCGAACGCTGGGGTGCCCGTGTCTGGTCGACTCCAGAGAGGTTCTAGAGAGGTTTTTCTTGACCGGACGTGTCCGGTGGGTGCTGATCGGACGCTGGTCAGAGTTCGGTCAGAGCTTAATGGCTCTCTCTGGCACAGAGGCGGGCACAACTGACCGGAGCGTCCGGTCACCCTGACCAGAGCGTCCGGTCAGCCCACAGAGTGATGACTCAGCCTCCTAACATTATGTTTTAAATGAGAGGGTATAAATACTTACTCCACTCGTCCATAGGAGGCCTCTTGCCCATTTGTTCAGCTAAGAAACACCTTTGGAGTGCAAGGGAGAGCAAGAGCCTAGTGAGGTGATTGAAATTTGATAATCCAAGATTAAGAACCTCATTAGTGAATAGGGAGTAACAAGTGTGCATCCACCTATCTCATTAGGATTGTCTTGGTCAAGTGAGAGTTTGTGCTTGTTACTCTTGGTGATCGCCATCACCTAGATGGCTCAGTGGTGATTGGGAGCTTGGTGATCATCCAGTGGAGCTTGTGGATGACACAAGTCATGTTGTGAGCGGTTGTGGGCGATTCACCATGATGGAGTATCAAAGAATCAGCCCATAGATAGCACTTGATCCTTGCATGGATCAAGGGGGAGCTGCACCCTTGTGTGGGTGCTCCAACGAGGACTAGTGGGGAGTGGCGACTCTCCGATACCTTAGGAAAACATCATCGTGTTCCTTTCCCTATCTTTACTTTGAGGATTTATATTTGAGCAATTCATTTAATGTCTTTACATTCCTAGAATTGTCATGCTAGAGTAGGATTGGAACCTAGGGTGCAAAACTTTTGTGCAGGAAAACAATAGAAACACATTTTAGGCACAAGGGGTGAAATGGGCTAAGTGTAGGGCTTAATTATTGCAAAAATTTAGAATTAGCCCAATTCACCCCCCTCTTGGGCATCTTGATCCTTTTAATTTGTATCAAAGCCTCGTGCTCCCTAAATTAGGCTTAACCGCCTAGAGCAAGATGTCCCACGGGGATGGACCCCTCCTATCTTTGAGGGAGATGATTTTCCTTATTGGAAAATTTGCATGGAGGCATACTTTGAGGCTTTAGACGTTGGAGTTCTTAGAGCCACCTCACAAGGCTTCCCAAAACCTAATGATCCTGCCAACCTTCAAGGCGATGAAGTTAACTATGAGAAGTGGAATGCAAAGGCTAGATACACTCTCTTTAGAGGCCTTTGCAAGGATGTTTTTAATCGTGTGCGGAACCACAAAGACGCCCATGCACTATGGTTAGACATTTATGCGCTCCATGAGGGAACCAAGAGTGAGCGTGAGGAACGTTATCACCTTGTAATGAAAAAGCTTAATTCATTTGAGATGCTTCCTAGAGAAAGTGCCAATGAGATATATTCACGCTTGAATGTTCTTATAGAGAAAGTCAATGGGCTTGGACTCACACAAATGCAACCCTCCGATGTTGTAAGAAAGATCTTGAGTGTCCTCCCCATTGACAAATATGGGCATATTGTGATGGTGCTTCATCAAGGTGATCTTTCCACCGCTACACCAACTCAAATATTAGGGAAGATCAATGTACATGAGATGTACATGCACATCACTCCACAAGATGGCTCTTCTTCCACCAAGAAGAAAGATTTGGCATTCAAGGCTAGCCAAGAGAAGAGGGGCAAAGCAAGAGTTGATCATGATAGCTCAAGTAATGATGAGATTGATGATGCAAGTCTTGCTCTCATGGTGAGAAAAACCGCTAAGATGCTTAAGAAGCTAAACAAGAATGGTGTTAAGTTTGATGGCAAGGAGAAGAAATTCTTCACTAGTAATAGAAGGAAGCCCATCTCCAAAATAGATTGCTATAATTGTGGAGAACTTAGTCATCTAGCTCATCAATGCCCCAAACCTAAGAAAGACAAGTACAAGAAGAAGTACAAGGGCAAGAAAGACGATTCAAGTGATGAAAATGATGATGAGAAGAAAAAGAACAAGCCATACAAGAAGAAGGATGGCAAAAAGAAGGAATTTTACAAGAAGAATGGCAAGGCATACATAGTTGGTGATTGGCTCATGGATATTGAATCATCAAGTGGCTCATCCGATGATGAAAGTGAGAATGAGAACGAGAAGGTGGCCGCTCTTGTGATTGATTCTGCACTATCTTCACCGACACCATTGCCGTCATCCTCTACACACCTATGCCTTATGGACAAGGGTGAACGAAAGGTACAAAATGATGATGATAGTAGTGGTGAAGATAATGCTAGCAATGATGAAAGTGGTAGTGATAGTGATGAAGAATTTGAATCACCTTCTTATGATGATCTTGTCAAGTTGCTAAACCAATACACTAAAATCATTAGAAAGACAAGAGCTAAAAATGAAAAGCTAGAATTTGAGAAGGACTCACTCTTAGCAAAGTATGACATAGCCGAAAAAGCTAGTGTTGATCTTAGAGAAAAAAATAAAATTGTGTCATCCAAACTCAAGGAGCTCAAATCCTCTAAAAAGGAGCTTAGAGAAAAACATGATAAACTTGAGGGGATACACAATGAGCTCACCAATGTTACCATTTGCTAAAAGAAGAGTACACAAATCTCAAGATTAATCATGACAATCTTGTTCTTTCTCATGAGTTATTATTCAATGAGCCACATGATGCTACTAACAATGTTGTTAAGATTGATATAGCTACATCATGTGATGACTTGATTGTTGAGAGCATTGAGCAAGGTTCTAGTAGCAAAGGCAAGAAAGTGGTTGAGTCCGACAACTATGATGATTATGTCAAGCTTAAGAATGAGAATGAAAAGCTCAAGAAAGATCTTGAAAAGTTATCAACCACCAACACAATTGTGATAGAGAATCTTGACAATGATTATGATATAGCTCTTGAAAATGAGATGCTTAAAGAAGAGAACAAGAAACTCAAGATGGAGAAAAATCATGATGAACTTAGAGAAGAAAACACGAAGCTCAAGTTGGAGAAAGAACATCTCAAGACCGGTTTGAGCATGTTCACAAGAGGCCAATATCTCCAAAGTGAGCTACTCATGAACACCATGATGAAGATTTATAGAAGTGGCATTGGGTACTTGGCAAATCAAGAGAAGAAAGCTCAAGCTCAACATCAACAACAATACGAGTCAAAGCCTAAGCCAAAGAGATGTTTTGAGTGTGAACAAGAAGGTCACTTTGCTCATGAGTGTCAAACTCCACCATCACAACCGTTGCCCAAGCATGCTAGACCCTTTGCCTTCAATGCTCACTACATGCTTAGAAAGGATTCTAGTGGAAAAATGAAAGTCATGTTCTTAGGTCCTCCCAACAAAAATAGGCCTAAGCAAATTTAGGTTGTAAAGTCACTACTTGAGAAAGTCAAGGGCCCCCATCAAGTTTGGGTCCCTAAACAACAAGCTTGATCTCTTATGTGTAGGTGAACTACAAGACCGATGGAAGTCATTGGGTTATTGATAGTGGTTGCACTCAACATATGACCGGTGATCCTCGTATGTTCACCTCACTAGATGAAGAAGTAGATGGTCAAGAAAGGATTACATTTGGTGATAATTCAAAGGGCAAAGTTCAAGGATTGGACAAAGTTGCAATATCAATTGATCATTCAATATCAAATGTGCTATATGTTGCTTCATTGAGCTTCAACTTGCTATCCGTTGGTCAATTGTGTGATCTTAGCTTTCAATGTTTGTTTACCAAGAAGGAAGTGGTTGTATCAAAGAAAGATGATGATCAAGTTATATTCAAGGGTTTTAGATACAACTTATATCTAGTGGATTTCACCTCCGAAGATGCAAACTTGAAAACATTCTTATTCACCAAAACATCACTTGGGTGGCTATGACATAGAAGACTTGCACATGTTGGGATGAGCTCACTCAAGAAGCTAATGAAGAATGAATTGGTGAGAGGTTTAAAGGATGTGAAATTTGAGAAAGACAAGCTTTGTAGTGCATGTCAAGCCGGAAAGCAAGTTGCAAACACTCGTCCAACAAAAGCTTACATGTCAACAACAAGAGTGCTAGAGCTTCTTCACATGGATCTATTTGGACCAACAACTTACAAGAGTTTGGGTGGAAATCTCTATTGTCTTGTGATAGTTTATGACTACTCTAGATATACTTGGGTGTTCTTCCTTCATGATAAGACCGAAGTGGCCGCATGTTTCAAAAGGTTTGCTAAGAGAGCACAAAATGAATTTAAAGTGAAGCTCAAGAAGATAAGAAGTGACAATGAAAAAGAATTTGACAACACAAACATTGAAGCATATTGTGATGAAGTAGGGATCAAGCATGAGGTATCCGCAACATACACTCCTCAATAAAATGGTGTAGTAGAGAGAAAGAACCGGACACTTATCACCCTTGCAAGAACAATGCTTGATGAGTACAATACACCCAAAGCTCTATGGGCGGAAGCTATCAACACCACATGTTATGCATCCAATCGCCTATTTCTTCAAAAGTTTCATGGCAAGACCCCTTATGAGTTGCTCAATGGGAAGAAGCCGGACGTATCATTCTTCCGGGTGTTTGGTTACAAATGCTACATCTACAAGAAGTGGCAACACCTAGGGAAGTTCCAAAGACGTGATATTGGTTTTCTTGTTAGTTACTCATCAAAGTCCATAGCATATCGAGTATTTAATCATGCCACCGGCTTGGTTGAAGAAACATGTGATGTGGAATTTGATGAATCTAACGGCTCCCAAGGAGCACATGAGAATCTTGATGATGTAGGTGATGAACCATTGAGGGAGGCCATGAAGAACATTCCAGTTGGAGACATCAAGCCCAAAGATGATGAAGATGATGTACAAGTTATTGATCCACCTTCTTCATCAAATGTGCCACAAGATGATGATAAAGATGAGAGAGTAGAAAATGAAGATACTCATGTCTCCCATGATCAAACGGTGGCACAAGCTCAAGATGTTGATGCTCCACAACCTCTCCCTCAAGTGGTTGATAGAAGAAATTCACCCCTACTACAAGCACATCCACAAGATCTCATCATAGGGAGTCCTTCAAAAGGTGTAATGACTCACTCTCAAAAACTTACTTCATTTATTGAACATCACTCGTTTGTTTCTTGCATTGAGCCTACAAATGTAGAAGAAGCTCTTCAAGATCCGGATTGGATAAATACCATGCATGAAGAGTTAAATAACTTCACCCGCATTGAAGTTTGGACACTTGAAGAGCGACCACAAGATGCAAGAATCATTGGAACAAAGTGGGTGTTCCACAACAAGCAAGATGATCAAGGCATTGTTGTGAGGAACAAGGCAAGACTAGTGGCTCCAACACCCTAGTCTCCAGGAGTCTTGGTGCCACCTTCAGTGAGCTTACAGGGCAGCCTACACCTCCAGAGCTTCGAGACCCTGTCCCTTCCACAGTTGCTCTAGTTACCGGGACTACCAAGATGATTCCATCGTCTGTTGCATCATCCGAGCCACCTCAGATAGTCACTCCTACACTTGATGCTTCAGCGATAGCGACATCAGCTGTTGTGGCTCCACTTCCTACAGTGACACCTCTAGAGTCACAGGCCACGCCAGCTACTGAGCAAACCCTGATCACTTCTCCTTCACTTCTAGCTATAGAGGGTCAGACCACTCAGAGTTCAGGGTCAGAGGATGATGCAGCTCAGTTTCAGATCTCTCACCGCACCTCAGCGCCTAACTCAACTACTCCTGTCCCACCGACCGACCTTTAGGTTTTGGTGCTTGACGCCAAAGGGGGAGAGGGAGCGAGTATCTTAGATATAGGGGGAGCATGTGAGATGGTCTCAATTCAATTCTTTTGGTCTTTTGTGTGTGATACTTCATGCATTCATGTTTACTTTCATGCATTACATTATATACATGTGATGGTGAGACTTTTGTGACATGTGTGTTCTCTACATTGTTATATATATTTGTCATGGCACTTGGATTATGTTCATTTGCTTTGCTTCCGTGTTTTTACTCCGATTCAAATGAGCTTTATTTCATGTACTCATGCTTAATTCATATCTTTTGAGTACACCTTGTTGGCTTGGGTCATATAAGCATATCTAACCCTTTTTGTTCTTATTATCAAAAGCTTATATGAACCAAGCATGTTGAAAGCCTCACTCATGTCTTTTACATACTCGAGGTTGTGTTGTCATCAATCACCAAAAAAGGGAAGATTAAAAGCATCTAGGCCCCTAGTTGGGTTTTTGTGATTAATGACGACACGAGATTACTATGACTAACATGTGTTTTATAGAGGCAATATAAGTTAGGTCATGGTAATGGCAATTGATTGGACAATTATGGTTTTTATGCTCCCGTCGATGGAATTCATTTCAGTCTTTAAAGGATGGACGACAAGGTTAAGGACGGCTAGTTCTAAGTGTCATTAGGAGTTGAAGTGACACTTAGAGTAGTTTAGGACTTTGTTTTTTCCTTTGGCCATACTATTAAGGGGGGTATGGACTAGTAGCTTGACCTAGGTGAGTCTAGTGGGTTAGGTGTGGTGCACACTTGTCAAACCTAGCACTAGGTAGCTCAGGAATAGCCCTAAGATTAATTGGAGTCAACTTTATTCACATAGGATTTTGAGTTGGAAGTGAATGGAGGGTCAAATGACTGACCGAACGCTAGTCTGGTTGTGACCGAACGATGAAGGGTGAGTCTGGTCAGTTCATTTAATCAACTACAGTCATCTAGTTCTGACGGGACGCTGGTCTGGTTGTGATTGGATGCTGGAGGGTGAGTCCGGTCAGTTCATTCGATGAACTGCAGTCATCTGGTACTGATCGGACGCTGAGTGGAGGAGCACCGGACGCTAGGGTGCCTATGTCCGGTCGACTCTAGAGAGGTTATAGAGAGGTATTTTCTTGACCAGACGCATCTGGTGGGTGCTGACCGGACACTGGTCGGAGTCCGGTTAGAGCTTAACGGCTCTCTCTGGCACAGTGGCGGGCACAACTACCCAGAGCGTCTGGTCACCCTAACCGGAGCGTCCGGTCAGCCCACAGAGTGATGACTCAGCCTCCTAACATTATGTTTTGAATGAGGGGGTATAAATACTTACTCCACTCATCCATAGGAGGTCTCTTGCCCATTTGTTCAGCTGAGAAATACCTTTGGAGTGCAAAGGAGAGCAAGAGCCTAGTGATGTGATTGAGATTTGATAATCCAAGATTAAGGACCTCATTAGTGCATAGGGAGTAGCAAGTGTGCATCCACCTTTCTCATTAGGCTTGTCTTGGTCAAGTGAGAGTTTGTGCTTGTTACTCTTGGTGATCGCCATCACCTAGACGGCTCGGTGGTGATTGGGAGCTTGGTGATCATCCGGCGAAGCTTATGAATGACACAAGTCAAGTTGTGAGTGGTTGTGGGTGATTCACCGCGATGGAGTGTCAAAGAATCTGCCTGTAGAGAGCACTTGATCCTTGCGCGGATCAAGAGGGAGCTACACCCTTGCGTGGGTGCTCCAATGAGGACTAGTGGGGAGTGACGACTCTCTGATACCTTAGGAAAACATCACCGTGTTCCTTTCCCTCTCTTTACTTTGAGCATTTATATTTGAGCAATTCATTTCGTGTCTTTACATTCCTAGAATTGCCATGCTAGAGTAGGATTGGAACCTAGGGTGCAAAACTTTTGTGCGGGAAAACAATAGAAATACATTTTAGGCACAAGGGGTGAAATAGGCTAAGTGTAGGGCTTAATTGTTGCAAAAATTAGAATTAGCCCAATTCACCCCACTCTTGGGCATCTTGATCCTTTAGGGGGCCTGACAAGTGGGCCCCAGGGGTGGGCCGGCCTGCAGGTGGGGCTGGGGCGGTGCCTCGCCCTCCGCTTCGGTGTGGTGTCCTCTCAAGTCTTCTGGAACCTTCTGGGGTTGTTTTTGCTATGGATAAGCGTGATTAAGTCTGACATCTAGGTCCACCTTGATGGTTTTCTAGATAAACCCTGCAGAAAATACAGATTCACCAAAACTCGTGGAATTTGTTAGTTTAAACCCCTAGACCTTCGTTGGTGATTATATTTATGCCCTTATGCATGTCCTATTGACGGTTTATAATGGATGTTAACTACCGTCAACAACCATCACTAAGATTGAGTTAACCTTAGCGACGCCACCAAGAAACACCAACTACGATAGTTCTTAATGATTACAGAAAATATCCATAAGCGTACAAATCTATCATTGTAGCATTTCACCCAAAAGTATTCAGGGTATCGTTATTTATATTTTCCCAAAGGAGAGCAAGGTATAAGAGTCTAGCATGAGCATGAATAAGATTACATACTTGCATTAGTAAACCAATAGTTCATGACAGGGATAAAAATGGTATTTCAAGGATAGTGGACACACATCTGAGCCAACTCAAGGATAAAAGGAAAACTAAGTGGAGCCAGGATGGTCAAATATAGTCGTGCAAAGAATAGTTAATGATCATACAAGTTATATGATTAGAGTTAGAACTAAGTGTAAGATGGACAGGAAGATCTCTGAGCACTGGTCTGCCAACAAGCCAAGGAGACTTTAAGACTCCTACATGGTACCTGAATGTGGAGGATTACAAGGGATGGACAGGGCTATGACCACCTATCGCCTACCCCTCAACTGGGGGGCACCATCATATCCAAAGGTTCCCGTGTACAAGGAAATTACCCATATTCATCTAGGACTCCGACCCTACGGATCGACAAGCAAAAATATGGGCAAACCCGAAGGAACAACAAACCACTGCCTCATCCCTAGCTCTACTTCTACTCATACAAGTCATATGAATGGTTAAGCATAAAGTTGAACATGTTAAGATCATAACACACAAACTATATGCTAGTTCATATATCATGATTATAACAAGACAACAATACTCTAGTTCATATGCACTACTATATTGAAGATATGAGAGCATGATGAAGGGGACCGTGATGCCTAATAGGGGGGGTGAATTAGGCGACTTAAAATTCTACTTCTAAACTATGGCCTCTTTTTCTACCCTTAGCAAAATCTATGCAAAAGATAAACTATCTAAATGTGCAACTACAGTTTTGCTAGTGTGTTGCTATCTCTACCACAAAAGAAGTAATGTAAACAATGTAAATGCAGAAGCTAAAGAGCAAGGTAGAGATATGCAAACTCCCGTCGACGGCTCTGCTATTTTTACCGAGGTATCGAGAAGTGCGCAAGCTTCCCCTAGTCCTCGTTGGAGCCCCTCGCAAGGGCCAAGCTCCCGGACGGGTAAATCTATGGATAGTTTTGGACCTTCCCCACGCGCAAGTTGGTCTCTGACGTGCCTTCCAACAAGCCTCTCCTGGTTGCTCCACGCCGTCTTCACTATCAACCTTTCGGCCAAAACACCACGGGCCTTGTTCCCTCCGGTACATGGTGGCGGCCACACCACAAACGTGGATGGTGTGATCTCGCAAGACTACAAGCCCCTCCGATGTACAATAATGGTGCGCGCAAGCACTGAGTGGTAAGAGGTATGCAAACCTCACTAAACACTAGGCCTAAACCTAAAGCAAGCGCATAAGCGGTGGTGTTTACACCAAAATTTGGGAGTGGAACGCGGGAATTCAAAGGCTTCCAAAATCATGCCCATCAAGGAATCGATTGCATAAGGATCGATCTCAGCTGATTTGGATATGATTCTAGAATCGGATCTCTTTGAATGAAGTCAGTAGAGAGCGATGATGAGCTACGGTTGGCGCTAGGAAACTACATATTGGACTCTACAAAAAGGGAAAGATTAGGGTCCAAGTTATCTTAAATTAGGAATGTTTTCGTCTATGCCGAAGATTGTAATGAGTCGTGTTTGAGTAGGATTCATGTTTAGGCTCCGGGTATAAATATCGGACCCTGGCTATTGTAAAATACACACAATCAATCAAATACAAGTTACTTACTTTTTTGGCTCCAGACACCCCTTAGGAGTAGGAGTAGAGTAGATCTCGGTGAGTTCTTCAACAAGTACGGCTACATCGATCCGATCGACCTCCACTGCTTGTCTGTAAGTACCATTATGGCTTATACTTCTGTTTGTATGGCTACATCGATCCGGTCGACCTCCACTGCAACTCTGGTATAAGCTAGTTATCGACTCTTGTCTAGTTCAAGTAAGGCTGCATTGATCCGGTCGACCTCCACTGCTCGAACTAGATTAAGGTCAAGTTATCGGCTCTATCTAAGGGTGGCGTTCCTTTGGAGAGATTTATTAAGTTACCGATATTGCTTATTCCTTCCATTATTTATTTATTTACAGCAATATCACTTCGCCCGATTTGGATTGGTCTAGATCGGCCTTATATCTTGTTTAACCCATCATTTGTTAATCTAAACTGATCTAATTTGCATCCTAAACGATGAGTTATGTTTTATCGGCCGTTTTATGTCAATCTTGATCGTGCATAGTGTGCGGTTAAGGCATGTTCTGCCTTGAATAGATCTATTGGCTAACGAAAACCGTTCCATGGCCTGTTATCACGGCCTGTGTGATTCTGCCTGACACCCTACTGTTAGCACTGTGGAGTGGAGATCGTTATTTGGTAGATCTGTTCCTGATAGGGCATGACATTAACTGTGCGCTATGCCTGAATCGACTATTTTAGCCGATATCGAGTGCTTTCATGAATAGTTCACATCATGAGACCGTTGAAGTAAAGATAGGTTGAATGATGTGTTAGCCCCATGATCTTATTATTGTATTACGGCCTGCATGATTCTGCCTCATGCCTCACTGATATTAGTAATAAGTTAGGGTCATCGAATCTATTGTTGTTTCTACGGCCTGCATGATTCTGCCTCATGCCCCACTGGTCATAGCGATAGATGAGATTTAATATGTTCATTAGATTTATATTTATTAAATGGTTAAATGATGATGAGCTGTCTCTTTTATATAAAAGGGATTCGGTTACTTGCAGTCATTGGGTTAGTATGAACTAATTATTGTTGACATCTTATTGCCATTGACTAATATTTGTCTAAATAACGATATTCATCTTGAATGATAACCGATTTTTCTTACACAACCCCATGAGCTTTAACTGATTTATTCCTATGAGTATGCTGGAATCGACTCTTTATTCAATTTCCTTCCATATTGACTCTCAGAGCTGCACATTCGGGACTATCTGGCAACACCGACATGTTCTGCCTTAAATTACTGATTAGCTTTCTCTCCTTGTCAATTACAGGGTCAAATTGATTGGCACGTCTCAGGAGGAGTACATAGGATTGACCACCCCTGCATTGAAGCCAGGTGGATCTACAGCTCCATCGAGCAGACCCTTCCGGCTTGCTCGCGTGTGCCCTCGGCATGGGACAAAATTTCCGTGTCGACACACGTTATGGCACGCCCAATGGGACCCCACAATCATCATGGCGGTTCACAACAACAATGACATCCTTATGGTACATTATGAAGATCTACCTGATGGAGATAAAGATGTCATCGGCAAAGCTATAGAAGAATTTTAGAACAAGTGTTTGTTGTCCTACACCAAAACACGTGACAACACAATTGTTCAGAAATATCCACTACCAAGAGTTCTATTACATGGGCAGACAGATACAGTTGAAGCTGAAGACATGCATTTCTTTACGAAAGCTATAAACAAATCTGTTCATGATGCCATATCAAGCCATAATGAAGCTTTCTTGGACATGTTTCATAACGCCATAAAAGAGGTGTTTCATGGGTTTCTAGTTGGTCAGGTTGGGCCGGCTTATTACAACATTCCACATCCGTCGACCCAAGGGACTAATCAAGTTAGTACCAGCCATCAAGAAGCAGCACCAGCTGGTAATGATGATGTCTAGGCGGTTCATAGTTCATCTAAACAAGCTCAAGGTATTACTACGAATCAGATACAGTATAATCCTACATTGTCAGTGCAGCATGTGCAACAGCCGGCGGAGCAAGGTCAGAACCAGGTGATTAATTTTGGCACATCGGGCCACATACCATCGTCGGCTCAAAAATTAGCACCATCAATTCAAAGGATCTGTAGAGATATAGACCCTCATGTATACAATTAGAGACTTCAAGCAGCAAACCAGCAAAGGACCCAGCAGATAGAGATTCCATAGGGGTATCATTATGGCGCAGATTATAACACCCTTCACATGATTCCGAATCTAGGGTATCAGGGCTCATGGGATTTCAATCCATAGATGGGTCAGTAGGTGCAGAGAAATCCAAATTCACATGCTGACGAGTTGTTGCTAAGTGACCGAGATGATGAAGAATTAGTTCGGTCTAAAGCCAAAAGGGCTGACCTTTTCTTACAAACGCCCATATCTAGAATGGTATAATTTAGTCGCTCTTCCTGCAAATTACAGACTTCCAGAGTTTGCTAAGTTCACTGGCCAAGACAGCACAAGCACAATAGAACATGTCAGTCGGTATCTTACACAATTGGGCGAGGCATCAGTTGAGGAGGCCCATCGAGTTCGTTTCTTCTCCCCGTCACTGTTAGGACCAGCCTTCACTTGGTTTTCATCACTGCCAGTCAACTCCATTGCCAACTGGGCTGACCTCGAGAAGAAATGTCATACATATTTTTATACTAGGACTGAAGAAAAGAAGATTACCGATCTGACAACTATAAGGCAGAAGACTAATGAATCAGGCACTGAGTTTCTTTAGAGGTTCTGAGAGACTAGAAACTTATGCTTCTCATTAAACTTGGTTGATGATCAGCTAGCTGCTTTAGCCGTTCAAGGAAAGCTGCCAATGTGGAAAGAAAAATTGTTGGGATAAGAATTTGACAACTTGGGTCAATTGGCTCAATGAGTGGCAGTGCTCAATAGCTAATTCCAGAGTATGCGTAGAGATACCTAATTCCAGAAGAGTACCACAGTGGCTGAAGCTTATAATCCATACTCTGTCGATGACGGCTATGAAGATGAAGAAGAAGAGGTTGCTATGGCTGAATGGAATTGAGGCAAAAAGATAGTAATGGTGCTAAATCCTTAGGGAAGAGGAGTCGAGGAGAGCTATGACTTTGATGTCACCAAATCAGACAAGCTCTTTGATTTCTTGCTTGAGAAGGGACAGATCAAGTTGTCCGATAATCATGTTATGTTGCCCCCTGATCAGTTGAAAAATAAGAAGTTATGCAAATTTCATAATGCTACTTCTCATTCCACTAATGAATGCAGAATTTTCTGGCAGCATATACAGAGGGCTATTCAGCAAGGAAGGCTCAAATTTGATACGCCTCGAAAAATGAAAATTGATGATAAACCTTTCCCAGGAGATCAAAACATGGTCAATGCTAGGTTGCTCAAAGGAAAGACTAAGGTCCTAACATCAACCAAATCAAGAGAAGCTGGAGCAGTCGATCCTGAGAGGCAAATATCGGCCGACGAATACAAAGAAATTAGGAGACATCGCGATAAGCAAAAGAGTCGATATGAGCAGGAAGAAGCGTCAAAAGAAGGGGCGACAAAGCCGTGAGTTACATCTCAAATTCTGTTGAATAAATGGCAGCGGAAGAAGGAAAAGGGTTATCAGCGTTGGTTAGAAAAACAAGAATACCAGCGTCAATAGGAAAAAGAGAGGTATGAAAGAAAGCAAGCTGAATTGCATTAGAATTGTCCTTTCTTCAGACATTGCTGGAATAAAGGTTTGAAGTAGCCTACCAGGAATAGTTGTCCTGAGTGCAGCGATCAGTATTGGGAGTTTAGGCAATCTCAAGCCAACAGCCGGTCTATCCATTCTCAAGATGCATATCATCACAATAACATGGATCGGCGCTTAAAAAATGGAAGTGTTCAAAATCGGCTTGGAAAAAGAGTTATTGATCAAAACTGGGCTGATTATGAAGAAGGAAGTAATGAAGATATGTTTGGCAGGATGGCCAATGGTGTCCGGGAGGTTTGACAAGAAGCCAGAAGAGGAGGGTGCAACACCTAAGGAACAGAGAGTTGGAACAGGCTCAGGGATCCGGTAAACCTCAAGTATGGCATACTAAGCAAACAGCCGATAGAAAGCAACCATCGGCTAATATTCAAATAGCTTTTCTATTGCCATCAGAATTCAGAGCTCCGGCAGATCAAGAAGTTTATTCGGATTTCGATGAATCGAAGTATAAGGAGATAGTTGCCAAGTTTATGGTTATACAGAAAGCAATATTTGATAAACCAGTCAAGCATCGGCACTTAAAAGCTTTATATGTGAAAGGTTTTGTTGATGGGAAGCCGATGAATAAGATGTTGGTGGACGGAGGCGCTTCTATCAATCTCATGCCTTATACCACTTTTCGTAAACATGGCAAGGGACCAAGAGATCTGATGGAGACAGACATGATGCTTAAGGATTTTGGAGGTAATGCGTCTAAGACTCGGGAGGCAATAAACATCGAACTGACAATCAGGAGTAAGACTGTGTTCACCACATTCTTTGTCATCGATAGAAAAGGGTCGTATAGTTTGCTCCTTGGTCGTGATTGGATTCATGCAAACTGTTGTGTACCATCGACCATGCATCAGTGTTTGATTCAATGGCATGGAGATGATGTCGAGCTAGTTCGTGCGGATGAATCTGTGAGCATCGCAACAGCGATCCAGTCTTTTGGGAACTAAGAGATTTCGAATGCTTTTCTAGCAAGTTATGGGAAGGAGGCTTCATTAAAATCAGCAATGAAAGCCAACAGCTGATGCAAGCGATCGGCTCTGAGAGTTTGTTTTAGTAAATAGTCACGGCTCCACGTTGACCATCGGATTAAAGAAGAATAAGCACTGGTCCTGGAGATGGGCTTAGACCGACGTATGTGAACGCTAAGTTGAGTCATAAATGCAATTTAGAGTTGATAGATCTATTAAAGGATGTTCTGTTTCGCTTAATAGGATGCTTGACCTAGGTTGACCTATCATTTAACCTTTGGAATATTTAAAGGGATCTATCCTAGCATGTGATCAACACTTGATAGCCAATTCGTTTAGTCATCGGCTCTAATAGCCGGTACCAGAAAGGTATCGCCTCTAGTTCAAAAAAAAGTCTTCAAAGACATAAAAGCCGATACGATATGTATCGCCTCCAGATAAAGAAATAAAAACAAAGATAGTCACACACAAGGGCATTGCACTGAGACACATTCATGAAAGAACAGGAGTCTTTGTTCATCGGTTTACCCTAAGTACAAACTAATCGAAGACCTTGTTCACTACATCCTGAGCGGATGTAATGTCCACAATGGTCTCTTCAGCAACGATGAATTCTTCGAGCAGGTCCTCATGTTCCTCAGGGCCGTCGCCCATCGAGAAGCTAGTCTCCATGGCATGGAGCTCATACCCTGTCTAGACTTACACCGCAGTTAGCACCACTGAGGCGCCATGACGAATGCCATGGAGGGAAATCTCCTGAACGTGGGCTAGTATGTCTTGGAGGTGAGTGTTGATGAGGGAACCCCGAGCATTGACGGCATCCGCGGCCTCGTTCGCCGCCAGTTGGAGAGACTCCGACTGCACCGTCAGGGCTGGCGATCGCAGAAAACTATCAAGATAAAGACAGTCGAAATCAGAATAGAAGCATTCATAGAACTCGTCTTACCTGCCACCACAGCATCAGACTTAGCCAGCCATGCTCGAATGGCACTGGCCTCCTCTTCAGCCGCATTAAGGGCCGCTTGGAAGACCCCTAGACGGATCTCAAGCTGGCTATTTTTCTAAATCGCCTCGGAATAGCGGTCCTCGACCGCCCTACATTCTTGGAAGAAGCGCCGGGCATCGTCGTCGTTATATGAGTTGGAAGAATCCGATGATGAAGCCGGCACGGAAGATGCAGCGTCAGAGGGCTTGTTGACCCTAGGAAGAGGACGGAGAGTATCATTCAAAACAAATCCGTAGACAAATCAGAACAATTCGTCGTCACAAAAAGAAGATGTTGATCTCACCTCATGCGTCAGAGGCGCTGGTTCATCGGCATGTTCTCCTCTGGGACCTCCTCCACCGTGCACTTGCCGCGGTTCTCCTCACCGGCCATGAAGTTGATCAGATCTACAGGAAGAGAGAAAGTCCGCTATAGAGTTCTATGAGGGTGAAGAAAAGCAAAGGAATAGGAACGGTTGCAAGTGTGGATGTGTTCAAGGCCAAGGCCCTCGGCTGGTATTTGAAGCCACGGAACGAAGGGGTGGACACCTCGGGACGTGCAAAAGGCAACCGCAATTAATAGGAGGTGAAGCGTCACCTAACTAATACCAAAGAGAATACAACACTGGATGACTAAGGGTAGAAGATCGAAGGGCTCTCTTAATAAAGGCCGTGTTTTCAGACCTAAATGGGATTAAGATCGAGAGTCTAGAATCGGCTATTTTCAAAATCAGCTCTTTAGCCAGAACAAAGGAAAACACAGTGAGACAACAGAAAGTGTGGTTGTCATTGATTCTACACAAGACATATGTTGATATATGAATTACAAGTCTAGAACATCCTAGATCGCTTTCAACACTTCTAGCCGAATAGCATTAGCTTCTGCGATCTGTTGTTTGTCTTCTTCGGCTGATCCAGGAATGCTCTCGAGGCTACTTCGGATGGCTCTATCTTCTCTGACTTTGGCCAGCAGTTCCCATTTCTTTTGTTGAATGGCATTAGGTATTTGAGCCAGGATGGACTTATGACGATCAATGGTAGCTTTCACGTCTCCCAACTCCTTCTCAAGTTCTACACACCTAGCTTCTAGTCGAGACAATTCTGGGTCAACACTGAGGGAGGAGTTCTTCAAGTGATCAATCGACTGTGATAGTTCTTTAGCCTCTTTCCTATTCGAGTTCCCCTTGGTCAAAAGAGTTTCACGATCAAACAGATTCCTCTGAGCCTATTTCACCTTCAGGACCTGATCTTCAAAGATGGAAAAAGGAGACAAGACTCTAGAGAGGGATGGGGATGGATTACCCTTGATGGCCAAGAAAACTCTATGCATTGGATCAGCGTCTTGGACTAGATTGGCTATATTCTTTTCAATCATTGGTAGGACATCTCTTAGCTGGTTTCAGGCGTCTTCTAGCAAGGTTTCCTTGGAGGAAGTGGCCGACGAACTGATTTCATCTTCATCAAAATACTCCTCAAGATTGAAAGAGTAACTCAAGGCTAGAAGATTGAGTGCTTGTGTATAAAGAAATCTTGATTAAGAGGCTTAAATCAGTTTATAACTAATGGATGGCAAAAAGGATACAGTACCTTCTCTATAGTAGCCTCTATCTGAAAAGAAGGAACAGCTGATGATGCACTAATAGCATCTGGTCGAATCGGCTCTGAGCTTTTGACATTGATATCTGCAATGTCAAATTTTAGTTCATGATTATTGTAGAGGAATAAAGGGGACATTTAACTTCCTTACCATCAGTTGCATGTTGAGATGAGGAATCAATAGGATCACCTTCGACGCTAGCAGGATCATTAAGTGGACTGTCAGGCTCCTGCTCTTGCGTGGATGTTTCCTCAAGAAGTGTCTAGCATGATAAAGAGCCAGATGAGGAATGGAAGCCAAAATAGATCAAAAGTTAAAGAAAATGCTCTAACAAGCATCGAAGATAAAACTCACATTTTCTACTGTTATGGAGGCATTGGTTATCTCAACTGAAATCGGCTCCTCTTGGGGACCAGCCGATGGGGGTTCAGTTGGTCCTAAGTCAAACGTCTAGGATAGCAGTCCCGCACCTAGAGTAGGTTGCGATGCAATGCTCGACAGCTGTGAAAGAACGGGATCAGCGGTTGAATAACATTTTTAAGAAGGAGATAAATTGTTTACCTGAGCAGCTGATGGTCTCGTTCTGCGGAGTCTCTTTCCAGTAGTGGTTTTCTGGGTTGTCCCTTGAGCTGCCTTGCGCTTTGAAGATTGATACGTCACGATAGTGGAGGCAGCAGGAGTTTTCATCAAATTCTTCAATGAAGGCGTGGCCGATCCCATTCTTAAAACTAGGCATGGTGGCTGGTAATCTATAGGAGTGCATTCCTATCCAAGCTCGGAGGATCAAATTCAGTATCCCGAAAAGGTCAGCTAGAACAGTTGAGGAGGCAATTGACCAAGGCCAAACTGATGATCCTCAAATGAAGGGTTGTAAAACTCATAAGTTGGAAGGTTGCCTGGGGTGAAGGAACCCATAGCCATTTTGCCGTGGCCATGATGAAATTCGGCTGGAAGGACGCAGGTCTTGATAAAAGAATTGAAGATTGCAGCCGACGTCTCATCCGAACAGCCTGATTCAAATTAGAATTTGAATGGAAAGAATAACTCATTATTTTCATCTGAAACCCTCTGTAAAATTTTTTGAAGAGATGGCCAACATCGACATCAATTACTATGGCCGATGCAGCCTCGCCATAGCTCGAGCACTGGCGAGTTCTTCCTTCTTCACCCTTATATTCCTTATCAAAATTAGAGGAAGGAAAGCTAAGGTTTCTGAGATCAGACCTGACAATCTTGTGCATATACAGGTTTAACCATAGCTGTATCAACCACCAAGAGCCAATGATAGTATGTACTGGTTCGTTCTTCAGTAATTGGACAGTTACCTGATACATCAGATGATAAGCAGCCCCTAGTAGTTACTTTCCAAGGGGGATTTCCTTGCCTACTGCTAGATGCTCTGCCATAAGCTTATAGTTGTAAGTCGGACCACAAGACGACCCACAGAAGACGAATCTCTCCAGCCACATATTCAAAAAAAGCTACATATTTCCTCTCACTGACAGTTGATTCATCTCCAATATGGTTCATGATATAACTTGCCCATCCTAAACAATCTGATATTTTGGCTAATCTCTTGGAACCAGAGCTCAAGTATTCATAAGGCTACATTGATCCAGTTATTCTAAGGCCGGTCAACATGTAAACATTGGCCAGGGTAATGGTCATTGGGCCATGACCGAAAATGAAGGCATTCAGGGCATTGGACCAGAAATAAGATGCGAAAATCAAGAGTGAATCATTCCTCTCTATCCCGGATAATGAGAGTGTCAAACAATGATTTAAATCATACACCTCCCAATCTTCGCCCTTTTTCGGATACCCTACGAAACCAATCTCTCCATCCCTTGGGCATTTTAGGCCAATTTCTAAAGGGAGTTTTGGTATTCTAAGAGAACAAATCCACTGCAGACTGTTTGAAGAGGATTTGGTTGGTTTCTTGGCAGATGAAATTAAATGGATCAGGATCACCCATAGGCCCAAGAAAATAAACGTTGGAAGCAACAGCTGATGGAATCAAGATTTCGTTCCTCGTTTCCTAGAAATCGGATAAAATAAATTTAAGGACAAAGGAAATACTGGGTAACAACCAACATTTCGAGAATAGGAATTTGAAAGCATACCTCGAGGACGTGGTCGATGGTCGCCATCAAAACAGAAGTTGATTTGAATCTGAGGAAGGCAGCTTGAATAAGGGCTTAACAGGGCGAAACATTTGCTAGGGTTGAAGCTTTGGCGATGGCGACGTCGGCTATTGAGATTTGTTCACGAAAGAAGGGAAAGCAAACAGGCCGAGTGAGTCAGAAAGGATACTATTGGGGCATTATATAAGACTCGGCCTAGAAAGTCAGGAGTTGCGCGTATATCTCGGAGCTAAAACGGTTGCGGCGTGGTACACAGATAAATAGAATTTTGGAATAAAATCACTTTTATCCCAAAATTGGGGGGCATGTGTTTACACTAAAATTTAGGAGAGGAACGTGGGAATTCGAAGGCTTCCAAAATCATGCCCATCAAGGAATCGATTGCATAAGGATCGATATTAGCTAATTCGGATACGATTCTGGAATCAGATCTCTTTGAATGACGTCAGCAGAGAGCGATGATGAGCTATGGTTGGTGCCAGGAAACTACATATCGGACTCTACAAAAAGGGAAAGATTAAGGTCCAAGTTATCTTAAATTAGGAATGTTTTTGTCTATGCCGAAGATTGGAATGAGTCGTGTTCGAGTAGGATTCATGTTTAGGCTCCGGGTATAAATATCAGACCCTGGATATTGTAAAACACACACAATCAATCAAATACAAGTTACTTACTTTTTTGGCTCCGGCCACCCCTTAGGAGTAGGAGTAGAGTAGATCTCGATGAGTTCTTCAGCAAGTACGGCTGCATCGATCCAGTCGACCTCCACTGCTTGTCTGTAAGTACCGTCATGGCTTATACTTCTATTCATACGGCTGCATCGGTCCGGTCGACCTCCACTACGACTCTGGTATAAGCTAGTTATCGACTCTTGTCTAGTTCAAGTAAGGCTGCATTGATCCGGTCGACCTCCACTGCTCGAACTAGATTAAGGTCAAGTTATCGGCTCTATTTAAGGGTGGCGTTCCTTCGGATAGATTCATTAAGTTACCGATATTGCTTATTGCTTCCATTATTTATTTATAGCAATATCACTTCGCCTGATTGGGATTGGTCTAGATCGGCCTTATATCTTGTTTAACCCATCATTTGTTAATCTAAACTGATCAAATCTGCATCTTAAAGGATGAGTTATGTTTTATCGGTCGTTTTTTGTCAATCTTGATCGTGCATAGTGTGCGGTTAAGGCATGTTCTGCCTTGAATAGATCTATTGGCTAACGAAAACCATTCCATGGCCCATTATCATGGCCTGTGCGATTCTGCCTCACACCCCACTGTTAGCACTGTGGAGTGGAGATCATTATTTGGTAGATCTATTCCTGATAGGGCATGACCTTAACTGTAGCCGATATCGAGTGCTTTCACGAACAGTTCACATCACGAGACCGTTGAAGTAAAGATAGGTTGAAAGATGTGTTAGCCCCATGATCTTATTATTGTATTATGGCTTGCATGATTCTGCCTCATGCCCCACTAATATTAGTAATAAGTTAGGGTCGTTGAATCTATTGTTGTTTCTATGGCCTGCATGATTCTGCCTCATGCCCCACTGGTCATAGCGATAGATGAGATCTAATATGTTCATTAGATTTATCTTTATTAATTGGTTAAATGATGATGAGCTGTCTCTTTTATATAAAAGGGATTCGGTTACTTGCAGTCATTGGCTTAGTATGAACAAATTATTATTGGCATCTTATTGCCATTGACTAATGTGGGGGTATGGCCCCTAGTATCCTCAAGACAAGACATGGGCCGCACCATCAGAGGTGGCCCAGCCCACAAGATCAAGACGTGCACGGCGCTGCTCGGCGTGCACCGCAAGATATTGTATAGTATCAAATAGACTACTTTACTTGTAACCCTGCCCCTCTAGAGTATTTAAGGAGAGGCAGGGGTCCCCTAACGGAGAAGATCTATCTACTATAGATCAATACAATACACCAAAGACACAGGACGTAGGGTATTACGTCGATCAGATGGCCCGAACCTATCTAAATCGCTGTCTCTGCGCCTTGTGTCACCATCCGGTTCCTGATTACACGCACCTCCACCGACAAATATACCATCACGGGATACCCCTCAGTGGACTATCGACGATATTCTGTCGACAGTTGGCGTGCCAGGTAGGGGTGTGCGCTTGATCAATGGCGAGCCAGATGGACCTCAAGATCAACATCATCCATCGGCAACTCGGCGTCGGGCAAGAGATTGGATCACTGTTCTTCGCGCCGCTGTTGTCGTCGACGGGATCTACTATTTTCCGCCGATCTCATCAATTTGTTGCTATCGAGTTGAAGATGGAGTCGGTTTCCGTGTCGCTGCCGCCAGATCCAATTCGATGCCCTTAGCTGCACCTCGACGACGCAATTTCTCATCTACGTAAAGCCGTTCGTGCTGTCAGCCAAGGATCAGAGGCGTGAAGGCTTTGTCCACCCGATGCTACGCCGCGCCGCTGTTCCTGATCTGGGAGCCAAGGATTAATAGTGCTGTCAGCCGAAGTTATCTACTACAGCACCAATCATGAAGACACATGCACGCAAGGCTTTAGCACATGCACATACAGATTAATCAAAGCCAACTACAGATTGCCAAGGCACTTGCATGTGCGCATGCACGTACGCACCGTCTCCCGGAGCATGCAAGGGCCGACTCTGCGCATACACGTACGCCAAACAAAGGAGGTTTCTGACTGCATCTCGCCCCGGTTGGACATGCCCGAGGTCTTCGTCTCTTCATGTAGATTGACTCCATCAGTCTTCGATGTTGCCCAGACAACTAACTACGACCACCTGCCACGTCGCAATGAAGATCGCCACGAAGAACGGCGCTATGACGACCGCGACCGCCGCTATGATGATCGGTAGGAAAGTTTGAGGATTGGGCAACTCCGTCATCGCCGACCAGAAAACATCGTCACCTCGGTCGATCAACTGCACGCTAAGCGCAACTACGACAAGTACTACGAGAAGCTCCTCGCCGACCACACACCACCGACTCGCCGTCGTGCTCGTCAGACCTCGCCGACCACTCACTGCCGATTCACCGCCATTCTAGATGGCCCTCATCGACTACTCCACACGGCGACAATTAAGCTAAGTCATGCTTTAATATTCTTCTAAATATTCTCTGATCTTCGTATATCGCCATAATATTTCTCCGAGCTATTTTCTTCATATTTTCTCTCCAAACGATTTTCCAAACCTCGAATAGTCACGTTGATGCTCAGACACCTCCAGAGACAGCCCTATCTCTGGATCCTCCCTACACGTGCAAGAGCGTCTGCCCTCTGCGTTATGGGTGGTCGGCAGCGGCTCCTTAGCAACACCTGTTCCTCCTACACATGCACGGGCTCCGCGCTCGACGTTATGGACTATGGGCTAGCTAGGGCTGGAGACTCAGCTACACACTAACTATTCTGGCGGTTTATATTAAATATAAATACATCTTCACACCAACTGATCACCGAACTGCATACGCTATTGCTGATTTTTCTCCAGAGTTCATATATTTTTACATCATGTACTACCCATTCTACATATTTGTTTTGCAGGATCAGAGTCCAGGTGATCGGATCACCTGGTGCTCGGACTTCTCCATCGATCAACTGGTCAAACCACTAGGTTCATGGACTTCATCGCCGACCAGTTGATTGGACTGTTCGCCGGTCGTTTCTACTCAACGCTCACTTCGCCGCCGACCAGTTGACCAAACTGTTCATTGCTCGTGCTTCATCGCCAGCTATGCTGGTTACTCCTCGGCGCTCGGGTTCTTTGTGCTCGAGGACTAAGTGGGCACACTTCACCGCACGCACGTCGCCAGCTACGCCGGGGACTCCTCGGTGCTCGGACATCGCCGATGACGCTGGGGACTCCTCGGTGCTCGGACCTTGCCACTTACACCGGGAACTCCTCGGTGCTCGGACTTCGTCAGCTATGTCAGGAACTCCTCGGTGCTCGGACCTCACCAGTTACACCGGGAACTCCTCGGTGCTCGGACTTCGTCAGCTACGTCGGGAACTCCTCGGCGCTCTGACCTCGCTAGTTACACCGGGAACTCCTCGGTGCTCAGACTTCGTGAGCTATGCCGGGAACTCCTCGCGCTCGGACCTCGCCAGCGATGTCGGGGACTCCTCGCTCCTCGGTGCTCGGACATCACCAGCGACGCCAGGGACTCCTTGCTCCTCGGTGCTCGGACATCGCCGGCGACGTCGGGGACTCCTCGCTCCTCGGTGCTCGGACATCGCCAGCGGCGCCGGGGACTCCTCGCTCCTCGGTGCTTGGACATCGCCAGTGGCGCCGAGGACTCCTCGCTCCTCGGTGCTCGGACATTGCCCGTGACGCCGGGGACTCCTCGCTCCTCGGTGCTCGGACATTGCTAGCGGCGTCGAGGACTCCTCGGTACTCGGACATCGCCAGCGGCACCGGGGACTCCTCGCTCCTTGGTGCTCGGACATCGCCAGCAGCGCCGAGGACTCCTCGCTCCTTGGTGCTCGGACATCGCCAGGGTCGCCGTGGACTCCTTGGTGCTCGGACATCGCCAGCGACGCCGGGGACTCATCGCTCCTCAGTGCTCGGACATCGCTAGTGGTGCCGAGGACTCCTCGGTACTCGGACATCGCCAGCGGCGCCGGGTACTCCTCGCTCCTTGGTGCTCGGACATTGCCAGCAATGCTGGGGACTCCTCGCTCCTCGGTGCTCGGACATCGCCAGCAACACCGGAGACTCCTCGCTCCTCGGTGCTCGGACAACGCCAGCGACGCTAGGGACTCCTTGCTCCTCGGTGCTCGGACATCACCAACGACGCCGGGGACTCCTCGCTCTTCGGTGCTCGGACATCATCAGCGACGCCGAGGACTCCCTTGCTACTCAGATCTTGTTACGTCTCGTCGGTGTGCTATCAAGCTGCTCCATGCTGTTCGGATCAGGGTGCTGATCTTGGGCAGCACGTCTGGGGTCTTGATACGCGCATGTCAGACGATGTCGGCAAGCTTTCAAACTTCTTTTTCTTTAACCCTGCTACAAGATTCATTCTTCATCTTCCAGCAGGCTCGGGGACTAAGTGGGCACACTTCACCTTACGGTGAATGTGTGCTTTTCTCATCTCGAGGCTACGCCTGGGGACTGGCTGCCTGCTCGGCTGGTTTTTCTACTTTCTGACCCTGGCACCACGTGACTACATCACCTACTGTCAGGCTTGGGGACTAGCTGTGGGGGTATGGCCCCCGGTATCCTCAAGACAAGACATGGGCCACACCATCAGAGGTGGCCCAGCCCACAAGATCAAGATGTGCACGGCGCTACTCGGCGTGCACGCAAGATATTGTATAGTACCAAATAGACTACTTTACTTGTAACCCTGCCCCTCCAGAGTATATAAGGAGAGGCAGGGGTCCCCTAATGGACAAGATCTATCTACTACAAATCAATACAATACACCAAAGACACAGGACGTAGGGTATTACGTCGATCAGACGACCCGAACCTGTCTAAATCGCTGTCTCTGCGCCTTGTGTCACCATCCGGTTCCTGATTACGCGCAGCTCCATCGACAAATATACCATCACAGGATACCCCTCGGTGGACTGCCGACGATATTCTGTCGACAACTAATATTTATGTAAATAACGATATTCATCTTGAATGATAACCGATTTTTCTTACACAACCCTATGAGCTTTAACTGATTTATTCCTATGAGTATGCTGGAATGGACTCTTTAGTCGATTTCCTTCCATATCAGCTCTTAGAGCCGCACATTCGGGACTGTCTAGCAACACTAACACGTTTCGTCTTAAATTACTGATTAGCTTTCTCTCCTTGTCAATTGCATGGTCAAATTGACTGGCACGTCTCAGGAGGAGTACACAGGATCGACCACCCCTACGTTGAATCCAGGCGGATCTACAGCTCCATTGAGCAGACCCTTCCGGCTTGCTTGTGTGCCCTCGGCACGGGATGAAATTTCCGTATCGACAGGTGGTCTAATCAACCTAAGCACTTCGCAAAGCACCTACGCTAATCACCTAAAAATCACTAAGCACTATGCATGTGGAGATCACTAAAATGGTGTATCAACACCCTTGGTATGTTTCCTTAGCTCCACTTACTGCAACTGGCTGGTTGGGGGATCTATTTATAAGCTCCACTGAGAAAGTAGCCGTTGGGGATGAAATCCCGCTTTTCTGCTACTGACTAGATGCTCAGGTCATCCTGATCGGACACGTCCGGTCGTCCCGACCGTTAGAACCGCGATCAACTGATCGGACGCTGTCAGCGTCCGGTCACATGCCACCGGATGCGTTCGGTCGCAATTTTGCCACTCTAGAACCTTTCTATACTCGACGGACGCTGCAGTCCTGCGTCCGGTCAATTTGCCACCAGCGTCCGGTCATTACTAGATGTGTTGCCGATGATGATGAATAGTACCATCGGTGCGTCCAGTCACTTTATTGTTCAGCGTCCGGTTGCTGCTGTTGACGCCTTCTGTTGTCGAGCCTCTTGATCGGAGCGTCTGGTTGCTTTACGCCAGTATCCGGACACCTCTATGAGCTCGTTTCTTTGTGATCTTGTGTCCGGCTTGGTTCTTGTCTTCGTGCTTGGACTTTGCTTGATATCTTGGGTCTTCTCTTGTGCTTCTAATGTCTTGCTTAAGGTGTTGATCATCGGATCATCATGTCGCCTTCATTCAAGTCATGTCTTGCACCCTATTGAACTATAAAACAATCTCTTACAAATTCATTAGTCCAATTTGCTTGTGTTGGTCATCAAACACCAAAATCCAAAGTAAATGGGCCTAGGGTCCACTTTCCTTACAATCTTCTTCTTTTTGGTGATTGATGACAACACGACCAAAGCAAGCAAATAATAAAAATTTAGAATTTAAAACTATCTACTTGCTAGGATGCAATGCAAGGGGCAAGGTTATATGATGCTAAAAGATACTACTTGTAAGACTAAAAGTTACCACTTGAAAACTTATCTTGCCCTTGCAAATGTCCCCATGTGGTATTATGGATTTAAGCCTTGCTTTTGATCCTACAACTTCTCCCCATTACATAGACTAATCCATAATCCACTATCCTCCCTTTCTCGGACCATTACCATTTGTAGACCATTACCACTTGTAAATTATTATGATCATGCTTTTGGTCCTACAAATTAATGCTTGCTTTTGGTCCTCTAAATTCTCCCCCTTTGGAATCAAACACCGAAAAGGGAGACATTAGTAGCACAAGGGAGGGTCAAATTTTGTGAACCTTTGTATGTGGAGTGGAATAGGTCAAAAAAATTTGACTCTCACATTACATAGACTAAGCTCCCCCTAAATATATGCATACATATGATGGAGAATGTAGTTTATGCATAATTGGTAAATTAATGCTCAAGGGAGTTTAATCTATATAATGTATGGAGAAAGCATATAAATATCAAAATGAAATCAACATGATGATATTAGTTTTAGAAATACCACATGTGGAAACCAATTTGATTTATACCACTTTCAATAGGTGGTGGATATTTGAAGTATGATGCTTATCTCCGGGGACTCCATTTTCCTTGCAATGACACTACTACACACATGATAAGTTTGAAAAGGTGTTAGTCTCAAAGCATCCAACTTGTAGAGTAACCTCCCCCTAAATTTGTGCACACAAGCAAGGAATACTTGTATTAGACATGCACATTGATTTTAGAATAAAAAATACCACTTGAAAGATGACATCACATGAATGTGAGAATCATTTTCGACGGTGATATTCGGGGGAAATTATCTATAATTTGGACTTTGGCATATATTAGATGAACAATTGTAAAACAAGCTATGTGTCGTGCTCCTAAATAATTTAAACCATGTAGGTTTGCTCCAAGGGTTAAGAGTGAAACCGAGCAAGCCTACCACAGGATATACCTAGTGTATGCCTGACAAAAGAAATAAGCATGCAAATGCAAACCTATGCATGAAAAGTAACTAGATGCTAAAAGATACCAATTGTAGAAAATTAAATCTTATACCACTTGAAGAAAATTAAATCTAGTTACCTAACATGGGAAGGGGAATTGGGTCCATAGTATTCACTAACCCAATTGACAATGACTTTGTCCATAATGATGCACCCCATGAAATGCACCCATACTTTGCCAAGTCTCTAAATTCCCCGTAGTCCATTGGACTTCTCACTTCCCTTTTGGGATCCAAACCTTCTTGGTGCTCTTCATGTTGGAAATGATCTCCTTTGGCACCCAAAAGCATTTGAACCCATTGTTGGCTTGCTTGTTCACCTTGACGGCCACCACCTTGTCATTTTTCTCCTTCTTTAACAAGTATGGTGTGGAGGCCTTCTTGTCCACCTTGTTGGTGTAGGTGTTGGAGAGCTTGCTTGTTTGCTTTTTCTCTTTCTTCTTCGCTCCTCCCCCATTCTTCACTTTGCACTCACAGGACATGTGGCCTTCCTTGTGGCATATGTAGCAAACCATGGTTTGTCCTTCATCAAGCTTCTTCACTCCCTTGACGGTGTTATCTTGATGAAGTTGGGCTTGCTTCGCCTTGCCTTTCACTTGAGTCAAGTCCTTGGTGAGGCAAGCCACTTCTTGCTTGAGTTGCTCATTCTCCTTTGCAACCTCTTGTGTGCATGTATCTACAACAACTTTCTCAACACAAACATGGTTGCACAAGGGTGAGTCTAAACATAAATTATTATAAGAAGTAGAGGCATCCTTTTTAGACATGTTAAAGATAGACTTTTCTTTTTAGGAGCCTTAGTGAGGGTTGTACCGACAGCTTCAAGATTAGCAACTTTATTAGTTAGCTCATCACAATGTTTGCACATGGTTTCCATTTTAGCAAGCAAACTTTTATAAGCATCTTGTGAGCTAGCTAACTTTTCTTTTAATTTTTCACTTTTCTTTACTAGTTGCCCATCATTGATTATGCATGCATTTGTTGTTGCACTAGCCATAAGTTGCTCAATTTTAGTAGATAATTCAATATTAAGATTAGCAAATGTCTCATATTGTTCAAGCAAGGTTTTATATGCTTCTTGTAAACTATCTAGCTTTTCTTTTAATTTTTCGAGCTTCTTTTGTTGACTAGTGCAAACTTTAGCATAGTTAAGATTTTGTTGCACAATTTCATCATAAGAAGGCATTTCATCATCACTATCACTCTCACTAGAGGATGAGCTTTCTTTACCTCATGCCATAAGGCACATACGAGAAGAGCTTGATGATGAGTGCTTGTGACTTTGCCTCTTGTGATGGTCTTCTTCTTCACTTGAAGAATCATCCCATGACCTTATTAATGTGAGGGCTTGGTTCTTGCACGCCTTCTTCTTTGTCTTGGGTGTGGGCTTGTTTGGACAAACTTCCACAAAGTGCCCCAACTCGTCGCATCCATAGCATCCTCTCTTTCTTTGCTCATTTCTTTGATTGGTGAAACTGAGATCTTGAATTTGGATGGGCACACCCTTGACATTGAGCCTTTGGATCATCTTTTCCACCTTGTTGATGAGTTTGATTGATTCTTCATCAAGGTCGGAGGTGGAGGAGTAAGATTGATCATCATCACTTGAATATTCATCATCATTATCGTCGTCCTCATCTTCTTCTTCATCTTCACTTGAGGAGCTTGAGCTTGAGCTTGTCTCAACCTGCTTGCCCTTCATCTTCTTTTTCTCGCTACATGCGAGAGCTTTGCATTTGCTTGATAAAGAGGCTTCTTCTTAACCCATCTTACGTGACATTTCAAATGCCACTATCTTGCCAATGACTATGGTCGGGGTCATGGTGCTCAAGTCCTCCATGTTGTGAAGGATAGTGCTGATGCTTGTATATTTCTTTTGTGGTAGCATGGAGATGATCTTCCTCATGATATCCACATCATCTAGCTTTGTTAATCCTATTGAATGGGGCTCATTGATAATTAGATTCAAACGAGAATACATATCACAAACAAGCTCATCATCATTCATTGTAAAGGAATAATAATTTTGTTTAGCTAGACAATGTTTTTGCTCACGGACATTAGATGTGCTGTCATGGAACTCTTGAAGTTTTAACCAAATTTCATGTACCATATTTAAAGTGAACACTTGGTTAAATACATCCACGCTAAATGATTCAAATAAGCAATTTTTAGCTCTAGCATTGAAATAAATTTCCTTTTCTTCACTCTTCGTGGGTTTATCGGGATTCTTAATGGGTTTCATCTCGTCACGAGTGACTCTCCAAACACCCAAATCAACCACCTCAAGGTAGTAAGCCATTCTAGCTTTATAATAGGGGAAGTTAGTGTCATCAAAGTGCAGAGGCCTAGAGGTATCCATCCCAACCGCTCTAAATAGTGTCGGCTCAACGACGGTTAAGTCAAAGGTCCAAATTGAGCCAACCGGCTCTGATACCACTTGAAGGGGACCATGACACCTAAGAGGGGGTGAATTAGGCGACTTAAAATTCTATTTCTAAACTATGGCCTCTTTTTCTACCCTTAGCAAAACCTATGCAAAAAGATAAACTATCTAAATGTGCAACTACGATTTTGCTAGTGTCTTGATATCTCTACCGCAAAAGAAGTAATGTAAACAATGTAAATGCGGAAGCTAAAGAGCAAGGTAGAGTATGCAAACTCACATCGATGACTCTGGTATTTTTACCGAGGTATCGAGAAGCGCGCAAGCTTCCCCCTAGTCCTTGTTGGAGCCCCTCGCAAGGAATCCCTCTCAAGGGCCAAGCTCCTAGTCGGGTAACTCCGTTGATAGCTTCGAACCTTCCCCACGTGCAAGTGGGTCTCCGACGTGCCTTTCGGCAAGCCTCTCCTGGATGCTCCCCACCATCTTCACTATCAAGCTTTCGGCCAAAACATCGTGGGCCTTGTTCCCTTCGATACACGGTGGAGGCCAAACCACAAATGCGGATGGTGTGATCACGCAAGACTTCAAGCCCCTCCGATGTACAACAATGGTGTGCGCAAGCATTGAGTGGTAAGAGGTATGCAAACCTCACTAAACACTAGGCCTAAACCTAGAGCAACCGCATAAACGGTGGTCTAATCAACCTAAGCACTTCGTAAAGCACCTACGCTAATCACCTAATAAATCACTAAGCACTATGCATGTGGAGATCACTAAAATAGTGTATCAACACCCTTGGTATATTTTCTTAGCTTCACTTACTACAAATGGCTGGTTGGGGGTCTATTTATAAGCCCCACTGAGAAAGTAGCCGTTGGGGATGAAATCCTGCTTTTCTGCTACTGACCGGACGCTCAGGTCATCCTGATTGGACGTGTTCGGTCATCCCAACTGTTAGAGCCACGATCAACTGATCGAACGCTGCTAGCGTCCGGTCACATGCCACCGGACACGTCCAGTCGCAATTTCGATGCTCTGGAACCTTTCTGTACTCGATCGGACGATGTAGTCCTATGTCCGGTCGATTTGCCGCCAACGTCCGGTCAGTACTAGATGTGTTGCCGGTGATGATGGATAGTACCATTGGTGCATCCGGTCACTTTACTGTTCAGTGTCTGGTCGCTGCTGCTGACGCCTTCTGTTGCTGAGCCTCTTGATCGGAGCGTCCGGTCGCTTTACGCCAGCGTTCGGTCCAGCGTTCGGTCACCTCTATGAGCTTGTTTCTTCGTGATCTTGTGTCTGGCTTGGTTCCTATATTCGTGCTTAGACTTTGCTTGATATCTTGGGTCTTCTCTTGTGCTTCTAAGGTCTTCCTTAAGGTGTTGATCATCGGATCATCATGTCACCTTCGTCCAAGTCATGTCTTGCACCCTATTGAACTACAAAATAATCTCTTGCAAATTCATTAGTCCAATTTGGTTGTGTTGGTCATCAAACACCAAAATCCAAAGTAAATGGGCCTTGGATCCATTTTCCATACACATGACTTTGGAAGAAAATCTCTTTGTATTCGTACCAAGCTTTCTCTTTTTTCTTCCAAGGAGCCAAGCCCTCCTTGATAGCTCTTGCTAGCTCCAAACTACTACTAAGAACTAAAGATTACAAGTAGAGAGGTGAGGTGTGTAGCTCCAAATGTTGTGTGTGTTGAAGGTGAGCTCCACCCTTTCTTTTATACTACAACATGGTCGGTTTGGCGTAGGAAAATTAGGAAACCTCCATGAACCAACCAAGCATGCTGCCATGCAACCGCCTGCAAAGGTTGGGCCTGGGTCCCGCTGCCTAGGGCACGGGCGCACCTAGGGTGCGGCCGCAACCTGACTGGCTCGCCTGACCACCGCCTTTGCCAGGTGGGCTGGTGGCTGGGCATGGGCCTCTCTTACGTCGGTGTTCTATTTAGGTAAGTTGCGTAGGTGGGCTTCTCTATTTATTTCTCCTGCGCATTTCTACATTACGCTTCCTGAATTGCGCCTTTTGCTTGGTTTTCCACTTGTATTCGAATGTGTGTCCAAAAAAACATGTTTTCTCCAATACAAGTGGAACTAGGTCAATAGTAAAGGCATATGTGTCAAAAGATTGTTTATTTCTCCTATTTTGGACTTTAATTGACAGTCGGATTTGATCGTTAGTGACCGCCAACAAATCCCCCAAGATTAACCTTTGCTCGTCCCGAGAAAATAGCTAAGCACTTAGTTGTTGATTAGGAGTTGCTACTATGTTGAATATATTTCATAAGTGACATGCCTATAACAAAATATTCTTCTGTATTTCAAATAAGTTGGCATTTTTATCCACCCTTTACCTTGATCCCTGTGGGGCGTATAGCTTTTCCAATTTCTTGGGCGGTTGCAAGATAGAACGGTTATAACAGAATCACCAATCATTCATTCTTTGATCAACCATCTATCCGGAGGTTTTATGAGTTTTGCAAAATAAAATGTAAGTTTCTCAAATGATTCTCTCGATCACTCAATGTGTATGAAACCTCACCAAAGGCATTTGAAATTTTGCCTTCTTTTCATATCTTACCACTAAAGGCTTTGAGTGGAGCTTTGGGTAAGTATGAAAGTGGGGCATACTTTGCATCACATATTTTGCTAAGTCAAAGACCGGACCTCAAGGAGATGCAAGTCATACACTTTGATCAAGAAGTGCAAGTGTGTGGAATTTTTATAAACTCCTAATTCTAAATATTTTTGGTACTCCTTTGAATCATGAATCTCTCTGTTTTGGATGAATGCCTTTTTATTCGAAAGTATGGGCTACCTCTCTTTTTTTCTTTTTCTTTTCTTTTCTTCATGCTCTTTGGCATGCATTTTTTTCTCTCATGCCTTTTAGCATGGACATTTTTTTCTTTTCTCTCTTTTTTTTGCATAGCCCATACTATTCTTTTTGGCATATGAAATTTTTGGAGAGAGAGATGCATGAAAAAATGAATGGAGTAATTATTTGGTGGACGAAAAAACCATGTTTTTTGCGTAACTCTTAGTGTAAGAGTTAGCAGTTTATTTGTGGGTGTACGTGTGTCCTGATCATGGGTGCATGATGAGAATCTCAATAAGGGTCACAACAATTTGACAAAGCTCAATGCAATAACAAGTAGCATATGACTAAGGTTATGCATATATATCATGTCATATGGCCTTGGTAGGTATTCATAATCATTGAGGAACTTTGAATTTTAGCATTTTTTAAAATGAAAAATCCGGATGTCAAGTTTCTCTTAGAACAAAGTCATAGTAAATTCTATTTGTACCATATCATAACTTGTAACAACTTAGAAAAGGGGCATGCGTTTGCAAACCCACAAGCTTTCAAGTTTTTAGGATAAGACATTTTTAGCCAACAAACTTAAATCTTGGGGAATACTAAGTTATAACCTAGGCACAGATGAATTATAGACAGAACAACTATTCATCATTTCAACATAGGAGAAACTAAACATTCCTTAAACACATATGAGACTGGAAATCATATTTTTTGTATTTTTATCATGTTCCATTTTTTGGTATTTTTAGTTTTTTTAGATTTTTTTATATGCTAATAAATAAATAAATGCGAGAATTAAAAATACGAAAAAGATACAAGGTACCTCTGTGAGGATCCTCCTCAAGCTAGCTCGTGGCCTATGGTCCGAGATTGTATCCTATGGACCACTAGTAGGTCGCGTGTGCTTCTTGTTGTTGTCTCAGCAGCGCTTTATTGTCCGTGAACTGTTGCTGCTGCTATAGCTGCCACTGTCTCGTATCCTGCACATGAGTGTTGAGTGTATTTTGTATTTCACCTGTGCAGATTTCCAATCCTCCAAGGCGAGTGTTGATATCATCCAACTCTCGATGGTCCAAAGTAGACTGTCGTGGATGGACGGGTGGTGGTAGCCCCTCGGAGTCGGACAAGTGGTGCGTCCATACCGCGACATCGACATCTTGCCATCCCGATCCACCGGCCTCATGTGGTTGTAGGGCGTGTTCCCAGCTAGGCTAATACTCAGGAGTGAACCCAGGCATCTACATGGCCAGGAACCACTCCGCATGGTACGCCTGAGGCACGAGCGGTGTCGGTGTCGGTGGTGGCTGTTGAGAGCAGCCAGCTTTGTCTCTAGCCCTACTCCTCGTTGCCCTGTGAGAAACATAACTCATGCGTGCTTCCTTTTGTTCGACAAGAGTGAAGGTGAGTGACAGGGATTTATACAAAGAGAGTCCCGAGTTAGGGAGCGGAATCTCATTTGTATACCCCAGAAAGAAAACTACAAGGTTCCGTGCATCATCATACTTCAAATGATGCCCTTGCATCAAGTAGTGCTCATCAATATCAATGCGTGGAGTAGAGATGTACATCACATCTTGTCCATCCAATGCACCAATATTAGCAGCAATACGAGTCACAAGGGACATGCAAGAGATAGGTGTAGAAGCCTTGAATGTTTCTAACCAATGTTTAAACATTTCTTTCACATGAGCAATTTTTGTCTTTTTAAGCTTGGCATAGAGAATTTGCAATTCGGTATGATAAACAATTCTTATGTCTTGGCTAGCAAACAAAGTCATGGCAATCCATCGATGCATGAACCTCAAAGTAGGATCATGCATGTTCATATTTCAAGGTTGAAACTTACCAACTACGTTTTGACCCAAAATTACTCTCTAAAATTCATGGCGATTAAAACCCTGGAGAGCATAATCTAAGTCAATTGAGCATTTTGTACTAAAGCCTAAGTGAGAGCTGAGATTCCTCCATGTAAGATAATATTGTTTCTCAAAAAGACAGAAAGTAATCTCACCCTCAACTTCTTGCAAAGAGCATAAGAATTGAATTGTTAAGAGGAAAGAATCAAGCTCATCGATAGGAGCAATGTTCTACCATCCAACGGCTTTCCAGATGGTGGCGAATTCGGTGTCCATACCTATCTTTTGGAGAAGGTTGGGGTCATATGTAGGCGTGTGGATGAACTCGTGATTCTTGATGAGGTAGTACGCTTGCATCTCCTAGTCTCCCTCCAAATCAAGGTGTGGATCATCATCACCTTCCATCAGTTGTTCTTGCTCTTGCACTTCTTCCATTGGCACCATTTCTTCATCTTCATGCATCGGGCTCTTTTCGGGCTCGGTGTAGCGCATGCTTGAGCTTTCGTGGGAGTGACTTGAGCTCGCTCCCATGGTCTTCTTAAAAGCACCGGCGAGCTTTCTACTGAACTTGCCCATGGCAAAAAAAGACAACAACATAAACTTGGAAACGGGGTTATGTTAGTGAAAACAAATCAAACAACCCATGAGCTTGGCTTGGTGGTGATGAGCTTAAGAAATTTCTATAGAGTTTCCTTGCTCTTGAGCTTTGTGGGAAAATATTTTGGCACGTGGTGAAGCAAAGAGAGTGAGAGGGAGTGAAAAATGGAGTGGAAAGTGAGTGAGGGCTCACACCCAAGCTCTTGGGATGTATAGAGCAAAGCACCGGCCGAGAGGGGGTGGGAGCAATGGCTCCTAGCCGTTGGAGAAGCAGGAGGCACTACTAGGAATATCTGCTTCTATGACGATCAGTTTTTGTCACTGAAGGAGCCAAATTCATCATAATTTTAGCTTTATGATGAATTTATGACAAAAAATGGTTTGTCATAGAAGTCACGTCATTCTTGCAATTCTATGATGATTCTAGAAAATCGTCATAGAATTGGATAGATCTATGATGAAAATTGATCATCATAGAACTTCTTTGGCATGCGTGGCAGGAGGCAGCCACGCTGGTGGTTGCTTCCGTTGGAGATGCTTTCCGTGTGTACATGTTATAGCCAGTTGCATTAGAGATGGTTTGGGTACGTGTCACCTTGTATTCGACAATGTGGCCATCTCTGGTTCTTGTACGTTTCAGGTTCTTATTGGACCACGTGTTGGGCCCCTGTTGTTCCACAAGTCTGCTTTCTATTGGCACACATGTCGTGTTGCAGTTGGGTCACGTGTCATTTCTTCATTGGACCTTGTGTCATATTTTTATTAGTCCACGTGGATGTTTCTTATTCGACCATGTGTTACGCAGGTTTTATATTGATATGGATTATGGGGCTGTTTGGATCTTGGCCACACATAGCCATGCTATGGCGAGTTGTGGCGGTGGTGGGGTTTTCATCCGCCACACTCTTGTGGCTCATTCTCTACTGAGTAAAGCTGTGGTAGCCTCATTTAAGTCAGCAACCAAATAGCTGCTCTGGTTCCCGTGGTGAGCCATAGTTTTTGGCATGGCGGGTGGTGGCCCTCAACCAAACACCCTCTACATAAGCACAACGCACAGGTACTAATATGGATTACATACTGTGAAATTCAAGTAGTAAATAATAGGTTACAGATATGGATTACATAAGCACAATGCATAGGTATTGCAACTTCAAAACTAAATGATGATGCCAAATTTAGGGCCCCTTTGGTTCATAGGATTTCCAAAGAAAAAATGTAGGAATTAGTAATCCTATAGAATCAGTAGCATAGAGGCCTTGGGTTCACAGGAAGAAATGGGGGGAGGAAAATCATATGAAAGTTTCCTATCCTTCAACTTTCATAGGAAAAATGAAGGAAAAACATCCAGTGAAACCTCATTGTATTGCTTTCCTATGTTTTTTCCAGTACAAAACCAAACACCCCTTTTAATAAAATTCCTCTGTTTTTCACATGCATTCCAATCATATTCCAGTATTTTTCCTGTTCCCACATTTTTTCGATCCTACGTTCCAAAGGGGGCCTTAGACTCCTGCTACTATTGCTTCTATAAACAGTGCACATGAGTTTCTGTTTATACAAAGGCTAGAGTAACAATAAAACACAGCCATCACTTACAAATGATTATAGCTGTATAGCATAGAAGTGAGATCCTATAGCCTAGTGGCACTTCACTTTTGCACGGTTTTGCTTGTTCTACTCAGATCCATGAGTCAACTCTCTAGGTCATGTTGACTTTATTCTCTTGGACTGCCTTCCTCTAGGACTGATATCAACACTGCCTTTTGTCCTACTGGTGGAGCCTCCTCTATGGCTTCTTCGAACCAGATGCTGAAATTAGAGAAACAAATTTAAGCAGGAAGCATGTACAAATTGCATTGCTATCCAGGCAACAAAGCATTGCATTGCTATCTGCACCCCCACCCCCTAGCCCCTCTCGCTCGAACTCAATACAACGTAGAACAAGCACCTCAACTACAAGGGCCACTGGCTCATCATATAAATCTGAATATGTTTCATCTGTATCACCAAATCCCTCAACAACCACCCCTGGTTCTTCCATCTTCCTATGATTCTTTGTGACTTATGCCTCCCGCTCTTGTTCAAAAGCAGTTAGTGGATGTTTATCTAAATTACAAAGGTATTTATTAACTAAAGCTTCTAGTGAATGTCAACATAACAGAGAGCAAGAGTATGCAAATAAGCGCCTAACTAGTAACTGTAGCTTATAAGTCATTAATCCAATAAAGCACATGTCAGCTACACTCAACTATAGGAAATATGCAACCCCATCGCTATCTACATATCCCAGGTTGAACCACTACAATAAAACACACATCATAAAAGGAATTTGGGTACCTCTTCCACCGCGTACCCTGGCTACGCTTCATCGTTGGCACAACCATCTTGTCATCATGGTCGTGGAACTGGTGCGGCTGGCGTTAACGAAGGGGTACCAGATCAGGCTCCGATTAGGGTTCAGATTTGACCGATCGTGATAGGTGCTGAAGTAGGGGATTCGGATCTGGCCTATACCATAGTTGAGGCGGTCCTTCCACCGTCAGTTGGCCTGCTGTCGATGAATCTAAGGGGATCTAGCTCTAGCTAGGGTTTGGAAAGCTATGAGAGCGTGCGGCTGGAGAGTGGAGATTGATGAGTCGAGCTATTGTGCTGATGGTGCCTTGGGTTCAGAGAGGGGTGGCAGAGGGGGCGGCTGTAGAGTGGAGAGGAAGGCCATGGGGCTAGGATTTGGAGCAGGAGGAGAGACGATGGCGGCTGGAGGATGGAGATGGAGGCGGAGGCAGAGACGGTGACTCCTTGCGCTTTTATGTGGCCATCATAGTACCACAAATGCCATTGTCTGAAATTAATGGCATGGTAAACCTAATTTCCGTGCGGAGGGCAAAAGAGAGACATCTAATTTTCGGTGCGTGTTGGCAGCATTGCTCGGCGCGGTGTAAACTTTTTGCCGAAAATCAAATTTTCATGCGGGTATATCTCCCCGTCTGTTTGGGGCCCACCAACACTACAAAATGGAATCTTAAGACATGGACAAAAGAAACTCAAAAACTTATGGCTCCTTTGGAATGGAGGAGAAACAGGAATTTCAAAGGATCCAAATCTTATAGGAAAAATCCTATGAAGCCCTTTGGACCGGTAGCTCCGGCGAGAACCCCAGCTCCACCGCACGCAAGTCCATATCTTAAGGAAGTTCCGCCGACAGCACGAACGTGGTGTTCAGCTGCTCCATGATGGCTGAAAGAGCAAGAACAAGAAAACCTTACCAATTAATAAGGTGTGGTGCCACACAAAACAAGAAGATATGGTAATGATAATGCCTTACCAGCAAGCTGCGCTTGCGCTTAACTCGCTGTGGCTTCAGCCACGGGCGTCTTCGTATCGGCAGCGGCGAGTGCCGTCTCCACAGCGGAGAGGCACGACCATAGCGGCTCCGCCTCCTGGTTCTCCGCGCGGAGAGCCTGCCTAGTCCCATCTAGGTCTCGCACCATCATCTCCTCCCTTGGACACTTCTCCGTGGACATGGTTCAAACTTGAAGAACGAGGTCCTAGGCAGGAGGCGGTGAGCAGAAAAGGTGAGTTCACAAGGTTACAAGGCAACTGTACTTACTCTCCTATTTTTCCACTATTTTATAGCAGGGGATGCGCATGGCCGATGGACCCGAATTCCAGCAGATGCTGAGCGATAGCAGGAGGTAAGGCGAGGCCACATCTCCATGATCTCTGAGGAGCACGCCTTCTGAGAAATACGCGTCGGGAAATGAGCCGCCAAAACAGAGCAGCCAAATAGCTATTCATATTTTACTGCACTCGCAAGGAAGTCCGAATGCGGCACATTTGATCTCGTCGGACACTATACAGTATAGAGCTATGAGTAAAACTATTACCAATGGAGTGCACTCAGTCACAACATTTGTATATGTAGTAGTAGTAGTCATGAGTAGCAGTTAATGGAGCTGTAACCATTACAATTCTAGCTAAATCAAGTCTAACCATCACACTTCAATCAGTACACGACCTCAGAGCTTCTTTTCCATAGGAGATAGATAAAGATTAAGAGGACGATAATTATAACAGTTTTGAAGGCAGAAGCAATGGGCCTATTTGTTTGCCTAGATAGATAGGTATAATCAAGCAAGCACTTGACAATTAACAGACCTAGTTGCATACATGCATTTATAGTAAGAACACTGAACATATGCAGAAACCCAAGACATCAGTAGAAAACCAACTAGTGCCACCTCCTAGTTCTTTTCATCATCATTGGCCTAACCAGATCTCAAATGCTAGAATGTTTCTTGTATAGCTCATGTTCAAGCAAGGACCAAAATAGTGAAGTGAACAGGAAAAGGCGAGAAAGGGGACCTGTAGATCGGATCTGTCGCCCCTACCGGGGCACACAACGGACACAGACGCCAATGCCATCACACTCCACCAGGAAGCCCTGCCGCCTAGCCTCCAAAAGGACGCCTGAGCTAGCACAACATTCCGGGGATCCTTCGCTGCTACCATCGCCGCCGCAAGTCCAATGGGCACAGATTTGTATCCACTTGTAGTGGATATCCAATATATAGGTCAACTTGTAGGGCATCCACACAGAGAATATACTACTATAAGGACTCCAAAGACATGTCAACACAACCAGGCATCTAGCACAATGGTGAAGATGGTCCATTCCTTGCTCTGGGTCCCGGGTTTGACTCCCAGGTCCTAGTGTTTTTTTAATTAGATTTTATTAAACACCAGCGGTACACAAGCCATCGGGTCCCATAGGTCAGATGGAGATGGAGAAAGGTCCCACAGGTAGATGTGACACGTAAGCCATCGGGTCCCATAGGTCAGATGCAGAAGGGTCCTGTAGGGTCAGGTCCCACAGGTTGGATGCAGAAGGGCCCTATAGGGTCCCATAGGTCGGATGCAGAAGGGTCCCACATGTACATGTCGGATGGATAAAGGACCGAGCGGAGACTTTATGATGAATTGCAAGTGTCATGGATGAGTAACTGTAGGTCCCACAGGTACACATCAGACGTATAGTCCCACAGGTCGAATGCAGAAAGGTCCCGCAGGTACACGTCGGATGGAGAAAGGATCGAGCGAAGACTTTTATGATGAATTACAAGCGTCATGGATGAGTAACAGGGCTGTCCCACAGGTACACATCGGATGGAGAAAGGACCGAGCGGAGACTTTTATGACGAATTGCAAGCATCACGGATGATGAACTGTAGGTCCCACAGGTACACGTCGGATGGATAAAGTACCCTGTGGAGATCTATGATGAAGCCATTTGTTATAGATCAAATATTGTTCATCATAGATGTGTAATTAGTTTAATGATGAAGCTCTGTTCGTCATAGTTTTAAAGGAGATCATCATAGATCAGACGCATGAGTGATCTATGACGAAACCCTACGCTCTTCTCTGATGTTTTTTGTGATGATGCCTGATTTCATCATAGAAAGGGAGCGTTGCAGGATCATCACCACTGATCTATGATGAAACAAAAATATTCGTCATAAAAAGCGCTCTTCTATGATGGTTTCGGATTCGTCATTAAGATTTTCATCATAGAAGTGGATATTTCTAGTAGTGAGGGCCAGCAGCGCCGGGCAGGGTGTGGCCTCACCCTTGGTGCGCCCGCACTAGAGGTGGGCCCGCTCGGTCCCACCTTAAGGTTGCTTCCAACGGCTCACTTGCTGATGTAGTCGTTGGTGCTTCCCTCAGTTTCAAAATTTTGCTCCCGAAATTGATTTTTCACAAAACTCTTATTATATTTTGAATTTTCATAAATATTTTTAAAAATGAGAAATAATAATAGAAAAATCTCTGCTATCATAAAATGATTTTTATTTTATTTTTCTAAAAAGTTTATTTTGAAGCAAATTTTAAATTTTGAATTTTAAAAATTTTGAAATTTTTGAAAATTTTAAGACATAACAACCGATTTACCTTCGGCAAGGGCTCGACATTTATAGTTCATCGGCAAGACTTCTCCTCCTCCATTGCTCTGCAGCTGCTTGAACAAACTCGGGGGAATTCTCGGGTTGCCCTGGGATTTTCCCCGAATGGTTGACAGGAATAGCAGCAGCTATTTGAGCAATTTGTGTTTCAAACATTTTATTAAAACTTAGTTGGTTTTTCACTGAGGAGGATACATTTTCAAGTTTTGAAATGATATTCTCAATCATTTTATCATTATATATAAGCTATTTAGTAATATTTTCATTAATTTTTGCTTGACTAAAACTAGGTCTTTCAAGGAGGGTTGATTTAAATTGAAATTCAAATTATAATTATTATTACCTCCTTGCGGGCGGGATTGTTCCACCCATTCTAATTACCTTGTCGAAACCCGTTGTTGATGTACGCTATGTCTTCATGGGTCTTGGGGCAATCATTCCCCGAGTGTCCGACCTCTCCACAAACTTCGCAAGTCATTTGTGAGTCCATGGCCTTGATGGTGTCCTTCATTGCTTCCTTGTCGATGGCACGCTCGTCAAGTCTTTTCAAAAATAGATCCATTTTTGCGGCAAGCATATCCGCCTCCTTCACAGTATGCATGCCTTTTTGTTGTTTTCATTCCTCCCCCTAGCTTTAATTGGCCACCATCTTTTCGATGAGAGCCGTGGCTTCATCGATGGTCAGGGAAAGGAACGCTCCTCCAGCAGTGGCATCCACATGCTCCTTCGACATGGGCGTGAGCCCCTCATAGAAGTTCTAGAGCATGAGCCAGTTTTCCATCCTATGGTGTTGGCAGGCTTGGATATAATCCTGTAGCCTCTCCCATGCCTCGAGGATGGATTCTAGTGATGTTTGCTGGAAGTTTGAAATTTTCTCCCTCGGGGCATTGGTTTTGCCCATGGGGAAAAATTTTGTGAGGAACGCCGTAGAACATTTGTCCCACGTACTGACAGCTTCCTTCTCTTTGTAGAACCACTATTTCACCTTTCCCGTGAGGGAGAAGGGAAATAGATGGAGCCTGATGCTTGCTGGTGCGATGTCTTTGATGACGATGGTGTCGCCCAGCTCCAAGAAGTGTTGCAAGTGTGCACTTGCATCCTCGCTTGGCAAACCACAGAATTGGTTCGCCTACACCATCATGATTAGGCCCGTCCATAGCTCAAAGTTTCTAGCTCCTATGTTAACAGCGGGCCCAACAGGCACATTGGCAACAGCGAGGGTGGAGTAGTCATGGAGTGTCTTGGCCATAGCGGTAGTAGCGGCTGGTACGGGGGTGACTAGTTCACTTGCCGGTGGAGTGGCAGAAGAAGAAGCGGCACGAGACCGGCTCTTCCTTAGGAGTGCCACTAGGTTTTCTGTGTAGTTATCTGGCAGGTCAAAACCACTCATACACTATCCTGTTTTCATCCACAACAGGAAGAAAACAAGAAGAATTAGCCTACATAAACTATGGCTACCACTACATGCATGTGATCATGATCATGTCCTACTAGATTCTTTAACCTATGCCCTCCCCGGCAACAGCGCCAGAAATGCTTGTTGGCATTTCTTAGTGCAATCACCAAGTGTGGAGGTTTTAAGTCCATCATTGGCAACTGCGCTAGAAATGCATGTTCATATTTCTTAGCATCATCACTAAGATTGAGTTAACCTTAGCGACGTCACCAAGAAACACCAACTACGATAGTTCTTAATGATTAAAGAAAATATCCGCAAGCGTACAGATCTATCGTTGTAGCATTTCACCCAAAAGTATTTAGGGTATCATTATTTATATTTTCCCAAAGGAGGGCAAGGTATAAGAGTCTAGCATGAGCATGAATAAAATTACATACTTGCATTAGTAAACCAATAGTTCATGACAGGGGTAAAAATGGTATTTCAAGGATAGTGGACACACATCTGAGCCAACTCAAGGATAAAAGGAAAACTAAATGGAGCTGGCATGGTCAAATATAGCCGTGTAAAGAACAATTAATGATCATACAAGTTATATGATTAGAGTTAGAACTAAGTGTAAGATGGACGGGAAGATCTCTGAGCACTGGTCTGCCAGCAAGCTAGGGAGACTTTAAGACTCCTACATGGTACCCGAATGTGGAGGATTACAAGGGACGGACAGGGCTATCACCACCTGTCGCCTACCCCTCAATCGGGGGGCACCATCATATCCAAAGGTTCTCGTGCACCCGAGCACCACGCCCATGTACAAGAAAACTACCCATATTCATCTAGGACTCTGACCCTATGGATCGATAAGCAAGAATATGGGCAAACCCGAAGGAACAATGAACCGCCACCTCATCCCTAGCTCTACTTCTACTCATACAAGTCATATGAATGGTTAAGCATAAAGTTGAACATGTTAAGATCATAACACACAAACTATATGCTAGTTCATATATCATGATTATAACAAGACAACAATACTCTAGTTCATATGCACTACTATATTGAAGATATGAGAGCATGATGAAGGGGATTATGATGCCTAAGAGGGGGGGTTGAATTAGGCGACTTAAAATTCTACTTCTAAACTATGGCCTCTTTTTCTACCCTTAGCAAAACCTATGCAAAACATAAACTATCTAAATGTGCAACTACGGTTTTGCTAGTGTGTTGCTATCTCTACCACAAAAGAAGTAATGTAAACAATGTAAATGCATAAGCTAAAGAGCAAGGTAGAGATATGCAAACTCCCGTCGATGTCTCCGCTATTTTTACCGAGGTATCGAGAAGCGCGCAAGCTTCCCCCTAGTCCTCGTTGGAGCACCTCGCAAGGGCCAAGCTCCTGGTCGGGTAAATCCGTGGATAGATTCGGACCTTCCCCACGCGCAAGTTGGTCTCCAACGTGCCTTCCGACAAGTCTCTCCCGGATGCTCCCCGCCGATTTCACTATCAAGCTTCTGGCCGTGTGCCTTTTGCTTGGTTTTCCACTTGTATTCGAATGTGTGGCATGTAAAACATGTTTTCTCCAATATAAGTGGAACTAGGTCAATAGTAAAGGCATATGTGCCAAAAGATTGTTTATTTCTCCTGTTTTGGACTTTAATTGGTGGTCGGATTTGATTGTTAGTGACCGCCAACACCATCCAGACGTTGTTCTCAACAATGGTCAAGATTCAACATTGATCCTTCACGATATATCTTTTGGAAAACAAAACTTTTGTGTCTTGGGCACCTTGCGTAGTACCATGTGCCCTTATGAGGATCACAACCATCCCTTAATCCTCGTCAAACTTTTTAGAAGGATGGTTGTGGATAAATATGTTTATCATAAATATTGCAAATCCTGTAGTGGCATTGTGGTGCTAACCTTGCAGCTTGAACGATAGCGATAAATGCTTGGTGGTGAAGTTGGGAACTACAGCACCATTGATAGCTGCAGGAGGAAGTTCCCACGGTCAAGCTTAAGACCATAAATCAAGCACTGCCGGGAGATACCTCGGATTATCAAAAAACACACAATTTTCTTTTTCAATAAAAAGTAAAAACATGTTGTCAGGATAGTATGAACCTTCGGATATTCTTGGTTGCTAACCCATTTAGGTTAAGAACAAGGGTATACGATGCCTGAAATCAAGGGAGCTACATCAACTACATATGTTGATGATCTTTGGTAATGGAACACACTCAAAAGGAGACCCTGATCTTGCACACTTGACTTTCACACAAAAGTTCAAGTGTGGGGGAGGATGGTGAGAATCTTAAGTTCCATGCATACCAAAGATAATCCTCTAAAAAATAATGATGTTATCTCTACCTTGCTAAAAAAATCATGTTCACTAACTCCTTTAACTCATGCTTGTCTCCTTCGGATAAACCTTGATCATGCAAATTCATGCCTCTCTTGTTTATGTCATATGCTCTAGTTTGGATGCATTCAGCTGGTACATCCATAGATCTTTTAAAATTAAGCATGGTGCTTAGGTTAAAAAGACCTTCTTTAATCAAAATTTGACATGGTGTTGAAATTTGATTAATGAACTTTGAGTATTTATAAACAATGGAAGCAATCTATTATTAGGGAGACAAATTAAGGCTATGTTTATTTTGCAAACTTTATCTTTAGTCGTTCTTGAGTTATACCAAAAACAAATAATAAAAATAAAAATAAAAAGTTGAGTGAACAAGTTTTTTATAATAAAATAAAAATGAATAAATAAATATATAAGAATGATAATAAAATATGAAAATTTAGGCTCCCCAGTATTTCAACTGGTAGATCCCTTGTTTGTTTCCTTTTTGCCTCTCTTTATCAAATAAAATAGGTACAAGAATAAGTGTGGGGGAGATCTCTCAAGCAGAACAACCACACACCCAAGATCTCCACCAACATGTTGCACAACATCACAAATCCAACAAGCAGAAGGACAAGACAGATGGCTCCAGAGAAGGTTGGTTGAACCTTTGGTTTAGTCAAATCACCTCTGACTTAGCTCCTTTTTCTTCAATGATGGTTTGTGCAACACAACCCTCAACCCCCTACAATTTTGAGTTTGAACAAACATAATTCTGATCACTAAAATTAAACTCAATGCTCATATGCAATTTGACAAACCACACTTCATTCAAAATAAATTCTAAAAAGCGACATGTTCATAACATGTTTAAGATAGAAGCTTGCATAAAGTTTGGTCCATATACATACACTTATGCTTGTGGGAAAATATTTCAATAGGACAATTATGTTGACTAAGTTGTTGAGAAGTGTGACATAGTTCTGACTTAGAAATCCTACCATTTCTAATCGAAGTACTTGGAGAATTTGTTTTGATAAAAATGTATAAAACCATAGTACCACATACTCCTCAATTGGTGAGCAATTCCTACAAAAACCAAATATGACATCTTGCAAGTTTGAAAGGTCCTTGTGTGGTTTTGGTAATTGAGTGATAACCTAGGTGGACTAATTGTGTTTATGTGAGATACATAGGTGATTAGTCCATAGGTACATGTGTGTGAGCAACATATGCCATGAAGGTGAAAATGGCTTGGAAATATTGCAAAGCTCACACATGTGATGATGAAGGAGCTCATTGCACATGAGACACGACATTGAGTCATGTGATCAAGGTGGAGAAGATCAAGACATAATTTGGCTTGATGGACCGATTGTAAGCGTGAAGGGCAAGTCAGAGGCTTTGGAGCGATGGACCGCGTGGCGGTGAAGCTTGAGCAAGACTTGGCGCCGATGGACGAAGGCAACAGTGAAAAGCAAGTGAAGTCAAGATCGATGAACCAATATGATCACGTGATGATATGAAGTGAATCATATCATTATTGATCGTGTTGGTGCATGTGTTGTATCGACATTGGAGGAGATGGAATGGAATGCGCAAGGCAAAGGTATAACCTAGGGCATTTCATTTCACCAGTCATAGGTATGTAGAGAAGTTGATGATCGGGTTTAGGATAGATGGTAGTACTATCAAGAGGGACAAACTTGTTTGCATATCGGTAATCTAGTGCCACTCGAGTGATCTAACTTTGCCTCATCGCTAGGATCGAGTGGCGTGGCAAGTTGAGTGGCTAATCCTTTGGAAAATGATTGTGAAAATGCTAACACACATACACATGGTGGTGTACACTTGGTGGTGTTGGCACATTTACAAAGGAGATAAAGTTAGAGTTGATGTGGATCAACTCGGCGATGAAATGGAGGCGAGAAGGGTTCAAAACTTCACCGGCGCCGTATACAGAAAAGATAGGGTTTCATAGAGTGCACCAGACGCTGGTCACGTAGTGATCGGACATTCGGGTCCTGCGTTCGGTCAATGGCGCGCAGTGAAGGCCGCCCTCGGTCTCTTGACTAGACGCAGGCTGAACACTGTTCAGCGTCCGGTCGTGCTGATGTGGCGGTGCACAGAGGAGATGGTGAGTGACCGGACGTTGGGCGAGTCCGGTCAGGCATGACCGGATGCGTCTGGTCACGAGTGGAACCTTACTGGAAATGACCGGACGCTGGGGTCCTACGTCCGGTCACTTTGAGCAGCGCGTCCGGTCATAACTTAAATGTACTGATGACCGTTGAGATCGGGCGATCAACATTTGAAGTAGGGGACACGTGGCGAGCATCTCGCGACCGGACACTGGGGTCCTACGTCTGATCGATCTGATAGGAGCGTCCGGTCACCCCGAGCTATGCCCAGTGAAGGGGTACAATGGCTCTATTTTCGTGGGGGCTATAAATAGAAGGGGGTCTCGGCCTTGGGCTAGTAGCTGAGCACACTAGAGCCTTGGTGGCTTATGTGGTGGTGCTTGGGAGCCCTCTAACTTACTCTAGCTTGATAGTGTTCATCTGATTGAGTGAGTGAGCGATTCTAGTGCGATTGCATTGTGAGGTTGCATCGAGTGGCACTAGGTGGTCGTCTTGCAAGCCGGTGGTGCTTGTTACACTTGGAGGTTGCCACCTCCTAGACGGCTTGGTGGTGGTCTCCATCGAAGCCCGCAAGAAGCTTGTGCGGTGCTCCGAAGAAGAGCTTTGTGAGGGGTATTGTGCTCGCCCCGCGGGAGTAGCGAAGAGCAACTCTAGTAGAGCATGTCATTGAGCTACCCTCACTTTTAGGATAGGTTCTTGTGGTGCCCGATGTGCAGGGTTGGCGGGTGATGCCAATTAGTCGCCGAACCACCAAGTGAGCGGTCGACACAATGGGGACTAGCGTGTTGGCAAGCTCGTGAACCTCGGGAGAAAAATCACCGTGTCAACTTTGTTCTTCCCTTTGGTTTGCAATCCCCTTACACAAGCTTATAATTACTTTCATATACATTGTGCTTGTGTAGTTGTTCTTGTAATTAGTTAGCTTATGTAGCTCACAAGTTACCTTCTTGCTTGTGTAGCATAGAAGTAGCTCCCTTATGTGGCTAATTTGGTTTGTGTAACCTTGTTAGTCATATTGCTTAGTTTGTGTAGCTAAGTATTTACGCTCTCTAATTTGTCATTGGTTGCCTTGTTATTGGGCATTGCTAGTGAGCTTAGGAGCTTTTTGCTTTTGCTTACTAGCATGTGTAGGAGCTCCATCGTTGCTTAAAGTACTAGTGGTATAGGTTTGTGTGACCTTGTTTCTAGAATTGGTTAAATGAGCTCTAGCTAGCCCGGCACCCTAATTGCTTAACTAGGATCTTTGCAAGGTGCTAGAGAACATAGATAGAGGGGTGTAGTCTTGGCTAGACCGATAGATTTAATTCCGCACTTGTTTTGGTTAGCCAACGCGATTAAGTTTTAGTAACGACTATTCACCCCCCCCCCCTCTAGTCGCCATCTCGACCTTTCAAAGTTTCAAGCCTCCACATATGTTGCATGTTATTGTGTTGAGTTTGGTCAAGTCTTGTTGACCCTTGTTGAGAGATTTATCATGCTCCCAAGATCAAGATCACGTACACCCACATATACAAGCTACTCCTCACTAGGGGTACGCAAAAACATGCTTCCATCCAGATCCACTAAAAATTCTGCTCCTACACTAGGGTAGACAAGAATATGTTTGGTAGGGAAATACTCCATGTTCTGAAAAGATAATGATCTCTCCCTGAATATGTGGTTTAGAAGAGATATGGGCTATGTAAAAAGCTTAAAAAATGGACACACGAAGGTCCAAGTACAAAAGAAAAAAAATGATGAGCACATGAAGGCTCATGTATTGAAAAGAAAGAAAAAAGATAGCCATGTTTCAAAATAATAAGTTATAGAGAGAGATCATATCTATAAAAGGAGTATAGTTTTAGTTTCCTTTTTTTCTTTTCCACACACATGCACATCTTGATCTAAGAGTATGTCACTTCTCTCCTTGGATCCTCGATTTAACTTTACAACATATGCAATACAAGTATGCTATATTGTCTATCCCTACCTAAAGCCCCACATAAACCTTTTTAGAAATAGGAGAAAACAAAGGAAGGCAAAACATTACTATGCCTTGGTAAGGATTTATACACCATTAAGTGATTTGAGAGTGCCATTTGAGGAGTATAAAGTGAACTATGCTTTTTCTTGAGAAAAACTTCCAAAACTCCAAGTTGCTAAGATGTGAAATTGGGAAGATGACTTTGTTCCAAGAACTGTTCTGCTTTTCAACAACCCAAGGAAACATGTTAGCTAACGCCACATATCCTACTTGTGTAAGGAATGTGTTGGAATAACTTATGTAGGCCATATATCTTAGAATGTTTTGCTCATGATTACTTTTATCTCTAACTTTGCTCGAGGACAAGCAAAGGGGTAAGTGTGGGGGAGCTTGTTGGTAGTCCTTAACAACCAAATCCAACCGCCAATTAAGACATAAAAGGGGAGGAATTAACAAACTTAAACACATATGCATTTACCACTGACCAAGTTCCACATGTATTTGGAAGATTATAATTTTGCAGGACATATGCACAAATACATGAGAGAATACACCACAAGGCGCTTCTCGATGTTGATTTGTGCAAAGGAATAAATAGAAAAGGCCCATCAAATCAAAGCATCCGGGCAAAGTACCAATCGAGGAGTGATCTAGGCCCACTCCAGAGCCCACCACGCGAAGGTGGTGGCGAGAGGACCTAGTTAGGGGTTGACCGACCCCTGGGGTCGCCCACCTCCCACCTAGTGCCGCTCGTGTTCTCCTTCTACGTGGTGCTTGCTAGTGGTCTTCCCATGATGGTGGCACGCGAGCATGCGGCAAAAATAGCCACGAACCGACCTCCCCTTGCTCCACCTCCTCAATGCATGGAGGCATGCAAAGAAACACAACTCCACTCCATCTCCATCGTTGATCCTATGACGGTTTGATCCAAGGGCCATGGTGAAGAAGCACATGAATCGCTGACGTGGCACGTTGAGTGGCCTCCATTCCTTCTCTCCACCTATAAAAGAAGGCCTCCTCCTCCTCATTTGACACAACAACTCAAGGCAAGAGCATCACGTTTGAGCAACACTTCAAGGGCTTAGGCCCTAGATAGCTTTCTAGAGTAGTAAGGGAGAGATGTGAGGGAGAGCTCGGGGAAGCGCCGGACTTGTTGGTGTCTCCCCGACTTATACCTCGACAAGCATCTTTAATTCAACGGGTTTTCCCACTAAGTGAGTGTTTGTGGTTCTTTTGGTTATAAAGTCTTTGACTAGTTAAACTTTACTCTTACTCATTTGCGGGATCATCGTCCGTCCCCGTGGCAGATACTCTAGTAGAGGACTCCCGATAGAGATGGATCACCCTGTACAACGCTAGAGTTTGTAATCGATAGCGTAGGCGTGGTGTCTAGGCTAGAGGCTACCTTCGTTTGCCTCATTCCCCATGGTTGAGGGGTAGGCGGTAGGTGGTGATAGTCTGTCCGCCCCTCATAATCCCCCACGTTCAGGTTCGACGTAGAGCTACAGGCCGGTATCGCTTGGTAGACCAGGTGTACGCCGGTGCCCAAAGTAAGCAAGTAGAAGTATAGTTTATCTATCCTTAGACTCTAAAACCATAGGAATCCATCTCAACCTCTTCCAACTCTACCCTTGTGTTGTCCTTGGATGAACTAGCAAGAAGAATACCTCCGTTCCCTGTGGAAAATACGATACCCTAAATACTTCCAGGTGAAATGCTACAACGGTAATTCTGTATGCTTATGGATTATTTATGTACGTGTTAAGAAATACCAACAGATGTCTACCTACTTGTATCTTTATAAGGCTTTGGTATGCTTATCTGTTTCACTATCCTCCTTTATCGATTTACCCTAATAGACTTTGGTACATTAATTATAATATAGTTAAGTCACATATATTTATTATTATTCTTAGCCACGCTTCTATATGGATAAACAAATACGATACCTTGGAATACTCTTTGGTGAGGTTACGAAACTATCACTGTAACACCCGTGTTTTCGCATCTTGTTAAAACCACTAAAAAATTGATTTTTTTAAAAACTTTACAACAAATTAAAACTTGAGTAGTTTATTCCCTACAAAACGATTTTCAAAATAAAATGTTTTCCAAAATCCCTACATCAAAACTCACCATATACATTTAGGTTAGAATATTGGAATAACTTGAATGCTTGCGTGATTGCTTGAATGCCTGAGTGTTTGATTGAATGCTTGATTGCTTGCATGCTTGTGTGATTATTTTTCTAGAATTTATTTGCGGCACCAAAATAACTTTCCTTAAATATCAATTTCATTCTTGAATTATTTAAAACTTTTTCTTTATATTATAGAGGTAGATAATACATCATAGATATAAATAATATTTTATTCCTTAGGAATCATAATAGCCATCGCATTGATAAATTATGAGTTTAATTATTCTCCCTAATATTCCCTTCTTAGTTACATTTAGTTAATTTCTATACATATGAGATCATTGCTCCTAATTTCTGTCATAGTTATAAAGTAATATATAATATATAGGAAATATATCATATTAAATACATAGTTACATTTTCGTAAATATATAGAACTAAATCATATATACGATGTTATACTTGTATTACATTCCTTTCTCAAATTGCATTTTAATTAAATTCTTTACATTGAAAATATGGAATAAAAAAATAATTTATAGTTTCCATAATTAGTCGCTAATAGTTAGAAACACATCATGAATGTAAGAGCATTGCATTACATTTCTTGATTTACATCATCTTTCTATTAATTACAAAAACAAATACATATTTATATTTATTACATTTTCTGGGAAATATATAATCCACAAAAGAAAAGGAAACGCTCTACTGTGTACTCCCCACTATCCTGAATAGGCTCAGGCCCAGCGCCCACTTCGGCCTAGAGCCGAGCCGCGACGACCGCACTGCGCCTTCACCGCGCCCGCACGGCGTGAGCTCCGCGCCCGCTGCTGCTGCCGCCGAGATATTTTCCAGGGAAAATTGGATCCATACCATCCAAAGAACACGTCTTTAGATGTATACCATCAAAAGAATCACCTTATGATACTTACCATCAAAAGATCACAATGCAATAGCTATGTACCATTCTGTTTGCTTCTGTTACAAGATCGTTAATCCCTTTTCCTGTTTGCCGATCACACATTTTCAACTTCTGTTTTTGCCCTTGGGCAAACCAACACAGCCACGAGGATGGCCAGAGGCTTCGACTCGCTCCTGTGCGAGGAGTCGCGTTGCGGACCTCTAGTGCGCGGCGCTCGCCCCGTGCGAAAGAGTCGCGGCGACGTGTTTCCCCAACGGTGGCTCAGGCTCCATAGCAGCGCGCCTCATCGGCGGTGGCTGCCTCCTCGACGGCGCTGCCCTCTACTCCATGGTGTGTATCCCTGTATTCCTCTTCTTCCTCCCTTATTTTCCTGGTTCTAAACCCTAGTCTTTTCCCCTCTCATAGTGCTGAGCAATTGGTCCTGATTTGAGCAGAATGGATCCCGCTGAGGTTCCGGATGGGTAAGATCCTTTTTTCTGTCTTCTAAGCCTGTGTAATTTATTGTAATTTTTTTATTTAGTTCGCTGGTAGGTCACCGTCATTTGTCCTGAACTTGGAATTGCAATTTTTTTCTGTCCTAAACTTGGAATTGCTATCGATTGGTCCTTACATTTGGTCTCCCTTCCATATGTTGGTAACTATTGTTGCAGAATTGATCCGAAAAAAGTGCATGCAAAGTAGAGGTCACCGTCAATGCTTACTTCACTATCAAAGACGGTAGAAGGGAGTACAATCGGGGTAGGACAGTAAGTTGGATTGTTGATTCAGAAGAGTCGCAATCATTGATCTAGAGAAAGATATTGCTCCATATTTTACATGGGGCAGTGACCAAGTGGCAAATTTCTAGGTTCGATCAGGGGATAATGTGACATGCAAGTTGGCGTCCGATGCTCAGCTTCTTGACTTGCTAAGGGCATCTAGACTAGTGAAATTGTTCATGGTAGTGGGCAGACGTGAGCTGAATGTAAGAGAGGAGGAGATGTCTGCTGCAGTGAACATAGGAAAGGAAGAGATGCTTGGTGTAGTGAACACAGGAGAAGAGATGATTGCTACAGCGAACACAACAAAGGAAGAGATGCTTGGTGCAGTGAACACAGAAGAAGATGATATGCCTACTGCAGTTAACATAGGAGAGGAGGTGATGCCTACTACAGTTGACAATGATTTGGAAACACTGGACAAAGGATTTGCTTGGGCAGAAGCACCTAAATATGGGGAAACAACTGCAGGGCCACCAATGGCTATAGAGGAAGAGAATGAACACTTTATGACTGCTGGGTGTGATCCTGATGGAGATGAGCCAACTGGAACAAATGAAGAGTGGAGGTACTTTAAAAATGACGATCATGTAGTCATTGATCCAGTTGAAGTAGACATGCATCAAAGAAAGAGGGCTAGGTCTGTTCTAGAAATTAGAGACTTTGATAGTGAAGTTGTACCTGATGATGAGGCTACTATGCTTGATGATTTTCTGACGCCTCACACATCACATGATAAAGAGAATCCAATCATTAAGGAGGGAGACACGTTTGTAGACAAGAATGCTTTTGTCCACACTATTAGGCAATATGCCATCAAAAATGAGTTTGAAACTATGATTGAACATAGTGACACAAAAAGGTACAGGGCAAGGTGTGTAGATCAAAATTGTAATTGGAGAGTGTTTGCAAAGAAACTACATGGTGGCAACACATTCATGGTGATCAAACTCTCAGGATTGGATGTCCACACTTGTCCCAGTACAAGCAAGATGAAGGGTCGAGAGGCTTCCATAGCTTGGGTATCTGAAAAGGTGAAAGATGTTGTAAAGGAGGATCCCACTATAAGTGCAAAGAAATTACAGAGAAGATTGGAGAAACACTACAACATTGAATTGTCATATTTTTAAAGTATGGTCTGGAAAGAAGTCTGCATTGGAGGATCTTCATGGTACTTGGGAGGAGAGCTTTCAAATGTTATGGAGATTCAAAGCAGCACTAGAAGATTGTTGCCCAGGAAGCATTATTGAGATTGATTGCAAGAAAATTAATGGAGAAATGTACTTCTCTAGGATGTTTGTTGCAATTAGAGCATGTATTGATGGATTTATGGCTGGGTGCAGGCCTTACCTTGGGGTTGATTCCACTCACCTTACTGGAAAGTATAAAGGCCAGCTAGCTACAGCAACTGCAATTGATGGGCACAACTGGATGTATCCAGTTGCATATGGGATATTTGGCAAAGAGACAAATTCCAACTGGGCATGGTTCATGGCACAGCTGAAAAGAGCAGTTGGGACTCCCCTGGATTAACAATTCACACTGATGCTTATAAGGGATTAGCATATGCAGTCAATAAGGTCTTCAAAGGTGATGTGGAGCACCGTGAGTGTTTTAGGCACCTAATGGCTAATTTTAGGAAAAAGTTCAAGGGTGATGTGCTGAAATATATGTGGCCTTATGCATGGGCATGTACAGATCATAGGTATGGCACACTAATGGAGAAAATTGTAGCAACTAGTCCTAAAGCAGTTCGGTTTTTAAATAGGCATCACAAGCTCAAATGGAGCAGATCTAAGTTCTCAAAAGAATGCAAAGTAGATTATGTTAACAACATCTCAGAATCCTTTAACAATTGGATTAAAGATGACAAAGATCTTCTAGCTGCTAATCTAATGGATAAGATTAGGGAGAAGATCATGGAGAAGATTTACACAAGGCAAGTGATAGCCAATAGAATGGAAGGGTGTATCCTGCCAAGTGTGTTACATGAGTTGAACATGAAGAGACGAGGACTCCACTATGAAATCTAGAAGAGTGGTGCAATGTCAGGTGAGATATCAGGAATAACAAAAGAAGGGAAGAATTGGAGAGTTGCTGTTGACATCCAGAAAAGAACCTGTGGATGTGGACAATTGTAGATTTCTAGAAAACCATGCACTCATGCAATAGCTCTATTTGGGAAAGTTAGACAACTTAACATTGAGAACTTTGTGGATGACTACTATTCAGTAGAGAGGTTCAAGGCAGCTTATCAATTTGTGATCACTCCAATGGGTGACAAGACACAATGGCCAAATTTTGACCCTAGGTTTAAAATGATTCCTCCAAAGCTAGAACAGCATGCTGGTAGACCAAGGAAGAAAAGAATCAAGGCTAGTGGAGAAGCAGGAAAAAGAGGCCCATATCAATGCAAAAGGTGCTTTCAGTTTGGACATATAGAGAAGAGTTGTACTGCTACTCAAGCTGAATTAGAACAAGAGCTTCCACCACCTCGTCCAAAAAAACCAAAAAGGCAAAGGTATTGTAAATAATAAATCATGCCTTATGTGTAATGCATTTTGTTCCCTGTTTAATCCATGTTGCGCCTCCTAGAAAATCCAAATCTGAAGTTGTCGAAGTCTCCACTGTTGATGTTGAACCATCACAAACTGCTGCTGATCCAAAAGTGATGTCCAGTCCAGGTGTAACAACAAGAAGCATGTCTTCTCTTTCTCTGATCAACCCAGGTCCTACAACAAGAAGGATGACGTCTATCTCACCTAGAGGAATTAATCGTAGGCTCATTATTAGCTAGAAACATTACCTTTTCAACTCTAATCTGTGTGTGAGCATGGCTGGGCAAGTGTGGTCTTTTGTCCAACTCTATGTGTGTAAATATGGTGCCGCTATGCAACACTATTTCATATTATGGTATTCAGCTGTGAACTTGCAAACTATCAGCTATTATGGTACTGGAATGGAACCAAAATCATGATATATAATGCTCAAAAGTTGTGTTATATGTTGATGAGATATTATGTTATATCCTAGTGAAATAGTGTTCTACATGTTCTCTTATATCCTGTTATAATGCTGCTGAAATTGGGGCTGGAGTGCAGCTACATTATTGCTGGAGGCCAGTTAGAGTGCAGCCATGTAAGGCCCCATTTGGCAGGGCTTCTCCACCGGCTTCAGGAGCCGTTTGGAGTCGTTTTCTACCAAACGGGGTAAAGTAAAATAGCTTCACTAGTGAAGTGAAGTCCTGCCAAACGGGACCTAAATGTTACAAGCAAGGGTAAACTTGTCACAATTAACGTCTGTTAATGTGTGGTTCACAGAAAAGGTAAGGAGCTAGAAAGGTTACATTTTTTTATGGTAAGTATCGTAAGGTGATTCTTTTGATGGTATACATCTAAAGACATGTTTTTTTATGGTATGGATCCAATTTTTCCTATTTTCCACGAACCGCCTTCGTCCGTTGTCTTCTTCCCCGGTGATCTTATCCATCCCGGGTTTACCGTCGATAGCTCAACCATGGTTGCCGGACCGACGTACTGTGCGCCACCGCACATCGAGGAAGCCGAGCTCGAGCAGGAGACGGGGATGTCGACGAAGCCAGAGCCGCACTTGGCTCTGCCCGCCGAGGTCCCTAGCGTCGCCGCTGTCGAAGCCTCCTCTGCCCTGTGCGACCGCCGGAGCTCGAAGCCGCCGCCGCTGCCCTCCCTTTCCTTCTCTCCCTTTCCTCCTCCTCCTCCACTCTTCCTGCTTCCCTCTTCCTGCCCGCGCCGCCGCAGTCCGAGCCTGCCACGGAGTCGCCCGGCGCCCTCCACCGTGCTGGAGCGGTGGCCGTGAGCCGCCGGCGCCATGCCCTCTCCTTCCCTCTCCTCGTCGCTCTCTATCTCCTCTCCGCGCCGCACCAGGGCAGAGCGCCGCCGCCGCTGGAGCCCCACTTCGCCCACGGCCACCGTCGCCCTGCGCCCTGACTTGCTCTCCCACTCTTTCCCCCTCCGCCTTGCCTTCTCTCTCTCTCTCTCTCTCCCTTTTCTCTCTTGGCCGCATGAGTGAATGAGGACAACGGGCAGGACGACCGAACGGCAAGGCATCCGATGCCGAACCCGGCCACGTCGCTCCGCCCAATGGGAGCGGACCACGCCACCTCGCCGAGCCCACACAGTAGTGCCCCATTTTCCCCTCCCTTTCTGGATGGATCTGGTGCACATGAACTACAGAGACAGATGGAGCAGGTTCACAGATCGGAGCATAGGCCCATGTGTACAGTAACCGGTCAGCTTGGACAACTGCCTGGACCCCACGCGTCAGGCACAGGGTAATTGCTAGGTGCACATGGGATTGTACACAGGAATATAAATAGTAAGCTTATTAATTACGGAAAAAGTCCTACAAAATTTATAAATAAACTAGAGTCACCCTAGATCATACCTAGATATTTTCCACTCATTTTCCATTAGTTAAAATTGTAGAAATAATTTACAAGTTCCTTTTCATTCACGTTTTACCGATAAACTTAGAAAATTTATATCTTCCTCGTCTTAATTCCGAATCCAGTAATTCTTTCACTATAAATCTTTTAAAATAAAACCCTACATATTCAATTCCTTTTTTTAATTTTTGGTACCCAATTAAATTCTAGTTTCGATTGGTTTTCCTTTTTATATATTTAATTTAGTGCTAGACCGTAGTAGTAGCTACTCGTACCCCGTATATTCGCGTATGTGTAAGCACCATAACACGTACTCGAATATACCCGTACCCAATCACCTAAAATAATAGAATATATATGCATACATGGATATGCCCGACACCCAGGTATACGCTTATGTATGGCTAACTTTACCCGTCGCCTTTTCTCTAACCTGACTAACCAGAGGCACATACGTATGCATGTACGTATGTGTCACTAACCCGGTTGACCTGTAGAAAGCCTAACCTGGTCATCATTCTCTTTCAGGTTCATATAATAGTGAAATATAATAATGTGGTCTGATTTTCCACTAGACCAACCACTCACCTTAACACGTGGAAGTCCTACCCTATGGATGGAATCCCTTCGTCCAAATCTTACTTCAAATTTACATAATAATAATAACCTAGATAACAACCCATCCTCCAATAGGATTAAACCATCTAGGATCGCTTCCTTCACTTTGGTTGCCTATGCTTGTTTTACATGCCTTGCTTGTTATTTTTCCTTGTTTGTGTCTTGCTTGTCGACGCTAGACCGCGTAGGATAAAAGACGTGGAGAGAACCCGATGGAGTCCAGAAGACAGGAACAGAAAACATAGGAATCGGAGAAGGATATGATTGTCAGCGAATGAAGGCAAGTCCTAACACCCACCTATACCTTTCCCTCCACTTCATTTACCATCCCTTAAGTACTCCCTTTCCTCCACCACAACATCTTGCTAGCCTCCACCATAAATCCACCATACCCCATCTCCATTAATTAATAAACTTAACTTATATTACTAATTTCTCTTTTATGAATTAATGGCATTATAATGGGTCATGAGCTCGGCTATGTTAATGTGATCAATAATGATAAGGTAATGGTTACCTTGATATGAAATGAGCTCTATGAACCTAAGTATAACCACTGTGAACTTAAATTGGTAAAACTGGACTAAACCCCGACAGGGGCGAGTGGGGGTAATTTATATGGGGATATATTACCTTGGCAGGAACGCCTGGTGAGGGTTCCTATGGGAGATACTCGCCTCAATCACATAAGGACCGGTTCGTAGTCCCTCTTGCCTAGTAAGATATTTCGTACAGCCACATGTCTGATATGAGCAGACTTGATCTCACACCCTGTTAGATTGAAGTATAATTTCTACTTAGAGGCCGGTGTTGGCAGCGGAATATCAGGAGCCGACACGGATGCTATGTGATCTTCCATGGTCCGGTTGGCGTTGTTGCTATGTGATCTTCCACGTTAAGCCCTTGAAACTTTTGGCCGTGTTCAAGCCCATGATTATTGTTTTTGACAGCGTTCAAGCCATGTTATTATTTATTATGATGATTTGGTATCATCGGCACTATTATGTTGGGATGATATTGTATCCTTCGAGATTATATGATGGGATGATGTGGTATCATCCGAGATTATGAGATGGGACGATTTGGTATCCTCCCGAGATTAGTGTGTTTTCCAACCCCTGAGAAGCCGTGGTAGAGTTATATAGAAATCTAGGGTAGCACCCAAGCGGGTACGGGATCTCGTTAGACCCGTCTAAGCCATGACGATGGTGTCGGACTGTGTCTATCTTATGGGAAAATTTATACACCTCTGCAGAGTTTATTGAATCTATTTGAATAGCCATGCCCTTGAAATGGGCAGATGCTGAGATGAGAGCAACTATGATTAGACTTCTGTAACTGTGAGAATCGGGTAAGATGTATTTTACTAATTTGGTAAACTATAATTAACTCCGAAAACTGGTGAGAATGGTAATACTCTGCCAGGGTCCAATCTATAATTATAACTACCTCACCCTATCACCTTTACTACTTTAACCACCTCCACATATAGCCTTCCCCTTCCACCTCCCCTCGACCCAAAGTTTAGGTCTTGCTGAGTACTTTATGTACTCAACCCCCTTCATTCTATATTTTGAGGAGAGACGATACAGGAGCACATACCCGGGTGGAATTACTGAAGCTACGTGAGGATAGGATAATAGGAGAACGTATGAGTATGGAGCTATCGAGAACTACGCAAGGATAGGCCACCCGAAGACGGAGCTGTAGGATTACACGAAGGAGCTACTCTAGGAATACGACGTTGTGATATAGGAATACGCTTAAGGAATAAGTCTAGGGTTACGTCCGCACTCGAAGCTACCTGTAGGAATGGAGCCACGATGATATAGGACCGCTGTCGTAAAACTCTGATATATACTATAAGGCCTATGGCTCAAGCTATGTAAACCCAAACTATGTAATGTGTTTCTCCATTAACAATAAAAGTATGGTTTTTTATATCAATTTTGTTCAAATTGTACGCATCAGCTACTGATCCAGGAACTGATACATGATGCACAGAGAACCCTAAAATAGGGGTCCGACAATCACTCAAGCATAAGAAATACCATCAATGGTTGCGCCCTATGTATTAAAAAATAATTCTTTTTTGTATGGCATTATGATTTTATAAGTATAATGATTGAGTTTACAAATTCTCTACACTAAAAAAAACTCTAAAGTAACAATCCACTCGGTGATACTAAATACGTATACTATTTGGTCACCGTTCCTGCACAAAAGTCAGAAGTCCGTACACCTCCGCGCCAGAAGTCCGAGAAATTGAGAAACGACTGACGCAAGTGCACCCACGTATAGAGTCCACGTCGAAACAAACTTCTGCAGAGTTCGTTTTGAAGACGGTCAGTGGCCTCATCACATTATTTATAAATCCAAAAAGCACGTACGGGTAATATAATTCCAAAAGGCAATACATATCGATGGGATCATCACAGCAACATCATGGTGCTCCTCCCAATCTACGTACACGCTCGAGCTGCATCACGGCAGCTGTCAGCACAGGGGTGAGGCTAATTTCTCTATCCTTCGATCTCTCAATTAAAACTATTCATTATTCCTCTTTATTTTTTGAAGATTCGATTTCATGCCTTCGAGAATGGATTTCATGCCTAGATGTTACCTGTCCTATGATATGAAATTATACAACATTGACGAATGTAAAGATTTGTTGCTGCTACTCAGTGTCTAAAGTTGTTTCGATATGAAGACCGGATCCCCACGTGTCTGTGTTCGATAGGAAATCCTCGAAACTCATACGTCCACGTCCGCGTCCGATTACTAAGCTCAGTAAAAAAGTTCATAGTCCTGATGCAACGCACGGGCATTTATCTAGTTTATTATTATTTATCCATTATGAACAATTTTTTATAAACATGTGCGTGGACGCACGTGCATATCTCTTGGTACTCCCTTCGTCTAGAAAAAAACGTAATTCTAGCTCAGAACCTAGACACGACGTGTGTCCAGATTCAGAGCTAGAATTGCATTTTTTTGGATGGAGGGATTAAATATAAGGACTTTTGAGTTTGTTTTACATTAAACTATTCTATATCTGGTCAAGTTTACAGAAAAATAAAATAAAATTTATGAGCATCATTAGATTAATTTTTAAAATATTTTGTGATAGATTAATTCTTTTATTTAGATGGTAAAATTTTATAAATCTGATCAAACTAAATTAATCGAAATTTCTAAATTAATTTGACTACGATATAAATTCGTTAATTAATTATTAATAAAAATATAAAATCACTATATTTGTGGGCGAGTCCCCTCTCGTCTATGCCCACAAACCGTCCAACTCTTCCGTGACGAACTCAAATCGGCCCATTTTTCTTTAGATATATAAGAGATAAGACGGTAGGCCCAAGCTTTTCAAGCAGAAGCCGGACCTAGGCCCAGCACCAAGACCCACCGAACCCTCGCAGTTTCGTCGCGCACACCAACTCGAGAGATGAGCACCGGCGGCGCGGACAAGCCCGGCAGTGGCGGCAGCGGCGGCGCGGTGAAGACGCCGTCGGACTTCCTCAAGTCCATCAGGGGCCGCCCCGTAGTCGTCAAGCTCAACTCCGGCGTCGACTACAGAGGTATCAATCACGCTTTTTCTCGCGTTTCCGCTACTCTGCCCAAACCCTAGAAGGCGGTCGTAAATCTTTGAACTCTGAGTTTCCGGGATGTCAGTGGGCAGACACTTAGCTGATTTCCGCGTTTTGGGGCGTTCGGTAAGGTAAACTGGGGTTGCTAGAAACACCCTGAATATCTAGTTTGGAAGCCTATGGTTACTCTTCTAGGATTTTGTATCTGTGATTTGGATGGGCGAGCATGGGGCAGTGTCGACTTGTTGTATGAATTGGTAATTTCTCACATATAATATCTTTGCGAACTTCAATCTTCACGAACCAAGGAGCACATTAGCACAGTGTTGCAATTGTAGAACTAGCCCGCGTTGTAGAATCAAACAAATGACTTTGAGGCTTTGCTAGTGAAAGCATATTTATTCTGGTTACAGAAAGGTTGTTGGGTGGCAAACTATCATGAAGTGTTGAAGTTTATATGAACATTTGAATATTGTAATGTGATTTGGGGAAACACAAAAGTAAGTCTAGCAAACAGAAGAACACAAACTAGGTCCTTTTGTCTGCAATGCTCAATGGAGGTTCCTGTAGGGTGTTAAAAAACATGGACTCCACAAGCTACCTGAAGCTCACCTTGAGCTCAAGTCTACACAACGATTCAGTATTTTTTCCAGTCAAGCTTGACCTGTTTTTTTAGAGCATACTTCTGTGTATTCTAATGTTCTCTTGTGCAGTATGCATTTACAAACTCAAAGCTGCCTAGAATCAACTCAGACGCATTCCCGTACACTAATCACAACTACTGATTAACTAAGGCAGTAATGCTTATCTCTGGCAAGAACTTCCTTGAGTTCATCTTTCCTGCATGACTACCATGGTCCACTGGCCTCTCTTAGCCTTCACTGCCATCAGCCATGTCCCTTTTATCCCCTGTCCATACCAGATTTCATTCAGATTTCTAATCAACTGATTTTGGAAACGAGTTTTACCAGAATGTTGTACATTTGGCACATCATACATATTGATATTTTGTGTAAATGTACAAATTGTTTCACTAGACATGGAACTTAAGAATCTAACGTGCAATATTGTTGCACTAATGGACCCTATATAAGCAGGCGATTACATGGGTGGGTACTCTTCATATCTTAGGACCTAAGCCGTATCATGTGGACCAGATTCTGAGGAATGGAGACCGAGTCCTCGTGCGAGCAACTGCATGTGGTTTACTTAAAGAACAAACTGAGAACCGTATACAGGATGGGAAGAACATGAATGTTGGTAGCCTCAGTGAGTGCTTTGCTTCACTCGTAATAGATATTAAATACTTCACTAAAATTGGTACATGCAAAGCTGCAATATTCAATTGTGTGTATGAGAATTTAATGTATCTTTTGATTACTGCATATTATGTGAGGTATCAAACAAGCAAATTCTTATTGACTTTTCATTTCCTGTTGCATGTTGCTTGACAAGCATCAAATCAAATGTATATAGAAAACAAATATATTAAAGCAAATATGTTACTATCCTGTGTTCTTGGCCTATTTCCCATTTGGTTGATTGTGGCTCTTCAATATAGGTTTCTTACGAAAACAAAAGGTTATATCAGGAACTTCACTCCTGTATCTTCCTTCACAAATTGAAATAAATTTGTGATCAAACCGGTTGATAACATTATTATCTTTACGAAAGTATTCCATTATCGTTTATTGCTGCTAAGGGCCAATAACATGATTCATTGCGGAAGAAGTACCTATATTGCTCCTGGAAGCAGTATGCTGTCCTCTTTTAGACCATCCATCCATTTTCCTATGTATGCACCTGCCAAGTTGCATACTGTCCATATTACCTGGCATGTCATAAAGTAATTTGTAGTACTCTGATGTTATTTAATATATCTTGGCTAACATATGTTAGCTAAAACATTTAATTGTTACTACCTAAGTACCTTTGTTTTGCAACGTTTGTCCTGTCTGCGTACCTAGTAGACTTGAAAGCTGAGTAACTTAAGATGAAATCAGATTGTTCTTGGTCTCATTGGATGGATGAACTGTTGATATATCCAATGAGATGAAATCAGATTGTTCTTTGGATGGATGGACTACTGATATATCCAATGAGTACTAGACATATATTTTTTTTTTAAAAAAAATTGAATAAGATAAGATGCTGTATGTGGACAGTGGGCCTAGTAAATAAACATTATGAAACAGAGGGAGTATTAGTCTGCAGTACCTTAGTCAACAACAATATATACATATTTTGTTGATTATGGGGCCGCTAGCGTTTTGGTTAAATGAAGAATTTGATAATTGCCATTATGTAGAAGATAGATCAATGAGACACATTTTAGTTTTCATTTATTCTGCAGCACTGCTGGTATTTACCAGTAAGATTGCGTGAGATGAACAAACTGACTAACTGTTAAAATGCAAAGCAAAGTGATGATTAAAGCTGTTGGATACCCTTACATGCACTGATTTATTGTTCAAGCTGGTAAGCTTGTTTTACAGTTTATACTTCTTTTAGGTCTCATTTTCTCACCAAAAGATTTGTTTGTGCCTACACGCTCTACAGTGTACAACCATAAAATTTATGAATTTTGGGCACTGCAATAATTCATCACTCTACTTGCTCTTATGCATATCATGCATGTAGCAAATTTCACTGTTGCATTTGCCATGGTGTAGACCTATATATGTTGAATCTTTTTAGTGAACATAATAGATTGCTGTTTTCCAGTGTTGGCATGTACATTTGGAGTTTATCTATCCTAAATCCATTTTATTTCTGCCATCTGGCCCTGGCATGTCTTTGTTTGATGATAATTAGTGCGCTATATGATATAAAATGCCGGCAAGGAAAAATAGCATTTCATGGATTTGATTGTTAGTTTTACTAATTTTCTTTTGTCCAAACTCTTGTGATAACCAGGTATATTGGCTTGTCTGGACGGTTATATGAACATCGCAATGGAGCAGACTGAGGAGTACGTGAATGGCCAGTTGAAGAACAAGTATGGTGATGCCTTCATAAGGGGCAACAACGGTACGACCTGGATTTCTAAACCCAATCTCTAAATGTCTCCTCCGCTGAGAAATGTTTCAATGTCTCCGTTTTATTTTCTGCTTGTGCGTTATACCCTGATGCTTGTTGCCCCAAATGCAGTATTGTACATCAGCACGTCGAAGCGGACCCTTACTGATGGTGCATAGACGGATTGGAGCCCTCTGTCCTCCCTTGTGTGTCGTGCAACTTCAAAGCCGTTGACTTTGGTTGCGCTCTGACTCTGATGCATCCTTTCAATCTCTGTACTTGCTGTCTCGGTGAAGTTGGGGACAGGGAAAATGTATCGCACGATTTCATGGGCTTGCCAGGTGCTATTTTGATGTAACTGACATTTATTCAGCTTCCCATGTATATGTGGTGTTGCTTTAGGGATATGGATAAGATATTGTGTTTGCAGCATCGCATTATGTTCTTTCATCGTTAATGGTCGGTATCAACTCGTCAATGTTGTGATCTGCTTTGAGTTTTGAACTCATATGGTTGATTTGATCGCTATAACGACCAGAAACAATTCTTAGGGTCTGTTTGGGAACGCAAGAATTGTAGAGAAACTTTACAGGTAGGAAAAAAGCAGGAATAGGGAAAATTTTCCGTGTTGCAAACAGTGCCTTGGCCCTTGGCACCACCCCAATGAGGAAGTCTCGCCGGCTGGTAGCCGTTCCGCCGCCACCAGCGGTGCCCTTGTCACCGCCCTGGCGCAGCACAGCACCCTGGCTCGCCGTGCTCTATCTGTTCATTTGTCGATGGACGAGCGCTATGGGCTATGGCGCGTCAGATGCAAAAGCTGGAAGACTGCCGTCAGGAGTGCTGCAGTGCTGCTTGGCTGTCCTGGTGCCCTCTCTGATCATGCTGTCTCTTTTCAGTCTCGTACGCCACTGCTGTCTGTGTAAAGGCGCACACTTTCTATCGTTTCCTTCTTTATTTATTCTTTTGTCAGTATGGAGATATAATAGAGTGTTTAATGCATGCTGATAAAGATCTATTTATTCGGGGGCCACTTTTTTTTTATGTGCAACGAGCATATATCTATCTTCCAAATACTTGTGGCCACAATTCGGTCTCGAGGGAGCCTCATACGGATAAGAAGCATTAGCCTATGAACAAACACATGCAAACCCTTCCCCTACGTGGCCACTAAATGTGCATTAGCCATCTATACTATATTTTTTTAAGAAAAACGAGCATATATCTATCTTCCAAATGTTTGTGGTCAAATACTTGCAGCACTTTTCAGCGAACCAATGCTGATGCTTATGCTGAAGTACTGTGAGAGAAAAATACCGTTGGTTCGCTGAAAAGTACTGCTGAAGTAGTGCAGCAGATCAGAGCTGGATTGTCCTTCATGTACTCCCCCTGAATTCATCGACCCCAGCACCTCCTGTACGGTCTTGGGAATTAATTCTTGCGACATCCCCGTTCGCGTGCCCTTAAACCCGGCTTGATCCGCTTCTTTTTTCATCCGGAACAGTATTTCCCTCTCACAGATTTCTCCAAGCGAACGGAGCCTTATGAGGAGTACAATGCATCACCCATTCACGTCCAACCATCTTCTTTCCTCCTGTCCTTTACCATATACTTCATCCGTCCCAAAATATCTGTCGTTTTCGTTTTTCGAGTAACAACTTTGAAAAATATATATTAAAAAATATTATTATTTATGGTATATAATTTGTATCATTGGAAAGATATTTGAATTTACTTTTTTAATAAATTTATTTGGAAATAGAAATGTTGCACGCATTTTTTACAAATCGAGTCAAACTTGCGGCATGAAAACTCAAAGCGACAGATAATTTGGGACAACTTGGGAGAGGGAGTATTTGGTTTGCCACGCCACCTAGCGAGCAACAGAAAATCCCATCATACTGTGCAGTGAGTGCATACCTACTTGGATATTTGCAGGGGCAGCAACTCACAACCAAATAAATACACACAAGTATGAGTGAATAGTGGTACAATCCCACATGATACCAGGAGTACATTCTTGGATACAGCATGCGTCAGCACAAAGATTTGAGCGTTTGGTTTGCGTCCAAAGGGTGCCACGCCACGCCACAACTTCAGCGCCGCAGTTGCGGCATGCGTTTGGGTCCGCTGCCCCATTTTGCGGCATGCCACAGCCTTGCCGTGGTCCGCTAGTGCATTTTGAGTGCCAAAACGTGCCGGAGGTGCGGCGACCAATTTCAGCGCCGCAGTTGTGGCACGGCCAAACGCTCGGTGCGGCAGTCTCTAGACACCATCCAAACGCTCCCGAACCAACCAATCGATCCAAGTAATTCAGATGTACAACCAAACAGTACACTGTCAAAGACAGAAGCATCCACTAGATAAAATTAAAGCACTAGATTTTCCGACATGGTTACCAGAGTTCAGAGTCTACAATTATCAGGTTCAACATTATGGCCATGAATTACTATAAGACCGAAGGAAATACAATATCATAAGTAAAAACGGGGTACACAAATGCGGGGTACATGGGCAAGCCAAGCCTATCGGCTCTTTCCCTCGGCTCAGACTTGCCTCCTACACAAACAAGTAAACACCTTCACCCTCCTCTCCTACCTCCCGTTGACTAACCTCCTCACCAATGCCGTGTGCGGCCTCCTCCCAATGGCCATTTAATCTACGAGGCGTTTTGTGTAGTGATAAAATCAAATGTTAGAAATGCCTAAGAATTAAAAAGGTCAAAAGTCCATCACACAGGCTGCTTGCCCTGGCAGTATTGTCCAAGTCATCAGCCAAAAACAAGATGACGTAGTAGAGCTTTAGATACCATCATGTGCTGGCACGGTTGTCGTTAACGAAGTGGGACTGATCATTCAGACATCCAGCTACCTATCTTCAGTGTTCATAGTTGCCCCCGTCCTATTTAGCAGTCTGCGCCACCGTGTCTTCCTTGAGCTCCGTGATAACCTCAAGAAGGTCCACTGGAGTTGCAGCAGGGTCCAGCTCATGGCAACCTTTTGGGGCATTGTTGCCTTCTTCACCGGTCAGAAGACGAGAAGGAACTCGATGCGAGAACTGGAACAGCTCTTCCTTTGGTATCCTCCTGACCTCCTTGGGATCCATGTGTCTGTGGAAGACAGCTTTGAATCCGGCAACCTTCAGCAATGGGATGACAGTCAGCCCTTGCTCCTCGGTGAAATCATCAATAACTTCTACTATCTCATACTTGTATATCACATCATCAGGCGTAAGCTCATTCCAATCCGGAGACCAGTTACGGTACAAGGCCCATGTATCCCCTTTCTGGGGAACAATCCTGATGATGCCACGGGGACCTTTAGTCCAGCTCACTTTGTGTGAAAATATGTTGACCGTTTTGCTGACCTGATATCTTCCGACCCTGAAATCACCACATGTCTTCTGGAAACCAGAGGCGACCCAGTTTATAGGTGCCAGTTCAATATTTGACTTTGAGTTGAGAAAACTCATGCGGATCCGGAAAGGCCTCATTGAAAGAACTTTCTGAACCATTACATATAGGCGAGGCATGCCATCCTCGCTGTCATATGTAGCCCATACTTGATCACTATCAAAAGCCTTCTCCGTTCGATCTTTATCAAAATCATGGAAGTCAGGGTCTGGGACATCAATTGACACAGGTACACGGCGCTGCTCTGGATTCTTGTCATCAGTAGCAGGCACTTGGATTTCCATGCTTCTTGAGTTGCATAGTTTGACTCCCTTGCCAGGTTTGTCAGAGAGGACACCATTGACCTTTATGTTGTTGTCACAAGGATATAGCTTTCCTTCAGATCCTCTTCTCTCTGCAAATCGTGAAGATGACGTGATGTTTAACTCCTGCAATTTTTCACAGACAGTTGCCTTGGCTTTCTCAAGAAGTAGACTTCGTGTATCAATCTGGGTAATCTCACCCAGAATATTTGCTCTTCTTCCACTAACTGCAGATCTAAACCTTTCCACTGAAGTACCATTGACCCGTCCCACATCAGTGAAAACAGCAGTTGGTTCTGTGCTTGCGGCAACTGTTTCTTTGTTATCACCACCATAATCCACAGTAGTGTAAGCATCATAATTATGCCTTCTCCGCTTTGAGAAGCGACCGCGCCTTGAAGCAGTTTTCTCATGGACATATGTATTGCCGCTTTCAGAATAGTTGTAGCTGTAGCTCTCATCATGCTTCCTTCTCTGTTTCTCCAAGGCCTGTGTACTATAAGCATTGGTACCAGCTGAAGGTGTTGTCTTGGAGTACTGATTCCACTGGAAGCCTTGATTGTTGTAGGAATCATAAGTATTATCTTGCTGGTACCCCCCATGCCCTGTCCCAGGGATGCTAGAAGTCCTGCTTGTTGAGCCATATGAATGCTTGGTCGAATTGTGGTTCTGCTGCGGCTGCGGCTGCTGCTTGGTTGACCAGGAGAATGATGAACTGCTTCCGTTGCAAGGGAACCCAGTCTCCACTGCCAAGAATGCATGATGGCAATTTGGGCACAGCAGGTTATGATTAAGATAAATTCTTAGGTACTCATACTGCATCCGGCAGTGGTTGCAAGATGTCCAGAATGTATCAACCCCAACAGGACGAGTAGTAGCCTCAGCTGTGGCTGCAGCGGCGGCAGCGGCATTCTTTCGAGCCCTCTTGTTTGCCTTCTTATCATAAGTATAGATGCCACTGGTTACGTTGACAACAGAATGGTTTCTTCGCTTCTCATCATAAACAACCTTCCTGCTACTATCTGACAACACACTCCATGCCTCAGAGATCAGTTTGAAGGCCTCCTCAGCACCAACTGACTTGTTCTTGTCTGGGTGCAGCAGCAAAGCTAGCTTCCTATATTGCTTCTTCACCTCCTCTTCATCTGCAAAGGCGCCTAAAGACAATATCCGATACCAGTCACTCTCTCCATCAATCTTGGACTCAGCTGCAAGATGAACTTCAAGCGTTGAGACCATCTGCAATATGCCTTCAAGTGTTGGGCAGAGATTCTGGGCCTTGAGTGCGTATTTCCGAGCACCCCTGATGTCACGGGCATGGAACTTGGTCTCAGCAACATTTTTGGCTTTTAGGGCCTCATCCATATTGTACTCCTCACTCATCTGCGCCTCTGGACTCATTGGCCAACAAAGTAACTTGAGCGGGAGCAGCGAAGCCCAAGATCAATAACTGGACAAGATTAAGTGTGCATCCAGATTAGAAATCTTCATTGCTTTGGCCTGCAGTTAAGTAAATCCAGGTTAGAAAATCTGAACGACAACATCAAAAATGAAAGAACACTATGACGTAACAGTATATACTACAAAACATAAAGATCCACTGAAATCAGCGACGGAGCCAGCGGTGGGGCTGGGGGGCTAGAGCCCCCCTACCGATCCTGGGCACGTGGAGCCCCCCTAAGCCCTCTTTTAAAATTTTATGCATATATGTATCAGGTAGGAGGGGCTAAGGTTAAGAGAAGATAAAAAAGCCTCTATTCTTTTGTTAAGTCCCTCCTAAATTTTTTTACGGCTTCGTCACTGACTGAAATGAGAAACCAACGAGCATACAAACAAGCACCGAAGAGTGAAGAGGTCCCAGAACAGTAAGCTATCAAGTTTGAACTAATCATTTCAGATCCAAAACAAGTTAGAAGTGAGCGCTTCACTTAAACCATACTTATCGCTAGTTCTATATCACGAAGAACTGACATTTCCCAGTATTAACTTCGGCTCGGACATAGCATGTGCTCCCATCAAACCACTACGCGGCACTGAGATTCACTTCACTAAATTCGGACCCCCGAGCATCCTTACGCCGCATTCACCCTTGATTTGCAGCTGCTAAGCGAAGCATATCAAGCAACTCCTCCAACAATACCCACAACAAAAAATCGTGTCTTTCATAGCAACAAATGGAACAAAAGATCCAAACTTTCTACACAAGCCCACAAATCTCAAACGCCACCCGCGATGAGAAATTTCGATATTTGGGACTCCAAATGTTGCGCTTCACAGTTTTGCCATGTGTAACGTGTCGCAAAAATAGGTCTCAATTTTCGTGTCATTTCGTGTATTTCCTCTATTTTCTCGTATCTCATTGTATTTGGCAACTGAAAAGATACTTTTGCCCTCCTGTGAATTTTGCACCGTGCGTACGTAATACTGGAGAGCCCGACGTTTCGTGTCGCCCTAACCTCTCGTCGTTACGCGCGATCCTGACCTCGACGCGCCGGCAGCCATGGACGGCCAGCCGCCCGACGCCCCAGGCGGCGGCCAGCCAACCAGCCAGACCAGGCGGCAGCGGCCACAACCAGCCTGCCCAGGCGGTACGTACGTAAGCAGGCAAACGAACAGAAGGGAGCAAATGTTCAGAAGGGCAAAAGCGTCGTTTCAAGTGCCACACATGTTTTAAGGCCTATTTTTGCAAAGTCCCCATTGCGAACGAGGAAACTGCAAAACGCAACGTTTGACATCCAAATTTCTCGACCGCAGTAGCATGAACAAAAAAAAAAAACCCAGCGAATGAAAAAAAAAACCCAGCGAAATAAACAAACAAGTGCCTAGGAGTAGAGGCACCTAACCAGTTCACAAGCATCTCCCCCAAAACCCAGCTAAAATCGAGCCAAGAAACGCCTCGATTCAAGGAAAAAGACAAGGAAGCGGACAGAGAGGGACGAGAGAAGATCGTGGCGCTGTGCGGACGGAGACCTACCCGCGGAGCTGTGTGGCGACCGCGCCGGAGCCGGTCGCGGGGACGCTGGGGCTGCAGAGGGCGGACGCCGCGCCGGAGCAGGTCGCGAGGACGCTGGGCCCCAGGCGGTGCTCGACTGGGCTGGGCGCGGTCTCCTCTCCGGGTTGCGGCGCGGTGAGCTTCGGCGGCGAGCGGAGGGAGGAGATGGGCTGCGGGCGGAGAGGCGAGCTCGGCCGCGGGGAAGAAGGGGCGGCCGCCGCCCTCTGCTGATGGATCGGGGACTCCCGACGAGACGCCCGCCAGATCTGGCGGCGGCAGACCGCGGCCGGCGGTGAGACGCACCTCAGAAGAAATTTTATTTCGGTGGAGGAGCGCTCGAAAAAACGAAGCTTTTTTTTTCCAAGTCAAAGCCTCCAAAATTTTGCTATACACAATGGCAATGTGCCGAGAAGGGTCATGTAGCTGCTGCTGCAGTAGGAGTAGAAAAAAAGTAGGTTAGGTCATGTGTGTCCTGTAAAAAGGGAAATAAATTATTCCATCTCTGTTTTCGTTTGCTCCAAAAGTTTCGAACTTTTGCCCCTATTCGGTGCCCCCAAGTTAATTCCGGCAACAGTGCAGCCCCAAACAACGGGTTCAGCCCTAACTCAGGGGCTTTCTTGGGATTTCCACCTCTTTTTTTCTCTCTCTCACAAAAAATACTTTTTGTATATAAAAGCAAAGAGGATGGTTGCCGAATTTATTTGGTGATTAGCGACTGATTACTGTTTTATTAGCTGGAGATTTGAGGCCGGCACAAGGGCACTCGATATGGGAAATGGCTCTAATGTCCTCCTGGCGGGCCCCACATCACTTCAGACATACACAAAGGCACCCATGAGGTAATTTGCTTGCGTACAGGTATGTGATATACTAGTCGTATACGCATGTACGTGACACTTTATTAGGGGCTATTTGTGTAAAATCACAGCAGTGGGGGTAACCTGGTGCTGGTGTTAGAACAACCAAATGCCAGGGACATATTAGGAATTTCCCATGCAATAATGCTTAGGGTTAAAATCACAACCACCAGCCAAAAAAAGGTTCCTCTCACTCCTCTCTTAACCCTAAATTTTTTTCCTCCACCGGAGAAGATACCTTGTGTACATATGGCTGTGTGAGAACCCCTTTTTCCCAAGTGTGGGACCCACTCCCCTTGTTACTAGTCTTTAAGCATTCCCTCTCTACATCATCACTCACCAGCACTTTTCTTTTTCTGTGCTGGTATATGAAGAAGGAAGGACAGGCCTGGTGCAAGCGGTAGAGTCTTACCGCGACCGGAAGGTTCTGTATTCGAGTCACGGTCTCCTCGTATTACACAGGCGAGGGTAAGGCTTGTCACTGACACCCTTCCCCAGACCCCGCACAGAGAGGGAGCTCTCTGCACTGGGTACTGGTATCTGGAGAAGGAATACAATAATAAAATAAACAGCACAAGCACAAAATATCTAGAGCAAGTACTAACACTGTTGACATTTCAGACAGAGTGATCCTGAAACTGGTTCATGCGTGATAATATAGATTATTTGTTTGAGCCTGCAAAAGAACATGAGCATTTGCCACATGAACTTGCAATAAACTGCAGCCTTGAGCTGAAGCTGCACCCAGTTCCAGAAGACAGCAGATGATATGGACGAACATAAGGGTAGCCTGCCCTGAAGATCTCCAGGTCCCTAGAGTCTGTAACAGAACGTTAATTAAGATCACATTTCAGAAGTAGCTGGACACACTAGAACCCAGAATGGAACAGCTAGTGAGGACTGTAATGATGTGCTGTTGCTGTTATGGACCTGCAGCAGCAAGATACTGTTGTTGCCCCTTAGGGATGAACTTGAAGAGTTAGAGCTGGAATTGCTGATGAGGGCTGCTCACCCAATGACCAAAAGGCGAAAAGTGCTCAAGAAAACTGTAGGAGATGGTTCAGAGATGCGGGTGACCAGGTGTAGAGAAATAGAACTGAGCAAGTAGGTCCTTCTCATCCAGTTCAAACATTTCAGTTGTTGGCCAATTAGCAGCCAGAGGCTGAATCTTAATATTACAGTGTACAGCTGTGGAACTAGTTTAGATTCTACATAGCCAGTGTAGAACAGCTGGGTAACTGATTGATCCTTCAACTGAATAGGAAGATCACACAGATCTCATGAGAAAATAAGATCACTTAGGTACATGTCACATTCAGAAGCTTAGGAAGAAAAAGGGATAGGAATCATCATTTTTCAGTCAGAGCTAATGCCAAGCAGGGTGTCTCTGAGGTTACTGTAGTACTTCTGCAAAGACCACGATGTTCATCAGCAGCTAGTAACGGCAATATGTATAAGAACAGAGATATGCCTAATTGCAAAATGCACCAGAACTTGTCCATTGTGTGTTCCAGCTTCAGAATGGAAACAGTTCAGAGGAACTGTACATACCTGGTAAGTTTGGATCTCCGATAACACAATTCGACAAGAGTGGAAGCGCTCCATGGTCCAAGTTGATGCTCAATGTAACAATCCTGATTCTTGTCTCTTTCATTGTTCCCAAGTACAGTTTATATACAACCAAACATACAGGAAAGCTATGCAGGACGCAAAAAGTACTGGTAACAAGTTGATACATCGCAAAAGAGAAACAACAAAATAACAACTAGAGCTTTTAGATTTGGCAGAATCATAGAAGATTCTATTATGCACACAAAAGAAAATTACAGTAGAGCCGGAGCTGAATGGACATGTATGTCTTAGTACAAAGCCTTTATTACAGAATTCATGGTCCAAGCTTGAACTACAGCCTGGCTATTCAACACATGAGGCGTGTAAATTTATATTTGGGAACAGCAGTTCGTGTGGTAAAACCTCAAATGATTATATACAGGCAAACTTTAATTTTGTGTGTATATGACACATAAATGCAAAATTTATGGTACATGGAACAACAAGAGGAAATGATATATCCTATCCGTGGAAGTTTCATGTGCGGTTTGAACTATAGAGGTGAGTATAAACCCTTTTGGTTCTGTAAACGACCATGAGGCTTAAGCCAGCTCCAACAACACAGAACGCTGACATCATCAGTGAGCTGACAAAAAAGCAGACAGCTCCTTCACACTTCAGTGGTCCACTGCAAGAAAACCCATGTTGTGAAGCAATCTTGGAGATGTCAATGCTGTTATCTGATGGCGCTGTGCTTGTTTCTCAGCTTCATAGTCATACAAATTACTAGCAATAAGGCCTGAGAAGATGAGTGACCCTGTGGGGTTTGCTACTGTGAGGAAGTTGTACATTGCACCAAAGTGCTTTACGCCAAAAAGTTCAGAGACAGCAGCTGGCACAATAGCCCAATGAGCTCCATATCCGAGTCCAACCAGGAAGGTTCCGATGTACATAGTTCCAGGCCAAGCCATTGCAAAGAGGAAATGCCCAACAGCCATCAGGATCTGAGCAATTACCAGCGCTATGTGCCTTGGGTATGTGTGTTCCCTGATTAGAAGAACAGCAAATCAAGATATTAACAGTTCTGAAACTTGATATGCACAAAGGAATAATTCAAGCTTTATCAAACCTAAACAATAGTTACAAGGTGAACAAATTAACTGAAAGTAGAAGAAATTGCAATTTACATAAAATTATTGAGTTGCATGCACCGACCAGTTCAATGCAAAAGCTAGCTGATGGGGAAAGACGGACAATTCATTCATACTTCCATGTTCCAAATGTTAACATACTGATATCCAGAATAACTGAATCGAAGTAAAGCACATCAGCCTAGACTTAACAAAATAGAAAAAGCTTTTCGTATTGGTGAAAAAATTATGATGTATGTTGTCTCAACATAGCAGGTCCCAAGCCCTGTTAAAGGAGGAGGGTTGTGATAGGTGTGGCGAGCCAACGTTAAATCTAGCCATTCTAATGGAGATGAAACCCGAAAGAAAACCGTTTGAGCGTAACCCTCTTAGCGACGCGCCATATCGGAACCCGGGTATGGTGTTAAATGAGCAAGGGCCGGGTCGTCACCCCCGTGACGCGCCGTGTCGCGATCTGGGCACGGTGTCAAGTGAGCAAGGATCGGGTCGTCGCATCCTCAGTGGCGCGCTACATCGGCTCCCGGGTGTAGTGAAAAATGAGCAAAGGTCTTCACATCTGAGTCGACGGGTGCGAAGGGTAAAGAAGCTAGTCGAACCAACTAGGATCCGTTTAGATAGTTGGAATGTAGGGTCGCTTACAGGTAAATTAAGAGAATTAGTTGATACCGCGACTAGGAGACGTGTAAATATATTATGCGTTCAAGAGACTAAATGGAAGGGTCAGAAAGCGAAGGAGGTGGACAATACAGGTTTCAAGCTTTGGTACACAGGGACAGTCGCGAATAGAAATGGAGTAGGAGTTTTGATTGATAAGAGCCTCAAGAATAGTGTGGTGGGAGTGAGAAAGCAAGGAGATAGGATTATCTTAGTCAAGCTTGTCATTGGTGATATGGTCTTGAACGTAATTAGTGCGTATACCCCCCAAGTAGGCCTCGACGAGAGTGCTAAGAGACAGTTCTGAGAAGACTTAGATGGCCTGATTAGAGTTGTACCTAGTAGTGAGAAGCTTTTTATAGGAGAAGATTTTAATGGGCATGTAGGTACTACAAGCGCAGGTTTCGAGGCAGTTTATGGAGGTTTTGGGTATGGTAGTAGGAATCAGGAGGGGGAGGAAGTTCTAGACTTCGCGGTAGCTTTTGACCTGATGATAGCCAACACTTTCTTTAGAAAGAGAGAATCTCATCTAGTAACCTTCAGTAGCGGACAACACTCTAGCCATATTGACTTTGTCCTCGCAAGAAGAAATGACAAACGAGCATGCTTGGGTTGCAAGGTGATACCAGGGGAGTGTGTTGTTTCTCAATATAAGCTTTTGGTGGCAGACTTTCGTTTTCAGGTGCGTGCCCGTAGGGATAAACAAGCTAAGATTGAAAGAACAAAGTGATGGAAACTGAAAGGGGAGACGTCAGAGGTATTCAGGGAAAGGGTTATCAAAGAGGGCTCTTGGAAGGAAGAAGATGACATAAACAACATGTGGGAGAAGATGGCAACCAACATTCAGAAGGTGGCCTCAGAGGTGTGTGGAGTAACCAAAGGAAGTGGAGACGAGACTAAAAATACTTGGTGGTGGAATAAGGAAGTCCAAAGGGCTATTAAGGAGAAGAAAAAATGCTATAGACGCTTGTATCATGATAGGAGTGTGGACAACATAGAGAAGTACAAAGTGACAAAGAAGACTGCAAAGCGAGCTGTAATTGTGGCAAATGGTAGAGCGTACGAGGATCTTTACCAACATTTGAGTACGAAGGAATGAGAGAATGACATTTATAGGATGGCTAGGGTTCGTGAGAGAAAGATAAGGGACTTCAACCTAGTTAAGTGCATTAAGAATGAAAGGGAACATCTCTTGGTGAAGGAGGATGAGATCCGACATCGATGGCAAGAGTATTTTAATAAATTGTTCAATGGTGAGAATACGGACACAACCTTTCAGTTAGATGACTCTTTTGATGACACCAATAGGCGCTTTGTGCGGAGAATCTAAGAATTTGAGGTCAGAGAGGCATTGAAAAGGATGAAAGGAGGTAAGGCGATGAGACCGGTTGGTATCCCAATCGAGGTGTGGATATGCCTTGGGGACATAGCTATAGTATAGCTAACCAAGCTGTTTAACCATATTTTTCGATCGAACAAGATGCCTGACGAGTAGAGGAGAAGTATATTGGTACCGATCTACAAGAATAAAGGGGATATTCAAAGTTGTACTAATTACCGGGAAATTAAGTTGATGAGCCATACTATGAAGCTATGGGAGAGAGTTATCGAGCATCGCTTGAGAGCAATAACGCGGGTCTCTATGAACCAATTTGGTTTCATGCCCGGAAGGTCAACCATGGAAGCCATTTTCTTAATAAGACAAGTTATGGAGCGGTGTAGGGAGATGAAAAAGGACCTACACATAGTTTTTATTGACTTAGAGAAGGCTTATGATAGAATACCAATGAATGTTATGTGGTGGGCTTTGGACAAACATAAAGTACCAACGAAGTACGTCGGGCTCATTAAGGACATGTACAACAATGTTGTGACTAGTGTTCGAACAAGTGATGGAGACACGGATGACTTCCCGATTAGGATAGGACTACATCAAGGGTCAGCTTTGAGCCCTTATCTATTTGCCTTAGTGATGGATGAGGTCACAAGGGACATACAAGGGGACATCCCTTGGTGTATGCTTTCCGCAGACGATGTAGTGCTAGTTGATGAAAGTCGGACAGGAATGAATCAGAAACTGGAGTTATGGCGGGAGACTTTGGAGTCCAAAGGTTTTAGAATCAGTAGAACTAAAACTGAGTATATGAGATGTGACTTCGGCACTACTATTCGGGAGGAGGAAGATATTAGTTTGGAAGGTCAAGTAGTGCCTAGGAAGGATACCTTTCGATATTTAGGATCAATGCTACAGAGAGACGGGATATTGATGAAGATGTTAGCCATAGAACCAAAGCAGGGTGGATGAAGTGGCGCCAAGCATCTGGTGTCCTATGTGACAAAAGGGTACCACAGAAGCTAAAAGGCAAGTTTTATAGGACGACGATTAAACCTGCTATGTTGTATGGTGCAGAATATTGGCCTACGAAAAGACGACATGTTCAACAGATAAGTGTCGCGGAAATGCGTATGTTGCGTTGGATTTGAGGTCATACAGGAAGGGATCGAGTTCGGAACGATGATATACGTGATCGATTAGGGGTAGCACCAATTGAACAAAAGCTTGTCCAACACCGGTTGAGATGGTTTGGACATGTCCAACGGAGACCTCCAGAGGCACCGGTGCGTAGTGGAATCCTAAGTCAGGATAGTAACGTGAAGAGAGGCAGAGGAAGACCGAAGTTGACTTGGGTAGAGGCAATAAAAAGAGACTTGAAATGATGGAATATATCCAAAGACTTAGCCTTAGATAGGAGTGCTTGAAAAACAGCTATTCACGTGCCTGAACCTTGATTGCTTCTGTTGGGTTTCAACTCTAGCCTACCCCAACTTGTTTGGAACTTAAAGGCTTTGTTGTTGTTGTTGTTGTTGACAATAACTGGTTGCTACCTTTTCTCAATTTCAAGTTGTTATTCATAAAGAAATTGTGCCGTGGAGTTTTTTTTTTTAAATTCAGAAGTAGGCTGTTTCTATGTTTCTGTTGTAGCAGAAACTCTCCCTCATTCCTTCCTTCTCCTGCTTGGTTGTCAAAATAGTCTAGCCATACTTCCTCAACCTAACTTTGTGTTGGTTGGCAAATGGGAATGATGCAATGCAGTCATTTTGCTATAGTTGCATTTTTTGTTCATATTTTACCATCATCTTACATCTGTAAATCTATCCACTTTTGCATTGTATGTGTTCAGGTTTGCAGTATATAGCAGCATGGGCTTCTCAAATTACAATTGACAGACTAATCCCGTTGCTATCTGCATACCAACTTATGTGGAGAACATGCCACACACATACCAAATTATGTGGAGAACATGTGGAGTTTTCTACTCTCTGCTAGCAAATATTATGAAACTGTGTAGTCATATGGCTTTATTTTCTGCGGCTAATTGTAATGTTTGACTGTTGTTTATTCAGATGTGTGTTATTATCTATGTTGGGACCAACGGCGAGACATTCTTCAACACAACTGCACTTGTTACATGCATCCAAAACTTCCCCAAGAGCAGAGGTCCAACAGTGGGTATTATGAAAGGATTTGCGGGCCTTAGCAGTGCAATCTTGACACAACTGTATGCAGTAATGCACACACCCGACCATGCAACACCTGTATTCATGGTTGCAGTCGGTCCATCATTGGTTGCCATTGGCCTGATGTTTATTATTAGGCCTGTTGGAGGTCACCGCCAGGTGCGTCCATCCGACAAGAACAGATTCTTGTTCATCTACATTATCTGCTTGCTCCTCGCCTCATATCTTGTCGGCGTCATGCTAGTCCAAGATTTCATGCAACTGAGTGACAATGTGGTTAATTTTCTCACTGTGGTTCTACTCATACTTCTTGTTTTACCAATCGTGATCCCTATGACCTTGACACTATCATCCAAAACACAACATCCAATTGAAGAGGCTCTCCTTTCTGAACCATCAAAAGGAGAGACAAGCACTTCACAAGAGAAAGAGGATCAACCAGAGGTCTTTTTAAGTGAGGTGGAAGAGGAGAAGCCTAAGGACATTGATTCATTACCTCCATCCGAAAGGAGAAAGAGGATCGCAGAGTTGCAGACCAAGTTAGTGCAAGCTGCAGCAAGGGGTGGGGTTAGAATCCGGAGGCGATCACGCCGAGGGGAAAACTTCACCCTGATGCAGGCATTGGTGAAAGCTGATTTTTGGCTTATTTGGTGGTCGCTCCTACTTGGATCAGGATCAGGTCTGACAGTGATCGACAATCTGGGTCAGATGAGCCAGGCTGTTGGGTTCAAAGATGCGCATATTTTTGTGTCATTGACGAGCATATGGAATTTCCTTGGTCGTGTTGGAGGTGGCTACTTCTCTGAGATTATTGTCAGGTATTGACACTGACATATCCACCACTGTTTGTAATTGGAAAAACGGTCTGCCATTGTTGTTTAAAGGGACAGACCCAGTGCCGGAGGCTCCCACATGAGTGGGGTCTGGGGAAGGGATAAACCGAGACAAGCCTTTCCCCCGCAAAATCTACGGAGAGGCTGCTTCGAACCCACGACCCGGTGACTCAATGAGACAGCTTTCACCACTGCAACCCGTTACTGTCGATGTATATAATTCATAATGGTTATTCCTGCAACTGTTAAAATTACAAAAACGCTGTGCACATGGCCCAACATTAAAAACGAATATACCCTCAGCAGTACAGTCATGTGATTTGATTGGTCAATTTCAGAAGTAAACTAAACGTGCTTAGAAAAGTCATCATTGCACTTGATCTGATCTACGATCCAGTCGTTCCTCAGCTGGTTCAGTCCAGCTGTTTAATTTTAATCATCAGGTCACATCTTAGGCCCACCTACTTGGCAATTACATAAACAAATGAGCAGTTCACAACACAAATAGAAACCGATCGAGTTTTGTCACTGGGGAACAGAACAATTTGACAGCCAACAAGCAATGGCGGACCCAGCGGGTAGTCCAGGTAGGCCCGGGACTACCCGCCGCCGGGCAGCTCGCCAAGGACTCCAGGGCCGCATCCATGGCCGCCCGTGGCCGACCTCCTTCCACCCCCTCCGGCCGGGGACGAGGCTGCAGCCGCAGCAATGGGAAGGGAATCAGAGCCGATGGACGAGCCGGGGTGGCCGCAACCGCTGTGCCTGCGCCGGAGGGGTTCGGAGTTGGGAGATCAGGAGCTCGAGATGGAGTTCGTCCATGCGGTGGCGGCAGTGGATGGAGGCACTGGGGAGAGGAGAGGGTTCGGGGATGGGCGGAGCGGTTGCGGCATGTGGTTGCGGTGCTGAGGGGGTGGGATTTATGGACGCGGAGGCGAGGGGAGGAGGAAGGGCCAGGTCGTGGAGCTCGCTGTCAATGGCGGCCGCGATTCGGTTGCGCGGGAGAGTGGGTCAGGGCGCGAGCGACTGCGTTGGGCGTAGTGCGGTGGACGGCTGGACGCGGTAGCGGGAGGGGGCTGGCTCCGCGCGGTGCTCGGTCCGCGGACTTGGTCGCGTGGGGCGGCCTCGTCGCACGGGCGCCGACGATGGCGGAGGCGACAGCGAGAGGTAGGGGAAGAGCCTAACAGGTAGGCCCGCTGGACAGTGACTGAGCGAGAGAAGGGCTTGGGCTGATTGGATCTATAGTCACTTAACTTTTTTAGATTTTATTGCAACTTTTTTTAGTGAGTGAACTTTTTTAGATTTTATTGCAATTTTTTTGGTCAGCGAATTTTTTCAGATTTTATGTGTTGAAAAAATTTGATTAGGACTACCCTCGTTTCAAATCCTGGGTCCGCCACTGCCAACAAGTTGACTACTTGTGCTGTAATTTGGTAGTAACTCCTGTAATCTTCAGATTTCATGACCAAGAGCAGTTAATTCCTCCTAAATAAAAAGGTCAAACCGAACCGTTCTACTGTTCATAAGACGAACAACCATAGAACGGAGCAAAGGATTCACATCCCATGATAAACAAGGATAGAGCAAAAGACGAACTCACCATCCAGAGGGGCAGCGCCGGCGCCTGCCTGGTGACGATGAGCCAGAGCCAGCCGTAACCGAGGAAGTTCTGCGCGGAGCCGATGAGCAGCATCGCCCACGACGGCAGCACGGCCGAGAGCGAGCCGGCGAGGAAGCCGACGCAGTCGCCGAGGTCCTTGGCGACGCCGAGCGCGGCCACCTGGCGCTGGTTGTAGCCCAGCGCGGCCTTGATGACCGGCGAGATGCTGCCGAAGAGGTACCCGATGCCGGCCATGGACTGCAGCCACATTGCGGCGACGAACACGAGCCACCTGTTCGTGGAGAAGGCCCGCAGCCTGTCCCCATCGGACTGGCCACGGAATCACCAGCAAGCAAAAGATGGGATTTTGGTGCTGGAATTTGGGGGTCGGGCTTCGATCCTAGAGCTTGACAAGCACCAGCGAGATTGCCAAATGGACGAAAACGTTGCGGATTTGGAGCCGAGAAAAGGAGGCGGCTTTGGATTGCGGGAAGCAAGGAATACACACTTAGCTGCAGAAAGAGCTCAATGCTGCCCCAACAGACTTATGATATGAGCGAGCAATGCTAATTGGACTGCTTTAGCGAAAAACAAGGAAGGATTAATCCGCTGGAAAAGAGTTGGCTCTGATTATGAAATGCAAACAGTCGGCGCAGAGATGACGTGGATCGGAAAGGGTAGAGCTTTACAGGCTTGAACGCCAGAAACCGGTTTCCGAAATTCCGAAAAAGGGGAAGGTAGGAACGAGAGGAGCAGCTAGGAATAGGACACCACCCCCTGCTGAACAAACGGTAATGTGAATGATGAGGGGCCTTTTACCGGTAATGTGAATGATGAGGGGCCTTTTACCTGTGTGTGTGCCGTTATAAAAGATGGTCATGGCTTACATGCCATTAAAAAGTTTGAACACATCTATGTGTCATAACACTTTACTTTTTTATCTCCCGAGCAATTCCGTTTACCTTCTGTTTGATTTTTACCGTTTGCCAACCCTGACACGTGGACCCAGTCAGTGAAAACGTCCAAAATGCCCTTCTGTCAAGGCGTAAACTGCTCTCTATATTTTTCCCCATCGACATCTTCTTCCGACCGCGCCCCTTCCCATAGCGGCGACCGTGCTCCCTCAAGCCGCGCACCCCTTCTACCTCTCCCTCCTGACTCCATCCCTCCCCACAGCCGGCACCGTTCTCCCTCTCTCCCGAGCCCGTCCCGCTCCCTCCTCCCCCGAGCTCCTTCCCCGGCGGCGGCTGTGCTCGTACCTCCCCCGAGATGCTCCATGGGCGGAAGCGCTCCCCTGGCGGCCGGCGCGCCCTCCTCCTCCATCTCCTCCTCCGGCGACCGTGGTGGTCGGATCCCGCCGATGGTGGCCGGATCCTCGCCCGCGGCGGCCGGATCCGCCGTTGGTGGACGGATCCGCGACCATGCTAGCCGGATCCGCGCGGCGGCGCATCTGGATCGACCAACGGCGGCGGCGGATCGAGAAACCCGGCGGCGGCGCATATGGATCGACCAACGATGGCAGAGGGTCGAGCAACCCGACGGTGCGGCAACGTGGCCCGCGTAGGGGTGCATGTGGTCGTGCGACCATCGTGCGTGTCGGTCGCGGTGGGCGGGGCGGTGGAATCACTGGGTGCTGTCGGTGGGCGCGCCGGCGATGGAGGCTCGAGGCAATGGCGGCTAGGCTCGCCGAAACCTCGACGTCCATGAGGCATTGGCCGCGCCGCCCGGTGTCGGTCGTTTGCGCCGGCCGGCGATGGAGGCTCGAGGCAGGGCGAGCGACTAAACTCGCCCGACCGACGTCCCGCGAGGAGGTTGCGCCCCAACCTGGCGCCCGCGTGGCGGCTCGCCCCCCCGCCGCCCGCCACTGGTGCACGCGGGGCTCCTTGACCCCGACGCAAGGTGGAGGACGGGACGAAGACGACCGACGGAGGAAACAAAGAAGGGCACGGTCAAGAAGCAACGTCACGGTATTTGGGACTTTTTTCAACGCAGATTGACACCGTTAGATGGAAAAGTGGACGGAATGGCTTGAGAGGCAAAAAAAAAAAGAGAGAGTAAAGTGTCATGACACATAAGTATGGATGAAAACGGTACGCATATTTATTCGATCGTTCGTTTGACCGAACAAATATGAACACTTATCTGGATAGTTACTCGGATATCCATAATTTTTTTGGATACGGATAATAAAACGGATATCTTAGGCGGATATCAAATACGAATGTAATATCATCGATATCCGGCGGATATCGGATAATCCGGTTAAGTATCGGATATATCCGGATATTATTCAAACGGATATTATTCAAACGACCTTGGATGGAGAAATGATCAAAATAAAAATTGTAGATCTCAAAAAGTTATGAAACTTTATTGTTTACAACTTTTTCATTTGAAATCATTTAGTGCTTCAAAATACTATTTGAATTTCAATTTCGAAATAGTTAAAGAACGTCTATTTCTCTTTTTAATCTTTGGCTAAAACTTGTAACTAGTTTTTCTCCCTCGTACAAACTTCAAATTTGATAATTTTGTTTTCTAAAATTTTCTAAAATTATGTTCTATCAATTTATTGTGTTCTTATAGCTATTATTGTGTTCATCTTTTTATGTGACTGTATTCTATCTATTTGAATTTTGAATTTCAAAAAATAGCAACTTCAAACGTCATTTGCAAACATTAAATGACTTCAGCTGAAAAAGTCATGAACATAAAAGTTATAAAATTCATCAAGATCTACAACTTTTATTTTGGCCATTTGTTCATCCGAGATTGTGGTAGTGACATTGTTCACAAAATTTACATCTCTCTCGTAGTTTCATAAACTATAAGAGAGATGTGTGAGATTCGTGAATAATGTTACCACCACTATATCGGATGAACAAATGACTAAAATAAAAATTGTAGATCTCAGAAATTTATGAAACTTTATAGTTGAATTTTTTTTTATTTGAAATCATCTTGTGAAGGAAAACTACGTTTAAATTTCTCAAATTTGAAATTTGGATTTTTCAAACGACCTCAGAATCTCAGATGGAGAAACAACCAAAATGAAAGTTTTAGATCCCAAAAAGTTATGAAACTTTGTTGATTACAACATTTTCATTTGAATTTATTTAGGGCCTCAAACAATAATTTTTTGCTTTTTTTGTTTTTTTTGTCTCGAATTGTGATTTTTGGAATTAGACCAAAATATTACTTTTTATCCAAACGGCCCAATCCTCTATAGCCCTAGCTAAGCTAGCTGGCCTATATATAAGTTCCCACTTGATATATATATGCTGCTTTTACTCAATATCTGAATAGATATTTGTATCCGACCTTCTTCGAATCCGATTCATACCGTATTCGATACTCATTATTCGTATCCGTAACCGAGTCAATCCGTATTCGTATATGTATCCGAACGCTATCCGTGTCCGAATCTGAATCCGAATAGAAATATGAAAACAAATATAATATGAGTGATATCCGTTCGTATCCGATCCGTTTTCATCCCTTCGATTTTTTTATAGCACACATGCCGTGACCATCTTTTATAACGGTAGACAGTTAAAAGTCTCAATGATGAGCGATGAGAGCCAGGGGGTGCCGGTCTCGGTCCACGGCTCCACGCAACCCTGAATGGACGAGAGATATATACACTGCTGAGTGTTCATAGAACCCGTCCGTTTTCACTCTCATCGCGATCTTTCAGAGTTTTACTTTCAACGGGAATAACGAGCTTCTCTGTAGCCCCTCCTTTTAGATTTCTCAAGCTAAGATCCATTAGCATTAAAAATTAGCTACCTAATACTTCCTCCATTCTAAATTATAAATTACTTTGATTTTTTTGGTTCATCTATTTTGCTATATATCTAGACATATTGTTATATCTAGATGTATAATAAAATAGATATACTAAAAAAGTCAAAGTGACTTATAATTTGGAACGGATGGGGTAGTTAATAGCTGCTAACTTTTAGCTAGCTAAATTTTTAAGGAGGGGTTGTTTGAATCTACCTGCTAATAGGTGGTTAGATAGTGAATTGAAGGCGCAAATGAACTATTAGTGTCTATTAGCAAATTTAAACTTGTTAATGAATCTAATACTACCTCCGTTCCATTTTATCTGGCGTACACGCATATAAAGATTTAAACTTTAAAAACTCTGACAAATAATTAGGCTAATAATCTTTAACTATTATAATACAAACTTTATATAATTAGATTTATAAGGAATTATACTATGATTATAAGTTTATAAGCATAAATAATATAATATAAAGCAAATGAACGGTCAAAGTATAATCTAGGAGACCGTGTCATTCTAACTTGTGCCAGATAAAATAAAACGGATGGAGTAGTTAACAGCCCTCAGCTAATAATTAGTAGGTTTATTGACAAGTCTGTTTGAATTCACTAGTACTAATTTTAGCTACTAATTTCTAGTGCTAATGGTTCAAACAAGATCCTAATTATACTTCGATCCCTACGTGATGTATGCTAGTCGTTTTAGATTTTTTTTAGCATCACTTATAACTGTTATTATACCTTACATTAAAATCACGTGTAGCCCCTTTCATCGCATCAATCAGGACAGGACGCTGGACGTATCACATCGTTTGTATTTTCATGAATTATGAGACAAATATCTATTGAAAAAATATTGCATGATTTGTGCAGTACCTTTTTTTTGAAACGGATACAATACCTTTTGAGCCACTATCAACTAATAAAACAGGTCCGCCCTTAAGGTCATACTGCAACATACACAATGAGCAGGATTATCACATGATGGTCAAACCCTCTCTAAGACCATGATGTGATTCTTTAAGCCAAAGACTATTTGTTGTTTGCTAATGGCATGCATAAATGCTGCCAAGTACCTTTTGATTTGTGCTGTCTTAGAAAAGCCTAGCATTGACGCTGAAGTTGAGCAACACATGATAGGGGCTAGATCCCCCGACGCAGCAGAGCAAGGTCTAAACAACGAGGCCGACCAGTAGATCGACGAGGATGATACACAATGAGCATGGCCTAACATTACTGGATTATCACATGATGGTCAAACCCTCTCTAAGACGATGGTGTGATTCTTTAAGCCAAAGACTATTTGTTGTTTGCTAATGGCATGCATAAATGTTGCCAAGTACCTTTTGATTTGTGCTGTCTTAGGAAAGCCTAGCATTGACGCTGAAGTTGAGCAACATATGATAGGGGCTAGATCCCCCGAGGCCACATACGACCTAGATACGCAGCGGAGCAAGGTCTAAACAACGAGGCCGACCAGTAGGTCGACGAGGATGATAAGGTGCTCCTTCTTCGCTTGAAAAATCCATGAACACCTTCCGAGAAGACTTGTCGGCGAGATGCACAACGGAGGTGCCCTAGGATCGGCAAGGTCACTTAGAACACCGGCAAATCTTGTAGAGAGATATACTCGACAACAGGGGCCGATGTTGGAAGAGCTTCATCTAGAAGATAAAAATGAGGCAGATTGATTTTGACGATTGGATAGATGGATCTCTCAATCGTCAGTGATCCTCTTATACAAATAGAGAGGGGAAGATCTTATCCCACTAGGAATCTCATTCCACACGTAATTTACAAGTTTCATATAAAATCATATGAGTTTTCAAAGGAAAAACATAAAATTGGACTCAGACTACCAAAACCGGCTCATGCTAGTTTCCAAAACCCCTGGGCAAGTTTAAACAGTAAAGGTGGAGGCTGCTAAAACCGGCCGCCTAGGCCAGTTTTCCCTTAGTGTTGCCAAAGCCTGCCGAAATGGCCTAGGCCGAGTTTTCCCGAAAATTTCCAAATGGTCCCATTTTAATCCAATTTTAATCCTTTTTGTTTCCACGTGTTTTTCCAATCCATTTTCGACCTTAATTTCTGATCATATTTTGATTGCTAACACCTAGTACTCATTTATGTCATTAATTAGCTAGTTGAACCCTATCTTATGATCAGATAGATTGGGCAGATGCCATCAGTACATCTGAAGTTCTCAACACTAAAAATGTGTTTGTATTATGGGATTATGCTAAGTGATATTTTTCCTGTTGATATGTTTAGCTGCCCATATCAACGGCTATAAACAAACAAGAGAAATATACCAATCAGCCTTGGCTCTCAGCAATTTGCAGGCAGGCTACTTGCCTTGTCCTTTTTTTGTCCCCACCCTTTTCAGTCTTTGATTTGAGAACAGCTAACATGTGACCTTTCAGAGAGAGAACAATTAAGACCCAAGAATAAAGGTAAAAAGATATTATCAACTATGCATTTTATATCCAGGACAGCTTCCTAGCTTTATTTATTATATTTTGTTTGACAAATCCGGCTGGTTACCCTAAACATGCGTTCTTATAATTTATATAAAGATAGGGATTTGGTCTAAAAAAGAAAGCAAATTGTTGTTAAATCATTCCTTGATAGAAAGAATTCATTAGATGCCCAACATGTGCCTGATCTTAGAGAAACACCTTTTAATGAAAAAAATTAATTGCTGCTAGTTCTGCATTTTTTGTTTCCTTGCTCCTTTTTTTTTTGTCCCTATGAGTCCCCAATAGAGAGGAGTGAACACAAATAAATTTGCTCCCAAATAAAGAGCATAACTTTGTTTTCATGCGGTTAGAATGATGTCCACATCCTCCTAATCTTGAAAAGAAGATGTGCATGGATTTGGTGACAAAATGTTAAAGACTGAGAAAACTCAAAACTATTAGATTAGACATCGCATGCACTGGTGCACGTATAGTTGACAGGAAGCAAACAACTTGTGAGGTCTGTAATGATTTGACGTGATGATTGATTAGGATACAAAAACCACGTGATTCTTCCGCTCAAAAAAGAAGCTACAAAATATCTGTCCCTACTACTGCGACGACGAAAAATACAAAATACAGTACAAAAAAATTGGTCATGAAATGAGAAAAACAAATTGAGGCCCGCGGTTTTATTTTTATGTCATGTCCTTTTCGGACCGACAACAATATTATCTTGTCCTAGACTCTCTCAATTAATTTGCAGGTTTTTACATTGCTGATTGATAGTATAATTAATAAATAAATATATCTTCGTTGCCTTTTGCCTTTGGTCGTGGTCACGCGTTAGCTGTACGAAACTGATAGGCATTAAGACCAAGTTGACAAACTAAAATGTTGTTATTATTAGTACAATGTATGACGAGCTCAATTCACTTGATTGTGCCTTATCCTCCTGCCGCTCCTATTTTGGAGGAGAAACAAAAAAAAAAAGATAAATAGATTAGTACTACTAGAAAAGAAGAATGTCTGTGCATATCTCATAGACAGTAAGCAAGATATTCAGAAATAGACATGAATTTGAAGATGATGTCCAGAACATCAACATGAATCGGAAGCAAAAGCTTGCCGGAGGTTGCAACGCCACCAGCTGACCAGCAAACCAATGATTGATCCAGTGGTGGATCTGAATTGCGAGTACTGCGGAAGGACGATCCGGCAGCATGATAATAATATGAGCACAGAACAAATGGATCCGCAATTTCGACTGCTGCTAAAAGGCCTAAATGATTTGTGAACCAATAACATCAAAGCTTCGCATCTCACCACTGTCCATATGTATCTTGGCAAAGGATAAGTAAAGAACAAATGCTATCAATGGGTTTCATCCGCTGCACAAAATCTGCACTCTGTGTACCTCCATGCATGCCTACCACATTCAGCCATTCAGCAAGTCATCTCCATCTAAAGAACAGTACTTCTCATCAACAACCAAGTCCCTTGGCTTTATGGTGCACAGGTGTGGAGCACAGAAACGATCGACGGACATGGTAAGGCCAAGTAGAGACGTGACGTGCCTATGGACCGGGAGCGGTAAAGGATGGACGTGAGACTTGGACCAAGGGACCAAGATGGCCGGAAGACTGAACGTGGGTGGTTGACACTTGGGGACATCAACAAGTAAGAGCACATGAGGAGGAGTAGACTATGTTGACCAAGTCAAGACGGCGGTTGATCAAGTCAAGTGAAGGCGCAAGAGGACTTGGTGATCAAGCGGTGGAGGATGATGGTGACATGTGTCGAGATCGTGGAGGAGGCGTAGCGGATATGCTTCTCCAGGGGGTTTGGGGGTCTGGGGCTCAAAACCACTGATGGACAATTTTCGAGTTTGGGCCTCAAAATCCGGTTGAAGTTCCGATGGGAACGCGAGGAGGACATGGTGTCATCATGAAGCTTGTATCAAGGCGAAGCAAAGTCATGAAGAGCCCATGTCCATCGGATGCTTGGATCTCAAGTTTGACCATTTTGCCCCTGGGTTAAGTGGTTCAGCCAAAATATCTAAGGGCATGTTAGGAGTTGTGTAATAGCTTTGTAAATAAGAGGTGGGCTGCTCCTAACCATCCCATCTCTCCCGTTGTCATTCTCTAGGTTTTCCCGGTCTCTAGTTTCCTAGTTTACGGATGTTGAGATCCACAGCACGGGGGATTGATAGTCTTTGTGTGTTTATTAATCTTTCCTCTGTAAGAACTAGATTTGGTTGACCTTTCAGCAATAAACAATCATGTTTTCTGATATTTGAGTCTATGTTCTTGCTTTGAGTTGGTTTTGGTTTATCTTCTCCGGTTCCCCTCCCTTCTCCGTTTCTTTAGATTTTGAGTTCCTACGGTTTTGGAGCTTGTTTTGAGGGTTTGGATATGTGCAAGGACCCTAGATGAACATATCGGTTAAGTGATTTGGTCAGATTCATCTCGAGCACGAAAATCTACCCTTGGGAGGAAATTTGAGAAAACCCCAACCTCTTTGATGGATTTTTAGATCTGCATCCATTCAGGATCTTCTAGGTGTTGATCTCTTGGGAATATATCCACAACACCCATAGAAACATCCCTGTAAAATTTGAAGTCCATCGGAGTTCGTTTGAATCGTTTTTTACTGTTGGAGGATTTTCGCGGGATGCTAGAAACTGCTGAACCGGCCTAGCCGGATTGTGTTGCAGCAGTCTGGCGATGTTGCAGAACCGGACCAGCCGTGTTGCAAAGCCGGCTTAGCCGATTTGACTTGCGGTGTTGCAATATTGGCTTGGCCGTGTTGTGTTGCAAAGCGGCCTAGCCGGATTTCTAGGGTTTGCAACAACGTCTTGTGTGTTTTGGAGTTCTGTTGGTCCGTTTCAAGATCCGCTTGTTGCAAGGGTTTTCAGTCGTGCCCAGGAAGGTTCTTAACTCTCTAGTTACCCGTTGGCTTTGAGTTGGACTCTTGCTTCATCGTGAATGATATTGAGAGCTCTGTTTCGGGTTCTGGTGTTGCGTGTTGGTTTTCCGCTGTTGTGGTTTCCTGTTGTGTTCTTTGGTCTTCACCAAAAACATCTAGCCACCAGTTGACTCGAAGGCATCACTGTTGAGAGGTTTGGTGTTTCGTAGGGTGATTTTCGGACCACAACTATTTCGGAAGAAATTTTGAATTGACTCCCATTCAACTCCTCTGGTCTCCTTTCTCGGTCCTTCATTTTTTAATTAGTAGGAAGCGATGTGTAAATATTTACTTGGAAGTGAATGAAAATAAGAAGAAACAATAGGGGAAAAAAGGTAGCCTATGTGCCAATCTACTACTCCAATTCCTCTTGGGCTAATTGGAGAATAGAGAGCAGTTGTAGATCTTTGCGGATCACCTCCCGAAACAGTGGTTCTTACAACGCAACTTTACAGATAGACTTAACTTTGTGTATATACAATCATATATGTAACTTTTTGGGTGGGGTGAAGAATATTAAGGCACATAAAACAGTAGCATGAGGATTTTCCTTCTTCTATCTATCTATATAAAAATTTCATGCGCGCACAGACCGATATAGATGACCCTAAACCCACTTGGTCCTGTGAACAATGATGAGGCTCAAGCCGGCTCCAATAATGCACAGCAATGACATAATCAGAGAGCTGACAAAGAAGCAAACAGACCCTTCACACCTAAGCGGTCCATCAGCAAAAAAACCTGCACTGTGAAGCAACCTTGGAGACGCCAATGCCATGAACTGACGACGTTGGTGAGCTTGTTTCTCAGCTTCATAATCATACAGGGTACTGGTAATAAGGCCTGAGAAGATAAGGGATCCTGTGGGGTTTGCTAGAGCGAGAAAATTGTACATTGCACCAAAGTGTTTTATGCCGAAAAGTTCAGAGACAGCAGCTGGCACAATGGCCCAATGAGCTCCATATCCGAGTCCAACCAGGAAGGTCCCGATATACATGGTTCCAGGCCAAGCCATAGCAAAGAGGAAATGTGCAGTAGCAATCAGGATCTGAGAAATTGCTAGTGCTATGTGCCTTGGATATGCATGTTGCCTGATTAAAAAGAAGAGATAGCTAGTCAGGGTGAAAACAAATACACAGAAAAAGTGACTGAAAGTGAATTGTATATAATCAAATCGTAATGTCTTAGCTTAGTGTTGATACCTGACGATGATCTCAGAGAAGTAGCCACCACCAACACGACCAAGGAAGTCCCATATGCTCGTCAATGACACGAAGATATGCACATCTTTGAATCCAACAGCCTGGCTCATCTGACCCAGATTGTCATCACTGTCAACCCTGATCCTGACCCAAGTAAAAATGACATCCAGATAAGCCAAAAATCAGCCTTCCCCAGTGCCTCCATCATGGTGAAGTTCTCCCCCAGGTGTGATCTCCTGTTCCTCCTTTCAGATGGAGGCAATGCTGCGTCAATGTCCCCAAACTTGTCATGCTTCCCTCTCCTGTCAATGGTTCAGATTCAGATAGGAGGGCCTCTCCAATCGGATACTCAGCTTTCGACATTAGCGTCAAGGTCACAGGGATCGCGATCGGCGAAACAAGAAGGACGAACAGAATCACAGTGAGAAAAACTACCATATCGTCAGACAGTTGCAGGAAATCTTGGACTAGCTTGACACCGGCAAGATACGAGGCGAGAAGCAGGCATATGGTGTAGATGAACACGAAGCTATTCTTGTCAGATGGACGCGCCTGTAGGTAACCTCCAACTGGCCTGATAACACATCATAGCAATGGCAACCAGCGATGGACCAACAGCGATCATCAAGGTAAGTGAAGCCTGGTCTGTTGTGTGCATTACTGTGTAGATTTGTGTCAGAATAGCGCTGGTTAGGCCCAGGAATCCTTTCAGGATGCCCACCATTGGGCCCCTGCTCCTCGGGAAGTTCTGGACGCATGTCACGAGCGAAGCTGTGTTGAAGTATGTGGCGTTGTTGTTTCCAACGAATATGAGAACGCACATCTGAATAACAAAACAATGAAGAATCATATGTTAGGTTCCATATATCTTTGCTTCGCTCATTTGAACGTGGTGAAATGAACACTTAAAAAACATTAAAGGTTCCCAATTTTGTAAGGAATCATGGATAGCGGTGGATTGTATTGCTCGAGTTTAATTATCAGAAGCTCATGCCTGTACCATTTTTTCCTCTCTTGATTTTCTAACGTGCAAACATGACAATTCAGAAGTAGATGGCTTCATTAAACAAAGCAAAAGCAAGCAAGGTATGAATTGGATGAATTATGTAAATCTCATCTAGGAAAACATAAATTTATTTAAAAGTAGTATCCAAGCTAACTCAGGGATAAAAAACCAGGGGAGATGCAAGGAATATGAAAACAAAACAGGATTTGCTGATTCTCTCCATCAAATCCTATGCTCAAGCGAACAGGACTCCAGCCAGTGGTTGGCGCTCGTAAGTCGTAAGTAGCAACCTAGCAGCCCCGGTTGGATCCCTCGTGGGGACGAATTGTTAGGCTAGGTTGAAAAATATCCCTCATTGACAACCTAAAGTTGGTTCTGTACTACCAGGGTTCAGGTGGTTTTGGTCTGAGTTTTTTTCTTTTTAATGAAATGTTGTGGTCAACGCCAAGGTCGCTCCAGCGCCGACAGCTCAGAGTAAGACTAAGAAACGTGTTTCTTTCGCTGATCCAGTCGCCTCTGTCCTAAGGGAGCCCCCTGAAGTTGCATGTGAGAACATAAAGTCCCCCATTATTTTGCAAGATTCTATCATCCTGTCTACTTCATGTTGCTTGCCCATAGTTGACCCGATGCTTGATGAATTTATACTATGTGCCTCTCATGCAGCTGCACGGGAGAAGTACATGCGCCCCAACAGCATCAGGGCAGAGGAGATCAGGAAGGAACTAGAGCAGAACACGGTAGCAGCAAAGAACCTGGAGGCTACGGTCAACAAGGAGCTCGCACTGCACCTGACTGTAAGTCTCGACAAATCCCCTACAGTCCAGCAAGTTTCATCTCAGTCGACTAGAGTGTTGGGGTTGGGGTCCAATTATCATGAACAAGGGACGCACTCAAGAGAGGAAATAATTGCAACTAATGAAGTCGTCCCATCTGTTGAGGCAAGCCCGGTCACTAGTCTTAGTTTAAATTTTGCCAATCTAACAGAAGTGACAGAAACCATTGAGCCCAATGTAGTTACAGAGGAATGTAACCAGCTCTTACCATCAGCTAATCCATCACCAAGAATAGGCCTGAACCAAGAACAGAATAGTGTGGGTTGAGATCACGTAGGGCAGCACACATCACAGGGCAGTCAAGACATAATTGACCCTATGAATGTGTTTTTGCATTCTGTCACAAACCATATTGAACAACCTTTGCTCCCAGATCCAGTACAGGTTGAGGCTAGCCAAATAGAACTATTAGAGGACGTTGCGATGTCCGAGTTCACACAAAGGAAAAGTAGTCGGCTTGCCAATAAGGCGAAATCTAGAGTTGGTAAAGACACTCTCACGGTAGCATAGGACCTACTCATTAAAAAGCTAGGAGATCTAACCCCACGCCAAGATGATGCCAATGAAGTTAACATTGAAAGTTTTTCACAGCATCTCAACAACCCTCTCAACAAGGCAGAGATGGACACCATCCAGGACCTGATTGAGCATGACGCGAAGCTGGAGAAGAAGACTGGCAAGAACAAGGTTGCTGCGAAGAAGATGAGAGCGGCCTGAGGCGAGGGGCCTTGGCCGCAGTAGGGCCGGTTTCTCCAATGACAGCCCTATCTACCAGAAGGAGTAGCTTCGTGCGAAGTTGGGCCCTGCGTGGCCGTCATGGGGTATCAGTGCCCATGTATCTTAATGATTTAGGACCTTTCATGCCTGCTGGCCATGTTGCCTTTGGCATCAGACTTATTCAGACTTGCAATTTGGGTGTGGGAATTGTTGGGGCCTGCAGGCTTTGTTGCCTTCGGCCAACCTTGAAGACTGTAAGGGACCTGCTGGTGGTGTTGCCTTCGGTCCATGTGAGTCCAAGACTATGTTCAGCTAATTCAAGACTTTGTTTCACTACTTCAACAGTCAATAGTGGTGCTACTGTGTTAAATGGCGCAAAAAGATTATTCAATACTGTTGGAACGTTAGAGGGCTCAATGATGAAGCAAAGAGAGCAAGCGTGCGTAATTTAATTACATCCTCTGGTGCAACAATAGTATGCCTCAAGGAAACTAAAATTGAGAACTAGAACCAGCAATTGTTGAATGAATCAGTCGGCCAGGATTTGGCATCAAACTGTGCCATTCTTCCTGCGGTAGGAACTGCGGGGGGAATTTTATTGGCGGCATCTGAGAGATTTTTCAAGCTAACACCCACACAGGTGACAGCACACTCGGTGTCCGCAAAGATCACCATGTTGGAAGAGAACGTTTCTTGGTGCATAACTGGAGTTTACGGGCCACAGACAGACCCAGTCAAGATCGCATTCATGCAAGAAATATCGGACCTCAAGCAACATATGATGGACCAGTGGCTAATGCTTGGAGATTTCAATTTAATCTATCGAGTGGAAGACAAGAACAACAACAGAATTAATATTCCAATGCTGAATAGATTCCAAAACACAATTGACAACCTCCGGTTGGCGCCACTGGAACTTTTTGGAAGGCGATTTACCTGGTGCAATGATCAGCAAAACCCAACAATGACAAAGATAGACCATTTCCTTGCTACGACGGAGTGGCTAGAAATGTTTCCGTGGACAGACCTACAGGCCCTGACATCCTTGGGTTCAGACCACTGCCCACTCTTTCTACGAGGAGATATGTCTTTCGAGTTCTACCGAGGTTTCCATTTCGAGGCGTATTGGGTCAATATGCCGGGCTTTTTGGAAAAAGTTCATACAACATGGGAGCAGCCGATAAACACGTAGAACGCATTGCTCAAACTGCATGTCAAATTGCTGCGCACAGCAAGAGCTCTGAAAATTTGGAGGAGAGCAAAGTTCAGCAACTATAAATTGCAGGCATACATACTGCAGATTGTCCTGCTAGAGCTTGAAAAGGCCCAAGAGAGGCGACCATTGACGGTGGAGGAAGTAGCGTTCAAAAAACTCCTCAAGGCAAGATCAGTTGGGATGGTGGCGGTGCAGAAGGCGAAGGCCAGGCGACACTCCCGATTAACTTGGATCTGGGAGGGAGATTCAAACACATGCCTATTCCACATCTATGCAAACGCAAGAAGAAAAAAGACGTACATAAGTGCATTGCACACTGAGGATGGGATAGCAACTACACAGCAGGATAAAATCAAAGTGGCGATGGATTATTTCAGTAAAGCAGTGGGAACTAGCATGGTGAGATCACGGCGTATAAACTGGAGTGCTTTGGGGTACTCAGCTTTCAATCTAGATGATTTGGATGTGCCATTCACAATTCAAGAGCTCTCCCAAATTATCAAATCCTACCTTCTGAAAAGGCCCCGGGGCCGGATGGTTTCATTGGGGTGTTCTACAAATAATGTTGGGAGATAATCAAACATGATCTATATGAGGTCGTGATGGGTTTCTACAATCACAAGACTTCCAAAATGCACTTGTTCAACGAGGCTAATATAGTGTTGCTACCAAAAAAACAAGACCCACTCAATATTGCGGATTATAGACCGATTAGCTTAATTAATAGCCTCTCGAAGATCATTACAAAGTTGCTTGCAACAAGATTGGCACCCGTATGAATGAGTTGGTCTCACAGGCACAAAATGCTTTCATCAAAAAAAGATGTATACATGATAATTTTCTGTATGTGCAGAGGGTGATCCGGTTCTTGCATAAGAAAAAACAACCGGCTCTATTCATCAAATTGGATATCTCAAAGGCGTTTGATTCCATAGGATGGCAATATCTGTTGGACGTTCTAACAGCTTTGGGTTTCAGTACCAAGTGGTGCAAATGGATATCCTCCATCCTTGGATCGTCTTCTTCCAGAATCCTTATCAATGGTAGACCAAGTCAGAACATCAAACATGCAAAGGGATTGAGGCAAGGGGACCCCCTGTCCCCATTACTCTTTATAATTGCAATTGACCCACTGCAAAGAATCATCGAGCAGGTGGCCCAGCAGGGCTTATTACAACCGGTACTCCCAAAGCAAGCAAAATTATGGTGCTCTCTTTACGCAGATGATGCAGCCCTATTTACAAACCCAACACCGACTAAGTTGGCAAGATTACAGAAAATATTATCTGTTTTTGGTGAGTGCTCCGGACTAAAAGTGAACCTATCCAAAACGGAAATTTTTCCAATTAGAATGCAAGCCAATATGATTCATGCAATTGTTCAAAACTTCCCGAGCAAGATCAGCAGCTTTCCGGGAAAGTACCTAGGGCTCCCTTTTCATACCAGAAAGCTAAGAAGGATAGAGGTACAACCTTTAATAGACAAGCGGCCTGTTCGTTTGGGCTGATTTGGCTTATAAGCCATGGCTGAAAATACTGTTGGTTGGTTTAGTGTAAGAGAAAAATATTGTTCATTGGCTGATAAGCCATGGCTTATAAGCCAGATACGAGCAAGCCAGATTGGTGCAAGACTACCCGGATGGAAAGAAAAATTCCTATCTTCTTCAGAAAAAGAGATATTGGTTAAAACTGTGCTGTCAAGTTTACCCATATGTTACCTAACCGTGTTCCATGCACAAAAAATGGCTTATAAAGAGAATTGATAGAATCAGAAGGAGTTTTTTTGTGGAGAGGAGAAAGTCCGGACAAAGTTAGTGGTGGACATTCCTTGCTCAACTGGCCAACAACGTGCCTTCCAAAGACAGAAGGGGGCCTGGGAATTTTAGACCTGGAAAGGTTCAGTAGAGCTCTCAGACTAAGATGGCTGTGGTTCAAATGGAAACAAAAACAAAGGGCATGGAACAACTTGGAAATCCCGTGTGACAAGGTAGACCGAGACCTTTTCTATGTGTCAACTGTGGTGACAATGGGGGATGGAAACACGGTCCCTTTTTGGTCCTCTAACTGGATTAACGGCTCCATGGCAAAGTTGATTGCTCCTTTGCTGTTTGAAAAGATGAGAAGAAAGAAAATTACAGTTCGGTAGGCGCTAACTAGTAACAAGTGGATTGATCATATTTATCCTCCGACATCGCAGGAAGAAGTGAGACAATTTGTGCGGCTCTGGGATGAGTTACAGGGAGTTGTTCTCAATGAGGCGATACAAGATGATATTACTTGGTGATGGACTGCAGATGGCGTCTATACCACACAAAGTGCTTATCAGATACAGTTTGTGGGAGTTTACAACAGGATTAAGATAACTCCAATTTGGAAGGCTAAAGCAGAGTATAAATGTCATTTCTTTGCTTAGACTTTGATGCACAAGAAAATCCTAACTGCAAATAATCTACTCAAACGGGGGTGGACTGAAGACACAGAATGCAAGCTGTGTGATAATGATCTGGAAACACCAGCCCACCTTTGCAAAGATTGCCCATTCACCAAGAAGGTATGGGGCATTATTAAGCAATGGTTCAATCTATCGGTGTTGGATACAGTGAGCGAAGTAGGATCAATCTATTCCTTTTGGTTGAGATGACGGCGTAAAATTGATAAGAACCATAGAAAGGAAGTGGATGGAATTCTAATCTACTTCTGGTGGAATATATGGAAAGAGCAAAATAGAAGGATTTTCCAACAGCAAAACCTACCACCGATACAAGTGGCTTCCCTATGTAAGGATGATATCACACAATATTGCTTAGCGATGGCAACACAAGATCAGGGGACTCAATCAGAATAGAAGTTTAGTACCTCTGCTCACGTTTCTTCCTTCTCCTTTGTTGTGGTTTCCTGCCCCTTCCATCAGCCGACTAGTTGCAATGCTGTGAGTACTTTGATTTTCAAGGAGTCGTTTTTTGTTTCTTTGTAGTTGTTAGTTGGGGAGAGGGACAGACAAGTCGCCTAGTGAAAGCTATCAGGCTTGTAATTCCCTTGTATAGGTTTTATTTTTCTCTTTTTATTGTCTAATAAAACTTGCGGCAAAGTTTTTGCCGTTCTTTCTAAAAAAAATATTGTGGGGGTGGTCATCCCCACCGACCGAGTTTTTTTTAAAAAAAAAACTATCCTCAAACTTTTTAGGGTTCCTTGCTTTGTTCTGCCCAATTCGAGTTGGCACTTTGGCTTCATCTTCTCCAACTCTAAAGAGATCACTGTGCATGTGCGCATCCAACACAGAAAGTTAAACTTGATAGTAGTACATGATTTGCGTGAGATCACTAAGTGCTAATCAGGCATTGAACTCAGCCACTTATGTGAGTCAATAGTTTAGAATACGGTTTCCACCATGTGTACTGAATTTACTATATGTGAGTCACATAAAGTGCTTTTGATCACATTGACAACAACAATATAGCAGGAGACAAAACTATGATGATCTACTAGTTACCCCATAAGCAGACCGAGACAGACAGCTCTCTACTAGCACACAACATAAGAACTGTGTTTGGATGGATTAGGAATAGTTGTTAGTCATGGCTAAGAAATAGCCATCTAAAAGTTAGCCAACTAGTTGTTAGCCTATACATGTTTGGATCATGGGCTAATAACATAGGAAGAGAGAGGAGAGAGAATATGAGATATATCACTTTTAGCCTCTGACAGTTGGTTTTAAAGGACTAGTGAACTATCAACTATAGTGGGTTTTGGCTAACCTTTAGCTCACCCATTAGTCCTCTTGTTTGGATCCCTAAGAGCTAAACTTTAGCAATTTGTTAACTCATGGGATCCAATAAGACCCTAACATCTCCGATGCTAAATTTCAGGATGGTAACAATTTGAATATGGACAAATAAAGGTAGCAGGGGTTAGCTGTCCCTGTAGGTGGTTGGACGGAGCGTGGTAGCACAACCGTAAAAAAAGGAGATTTGTATATGATCCCCACATAAGTGATCGACAAAGACGACCTAAATAATAGTTGAAAGGAATGCACATCTATGTGGGTTAGTCAATTTGAGAAGCAAGCATCTGATTATAGAACTCATAAATCATCATCACTATTATTCCCGTTCAGACTTTAGACAGACCATTCTAACATAAGTTGCATCGTCTCATCATTAGGGTTTTCGGACCGAGAGGTAGCATCACTTCTGAAGAATTAACCATTTTGAGCACAACAAGGAAGAAAGCTTAAGAATTTTTGTTCATTATTAACATGCTCCTCGTATATGAGGTGGACTTGCTTTTACCAATCTTAACGGTTGTCCCCGAGGAATGGAGCAATTTGGCAGACAACAAAATTGACAGCCTGCGCTGTAATTTAGAAACACGTCTCGTATCCAAAGTTCAATTTTAAAAAAGTAATAGATCCTCATAACACTAGCTTATTGATGAATTAATAAACAAAAAATAGAGTGATCATCAGCCAATGAATAATAAAGCAGTAATGATATATAAAAGATTCCATTTTTCATCAAACAGCAACCAAAAAAAGGACCAACGCAACACAAGCAGAGGATGCATGCAACCAAAAAAGAACCAACACAAGCAGAGGATGTCACTCACCATACAGAGGTGCAGCGGCGGCGCCTGCCTGGTGACGATGAGCCAGAGCCTGCCGTAGCCGAGGAGGTTCTGCGCCGCGCCCATGAGGAGCATCGCCCACGCCGGCAGCGCAGCCGAGAGCGTGCCGGCGACGACGCCGACGTAGCCCCCGATGTTCTTGGCGACGGCCAGCGCGGCCACCTGCCGCTGGTTGTACCCGAGGCTGGCCTTAAGCACCGGCGAGATGGCGCCGAAGAGGTAGCCGATGCCGGCCATGGACTGCACCCACATTGCAGCCACCAACACCAGCCATCGGTTCCTGCAGAAGGCCCTCAGCCTCTCCGCGAGCTTCCTCATGGGATATGGGAATGACCCTGCGCCTGCGTTTGTTACAAAAGGATGTTTTTTTTTTCGCTCTGTCGACTGTCTTTATGCTTGCTGGAGCTGGGGCGAGACTTCCAATATGAAGGTGTGAAGCACGCAATGCAATTGGCTGACAAGCTAGCTTATGAAATGATATATTAAATAAATAAATAAATAAATGCTAAATTATGCATAGAGCAAAAATAATCTACAAGCTGATGCACGCGTAATATTGCGACATTGCGACGTGTCCTGTTGGTGACCTATGCAAACAGTTGTATCCTTTGTGTTGAAGGTGAATAAATAGACCGCGATTAATAAGAAGTCTTCTGTCCTTTTTTATAAAGGAATAACATCTAGCATCATCATCCCTTATAACTATGAGAATCAGATCACCTATTACATTAACTTAAAACAAAACCAATATAGTATCCACCTCAAAGTTCAATTCTACATAGCTAATGTTTCTAGCACACGATAAACTTAGAAGATTTGCTCCCTGTTTTGTTCATGCTATTGTAGCAGCGCCTAATGGTGAAGCTAGTGTGTTCCCCTAAATAGGAGCAGCAGAAAAATTTTTAGACGACAATTGTTAAAACTTAAAAAAAAATCATTTCCTTTCTTGTAAGGCATATATTGTCTAACAGATGGTAGCACCTCCTTAATAATACTATACTAGCAATGTATTTTATTTGCCCCCATGTTTGTAACCATCCATTAAAAAATCAAGAATATTTAATGAAGGTCGTGACCTAGAACCAAATAAATTGTTTGCCAAAAGAATTTAGCATAGGTACAATCAAAGAAGAGGTGTTTCATCTCTACAACAAAACATGCGATTTGTTCTCGCTCCAATTCTTTCTTGGTAAATTATCTTAGGTTAAATCACTCCTCTCTTTAGGAACCACAAAAAAATAGTTTTTAGTGGTATCATTAAATGCCAAATTTCCTATAAGACTGATGTAATTTACTATGAAATAATAAATATTTTTCAAAATCCAAAAAAGGTATCCCTTTCTTCTCATAAATTATTTTTTTGTAATTCTTGCTACGAGATTATTCCACTCTAACAACTTATTCCCTATTTCCCTATTAAAGCCCGTCTAAAAGAGTGCTAAAAAACTTATTCCCTTTCTTCTAAATTCTTAATATAATGATACGTAGCTCTCCAACGTTTTCATGGGAAAACGTAGAAATTTCACAGGAATTGACATAAATTATTTCAGTTTAAGTTTATAGAAAAACACATAGAAATAAAAATCTCGTGTTCCAAATATAATTAAGTAACCCTCAGGAATAAATCCCTGCCTCCTCCGCTATTCGGTTACTATAGCAACTGTGGCATACACTGTTTATTGTACTATGTTAATCACTGCTCGCACTGTACAACCACTGCTGTTTATTTACTGTAGTGACTTTTTTTTTCTGCTCCCCGTCTGCGCCCACCCGCGCTAGCAGAATCGTGAAAAAAAGTTACCACCGACTTAAATAAAAGGTACTCCATGTGGAGACTCTGGAGCCCGCAGCAAAATAAATGGTTCGGAGAAGAATAGCAAAACACAATTTTTTCTAAAGTTAAACGATAACAAAATAATCTATGGTCTCAACATCAATACAGAAGTGCGCGTGTCTAGTTAATCTTGCAAGTGTTTTTTTGATGGTCGCAAGAAATACCAGGTATAAAAGTGCCCCCATCCTCCAGCACGCAATCCCATCCCCGAATCAGAAAATTAAACTGTCCCCTAAAATCTCAGCCATTTTTCCGGCACCTGAAGTGTAGGAAGAGTGTAAAATTTTACATCAGGCCAGAGTTATTTGCTTTTTCTTTTCGGTATCAATATGACTAGAACAGTCGAAATGATCGATAGCTGGTTTTGCCAGTATCAGGCATTTCGGCAGATAGACCTTAATACAATTGATATTATTGCCATAGACACCATCAACAAGTTTTTTTTTTATTCAAGCTGGCTGATAAGTCGGCTGAAGCTGTTTTATTGTGAAAGAAAAATACTGTAGATTCTAGCTGATAAGTTGAAGCGAACAGGGCCTTAACAACTACCTCTGCGTATATAATACGCGCCACGTGCACAGGTGAGTTTGCCCTGCCGTTATTATATATGTTATCATCAAAACTAAACAATAACAATTATTCCGTTCAGTCCGTCTATATGGTATGGTTATCACAAAAGATGTCCAACTCTGATTTGCTCTCATGCCACAGCTTTTTTTTAAAGATCTACAGTATCAAACAAGAACTCTCATTCCCTGGTTGCTTAAGGAGGAAGCAAGGTATTTTCGCGCCAACCACGCATCAATCTTTCATTTTCCTGCGTCGGTGTCGGTTTGCATGGGTAACATTGGATCGGACTCATGAGGCTCTGTGCGGTGAGCACCGCCCCCGCCCGGCGGTTGGTGCTTGTAACACCTCGGTGTTAAGCATGCATTAACATTTTGCAAATCATGGGCATAATCATTATTATGCATGCATACGCATGACATGAAATATAGAATGGAAACATACTAATGAAACATGTATGTGGCATAGTTTTGTTTTACTAGATTGGGTGCTACGTTTGTTTTGCCATGTGTGCATGAAACGTGTGAAACGTGACTATGAAACAAATGTAACATTTCAATTGTTTTTCATTGTTTCAGTACATACAGTGCTTGATTCTTGTGTGACCAATATGTGATGTGGCTAATAATTCTCTTAAACAACTTAGTGACACCTAGAATGTCATTTGAAACAATGTTCATGTTGATCATATTGCCTAATTACACTTCCAAGTAATAGTTTGACTTGTGTTGACCCCTGGAGCTCTGTTGTTTGACTGTTTAAGAAGTACAGCTTAGAGTGTTTGCATGTCTGAGCAACCTAAAACAAAGTTGTAGCAAATTATATACGTAACAAATTTTGTTTAGAGGTCAAGTCATGAAAACATGCACAACATGCTCAAAAAGTTCCCACAAGTCAGTTTTGGGGGCAATTTGGTGACTTAGAATTTTTCTAAGTCTTGGGACTGATTTTCAGTTTCATGTACCGATGTTTGGAGCCCTGTATCTCCCTAACCAGGCCGAACCAGCTCAAGTTTCAATTGGAAAAGTTGTAGTCCTCACTTAGATCTCCAACTTTATCAACTACGCCAGGAGCCAGATCAGCACGGTTTAGAAGATATGGATCGATGTTTTTGCTCTGTCAGTCGGCCGTTGGGCTCTGAAACGAAAATTTCAGGCGGGCCAGCTGGCCGACATCGTCAGGCCGCGGCGGCCAAGTGGTGGCCGTACGCCGGCGCTGCCCCCGCCAGTCAGGCAGTTGCTGCCACGACATTGCCACGCGCCCGACGGCTCGCTTATTTGCTTCGTCCACGCCTCCTCACCTCGCCAGTCTGCCAGAAGCAAAGCACCGCGCCTTCGCCATTGCCGAGCAGCGCCGCCGTCGTGCAGCTCCTCCGCTGGCCAGCCACTGTGTAATCGCTCGCACGCATAGAAGCGCCCTGCACTGATCTACTCGCTCGAGCTCTCCGCAGTTGTGTTCGTGACTAGGTGAGGGCCCATTTGTCGATCCTGTAACCTCCGCCCTGACCGGCGCCTCGCCGGAGTGCGAGCTCGCCGTGGAACTTGCGGACCAGCGCTCTTCCATGATCTTTTTTTTTCTTCTACGTCATCTTCTCCATCATGTGTAGTTGTTCTAGTGAAGATGTTTCCGACAATGCCGTTCCGGTCGAGCCAAAACACGGCCGCGCACCGCCGTGCGCCATGGCCGCACCGTTGACCTCATGTGGCCGCACTCCACCACTTCACCGCATCCATTAGGAGTAACGTAGGGAGGTCCGCCATGGTCCTTGGATTGCTATGCGCGTTTTAGCCGGGCATTTAGCGCCAGGGTTCGCCGGAGCTCCGCCGGGCACCATGGCCGAGCCGCCGTCGCCATGGCCGACGCACCTAGAGGCCGATAGAGTCTAGGTTTAGGAGGTCAATCGACGCGGGAGGTCGAGGCGTACACGGAGGTACCCTCCTCGTCGCCGAAAAATCTCACCGCCGGTGATGCTTCGGCCGAGCAGCGTAGCGCAGCGTCGCTCCCCTGTTTTGGTGCCGATGACATGCGGGCCCTCCTGTTTTGTGGGTCCCGAGCGTCAGTGACTCAGCTTCTGAAAGCTAGTGCATTTGTTCAGATTTGAATGCTGTTTTGTGAATTTTGTATCTCCATTTTGGTAGATTCAAATGGTGTGATTCTAATTTTTGTAGTATCACAGTGAAGTCTAGTATTTAGTAAAAATATTACATGAACACTTGAAGTGGAAATTTTGGATGAATTAAATAGGAACTTGAAAGGTGTTTTTAAATGCATACAAACTTGTTTAAATTATATCTTGAGTTTCTGTACTCCAAAAATTATGAAATTTTGTGGGTAAGCTATTCTTGCTTAGTAGAAGCTCTGGTAAAAAATTTAGAGTCATTGCATGTATGGTTTTTGAGTTATAGATTTTCCTTTCATCATTGATTGATACTTGTGTGAATTTTTGTAAATTATCTAGAAATCCTATGACCATGAAATTTTGTGGGGAGTATATCAATACCTTAAGGATGTTAAGAAAAATATGAAATCTGTTTTTTGACACTTTTCACTAAGGTTTCCTATTTATGCCTTTTAAGCAATTATGCCTTGTCATTTTTGTGTAGGGTATTTTACTTATCCAAATGCCATGAAAATTTTATGGTAGTCTACTTAGAGTAGTACTATGCTACTGTAATTTTCTCAGATTTTTATGAGCACTAGAAATATATGTTGCTGTTGTAGCCCTAGTTTAAAATGAAATCAAATAATCATCTTTAATGCATGGTTAGTTAATAATGTTTGCCTTGGTGTATCTTTGAAGCATCTTAGCTTGATGTGGTGACTTGACATGTTAGTACAGTGGTTGTAGTAGTAGAATAGTTGTACATGTTCTTGGATAATGTTGGCTACCTTGGAGAAGAGCTTTACTTTTACTATGCCCAATAAAATTAAACATGCTCATCTATATTTCATGCATCATGATCATTACATGTCATCTCTTCGATGCACCTATGCATTAGCACTTATACATCTGCATCATACAGGATTGCAGGAGGAGTTGCTAGTAGTAGTGCAGGAAGAGCAGATCGGGACAGATCCACAAGAAGTCTAGGCACAGGAGGTGCTAGAGGAAGAGGAGCCGGGAGAGGATTTGCCCGAGTGTGTGGATCATCAACCTAGTTCGTTCGAACGAGGCAAGCCCCGGAGCATTCTAAGTCTCATACTTTATAAAAGCAATTCTTTCTATATATATGAGTTTATATATTGTTGCATTAAGTTTTAGGAGTTGATTGAAACCGTTGATGCATTTATTACTATCCTTGCCTACCTTATTACCTTTTACCTTGTTAGGTCAGGATCGAATAACTGCTTAGCCTTGCTTAGACCGGTAGCGGTCGGTGATATCCAGTCACCTACATTATAGGTGGTTACTGGAAGAATTTAGCTATAAAAAGAATGATATCCTGGAATTAACCATGTGTGATGGATAATTGGAGACCGAACAGAAAAAGTTGGAGGCGACCAGATCGGGTTCTAGGGTGCTGTTAGTTTCCGTCTGTGTCGATTAAGGACCGATCGTTGCTCGTCCCTCTTGTCATGTTGAACGCATGCCTCACATTTAGCTGGCCGAATAAAGTACCTTTCGAACGCGAAGCTAGTGACACTATTTCGAGCCGGGATAAACTCGGATGCGCAGACTGGTATTGAAGAGGGTATGACGGGGACGCGAAGAGTGAGCCCAAGGTGCGTCCTAGCAGTCGGGCGGTCCCTGGGTAGTGCGGTCCATGACTGTTATCCCGCGGCTACTTGGAAAGTGTCATTGGTGATCTAAGCGACCCTGACGGGGGAAGCATGGTTTGTGTGAGGAATAAATCACCAGCTGGTTAGGAATCGATTCGAATCGCCATCGCTCCTAGACAGTGAGCACTTGACTCGAGCTACGGCATCGTAGTAATTATTATGGAACAATGATGGTTATCTGGATGGTATGGGATATGCTAAATCTGAATTGGTAACTGGATGTTATTGGTTAATCAAGTGATTGCTACAGTACATGTGCTTACCTAGATAGATAAGTCCTAATAAAGATGATGCAAAGTATTTAAAATGATGTCTTCATGATAACTTATGCTTTTCGCAAACAAGTCAGCTAGCCCACTAAAAAGAGCCTTGCATAATCCTTGGTGTCGCTTTATTTTGGTTTAAGACGGGTATGTCTAGCTGAGTACCTTCTCGTACTCAGGGCGTTGTTCCCATTGTTGTTGCAGATGGTCAAATGTACTACGGCTATTGCATTAATTGCCTATACCCGGCGATGGGTGACAACTAGGACCAAGGGCAATGGTCACTCCGTATCTCTCATCTGATGCTTTTGTTGAAAATGACTACCTACTGGCATTATATCTGAACTAAAAGTGTGTGTGGCTTTAAAACTATTTGCTTTCGCTATTTTGGTTTAAACTTGGGTTGTAATAACTTTATGTTCTAAACTCTGATGTATCCATTGTCATTGCGAACTTTATGTAACATGTGACGGTGACTGCTAAACTTGTACGATCTTGGTTTGTATGTCGATTGGTTTGAAATCCTTCATGGTTTCACGGACTACCGGGTTATACGGGCTTAAGTTTGCTAAATTATCTGCTTCGGCTGAAGATTTCCTTACTTAATCTCGTATAATTGGTCGGTTCTGTTACAGAACTTGAGACTTGAGAGCTTTGTTTGTCTGCCAAGTGTCAAGTGGGAGGCAAACAGGCGGTGAAGCCACTGGCGCATTGACGCTAGCCCTGTGGCGATGCAGCACCACTGCACTAGCTCTGACGACATGGGAGCGCGGGACTTCAAAAGTTTCTTCTTTGATCCAAGTTCATTTTTGATCAAAGAGCATCTCCAATATTTTTCCTAAATTTACAAGCCGCTTGGCTGATAGTTTCTGCGGCTATAAGCCGACTGAAACTGATTTGTTGTGAGGAAAAATACTGTTCCATAAATTTTTAAATCATTATTTGAAGGATCGTTTAAATAAAAATCATGATCCGTATCTTTTCACCTCCAGCGGTTTCTATATAGCTTCTACATGCTTTGGAGAGCCAGTCCCGTTACCTATCTTGACTAATGAGCAATCATAATAGAGAGTAGCAATATTTGGTGACCTAATTGAAAAAGTTGTTGGATGATCTTTTTTCACTAAAATTTCTCTCTATTGAAAGAGAATTTTTCCTTTAGTGTCGGAACATGATATGGTTCCCTATTAGATAAAATTTTCCCAATATAGCACTAGGTTCATGTTCGGTTCCCTGTATAGCACTGTCATTATATTTGGCCTCTAACACAGTCAACTATGAGTGAAAAAGATCATTTTACCATTCTTTCATGCGTGGTTACATCAGTATGTCAATATTAATATTTTATTGCATAGATTTTTTAATAGTACTATTTTTTGACATTGAACAATTTTTAACCAATACAATTTTATGGGCACAATTTTGTGTATGGGTGAACTTGATGTACGTTTCGTAATGTAAAAAATGATCATTGTCAAAAAATGTGGCAGAACCATCCAAATTATATGGCCCACATGTGTCCGTCATTGTCTCATAAACCTCTGACTGTTGCATACGCGAGCCAGATAACTCCGATAGTCTGTCGGATGCCCTCGGGGAAACCCAAATCATCTATATTTTACAACTCATACAGGATCAACATAGAGTTACCACAACATTACAACATTTGGTATAAAAATAACTTACATCGGAGTACGGAAGGCTTATAACAATATTTTACAAAACATGTTAAAGTCAAAACTTAACTCAAGTTCCAAAAGATTAGTAGGACTATGGAAGCAACTTAGGTGAAACATTTAAGGTAGAAGGGAACGTCAGATCATGTCGTGTCCACCGACATGACCTCGATTAGCAGCACAAGTCAGATCCTGCAATGGGAGTTAACAAACCCTGAGTACTTGAGGGTACTCAACAAGTTTTACCTAACTAAAAGAAAAGACTCCAAGGGTATGCAGACTTATAGGAAAGTTGGAAGTAAGAGTAACTTTTGTAGAAAAGCTTACTACAAGTGGATCCTTACTTTCAATACTTTAGCTGCATGTTAAGTTCATTAGGATTATCCAGTTTGCACCTGTTCTATATCAATCACTTCATTAAGCATCTCATCTCATCTTATACCAGCTCGTATCCAACAGTATTTCATAGATTATTCTACGATGCAGGGCAGAGGATCGAGTCTCCATAACCGAGGAGCATAACGATTCGAATCGATTAGGCCTAGTTAGGGTTTCCTTACCACACGACATATGTAGGTCCTAGACCTACATATATCAACCTTCACTCGGATCCTCCAAAACATGAACCGATCTACGCTACCCGAGAGCGCAGTACTCTACCTCCCTGCATCGTTTGTCCTTGACGGATTCACAGGATGTGTACACGCTACTCTCACCATCTCCACACTCCTAGTGCGCAGTTATCTTTTCACAAAATGGAATAGCCGAGATATCAGGCTTACCGGAGTATGTGGCCAGTACTGCAAGGTCTCGAACATATACAAGCCTACAACGAATGGTCCTTAATCGACACAGGCGGGGCACTACGTTAAGACTCAAACTTGACGCAAGCAAAGAGTCCGCCCGGTCTCAATTTAACATTATCATTAACAGGGTATTCACATGAGCCTTCAGCAAAGATGAGAAGAACATGGTAAAACCTATTTCTCACGAATGATGAAACCATCATTCGACTTCTATCGAATTCGAAGCACTGCTAAGCATCAGAGATATCGACCTATTCATACTAACAGGGTAGAACTAAGGATACCTGAATATCAAGGTAATCATGCATCAATGGTATTCGATCATCTCCTAATTACTTAATGCACATCTCACAAGACGTAAGTGTAGTAAAGATTTGTAAAGCTAGAGAAGGGTGGTATGCACCGGGGCTTGCTTGCGTTGCAGAGAAGGTTAGATTCCACAGAAAGATCCAGTTAGTCAGACATGGCACTAACACCACTGGTGGATGGATCTTCTTCAAAACTTGATCAACACGAGCCTTCTCACTCTCATATGCACTACACATAATAGATGATGCTTTGCTTAACATGATGGACTATATACCAAGATGCATGATGTGAGGCATAACAAGTGCATTAATAGAAGTCTACCAAAGTTAAGAAAGTTGAGTACAATTTTCCTTCACCAAAGAACTAGGGTTATTATTATGAAAGCATTTTAATCATTTAACTAACAAATTAATTAGTTGTTTAACATGGAAGCAACACTTATTATATTATCCTAGTCAAACAAGACAAAGTATTTAGCTGACATTGCATCAAAATTAACCATGAGGGCCAGCAAGGCTCATTACATGACCTAATCACATGCATCGACTAATTAGTCATTTGAGCAAACTTATTTATTTATTACAAACAAATGAATCATGAGCATAACAAAGAAGTAAAAGAGTTGCCAAGGAACAGCAGGGGTTTAGTGTTCCAAGGTCCACAATCAAGTCCAAAATCACAGCAAAGTCACTTAGGGATTTATAGAAATCATTTGTTATTTTTATTAATCCATAAAAGACATTTAAACATACTTAAATTAATTAACCAAGTTATAATTATCAAAATAATACCAAACTTTTTGTTAAGGCCAATATAAGCATGTAAATCATATACAAAAAGTTTAATGATTAAAGCATAATTATTTTAGCCTATAAAAATCATGGAAGGTACATTTATTAATTAAAATAGGTAATTTTAAAGCATATAAAAACTACTAAAAATGACCATTTCATATTTTCCCATGGTCGAGAATAACATAACAAGGCTGCACACAAAGTTTCACATTTTTATCATGTACCAATATTTAGTTATGAATTATACAAGAATCAACACATAAAAGCATTTTCTGGAAAAAGAATAAATCGTTTTCTGCGCACAAATCTTTTCTCACTCCACTCTCCCCTACACACAGACACTGACAGGAGGGTCCGGGGTCAACCCAACAGTACTCCCACGCATGGCCGCGGGTTCCCGGCGATTGACTGTCGTTTCCTCGCCGGCGACGAGGTCTCCGGCGATGGCGGCTACCCCGACGTGATCCCTATCTACCCCCACACTCAGACACGCTACCGGATGAACGAAAAGGGTGCTCAAGCGATCTCGGCGCCGACCATGGCGGCACGACGGCGCACCGCCGCGACAGAGATGGTCGACGGGGCAATCTCCGTCAACCGGGAGATCACCAACACGCCCCCTAAGACCCAACGTAGCTATCCGACCTATCGATTGAACCCATTAGGGTTAGGCAGGCGCGCAACTGTGGCCATGGCAGACGGCGGCGCTACGGCGGTTCGGTTACTCCGGCGCGGTAGAGGTAACACAGAGGGCATGGTTAGCTCTAGAAGCTCACCGTGAGCATGCTCGGCTAGAGGGTTGAAGCGGAGGTGACACGGATAAGCATGCCAGCGGCGATGGTGGCATGGACCAGTGGCGAGGTTGCATTTCGGCTGCTCCGGTGCGCGCCCTAAAAAACCAAAGGGATGGTGAGAATTAGAGAGTCAAGGAGAAGCTTAAACAAAGGATGGAATGAAGGAAGATGCTCCGAAGGACTTTGGCCACGGTGGAGCGGCTCACGGCGGCCATGGCGAGCCGCCGCGGCGTGAACGACGCTCGTGGGTGACACTGATGGAGAGAGGGGTGCGAGTGGGTCGAGCGGGTGCGCAAGGACGAGGAGTTGCTAGGCGAGTGAGAAATTGGATGGAGGGCGATCGAGCGAGATGAATTTTGCTGTCGCGTTGAGATCACCGGCGGTGAGTAGAGGAAGGGAAAAGAGGGGACGCCGGTGGCTCGATCAGTTAAAGGCGAGGACGAGGCATCCGCGACTGCCAGCAGCTGCCTGAGCTCGGCCACGCAAGCTGCTGCGTGTCCGCGCGCGCGACAGCGGCCAAAAGGAGCGACGGGCGGCCACCGACAGTGAGCAGCTGCGTGGCACCTGCTTCCCCCGGCACTATTCACCGACTGAAACTCCCTTCTTCATCTCCCTCGTTCTCTCGATTTTGCAAAACAACTCACTGATCGGCCTTAAGCAAAGTTGTTCCCTGATCAAAGATCTTCAACTTTGATTAAGGAACCAACATCCAAAACTTAATGGTTTTGAAGATTTGAGTTTTGAAATCAGTCACTTTGAAACTCCAAACTATAATTAGGTCTAGGGTTTTGTAAACTATTTTGATTAGCAAACTTTGGCATTTTAATTAGTGAACAAATATTAGTCTATCATCTCAACTAATTACACAGTAACATAGCTCAAGTATACTACCAAGCAATGAAACAAAAGTTGTACCAATTTTATTCATGAAATTTGATTTAATAAATACCCAAAAATTGAACTTAATAACTGATTTTCAAGGACTTAGGCAAAAATGGCTAAGTTAGAAAATCAACCTCAAATCCAATCTTTGGGCTCCAAATTAAACATGTTTGACTTAGAATCACTATTATATTTTGATTCTACATGAAAGCACACACTTTGCACTATAAAGTTTATTTTAAAAGAATTTTACTTATTTAAGCAAATTCACATATATAAATTCACAAAATTTCTTAATCATTAGAATTGACATCATTTCATGTAACATATGAAACATATTATAAACAACATATGAAACACTACAATGCAACATATGAAACATCACATATGCAACATGGACATGCTATTATTGAAACATAAATGCATTAATGACATGATGCTCGGTGATTATGCTTGATGATGCTCATGATTAAGTTTTAATTGCTTTTAAACATCTGAGATGTTACAAAAAAATTGTACCGCCATAAAAAATCTACGCAAAAAATTGTACTGCCAAAAAAATACATTGTCAAAATAATGTTCAATGTAATGAAATGGTATTGTCAAAAAAAATCTATACAATAAAATATTAGTGTTAACATGTTGATGAGCTACACATGAAACCAGGGCAAAATGTTCTTTTCCCCTCACAGTTGACAGCGTTAGAGGCCACATCTAATGACATTGTTAGAGGCCACATCTAACGACATTGCTATATAGGGAACCAAAATCAAAACCCAATGTCATGTTTTGATGCTAAATAAGGAATTTTCTCCTATTGAAAAGGATGTATATAAAGAGGCGCTTGGTGTTGCTCTAAGTAACATAGCTTTATCGTGACATTTGTCCACCTCTGTCTTAACTTCCTTATCAAATCATGAATGAACAGACCAAAATTCCCTTCTTTGTATGAGCCGTGGCTTCTCAACTGAGGTATGAGTGCTGAGTCTCCTCTCTTGTCTCTCTTGTATGTTTTTTCCTCCCATCTCATCTCTCCCTAAACCCTAGACCTTCGAGTGCAGTGGCACTCATCTGCGCACCTAGACAATAGGGTATTGTGGCGACAACCAACCCATGTGCCAGTGCAGTAGTCATTGATTATCGTATTTCTTATCAACTTTTCGTGCTACTTATGTTTCTTTCCTCTGTGCGGTTAGGGTGAACATCATATTTCAGTTTGGAAAGAGAATAGAAGCATGTTGCATTTTGGTTGGAGACAGCTTCAAAGATGATGTAGAGTCTATAACAGAGAATTCCTTATTTGGCCCTGGAGTTTTATTAGATTCCTTGTTTGTTGACCTCAATTTTTTTCCTTGCCTATTTGAACCTAGGTTCTTTTTTTTGCCTATCATGTTATTAGTTTTTGAAGGTACCATTTGGGATGCAAGGCAAATTGTTCACAAACCCACAAATTAAATAGGCTTAATTTTGTGGGTTATTTTCATAATGCATAGAAAATAGCCTATTTGTGGCTTCGTGAATAACCCACCTTGCATTCCTAGTAACGATGTTAACTGGGAAAATGACCTTTTTCACTCCTCATGCATTGAGGCATCAAATGTATCTCATGCAATGCTTTTGAGCATTTTTTAAGCCATACCTAACTAAGTTCTTCTCAAAAGGTCCATTAAAAAATTTATCTTTGTTATTGTTTCTCGATTGCAATTTCATAATGTGTGTGCACAGTTCTAGCTAACATCTCAAGAAATTGGAGTCTAGGTTGGGCACTGATTTCTCAATAGTGAGTCTATTTGGAGAATCAAATATTTTATAAAGGTATAATAAATTGGCAATGTGCATGTTATCCAAATGGAATCTATAGTTCTTATTTGTTATCTCTGTTAGTTTTTCATTGAAGTTGGGTGGCGCTTCTAATCTATTTAGTGGTTTGGAGAGTGAAAACCATTACTAAAATTTTCAAAGCTAAGTGACTCGTCTTATCAATAGCATATAACATATTTTGAAATTGTATATTTCAAAATTTGTAGCACTTAGACTTGTGCACGTCACTACGATAGAACGCTTACACTTTTATATAGCGCACATGTTGAGTTTTATAGAATTTGAAGTGTAATTACTAATTTTATTTAAAGGTTGGTGGCGGCTGTGCCGCACCAATCCCTCTAGCACGGCATAAGGGAGTGGCTGCATCGTCCTCTCTCACACGGTAGGATCATGTCTCGTTGGCATCCTTCATCACCGTGGCAGTTTTACCATGCTATGCATGTGTTTTGTTACATCACATGAACTAAGACAACCACAAGAGTAATTTTAGGGTAGATTGTTTAAATATTTTTGAAAAATTAAAAAATCCTAAATCAAACTACTTTATATAAGTTTGTATGTTTTTTTTTGAGGGAATTATAAGTTTGTATGTAATGGAGCTTGCATAGTAGCAGTTTTTTTTTTTTTGAGCAATTGCATAGTAGCAGCTGGATCTGGTCCGTCCAGGAAGAGAGTACATGGGCTTCGGCGACCTGTATCGGCCCATACTGGGCTCGGAACACGCTATGGCATCACGCAACAGTGGCCAGGCCCATACCGCCGGTAGTGAAGTTTGGCTGCTTGCTCTGTAGGACTGGTCCGGAAAGGGATTTTCTCGGCGCGCTACGACTGAGCTGAGAGGAGCGGTAGATCGGCGGTAGCGGCGAGCTAGGGTTCCGGAGAGTGCACTCAATGGCGTCCGAGGCGGCGCGGCGGCGGCAGGAGATGGCGGTGGAGGGGCAACGGCACCTGGAGGAGACCATCGCAGCCGCGTTCCAGATCCTCGTATCCATGAACGACGAGCTCTGCAACGCCGGCCTCTGGTCCTCCTATTCCGTCTCGGCCGCCGCCGCCGCCGCCGCTGCCGCTGCCGCTGGCTCCCAGCACCAACACTCTGCTACTCCGCCGCCGCCGCCACACTCTGCGGATTCCGACGCCGCCGACGCAGGGGGCGCGCCCGGCCCCGGCGGATCGCTCGACGAGGCGAGGCACCGCTACAAGTCAGCCGTGGCGGCGCTGCGGGCCTCCATCTCTGCCGTGTCGTCCTGCGCTCAGGTGAGACCTTGATGCACCTTATGCTCCTGGCGCTTATGCGGAGAAGTGTTTTAGGCGCATTCTTCTGTGATGAAAGATAGCACTTGTGGTATAAAACAAAAATCAGGGCATTGCCATGTAGGGGAGCCAAAGCAAATTCTTATTACGAGACTGATTTGAGATATTTGCAATGGTAACAACTCCAGCTCCTGTAATGCCATAGTGGTCATTGGTGTGGAGGGAGCTAACAAATTTTCATTTCAAAAGCTGACAATTTTTTATTTCCATCGATAGATCCATATTGTGGCACAATTATAAAGATGAAATATTGATGTGAACTTCTGAAGTATGTGGTGCTATGTTAGACATTACTTCTTTTTAGAAAACAATCTTGCCTTGCTAAAAAGAACATCATTGGCGACCTAGGATTGACTTCTTCCCACTGGCCCAACTTAGGAGTCTGCTGCTTTCATGCATGTCAAATGCACAGGTGTACTAAAGGGCGTACCAGTGCAGAGAGCTCTCGCTCTGTGCGGGGTCTGGGGAAAATGCACAGGTGTACTATTGACCAAAATTTAAAAACGTGCCTGGGGAGAACTAATATGCTGATGGCTTCTGGACAAAGGGAGAAGCGAAAGGCGCCTAAGAAAATGGACAAAGGGAGTAATTATTAAGGACAAATCCAACTGGTAAATAGCAACAAACATGGATTTTAGTTAACCAGAACTTGTGTTTCACGTCATATGTAAAAGACTGTTTACCTTACCTTAAAGGAAAGAAGGTTAATATTATCCCATCATAGTCGTAATTGGTCAAGCCTGATTTTTGCACACTGTTCAAGATAAATTTGGTTTGCCAATGCTAGTTGAAATTGATCTAGGCTGCTTATCCCTCCCACATATGACTTCTCTAAGATCATGCATGCTCACTTTGTCAGGACATTGGATCAACAGAATCCGAAGCTGACCATGCTGAGATTGAGAGATTGGAAGAGCACGCTTCTGCTTTGAGAAAGGTACTAGCCTGTAGATTCTCTAGTTAGTTTAATCTATTCTACTATATTATATTACTCTCAAAGTTTGGACATCTGTATGAATTATATTTGCCCATTTGCAATCCAAGCCATGGCTTCCTGTTAGCTTCAGGCAGCAAGTCCTTGTATGTCTATTCATAAGTAGTTAAGAACAGAGTGAGGAACTACTGTTTTTCTATCCTTGTCTGCATGGAGGTGTAAAAATATGAGCATTTTGCACCATCTGCATGATTTATTTACTGTTTTTGTGTTTGTTTTTAATGCACAAGGACTTTTTTTCAGATTTTGTATTGCATCTCTGGTTTCTAAAAACTCCCAGCATTTTTTCAATCTTTGTCGTGATTCGAAGAGTACAGTCCCATGTGTCACTATCAATTTAGTTTTGGATTTCATCTATGGTAGGATCTGCTGTATTTAGAAATCAAAAGAAACATGATTTTTGTCAACTTCTGATATACAGTTTCTTTTATCACACTAATTTAACACATTTGACAGATAATTCGTATCTTTCTAACATTGAGATCTAATGCAGGAGATTGAAAGCAAAAACAAGCAAGTAAAGCTCCTCATGGATCAGCTCCGTGACCTAATAACTGACGTAGCAATGTGGCAGAGCCCTTGCTCAGTGTGAAGTGCCAAGTTAGAGACCCTACATAAAGGCATATTGTGCATGTTGGGTAACTGACCACATGGAAGGGAGAAATAGATGGGATATGACTGGGCTGCACGGAAAAGAAAAAGTTTTCCTCTCTATACCAACTAAAAATGTGTTGGACATCGACGCAAATGCAGATAGGATGTAATATGTTGGACATGAATGTTATTTTGGACACGACTGTAGATACGGGTTTCCTTTTGAAACTTGTGTGAATTTTCGCAAATTCCTGTAATGTTTTGCGAATCCTGAATCTTATAGGAACTTTCTCTTGGGAAAAACAATCTGGAATGATATTTGGCTTTTCACATGCAATGCACATTATTCCTGTTAACTGAAAAGGAAGAAAGATTGCAATGTGCGTTTAACAGTCTGAAGTTGCGTTTGCCAGTCATATAATGACTTAGTACAATGATTATATTTGCTTGAATGATGAAAGGAATACTTCAGTTGATCTATCGTTTATATACAAGCCTTGGGAAACAATATTTTACAAGTACAACATGATAAAAAAAAACAAGTCAGATTAGGAGCCACCGTATGACATGAGTGGTACGCTGTATTAGTTTTAACAGCATTATGAAGGATGCACGTATATTCGTTGAGAAACTGATTTTCCAAACTGGCAAAGTCAACAACCTATAAAAAGACATTCCTTAAAGTCAGACACCTAAATATAGTGTTCATTGAACTGCCACTGCGAAAATACACCTGAATATAGGGAGTGAAAATACATCGTGGCAGCAATAATCTACTCTCCATTTCGTAAACACTGTACAAACTGACGGCCATCAGGTCCTAGTTAGTAGCAAGTGGAATCCATTCCCTAAATACTTAATTTATGTCATTGCTGGGTGCTGGCAGATCTCGAAACCGAAATGCTCCTTACATGAAGTTGTTGATCCCTAATAACTCTAAGTCAGTGTCAAATATCGATGTTACTTCATTTGATCCTTCCAATTCTGCCTGCATTTACAACAAGCATTTGATTAGCCATAACATGGAGATTTGAATTGATAAAAAAGAGGGCAAAAATACATGAATTTAGTGGCTCTTCTGGATTCTCTAAATTATGTTTATATGTGTATCGCATTGAGATTTAAACTGATTAACCTATCGTTGCTGTACATGTCTCCTAAAAAAGAGAGTAATGCCTCGATCGTCTGCAGACTTCAGTTGTGACTCAAGCAAGTTTGTCCTAAATTTGCTTTCAAGTACTCTGAACTAGTTTCCTTCAGCAACATGACCTATGATGAGAAATTTGCTTAACTTGTTTAGTTTATTGGTAACTTCTTACAGCTGCCCTCCTTTATTGAAATGATATTGCACATTAAGAGGAAAAAAACTTCTTACAGTTGCCTGGCGAAACTCCTCAAGCATTCGTCGATATTGCATCCTTGCTTCGGTAGAGTCTACCATGGACATCACTCTTGACACAGCCTCCTTTACAGCTTGATCGACCTTCTGCTGACGGAAGACCTTGACTGCTTCATCATCATCGAAGTCATCACCTTCCTCATCATCTTCCTCTATTGCTTCGACCATTGGTTGCTGCTCAGCTCGGAAACCACGTAGGCCACGACCTTTCCGGCGCCACCTAAGAATTACTTTCTCTAGCACACTGACAGTGCTTACAATTGTTCTGTATTTCTTTCTCACTTGATGGCCTCTTACATGAGCCTGTACAAAGAGAGACCTTTAGCGTGAACAAAGCACAAATCAACTTGCCAGATACCATATATGTATTTATATGCCCATGAATTCAACTTGAAGGAGGCTACCAAATAAAAACAATCTGGATACCTATTCCCCTTACCTGTATTTTAACTGCATTTCTTCTCATGTTGAGAAAATGTTTGCGGCCTTTCCAACCTTTGTATTTCTTCTGAATTGAAACAGCTGCTTTATCATAAAACTGACCACTCGAAGCATGAGCTTGGTGGTACAACCTTGATGCAGCTGCAAGTTCATCTATATCCTCTTGGGTCATTCCATATTCATCCCTAAGTCGAGCAGTCTTCTGCTGTCTCTTCATAAAAGAAAAGGCACGGAAAGCATTCTGGATGCGAGCTGCTGCTTGAGCTGCATTCCTCACTGCTGCCAAAGAATCCTTCATTGAGAGCTCATCTTCTGTGCCACCATGCAGTTGGGCACTCCTCTGAGATATGCTTTCCACAGCTCTCTCTGCTTCAACTTTAGCTGATCCTTTTGAGACATCACTTTCTTCTATAGTGAGTGATGCAAGATAGCTAGTTAGCGACACTTCTGAAAGATAGCCTGCAAGGCCCGTATGCCCTCGTTCAGAAGCCAGGAAAGCTGCTGTTTTACCCACTGGGTCTTGTGCAGTGGGATCAGTAACTGCTGTTGCCGATGCACCAGCAGCAAGGAGTGCAGCAACCATCTTTTCCCTGCAATAAAATCAACATATTGTTAGCTTGGTTTTTTTTTTTTGGGAATCATATTGTTAGCTTGCTAGTTCCAAGCTAATCAATAGCGCTGTGTACCAACACTTGAAAAGACAATTACAAAGAAAGAAAAGCTGTAATAGAACACTACCATTTCACAAGAAAAGAACTATGTTGATATATGCATTGCACAATTGACTCCAGTACTAGTCCAAAACATAATGTGAATGACCATGTAGATCTTTTATGTACTGTAACCATTGTTACTGTTATTGTTTCCAGGTTCTTGGATTGGCTATTACCTAATTACCAAGCTAGCAAGGTAGCCCAAAATACTTGATTTTACCAGAATGAAACAGCTCGTTGATTAAAATTTATATTTTTTCCTATTTAATTTAAGAATCATACCTACTTTATGTGGCTCTAAATTTTTTTAACTGGCAGTTGCTTGGTAACCAAGTTAACAGCACAATGGTATACGAAAATCATATCTTGAGTGAACAAAAGGATGCCTTTCTTTGCAACTATTCTGTTCTGTCCATGAAAATTGCTATGGAGAAAATGTAGCAAGAAAAAATGGACTTGTACCAGCTCTACAATATAAACTTTGATTACCTTCCAAAATAAGCAGCCCAATGAAGAGCAGTCCAACCATTTGAATCACGAAAATTTAGACCAACACCAGCACTGAGAACTGACGACAATGCCCACTCATAGCCTAGGGCAGAGATTAAGTGTATAATACCCTGCTCATGCTTGGATAGAGAATCCGTTCCATTGAATCCTCTGAGCTTCACTGATAACCACTGCTGTAATTTACTTTTCAGCAGTTCCTCCAAAATCCAATCAACTGAGTTTAATGGATTTTCGCACCCTACTTTGAGTTCGTCAATCAACCTATCCCAGAGCTCTTCATTCATCTTAAGTTTTGGACACTGTCCAGATTGGGGATCACCATCTGGAACTTCAGGGCTTCCATTCCCAGACAAAAGCATTCTAGCAAATTTTGCAAGAAGTAACAACTCTTCACTGGAGTTCAGATGTCTAGAAGATGGTGCAATGTCTGTGAAACCAGAAGAGGTTGGTTTTGAGCGGAACTCAAAGTCTTTGAATTCACTGCAAACTTCTCTGTTTCCCGAAGTAATGCAGATTCTGAGATTTCCACTGCTGTGCAGTGGTGTGTAGCAGCGGAGAACACCTGGCTGAACTATTTCAACAGGTACCTCACTGTCACCAAACATCACGGCCCAACACAAATTTGATGGATCACATAGAAAATCTCCCGTAATGATGACCTGAATAAATGAGATGGTGAGAAGAGCATCTGTAAATGAGAACATTTGGTGTTATGATGTAAAAAAGCAAAAACTTCACCATTTACCTTGGTGATCTCATAGGAAAATGCCCATTCTGGAGAGATCTCACGAATGCTAAACTTGTTTGTCTGTCCTAAGGCAAATGTTGTATCTTCTCTGGAGTAGGGTTCAAAATGACCATGGTCAAACAACTCCGCTATTTCAGAGTCCTGAGAATTGCTTTGAAATGTTAATGCTGTTTTTGTTTGCCAATCTGGGTTCAGAGAGCTTTCAAATCTACTGTCATAAGCTGAAATGGTATCAGTTACACAGTTCACCCTGTTTCTCAGCACAGAGTTCAAAGATGGTGAGTCAATGGTGGCCTCTGGTCCTAAAAGAAACCTTTTAGCAGCAGAAAGTTGTATGCGCAAATCACTGCTGTCCAGGCGTTCTGGTGGATGGTATTCTGAATTTTTCTGATACTCGACATCCGATTGCTGTGCAAAAACGCAAGTCATTGATACAGCTCAGTGAGAGTATAAGCATGCAATGGTATTTATGAACAATTGAACACAAGGGGTATAATTTTGATATGGAGAGGACAAGATATTTGTTATGGATTTGGTGTTTGAAGATAATCTTTTATAGTACATTTAACAAAATGTACTTAAATGTCTTTTTTTTCCCCACGGTTCGTGTTCAAAATAAAAGACATTTAAGTACATTTTGTTAAATGTACTATAAAAGATTATCTTCAAACACCAAATCCATAACAAATATCAAATGCATGTCAACTTCAAATTTTCCTAAAGAGTAGTGAAAGTTAAAATGTTGAAAAAATATATTGAATGAGGAACACTTCAAGGCATCCCACCTAATAATCTTTCAAAAGACTATCAAAGATTGTTTTCACAATTCCACATGCATCATGTTGAAAAAATATATTGAATGAGGAACACTTCAAGGCATCCCACCTAAGAATCTTTCAAAAGACTATCAAAGATTGTTTTCACAATTCCACATGCATCACTGCATCAGTTTTATGTGTTCTACAAGGAAGAAGAATCCCAAGTTACAATTTCCTCACCTGGTATATGGATGAAGTTGGTAAACCTGAACTGGAGTGCAGTACATCTTCCCATGATGGTGCTATATTCCTACTTAAACCTTTCTGTGTTCCTTCTTGTCGAATTTGTTTTACTTGGTTTTCACCTGAATAAGGCAGGAAAACCAATTTGATTTCACTTTGTTAACAAAAATTGAACTGTCAGTTAGTTCGACACCTAACAGCATGATGCTTCGTATATACGTGTGCCAGAAGGCCACAAGTAGGCGCTTCACTTGTGCATCAAAAACGTTTTTCTAATAGCAGATGATTGCATGGTGAGATTTTAAATATCTAGCAAGGCATGTGTTCAAAACAAAAGCTCACACTGGTTTGAAAAAAAAAAATGTATTGATATAATCATAGATATAATAAAAGCAAATTTGGCCCTGCACATCATACTATCACAGGACAGGTTGCAATTGGCCTCGTAGGGAAAAGAAAAAAAAAGGAAACTTTAACTACACAAAAAATCGGCACCATCCTAATCCTGACAGAGTTCACTCCAGTACAAAAGTAAATACTTCAAATTCAGCTATTATAAAGTTTTCCTAAGTTACAGATATAACAAGCCTGTGAACATGACATCCTTTCAAAAAATAATTCTCTTATGTACAACTAGCGTGCTCCTGCAAGAAAAATAAAACAACTAGCATGAAACAACTATAAGCCTTTCAGTTAGCCTTTTACATACAACTGCGTGCATAAAATATTTTTGAATTTTACCTCCTATGGACCTAAAAAGAAATGCAGGAATAAACAAAAACATTTTCTAGTCTTACCTCCCACGGAATGAGCTTGATTTGAGTAAATATAGTCATCATCATCACCTTCACCCAAACTTAACTGCTCAGCTATCTTCTTTAAAGCCATATTAAGCCCAGATTTATTTTGCAAGTTACCATTATCGGTCCGATTTTGTTGCAGACAAGTGTGTCCAACCTCTGGTATGCTTAGTAAACCGCCATCATTTTTGTTATACTCTTTGTTACTGGAATAGGAACTTACTTCAGTTACAGAACTCAAATTAGAATAGCTCTGATGGGACTCACTGCCCTCACTAGTGCCAGAAGTGGAGCTGTGGTATTGGTTTCCACAGATGGCATTTGGATATCCCAAGGATGAAAGAGGTTCTGGGGGGCCATTCAACAGTTGTGATGAATAATATCTGCCCTGGGAGATGAAAGAAGCAATTGCACAAACATCATTAGTTACAGAAAGAGCTCATGTATTTTAAATAAGTAATAAAACCAAAGAATATCTTATTATAAGGGAATGGGATTTTCTAATTCACTAAAAAGTTAGTTTCAAATTTTCACAATTTTTTGGCATAGCAAGAAAATATTCTCTGTAAAGGATAAAACATGAAAGGCATGATCGGATTATAGCAATTGGAATTTTGTCTATCGATAACTCAATAGGTCATCTGAGTCAGTCCTGTCAGTATTTTATTTGCAGAGCCGATGATCATGTCAAACAACACCAGAAAAAAATACATGAAAGCATAACAAGGCAATGTTAATATTACATACCTCAGCAACCTCTCTATATTGTACCAGCACAATGTGTTCATATGCACTGCAAAAGTAGAGAATACGAATCAATAAACTTGAAAGTTGTAACCACTGTTTTTGTTTCTCAAGGACAGATGTTCAGAAACAATTCAATGTATACTTAAGTAACAAATTACACAGTAATTCAGCACAATTGTGACTACAATTATCGCATACAACTTAGATGGGCCATAGATCACAATTTCACAGATTCGAGCTAACTGAATGGAAAGATAATCTTACGGTTCCAACATCCAGAAACACCGTCTCTGGAAACATGGATTTTGCTCCCCATGAGCGTAATAGCAGCTCAAAGAATCAACATTTCCAACCTGCAATGTTGAGAAAATGTCAGATATGAGACAGAGGACACTGATCAATAATCGACTTCTAAAATTTATGCAGATAAAAATATGGAAACAACTGGAATGATTTGCCCCAAAAAGTGAGTTTTGTAATATTGAAACAAAAGTTTAAAAACCACCATTGAACTAGAATATGCAGATAAAAATATGGAAAAAACTGGAATGATTTGGTGCTATACTGAGCCTTCTGAAATAAACCTTCAGTCGTTCATGAGCCTCCCCAACAGTTCTTCCATCCTTCTTCCTCCGCCATGTGTGACCATCTCTCCGGAAATACCGATTGACACGACGATTGTAAAGGAATAGGGAACCACCTGTAGAACAATCAAATGTGCTGTTAAAGAAAAGCACAATTATTATACAAGTAAGATAATTCCTCTAATTAAGGGATATATGTGCTTTACTGGGTGGCTTCTTTGGTGCCTCATGGGTTATCGGGAACCTCTCGTGATTCTGCAATATATAGTACACTTCAGAAGGCTTTAACCACCTAGTCCTTGCTTCTTCACGAAGTACGTTGATGTCAAAACCTACAGCCAAAGAGAGTACCGAAGGATAAGCGGATAAGGTGTGGCATTAGTTAATTTTCTATCAAACCCCATAGGACCACAATAAAGTCGTAACACTAACATGAATCTCATCATGGGATATGATTAGTTGAAGAAATCATTCTCTCCTCAATATGAAAGATATCGTATAAAGTTATTGAAAAGAAAAAAAAAATCCCAATCTTTTCAAGCTCGTCTAAGAAATGTACTGATCTCAGGAGGGTCAAAACCCCAAAATAAGCCATGAACCTTGCCAAGATTTGCATCTTTACACGGTGCAAAATAGGGTCAATGAAATATTAACACAAGATAATCCTGTACAAAAAGGCATATTTATGCTTCCAAAAGCTTGTACGAACATCCCATCCGTTGCAGTTGTACCAAAAGCTCAACGATACATTCGAGCTAGAGTCGACGGACTGGAAACATGAGCTAAAAAAAAGAATCTGACAAACACCCTATTCCATCATTCACTGCAGAAACAGAAGGGCTCAAAAGAATCCGATGTTTCTTTTCTCTTAATCAGGGGAAAAAATGCATCCACTTAACAGCATCAGAAGCAATTAAGAGCCACGGCCAAGAAACAAGAACCGCTGCTCTGATCGCCCTACCTACTCGGTCAACTCCCAGGAAGTAATAAAGATGACGCCTTGGCCACGGCAATCAAGAATCACCAAATAAACGATGAGAAATCGCAAGAAAAGGGACTCACTCTGGCTCATGGTCACTTGCAGAAATCCAGCAGCTTCCAAGCTCCCATGGAAAGAGGGGGACGAGGAAACCCCCGCGCTAAATCTAAATGGTCCCCCCAGTTCCCAACAGAAGCTCTGAAATTAGCCGCTAACAAACAAGAGTTAAAGGCACAGGTAGTGTGGGAGGAGGAGAAGCTGTACTAGGCCACAAGAACTCCTCCGTGCCCTTTATTTGCTCCACAGATGATACGGCAGACAGGGTATACCGCAGGGGGAGAGGGAGAGAGGAGATATTGATGGGCAGGCAAATCGATGAGCTGAGTCTGTTGCTTCTGCAATTCAAGACAGTGACCGGCCCTTTGTCCCCAGATTTAGATTTTAGTCCATGTCCATCCACAGATTTTTTTTTTTTTTTTTTTTGGTTAGCGAAAAGCACAGCTGCACAGGGTGCCGACTGGCGCGGATAAACAACTGTAATAAGATATTTAGTGTGTAGGTGCACATGGAATTTTTCATATTGCCATGAGCAGCTTGTGCAATCCTGACTTATTAAACTGCTCTTCTCATTTTGGTTCTTTTGGCTTTGTTTATAGCTTGACTTGACCTGGGAGTTGAGATGATGAGAGTGGAACCATTGGTCACTCCTTCACGTCTGAATGCGAAAGCAATTGTTTGTTCTTTTCGCAAAGAAAGAGGGTTAGGTAAATTGCATGCCGTCTAGAAGTCAGTGACGCACGCTGAGTGTAGCTGTAAATGAATGCTTCAGCATCTTGCTGAGATCCAATGTCTACACTGGCTATTACTAGTATTCTAAGCAAGACTTCTCGTGATCACCCTAGAGGCATTCGTTTATTTATTTATGGGTAAGAAGGCCCTCAAACTCTACTTGACATAAATACTGCAAAAGTTAACTACACTTACAGTTCAAACCTGACGAATGAGCACGAGTAAATTTCTGGGTACCATACATACGCTAACAAATTGTTTTGCCCAACTAAACTTGGCTTTTAGGATGAGACAGCGGAAGAGAATATGGCTTTACCGCTTCGTTCTCAAAGCCGTGTGCATGAGCATGACATGGAGCGGCAAGTGGTACCACCAAATTGATGGGTCACGGTACAAGGTGTCGGGAATGATTGAGGAATGAAATGAACCTGGTGATGTGTACAGTACAGTGCACCCCAGTGCAAACCGTTGGTTTTAAGGGGCATGGTAGAATGGAGTTTTTTTTTCCTTCAAACTATCAATATATAATAATGTGGTGCGTTGAGACGTTATTATTTTAGAAAAACAGCGGTAAAATATTCTATTAAAATTATGATAAGCCGAAGAATTGGATATTTATGTGATTATATGTTCTATGTGTTTTATACAGGCATGAGAGAGAGAAAGAGAGAGTTAAACTATGCAAACACTTAATACAGTAGTCATTATTCCAAATCATTTAGAAAATGGAGCGTTGCTTGGACACGCTACTCTAACTTGTATGTGCATAGGAGAGATTGGGTCTGCCGGATCCCCGTCAGACGGTTCTAACTCTCTTTTTAATATTAGGTGGAGATAGAGATTAATGTGGAGGCTTTAAAATGAGTCTGACTTGTGAGTGATGACGGGTCAAGAAATGTTTCTCTTTTTAGTATTAGGTAGAGATAAGATTAATGTGAAGGCTCTTAAGTAAGTCTCTTGCGGTGGTACACTATCTCTTTTTATCAAGTTAAGAGTGATCAATATTATGGAGAATAATCGTACATGATGGAAAAGCAGCTGGAAAATTAACATACGGATGAATTGGACCTAAAATGTGAGGAAAAATTTGCAGTTAGGTCCCATTTGGTATGGCTCCTCTTTTGTTCTAGCTCTAACTCCTCTAGAGCAACCTTGCCAAACGTTTTGGTAGGGAGAGTTATTTGGAGCCATTTTTCAATTAAAGAAAAGCCGGAGCCGTTTTAGAAATGGCTTTGATGTTGACTTCTCTGGAGAAGCTCATGCTCAAACACACCCTTAGACAATGTATAGGGGCTCAACTTGTGTCAATTTTTTTTGGGAGGAAGAGAGATTAAGCAGTAGTGCATTGGGAAAAGGAAGAAGTCGTCTCCTGTGTTTGCTCCCGAGAGCGCTCAAAACAAAAGCGGAAGCTGCCAGGAACTACTGGCCAAATTCAGTGGTCAAAAAAGGCGATATGCATGTGCGAGTTGATGGTTCAGGAAGTTACCAAGAAGCGTAAAAAACGGATATCGATTTAACGACTGGTGATGGAAGTGTATGGTCTTTTTTTTTTCTTTTGTTTTTGTTGCGAGACAATTGTAGCGTGCAATTGGCCTCCTTGTTCACCGTCTTAGCTTATTTTTATTTCATTTTTCTTACCTGCAATTTTAGCTCAAAAAAACATTAGATATAGAATTATGAAAAAAAAATTATGAAATTCTTGCATCTCAGAAAGACGTGACGGACTGGTGATGGCCGAGCATCGAATTTATGTATAGTCTACTAAAGTACTAATGATGTGTGGCTAATGATTCTTCCGTACTTGTCAACTTGGGACCTCCTCTACCCGTCAAGGGAAAAAAAACATGCAGTGTGCTAAATTGGAACAGGACCTGAAATCGAAGGTTCACCTCTGAACCTAGATGCAGAGACATGCTAATAGTACTGCCCTGCATTTAAGCACTTTGACCTGTACATTGGCGACAACATAATTTTGATGGGAGAAGTGAAGCTTGGTTTCACATGTACTGAAAGTCATGGTGATCACAGTCCTCTGGCTAGTCATGCATGCACATATGTTGTATTGGGCTATAAGCTCAGTTCACATCCCTTTTAAGATCTAGGACTTGTTTGGATAGAAGTCTTCCAGACAATACCGATCCTAACTCCAAACGTTCAAAATCTGACATCTGGGAGCCCTATCTTTTTTCACGTTTTCATCCAAACAACCTTCTCTAGTATATATACCTAAGCACTCTCGCTTGCAAAAGCAAATGGCAACGGATCGTGGTTCTTTGTTCTCCAACCTGAACCAACATAAGAATATGTCTGAAAGGGAGAGGTGGACGATGACACTAATGAAACTGAAAGCCATGCCCATCCGTGTTCTCTCTCTCTCTCACTTCACTTTCCTGGGCATGGTGCTAACCAAATTCAAAAATTGATGGTGCATTTTAGGCCAGTTTGGCAGAGCTCCCAATGCACTTGCACTCGAACCAACTCCCAATCCCACTCCCCCACGGCGCTCCTGCTCCCTTCTGCTCCAAACTCGAAGCGGAGTCATTTAGTAGAGCTCCCACGACAACTCTAGCTCCCAACTCGGTAGAGGAAGAGGAGGGCAAGTTGTGAGACGCGAGCACGATCTTGGTCGCAACGAACTTGGTCTCGTGGCGTGCTTGGTCTCGATGAGCTTGGCGATGACAAGTGAAAGGGGACCGTGACGTTTAAGAGGGGGTGAATTAGGCAACTTAAAACTCTAACTCAAAGCTATGACATCTTTTTCTATTCTTAGCAAAACCTATACAAAAGAAAAAACTATCTAAACGTGGAACTACGGTTGTGTTGCTATCTCTACCGTAAAAGGAGTTATGCAAACAATGTAAATACGGAAACTAAAGAGTAAGGTAGAGATATGCAAACTCCCGTTGACGACTCTGGTATTTTTACCGAGGTATCGAGAAGCGCGCAAGTTTCCCCTAGTCCTCGTTGGAGCCCCTCGCAAGGAATCCCTCGCAAGGGCCAAGCTTCCAGCTGGGTAACTTCGTGGATAGCCCCGGGCCTTCCCCACGCGCAAGTGGGTCTCCGGTGTGCCTTCCGGCAAGCCTCTCCCGGACCGCTCCCGCCGTCTTCACTATCAAGCTTTCAGCCAAACTGCCGCGGGCCTTGTTCCCTTCGGTACACGGTGGCGGCCACACCACAAACGCGGTTGGTGTGATCTCGCAAGACTACAAGCCCATCCGATGTACAACAATAGTGCGTGCAAGCACCGAGTGGTAAGAGGTATGCAAATCTCACTAAACACTAGGCCTAAACCTAAAGCAAGCGCATAAGCGGTGGTCTAATCAGCCTAAGCACTTCGCAAAGTACCTATGCTAATCAGCTAATGAACCACTAAGCATTATGCAAGTGAAGATCACTAAAATGGTGTATCAACATCCTTGATATGTTTCCTCAGCTCCACATATGTCAAATGACCGGTTGGGGTCTATTTATAAGCCCCACTGAGAAAGTAGCCGTTGGGGATGAAAACCTACTTTTCTGCTACTGACCGGACGCTGATCACATCCTGACCGGACGATGATCACGTCCTGACCAGACGAAAACCCACTTTTCTGCTACTGACATGACGCTGATAACGTCTCACCGACCGTTGGAGCGTGCGCGTTGATCAGACTCAGCTCAGAGTCCGATCATCATTGATCGGATGCGTCCGGTCGCGTTGGTGCCGCTCTGGAACCTCTCTGGAAATGATCGAACGCTGCACTTCGTGCATCCGGTCGTCCAGTGTGCTGCGTCCGGTCACGCTGAAAACACTGCCATGACAATGAACAGTGTCACCGGTGTGTCCGGTCACTGCTTTGCTCAGCGTCCGGTCACAGCTACCGACGTCTTCTATTGCCTGGCACCTGATTGGTGCGTCCGACCACTGATAGGGCCGTGTCCGGTCACCTTTGCTGGGCTCGTTTCTTCGCGATCTTATGTCCGGCTTGGTTCCAATCATCGTACTTGAACTTTGTTTGACCTTGTATGTCTTCTATGCATCTTCACATGTCTTTCTTGAGGTGTTGATCATCGGATCATCACGTCGCCTTCGTCCAAATCACGTTTTGCATCCTATTAAACTACAAAACAAACACTTACAAATTTATTAGTCTAATTTAGTTGTGTTGGTCATCAAACACCAAAATCCAAAGTAAATAGGCCTAGGGTCCATTTTTCTTACAATCTTCCCCTTTTTAGTGATTGATGACAACACGACCAAAACAAGCAAATAATGAAAAATTTAGAATTTAAAAACTATTTACTTGCTAGGATGCAATGCAAAGGGTAATGTTATATGATGCTAAATGATACCACATGTAAACATCTTTGGAAACTTATCTTGCCCTTGCAAATGTCCCCATGTGGCATTATGGATTTAAGTCTCCCCCTAACTCCATAATCCACTATCCTCCCTTTCTTGGACCATTACCAATTGAAAACTATTACTATTACAACTTGTAAATTATAATGATTGGGCTTGCTTTTGGTCCAATAAATTCTCCCCCTTTTGAATCAAACACCGAAAAGAAAGACATTAGTAGCACAAGGGAGGGTCAAACTTTGTGATCCTTTGTATGTGGAGTGGAATAGGTCACAAAATTTGACTCTCACATTATATAAACTAAGCTCCCCCTAAATATATGCATACAAATGATGGATAATGAAGTTTATGCATAATTGATAAATTAATGCTCAACGGAGTTTAATCTATATAATTCATGGAGAAAGCATATAAATACCAAATTGAAATCAACATGATGATATCGGTTTAGAAGTACCACATCTGGAAACCAATTTGATTTATACCACTTGCAATAGGTAGAGGATATTTGAAGTATGATGCTTAACTTCGGGGACTCCATTTTCCTTGCAATGAGATTACTACACACATGATAAGCTTGAAAAGGTGTTAGTCTCAAAGCATCCAACTTGTAGAGTAACCCCCCTAAAATTTGTGCACACAAGTATGGAATACTTATAGGAGACATGCACATTAATTTTAGAATAAAAAATACCATTTGAAAGACGACATCACATGAATGTAAGAATCATTTTCGAAAGTGATATTCGGGAGAAATTATCTATAATTTAGACTTTGACACATATTAGATGAATAATTGTAAAACAATCTATGTGCCGTGCTCCTAAACAATTTAAATCATGTAGGTTTGCTCCAAGGGTTAAGAGTGAAATCGAGCAAGCCTACCATAAGATATACCTAGTGTATGTAAGATAAAAGATTAAACATGCAAATGCAAACCTAGGCATGAAAAGGAACTAGATGCTAATTGAGATTTCAAGAAATTTAAATCTAGTTACCTAACATGGGAAGGGGAATTTGGGTCCATAGTATTCACTAACCCACTTGGCAATTGACATGATCCAATGTGATGCACCCCATGAAATGCACCCATACTTTGCCAAGTCTCCAAATTTCCCGAAGTCCATCGGACTTCTCACTTCCCTTTCGGGATCCAAACCTTCTTGGTGCTCTTCATATGATCTCTTTTGGCACCCAAAAGCATTTGACCCCATTGTTGGCTTGCTTGTTCACTTTGATGGCCCCACTTTGTCATTTTTCTTCTTCTTTAACAAGTATGGTGTGGAGGCCTTCTTGTCCACCTTGTTGATATAGGTGTTGGAGAGCTTGGTTGTTTGCTTTTTGTTTTTATCTTTCATCTTAGCTCCTCCCCCATTCTTCACCCTGCACTCATAAGACTTGTGGCCTTCCTTGTGGCATACATTGCAAACCACGGTTTGTCCTTCATCAAACTTCTTCACTCCGTTGATGGTGTTATCTTGATGAAGTTGGGCTTGCTCCATCTTGCCTTTCACTTGAGTCAAGTCATTGGTGAGGCGAGCCACTTCTTGCTTGAGTTGCTCATTCTCCATTGCAACCTCTTATGGGCATGTATCTACAACAACTTTCTTAATGCAAACTTGGTTGCACAAGGATGAGTCTAAACATAAATCATTGCGAGAAGTAGAGGCATCCTTTTTAGGCATGTCAAAAACTGAACCTTTCTTTTTAGGTGCCTCGGTGGGGGTTGAACCGACGGCTTCAAGATTAGCAACTTTATTAGTTAGCTCATCACAATGTTTGCACATAGTTTCCATTTTAGCAAGCAAACTTTTATAAGCATCTTGTGAGCTAGCTAACTTTTTCTTTAATTTTTCATTTTTCTTTACAAGTTACTCATCATTGATTGTGTAATTATTTGTGTTTGTACTAGTCTCAAGTTGCTCAATTTTAGTAGATAGCTCCATATTAAGATTGGCAAAAGTTTCATATTATTCAAGCAAAGTAGCATAAGCTTGTTGTGAGCTATCTAGTTTTTCTTTTAATTTTTCAAGCTTCTTTTGTTGACTAGTGCAAACTTTAGCAAAGTTAAGATTTTCTTGCACAATTTCATCATAAGAAGATAGCTCATCATCACTATCACTATTATTGTCACTATCACTAGGGATATGCTTTTTGTTACCTCATGCCATAAGGCACACACGTGAGGTGCTTGATGATGAGTGCTTGTGCCCTCGCCTCTTGTGATGGTCTTATTCTTCAGTTGAAGAATCATCCCATGACCTTATTGATGTGAGGGCTTTGTTCTTGCACGTCTTCTTCTTTATCTTGGGTGTGGGCTTGTTTGGACAAACTTCCACAAAGTGCCCCAACTCACCGCATCCATAGTATCCTTTCTTTGTTTGCTCATTTATTTGATTTGTAAAGATGAAATCTTGAATTTGGATGGGCACACCCTTGACATTGAGCCTTTGGATCATCTTCTCCACCTTGTTGATAAGTTTGATTAATTCTTCATCAAGGTCGGAGGTGGAGGAGGAAGATTGATCATCATCACTTGAATCATCATCATCATCATCATCATCCTCATCTTCTTCTTCATCTTCACTTGAGGAGCTTGAGCTTGAGCTTGTCTTAACTTGCTTGCCCTTCATCTTTTTTTTCTCATTACATGTGAGAGCTTTGCCTTTGCTTGATGAAGAGGCTTCTTCTTGATCCATCTTGCGTGACATTTCAAATGCCACTATCTTGCCAATGACTATGACCGGGGTCATGGTGCTCAAGTCCTTCATGTTGTGAAGGATGATGATGATGCTTGCATATTTCTTTTGTGGTATCACGGAGATGATCTTCCTCATGATGTCTGTATCATCTAGCTTTGTTAATCCTATTAAATGGAGCTCATTGATAATTAGATTCAAACGAGAATACATATTACGAACAAGCTCATCATCATTTATTTTAAAGGAATCATTATTTTGTTTAGCTAGACAATATTTTTGCTCACGGACATTAGTTGTGCCATCATGGAGCTCTTGGAGTCTTAACCAAATTTCATATGTCGTATTTAGAGTGAACACTTGGTTAAACACATCCATGCTAAAAGATTCAAACAAGCAATTTTTAGCTCTAGCATTGAAATGTATTTCTTTTTCTTCACTCTTTGTGAGTTTATCAGGATTCTTAATGGGTTTCATCACATCACAAGTGACTCTCCAAACACCCAAATCTACCGCCTCAAGATGACAAGCCATTCTAGCTTTATAGTAAGGGAAGTTAGTGTCTTCAAAGTGCGGAGGCCTAGAGGCATCCATCCCAACCACTCTAAATAGCATCGGCTCAACGGCGATGAAGCCAAAAGTCTAAATTGAGCCAATCGACTCCGATACCAATTGAAAGGGGACCGTGACGCCTAAGAGGGAGGGTGAATTAGGCAACTTAAACCTCTAACTAAAAGCTATGGCCTCTTTTTCTTCACTCTTTGTGAGTTTATCGGGATTCTTAATGGGTTTCATCCCGTCACGAGTGACTCTCCAAACACCCAAATCTACCGCCTCAAGATAAAAAGCCAGTCTAACTTTATAGTAAGGGAAGTTAGTGCTGTCAAAGTGCGGAGGCCTAGAGGTATCCATCCCAACTACTCTAAATAGCGTCGGCTCAACGGCGATGAAGCCAAAAGTCTAAATTGAGCCAACCGGCTTCGATACCAATTGAAAGGGGACTGTGATGCCTAAGACGGGAGGGGATGAATTAGGCAACTTAAAACTCTAACTCAAAGCTATGGCATCTTTTTTTATTCTTAGCAAAACCTATGCAAAAGGTAAACTATCTAAATATACAACTACAGTTTTGCTAGTGTGTTGCTATCTCTACCGTAAAAGGAGTTATGCAAACAATGTAAATGAAGAAGCTAAAGAATAAGGTAGAGATATGCAAACTCCCATCGATGACTCTGATATTTTTACTGAGGTATTGAGAAGCGCGCAAGCTTCTCCCTAGTCCTTGTTGGAGCCCCTAGCAAAGAATCCCTCGCAAGGGCCAAGCTCCCAATTGGGTAACTCCGTGGATAGCCCCGGACCTTTCCCACGTGCAAGTGGGTCTCCGGTGTGCCTTCCGGTAAGCCTCTCCCGGACCACTCCCGCCGACTTCACTATCAAGCTTCCGGCCAAACCACCGTGGAGCCTTGTTCCCTTCGATACACGGTGGCGGCCACACCACAAACGCGATTGGTGTTATCTCGCAAGACTACAAGCCCCTCCGATGTACAACAATGGTGCCCGCAAGCACCGAGTGACAAGAGGTATGCAAACCTCACTAAACACTTGGCCTAAACCTAGAGCAAGCGCATAAACGGTGGTCTAATCAACCTAAGCACTTGGAAAGCACCTATGCTAATCACCTAATGAATCACTAAGCACCATGCAAGTGGAGATCACTAAAATGGTGTATCAACACCCTTGGTATGTTTGCTCAGCTCCACATATGTCAAATGGCCGGTTGGGGGTCTATTTATAAGCCCCACTAAGAAAGTAGCCGTTGGGGATGAAACCCACTTTTCTGCTACTGACTGGATGCTGATCATGTCTTGACTGGACGCATTCGGTCGTCTCGACCATTGGAGCGCGCACGTTGATCAGACTCAGCTTAGAGTCCGGTCATCATCGATCGAACGCGTCCGGTCGCATTGGCGCCGCTCTGGAACCTCTCTGGAAACGATCGGACGCTGCACTTCGTGCATCCGGTCATCTAGTGTGTTGCGTCTGGTCACGCTGAAAACACTATCGTGATGATGAACAATGTCGCCAGTGCGTCCGGTCACTGCTTCGCTGAACGTCCGGTCACAACTGCCGATATCTTCTGTTGCCTGGCACCTGATCGGAGCGTCCGGTCACTGATAGGGCCGCGTCCGGTCACCTCTGCCGGGCTTGTTTCTTTGTGATCTTGCGTCCAGCTTGGTTCCAATATTTGTGCTTGGAATTTGCTTGACCTTGTATGTCTTTTATGCATCTTCATATGTCTTTCTTGAGGTTTTGATCACCGAATCATCACGTCGCATTCGTCCAAGTCACGTTTTGCATCTTATTAAACTACAAAACAAACACCTACAAATTATTTAGTCCAATTTGGTTGTGTTGGTCATCAAACACCAAAATCCAAAATAAATGGGCCTAGGGTCCATTTTCCTTACAACGAGTTAGATCTCAGCAAGCTCGGCCAGTGAAGACATGATAGATCTTAGCGACAGTAGCCACAATGGAGAAGGACGGCGGCGGAGGTGAGGAAGCATTGCAGGCAGCACCAGGAGAGGCAGCAAGAGGAAGAGGACAGGAGAGGCAAAGCGGGAGCTGAGCGGGAGAGCATGTTTTCTCCACTCCACGCCCGTAGTGCAAAATCGCCAGGAGCGGAGGGAGCAATTCTCATGGTTTCTTGGACAGAGTGTTTGGTAGCGCTCTGCGGCTTCTTATGAGGAGCGCTGGTAAACATGCCCTTAGTTAGGAGTACTTCTGTGCTTGTCAACTAGGGGCCTCTCTAAGAGGGGAAAAATACAACGAAACTAGAACATGTCATGAAATCAAAGGTTTACATAGGAATCTAGATGCAGAGACATTCACATCTCTCAATCTAGACACAGAGGCATGCTAGTACTACTTTTGTGCATCACGACTTGGCTGACCTAGACTATAGCGTTAATCACAAATTGCTGAAAATGATGTTATGCATCCCCTTACAAATAAATATATTCCAATGACCATTTATTTTGCAAAAATGTTAATGTTCATATAACACTTCGTTCTTTTCTTCTAGTACTTCCTAGGCCCTCAGTTCTTTAAAAAGTTATACTCTCTCTATTTCAAATTGTAAGTTGGTCTTGTTCTTTTAGACATTGTTTTTGTTATGCACCAAGATATATATTATATAGAACACAATAAAACTATGTATATAAAAAAGCTAGAACGGTTTACATTTTGGCATGGAGGGGTACTATTTTATTCTACGATAAAATAATCCTAAGTTTGATGAGTCAATGCAAACAAATATTAATATTATGATATCAAATACGTATCATTAGTAGATATATAATAAGCTAAAATACTTCTATAGTACTATGTCTATTTGTATTATACAATGTTGATATTTGTAGCACCCCAGTGTTAAGCTTTGCATTTGGCACCTGCATTTCAGGAGCACAAGTATCATCCAAGCATTCATGAGCATGAGCATATGAAATTTTATTTCATTCTTATACCTTATCACATGAAATGTTGATTTATATATATGCTTATGCTTGTAATCATATGTGACCAATGTATGAAATGGTTGTGAGGTCATGAAAACACCTTAGACACATCTAGAATGATAATGGGAACAATGTTTATATTCATGACATAGACCAAATTTGTTTCTAAGTGTTGGTTTCATTTGAAATGCTATTTTCATTATACTAGTTTGACCAAAGTTGAACAGTAGCTTAGAGTATTTGCATGGCTATGTGACCTAAATAAAAGTTGTAGTTCACATCAAGGGTAACAAATTTTATTTAAGGGTCATGAGCTAATTCAGTGTCTAACATGGTCAAATAGAGCTCACAAGTATCAATAAAATGTTATTTTTAAAACTAGAAATTTCGCTGTCTTGAAGCTGTTTTTAGTTCGAATGTAGCCCACTTTAGAGCAATGTAACTTGTAAACCAGCTCGAATTAGGCCAAACTCATTTAAACAAAGTTGTAGATCTTCGATAGCCCTACAATTCGTATTAGGGAAGTTTTCGCTGAATTGAGCTCGTTTGGGAGTTACATGTACACAAACTTGCTCTGTTAGTTGTCTATTGCGGCCTGAAACCGGCCGGGACAGTGCGACGTCGTGGCTGATCGGCCATAGGCCGCGTCCGCCGTGTGGATGCCGTACGCCGGTGTTGGGCCTACGCATTAGGCCATGGCGGACAGCAAAGGGAGCCACGTCCCCACTTGCTCTCCACGCGCGCACACTCTCTCTGCCTCACCTTGCCTCGCTCTCTCGCTCAAAGCCGAGCGGAGCAAGCCGCCATCATCGCCGCGTGCCTCAGTCATGCTCGCACGCCAACCTCACCGCACCACCGTCCAATCCATCTCGCCCATAGCTCCGCTTTGACATGCTTCACCTCACCAAGTCGCTAGCACCGCTATTTGAGCAAGGGTAAGGCCACATTGCGCGTCGCCGTCGCCGCCATGGCCACGGAGTGCCGCTGAGCTCCGAGTGTGCTGTAGCCAGCCTTATCCACCGCCCCTCCAATCTCTCTCTCTCTCTTGATTTATCTTCGTCGTAGGTCCTAGAAGCTATAGCCGTAGCTCGTTGTGCCGCTACCGCATCGCCGGTGTCAAAACATGAGCCACACCGCCGTGAGCCGAGAGCGCCGCCACCATGCATGTCACCGTGCCCATGCCTGTCCGGTCGCCGTTCTCTCTCGTAGTTAGGCGTTAGGCTTTAGCCTTAGGATGGCAAAGCTCGCAGGGAATACGGATGCACGCTTGCGTCACCTTTCCCGTCGGAACATCACCGTGCCACCGCCGTCCTCATGTCGTCGTGCCGCCATGCACGCGGCCAAGCTTCACCGCCACTCCACCGTCGTCCTAACCTAACCCTAGAGCTCCGCTAGGACCTGCTGATGTTGTAGCCGCACTTGCCTGGACATGCCATCGTCGGAGACGACGAGTCCGCCATCGTCGAGCCGCCATGCTCGTCAGCGAGCTAGCTCCGGTGATCCACCGAGCAAACTGATGGTGCCTGTTGGTGCGGAATAGGATGGGGAACACGTTGGTGCTGACCTCGTCGCCGGTGACCTCGCCATTGGCGAGCTTTTCGCCGGTCAAGCCGGTGCTCTACTCTGGCTCTCTATCGCATGGGGCCAAGTTGACCATGGGGCCCAGTCGTCAGTCGCAGCGGGGTGTATACACCGGGTGTACCTAGCTGTAGCGCCCGATTTGAAATTTGATTTTCTTTATTTTTTTTCATAGATTTGGGTACAAACTTCAAAAATTTATATCTAGAGCTAGGAGTATCCAAATGGGATGAACCAAATTTTGTTAGATTCATCATGAAGTGTACTATTTGATAAAAATATTAAATTTGTTGTTTAGAGTATTTTTCTAGTAGAATTAAATTGAGCAAGATAAGTGCTTTTAAAATAGTTTCTAGCTTGTAAATTGCATAACTTGAGCTAGGAAGGTGATAAAATTGTGATCCCAATTTTGTTGATCTTATGTTGATATGCTCTAGCTAGAAAAAATATTAAACCTACAGTAAGCATACTTGAATTATGATCTTCCTATTTAATCTTAATTAATTGATAGATTCTAGTGAAAATAAATGGGGTAAAAATACATAACATATGATCATACAAATTTTTACATAGTATTCACATGCTAGGAGGAAAGTAAGAAAAATATTAAATCTGTTGCTTGACACTTTTCACTATGCTAAACTATTTTTGCTAAAATAAGCATATGTAACTTGTCATTTTTGTAGAGGTAGCTATACTTGTTCAAATGGTATGAAATTTGTACAGTAGACTACTAGGGTCATGTGTAGCGTACTATAATTGTCTCAGAATGTATTGAGCAATGGAAGTATTTATCCTTTAAATCACCTTATTATCTAAGGAAATTAATAAATGAATATAAATAAATTAGTTATGTTTAAACATGATGTTTTCTGTGGTGCTTGTGATGCATATGATATGTCTATATTATTAGTTAGGCTTAGAAGTAATTGGTTGTTTGCAACTAGTTAATTATTGCTTTATAATTCAACTAGATGATTGCATGTGTAGTTTCTATTGTGGTAATAATTTTATAATGATAATGACCTTTTCTATGAAACTTGTTAATAACAAAGTTATAGATAACTTACTTATCTACCTTGTGTTAAATTTTAATAATCACAGGCCTTATGGTCTAAGAATTATAGCTGTTAGAAGTCTGCTGTTAGAAATGCTTGCTCTTTGGACAGATCTAAATAATTGAATTGTTTAAGATAGATAACTGTTGAATCACATTAAGATAATTAAAATAAATTTGGAGGAAATTTCATAAGCTTTCTATAAAGTCCACAACCATATTATTTAGATGTGTATAACTCTAGTTATGGTTAAAACAAGTGGCTGCTTTCTTGCACTCCAAAAAATTGCTTAGATAAGAATTTGTTTAGTTACTAGAGAAGAGATATGCACCTACTCAGTAAAATAAGATCCAACTTATTATCACCTTAATACAATGCTGTTGAAAACACTTATGAGGATGTATTTCATCACACCATATCATATCATACATGTCATTATATATGCATCCATGATATCTTATTTCATACTCATGCATATAAGATCATCCGGAGGGATAACTCTTTTGGAGTTCAACGAAGAAGAGGAGGAACAACAGGAGACACCTTAGGCCGTAGCTCCAGAAGGAGAGGAGCAAACTCTTGAGGACCTCCCTAAGTGCTGGGATCATAGGCCAACCTCTTTTCTGAAAGGCAAGCCCAGAGCATTCTAAGTCTCCCATGTTTTATAAAATATCAATTGAATCTTTTATGTTTGATGCATTATGTGATAAGAGTTGAATTGAAACCACTTGATGCATAGAACTACCTTGTCTAGATATATACACCTTTAACCCTATGTAGGTCTAGGATCGAATATACGCTTAGCCATGCTTAGACCGGTAGAAGTCGGGTGATTTCCTGTCACCTGCGAGATATAGGTGGATACCGAAGCACGGTTGGCTATATTTGCTATCGTGAAACAGAACCATGGGGTAATGTAACTAGAGGTCAGGCGGAGTCCATGTGTAGGTTGACTCATGTGATTCTGTCTGTGCCAGTTGAGGACCATACCATTGTTGGCACTTCTGATAAGATTGAACACATGCCTTTCACTTAGCTACCCGGATAACTCGTTCCAATTATGAAGCCAAGTAGCTCACTTAGGCCGGGCCCATTCTGTTAGAGTGCGCACTCTGGATGGTAGTAAGGATGTGCTGGGAGCCAAACGTGAGCCCAAGGGCAAGCCAGGCCTGAATGTCCTGGCAGCTGGTCGTTCCTGATTGTGCGACGCTGGGTGAACCTATGAAATATGGACCTGAGTTGTACCAAAGGTGACCTAAGGTGACCGTTGATCTGGTCTGCCTAGGTTTGCGTTAGGAATAAATTCCCAGCTGGTTGAAAACGATTCGAATCGCCGTCTCTCCCGGACAGTGAGAAACTTGGCTAGCCCCAACATCGTAGTAACTGTATTATGGAATGATGGTTATGATGAATATGGAATTATTATACCGGCTATGGTTACTATTGTATGCTACTAAATGATATACCACATGTTTGGCATAGGTTAGTTGCTAATCTAGAGATTAATATCTATAATTAACTTGATGACCAAATTATAACTGTATACCTGAATTGGTAAGCTTTTTATGCAAAATATTGTCAAGCTAGCTCCACTTATAAAGCCTTGCATAATCCTTGGAGTCACTTTATTTTTGGTTTATGATGGTTAGTCTAGCTGAGTATCTTCTCGTACTCAGGGTTTTATTCCCATTGTTGCAGATGGTACAATTTATCATGGCTATTGCAAGAACTGTTTATGTCCCACCGTGGACGAGGAGTAAGCCCTAGGCAGACATCTCTTATTAATCCCTCTCTTATGCTTTTTGTGGAAGTGTGATCGTGAGCTGGCACTATATTTACACAATGTTGCAGATGTTGGTTTCAAACTTTTAAATTGCTTTCGCTACTATCTTACCTGAACGTGGTTTGTAATAACCTTAATTTGTACTCTAATGGATGAACTATATTTATGAACTTTATATAATGTGTGACATGTATGTTGAATCATGTATGATCTTGGTTGTATGTTGATGGTTAATCGAGACCCTTCATGGTACTCGATGGACTACTGGGTTCATATGGGCTCAAGATGACAGTGCAACCACTTCCGGAGTGCTATTGTACTTGTGCTCTTATAAATTGGACGGTTCTACTACAATACTATTCTCTGTAAACTCGATCAAACTTAGAATGATTTGACTTAAAAACAAACTCTAATAAATTTCTTTTGAGGATATACACTAACTACTTTCATTTTGGGTGATTTCGATGCTGAGCGCTGAATTTAATAGGTGGACTCAACCACATGTACAAAATTGACGATATCATAATTCTGTTTACACTAAAATTTGGAAGAAGATGTTACAGGGACTCGAAAGCTCCTAAGATCAGGTCACCAAGGAATCAATTACGTACAGATCGGGACTAGCTGATTTAGATGCAGAAAATGAAATTGGCTTTCCACAGATAGCGCCAGCGGATAACGACAGAGGCTACATTCGGTGCCAGGACAAAGCATGCCAGACTCTACAGAAAGGGAAAGATTAGAGTCCAAGTTATCTTAAATTAGGAATGTTTTCTCTTGGGTCAAAAATTGTAATAAGTCGTGCTTAAACAGGAGTCATGCACAGGGCCCGGGTATAAATACCAAACCCCGGCTATTGTAAAAAGACAATCAATCAATCCAATACACAAGTTATTTAATTTTTTGGCTCCGACCACCCCTTAGGAGTAGGAGTAGAGTAGATCTTGACGAGTTCTTCAGCAAGTATGGCTGCATCGATCTCGTCAACCTCCACTGCTTGTCTGTAAGTACCGTCATGGTTTATACCTCTGTTCATATGGCTGCATCGATCCGGTTGACCCCCACAGCGGCTCTGATATAAGCTAGTTATCGACTCTTGATTAATTCAAGTATGGCATGTGTGATTCTGCCTCACACCCCACTGCTTGAATTAAATCAATGTCAAGTTATCGGCTCTACCTTAGAATGACAGTCTTTGGTAGATTCATTAAGTTACCGATATTGCTTATTGCTTTCATTATTTATCTAATTACAACAATATCACTCTATCCGATTGAGATTGATTTAGATCGGCCTTATATCTTATTTGACCCATCGTTTGCTAACCTAAAACTGATCTAATCTACACCTTAAATGATGAGTCATATTTTATCGGCTATTTTACATCAATCTTAATCGTGCATAACGTGCGGTTAAGGTATGTTGCGTCTTGAGTAGATATATTGGCTAGCGAGAACCGTTCCACGGCCCGTTATCACGGCCTGTGTGATTTTACCTCACACCCCACTGTTAGCACCGTAGAGTGGGGATCGTTATTTAGTAGATCTATTCCTGGTAAGGCATGACTTTAACTGTGCGTTATGCCTGAATTGACTGTTTTAGCCGATATCGAGCGCTTTCACGAACAGTTCGCATTATGAGACCGTTGAAGTAAAGATAGGTTGAAAGATGTGTTAGCCCCATGATCTTATTATTGTATTATGGCCTATATGATTCTGCCTCATGCCCTACTAATATTAGTAATGAGTTAGGGTCGTCGAGTCTATTGTTATTTCTACGGCCTATATGATTCTGCCTCATGCCCCACTGGTCATGATGATAGATGAGATCTAACATGTTCATTAGATTTATCTTTATTAAACGGTTAGGTGGTGTTGAATTGTTTCTTTATATAAAAAGGGGTTCAGTTACTTATAATCATTGGCTCAGCACAAACCGATCATTGTTGACATCTTATTGCCATTGATTAATATATGTTCGATTAATGATATTTATCCTGAATGATAACCGATTCTTCTTACATAACCCCATGAGCTTTAACTGATTTATTCTCATGAATATACTGGAATCGACTATTTAGTCGATCTCCTTTCATATCGGCTCTCACAGCCGCACATTCGGGACTGTCTAGCAACACCGGCAAGTTTCGCCCTTAATTACTGATGAACTTTCTCTCCTTATCAATTACAAGGTCAAATTGACTGGCACGTCTCGAGAGGATCGTGCAGGATCGACCATCCCTGCGCTGAAGCTAGGCGGATCTGCTCCATCGAGCGGACCCTTTCGGCTTGCTACGTGTGTCCTCAGCACGGGATGAAAATTCTCTATCGACACACGTTTCTGGCATATCCGGTGGGACCCCACAACCGTCATGGTGGTTTACAACAACGACAACATCCTTATGCTGCATTATGAAGATCTACCTGATGGAGATAAGGGTATCATGAGCAAAGCTATAGAAGAGTTTTAGAATAAATGTTTGTTGTCCTACACCAAAACACGTGACAACACAATTGTTCAGAAATTTCCACTACCAAGAGTTCTGTTGCACGGGCAGACAGACACAAATGAAGCTGAAGACAAGCGTTTCTTTAAAGAAGTTGTGGACAATCTATTCGTAACGCCATATCAAGCCATAATGAAGCTTTCGTGGATGTATTCCATAACGCCTTGAAAGAGGCGATTCATGGATTTCCAGTTGGTCAAGGCAGACCAGCTTATTACAACATTTCAGATCCGTCGACCTAGGGGACCAATCAAGTCGGTACCAGCCATGAAGAAGCAGCATCAGCTGGTAGTGATGATGTCCAGATAGTTCAGGGTTCATCTGAATAAACTCAAGGAACTACCGCAAATCAAACATAGTACCATCCTAGACCATCAGTATAGCATGTGCAACAGCCAGCGGGGCAAAGTCAGAACCAGGTGATCAATTTTGGCACATCAGGCCACATACCTTCGTCGGCTCAAAAAATAGCACTAAAGGATTCGTAGGGATATAGATCCTTATATCTATAATCAGAGACTTCAAGCAGCAAGCCAGCAAAGGATTCAGCAGATTAACAACCTGTTCGGTTGGCTGGTTCGTGAAGAAGTACTGCCGGCTGGTTTGTGTGAGAGAAAAATACTGTTCCGACTAGAAATTTACGATCGTTTACGACAAGGCACAGCCAAACGAACAGGCTGTAAGATTCCACAAGGGTATCAATATGGCACCGATTATAACACCCTCCACATGATGCCAAACCCAGGATATCAAAGCACGCGAGATTTCAATCCACAGATAGGTCAGCAGGTGCAGAGGAATCCAAATCCGCAAGCTAATGAATTGTTGCTGAGGGTGACTGAGATGATGAAGAATCAGTTCGGTCTAAAGCCAAAAGGGTTGATCTTTTCATACAAACACCCATATCTAGAATGGTATAATTTGGTCGCTCTTCCAACAAATTATAGGCTCCCAAAATTTGCTAAGTTCACTGGCCAAGACAGTACAAGCACGATAGAACATGTCAGTCGATATCTTACACAATTGGGCGAAGTGTCAGTTGAAGATGCCCATCGAGTTCGTTTCTTCTTCTGTCCTTATCAGGGCCAGCCTTCACTTGGTTTTCATCATTGCCAGTTAATTCCATCGCCAATTGGGCTGACCTGGAGAAAAAGTTTCATACATATTTTTACATTGGGACTGGAGAAAAGAAGATTACCGATCTGATAACTATAAGACAGAATACTAATGAATCAGGCACTAAATTTTTTAGAGGTTTCGAGAAACCAGGAACTTATGCTTCTCCTTAAACTTGGCCGATGTTCAACTAGCTGCTTTAGCTATTCAAGGAATGCTGGCGATGTGGAAAGAAAAGCTGTTGGGACAAGAATTTGACAACTTGGGATAATTGGCTCAACGAGTAGCAGCGCTTAATAGCCAATTCCAGAGTATGCGCAGAGATACCCCATTATAGAAGAGTACCTCAGTAGCTGAAGCTTATGATCCATACTCAGTCGATGATGGCTCTGTAGCTGAATGGAATTGGGGCAAGAAGACAGTGATGGTGCCAAATCATTGGGGAAGAGGAGTCGAGGAGAGCTATGACTTTGATGTCACCAAATCAGATAAGCTCTTCGATTTCTTGCTTGAGAAAGGACAGATCAGTTGCCCCTTGATTAGTTGAAGAATAAGAAGTTCTGTAAGTTCCATAATGCTACTTCTCATTCCACTATTGAATGCAGAATCTTCAGGCAGCATATACAGAGAGCTATTCAGCAGGGGAGGCTCAAATTTGATATGGCTCAGAAAATGAAAGTTGATGATAATCCTTTCCCAGAAGACCAAAATATGGTTGATGCTAGGCTATTTAAAGGAAAAACTAAGGTCTTAACATCAACCAAATCAAAAGAAGCTGGAACAGTCGATCCCAAGATGCAAATATTGGCTGACGAGTACAGAGAAATTAGGAGACGTCGTGCCGAGCAGAAGAGCCGATATGAGTAGGGGAGGACGTCAAAAGCAGAGACAACAAAGCCGCGGGTCACATCTCGGATTCTGTTGAATAAGTGGCAGCAGTAGAAGAAAAATGATTATTAGCGTTGGTTAAAAGATCAAGCGTACCAGCATCAACTGAAGCAAGAGAGGTATGAAAGGGAACAAGCCAAATTGCATTGGAATTGTCCTTTCTTCAGACATTGCTGGAATGAAGGTTTGAAATTGCCTACCAGACATGACTGTCCAGAATGCAGCAATCAATATTGGGAGTATAGGTAGTCTCAAACCAATTGCCGGTCTATCCATACTCAAGATGCATATCATCCTAATAACATGGATCGGCGCTTAAAAAATAAAAGTGTTTATGATCGGCTTAGAAAAAGAGTCGTTGATCAGGACTGGGCTGGTCATGAAGAAGGAATTGAAAGAAGATATGTGTGGCAGGAAGGCCAGTGGTGCCTAAGAGGTTTAACAAGAAGGCAGAAGAGAAGGGTGCAACGCCTAAGGAATAAAGAGATGGGACAGGCTCATGCATTCGGGAAGACTCAAGTGTGGCGTATCAAGCAAATACCCGATAGAAAGCAGCCATCGGCTAATATTCAAATGGTTTTTCTATTGCCATCAGAGTTCAGAGTAAATGGTGAAAACTAACAGCCGATCCAAGCAGTCGGCTTTGAAAATTTGTATTAATGGATAATCCAATAGATGGTACAGACGCGAAACTAGGACATGGCTTCACGTCGGCCGATGAATTAGAAGAAGTAGATATTGGTCCTAGAGATAGACCTAGGCCGACATACGTGAGTGCTAAGTTGGATCCGGAGTATAAGCGGGAATTAATTGACTTATTAAAGGAATTTAGAGATTGTTTTGCTTGGGAATACTATGAGATGCCTGGTTTAGATCGGTCAATTGTTGAACATCGGCTGCCAATCAAACCTAGATATCGGCCATTTAAATAAGCTCCGAGGATATTCAACCTGAACGTGCTTGATGATATCAAAAAGGAGACTGAAAGGTTACTGGAAGCAAAATTTATCCGACCGTGCCGATATGCAGAGTGGATATCGAATGTTGTCCCTGTATACAAGAAGAATGGAAAATTCAGAGTTTGCATTGATTTCAGGGATCTAAATAAAGCCACACCTATGGACGGTTATCCGATGCCGATAGCTGATATGTTAGTAGATGCAGCAGCCGGGCATAAGGTTATTAGCTTCATGGACGGTAATGTAGGATACAACCAAATTTTTATGGCTGAAGAAGACATAGCAAAGACCGCTTTCAGGTGCCCCGGCGCAATCGGTCTATTCGAGTGGGTTGTGATGACCTTTGGTCTAAAGAATGCCGGTGCGACTTATCAAAGGACGATGAATTACATTTTCTATAAGTTGATCAACAGGATTGTTGAAATCTACATCGATGATGTGATGATAAAATCCAAAGGATACAAAGAACACCTGGCTGACTTGCGTGAGACTCTAGAATGCACGAGGAAGCATGGTTTAAAGATGAATCCTAGTAAGTGTGCTTTTGGATATCAGCCGGACAATTTTTAGGATTCATGGTCCACGAGAGAGGAATCGAAGTTGGTCAGAAAAGCGTGAAAGCCATTGATGAAGCAGTTCCCCCGACTACCAAAATAGAGTTGTAATCTCTGCTTGATAAGATTAATTTCATCAGAAGATTCATTTCGAATTTGTCGGAGAGGATCCTGCCATTTTCTCCCTTGTTGAAGTTAAAAAATGATCAAGAATTCAAGTGGGGTGATATACAACAAAAGGCGTTCAAAGAAATAAAAGAATATATGAAGTGTCCACCTGTGCTGGCCCCTCCTCAGCAAGGTAAGCCATTTAAGTTGTACATATCGGCTGATGACAAGATAATTGGATTGGCCCTGATGCAAGAATTTGAAGGAAAAGAGAGAGTTGTTTTCTATCTAAGTAGAAGACTACTGGATCCAGAAACGAGATATTCTCCCACCGAAAAATTATGCTTGTGTCTATATTTCTCTTGCACTAAATTATGACATTACTTATTATCGGCCGAGTGTACAGTTGTTTCCAAGGCTGATGTAGTTAGGCACATGTTATCAATGCCAATACTGAATGGAAGAGTGGGAAAGTGGATTCTTACGTTATCGGGATTCGACTTGAAGTACGAATTGGCTAAAGCAGTCAAAGGACAAGTAATGACTAATTTTATCACCCAACATCACAAGCCAAGCATTAGTTATGTAGAGCCGATGTCGTGGACGCTGTTCTTTGATGGGTCATCATGCAAGCAGGGTGGTGGCATTGGTATTGTTATTATTTCGCCTCGGGGGGCAAGTTTTGAGTTTGCTCTTCCAACTGAGCCAATGATTACAAACAATCAAGCGGAATACGAAGCCATTCTCAAGGGACTACAACTTCTTCATGAAGTAAAGGCCAAAGTAATTGAAATATTTGGAGATTCGCAGTTAATTATTAATCAATTGATCGGCCTATATGAGTGCAAAGAAAAGACTTTGAAAGAATACTACGATGAGTGGCAAAAGTTACTCAAGGGATTTCTTCATATCTCTTTCCAACATATTCCGAGAGCACAAAACCAAGAAGCTAACCGTCTAGCTCAAAGTGCATTAGGATATCAAGTGTTTCAAGAAGTCTTGAGTAGTGAAACCTCAAGTGATGATTGGAGAGTTGAAATAGCCGATTACCTTAGAGATCCGTCTCGGAAAGTTACCAGGAAGCTAAGGTATAAATCGGTTAAGTATGTTTTGTTAGATGATCAGTTATATTATAAAACAGTCGATGAGTATTGCTCAAGTGCTTGAACCGAGAAGAAGCTAAGGTGTTATGGGTGAGGTGCATGAAGGGATATGTGGAGCTCATCAATCGGCTTATAAGATGAAATGGATTATTCGCATAACTGGATATTTCTGGCCAACGATACTGGAAGATTGTTTTGAATATTACAAGGGGTGTTAGGACTGTCAATGTTTTGGTAATGTTCAGAGATCGCCCGCATCGGCCATGAATCCAATAATCAAACCATGGCCATTTCGGGGTTGGGGAATTGATTTAATTGGCCAAATTTTTCCGCCTTCAAGCAAAGGACATAAGTTCATATTGGTAGCAACAGACTACTTCACTAAATGGGTTGAGGCAATTTCTTTGAAAACGATAACCTCAAAGAACATGATTGATTTTGTCCGGGAACACATTGTGTATCGTTTTGGGATTCCTTAAACTATAACTACCGATCAAGGGACAATGTTCACATCAGAAGAGTTCGAGGATTTTGTTGCCAGTATGGGGATTAAGCTATTGAATTCCTCCCCTTACTATGCCCAGGCTAATGGTCAAGCAGAGGCATCCAACCAGATTATGATTAAGCTGATCAAGAAAAAGATCGAGGAACAGCCAAGGAAGTGGCATTCGACGCTAAATGAAGCACTATGGGCATATAGGATGGCCTGCCATGGATCAATTAAAACGTCACCTTACGAACTTGTGTAGGGCCATAATGCCGTTCTTCCTTGGAAAGTTCAGACTGGATCGAGGCGTGTTATACTACAGAGTGATTTGTCAGCTGAGGTTTACAAGAATCTTATGATAGACAATTTGGAAGATTTGAGTTGCCTTCGACTGCGTGCTCTTGAGAATATCGAAGCCTATAAACTGAGGGTTGCGAAATATTATAATAAAAAGGTCAAGATTAAGCAATTCTTTGAAGGAGACTTAGCCTGGAAAGTGAAATTGACGATCGGATCAAAGGACAGTAAATTCGGCTAATGATCACCTAACTGGAAAGGACCCTATCGGATCAAATGTTGTGCGCCTGGTAATGCTTATATTTTAGAAACATTAAAAGAAGAGGAAGAATTTGGCCAAGCAATCAATGGGAAATATTTAAAGAAATATTATCCTAGCGTTTGGATCAATACTTGATAAAGATATGTTCGATCGATAGCTTTAATAGCCGATATTAAAAAGATATCACCTCCAGTGCAAAAGATGAACCCAAAGGAGTAAAAGCTGATACGATGTGTATCGCCTATAGAAGCAAAGCAAACACAAACAAAATGATCGGTATGAAGCACGAAACAATGGGAAACCACTCAAGGCAAGGAAGTTATTTGCTAAACATCACCTATTACAAGCTACGGGCCAGAAAACACTTTGCCGACTATATCGTCGGCCAGAGTATTGAAAGCTATAGAGTCGGCGGTGTTCATAAAATCTTCAACCAAGCGCTCATGTTCCCTAGGGTGCACTATGTCTAGAAACCATGAGGAAGAAGCCGAAGATTATGGCCCGAACAGGCTTGTGCAGCAGCCAACGCCGTGGCGGCGCCATGACAAACGCCATGAAGGGCGACCTCCCTGACACGATTTGGGATATCATGCAAGCGAACCACCGGAACGGCGCCCCTAGCATTAACAAATCCCGCTGCATGATCCGCGGCTGATCGAAGACTCTCCAACTGAGCAGTTAGATCTAAAATATTTAAGGAAAGAGTGATCAGAAATCTTGAGGGTAAAATCAAGAAGAAACAGAGAAATAATGACAGACATCTCACCCATGATTCTAGCTTCAGCCCTGGCCAACCTTTCCCTCACCAGGCCAACCTCAGGGGGGAGATCGGTTGTCAATCATGGCCAAAGCCGATTCCGCCAGGGAAAGGCAGTTGGCTAAATGCTGGTCGGTCCGATTGATGGAGGACAACAGATCGTCATTACTGATCTATTGCCTCGGGTGACGAGGAAGCTGGCGGCGGATTGGTGCCAAAGATGACCTCGAGGGCTGGGCAGAATTGGCCCTTCGATCCGAGGTAATGGGAGCACCCCATGATGCGTCCTCTTGACGACGAGGGCGTTGGCATGATGATGTGGATCCATTGAGGGCTTCTTTAGCAGACCTCTTATTGTTCTCCATGACCTCAAACCTACGGAAAGGCAGAGGATGTACTGAAGACGAAGAGGGTTGCTTTTGATTTATGGCCATAGCCCGTATATATAGCCCGGGAAAGCGAGAAGATAGGTTTCGATGGAGGTGTCAAATTGAAATCGGAAATGGATCAACACTCCGGAAATTCAGGGGACGAATAACGAAGAGATAACAGACTCGAATTTATTACTTCCCCAGATTACAAAATATCGTGGGGTGGATACCTTGACCAGAGATTAATCCACCAGAACTTTTTTGGATTGAAGGGAGTCCAGATTTCCACAAGGCCGACACTCATTGTGAACCAAGTCGCATCGGCCCATCAATAAATTATACTAGAAAAGAAGAAAGTTCATCCGCCTAACATATGCTCAACATATTTCTTGATAAATTGAGGAACTTTGGAAAAGAAGCCTAAGGCTGTCCCGTTTGGAAGAGCAACAAGGGGAAGATGATCACACCTTCTAGCCCTTGCAAACACTAGAACAACCTTGTGAGCATGGAGAGAACACTCAGGTGATATCACAAGAAATCTTCTAACCACAATCGCTGGTCTTCTTGCCCAACGAGGTGTTAGAATAAGTGACACAATCACCCTATACACAAGAATTCTTCTAGCCACTTAAAATCTTCATAAAATAGACCATGGAGGGTCTAGTGGAACCGGGAGCACTCGAGGGAGCAGATGGAAGAAAAGCATGGCTAAATTATTGAGTTGCTCTCGCTAGGGTTGGATAGGTATTTATAGCTGGCCTGAAAAGATGAATCCAAGTGCCCATGAAGCAGTGACTGTGGACCAATCAGGAATACATATATGATAATTTTGGAATAAAATTACTTTTATCCCAAAATTGGGGGGCATGTGTTTACACCAAAATTTAAAAGAAGATGTTGCAGGGACTCGAAAGCTTCCAACATCATGTCATCAAGGAATCAATTACATGCAGATCGGGATCAGCTGATTCAGATGCAAAAAATGGAATTGGCTTTCCACAGATAGCGCCAGCGGATAACAACAGAGGCTACGTTCGACGCCAGGACGAAGCATGCCGGATTCTACAAAAAGGAAAAGATTAGAGTCCAAGTTATCTTAAATTAGGAATGTTTTCTTTAGGATTAAAAATTGTAATAAGTCGTCCTTAGACAGGAGTCATGCACAGGGCCCGGGTATAAATACCAAACCCCGGCTATTGTAAAAAGGCAATCAATCAATCAATCCAATACACAAGTTATTTACTTTTTCGGCTTCAGCCACCCCTTAGAGTAGGAGTAGAGTAGATTTCGACGAGTTCTTCAGCAAGTACGGCTGCATCGATCCGGTCGACCTCCACTGCTTGTCTGTAAGTATCATCATGGTTTATACCTCTGTTCGTATGGCTGCATCGATCCGGTCGACCCTCACCGCGGCTCTGATATAAGCTAGTTATCGACTCTTGTTTAATTCAAGTATGGCCTGTGTGATTCTACCTCACACCCCACTGCTTGAATTAAATCAAGGTCAAGTTATCGGCTCTATCTTAGAATGGCAGTCTTTGGTAGATTCATTAAGTTACCGATATTGCTTATTGCTTTCATTATTTATCTAATTACAACAATATCACTCTGCCCGATTAAGATTGATTTAGATCGGCCTTATATCTTATTTGACCCATCGTTTGCTAACCTAAAACTGATCTAATCTACACCTTAAACGATGAGTTATGTTTTATCGGCTGTTTTACATCAATCTTAATCATGCATAACGTGCGGTTAAGGCATGTTGCGTCTTGAGTAGATCTATTGGCTAGCGAGAACCGTTCCACGGCCCGTTATCATGGCCTGTGTGATTCTACCTCACACCCCACTGTTAGCACCGTAGAGTGGGGATCGTTATTTAGTAGATCTATTCCTGGTAAGGCATGACTTTAACTGCGCGTTAAGCCTGAATCGGCTGTTTTAGTCGATATCGAGCGCTTTCACGAATAGTTCGCATCACGAGACCGTTGAAGTAAAGATAGGTTGAAAGATGTGTTAGCTCCATGATCTTATTATTGTATTACGGCCTGCATGATTCTGCCTCATGCCCCACTGATATTAGTAATGAGTTAGGGTCGTCGAGTATATTGTTATTTCTACGGCCTGCATGATTCTGCCTCATGTTCCACTGGTCATGATGATAGATGAGATCTAACATGTTCATTAAAATTATCTTTATTAAACGGTTATGTGGTGTTGAATTGTTTCTTTATATAAAAAGGGGTTCGGTTACTTATAATCATTGGCTCAGCACAAACCGATCATTGTTGACATCTTATTGCCATTGATTAATATCTGTTCGATTAATGATATTTATCCTGAATGATAACCGATTCTTCTTACGTAACCACATGAGATTTAACTGATTTATTCTCATGAATATACTAGAATCGACTATTTAGTCGATCTCCTTTCATATCGGCTCTTATAGCCACACATTCGGGGCTGTCTGACAACACCGGCAAGTTTCGCCCTTAATTACTGATGAACTTTCTTTCCTTGTCAATTACAGGGTCAAATTGACTGGCACGTCTCGGGAGGATTACGCAGGATCGACCATCCATGCGCTGAAGCTAGGTGGATCTGCTCCATCGAGCGGATCCTTCCGGCTTGCTGCGTGTGTTCTCGGTAAGGGACAAAAATTTTGTGTCGACAAATTCACATGGAGAAGTTGTGTTGTAATATGTGGCGTCGAGCTTTGTTCACGGCCCTCGAAGACTTAGCCCTAAAACGGCAGGAGCTGTGTGGTTGCAAAACCAAATGGCAGCGGCATCCCCTGTTGGCTGCTGTCCAAACAGAGGCCAGAGCCAAAGGAGGACGCCACCGCCTGAAACTGAAAGGGAGAGAGAGAGAGAGGCAGACGCCACCGCCGATAAAACTGAAAGCCATGCCCAGCCGTGCTATGCTCTCCGTCTCTTTCATGTCTCATTTCCTAACCCTGGTGGATATGTATGGCGGGGTCAGCGGTCACCTTCTCCCCTCCCCTCCCCTGGATGGCTGGATGGATGGATCGTGACACTGATGCCACAACAACCAGCCTAGCCTCCCTATCATTTCCCTCGCCAACAGTAGATTGCAAACAAAAGTCCGCCCGGCCTCTTGATGAAATACGTGCACGAAACAAACAAACAAATGCCTTGTTTAGATTGAAAAAAATTTCAATCCGATGAATAGTAGCACTTTCGTCTTATTTGGTAAATATTGTCCAATCGTGGACCAACTAAGCTCAAAAGATTCATCTCGTGATTTCCAACTAAACTGTACAATTAGTTATTTTTTTTACCTATATTTAATGCTCCATACAAACAGCTAAAAATTGATGTGATGGAGAGAGAGTGAAAAAATTTGGAATTTTAAGGATATCTAAACAAGGCCAAACAAACAAAAGCGAGTGCTGCTCCGTTTGCACTGCATTGCATATCCCAAGTCATCTTCTCATCCCCTGTACTGTACCGTAGCACAGCGCAAAGTCAGGCAGGGCACACGTGCCACGGGAGTACCAAAATACACCCACCCTTTGAATTTTCGAAATGTGCATGCATGTGGCGCTGCCGTGCTGCAGACTGCAGGTGCATGCGTTTGAGTGTTCACAGGCAGCACATGCCTCCGCACTTGCGTTGCCAACGACCGGATGGATTCCGCCGCGCAGGAACAAGAAAACGGCATGACCAAAACGTGCTCGCGCTCCTCTACTTTACTTGATCGCCACATGGAGTGGACCGAGGAATCTCGGGACTCCGTGCACGATGCACCACCGTGCCGTGCGGCATCCAGTCCAATGCAATTCCAACCATTGTTTTCTTTGTCCTCAGTGATGTGATTGCCAAGCGAGTCCTCACTGTTGCAGTGCGGCCTAGTAGGTTACGTAACGTACTCCAATTATCCTCTCAAATGCATTATGCATATGAACGATATCTACGTGATTCTACTTCTTGCAAGCATTCGATCACATGACTAAAACTATTTGGAAGACGGTCTGTTTGCATCCATTAGGACTAAAAATTAACAGCAAAAAAATATTACTAATGAATCTAAATAGACCTGCTAATTATTAACTCGAGGGCTACTAAGTATTAGTTTTATTAGCAGAGTTTCTAGGGCCTGTTTGATCCATTAACACTAGAAATTAACAGCTAAAATTATTACTAATAGATCTAAATAGACCTGCTAATTATTAACTGGAGGACAGATAAATATTAGTTTTATTAGTAGGTTTGGAGTTGCTAATAGATGCTAATAGTTTATATGCACCTTCAACCCACTATCCAACCACCTATTAGCAAGTGGATCCAAACAACCTGGCTAAAAATTAGCTAGTTAACAATTAACAGCTATTAGCTATTAACTCGCTAATTTTTAGCGCTAATGGATCCAAACATACCCTACCTACGTGTCTTTCTGCAGTTGGAACAACTTTTTTTCGAAAGGGGCTTGCAATTAACAAACAGAAATAAAAAAACAAGCGTTCACGTCAAAAAAAAAAAAAGAAATGAAAAAAATGAGCTTGATTACAGAAACTGATCTAGCCATGAACTAATCTCAGGAAAGTGTTTTTTCTTCACACGAATCATAACTAAGCCGAAGACATTCTTGAAGATATATTTGCTTCTCTGGCTAGTTGCCTCCTCCCCTAAAGATTAGATTGTTTCTTACTGTCATGCTCCAACACATGACGATGATAACTTCCTGAAGAAGGGGACATTTAGCTGAGCTCTATAGGTTTCTATGATTTGGAATCAGCTGCCAGCAGGCCCTTGCAAAATCACATTGCAAAAAGAGATGGTTCACGGTTTCTTCCACTGAGCTATTGCACAGAGCACAGCTGTAGGATTACAAATGCATCTTCTTTATACTCCCTCCGTCCCCACAAAACATGTAATCCTGCAGTTTAAATCTTGTCTCAAAATTAATGTAATCCTAGAGTTTAGGTTATCTTTTTAGATGGACCCCATCAATAAAAAACCATTAGGCCTACTTAATTGACATCCAAAATTTTCCATGCCAAAGATTTGATAAGCCAAAAGTTAGACAAAAACATTGTCATAGATTTGGCAAGGCAAATGTGAAACTTAGCAAACCAAATACTAGTTAAAGTCATGGCTTACCAAATCTTTGGCATGCCTATTTTTGAAAGCGAACCAGTTAGGCTCATTGTACCTTTGGAGTTCTAGCACACGAGACGAATGATATAGGAGGGGCAAATACGTAATTTCATACTTTTACTAAATTTGTCTTGAAAAGTGAGATTTACATGTTTTGTGGGACAGCAGGATGTTTCGTGTACTAAGTCTGTCATGAGCCAATAACCGAAAGAACACTTTGTGTTTGTGTTAACAGGAAGCCTTGCATATCCAACTGAAAACCGGATGGACCCAGGCCGAACCAGAGAGCTGTTTGTGTTGACAGGAACAACTTTATTTGTCACATTATTTGCTAACGACCAGTGCCAGAAAATTTCCACATGTAGCATAAATCCATATAAGAAAACACAAACAAGCACTAGCAAAAATGTTTCTAATCTGCGGATGTTCAGGTCGTCAGGCTACAGGTTCCTGGCAAGACGAGCTTGGAGCACCCTGCTATCTTAATCCTCCGGACGGTGGTCAGCGCCGCCGTCAGCCCGTCCACCGACGCCAGCTCCTTGCAAGACCTGATCTCCAGACTCTTTAGCGCCGCAGCTGCCGGCAAGGCGAACGACCTGACGCCGTGGAAGCCTTCGATCTTCAGTGACACCAACGACGCGAGCTCCGAGATGTCAGGGACCTGGTGGCCGCAGTGGAGAACCAGCTCCGTCAGAGAACGAGCGCGGGGTAGCCTCTTCAGGTCCGGGCACCGGCTGATGCAGACCTTGCGGAGGCGAGGGCAGTAGTCCCCTTCAGATTCTTCCTCGAACAGCTCCTCAAAACCGTACATCTCCCACAGGTTCAGCAGCTCCAGCGACAGGAACTTGGCTGCGCTGCCAGTGCCATGTGTGTCTGTGTTGCTGCTCAGCCGTCGCACGTCGTACATCTTTCGCACACTCAGGGACTTGAGCGATGGCAGATGGGCGATGGCGGGGAACACGGTGCAGTTGCAGCAGCTGTCGAGTGTCAGTGTCACCAGGTTGGGTAGGGATGAAGAAGAACCCTGCATCCAAGCTGGAAACCTGCTGCCTTCGTAGCCTCTGATGGTAAGCACTTGGAGGTTTGCATGCGGCTGGAGGCCTTCAAGGACCTGCTCATCGGCCACATCTTCTGCATCTTCGTCTCCATCTTCGATCTCTATGCCATCGTCGTGCCATTGCAGTGTCAAGTCCTTTAGGCGATGCTTGTCCTTCAGGTTAGCCTCCTGGCCTTGCTGCCAGTTTTCACACTGATGGAGTCCTGAAATCCAAAGGAAGCCCCTCAGATTGTGCAAGCTTCCCAGCTCACTGATGGAGCAACGTGACGAGTCTTCACTGACATGGAAAACTGGCAATGTCTGGAGTTCAGTGAGCTCTCCAATTCCATTTGGCAAGTCAACATAGCCCAGTTCCTTCGTCAGATCAAGATGGCGCAGCTTTACCAGCTTCCTCATGTCTCTTGGTAGCTCTGTGAGGAAGCGGCAGTGTTTCGCTTCCAGTGTCTCCAGATTGCTGAGGTTGCAGAGCTCAGATGGCAGAGCCCTGACGTTTGTGTTGTTGACAGATAAGTACCGCAGGTTTCTCAGGCCAGCAATGGACGCCGGAAGCACTTCTGTTTCAGTATGGCTCAGATCCAGTGTCTCTAAGGATGTGAATTTCAGAAAGAAATCACCCAAACCAACAAGATTTAAGGTAGGCAAAGAAATGCTGTTCGGTTTCCACTCAGGTTGCAAAGCCAGAAATGTCTGCAGATCCTTCAACTGTTCTGTCCTGTGCATCAGTTCAACAGTCTGAAATTGCGAGGAAATGAGAGAGCAGTGAAGAACATTTTCAGGTATGCCGCACATGGGATCCTCGGACTTGAAATATTTGTCACGGGAGACGGATGCCACCACATTGTAAATAAGCTCATGCATCACAAACTTGTTATCTTTATAATCATGAGATGGTGAGTACTGAAAGAACGATCTGCACAGCAACTCATTGAAATATTCAGTTCCTACATCTTCAGGTTCACGCCCTTCAACTGGCCTAACACAACCATGAGATATCCACAGGAGAACCATGTGATGTTTATCAAAGATGTAACCTTCTGGGAACAACGAACATAATGCAAGACACCGTTTCAGATGGACTGGTAAAGCATCATGACAGAGCTGCAAAGGCATAACACTTTCTTCAAACATATCCTTCTCTAATGAAATAGTGTCTGCATGGCACAGAAGACCACCGATGGCCTTCAAGTTTAGAGGATTAGATCCAAACCTGGAAATGAACCTCTTAGCAACCATTACTAAATCAGGATTGTTCTGGATATCAGTTCCCACACCAGAATATTGTTAGAAAATCGTCAGTTTGTTTTCTTCAGATAAAGGATTCAAGAAATGAACATATGTTACATCTCTAGGAGTAGCAACAGCACAACTCTTTGTAGCCATGATAACTACACTGCCTCTGGCACCAGCATTAAGAACTTCTAATATGCTATTCCAAAATTGTTGGTCTTCTATGTCTGCACCGTCCAAGATAAGCAAGAATTTCTCATCTGTGATTTCCTCCATAAGCAGTTCCTGGAGGAGGTCCGTGCTAATAATGCTGCAGTGGTCATTCATGACGAACTCAATAATCTTCCTAAATAACATCAGTATGTCTAATTTATCAGACATCTGTATCCATATCATTTTGTCAAAAGCATACAACAATTCTTGGTCATTGTAAAGGACATTGAGCAGTGAAGTCTTGCCAAAATCACTTCCACCATTTATGCAAAAGACTGTACAATTACTTCCATCATTTCTATCCAACAATATCTTTTCCATAATGTTTTGCCTAATTTCATCTCTGCCAAGGAGTTTATGACCAGCCTAAAATAGTGAAGGGATAAATCAAGGCAATCGACAAAAAGGAGGACGGGTACTAAAATTATTGTAGTGGCGAACCTGCTAGTTGAAAAATATGAATACCTGCTGCATTAATCTATGGTTTAGTCCTTTCCGTCTTTGTTTTCCCATGGCTAACCATGTCATTGCATCCTTATAGGGAGTATAATGTGGCTCCTCCACCTGTGTACATTAGGTAATAGTTGAGTCAGATTTGTGATAGACATTAACTACATTTGTATTGCAAATTTGACATAAGTATAATTTTAGATTAAAAGCAAATCAAATTTCATTCTAATAGTTGTTCTGCATAACAGTGCTTGCAGTTCATCCAGTAACTTGTTGAAAAAAAGGGATTTTGTATTTAGATGTAGTTACATTTAAACTTGCACTCATTAACCTATTCTTACTAGATGCTTATCTTAGAATAAGATTCACAACATGTGGCCCCTCCAATAAGATTATTGAAGCCTAGTGCTGCATCCACCTGCAGTTTGGAACTGTTTGTACTGAGCTGATCAACAGAGTCCTGGTAAGGTTTCTTCCTGGCCAGGGCCCTGTAGGAGTAGCTGAGGACAGAAGAACAGGAGCCACACCGCAGTTTGCCCACTGCATTGGTGGAGACGACGAAGTCGATGGGTACTTGGAGTAGCTTGAAGCAGCTGCAGCAGACAATGAACGGCGCACCCTTCAGGATCGGCTGACAGTAGTGTCTGCTCTGAGGAGGCAGTCCACTCCTTGGAGAAGAAGCATTGGCCACTTCTCCTGTGATGCCAGTGCGGGTTTTCACTGTGCAAGGCCAAGAGAATCCATTAGGAATCTAACAGTGACCAAAGACACCAAGCATCCAAATGCTAGCAATAGGAACATGAGTAAAACCTGAAATTACCTCGAAGATTTGTGCCGCATCCACTGTCCTGGTAGACTTGGGCATCCAGTTCACTGCGTCACCTTCGATATCTCACAGTAGTGCTGCGTCCACTGACCTGGTATACTGGGGCACCGGATTCCTCGGGAACCTCGAAGACTAGTGCTGCATCCACCTGCAGTTCGGGACTGTCTATGCTGAGCTGATCAATGGAGTCCTGGTAAGGTTTCTTCCTGACCGAATCCTTGGAGTAGGAAAGGACAGCATAACAGGATTCACACCGCAGTTTGGGCACCTGGACCAGCTGGATGCATCTGGAGCAAACAATGAACGGCGTGCCTTTCAGGATTGGCCGACTGCTCTGAGGACGCAATCCAGTTGATGAAGGGGAAAAGATATTGGCCACTTCTTCTGTGCTGCCGGAGTGGATTTTTGCTGTACAAGCACAAGAGAGTCCATCAGAAATCTAACAGTGACAAAACATATAAATCAGAAATGGTAGCAGGAAAAAGAAGAATTAAAACCTGAAATTACCTCGAAGACTAGTGCCGCATCCACCACATTGGTAGACACGGGCACGGGGTTCCTCAAGAACACCGTGGCACTTTGGACATCTAACATGGCGAACTGCTATGGCATCTGATTTTTCCATGAGCCGAAAGACCCCTGAACATTACTTACAGCATGAGTAAATATTTACGGTGTAAATGAAAAGAGATGCTTGTACCTACAGAATTCTGCATGGGTGCAGAAGTCATTGCGTCACTGAAAGGAGCAAAGGCGCAATCAGATGGAGGAATTGTGAACATCATCACCTTGAGACTGATGCTTTTCAAGTGAAACAGGCGGTCTTGCACATGAACTCAAGGATGATGTTCAAGGAACTTATTCAGGAGGATTTCATCAGCAAAATAATCAGTCATGTCACAAGAGGCTGTAATTGTGTTGCTCATGTAACGGTTGGTAGTACTCCCTCTAATCCTCATTTCATTTACAAATTATAGGTCACTTTAGTTTGGTCCTAAGTCAAACTTCACTGACTTTAACAAAACATTTATAGAAAAATGCATTAACATCTACAATATTAACTTTGTTTAATTTAATTTCACTAAAATGTACTGATAGTGCAGGTGCATTTATTTGAACCTGTGGATGTTAATATGTTTCCTCTAAAAAATATATCATAGTTTAGAGCAGAGATTGACATAGAAAAACTGGTGTGATGTTGATTTTATAATGTTTGGTGCTCAGTGCTCTCAATGTAGTCTTGATGTGGTGGCCAGGGTTTTAGCTGGGTCGCATGTTAATGCAGTCATACAGCTTCCTTAAAAAGAATTAAAGAATCCTAGGATAAAATTGAGCTCTTTTACATTGGTTGGGAAAGTACTTGGGTACTTTCAGCTACTTTCATTTTTTCCCTAGTTTTTAGCCAATTAATTAATTGATAAATATTATTTGTAAAATGTAATTTTTATTATAGAGGGTATAATGGTAATTGATGTTTTAACCCTTCACGCACCATCTGTTCGTTGCTTTCTGTTTCCTAACTGTTTTTGTTCACACAACCGTGGCTTGCTGCTGGTCTGGGTGGCTGGGGCTTGCAGGAGGCCGGCCACGAGTCTATAACTCTATATTTTGCTATGATGAATGAAAGTTGCCCAATTTGACTTGGCAGCGGAATAGCAGTACCTTGAACCGAGCTGGGAAGCCGACCTTTTGAACCGAGCTGAGAAGCCGACCTTTTGAACAATCTGCGCATATTTCGACGGAGCTGGAGATGGCGTTCCTGGCGGAGAATTGCGAATGCGCGCGGGCGTGCTGGCAGCGGGAAGCGGCGGGAGTGGTGGAGCCGTACAGTGTGTCGTGACTTGTGAGCGTGGCAGCCGGCGTCGGGGAGGAGGAGGGCAACGACCTACGGCTGTTCCGATGAGCTGTGCTGGAGGCGGCCGCGGATACTCCGCCGGCTGCGGGGAGCGGCGGGGGTGGGGGAGCCATCGTGTGTGTCGTGGGCATCGGCGCCGGTGTCGGCGAGGACGCTGGCGACCTCCAGCTGTTCCGCAACGCAGCGCTGGAGGTGACTGCGGACACTTCGCCTGCTGCTGGGAGTGGCGGCGGTGGGGGAGGAGTCCGGGCGTCGTGGGCGTGGGCGCCGGCATCAGGGAGGAGGGGGCCAACGACCTACGGCTGTTCCGCTGCGCTGGAGGCGGCCGCGGACACTCCGCCGGCTGCGGGGAGCGGAGGGGGTGGGGGAGGCGTCCGCGCCGGTGTCGGGGAGGAGGCCGACGATCTCCAGCTGTTCCGCAACGCATCAGTGGTGGCGGCGGCGGACACTTCGCCTGCTGCGGGGAGCGGCGGTGGTGGGCGAGGAGTCCTTGGCGATGTGGGCGTGGCCGCCGGCATCGGGGAGGAGCGATGGAGGCGGCGAGGGACGCAAGGCTGGCCCGCCGTGGCAATGTACAGAGACTGAAGCAATTGTTATTTCTATATAACAAGGAGTTGTCTTCTTAGAGGACACGTGTGCCATTAAAAAAATTTGTAATTATATATAAGTCATTAAAAAAATTGATCGTATACGAGTGCTATCGTTCTGAACTTCTTTGCTCTCCAAGCCATTCTGTCGGTGTTCTGTTCATTTTTCACCGTTACATGTGGGCCCAATCAGTATAAAGGTCCAAAATAACCCTCTCATCCCTATCCTCTCTCCCTCTCTCAAACTCTCTTCTCGCGCGCACGGCGGCAGGCGAAGGAAGCGGCCGCGGCCACGGCGGGGCGCGAAGCACGGAGTTGGAGCGGCGCGGTGAGGAGGGAGAGGAGGGGGGCGCCGGTCCTTCATGCGGGTGTCAGCAGCAGGGCGACCCGGTGGGCGCGGCCTTGGCGGGGTGGAGCAGCGTGGTTCCACGCAGTACGGGCGCGCTCACGCACAGGGCGGGCGACGGTGGGTGGGAGGCAGCGCGGGGAGCGAGGTGGAGACGTGCGCGGGCGCTGTGGAGCTGCGGCGTGCGGAGGAGGTGCCGGGGAGGGGCCGTGGGCTTGCGCGCTCTTGCGGTGTGCCATGGCGGCGCGGGGCATCGGCGGCAGAGCATGGGCGCCTCGGGGTGGCTGTGGGGCACGGCGGCCGGCTAGGCAAGCTGGGAGGGAGAGCAGCACAGGCGCGCGAGAGGAAGGCGAGGAGCCGCGCATGGCTCGGGCACGCCTGCATGTGCGATGCCGGGTAGCGGCGTCGGCGGCTGGCCATGGCGAGCGCTGCAGTTGCTGTGGGCACGGGAGGCGTGCCTTGTGGCAGAACCTCCCAAGAAATCAGGCCCACGTGCACCTATCGATGTCTCAACAAACCTCTAATAGCGTACACAAGTTCCCAACAACTTAACAGGTCTGTCGGGTGTCCTTAGGAAACCCGAATCATCCACGAATCTTTTCCAAACAGGATCCCAATCACAGATATTACAGATTACAACAGTTTCAATATACATATCGGAGATTATAAAGCGGAAGACTTAAGTTTTAATATTACAAACCAGTTATTTCAAACTTACAAAACCATAAGTGTCATACAACCATAGTAGCGGGATAATATTACATTAACATTATTTATTTCACACAAACTAGTGCCTTGTCCAAAGGCTATTCATCATTCCTCATCGTCATCGACTTAAAACACTGACATGCAGCAGGGACCAAACCAAGCCTGCGCATGCGACTCACTTGCAACAAGGGTTAACAAACCCTGAGTACAAAAGTACTCAACAAGACTGACACGACGTAAAAGGGGCGAAGGTCTTAGGGATGCAGGTGTTGGGGCAAGGTAAGGATGTAACAAGATTCAAAAGTTCTTTGCTAAAAGCTTACTATTCTTGAGCCTATTTTTGAGTTTTACCCCTAAGTACTTTAGTTCATTATCTCAAACTAAGTGTTCATATCCCATATTTCAATCCTTTTTATTCCATTCTTTTTTCTTATGTTTTAGTAATTCACCAGTCCTGCATTACTTCTGTAATGAATCGAGTCTCCATATCCGCGGAGTACCGGCAATTTGAATTGATTCAAGTCCCAGCTGGGGATTCCTTATCACACGACATATGTAGAACCTAATCTTGCATATATCAACATCGCGACCAGATCCTCCCATACTAAGCCGTCTCCACGCCACCCAAGAGCACAACACACCTCAAATCCGGCCACATTCCAACCACGAGGGTACACGCTACTCCCGCAATCTCTCCACTCCCAGTGCGTGGACATTCGTCTTAGTATCGGATTAGCCGAAGTAGGCTTACCGGAGTATGTGACCAGTACTATAAAGTGTCTCGTTCAGAAGATCCACAATGAGTGGCCTTTAAGCGATATAGTCGGCAACATTACCCAACATTCAAGATAAGTCACCCGACTAGTCTCTAGTTCATTCTATCTTCTCTCTTTCTTTGGCCAGTATGCCATCTTTGATTGTATCAAAACTTTTACTTTGAAAGCCTATCATAAAGCATACTAAGCAATTCTACGCCTTTGTAAATAAAATCATCTTCAAGGATGGTAAACAATTAACAAGGTAGGCAATGCATCTAGGTAACATTTGAATAAATCAACTTAAGGCAATAGGTAACATAGGTGATAAATTTTTCAAAGTAAACAAGGTAATGGTTTAATATATAAATCGGGGCTTACCTTCGTTAACGATCTTGGGTTCCGGATCAGTACCACAAATATCGAATCTCGAGACAACCGGGGATTCTTCCACAACTTGCTCAACTAGAATCGGTTCACTCTCGGATTCTACACGAAATAATAATATATGCTTCAACATGATGATAATGTAAACATGATGCTTTCATGGTGCATGAAATGTAATAACACCTTGAATACAACTTTCCTTCATGATACAGTTGCAAGCCAACAAAACCAATTGACACTAACATCTAGGGTTTCGACAAGTTAACTTACTAATGACCTTTGTTATCACATGAAATGTCCTTAAGATTTATTAATTATAAGTTAGGTTTGAGCTCAAATAACTAATTAAGGTGCCAAGGATCATCATATGTTACTGACCCAAGGTCAACAATCAATTCCAAAGTCAAACAAACCCTAAATGATTAAGCATTAACTAAGTAAATAATTAATTAAATAATTAAGCCTAAATTAGGTATAAAATCAACTTTGTTCAATTAAGCTCAAAATTTTATGCAAGCTTCCTTATGACAAATTAGTGTACCAAAATAAATTTCATAATTTTTGGAGTTATACAGTGGCCTACAAAAATTATGGAAATTGCATTTATCAATTAATTGACTGAATTTTTGAACATTAAAAATTTATTCAAATTTCAAGTTTCATATTTTTAAACCATAATAGAACATGTACAGAAGCTACACACAAATTTTTAGAATTTTTGGAGCTGTAATTATTTTCCTATAAATTTTCAAAGTTGCTGCACTATTCAAAAATCAGAAAATAACAAAATTTCCCTGTTCTCTCTCTCTCTTCTCTTACTGACAGCCAGGCCCCGCTCGTCAGCGACATAAACAGGACACACGGCGACGCTGTCGACTTCGGTCGACCAAAACACGCCGGCGGTGAGGCTCTGGCGAGGCAGACCGCACCAGCATGCTCTACACCACCCCGTGAACCTATCCCTACCCTCAGAACAGCAGCAGGCGCACCGGAGGAAGTTCCACGCCGGCCATGGCGGCCACGGGCACGACGACGAGACACTCCCCAACGTGACTGGCTCCGACAGGGAAAACGACCGAGCATACGAGCAACAGGATGTCACGGGAAAGCTAAACCACAAGAAGAATCGATGAGAGGCTCACTGGAGTGGCTTGACCACGGTGAGATGATCGTGGCGGAGCTCCGGCCGGTCACGGGGAAGAACGCGTTGTGCTGGGCGATTCCGGCCAACCCAAGCGATGTGAGCAAGCCAAAGAGGAGCGCAAGGTCGAGGCGATCACGCTGGCTTAGCTAGGCACGACGGAAAGGGTTCGACGGCGGCTACGGCGAGCAGCGGAGCTAAGCGGTGGTGGAAGAGAGCAGAGAGGAAAGGAAGGACGATGGCGGTTGCTACTATTTATAGAAGGGAAGGAGACGTCCGGCATCGACAGCTCCCGAACGAGTTCGCCACGGAGGCGGCTGTGTGTCACCGTGCGAGAAAGCGATGAAGACGGTCGGCGGCAAGCAGCTGCGTGGCGCTGGCGGCTTTAAATTGATTTTTCAAACTATTTACACAATTACCACTACGTTTATTTTACAAATTACTCACAAATTTTCTAAAGAAGTTGAAAATCTCCAAAAATGAAAGTTGCTCAACTTTTCAAACTCTACAACTTTGCTTCAAGGAATATTTTCAAATTATGCCTCTATTTTGAAATTTGAATTTGGGGTGCATTTGAGCATTTGAATCATTTCAAAATTACTCCAAATTTTATATGTAAACTTTAAAAACTTTGAATACCAAAGTTTATCCTTATAAAATAAGCTTCAACTTTGCTTTTTGTCACACCCCCAAATTCCAAATGGATTTTGAAATAGACAAAAGGGGCAAAAATGACTTTTATAATTTGAATTTGAATTCAATTTTATTTGACTTAATTATGGTTTTTGACCAATTACATGGCCCATTAGGGTTATTTGAGTCAAATGACATATGGTCTCACATGATCACATGAAATTTGACCCTTGTGGTCATGATTTTTATTCAGAGTTTTGAATCACATTACATCACATAAAATAACAACTTATGAAATAAAGCTTATTTAGTGAATGCATTCAAAATTTTCTACTTTATGAATGCTTTGCAATATATATTGTAACACCCCAGGTGTTTGTCACCTGTTAAGCAATGGGTTTGAGCTCAAACATGACCTATCAAGTGGTAATCAAGGTGTCAAGATCAAATCTACATGATGGAGCTCCAACTTAAACTTGGGCCACGCACAATTGCTTACATATGGACCCTTGTTAAGATTATGCAAGAGTAATATTAAACATGCTTATTCCATGTACATTACATCCACATGCATCCATCTAGACCCGTGGAAAAGTTTCATGAAGTTTGGAATCAAAAAGTCACATGAAATGATAAGTCATATCTTTGCATGAATTGCTTTATCAAGTGGATGGAAACCTATGAAGTCAACCAAACCTTGGTACCTTGCTCAACATACTCTACTTGCACTCATGAACAAATGTTATGAAGGGTTCATGTTGAGCGGTGGTGAAAAATGCTCCAATGGATCAAAAGGATAATTTAAGCTTCATCGTGATCCTATTTTGGTCAAAGTAGAAACAGTAGGTTCTGTACCAGTTATGAGGTTTCACCTTTAACAAAAGTTGTAGTTCATCTTGTGTAGAACAAACTTTGTTTAATGGTCAAGAGTTAGTTTGGCCTCTAACCTAGTCAAATAGAACTCACAAGATTCAATACAAGTGTTATTTTGGAGCCAGTGAATTTGGCTAAGTCCTAAGCGAGGTTGAACTGCGGGTACCCTATTTTGGAGCTTTATATCTTGCAAAACCGAGCTGATACAGATCTTGATCCTTTAATAAAAGTTGTTCTTTGTTTTGAGTACAACATAGTTTGTTTTTGGAGTATGCCCTAGTTCAGTTTGTAGATGATGCAAACAGAGGTTACAAGATCAAAAGCTGTCTGCTTTGTTTGTAGACCCAAGTCTGAAATCTTAGACATCGACGATGACATTCCGCGTTCTCCAAATTTTGCTAAGCAACTTGAGTTGGTCCAAAAATAGAAGTTGGAGATATTTCATTAGAGAAGAGCATGTAAAAAGTTGGGACATGTTTGATCATGTTTGACCAACAAATTGGAGTCCTAACCGAGCAAGGCTTAATCCTTATTATGTTGTTGATAGTGGCATTTTAGGAGTTAATTAGCCGCTAATCTACTGCTCCAATGACCAGGCAGCCTTAATCAAGTTTGTAGAGCATCCTGAGTAGAGCAACTTTGCTATTGGCGCCAAGGTCCGAATGTGCGCGGAATATGTCGAAAACAGACTCCCAGTCGGGCTCCATCGCGCGCACCACGTGTTCGACGAAACGTCGTCGTGGCAGCCATGCACCGCAGAGAGTCACCCATGGCCGACGCACGCGTTCAAGCTGTTGCCGTGCTGCTGTTGCCGCCGAAAGCGCCCCTGCCCCTCAAACCGAAAGCGCACGGGCTGCTCCATCACTCGCTCACCCTCCGCTCTTCCTTCCTCGCTCTATGGCGTCGAACGCGCACTCCAGCCGCGGCCGCCATTGTTGCCGCCGGCTGAGCTCTCTGCCTCCGCGTGGTTCTGCACCTCCGAGCACCTAACAGCCCTGCATCCTCCGTCACCGGCTCCGCCGTCCTCTCCTGGTCCTCGCACGCCCCTCCTCGGCCTTCCTTCGCGCAGAGAGCGTGGCCTTGCGACACACCATATGGCCGTCGCGCTGCTCACGTGGACAATGAGCCTCGGTCATTGTGGGGCAAGCCGTTTGAACCTACTGGTGTGTGTGCGGGTCCCTCGACCCTTCCCATGACTTCGCCATGCCATGGCGAAGCCTTCTCCGCCGCCACCGGCCGATTCCCGACCTCCTCTGTTCCCAACTCGCGACAGGGACTTCGGACTCAAATTTGACAAAAGTAAGGGGTCTAACTGCGAAGTATGTGACTCAAATGAATAGTGCCGATAAGGACTTATTTGCTGTAAATTTGCTGAATCTTTGGAAATTCATAGTAATTCATAGAAAATTCGTAAAATAGCAAATGAGGACTTTTTGGAATCCTTGTCAAATTCTCTATGCAATAGATCTATAATATTACATGTTTTACTTTAAAGTTTTAGCTGTAAAAATATATTTATGCAGCTAGGTTTGTAATGCTAGTGGTATTTGTCTTTTTCATAACTGTAGATCTAGGGCTCCAAATGAAGTGAAATTTTTGTGGCATGCTAATCATGTGATAGTTGATGTGTGGTAAAAATTTCATGAGTATTGGATGAAGTATGAGTGAGTTATTGGTTTATCTTGCTCTCACATGATTTCTTGCTTTAGCAACTTGTCTTTTTTATAGAGGTTGCTATACATATTCAAATGGAGTGAAATTTGGACAGTAGACTATTGAGAGGATATGTGAGCCACTGTAATTTTTGTAGAATTTATTGTATACTTTTGGTATATGTTCATTAAGTCACCTTGTTATCTAAAATAAATTAAGAAATGCATTAAAAGAATTTATTTGGTCATGGACCCTAGGTTTTCTGGTGTTCTTTAGTCATGTGTGACATGTTGGTAAAGTTGGTTTTTCCCAATTATGTGTTTGCAACATAAGTTAATAATTATTTTCTTGCCGATGTGGTTTATGGATAGATCTGAGAACTTAGCAAAGTTCTTCATGATAATGTGCTTTGTTGTGAAACTTGTTTATACAAAAGTTGTAGATAATTCATGTATCTAGCTACTGTTAAAATTTGGTGTCATTTGGCCAAGTAGTTTAAGAGTTACAACTGTTTAAAGTTAGAGTACAGGATTTGTTGCTCTCTGTTTTGTATGAACCAGTTTCTGTAAAGGTATAATTTCGACCTACTTAACTTGTGAATCATGCTATGATGGTTACAGATGAAATGTAGATAATTTCATAAGCTTTCCAAAATGTCTTCTTGCAAGTCATTTGGATTTGTGTAACTACAGTTATGCTTCTCTGAAGTTGCAATCAGTTTTATGTCCATGTCTGGACAGGTCTGAAACATCTACATGTTTGACCTGTTTAACTTTGTAATTAGCTTTTTATGTAAACATCAATCTTGTATACAAATTCTATGGATTTTCATAAAGTCTTAGATCATCCTTGTGGGATGTTTGTAGCTTAAGTTATGTTTGAAACAAGTGACTGTTTGCTGCTGTCCAAATCTGCTTGTATCTAGAATTGTTTGCTTCTACTTGCTCTTGTTTGTATGATTGCAAATGGTTATCTTGGACACCTAGAGTTAAGGTAGCATGCCTAAAATGTTTTGCTAAATTGTGAAGTACTTGATCATGTATAGCTAGCTGGTTGTATGACATGTTTATGTGTGTATAGTGTAACATATGCTTGTTTAGTATGCTTGTTGCATTCCTTCATGTGTATTCTTTATGTTCATGCATCTGCATCTATGCATCTCATCCTAGGTACGCTAGGTACAGCACGTGGACGTGGAGCACATGATGTGGAGACAGACGATGGTGTATGGTGGACCTATCCCGAAGGTGGAAGGACTGGACAAGTGCTAGAACGGGAGATGCTCACTTAGCGAGTGTCGTCTACCTAACACTGACTTGTGTCGGATCCCAGGCAAGCCCCGGAGCATATTAAGCCTCCTAATTTTCGAAATGCAGTTACAATATTATTGTTACATATATATATATTGTTGCATTAAGTTTAGGCGTTGGATGAAAACACTTGCTACATTAGTTATCCAATCCTTGTCCAGATATTGATACCCTGAATCCTATGTAGCTCAGGCTCGTGTAGTGCTTAGCCCTGCTTAAACACGGTAGAAGTCGGGTGATTTCCTGTCACCTACGAGATATAGGAATCTACATGTGGCACGGTTGGCTATATTTGCTATCGTGGAAAAGAACCAGTCTTAATTTGAAATGAAGACCGGACGGAGGCTTGCCGGTTTGTAGTGACTCCGTCTGTGTCGCTTAAGGATTGATTCTTAGAGCCTTTCCTGTTCATGTTGAACGCATGCCTCTCTCTTAGTTGGCCGTGTCCGAAGACCGACCGCGAAGCTGAGTAGCTCACCTCAGGCCGGGAGTCGATAAGTATAAAGTGCGCCTCGGAAGGGAGCCGTAGGCGTGAGTCCAAGGGCAGGTGATTTAAAAGTCCTGATCGTCCTGGCAGAAGGGTAATCCCTGAGAGTGCTGGCGCTGATCGAACCCGCGAATTTGGTTCCTGAGATGTCCCAAAGGTGACCCACGGCTACCCTTGCAAAGTATGCCAGGGTGAGAGTTAGGAATACCCCCTCAGCTGAGTTGTAATTCGATTCGAGTCGCCGTCTCTCCCGGTTAGTGAGAACTTGACGGGCTTATCTCCAATGTAGATACACTAAATAACCTAATGGTTTGGAAATGATGATATGATGATGACAACCTTATTATACCTGCTATGGTTAATATTGTTTGCTCCTAATAAGTGAGTGCTCTAGTACAGGTGCTAATCTAGTGGATAGGTAAATGATGATAAGCTTGATGCTAAGTTTAAATTGGTTACTATGCTCATAAGCTCTTTTATGCAAAAGTGTCAAGCTAGCCCACCTCATAAGCCTTGCATGACCCTTGGTGTCACTTGTTTTGGTTTCCGACGGGTAAGTCTGGCTGAGTACATTCGAGTACTCAGGGTTTATCCCACCATGTTGCAGGTGAAGTTCTTGGCCTGTGAAGATGGTGGCTAACCGCCGATGGGCTCGGTGATTCTATAGTTACTTCTCATCTATATGCTTTTGTCGGATGATGTCACTTATGCTAGCAATGTATTTGGAACATATATTAATGTAATCTTTTGAAAGCTATGTTGTTTTCACTAATCGGTTTTGAAACCCAAACTTGTACTATTATTTTTGAATTCATTTGTAATATTATTTTCCGCTGCAACCCTGCGTATGTGATGTGTATTTGCTTAATCACGCGATCTTGGTTGTGATGTTGATTTACCGAGGTCTTTTGGGACACTCGGCGGACTACCGGGTTTATATGAGTGAAAGTATGTGTGTGTCAACGTGTTAGCGGGGACAGCCGTACTTGATCTTGTATAAATTGGGCGGTTCTGTTACACATATGATGACATGTCAAGTTTTAGTACTAGGTCAAAACACCAGAGGTGTTACAACCCTTCCCCCTTAAAGAAATCTCGTCCCGAGATTTAAAACTTAGGATTAAGTAATGGAAAAGGAAATGTGTCAAGCTAACACATCATAACTTTATTCAAAAGGCTAGTGAGGGGGGTTTTCCATTCTTTTGACAAAAGAGACAAATTACAACATAGACAAGGTATTGTAACTAGATAGAAGCAAAGAAGTCAGGAAAGTTTTCTTCTAAGTAATCCTCGGACTCCCAAGTAGCTTCTTCTTCAGTGTGTTGGTTCCATTGTACTTTATAGAACTTGATTGTACGCCTTCGAGTGACTCGATCTTTCTGATCTAAGACTCTAATGGGGTACTCGGCATAAGTCAAATCAGGTTCTAGTTCTACATCACCAAAGTCGATCACTTAGTCAGGTACTTGAAGACACTTATTCAACTAGGATACATGGAAGATATCATGCACAGCTGACATGTGATCTGGTAGCTTGACGCGATAGGCGACCGGTCCACATCGTTGTTGGATTTGAAAAGGACCGACATAACGGGGCGCCAACTTTCTTCGAATCCCAAAATGATGAACTCCTTTCATCGACGATACCTTGAGGTAGACATGATCTCCCACTTTGAATTCTAGCGGTAGTCTCCTCTTATCAGCATAGCTTTTCTATCGAGATTGAGCTACCTTCATATTAGCTTATATGAGTTTAACTTTCTATTCAGCTTCCTTGACCACATCCGGTCCAAAGAACCAACGTTCTCTAGCTTCTGACCAATTTAAAGGTGTCTGGCATCTTCGGCCATACAATGCTTTGAATGGTGCCATTTTAATGCTCTCTTGATAGCTATTGTTATATGAGAATTCAGCTAAGGGAAGGCATTCATCCCATATAGCACCATAGGAAAGAACGCATGCTCTCAACATATCTTCAAGAATTTGATTTACCCTTTCAGTCTGTCCATCTGTTTGCGGATGATAAGCAGAACTGCGGATAAGTTAGGTTCCCAAAGACTCATGTAAACTTTTCCAAAACTTGGATACGAACAATGACCCTCTGTCAGAGACGATGGTCTTGGGTGCCCCATGCAAACTGAAAATTCTATCAAGATAAAGCTTTGCATACTGTTCCGCTTGATATTTATCTCTGACTGGCAAGAAATGAGCTATCTTGGTTAGGCGATCAACAATAACCCATATTGAATTGTAGCATGTAGATGTCCTAGGCAACCCCACGATGAAGTCCATACAGATATCTTCCCACTTCCAAGATGGAACTAGCAATGAATGTAATGGACCTGCAGTCTTCAGGTGAACCGCTTTGACTCTCTGACAAGTATCACATTTGGCCACATATTGAGCTATTTCTATTTTCATTTTGGTCCACCAATATCTCGTTCTCAGATCATGATACATTTTGTTGCTACCCGGATGAATGGAGTATCTTGTAGAATGAGCTTTATCAAGAATCTGCTTTCGCAGCTCCGGACTTTTGGGTACTACCAATCTATCTTTGAACCATATGACATCGGACTCATCAATATTGAAACATGTTGGTTTTCCAGATCTGACTTTATCTTTGATATGGGCTATACCCTTACTTTTCCGTTGAGCAGCAATGATCTGATCTTTGATAGTGGACTCAACTGCAATATTGGATAGGGAACCTTGTTCTATGATTTGTAAATTTAGATGCTCCATCTCTTGACACAATGTTCGTTGCATAGGTTTCACAGTCAGACAATGGCAACGACTCTTGCGACTCAGGGCATCGGCAACCACATTAGCCTTGCCCGGATGATAATACACTTCTAAGTCATAATCTTTGATAAGTTCTAACCATCTTCTTTGCCTCATATTCAGCTCTGACTGAGTGAAGATATATTTCAAACTTTTGTGATCCGTATAGATATGACAGATATTGCCCAATAAATAATGTCGCCAAACCTTGAGTGCATGAACAACAGCGGCTAATTCAAGATCATGGGTGGGATAATGTTCTTCATGCTTCTTGAGTTGTCTGGAAGCATATGCTATGACTCTGCCTTCTTGCATAAGAACATAGCCAATACCAATTCCAGACGCATCACAATAGATATCAAACGGCCTCTCGATATCTGGTTGTGCTAATACTGGTGCAGTTGTCAGCAACTTCTTTAATGTTTGAAAGGCCTTCTCATATTCTGTTGACTATATAAACTTAGTTTGATTTTTCAGCAGTTCAGTAATCAGCTTTGCAATTCTGGAGAAGTCAGGGATGAACCGACGATAATAACCTGTCAACCCCAGAAAACTATGAACTTGATGAACAGTGGTAGGTGCTCTCTAGTTAAGGACTTCTTCTACCTTGCTCGGATCAACAGCTATACCTTCAACAGATAACACATGACCTAGAAATTGTACTTCCTCTAACCAGAATGCACATTTGCTGAATTGGGCACATAATTGGTGGTCTCTTAATCGTTGTAGAACAATGTGGAGATGTTCCGCATGTTCTTCTTTGCTCTTAGAATAGATAAGAATGTCATCAATGAATACCACTACAAACTTATCCAACTCGAGCATGAAAACTGAGTTCATCAGGTACATGAAATGAGCCGGGGCATTGGTCAGCCTAAAAGACATGACTAAATACTCATATAGACCATATCGGGTAGTAAACGCTGTCTTCGGCACATCTTCTCGTCTGATCTTAATCTGGTGATAGCCTGATCTCAAGTCTATCTTCGAGAACACCTTAGCTCCCGCAAGTTGATCAAAAAGCAAATCAATTCGGGGTAAGGAGTATTTGTTCTTTATGGTGACTTCATTTAATGGCCGATAGTCAACACATAACCTCAAAGTTTGGTCCTTCTTCACGAAGATAGCAGGGCATCCCCAAGGTGATGAACTGGGTTGAATGAAACCCTTGTCTAACAACTATTGTAGTTGGAGTTTTAATTCTGCTAATTCCTTGGGTGGCATCCTATATGCTCTTCTAGACATAGGTGTCGTTCCTGGTTTCAGGTCAATTCTAAACTCCACATCTCGGTCTGGTGGCAGTCCATGCAGATCATCGGGAAAGACATCCATAAATTCACATACCACAGGAATTTCCTCGGCTTCTTCAACAGTAGTTGCACAAACTGTTCCAACCGTACTCTTAGGAAAGGGAAGTTGGATGAGAAGTTGGGTTTTGCTGCCAGCTACATTTACCCTTATGGTTCTACGCATGACATCTATGACAGCCCCGTATTGAGTTAACCAGTTCATACCAAGGATCACATCTATATCTTGATCCTTTAATATCAGCATGTTGGTAGGGAACTCATATCCTCCCAAATCAATAGGTACATGCTGAACTATCTCCCTTGTACAGATTCGTCCCCTGGGCGACTGTATATGATATGGTTCTTTTGTTTCCCTAATAGTTATCCCATGCTTCACAACAAATGTACGATTGATGAATGTATGGGATGCACCAGAATCAAATAAGGTAATTGTAGGGTGCTTAGCAACGGGAAACATACCAATCATTACTGGTTCTCCTTCTGGAATAGATTCCATCTAAGTATAGAAGACCCTTCCAGTTTTCTTTTCAGCCTGACCATTCTGACTGTTCTGAGCATTGCCCTTGTACTGATTCTGAGCTTGAGTAACAGGGGCTTTAGGTGCATTAGGATTACTCTTCCTGAGATACGGACATTCTCAGGAAAAGTGTCAGGGTTTACCATAATTATAACATGGATAATTGTAATTCTGGGGAGTAGCAGTGCGGTTTGCATTATTTGTATTATTTTGCTGCTGCGGTGCTTGATGAGGATAAGGCGTATTAGTTGCAGGGCGAATAAAGATTTGCTGCCTGCTTTGGCCTTGTTGTGGGCGGAATGGTGCACGGCCATGATTCTGAGGATGGTAGACCATCTTTTGACGCTTTCCACTCGACGATCCGGAAGCAAATGCTCTCTTTTTCTTCGCCTCCTTGTGTCGGCGGTAATTCTCCTATGAAGCGATAGCAATGTTGACTGTCTCATGATATGTTGCGTTGCCACAAGTTGCCATCATGGTCTGAAGTTTGGTGTTCAGGCCTCTCATGAAATGATTCTTCTTCTTCCTGTCAGTATTCACATACTCTATAGCATACCGTGACAGGTGATTGAAACGCCCAACATAGTGCATCACCGGGTGCTCCCCTTGCTTAAGAGCCAGGAACTCTTCTAACTTCATGGTCATCACACCATCTGGAATATAGTGTGCCCTGAAGGCATCCTTAAACTCCATCCAGGTGATTTGGTGACCAGCGGGCTGTACAGCTACCAAATTTGCCCACCAGGCACCAGTAGCTTCTCGGAGTTGCTATGCCGCAAACCTTGGTTTCTGAATCTCGGTACAGTGAATCATCTCAAACTTTTCCTCCATTGTCTAGAGCCAATCGTCAGCTTCTAAAGGCTCTTCTGCCTTAGAGAACATAGGCAGACGTGTGTTAGTAAAATCAATATAGGTTGACTCGTCATTTCCATTATTACGGCGGCCATGATTAGGGTGTGGTGCCTGTTGATTCTGAGCCATTTCCCTTAACAACCTAGCATTCTCTGTCGTTGCATAGACGAGTGCAGTTATGGCATCTGCCATAGTCAGAGGCATTGGTGGAGGATTTGAGATATCATCATTGTCTTGCGAGGTACTTGCACCAGTTCGGGTGTTAGGACGAGGCATCTGTTAGAGAGACATGTTTATTTATATTATTATTTTATTGAAAGCAGTTAAAAGGTTTCATGCTACAAAGGGTTACTTATTTATATTACATGTCTTGTATCCCACAAGACACCCTGGTTTACTAGAAAAGGAGTAAAGGAACTATTTCTACTCCAAGCTCTCAGTCATCGGCGTCCGTGTCCATACCGGACAAAACCTCATCTTCATCTAAGAAGTACACTAACTCCTCAGGGTCCTCCTCCTCTTCTTCATTCTCGACTTCTCCTAGATCTACAATAATTTCTTCATCTATAACTTCACCATCCCCATAAGGAGGATGAAGTTGAGCGTACATCATGTGGACATTCTCATGAAGAATGGCATTGTCCATCTCCAGGTCTTCTACGTAGAACTCTAACTCATGGACGTGTTCATTGGCCACATCCTCTCGTGTCCAGGCTTCATTCCGCAGCTCCATGGTCATGGTGATGGCACTTTGCATTTCCACCAGCTTCTCTTGATCTTTGGCATGAGCTCGACGAAGAGTGTTGAGCTCCTTGGTAAGGTTCTTGATGTTGGCGAGATTGTTTGAAGATCCTTCATCTCCTAGGGTCTTGGAACTTCCTTCACCAAGCTCACGGTTATGTGGTGCCAACTGATGATGAGGGACTCCGTGAGGTCCAGTGGACTTGTGTGCGGTTATCTTGGTCTTTGCCATAGCCTGTAGAAGTGAGCGTAGGACTATAAGGATAGCTTGAGGATAATGGAGGTTAGCAAGAATGGGATTGACATTACTTACCCAACCACTTTTAAGGGGAATTATTATGCAAGGTGTTCAAGCATGATGCATGAATCGATCTTACGAATCCGAGTACAAAAGATTTATACAATCAAAAGTACTAGATTTTTAATACATAGGACAAACCTAATCATATTATCCTCCATAAACTTTCAAATAAGATAAGATTGAGGCTAGATCAAAGTTAAGAAGAAAGAAATTTGAACTTTAAAATATCAAGTCTACTTTCTTTGATCCAAATCAATTTGAAGGTTTTCAAAAGTAACCTACAATGATTTTAGATAGGACCTGCTCTGATACCAGCTACGGCAGAACCTCCTAAGAAATCGGGCCCACGTGCACCTATCGATGTCTCAACAGACCTCTGATAGCATACACAAGTTCCCAACAACTTAACAGGTCTGTCGGGTGTCCTCAGGAAACCCGAATCATCCACGAATCTTTTCCAAACAGGATCCCAATCACAGACATTGCAGATTACAACAGTTTCAATATACATATCGGAGATTATAAAGCGGAAGACTTAAGTTTTAATATTACAAACCAGTTGTTTCAAACTTACAAAACCATAAGTGTCATACAACCATAGTAGCGGGATAATATTACATTAACATTATTTATTTCACACAAACTAGTGCCTTGTCCAAAGGCTATTCATCATTCCTCATCGTCATCGACTTCAAACACTGACATGCAGCAGGGACCAAAACAAGCCTGCGCATGTGACTCACCTGCAACAAGGGTTAACAAACCCTGAGTACAAAAGTACTCAACAAGACTGACACGACGTAAAAGGGGCGAAGGTCTTAGGGATGCAGGTGTTGGGGCAAGGTAAGGATGTAGCAAGATTCAAAAGTTCTTTGCCAAAAGCTTACTATTCTTGAGCCTATTTTCGAGTTTTACCCCTAAGTACTTTAGTTCATTATCTCAAACTAAGTGTTCATATCCCATATTCCAATCCTTCTCATTTCATTCCTTTTTCTCATGTTTTAGTAATTCACCAGTCCTGCATTGCTTCTGTAATGAATCGAGTCTCCATATCCGCGGAGTACCGGCAATTCGAATTGATTCAAGTCCTAGCTGGGGATTCCTTATCACACGACATATGTAGAACCTAATCTTGCATATATCAACCTCGCTACCAGATCCTCCCATACTAAGCCGTCTCCACGCCACCCGAGAGCACAACACACCTCAAATCCGGCCACATTCCAGCCATGAGGATACACGCTACTCCCGCAATCTCTCCACTCCCAGTGCGTGGACATTCGTCTTAGTATCGGATTAGCCGAAGTAGGCTTACCAGAGTATGTGACCAGTACTACAAAGTGTCTCGTTCAGAAGATCCACAATGAGTGGCCTTTAAGCGACATAGTCGGCAACATTACCCAACATTCAAGATAAGTCACCCGACTAGTCTCTAGTTCGTTCTATCTTCTTTCTTTCTTTGGCCAGTATGCCATCTTTGATTGTATCAAAACTTTTACTTTGAAAGCCTACCATAAAGCATACTAAGCAATTCTACGCCTTTGCAAATGAAATCATCTTCAAGGATGGTAAACAATTAACAAGGTAGGCAATGCATCAAGTAGGTAACATTTAAATAAATCAACTTAATGCAATAGGTAACATAGGTGATAAACTTTTCAAAGTAAACAAGGTAATGGTTTAATGTATAAATCGGGGCTTGCCTTCGTTGACGATCTCGGGTTCCGGATCAGTACCACAAATATCGAATGCCGAGACAACCGAGGATTCTTCCACAACTTGCTCAACTAGAATCGGTTCACTCTCGGATTCTACACGAAATAATAACATATGCTTCAACATGATGATAATGTAAACATGATGCTTTCATGGTGTATAAAATGTAATAACACCTTGAATACAACTTTCCTTCATGGTACAGTTGCAAGCCAACAAAACCAATTGACACTAACATCTAGGGTTTCGACAAGTTAACTTACTAATGACCTTTGTTATCACATGAAATGTCATTAAGATTTATTAATTATAAGTTAGGTTTGAGCTCAAATAACTAATTAAGGTGCCAAGAATCATCATATGTTACTGACCCAAGGTCAACAATCAATTCCAAAGTCAAACAAACCCTAAATGATTAAGCATTAACTAAGTAAATAATTAATTAAATAATTAAGCCTAAATTAGGTATAAAATCAACTTTGTTCAATTAAGCTCAAAATTTTATGCAAGCTTCCTTATGACAAATTAGTGTACCAAAATAAATTTCATAATTTTTGGAGTTATACAGTGGCCTACAAAAATTATGGAAATTGCATTTATCAATTAATTGACTGAATTTTTGAACATTAAAAATTTATTCAAATTTCAAGTTTCATATTTTTAAACCATAATAGAACATGTACAAAAGCTACACACAAATTTTTAGAATTTTTGGAGCTATAATTATTTTCCTATAAATTTTCAAAGTTGCTGCACTATTTAAAATTCAGAAAATAACAAAATTTCCCTGTTATCTCTCTCTTCTCTCACTGATAGCCAGGCCCCGCTCATCAGCGACATAAACAGGACACACGGCGGCGCTGTCGACTCCGGTCGACCAAAACGCGCCGGCGGTGAGGCTCTAGCGAGGCAGACCGCACCAGCATGCTCTACACCACCCCGTGAACCTATCCCTACCCTCAGAACAGCAGCAGGCGCACCGGAGGAAGTTCCACGCCGGCCATGGCAGCCACGGGCACGACGGCGAGACACTCCCCGACGTGACTGGCTCCGACAGGGAAAACGACCGAGCATACGACCAACAGGATGTCAAGGGGAAGCTAAACCACAAGAAGAATCGACGAGAGGCTCACCGGAGTGGCTTGACCACGGTGTGATGATCACGGCGGAGCTCCGGCCGGTCACGGGGAAGAACGCGTTGCGCTGGGCGATTCCGGCCAACCCAAGCGACGCGAGCAAGCCGAAGAGGAGCGCAAGGTCGAGGCGATCATGCTGGCTTAGCTAGGCACGACGGAAAGGGTTCGACGGCGGCTACGGCGAGTGGCGGAGCTGCGCGGTGGCGGAACGGAGCTGAGAGGAAAGGAAGGACGACGGCGGTTGCTACTATTTATAGAAGGGAAGGAGGCGTCCGGCGTCGACAGCACCCAAACGAGTTCGCCACGGGGACGGCTGCGTGTCACCGCGCGAGAAAGCGGCGAAGACGGTCGGCGGCAAGCAGCTGCGTGGCGCCGGCGGCTTCAAATTGATTTTTTGAACTATTTACAGAATTGCCACTACGTTTATTTTGCAAATTACTCACAAATTTTCTAAAGAAGTTGAAAATCTCCAAAAATCAAAGTTGCTCAACTTTTCAAACTCTACAACTTTGCTTCAAGGAATATTTTCAAATTTTGCCTCCATTTTGAAATTTGAATTTGCGGTGTATTTGAGCATTTGAATCATTTCGAAATTACTCCAAATTTTATATGTAAACTTTAAAAACTTTGAATACCAAAGTTTATCCTTATAAAATAAGCTTCAACTTTGCTTTTTGTCACACCCTCAAATTCCAAATGGATTTTGAAATAGACAAAAGGGGCAAAAAGGACTTTTATAATTTGAATTTGAATTCAATTTTATTTGTTCACCTTCTTACTTAATTATGGTTTTTGACCAATTATATGGCCCATTAGGGTTATTTGAGTCAAATGACACATGGTCTCACATGATCACATGAAATTTGACCCTTGTGGTCATGATTTTTATTCAGAGTTTTGAATCACATTACATCACATAAAATAACAACTTATGAGATAAAGCTTATTTAGTGAATGCATTCAAAATTTCCTACTTTATGAATACTTTGCAATGCATATGATGACACGTCAAGTTTTAGTACTAGGTCAAAACACCAGAGGTGTTACACGCCTGCACCTCGCCCGGGCGCGGAGCGCGCGGCGGCAGAGCGCGGCGGGCACGCCCACAGCCGCGAGCACGAGCACTGACGGAGGGGATGGCGGCCGCGAGCTCGAGCGCGAGCTCCGCCGAGCGGGGCTCTACCGGCCGCGAGCTCAAGCTCGAGGGAAGCTGGGCGTGGACGAGGACGCCGCTGCCGGAGGGGATGGCAGCCGCGAGCGCGAGCGCGAGGCCGGGCGTGGACGACGCTGTCGCTGCCGGAGGGGATAGGCAGCCGCGAGCGCGAGCGCGAGGCCGGGCGTGGACGCCGCCGCTGCTGACGAAGGGGATGGCGACCGCGAGCGCGAGCGCGAGCGTGAGCTCCGCCGGCCTCGGACGCGAGGACGAGCGGTGTGGACTAAAGAAGCAAGAGGATAGGACGAGAGAAGGGTATTTTGGACCTTTATACTGACCGGGCCCACATATAATGGTGAAAAACGAACAGAACACCGACGGAATGAGTTGGAGAGCAAAGAAGTTCAGAACGATGTCACTCGTGTGCGGTCAATTTTTTTAATGGCTCATGTATAATTACAAACTTATTTAATGGCACACATATAAAAGCCTCGTGTTTTTACCTTGTCAGTCAAAGGATCTATCTGTTTGAGGTCAAACAGAGTTTTTTCTTCAACACCTTGCTCCATGTAGTCTTCACTTTGGAGTTCTAGTTTTCGAACTGGTGTCACCTGAGATGGCAGTCTGTTGGGAAGTTATAATAATTAACGAAACATGAGTATAGGGATAAGATATATGTGTTTGTATTTAAATTAAGAATTAAAATAATACCCTCTTTGAAATGTTCTCATTGCTGGTATATCATTTTCATTTATAGACCACCGACATGCTGAAGTTCTACCGAGAAATTTGTAGTCTTCCCGATATATTTTCATGAGTGTGCCCACAAAATTGCTACGACGTGATGATTTTGACCAATATCAAAGACCGCCTCAGCATCGAATTCAAGAGCCCTTTGTCCTGAGAGTGACAAATCAATTGTGTTTCCCTGCGAGTAATTAAGAGAAATGAAGCATTCTGACTATATGTCAAAATTAGTATGTGAGTTGGCAAATGTATATTTTTTAATTTGAAGCAGTGCTTACGATCTTGAAGTGTTATTAGCCTACGCATCATAAGGTCTCCTGATGTGTTACGCGCTACAGCTGCATTTGAGATGGCAGTGATTTTTCCAATGACATCTACATTAAGAAAGGACTGTCAGTCATGATATTTGAACAGATGATGAAGATTGCATTTGATGAACATTGTAGATTAAATGGAAGGCAAGAAATAATGTGTGTAAATTGATATTTTTGTTACCTAGGAAACGATCTGTCCTTCTTGCATATTGTGGTAGTATTTCGATTGGGGTCAATGAAATTATAATACCCTGAATACTTCCGGATGAAATGCTCCAATGATAACTCCGTACACTTGCTGATAAATATCTAAAATTGTTAAGGAACTATCAAGGCTATTACTTAGTGACATTGTTGATCACTAGTGATGTTGAGTAATACCAACAAGGCACTTCTGACACTGTTGCTGGGGATATAAACCTAGTAACAATGCTCGGATTTGCTAATCGGTATATCTAGCGTCATTGTAGGGGATGGATTCTAAACCCATTCTTAGTGGTGACGCTAAGAAACGCCAACAAGCATTTCTGGCGCCGTTGCCGGAGAAGGCATAATTGATTAAAGAATCTAGTAGCACATGTTCATGATAATATGCATGTAAGGTAGCCATTGTTTATGCTAGCTAACTTTGCTTGCTTTCTCCTGTTGTGGATAAAAACAGGAGTGTATGACCGGTTACGATCTGTCGAACAACTACATCGAAAATCTAGAGGCAGTCCTAAGAAATAAATGGTCTCGTTGCGCTTCTTCTGTCACTCCACCGATAGACGAACTAGTCACCCCACACCATCCGTTACTCCAATCATGGCCAAGACACTCCGCGACTGTTCCATCCCCGCTGTTTCCAACGTGCCCGTTGGGCCGGCTGTCAACACCGACAATAGGAACTTCGAGCTCCGCACCGGCCTCATCACGATGGTGTAGGCAAACCAGTTCTCTGGTTTGCCAAGTGAGGACGCGAACGCGCATCTCCAACACTTCCTCGAGCTCTGCGACACGATCGTCATTAAGGATGTTGAGCCTACGAGCATCAGGCTCCGCTTGTTTCCCTTCTCCCTCTCGGGGAGGGCGAAACAGTGGTTCTATATGGACCGGGAAGCTATCAAATCATGGGAGAAATGTTCCACGACGTTCCTCGCCAAATTCTTCCCCATGGGCAAAACCAATGCCCTGAGGGGACGAATCTCCAACTTCTAGCAAAACGCTACGGAAGCCATTCCCGAGGCGTGGGAAAGGCTGCAGGACTACATCCAAGCATGCCGGCACCACGGGAATGAAAATTGGTTAGTGCTTCAATATTTTTATGATGGATTAACAAACATGTCTAGGGGGCACATCGATGCGGCGGCTGGAGGCGCTTTCCTTTCCCTCACCATTGATGGAGCCACGGCTCTCGTCAATAAAATGGTGTCTAATCAAAGCTGGGGGGAAGAAAGAAAATCACAAAAAGGTATGCATACCATGAAGGAGACGGATATGCTTGCCGTAAAAATAGATCTTTTGATGAAAAGACTAGAGAAACGGGCCCAAGATAAAGAAGCAATGAAGGGCGCCGTCCAAGCCTTGGACTCACACATGACGTGTGAGGTCTATGAGAATGTTGGTCATTCGGGGAATGACTGCCCCGAAACCCACGAAGAAGCTGCCTTCATCAACAACGGGTTTCACCAACCACAAGGTAATAATGGGTGGAACAACCAGTCCCGCCCGCAAGGTAATTCGAACTTCAATTTTAGTTACAATTCGAATCAACCTTCTTTTAAGGACTTGGTATTAGGCCAAGTTAAAATTAACAAAAATATTTCTAAGAAGTTGATGCATAATGATAAAATGCTAGAGAACATCAACTCTAAAATAGAAAGTTTATCCTCCTTAGTGAAAAATCAATCAAGTTTTAACAAAATGATAGAAACTCAAATTTCACAAATAGCTGTCGCTATTCCTATTGATCATTCGGGGAAAACCCCAGGGTAACCAGAGAATTCCCTCAAAAATGTAAAAGCAGCTGCAGATCAATGAAGGAGGAGAGGTCTTGTCCGACGGACCAAAAATATCGAACCCTTGCCAATGATAAATCGGTAGTTATCTTTAAATTCAAAATATTCAAAACAAACACTTCTATGATTAAAAATTTGAATTTTTATGTTAAAATAAAAATCTTAAAAAAATCCATAAAAATCATTTTTTGAATAAGAATAATTTATTATTACTAGTTATCATTTTTGTAATAATTATAAAAATTAAAAATTCAATAAAAATTTGTTGGAAAATCAAAATCGGGCAGACCGTTGGGAATCTAGACGAAACCCCAATGGTCATGAGTTCGAAATGGTCATTGGCCACTACCTGCCAAATGACAGGCCGAGCGGGCCCACCAGGGGGGCGGGTGACCCCACAAGTCGGCCGGCCCCTGCAGGTGGCCGTTGGCGCCGCCCTTCGGACAGGAGCTGGTGACCGTTGCCCTCTTCTCCCCCTCTTGGGTTTTCACTCTATAAATATAGGGGTGGCCGAGAGAAGCCCCTCACCCCTCTCACACTCTCTCATTTTCACTCTCACTCACTCACTTGCTCTCAAGTTTCTTTCAAGCATTTTCCAACAAATTTTAGTGCAAGAAAGCTCTACAAGAATTCCAAGCTCAAGTTAGTCTTCGGGTTCTCATTCTATATTTTGTGATAACCCTAACCCGCGGCCAAGTTTTTACTTGTTGTTGTGTTGTTTTCCGCCATGGGTAGGTTCGGGAAGGCCATCACCGGCGCCGTCAAGAAGATCACGGGATCAAGCTCGAAGCGCTCCCATGGAAGCTCAAGCACGCGCTACACCGAGCATGAAGAAAGCCCGATGCATGAAGATTGTCGATGTTTTTTACTGGCAAATATTTGGTTCTTGGGGAACCCCGCTTGGTGCGAAGAACAATCACAGATGGAGACGAGATTTATACTGGTTCGGGCCCTCGGGAAGCAAGTAAAAGTCGTATGTCCAGTTGCTACTCTTGTATTGCTTGTATTCGACGAGATTGCGATTACAATGTAGCTATGCCTATGAGGGAGTCGATGATTACAACAGAGGATATTGCTAGCTATTTATATCCGAGATCAACTTACCCTAGAAGCTAAGAAGTCGTGCCCTAGTCAGAGTCTTGGTGCAATCCGGAGATATCCTTCCTTGAATAGGGTCGTCGTGGTCCTTCGGGTCATATCTGATCTGGAGTAGGTAGTCGGCAATATGGAAGTTGGGGTACCCGGGGGTATGGTATCGGCATAAGCCCCCAAGCTTGTATGTCAAATGCAACTTGGTCGTCTGCGAGTAGTTGGGATCATCCTAGTCGGGTGATTTGTTGTTTAGGTACCCAGAGGTAGCCCGGGTTACCAATAGTGACTCTGATCCTGATCCCACGCAAGCCGATAAAAAGGTGCACTGTTGGGAGATGAGCTTGTTCTAGTGCCATCCTCGGGTTGTCCTATCTTGTCAACCCGTTTCTCACGCAAGCCAAGGGGCGCGCAGTCGTCTGTCAGTCGAAGCGTTGCGTCGGCTCGGTTTCCCATGAGTGCACGTGGTGGAGATTTAATTCCTCTTTTAATTGAGATGGTGGTTGAGATTCCTAGAAAGGCGGCTTGGTACTATTTAATTAGGCTCGCTCGTGACAAATCTGCAACCTCCATTCCCAAATTTCATAGCAAAGATGAGGAAGAACCGTTGGGTGCAAACGTCCCCACAAAGTGCCGCGTCTCCTGCTAGCGCAATCGCCCAGCCAATCGGCCACAGTGGCGTCATTGAGTAGTACGCCATCTCCTTCGTTGTCTATGCCCGCGTCTCCATCCCCGATGTCCTCCGGAGCCCCAACCTCAGCGGCAGCATTGCCGCTGGCGATGACGCTAGTGGCTCTAGCCCCAGTGGTCCTAGGAGGGGAAGCTAGGGTCGGTGAAGTCGCCATGCTAGGATCTCCAACCAGGCTCCTAGCCTAGCCGGCGCCATCAGCGCCAGAGGTGGTGATCGAGCTCTTCGACAAGGATGAGCCAGAAGGTTCAACCTCGCCGGTGGGCGCCTCTCTCGCCGCCCCGGTCATCTCGACCGTTCCCGCCGCCTCCGTCGTCTCTGCCGTCCCTGACATCCCCGGGCCCTCAACTTCTTGCGCTGTCGGCCGGCCAGACATGAGCCGTGATGAGGAGATTGTGAGGAAGCTCTTCATCGAGCTGAATCACGAGGCCATTGGCATCCCGAGGATGGTGGCCTTGTGATCCTCAGCAACGATGATGAGGAAGAGGCCACCGAGGAAGGGGAGGCCGAGGAGGAGGAGGAAGAGGCGAAGGACGAGCGCGCAGGCAGTGGATCGCCGTAGAGGAGCTAGGCCGCTCCATCTCGTCAGCAAGCCCTCTAAGGAGCTTGGTGACAATCAGAGGTGGCGCCTACTCCAGTCGCCTTAGATTAGGGTTCTAGTTTATCCATTTGTAAATCCATCTTGGTGAATTATTAATGAAATAACTAGTTCTCGATATGCGTGTTTATTTTGCTTTTATCCAGATCTTTCAATCTGTCCCATGTTCGAGTCACCGCGAGCAGAGTCGCAATCGTACTTTGCACATGGATACACTTCAAAAGTTCGGATCTTTTATCCGTATTGTCCCGATTAGTGATTTTACTCTAAAACCCCGAGCTATAACTTAGTCGGGACCTAAGCCATAGTCAGGTTGGAGTCTTACTCACAACTCGGGTGTAAATATCTTAATTGTTAATTATTCACAGGGCACTAAATCATCAACTTTATTCAGGGAATAAAAAAACAATAGTTTTCCTTGCGAATAACTGTTGGTGCGACAGTCTAGGCCCATTACGGCTACTGAGCGTTTTTTGGGGATCGTGCACGACAGGCGGCCATTTAACCCCTCGCCTGGCTTCGGTGGCAACTACTGTGCCTATTCTGTCACCAGTACATGAAAAAGTGGCTCTAGGCACGCTTTAATAGTAACGCACACTAAAAGCGTCTCTACACAGTCATGTAAAGATGCTTTTTGACATGATTTTATGAATGTCTCAACATAACACGATATTAGACACGTTTTTAGTGTTAAAAGGCATCTAAAGACACTTTTTATAATGATATTGTAAACGTCTAACTGACACGGTGCTAAACATGCTTTTAAACGTCAATAGCTTTTAGATACGTTAAAAAGCATATCAAAGAACGCTCCATAGCTAATTAAAGATGTTCTTTTGATACAATACTATAAAGTTGTCTCAAAATAACACGAAGTTAGCCATGCTTTAAACCGTCAGTATAATTTATACACGTTGCAAAACGTATCAATATCATACATAGTCACGTAAACATGCTTCTTGATACGATATTAAAAACATCTCAAGGTGAAGCGAAATTATATATGCCTTGGTCATCCATTAACAATATGTACACATGTTGCAAAAAATATATTAAACATCTAATACATATGTAGCTCTCTCTCTCACACACAGCCTTCTTCTACGAATTTGTAGTTACCTACAAGCAATCAATATAGCCACAACATACCATGAGGCGTTAATGTCAAGATGTAATGAAATATTTCCATTGGTTCAAAGAAAATACAAGTCAAAACCAGGCATCTATACCTATGACAAAATTATATTACCATAATATAATTTTTTGAAATATTTCCTTAACATTCTATTTCATGTACCTTTCAGACTTACTACTTGACTTGATTTTCTCAAACTAATATGGGTTGAGGCCTAATACTATTATCCACTACCGAATTTATATAATATGGTAAAAAAGAATAAAAAAACATAGTGTATGTTTTAGGTTCGAACCATGAACCCTTGTTATGGGATGAGGCCTAATAGTATTGTCCACTATGGAATTTATAATAATGGAAATGAAAATAACAAAATGGGCTGAAGCCTAATAATATTGTCCACTAAGGAATTTTATAATAATGGAAATGAAAATAACAAAAAAATGTAATGCCATCCTCGGTTCGAACCTTGAACCTTGGTAACCCCATCCCACTTGGCAAACGTGACCACTGGGGCTGTTAAATAAACTGCATTTTCACCCCGTCTAGAATTTTATATGTATTCATTATTCTGATCACAGGTTCGTGTAAGATTGTACTCCGTGCTCCCTTCCCTAATCGGCGAACCCTTCAGGCTGTGACCCTCCCCTCCCAGCGCTTCTCAGTTCGGCAAATTCGGAAATTCCCCCAATCCAAATCGTGTTCCCCACTCCCGGCGACGGGGCTCGGAGGCATCCTGCATGATGGATCGAGGAGCATCTGTGTTTCTGCTGCCTGCTAGCATGTGTTTTCTTTGTAATACGATTTTATAAGAAGTTTCATTTATATATGGTGGTCTGAGTGAGAAATGAATGCCAGTCACATATATTGCTTGAATTATTGAGTGAGAATATTTTTGACCAAAACAAACTCATTTACAGATTGGTTGTATGATTTGAGAAATTGAAAAAAAAATAGAGGCCGTCATATGTAAAGTTTGCACAAAAGCAGCATATGTTTTCTTTTGCTTGAATAGTTGGGTGAGAAAATTTTGGAAGCATTGAGTTAGAAAATTTTGGAAAAAAGCAGCATGTGTTTTGTTTTGCTTGAATCGTCGAGTGATAATTTAAACTTAGCAGTTGCACAAGAACAGCATCCAGTCAGAAAATTTTAGAAATTAAAAAAAAAGAATCTCTCACAACTAAAAAGACTAAAAAGTGGACACCATTTTGGTGCAACAATCCAATATCGGTCCGTCAGTCTGCCTTCGTGCGATCCCACGCGCTTACCTACGTCCAAGCGGCATCCACCCGTCGTAAGCGCTCGTGGAAAAAATCTCAAATTGCCCAGCCGAATAGGAAGGAGGGGAAACGGACGTCCATCCAGGCGTAATTAACGCTCGTGAAAAAAATCTCACATCTCCGGCCAAATAGGAAGGGAAGAAACGGACATCCTTCTTGCGTATTTTTTTGAAAGGTATCTTGTGTAATTAAGGCTTGCGAAAAAAATGTGTCTGTTCTCTTTCATAAAATCACAGTACATGCAAGCCCGGATTTTGATTCTCTCCTCCTTCCCTCATTCCTTGTAGCGACAACCGCACAACAGAGAGGTGGACGAGATCAGACTCCATATCCTGCATCCCCACCCCACCACGAACCATCGTCACTCTGGCCGTCATCGATCATCGTAGTGGATCATCGCGCAAGCCGCCGTTCAGCTCCTTCTGCCCATGGAAGAAAGGAAAGGAACGACATCTAGCGGCCAGACGGCCAGCGTGCGTCTCCGCCAGGCCCTCCCCACCGGCTCGCTGTCATCAAAGGATCAGTCTCCTCCAGCGTCTTCCATCGCTGTTGTTCTCTTGGTAGGGCAAAGTCCATTGTCCTTGTCAGTTTGACAGTTTGGCCGCACCTGTCGATCTCCGCAGTACTAGGTGTAACCGTGCATAACCCCGCCCACCGCATCATCACCCAGGTATGTCTCCAAATCTTTGGTGGCCAATCGTCACTTGGTTAGTATTCAGGTTGCTTCTCTAGCTCTTTTTTTTTGTTGAGGCCTCCATTTTTTTTTCTCACCTAGACTATATGGTTCTATATCATCCAACTAAACAAGCTAGTTAGGAGTAGGTAACGCAATGCGAATATATATTTTTTGTTTATGATAATTAATGATAATTAATATTACTTTAGGTTTAAACAATAAATGTTTACATGCAGGGCCATACTTTCATAAACAGGACAACTGTAGGTGATATATTAAGTTCGAGTTTTGTCCTGGCAATTTGCAATAAGATTGTTTCGATTTTATGCTAAAACTTAAATTATATTTTAATTGTTCATGCATCATGAAGACAGATTTACAAAAACAAACGTTCTGACATCTCACTTAAATTATATTTTAATTGTTCATGCATCATGCCTTTTTCGACCCAGTGCATGCTGGAGCTTTGGCCAGCAGATGGCAGGGCAGTAGTTATAGGAATATGCTATATTTAATTATTCTTTGCAATATTATTTACTTGATCATAAGGCATGAGAGCAGCAGAGCATAGCAGTTCTGTTTTAGTTTAGCAGTTGAGTCATCTTGCGAACAGAAGCAATGCAATTTGTTCATGATTCAAATTCTGGCCCCGTTCGCTGATCTGAACTTTGGTTGAAACTGGCTGAAAAATACTGTTCCGGCTGAATTGTTGTGAGAGAAAAACACTGTTCCGGCTAAAAAAACAAGCCGAACAAGCCAAACTTTAAGACAAGCGAACGGGGCCTCTGTGTTTTTGAGCTTCCTAGAATTTTCGTTCTGATCCACATATAGTTTTTGTGTTGTAGAGGCTGTACTACTGGGAGCAAGAACGCCGCAATAGCTGGTATTGTTGTGGTGGTTCCCATGGTGTGTAACTATTTTGGTGTTATTAGTAGTATATCTATAGTTTATGTGCATTTCCTACCAATAAATTAATAGACATGCTTAAGAGAGGGTATATACTCATTTTTTTTCTTTTGGGAAATACTCCATCCGTTCCAAATTATAAGTCGCTTTGACTTTTTTAGTTCATCCATTTTGCTATGCATCTAGACATATTTTTATATCTAGATGCATAGCAAAATGGATGTACCAAAAAAGTTAAAGCGACTTATAATTTGAAACATATGGAGTATATATCATCATTTTGGTATTCAGATCGAGTGGCGGCGATCCAGCCCCGAATGGCAGCGCCAGGCCGACAGATGCAAACTCCGTGGCACTCGCGTCCGCCCGTTAACACAGCACTCGCGCATCCTCCTCTTTGGCGTTGTCTCTCTCCCTCCTCCCCCACAGCCGTAGCCGCCGGGACATGCAAATGTGTGATCTTGACGCTGGATTCAGCTCTCCCTCGAGCCCCTCCTACCCAAAGGCATCACCTTTGCTCTGATATGTGGTTTTGTGCGGTCATGAGTTGCTTGTGATCTCTTCTCTAGGGGAGGTTTCCCGTCCGGTTACTGACTTACTATTGTGGGGCCAGAATTGGGTCGCAGAGTTGTCGTTCTTGCCACCGTGGAGCGCCAAATCTGGAGCCTAGAGGAGAGTGGAGGCCTCCGCGCCTCGCCAACGGCCGGTCAATCCGAAATTCATTTAGGTAGTTTGGTTAGGTTGTGTTCTTTTTTATCCCTTAAGAAATTCGTAGTAGTGTCTGGAACTTGGGGGAAGTCTGTTGTTGGGTTCATAAACCCGGGGTCCCTAATGGACCCGCTTCCCTGTAAAACCCGGCCCAGCAAGCGGCGTAGCGATAGCACACGCCTGGGCTGGCCAGATACATAATGACAGTCCGAGACAACGATCGGGTCCCCGATCGGAAGGCCTGGCCAAGGTGGAACCGCAGCCCGACTCCGACCCCCTTCTCCGACCAAGGATACGCTGGACCTCTGCTCGTTGCTCGTTCTCGACTAATACGGTCGGGACCAACGGGGAACAACTGACCAGGATGCCCACTCGATGTGGGCCCGTGGAGCAGGCGGAGCAGATAAGGTAAGGCGCTCAAGTCAACCGCAATATCGAGGACTGTACCCTGCCTTGCCCTGCGCACCTGCAGGACGGTGCCATCAGGGCATGTCAGGCGAACATGGTAGAGCCTGCAAGACACATTAGAGTATAAACAGTATTGTAGGCGCCGTCGTTTGCTGTACCAGGCGAATATGGTAGAGCCTGCCAAATGTGTCTGAACATAAACAATATTATAGGCGTCGACGGCCATCCCATACCCGATGGTGTGGGCAACAAGACTAGGCAGCACATGTATACACTCTCTCTCTTTTTCTCTGACTTGTAAAGCTATCCCCTTCAACTATAAAAGGGGATGAGTTCTCTCCTAAAAGCCCCCTCAAGATCGGGTCGACTGACACTACTACAGTCTACATGCTCTCAACAGCTGATAAGTTCGGACACACAGAGCATACGTTCCAATACTTAGCGCACATTTGAGCATCCGTCACTCTCTTCCACTCGGTTCATAGTACGACCGGGCCTCTAACACCCCCTTTCTCATTCCTTACTCGTTTGTAACTCCACATCAAACTTCGAGCACCTAGACTCAGGAATAAAGTCACCGACCGACCTTAACTGGACGTAGGACCTATTGCCTGAACCAGTATAAATCCTGTGTCATTGAGTGCTAGGCCACATCCGATCATAACATACGACAAAACTACAAATATTTACTTGTTGGTCACTTTTCGCACCGACAGCTGCTATGTACTCTAATCTTGTGTGGACCTTTTTTCCCTATGATTTTAAGAATTGTCAAGGCTATCCATGCAGAATAAGCTATGGCATATTAAGAATTATCAAGGCTATCCATGCAGAATGAGTTGAATTTTATCAGCTTCATAGCAAGCGGTGACTTTGAGTAGTTAGTACCTTTGTGCTACATATATTTTAATCTACTTGGGCAGTTGGAAAACAACAAAGAACACAGGAATGCCTCCATATTTTAAGTTTTCCTTTTGCATAATACTATATAAAACTTGATTGTGCACAGGGGCCATGGCAGCTTAGGAAGCCGTCTGCAAGGATCATCTCCTATTCCAGAGTCACTGAAAAATGTTCAAGATGCAAAAACTAGAAAGAGTTGCATCTTGCTTGACTACATTGTCTATCCCTTCTCCTATATACAACACCAAGTTCTTTTAATCTGAATTTCATTGAAATTTTGCTTACCTCATGTAACTACTTGTGTTTTAGAAAGGGTGAGTAGCTTTGTTGCAATTTCAAGATCTGTGACTTAAGTATGATGGTCTCATTATACTATGCTAGAATTATAGTATGTTGATTACAAGTCTTTTGTATTGAATTAAATAATTGTCTATATCTCATTGAGTTACTAATTGCAGATACTAATGGAAGAATGTTTCAAAGCGTCAAAGGCATACTAAACTGGATCATAATTCAATACTGAGGGCATATGGTTGAAGGCATGTTATTATCTAAAATATGAAGAATGGTGGCCTTGGTATACCGGTCCTCTATGAAACAAACTGATAATTCAAGGAGATGGTTAGTTCTAAAAGGTTGATAAATCAATTAATTTTGTTATGGTGATATAAACTTTTATGTGCGTATGCACAAATATACAATACTATAAATGCATACCTTATGATTGCAAACCATTAATGAGAATTTTAGCCATGCACAAAATTTAATTTGTAATATTGATATTCCGAACATCACGCTCGCATTATTGTTTTTTGTAACAAAACAACACGTTTATGCTCAAATTATCAGGGCATTATTTGTTCGCGTTGCAACGCATGGAAAGGTCAGGGCATTATTTGTTCCCGTTGCAACGCACAGAAAGGTCTATATAGTATCGTTGGTAAGCCTGCGATGACGCACTCTCTGTGACTGTGTTAATTTCATGAACTTTTGTTTTTTGGATTAAATGTCACTTTAACGTTGGTATTTAATTTTACAATATTGTTATCTTATTGTGCAATCCGTGTGTTTTTAGTATAAAAATTTAGTTGTCCTGTAACAACGCTCATGCACGCTACCCAGTAATATGAAAAAGCAAGGACTTGACCAATTGACCTCCCACAAATGTTAGGGGCCGGTTTACCGCCACACCACGTGAGAAAGTAAATTGATGCATTTAGTATTATTCACAACTAGTGGATGGAGAACAATTAGGGGTGGAAGTGGTGTGGATAATTCTCAGCTTCGCTCCGATTATTTAAATCCATATTCGTATCCAATTCCACTCCATATCTGTACCGGTTTCAACATCTGAAAATCTGTATTCGCATCTGCATCTGCGTATTATCCACTCTGCTTTGAATCCGACAAAGAAAAGCAGATTAAGATATGGGAGAGGCATTATCTTCTCCGATCCAACCCGTTTTCATCCCTAGAGGACATGCTTTGCCGGTACCTTCTGTGACCAGCGTGGTTCATTACTACCCAAACCTTTTCCCCAGACAGCCAAAACTCATTTTTGGAGGCGGGCAATACATCCGCCTCGAGCCATCACCTGCGTTAATCGAGATTTACATAGTGGACAGAAATGTTCGCCTCCATTAATAAGATTTATAGAGTCAACACAAATGACCGCCTTCGGAAATAAACTCAGAAAACAAATGGAGGGAGCTTGGCCGTCCACGCTCGACACCGGGAAGGAGCCCTGGCAGCCCGTACGTGCCACTGAGAGGGGGCCTTGGCCACTCCCGCACGTCGCCATGAGGGACCTGGCCGTCCGCGCACATTGCAAGAAGGGAGAGAGAAGCTGGCGGCGGCTGAGTGTGTTGCCAAGAGAAGGGAGGAGAAACATAGAGACCTAGGGTTTGCCCAGTTTATATACTCAAAATATTAATACTGGGCTGAGATAGGGCACAAAGATGTATAATGGGCTCGACCTAATAACAAAGGCGGGCCTGCCCATCTCTGCTAATCAATTTTAGGAGATCAGCATTTTTCCAGCATGGCTCTTCTAGATCTGACAGCACTGCCTCCTCCAACCCTAGATCTCGGGGATGGGACGACAAGGGTGAACTTAGGGCACCGGCCTTGCAACAAGACATTGGACCCGCATTTTAATCCAAATTCTGATACGAATACACATTTTTTCAAATATAAATACAAAAGGAATGTCTCGGATTCCGATATTTACTCAACTCAACTCAAAGCGCATATTGTTAAATTCAACATTAATGAAAAGAATTTTACTACTAAGCTGTCGATAACCAAAGTGAAATAAAATCGAAGTACATTTCTAATAATCTCCAATATCGAAGTGAACTAAATTATAATGGATAATATTTAATAAAATGATAGGTTAACAGAAGAAATTTAAATAAAATAATATAGTTATCAATAAATATTTTAATAATTAGTTATATCAATTAATCAATCATTACTTATATAATATTTATCATGAAATTATAAATTATATAAAATAATTTACATCATCAAAAAAGTTAAAGTATTAAAATAATTTACAACAATAAATATATTAGGTTTTAAACTAAATTAGAAAATATTAAAATTAATTTGATATTTATGTATCATTGCCGCCCATTGCAATGTAGAAAATTCACTTGCCGCCCTAATTGCAGTGTTTCCCATTTTCATTTGCCGCCTAATAATTCCCGCCAACTGTTCGGCTTAGTCAGAAACCAGTTTGTTCGACTTCTTTTTTTCGATCGAAACAGTATTTTTCTCTAACAATAATTTAGTCGTAACAGTATTTGTCGGTGAGTTGGATTAAAACTCCCCGCCGCCGCCTCCTCCATTATCTTCGCTAGATCTAGCCTCCGTACGGCAAGCGGCAACCACACAATCCTCCACCGCACCAACGACTACACCGGAACAACACAGCCGCCACGAGCGTTGCCACATGGCGAAGGCCGTCCGCCGGCCGCGCGGCCGGGCGCTGTTGCTGTTGGCCCGACGCGAACCGCTGCCTGTAGAGGGCCGGGTGGAGGTGATCTTCATCAACTCCGGTCGTGCCGCAGACGTCTTTCCTTCCCGTCGCTAAATCCGCTTTCTGCCGTCGGTGAGCAGATCTGCACCTTTCCCCCTCGTCATCTATTTCTGTTGTCTCGCAACTAGCCAGGGGCCGAGGATGGCAAGTCTGGCAGCTGCCGTACCTCGATTATGCCGGACTGTCTTCTTTAATCGCTGCCCCTTGCCCTAATAATCTGCCATAAACGAGAGCTGCTAACCTCTGAATGCCATCTAGAGGAAGAAGAAACTGTCTGCTCTCATGTTATGCGACTCAACCTGTATTTTGGGTCTCAAGCCTATGTATATATATTCCGGACTTTGCAATTTCTCGTGAATAATTGAATTGCGATCTCGTCCGGGCATCCGGCCATCACCGTCTGTGAGTTCCAGTTCCGGCAGCCCTCTGCGAAATTGTGCGCAAGTTGAGTTCCGGTGAGTAAGCGAGTTCTGAACTTTTGATTCTGGCGATAGGCAAGTTTCGGCGGCCGTCTGCACTCTGCGAGTTCATGCCAATACACTACAGCAAGGAGAGTAGGCAAAGCCAGGTGGCATTGCAGTCTGCAGTCTTTGCTAGCAGGCATCAGTCTAGAGCAAACACGCCAACTATGTCCTGCCATCAAGCATTAGTCATTAGATCAAATAAATTACTTTTTAATCACCAACTACTTTTAAATTATTGTTTGTTTAATTTATTTATGTTGGTTAATTACTCAATTTGGTTGATAAATTTGTGAAGCAGAGAAAGATAGGTAAGTGCAATTGCCTATGTATGCTAAATCTTATAGTTTACTATCTATGTTATAAATTTCGCCATACCTAAAGTTTTTCTGTCCTCCGCCACTGCTATAAGCCTAATTTATATTACTGCTGCAGCTACCATCGATTAATTCTTTCTAGCCTAATTGGTCATATCTGATTGAACGTAGTGGTAGGTTTAGGGTTTTTTTTTTTTTTTTTTTTTTTTTTGGTCTTGGAGGACTTTACTTTGGTGGTGCTACTTTGCAATGAAGCACTAATGTCTGGATGGATGCTACTGCAATCAGTTCGACAAGTTACTGATTTTATTCCCTAGATCTTACTCACTGGATTCTAGTGTTATGCTCCTTAATGTAGAGATTAGTTTGGGTTTATTTTGGAGTTTTAGAAAAGAAGGGATTATTGGAGATTAGTCTGTTATGCTCCTTAATTGAACATAGTGGTAGGTTCAGATGCTTTTGTTCTTGAGTACACTAATTTGGTGATGCTACTTTGCAATGAATCACTACTGGCTGGCTTTCTGCTATTCTGAATGGAAGTAATAAGTTCTTTAGACTTCAATCACTTAATTTCTCAGTTTTTCCCTAATTTTGGTTTTCTTTGCAAGATATATAAATCATGGCAAGAGGACCTCGAAGATTAAGGAACTTGAACCTTGAAGCACAGGATGCAGAACCTATGCAGGAGGGGCTTGAAAATTTGGCAGACAATGAGAACGAAGAGAATTTAGAAGGTCCCTCTAGATATTGATGATATATTAGCCAGCATGCCACGCCAACAAGACACTCCAATTAAGATAATATGTAAGTTTGATATTGCTTGCTTACATATTTGGATATGATGTTAATTCATTAATATTATATATGTAGGGCCAAATGAAAAATAAGATACAACGCATTACTGGAATCATGAAGCAGTGGCTTGCTTTTATGTCTAAAATGTTTCCTGAAATGGATTGCATAAATGAAATAGAATCAGCTCTTCATGATGAAGTAAGCATCTATGGGTCCATCAGAGATCAGTCTGTTCTTATTTTCTCTTTGCTGTGTCTGATGTTTCATTTTCCTGCAGGTTGGTCATATTGAAATGGATGGTGATGATACAGAGCACGCTTGTAGTGATGATGATGGCCATGGTGCTTACAGTAATAATGATATTGGCATCGATCCTGAAGACTCAAATGAAAATGTTTACTCTCCAACAAATGATGTTCGGGTAACACAATACCCTTTCTATATCTACTTTCTTAGCTACAATATAGTATTTAGGTACATTTTAATGTCCTAAATACTATAGTTCTTTGCAAAAAAAAACATCAATCACATGTCTATAATTCTAAGTAAACCAGGATTTTTCCCAGTCATCGTTACCACGAGTAAATCGTTGCCTAGTGATAGAACACCTCCTATCAGTCTGTTGTGTCTATCTGTTCCACATGAGACTCAACAGTTTTTTTTTTGTTTTTCTATATTAATTATGATATGAGCATATATTCTTAGCTAGCCTTTAGAGTAAGACTGAGAGCAAATTAAATGGCTCCTTGTTTAAATTGATAAGAACAGATGCTATACATGACAATTAGATGAGTAGATATTGAGTTAGTGAAACTATGTGATGACATGTAATAATTGAGATTTGGGCATTATATTTCAGAAGGCAACTAAGTAGGTTCTGTTATTTTACTCTGTAGCCTAACAGTTCTGAAGAATCAATTGCTAATGCGTACTCTCCAACAAATGATGTGCAGGTAATACATTTCCTATTTTGTTTCTAATTTCCCTAGCTACAAGCATAGTATGTAAATTGTTGCTGATGTCCTAAAAACTTTGGTTCCTCTTATTTTGTAGCGTGATGGAAGCATATGACTTGATGTGGATGGAAGCTGCAAGTAAATGGAAGCATGCGACTTGATGTGGAGGGGAAGGCGAGATATAAGTTTAGTGTGAACAAGATAGATTTTAGATGTCAGAGACAAAATTATATATATTTGTATGATATGGTCACTTTTCCTATACTTCCTGATGAACTTGTTGTCTCGTTGAATGCACTTTAATCTATTACTTAATTAGTATCTTGGTTTGTAAAGATAAAATAGATTTTATTAATGCAATTTATGATTCACTTTCTTATTATCAAATCATAGAAATTAGTATAAAAATCATTTATGTCCAGTAAAAAAAATCTTTGTTTCTAATATGTAAGAAGCTGTTAATATAAAGTGTGTCTATAATAATAGTTACGCTATATAGATGCATCTATGAAAAGTATCCCTATTTTTATTAAGATGTACTAAAACGTTACAACACAACGTATTTATATTAGTAGACACCAATATGAAATTTTTAGTTTTTTTCTTGAGACGCAACATGGTGTACCTATACAATGTATCAAAATCAGTACACACGCCATTAAACGCATCTATTAAAACGTCTCTAGACTTCTTGACGCATAATAAGGCGTCACTGTGCAGCGTGATTAAGTAGGTACACATGTAATATTAATGCGTCTATGAGAGCGTCTCTAATTTTCTTAACACATAATAAACCGCTGCTGGACATCGTAACTAAAAAAATAGACACGCTATATAAATGTATCTATAAAGGGTATCAAGATGTGTAGACATGCAAATAACATCTCTACAAAGCGTCCTTTTATCTCGATACGCTTTGAGAATTCGTCTCTACAAGTTATGACACGGTCCATGCAAAGATGCTTCTAACACGTTTTATGAAAACGTCCTTATATTCTCGTAGACGTGAAGTAAAGTGTGTCTAATGTATAAATAAAGCGTCACTACAGGGGGGTTATTTCTAGTAGCGCTTAGCATTTCCGAACTCTGCCCTTTGCCTTTCCGCCCTTTCCTTCGCCCCCAAATCCCCTTTTTCGTCGGCGCCATGGCCTCAAGCTCTGAACCCGCCGGACGCGATGCCGCCGCCTAACGGGAAGGGGCTGCTGCAGCGGAGCCCCAGCCCTTAGTCCACCTGAAGGAAGAGCCCGAGGAGCTAGCGGAGCTGGCGGAACCAGTGGTCATCGTCCAGCTGAACAAGCACTGGGTCCCCTCGACGACGTCGGAGACAAACCTGGAGACGCTGAGGGCGCGTGGTTGAAAGCTCCAGTTTGGTTTTAGTGAATTGATGAAACCCTAAGTGCTAACATAGTTTATCAAAGTGATTATGAGATAGGTAGCACTACTCCAAATGATGAAGCAAATGAAGATCGTGACATGATGATGATGATGGCATGGTGATGATCAAGTGCTTAGACTTGGAAAAGAAGAAAGAAAAACAAAAAGCTCAAGGCAAAGGTGAAATTGATAGGAGCTTTTTGGTTTAGTGCTCGAGACACTTAGAGAGTGTGATCACATTTAGGATCGATAGCCGTACTATTAAGAGGGGTGAAACTCGTATCGAAATGCGGTTATCAAAGTGTCACTAGATGCTCTAATTCATTGCATATGCATTTAGGATCTAGTGGAAAGCCAACACCCTTGAAAATGTTTGTGAAAATATGCTAACACACGTGCACAAGGTGATACACTTGGTGGTTAGCACTTTTGAACAAGGGTGGAGAAGTTGGTGAAATCAAGAAAGTGATAGTCACTGAGATACAGTGACCGGACGCTGGTCACGCAGTGACCGAACGCTGGGGTCCTACGTCCGGTCAGTGGCGCGCAGTGAAGGCCGCCCTCGGTCTCTTGACCGGACACAGGCGACCGGACTCTAGCTGAACACTGTTCAGCGTCCGGTCATGCTGATGTGGCGGCGCACAAAGAAGACAGTGAGTGATTGGACGCTGGTCGAGTTTGGTCGGGCATGACCGGACGTGTGTGGTCACGACTGGAACCTTAGTGGAAATGATCGGACGCTGGGGTCCTGTGTCCGGTCCTACACTGTAGTGTGTTCGGTCACAACTTAAATGCTCTGATGACCGTTGAGATTGGGCGATCAGCATTTGAAGCAGGGGACACATGGCGAAGATCTGAGGACCAGACGTTGGGGTCCTACGTCCGGTCAAACCGATCGGTCGCCCCGATTTTTCAGGGAACACAGAGCCAACGACTCTATTCGTGGGGGCTCTCTATTTAAGCCCTATGGCCAACTCAAGCTCACTCTCTTAGCCATTTGCATTGACATAGCAACCTTGTGAGCTTAGCCAAAGACCTCCCACTCATCTCCACCATTGATTCATCATCTTTGTGAGATTGGAAGAGAATCCAAGTGCATTGCTTGAGTGATTGCATCTAGAGCCACTTGGTATTCATGTTTTGCTACAGGATTCACTTGTTGCTCTTGGTGGTTGCCACCACCTAGATAGCTTGGTGCAGCGAAGGAGGATTGGCATGAGTTGGTGATTGTTCGTGGCCATCTCCCGGTGATTGTGAGGGGACTTGTGCCTTCCCAGCGAAGAGCCAAAAGGTAACCTTAGTGGATTGCTCGTGTCATTGAGTTACCTCACTTGTGGGTAGGTTCTTGCGGTGTCCAATTGTGTGGATGAGGTTCGTACAACACCTCTTAGCCGCCGAACCACCAAGTGTTGGTCAACACAACAGGGACATAGCGTGTTGGCAAGCACGTGAACCTCGGGAGAAAATTGGTTGTCTCTTGCCTTTGGTATTCTCTTGGTGATTGATTTAGTATTCATCTTGTGATTGGTTCACTCCTCTACACGGCGGTATAATCACCCTACTCACTCATTTATATTCTCGCAAACTAGTTGTAGCAAGCTCTTTAGTGTAGCTAGAATTGAGAGCTTGCTTTGTAGTTTGAATTTATCTAGTGGAGCTTTTTAGTGTAGCAAGTGTGAGAGCTCTTAGTGAGTACTGACTTAGCAAATTGTGTGTCTAGTGATCATAGTAACTAGAATTGTTGGATAGGTGGCTTGCAACCCTTGTAGAGCTAGATCAAGTTTGTATTTCGCTATTTGTTATACTAATTAAATTGCTCTAGTTGGTTTGTAGATTTTTAAATAGGCTATTCACCCCCTCTAGCCATATTAGGACCTTTCAGTGGTCTGCTTCTAGAAGGGTACGTGTGGACTGCTACCCAAGGTGAGAAACACCCAACCCCTGACACCTTCCAAATCACCACCTTTACTGCACATTGCGAGTGTAGATTTGGAGTGCCGCCGTCCATGTTCTTGGAGTGAGTCTGTAGGCACTATAAGATCGAGATTGCTTAGATGCTGCTAAACGCTATCGCTATGTTGAGTGTTTTTGCCATTTTGTGTGAGGCGTGGCTTGGCGTCGAGCCTTATCTCAGCTTATGGCACTACTTCTACTTGGGCATGTACCACGACAACAATCTATTTGTTGGGTCGGTTGGCTTCTCCCTTAGTAAGAAGGGGGAGTACATTGTCTTCCTGGTTAAGTCCTCCTAGAAGGGCTTTGCAGAGAAATGGTTTTATAATGATCTTCGAGAGAAGAATGTTATCAAGGCTGATTATAGAATGCCCATAACCAACGAGGCTTGGTACTCACCCCCCCCATCATGACTAAAAAGCCGAGGGGCCACATCAAGCGTGTTTGGGCACTTTGGGAGGCCGGATTGACTGCCACACACATAGTTGAGACCATTGCTCAGTGGAGGATTATTCCCTTGAAGCATAGGGATTTGGCCTGCACCTACTCGGGGGTTATGGATCCTAACATAGAGTCGAGAGAAGGTTAGATACCTCGACCTGGTTTTTCTCTTTACTCAGAAGCCTTAACCCTTTGGTGTGTAATTTTAACCTTCACTTACTTCCGCAGAAGTGCTAGAGGAGAAGATCACTCGTCGAGTGAAGTACATCCTTGGCGTAGACCAGGCCGACTGGGAGGGCGTCCCCCAGCCATACTGCACCGAGAATCCTTCTCCCGTGGTGAGTTACTTAAACCTTTCTCGGCTATCTTCCTTAAATAGTCAGGATAATTTTAATCCTTGTATTTGCCAGGCAGCCTCCGGAATCAACATCATCCTGGGAAGTGTTGCCTTGAGCGATGATGAAGGGGACGCCGCAGAGGCTCTCCAAGCCCCAGCTTCTAAGCTTGCTAGTTCCATGGATGAGCTGGCGCACGAGCAGGCAGAGATTGAGGCAAAATTTGCCCAAGAATAGATGGTAGTTAGGGCAAAGCAGCCACAGGAGCAAGCTCCTCTTGAGAAGACCCCTACGCCCAAGCCGCGAACAACTCGGGCAAAGAAAAAGATGGGAGACACAGCCCAGGGGCCTGTGAAGCCCAAGAGAGCATCGGCTGCCCGATCGGTCCCTCAAGTAGAGAAGAGGAAGCTCCGATCGCAAGGGGAACCTGATCATGTCACCCTACCAGAAAGCAAGAGAGCCAGGAGCAAATCCAAGAGCCCTTCGTCTGGAGAGGGTGTGAAGGCTGTGGCAACTCAAGCTGGTGCTAGCGAAGAGCGCTCGATCAGAGACCCGCTTTGCGGACATGACCAGGTATCCACTATGATCATCTTTGGTAGGCTATTAGAGACATTCTCTTATCTGGATAGTATCAAATGCACATGGGAGGTTTGTCTTTAGGAGAAAGTAGCAACCGCGACAACCAGCAACCCGACAGCTAGGCGAGCGCCGAAACTTAAGTGCTCCATCTCTTTTAAGCCATGAGTGAACTAAATTGTGTGGTTATATGCTTGTCCCAAGTATCCTCTTGACATATGTGTCTTCTGGCAATGTTTCTAGGTTAGAAGAAGCCCCAAGCTTGACAGCTAGAGGTGACAATTCTAATGCAGCCCCAACCTCGGATAGGCCTAACCTAGAGCCGTCGACCTAGGTTAAGGTCCTAGGGAGCGAGGAGATGGTTCTCAAAGATGACCCTTCCCAGATGGGTCCACTTATTGAGGGTTTGAAAGCCTGTCAAAGCTCGTGGAAAGGAGCTAGTGACAGGGCCAAGCATTACAAAGCAGTGGTGGATCAACTGGAGGAAGAGGTGAAGACTCTTCGGGATGCAAATGAGGGTATGTGAACAACTTGCTTATGTAAATCTGTACCTTTGCCGTGGAATTCACCTCAAACCTTGCCATGCTTGTAGATCATGTCGCCTACACCAGGCGCCTGGAGGGTTTGAAGGCGACTCTAGAGCAGGAGATCGAAGAACTGCTGCGCAAGCTTGAGGTTTCCGAGCAGCATCATACAGATGTTGAAGCAAAGCTAGTAGAAGGAGCTCTCGCTTCGGCTGGGCATGCCGTTGGCATCCTCAGAAGTTACCTGCTCGATCATAATATAAGCCTGATTTCTCAGGGTTACAATTGTGATGGAGGTAAGGCCGAGGAACTTTTTGACGAGAGCCAGGCAGCGCTCGAGCCATTTGTAGAGAAGCTGAACCTGACAGTTAGTGATGAGGAAGAGGAAGAGTGAAACATTACCTATCCCTGCAACACTGTGAGATGTATTATAGTGCACTATTTTGTTAGTCTTACATAATTCTTCTTACTTTTGCTATTTTGACCTATCATCAAGCGAACAGTTATACTTGTAGTAGCTAAACTCGGATGGTTTGTGTACTGTGTGTCGAAACCGTTTACTTGATTTAGGCTTAGCATGATCGAGAATTTTTGTAGACTAGTGAATAGTAGTATGATAGCCCCCGACTCTTTATTTGGATATGAGTAACTTATCGGAATAAAGAGTAGCAGACTAGTCGAAGAAATCATTGGAATTGAACAGCCCCAACCCCAGCCCCCGAGCGTATATGCTCAGCAAAACTACTACTAACCGAGAAATATAAATAATGTACTTATCAGGGTAGTATGTGGATACATAAAATATCAGGAACGCAGTTTATTATGCATAAAAGCGTTGTAGCTAATCCATGTTCCATGTATTCGAGAGCATATCTCCGTTTATCTCTGCTAGTCGATACGCGTCTGGTCGGGCTGTGTCAACTACAATGTAGGGACCCTGCCATGGGGGTGTCAACTTGGTTTTATCCTTTGTGCGTTGGTCTCTTTTGAGTACCAGATTGCCGATGCTAAGCGCCAGGCCACGTACACACTGGCTATGATATTTCCGAAGGGCTTACTGATACTTCTCTACTCGGAATGTGGCTATATCACACTTTTCTTCGAGGAGTTCAAGATTGGTGTACCGACGATCAGATTGCTCTTCTTCGGAGAACATCGCTACTTGGGGCAAGTTTAATTGGACTTCGGGGGGAAGGACTTTCTTTAGCCCCGTACACAAGGAAAAACAGCGTTTCACTTGTGGCCCGATTAGCTTAAGTGCGCACTGCCCATAAAACTGTAGGGAGCTCTTCAACCCATTTTTTATCGTAGGCGCTAAGCCTATAAAAAATATGGGTCTTGATTCCCTGCAGAATTATGCCATTAGCACGCTCTACTTGACCGTTGGTCATCGGGTGGTAGACTGAGGACCGATAATGCTTAATGGCATATCTTTCACAAAAATTCTTAATTTTTTTGCTAGTAAATTGTGTACCATTATCCGAGAGTATTCGGTGTGGTACGCCAAAACGCAATACAATGCTCTGCAAAAATTTGACTGTATTCTCTTTGGTTATCTGGCCTACTGGCTCGGCTTCAACCCCCACTTTGTGAAAGTATCGATCGCGACAATCAGAAATCTATAACCACCCCGGGCTCTTGGAAAAGGACCCAGGATGTCGGTGCCCCATGTGGCGAATGGCCAAGACAGAGGGATCGTGTTTAACGCTTGAGCAGGTTGGTGAATCTACCGTTTAAAAAACTGACAAGCTTCACATGTTCTAACCAACTCAGTGGCGTCTTCGAACGCTATAGGCTAGTAAAACCCTTGTCAAAAGGCTTTCCCGACCAGCGTTCTGTGAGAGGCATGGGACCCACAGATTCCTCCGTGGATGTCATGGAGCAAACTAATGCCCTCGGCCTGGGTAATATACTTGAGAAGAACCCCATTTCGCCCTCGCTTATAGAGGGTATCGTCTACCATTTGGTAGCTCATGGCTTTACGGCTGGTTCATTCTATATTCGTATCATCGACCAGAGTAGCCTGGTTTGTGAGGTACACCTGGATTGGATCTATCCAGTTCTCCCCATTTCCAACTAGAGTGGCAGCACGAGCCATATTGCCCAGCATAGACTTCTCAAGGAATTCGCAGAGTATTGCCTCGTCGCTCGACGGACCAAGCGTGGGTGTTTGGACCCGACTTTGACATCGAGATAGATGGTTTTGTTAGCACTTCGACCAGGACATCTCCCGGTAGGTGCTGTCATTCTGCTGCCCGGCTAGAGAGCATGTCAGCATCCGAGTTTAGTTTTCTCAGGATGTATTGGACCTTGAGCCCGTCAAATTTAGATTCCAATCGTCTGTATGCAAGTAAATATGCGGCCATGTTCTTGTTTGTTGCTCGATAATCCTTGCTGGTTTGTTTAGTGGCTACTTCTAAATCCCCTTTCACAAGTAGTCATTTGACACCCAAGGATATGGCAATTCGTAAACCAGTTAACAGTCCCTCATGATCGGTAATATTGTTAGTTGGAGTAGGATTAGTAAAATCAATTTGAATTGCGTACCTCATGGCATCCCCTTCTGGATAGATTAAGACGACACCAGCCCCTGCGCCATTCTTCCATTTTGTCCCATCGTAGAAGGATTTTGAGCCGCCTCCTCAGGTTCGAGATTTGTCCATTCTACAACAAAATCAGCTAGAGCCTACAATTTGATCGTAGTTCTAGGCACAAACTCTATATCGTATTGGCCTAACTCGACTGACCATTGAGCGATTCTACCAACGGCATCTAGATTATGAACAATGGTACCGAGTGGGTATAAAGAAACCACTTTGATCTTGTGACTTAAGAAATAATGCTTAAATTTGTGAGAAGACATCAATACGTCATAGATTAATTTTTGAATGTTTGGGTACCTAGATCGGGCATCATGTAGTACTTCGCTCACAAAATACATGGGGTGTTGTTTTGCTGACTTCTCTTTCTAACGATCGACCACTAGGACCGCGCTGACAACTGTAAGAGTTGCTATTACATAAAGGAGCATGATTTCGCCATCTTTGGGAGGAACAAGTATAGGTAATTGTTTCAAGTATTGCTTGAACACCTGAAATGCTTCTTTGGCCTGTTCACTCCAAAGAAAACCGTCATGCTTCTTTAATAATTTATAATACAACATACCTCATTCACCTGACTTGGATACGAATCAACTCAGGGCTGCCATCATGACAACTAGCTTCTAGACTTCTTTCTTGTTGTGTGGAAGCTGCATGTCATCGATAGCCTTGACCTTCTTCGAGTTAGCTTCGATGCCTCGATGAGACACTAAGTACCCGAGTAGATTACCAGAGGAAATGCCAAAAGAACATTTATCGGGGTTTAGCATCATCTTGTTCTTACGTAAGTTATTAAAAGTTTCATCTAGATCGGCAATCAGATCGCCTTTGAATTTGCTTTTAACAACAATGTCATCAATATGCTTCCACATTACGGCCGATTTGGCCTCTAAGAACAATATGAACACATTTTTTATACATAGACTCAACATTCTTGAGGCCAAAAGGCATCTTAATATAACAATACACGCCAATAGGAGTTACAAATGCAGTTTATTCCTCATTGTCTATGCACATGCTAATTTGGTCATACCCCGAATAGGCATCTAGAAAACATAGCAATTCACATCCGGAGGTTGAATCTACAATTTGATCTATCCTCGAAAGGGGATATTCACTGTTAGTATATTTAACGCACATAGATAAATTCGCAAGCGCACGAATACCGCTGTAGCTTTCATCCGGAAGTATTCCAAGTATCGTATCCACAGGGAAACATGTGAGACTAACTACGGTCTAACTTAATGAGGGGTAGAGAATAGGTTAAGGGTCAATTTATCTAGGAGTAGCAACCAGGTTAGGATAAACAGGAGCGTAGAGAGGACAACTGAGGTTCTTTAGTTCTGACTTGGGTAAGCCTATGTCTTCTACTGTTCAACTAGGGACATTACTAGGGAAACACACCAGCAGAGGATGCTTTCCTTCAAAACCATGTCCTACGTGCGCCTACAGACGGGAGGTGGACTACAAAGGATCAACGATGATATATAGTACAATGCTATATAGTACTGATGTTACACATGCGATCTACCATCGATCCAAAATGCAAGGTGCATCCACGATTAACCAAAGTCTAAGCACCACGCTTACACTTATGATTAATACTCTACTCCCTCTAGTGCAGGAATAAAGCACTCAAAAGAGTCGTGAACCTGAAGAACAATATAAATAAGATACTTACTTGAATCAGAAGTTGATTACCAGAGAAATCTCAGAAGCAAGCTCAATTAGAACTTGAATCCACCAAGGTACAAGCTGTAGAGAGAGCACCGACAGGCCGGCATCTCCTCCAAACTCTTCTCTCACTATCTATCTCACTATTTCTAATTATAAGACTAAATCCTATAGAGGACTAGTCTTCTCTTGATAGCTAACTCTGATCCTTATGAGGAGAATATGAATTAGGGTTTTAGGGATCTAATGAGGGAGGGGGGTAGGGGCTGCTATATATGGGCTAGAGGTAGAGTAGCGGCCAAGGAATCAAGGTGGAGTAAGGGGCAAATCGATCCGCGTCATCTCTCCCGACCACCATTGGATGAACCGACCTAAAACCACCTTAAAATCAACGGTGTAGATCGTAGGAAGGAGTACGTGGCGACGGAGGGTGATGGGCCACCCCCATGGTATGGGTGGCCTCCCTAGTGAGTCGGGCGGCCCACTACGGTGCTAGGTGGGCTCCTCCTTCTGGTGGCGAGGCTTGGGCTCCGTCTTGAGTCGACTTTCGTAGGTGTCGCGGGTAGAATCACTTGTTGTCATTGGTTTGCTCGTTTGGAGTGTATGACAGTAGTCCCAGGAGCTGTTTTCTGGATAAATCCTCCTGCAGTCATGAAATCACCAAAGTTCATGAAATTCATTAGTTTATAAACCCCTAAACCTTCATTGGTGATTACATTTATGCCCTTATACATGTTTAATTGATGGTTTATAATGGTTGTTAACTACCGTCAACAACTCCCCCAAGCTTAACCTTTGCTAGTCCCTTAGCAAAGCTAAACTCAGCAATGGATCAGGAGTTGCTACTATGTTTTCATGCCTCAAAAGTACACAGGTGTTCAATAAAAAATTCTCCTCCAGATTAGAATAAACTGATCTGACTTTCAAACTTAGCCATATTACCTTCAACCATGGGGATTCTCAGCCTTCACTTGGGTCTTGGGTAATTGAAAGACAGAACGATCAAGTCAAGCACTATGTCTCAAGTTTCTTTGTTCCACCATTGTTCCGGAGTGTTTTTATAAGTTTTCAAAATAAAACTCAGAGATTTCATTGTATGACACTTTCAAATCTCTCAATATATGTGGTATTTGTGGATCCTCACCAAGGCAACAATGATGTTATGCCTTCTTCTCTTCCTACTACTAAGGCTTTATATGGAGTTCATAGGCAGGGAGAAAGCTAGGGCATACTTGCAATGCATATATTGTAAAGTCAAACAATGGATCCAAAGAGAGTTGAGTCATACAATCAAATCAAGATGTGCATGTGTGTGAATATATGGTGGATATATATATAGTGGCTAACCTAATTCCACTATGCTCCTTGAAAACTTATATCTCTTTGGAAACTTACAAACATTTGCTAGAGAGCAGGGGCTATCTTATTCATCTTTTTTTCTTTTTTTAGGCATGCGTCTAAGTACCCATTGTTTTAGATATCTCGGACAGTTGTCCATTTTTTTCAACTCTTTTTTTCTTCTCTTTTTTATGAATAACTTTTGCATAGCCCCATGTCTCTTTTTTGCAACAAAATTTTGAGAGATAGCAATAAGAATTTGGAGCATTTATTTGGTGAATGGAGAACCTATCAAGCATGTTTTTGTTGTTCACTCCTAGTGTAGGAATAAAATATTTTTGGGTGGATCTAGATGGAAGGCATATATCTGCGCCTACCCCCAGTGTAGGAGTAGTGCATATTTGGGTGGTGTGCATGTGATCTTGATTTGAAGAGCATGACAAATCTCTCATAAGGGTCAACAAAGCTTGACAAAACTCAATGCAAAAGCAAGCAACATATATGTGGAAGTTTTTCTAGCCTAAATAACATGTGTGGCTCTGGTGAAAATTCAAGCTTTGTCATACAGGAACTCATCATATAGCATTTTTATGTTTTTCAAAGTTAAATTCTAGAACTTTAGTGTCACTAGGAACAAGATAAATAGCAGCTCAGACCTTCTTATATCATATCCGTTAATTATCTAGACTTAGATCAAGCATTCACTACCCACGAGTTTCAAGTTCAGAGTAAATCTTTATATCAAATCAATCTTATCCAAAACTCGGGAGAGTTCGAGGCTGAAAACTAGGTACTTGAAAGGAATTACAGTAGAGCAACTATTCATTATTTCCATTTAAGAGATTATTCTGAGTCCTCTTTATTTGCTAACAACTCTTAAAAACAAATTAAAGCAAACTAGACACACTTTTTATTTTGTTTTCAATTTTACTAGATCACACATTATTACTATAACTATATATATTTATTATATAGATAACTTTTTATTTTGTTTTTCATTCATCATTTTTTAACTATTTAAAAGAAACTAAAAACTAAAACAAAAGGGGAAAGAATACTTATCTGGATACACGGGAGTGCTGCTCCCCCAAGCTAGCTCTTTCGGTGAGAGTTTGGTGTTTTAAGTCCTTCGAACTGGACTTCTCCTTGTGAAGTCATTGATCAAGTTCCTCGGTTTGCTCTGAAGATGAGGATTCTTGTGATGAGGCCTCCAATGGTAATGTCACCTTTTTTCGCCAAACCTGTCTTGATTTTGAGTTTGGACTTTGGTTTGACAGGCTCAGAACTTTTACTTGTAGAAATTGGGGGATCGATTAACTTCCCCACACTTTACTTGAAGTGTGTCCTGCTCATATGACAAAGTAGAGATCAAGTGCATGGGCTATGTTGGTGGGAAAAGACCAACATAACTAAAACTTTACTTATTCTTCTCTAGCCTAGGCACATTGAACAAGATAAAATTGATGTTATGTGCTTTATTGATTTATATCATGGGTGATAAGATCAGAAGATTGTGCATGGATGTAGCATTTAAGTATATTTGGCAGACAAGATTGAGTTGCTTAACCTACGGAAGGATCGTCTATCTTTACATAATGTATAAATCTTTACATGATTATGACTATCATCTTCTAGAGATAAGGATGTGTAGTGTTTTAGCTCATTTGGTTAAGATTATAAGCTCAAGAAAGTGGTGCTAGAAACAAGTTTAAAGAACTAAACATGTTGAGTTAATCAGATTGGATCAAGTAAATTTATAGCTCAAACTTGTTTGTTTCTTATTTATGTGCCTACCAGAATCAAGGAAAAACTTTTTAAATAATGACCATTTACGTTAGGATGTTATCTTTGTCACTGGAGCGTGATGACACCATGTGACGAAGGGTAGATGACTCATGATGGTCCTTCCTTTTTCCTTGAAGTTTTCCTTGTTTGGCTAGTCTCACAGCTTGAACTGTTCTTCTTGTTTCCTAGTTCACACCTTTTCTTTCTCATCCTTCTGTCATGCCATCTTTCTGCTCTTTCATCTTTTGATACCTTGCTAGACCTTTTGCCTCAATCATTGTTTTATGCCTGCAAAGGATTAGTGGACAACACATGCCCAAAGGAATATACAATTTTGAAACATAGGTTGTTTGTCTAGAATTTTGTAATTTCCATCTATGCAAATGAAAAGATAGTGTTAGAATTATTTTAACATAGTTTTTGTTTATCATGTTCTATACAGACATAGCTCAAGACAAAGGTAACTTGCAGCAAAAGACAAAGTGAATGACTTTTGATACTTATAGTTCTTTCATTCCTAATAAATGAGCTGTGTCTTCTTTACGCAAAGTTATTGGAGTTCACCATGTGCCTTGATTCATCTTTGATTTGAATTCATCTCGTGACTTACCCAAATTGAATTAAGAGTTTCCTACAGGGGTTAGTCTAGCAAAATGACTAGTATCTACTATAGCATATTCTTGGTTCAAAAATCAAACTAGACACCTTATCTAATTTAATCTAGGAAAGCATTTTAACCTAAGCACCATGCTTAATTGAAAAAGCCTTCTGAAGTAGGATCAACACTCCTAAACTAAGCACCATGCTTAATTTAAAAGATGAATGAACATACTTCAAACCTTAAGCATACTATAGCAAACAAAGGTAGCATGAAAACATTATAGAGTTTTATTCAAATAAAGGTGAAGAGCATGATTGCTATTTAGCAAACTGAGCATGGTTTAAAGGTAGAGACAACCAAGATAAATTTAGCAACATGGCAAGAGATTTTTTAGAGAAGTCCATCCCCCATGCTTGAATTTTGCAAATGCAAAATCAAGTTTGGATGGATGTGATTAAATGTTGCATGGTAATGGGTTGACATACCTTGCGTCGTCATGCTTCATTCTTTTAACTTCAAACCTAGAATGGTTAGTGACAAAAATACCCGAAGGAATATTTTCACAATTATGTTTCTATGCTCACTTCACAAGGGCATTACAACGAAAAGTGAAAGCTCATGTTATCTCCTGAAAGTGCTTGTTTTAGGACAGGAGCTCGTCCTTGGGAAACCTTCTAATTGTGTTTCAAATTGGTAAAGTGGTTTCCCCTCCAACACCAACCTTTGTGTGCCTATCTCAAGATTCACACAATGAGATCTACAATATTTATGATAAACATATGCATCTATAACCACCCTTTCAAAGTCTTTATGAACAAGGAGAATGAGGGGGTTGAAGATCTCGTGTGTGGCAAAGTTGGAGAGACCAATTGATTCAGGAGATTTCTCATGCGAGCATGGATTTAATGAGGTGTTCATGAAATAACTCCCATGCTCGTCGATGTCATCTTCCTTTTCAAGCTCGATGGGTGTTTCTTCATGAATGTCTATAGGCGGAAACATTGTCTCCATCATTCCATGCCTATGACATTCATTGGATATTTTATTGTCCAAGATTTCCCGTGGATCAGTGACTCTCGGGTTGGTGTCATCTAAAGCCTCGTCCATCCATTCAATGGCAACGGCACATAAGTTCTTAATATCCTCTAGCCATTATTGTTGCTCTTCTTGGTCTTCCTTGTGGCCTTCATGACTCTAATGCTTTGGGTGTCTTGGTGGATTTGTAGGATCATCATGAGACTTAGGAGAAAGAGCATAAAAGGGATCATCGGTATCAAGGATGGGTTCAAATGAGACATCTAATGTAGGCATAGAAGGGGAGAAGATAGAATTGGCTAAATGACTTGGCTCTGCTTCTATGGGTTCACTAGACATGCCATCCTTGAATTCTTTCCAATGTCCTATATGGGAATAAGGACGCTTCCTAAGAGATCCCTTCTTGAGAGGATTTGAATTATATTCGCTCGAAGGTCTCTTGTGAATATGAGAATTTAATGTCCTCCCAATATCAACACCAAAGAGGTCATCCTTAATTTCAACAGGGATTTCTAAAGGTGGGATTCCTTCTTCCTTTGGATGATTTTGGGGTATTAGTGGTTCAGGATTGATAGCTAAATCTTGGAATTGAAGTGGTTGTGATTTGGATATCAAAACTTCCTCTTCTTATTCGGGAGATGATTCCTTCTCTTCCTCGAGGAGGTCATTATGAATGCTAGTGCAGGGAGTCCTTCCACTAATTCTATCAAGCATAGCCCTTGCTTCACTAGTAGAGAAATGAAGGAAATCTCCTCTAGAGGCTGCATCAAGGGTTTGCGTAGAATCCTTGTTAAGACCCATATAAAAATGTTGAAGGAGCATTGGGCCTGGAATAGCAAGGGCTAGGCAAGTGATGATGAGTTCATTAAAATGATCCCACGATGTGCCAAGAGATTGTTCTTCTAGTTGTCTAAAATTTAGAACCTCTTTACGAAGGCTAACCACTTTAAAGATGGGAAAGAAACATAAACAAAATTTAGAGCATAATGTTTCCTAATCTCCTTGCACACTTCCTATGGTTTGACTATACCATGTTTTAGCTTTTCTCGTCAAAGAGAACAGAAATAACTTCCATCTTAAGGTCTTGTCAGACATGCCTGCGATACGCAAGCATGCACAGATCTACTCAAACTCTCGTAGGTGTGAGTATGGGTTTTCATTGCCTTCTCCCGAGAAAGATTTATCCCAATTTAGTTTTATTAAACACAGGCGCAGCTCATAACCAGGTGTAATGATAGGCTCTGAGGAATCTGGTGGCTTTAGGCTTGCGCTCGTGGGTTTAGCATATTGATAAGTAGGAGTGGAATCCATGCTAAAAGAAAAATTAAAATAAAAGAAAGAATAAAAGATAAAATGTTAAGCTAGGCTTGTAGTTAATTCAGCAACCGTTTCCCCGGCAACAGCGCCAGAAAGCTTGTTGGTATATTTAACGTGCACAGATAAATCTGCAAGCGCACGGATACCACTGTAGCTTTCACCTAGAAGTATTCCAAGTATCGTATCCATAGGGAAACGTGTGAGACTAACTATTGTCTAACTTAACAAGGGCTAGTGAATAGGTTAAGGGTCAATTTATCTAGGAGTAGCAACAAGGTTAGGATAAACAGGAGCGTAGAGAGGACAACTGAGGTTCTCTAGTTCTAACTTGGGTAAGCCTATGTCTTCTACTGTTCAACTAGGGACATTACTAGGGAAATACACCAGTAGAGGATGCTTTCCTTCACAACCATGTCCTACGTGCGTCTACAGACGGGAGGTGGACTACAAAGGATCAACGATGTTATGTAGTACAATGCTATATAGTACTAATGTCACACACATGATCTACCATCGATCCAAAATGCAAGATGCATCCACGATTAACCTAATTCTAAGCACCATGCTTACACTTACGATTAATACTCTACTCCCTCTAGTGCAAGAATAAAGCACTCAAAAGAGTCATGAACCTGAAGAACAATATAAACAAGATACTTGAATCAGAAGTTGATTACCAGAGAAACCACCAAAGCGAAGGGCAGGTGGCTACCATATGGGGCCGGCCGACCCCACTTGCAGGCCGCTCAGCCCCCTAGGCCCACCTGTCAGCCTCTCCTTCGAATGTCGGTTCTCCATTGCCTCCTAGATTGCATCTACGCCGTTCTTTCAAGTTGGTTTGATCCGAGGGTTCAGAATTGATACTCCGACCTATATATAACAGCCCCTACCCCCTCCGTAGGGTATCCCTAAAACCCTAATTCATACCTCTCATTCAGAGATCAAGATACACCAGGAGGATTAGGTCTAGACTCTCCAATGTAGTAGATTAGTAGCCCGGGAGTGAGGGTCGAGTTGGTCTCATGCTCAAGTTCCGGATCTAGTCTTGGAGGCTCGGCAAAGCCTTGTTTCTTCACTTCCACATCTTGTAAGACTTATTATAAATTCATCATATTCTTATCTACATGGCTATGCTTACTTTTAATATGTATCTTGCTTAGTTGAGGTTATCATTACTTTTGTGTGTGGGTTCATAGAGCGCTTAGCCTGCTAGTTTATCAATTGGGCCAAGTAGCCGAGCCTCGTGTAAGCATGGTGCTTATACGATGCTCTGCCTGTGAGTACACCCTATTATCTGGTTGGGTGGTAGCAGCAGGAGGTGACAGCCCCATCTATCCTTTGTAGTCTACTCTGAATTGAGCAGGTTCTTAAATTGTAGGACCATAGTCGCGTCGGTTGAGTTATCTATTGTGGGCACTCTACCGTCTAAGCGGCGTTCCAAAGTGCACAAGAGTAGAGTTAGTCTTAACTATAGTTGGATATATATATATATATACTTTGACCATGTAATAAGAATGTCATAGGAATCTACCTCACTCGTTGCTCTCCCGAGTTGACTAGTTTACGTTATCTTATAGATCTACCCCCCTGAGTATCGTTATCCTTAATTCCTATCATTACCATCAACCCTGCTCTAGCCATGCTGGTATGTTGACTGATAGATACTCCTTTGACATTCAATAAGTCTTTACTCCATTGTTTCCCTATGGTAAAATATAAATAACGATACCTAGAATACTCCTGGTAAAATGCTACAATTGTATTCTGTGCGCTTGCGGAATCCTTCATATTCTATTTGCACTTATAAATACCAACAAGCATTTTTGGCGTCATTGCTGGGGAAACAATTGGCGTAAAGATCAGTAACATACCACTAGCTTTAGTAGGATTACCCCTATTCTATTGAATTATGGAATAAGATAGGACAACAGACGTCGTTTAGACCTTTCGGCAAGCTTCCACAAGAAAAGAAGAAACATTGAAGAACCCTAGGGTGCCTAACATTCAAGATCCATCAACATTGGAATCCTGCTATCTCATAGGTTTGTATAGACGAATATATTCTTTAACCATGTATAGATTGGAGAAAAAGGTCGACGTCACAAGAATACAAATCACATCTCAAGTGACGAATACAGATGCTGCACTACTCACAAATTCCATCATATGAGTCATGGTAAGTATGATCAAGAAAGGTGTGATAGTCTTGCTCATGGACTTTAAACTTGATGAGTAGTTATCTTTTAATTTTTGCATTTCATTGCATGTTTATTTTCAATGATTCATGCATCCACTCTGTTTAGTTTAAATTCCCTTATATCAAATTCATAGCATATTTAGTTCCTTGCATACATTTATACCACTTGCATCTTTTATTAAAAAAAAGAATCTCACCATGATCATGCTCTTTCATCTCTATTTGAATAAATCTCTTTTATGCTACTTTTATTTGCTATAGTATGCTTAGGTTTGGAGTATCTTCATACACCTTTTAAAGTAAGCGTGGTACTTAGTTTAAACTATTTTCTTAAATTAAATTAGACATGGTGTTTAGTTTGATTTTTGAACTAAGAGGTGTGTTGATCTTACTTCCAAAGGCTTTTTAAATTAAGCATGGTGCTTAGGTTAAAATGCTTTCCTAAATTAAAATAGACATGGTGTCTAGTTTAATTTTTGAGCTGATAGTATGGTTTAGTAGATACTAGTTATTTTGTTGGACTAACCCCTGCAGAAAACTCTCAAATTCAATCTGGGTAAGTCCTGAGATAAATTAACATCGGAGATGAATCAAGGCATGCGATGAACTCCAATAACTTTGCGCAAAGAAGACCCAACTCATTCTTCATGGAAGGAAGAACTGTGAGTATCAAGGTTTATTCACTTATCTTTTGTTACAAGTTATCTTTGCCTTGAACCATACTAGAATGCAGTAAACACATAAAACATGATAAACAAAATCTATGTTAAATAATCCTAAAACCACCCTTCCATTAGCATAGAAAAAAATCACAAAAAAATGGACAACACAACACGTGTTTCAAATTTGTTATTTCCCTCGGGTATGTGTCTATTAACATTTTGCAGGAAAGAATGAATAGAAGCTATGCCTATTTAAGGTTTGGTATGAATCCACAAACCCTAAACCAAACCACCACTACAGCTATGGAAGTGGACGAACAGATCGACAGGCTATGAGCAACATGAAAGACAACCTAGCTTTGAGCCTTCCCAAGACTCAAGCTAGGATGCTAATGAGAAGCAGTATGAAACCCACCTTGTATTAACCAGAATATGCCTACTTTCATCATCTTCAAAGGGACCAGCTCGCGCATTGGCAACAAGGACAAAGACAACGAGATGTCACTACATCATGGCATGCATCATTGTGTCAACAAGCATCATCAATCAATGGTTCATTGACGACTGTGTCTCGAAAGGCCGTAAACGACCTTGGTTGCCCAAAGACATCCCCTAGTCATTGAAGATGAAGCTTCCATGCGAGTACCAATGAGGATCTTTCTTTGATCATCAAGACAGCTGGCATATCGCTCACAAACAAAGAAGAAGAACTCTCTGCCACGCCGTTAGATGATCAAGGAGGAACTGGAGTTTGCATCTCCAATGAACCCCAACTCGTCAACCAAGGTTCAACAAAAATCAAGAAAGGTTGATGGAAGAAGTGCATGCAATTGGATGGTGCAAAGAAAAGCTAAAGGCAAGAAGAGGTCTGGCTCAATGGACCTAAAGCCATGAAGCCCTCACTGATAGTTACATCGGACAAGTTTTTTTTAGGTATGTTTGTCACTAATCATTTCAGCAAAATAAAGGAAAACATAAGGTATATTTAACCAAGTATTAAGCAACATAAAATCACATTCATAGGAGAATTCTATCATCCAAGCTAGATTTTGCATTCTGCAAAATTCAAGTCTGGGGGATGGAGTTCTTTAAAAATATCTCATGCCATGTTGCTAATTTTTTTGGTCATCTTTACCTTCATGATGTGCTCGACTTGCTAAATCACTAACAAATAAAAATCTAAATAATCATGCTCCCTTGGTTCATCATACATATTCTTATTTTTACTTGACTGAATCTCTTTAGTCTTTTAAGCTTCCTTGTTTTGTTACAAGTATGCTTCGAAATATTATTCAGACATGATTATTGAATCAAAACATACTTGTATAGAATTTGGTTGTATATATGGACTAACCATTGCAGGAAAATATTCAAATTTTGTTGGGAATATTAGGAGATCATTCGTAGAAACAGATCAAGGTTTGAGGTATTTTTTCAAAATGATTTTACACATCTTTGCCTTAACCTTGTTGAAAATTTGAAGTAGTGGTGAACAATCAAGATACACTATTTAAAACATGGGATAAAGATTCTATGCAAATTAAAATGTTAAAACCAACTTTTCTATAACATAGAAGGTGGCCTTTGGCTCTATGACAGCACTATCCTTGCTTTGAATCATTTGTATATTCTTTCGGGTATGTGTTGTCCACTAATCCTTTGTAGAGAAGAAACAATGAGTAGAGCAGAAGGTCTAACACAATGCCAAGATCCACAAAAGAAAGGACAAAAAGATGGCATGACAAAAGAATAAGAAAGGAGTGCGACATAGGAGACAAGATGCTCATGAACAACTCAAGCAAGGAAGCCTTCAAGCAGGAAGAGAAGATCACCACAAGTCATCTACCCTTCATCACATGGTGTTATCACGCTCCAATAATGAAGGTAACATCTTAAGGTAAGTGGTCATCATTTTCCTTTTGATCTTAGTTTGCAAATAAATGAAGAAATAAACATGTTTGAGTTACAATTTTGCTTAATCCAACCTGATTAACTCAACATGTTTTGTTCCTTAAGGTTGTTCATAGCACCACTTTCTTGATCTCATAGTCTTAACCAAATGAGCTAAAATTTTGCATCTTACCCTTGGAAGATAATAGTCATGATCATATAAAGTTTGATACATTACAAAGATGGGCAATTCTTCCATAGGTTAAGCAACTCCACTCTTTTTGTCACAGTCAAAATGCTACATCCTTCTGATCTTGTCACCCATGTTATAAGAATAAATAATGCACATAGCATTAGCTCTATCATGATTCAATGTGCCTAAGGCTAGAGAAGAGTAAATAAAGTTTTGGTTCTGTTGGTGTTTTTCCACCAACAGAGCCCATGCACTTGATCTCTACTTTATCTTTATGAGCAGAACACACTTTGAGTAAAGTGTGGGGGAGTCGATCCCCCAAATTCTGTAAGTGGAAGTTCTGAATTCGACAACAAGCTCACAATCATTGATGAGAGGACACCTGCCATCCAAGGTACGTTACACAATCATACACAATGGTAGGCAAGCATGGGACAGGAGATGGCTAGCTTCCAGCAACAACAGCAACAGCAAAATCAAAATTGGAAGGCTATGTTCCAGCACCTCCACATCCGGCCACCTCGTTGAGCAACCACGACAACAACTAGCTTGGGGGAGAAGGCATTCCCCGTGTATCTAGATAAGTATTTCTTTCCTTTTATTATTCTTAGTTTGCTTTTATATATATTAGAAAAAAGAAAGATGAATAACTAAAAACGAAGTAAAAGTTCTTTATAGAAATATATATATATAGTTATAATGTGTGATCTAAAAAATGAAAACAAAATAAAGAGAGTGTGTCTAGTTTGCTTTAATTTATTTTAAGAGCTGAATAAAATAAAAAGGACTCTGAAGATAATCTCTTAAAATGGAAACGATGAATAGTTGCTCTGTTGGAATTCCTTTCAAGTACCTAGTTTTCAGCCTTGAATTCTCCTGAGTTTTGGATAAAACTGTTTTGATATAAGGATTTACTCTGAACATGAACCTCGTGGGTAGCATATGCTTGATCTAAGTCTAGGTAATTGATGGATATGATATGAGAAGGCCTGAGCTGTTGTTTATCTTGTTCCAAGTGACACTAAAGTTCTAGAGATTTATCTTTTGAAAAAACACAAAAATGCTACATGATGAGTTCCTGTATGACAAAGCTTGAATTTCCACCAGAGCCATACATATTATTTAGGCTAGGAAAACTTCCACATATATGCTACTTGCTTTTGCATTGAGTTTTGTCAAGCTTTATTGACCCTTATGAGAGGTTTGTCATGCTCTTAAAATCAGGATCACGTACGCACCATACAAAAATGCACTACTCCTACACCGGGGGTAGGCGCAAAAACATGCTTTTCATCTAGATCCACCCAAAAATGTTCTATTCCTACACTAGGAGTGAACACAAAAACATTACCACCGCCGTGCGGTGTTCTCTCATCGGTGCGACGTGGCGTAGGGATGGTGTTTGACCGGGCCGAGGTGACTATTGTCCCCTCAGTCCTTGTGGGGTCAGTGTGGCATGCTTGCTCTTGTCAGAGTAGGTGCCCCTAGCTGTGCTCAACCTCCCCCCATCCCTCGGGGGTCATGACGGGGAGAGGTCGTACGTTTTGCGAGCGTTGTGTGCTAAGGCGGGTGGAAGGGGTCGAGGATGACCCCGACCTTGGCGCCTGGCCTACTTCGCTCGTCTTTTGCTGGGCCTCAGTCATTCAGGCCTTTGTTAGCCATTGTGTTGTGGGCCGCGTGGCCCGCTAACTAATCGGTGCCTTGAAACACCCTGGGGTTACAACCTCGACACATATAAACACCAAAACTTGTGGAATTCATTAGTTATAAACCCTATACTAAGTTTGTTGTTTTGACTAAATGGATTTTATGCGGGGTTTTGGTGGTCAAAGTCATGCATTAGGGACCACCAATAGTGGTATATTTGGTGGAAGTGGTATTCCTTTGAGAAGTTTCCCTTCTCTAGCTTCTTTTTGAGAGGGCATGGCTACTTTTCTTTTTCTCTCTTTCTCTGTCTTTTTTTGAACACTAGAGCTTTTTGCTCTTTTATTCTCTCTCTTTTTCCAGTAGCCCATGACTCTCTTTTTTATGAAACATAGCTAGAGAGGTAACTTTAATTCTCATAGAGCAATAATGAATGGAAAGCATATGTGGTTGCGTATTCCCAGTGTAGGGATAGCATAGGTATGTGGGTGTACGTGCTCTTGATAAAAAAACATGACAAGTTTCTCTACTCAGATCAAGAAGGCTTGAAAAAGCTCAAAACAAACAAGCAACTTTTATAGTAGCTTTATCATGTATGAATATGTATTTGGCTCTTGTAGGAATTTATCACCATTGAGGAACTTCTAGCAAGAGAGTTTTAACATTTTGCAAAACAAACTCTAGGTTGTTTTTACCATTCCTCAGATAGGTTCAAAGATTTACTCTAATCTTGGCTACAACATATCTCACAAAACTTAGACTTGGTTCTAGCATTTGCACCCCACAAAAGCATTCAACTTAAGATTAAGTCTAATAAGTTATCATGCTCAAAACTTAAGAAGTATCAGGTTGTATGACAAGCTTTTGCAAAGTATTACAGAGCAACTATTCATCATCTCCAAATAACTTTATCATCATTTATTGGAGTAGAGTTTCTTTTAAGGTAAATTTCAAGACACTCCTCTCTACATTCTATGATCATAGATATTGACTTGTAAAACAAACATGAATGTAAAGAGAGGGTTTAAGATTTTTCATACCTGAACGAGGAGAGATGTCTCCCCCAAGCTTGCCTTGTGCATAGGTTGGAATGTCTTCTGGCAGCTCTTTGATTATTTCTTTATTGACTAACTACTACTACTAGAATGCATAAATGACTAAATGACCAAACCTATTACTACTAGATAACTTATTCATTATTATTTATTTATTATATATGTTTTTTTAGTTTATTTTATTTAAATGCAAACCTATCCTATCATGCATAGCTACTACAGAACTTTATTTATTAACATAGAGTAGCTAAATGCAACTAACTAATCATGCAATGCAAAGCTAATTTATTTGGAAATTGAAATATGAGATGCAAATACTTAAAATGCGATAAATATGCAAGGGATAGAAAACTTACCTTTTTTAGGGCTCAAGGTCTTTATTCCTTGAGCTAGGGTGTTTCCTCTTGTTTCACCTCGGAGGCCTTGTCAGGATCAGGGGATGACGAAGTTGAGGATGGATCTTTCTTTTTACGCCATCTCTTTCTGTTCTTCTTCTTGACAGGCTTATCTGGTTCTTTAATCGGCTTTGGTTTCTTCATCTTGATTCTCTTCGGGCGCTTCTTCTTTTCCTATTTCTCATCAAAGATGGGTTGTCCAAAGGCAAAAGCAAATATTTCTTTCTTTCCAGCAAAGTGGAGTTGGGTTTGCCCGGAAGCCACATATATGCAAGCATTTGTAGTATTAAGGAAAGGACGATCAAGGATTAAAGGTGTATCCTTGTCGTTGCCCATGTCTAAGATCATAAAATCTATTGGTACATAAGCACTCCTAACCTTGACTAATAAATCAGTGGCTACTCCCTCAAGATAACGGATAGATTGGTCGGCTAGTTGTAGGTAAACTGAGGTTGGAGCTAAGGTAGTGTAAAGCAATCTATCATAAGTTTCCTTAGACATAATGTTAACACTAGACCCTAGATCACATAGAGCATTATGGAAGGTATAGGTTCCAATGGAGTAGGTAATCATAGGGGTTCTAGGATCACCTTTCTTAATAGTAAATGGGGAATCTACTAATTAGGAACCCCAAGAACTTAAAGAATAGCCATACTTTGCCATAACAAGGTTGGTTGTCTCCATGGTTCCTTCAGGTTTGCCAGGAATTCCATCTTTTCATATGATGGTATGGCAACAGCTATTTGGGCTAATTGGGTTTCTATCATTGTATTGAAACTAAGTTGATTCTTTAAGGCAGAAGAAAAATCATTCAATTTAACATTTATGTTTTCCAACATCTTGTCATGAGCATGCAACTTTTTATTTATGCTATCAGTCATTCTACTTTGACTATAAACAAGATCTTTAAGGAAAGCACAACTATTACCTTGATTATTCACACGTTGGGAAGAGTAATAATTGTTACCTTCTTGATTGTTGGAGCGTTGATTCCATCCTTGATGTTGTTGTGGACGAAACCCATTGTCGGTGTTGACGAAGTTGAGATCCTCCTGGGTCTCAGGACAGGAATTTCCCAAATATCCAACATCTCCACAGACTTCATAAGTCATGTGGGAATCAATGGCTTTGAGTGTCTCTTGAGCACTCATCTTCTCATAATGTTCCACTCGCTTCGCGAGTAGATCCATTTTAGCTACAAGCATGTCAACTTCTTTAATTAAATGCATACCTCGTTTACGGGGTTGGAGTCAATCGTCGCTCCACCCATGGTTGGAAACCATCTTCTTGATCAGCGTCTTTGCATCTGCAACACTTAGTGAAAAGAATGCTCCACTAGCAGCAGCATCTAAATGGCTCCTATCTAACGGAACTAATCCATGATAGAAGTTCTGGATCAAAAGCCAGTCTTCCATGCCATGGTGTGGGCATGCAGAGACATACTCTTGCATTCGTTCCCAAACTTCGGGAATTGACTCATCTGCTAGTTGTTGAAAACTAGAGATCTTATTGCGAAGAGCATTAGTCTTCCCCATAGGAAAAACTTGACTAGGAAAGCGTTGGAACACTTGTCCTAGGTATCTACATCATTGCGGTTAGAGCAAAACCATTGCTTAACATTTTCTAACAAAGAGAAGGGGAAAAGACGAAGACGTATAGCCTCTTGGGTCACTCCCTTTATGGTGAATGTGCTACAAATCTCCAAAATGAGTTGGAGGTGAGCATTTGCATCCTCGTGGGCTTTCTGTCGACACAGAATTGTGTCCCATGCCGAGGACACACGAGCAAGCCGAAAGGGTCCGCTCGATGGAGCTGGAGATCCGCCTAGCTTCAGCGCAGGGGTGGTCGATCTTGCGCACTCCTCCCAAGACGTGCCAGTCAATTTGACCCTGCAATTGACAAGGAGAGAAAGTTTATCAGTAATTAAGGGCAGAACATGCCGGCGTTGCTAGACAGTCCCGAATGTGCGGCTCTGAGAGCCGATATGAAAGGAAATCGACTAAATAGTCGATTCCAGCATATTCATAAGAATAAATCGGTTAAAGCTCATGGGGTTGTGTAAGAAGAATCGGTTATCATTCAGGATGAATATCATTCTTTAAACAAATATTGGTCAATGGCAATAAGATATCAACAATAATTAGTTCATGCTAAGCCAATGAATGCAAGTAACCGAACTCCTTTATAAAAGAAACAGTCCATCATCATTCAACCATTTAATAGAGATAAATCTAATGAACATATTAGATCTCATTTATCGCTATAACCAATGGGGCATGAGGCAGAATCATGCAGGCCGTAGAAACAACAATAGACTCGATGACTCTAACTTATTACTAATATTAGTGGGGCATGAGGCAGAATCATGCATGCCATAATACAATAATAAGATCATGGGGCTAACACATCTTTCAACCTATCGCTACTTCAACGATCTCACGATGCGAACTATTCGTGAAAGCGCTCGATATCGGCTAAAACAGTCGATTCAGGCATAGCGCACAGTTAAGGTCATGTCCTTTCAGGAACAGATCTACCAAATAACGATCCCCACTCTATGGTGCTAACAGTGGGGTGTGAGGCAGAATCACACAGGCCGTGATAACGGGCCATGGAACAGTTTTCGCTAGCCAATAGATCTACTCAAGATCAAACATGACTTAACCGCACGCTATGCACTATCAAGATTGATGTATAACAGCCGATAAAACATAACTCATCGTTTAAAGTGCAGATTAGATTAGTTTAGATTAATAAACGATGGGTTAAAAAGATATAAGGCCGATCTAGATCAATCCCAATCGGGCGAAGTGATATTGCTGTAATTAAATAAATAATGGAAGCAATAAGCAATATCGGTAACTTAATGAATCTATCCGAAGGAACGCCACCCTTAGATAGAGCCGATAACTTGACCTTAATCTAGTTCGAGCAGTGGAGGTCGACCAGATCGATGCATCCGTACTTGAACTAGACAATAGTCGATAACTAACTTTTACCAGAGTCGCAGTGGAGGTCGACCGGATCGATGCAGCCATATGAACAAAGGTATAAGCCATGATGGTACTTACAAACAAGCAGTAGAGGTGGACCGGATCGATGCAGCCGTACTTACTGAAGAACTCGCCGAGATCTGCTCTACTCCTACTCCTAAGGGGTGGTCGGAGCCGAAAAAAGTAAATAACTGGTATTTGATTGATTGTGTCTTTTTTACAATAGCCGGGGTCCGATATTTATACCCGCAGTCTAAACATGAATGCTACTCAATCACGATTCGTTACAATCTTTGGCATAAAGGAAAACATTTCTAATTTAAGATAACTTGGACCCTAATCTTTCCCTTTTTGTAGAGTCCGCTATGTAGTTTCCTAGCGCCAACCGTAGCTCCTCATCGCTATCCGCTGACGTCATCCAAGAGATCCGATTCTAGAGTTGTATCCGAATCAGCTAATATCGATCTTCATGCGATCGATTCCTTGTTTGGCACAACTTTGGAAGCCTGCGAATTCCCGCGTTCTTCTCCCAAATTTTGGTGTAAACACTTTCCCACAAAACGGACTAGCTTGAACCATCGTAATTACTACTGGCTTAAGCTCAAAGTTAGCATCCCCATTGATAAAATCATGAATTAGCAGCCGAGGGTGCAGAAAAATCTTGAATGGACTTTGTCGGCCATGGGCGTGTTGGGTAGTGATAGGTTTTGAGGAAAAAAGAATAAACTACTTAGGATAACTAAAAGCCTAGTTAGCAAAGCTAACTTGAAATACAAATTCAATGCCAGCTGCCTTCACCGGTAGCGGCGCCAGAAATGCTTGTTAATACTTCTTAATGACTAGTGAAGGAATTCCGCAAGCGCACAGAACTATCATGTAGCACTTCACTCGGTGAGTACCAAGTGTTGAATTTATATTTTTCCCACAGGAAGGCGGAAGGCTAAATTTATATTTTTAGTTAGGTTTGCTAAGGTAAAACCTAAGTGCATCCTAGGTAGGTGAACGATAATGGTGGGTTGAGTGTGAACTACCTAAACAAACTACTAAACAAGCTACACTAGAGATAGCTAGGTCGAAGAGCAAGCGATATATCTTTCAGTAACAAAGGGGTAAACTAATGACTAGGAGAAATGCGCTAGTACTTCGAGGCACAGCCCGCCTACCAACTAGGAGAGTTAAATAGACAAGGTCTGCCATGAGTGTTGGTATTTATTAACTTGTCACTTGTTTAAATAGCCACCTAATGTTTGTTGACATTTCTTAACATCACTTTTGCTAAGTTGTCATCCCTAGCTATGATGCCAGAAATGCTTGTTGACATTCCTTAGCGTCACTTCTAGAATGACACTAAGAAGTACTTTAGTATTTCATTGTGACTAGAAAGAATATATAAATAAAAGGGATCTACAAGCGCACAGATAATATACAATTGTAGCACTTCACCCGGGAGTATTCTAGGTATCGTTATTTATATTTTTACCACAGGGAAGGACATGCAGTTGGAATATATTGATAACTTATACACATGATGGTGAGATAAACCATAACCAAGTTTCTACTCATAACAAGGGTAAGTCAAGAAATAAATATGATAAGTAATGATAAATGATCACTTAGAGTACTCCTTTCTATGGCATTAGCATTGCTAAGTAGAAATTAGAGGAATAATTCCTAAGTCATTCTTAATTACTAGTCAAAGCATACATTGATTAGTGCAATTACACTTAGTAGTCATGGCTAAGATCAACTTCATATCTACACATAAGGGATATTACTAAGAAAGATCAAGAACAGAGCATGTCTTCCTTCGTAACTAGATCCTACTTGTCCTATATTCAGGGAGTGGACTACAAAGGACTCAGCAAAAGTGTCACATCCGTGATCTACCACATGACCTGGAATATAGGGTGCATCCGTAGGTAAACAACATATAAGCACCACGCTTACACAATATCGACCACTCACCCCATGTACATTGGAGTGAGCGCTATACGAACTTATGCTTGAATATAATGATAATCTAGCTATACTAAGCATATAATCAAAGTAAACAATGAACATGATAACTAGGAACATGAATAATATTAAGAACAATGTCGAATCAATTGTAGCAAACATATGAATAATGAAAGATACAAAATAGGATACAAGGGGCTATACCAAGCCACGCTTCTTGACAAGATCAGGAATCCAAGCGAAGCTTGCCTCCCTCTAGATCTAGCCTAGCTAGTTATGCCCTAAAATATGGTGGAGCTCTGAGGATGATCAGGGTTTCTTGATCTCTTGAATGATTAGGGTTATGCCCTAGGGGGTGGCAGGGGCTGGTATATATAGGGGGGAGCATCAATCCTGAGCCCTCGGAACAAACCGACTTAAAAGAATGGCGTAGATGCAAACCCTAAGTCGGTAGAGAACCGACATAAGAAGACGGAGGCTGACAGGTGGGCCAGGGGGCCGGTAGGTGGCCCCACCTAGCGGCATCTCGCCCTCTGCTTCGGTGGTTTGCATCCTAGAGTCCTCTAAAACCTTCTGGAGTTATTTTTGTTGTAGATAATTGCGATTAATTCTGACGTTTGGGTCCACCTTGACGGTTTTCTAAATAAACCCTGCTGAAAACACAGATTCACAAAAACTTGTGGAATTTATTAGTTTAAACCCCTAAACCTATGTTGGTGATTACTTTTATGCTCTTATACAAGTTATATTGACAGTTTATAATATCTGTTAACTACAGTCAACAACGAGCCCTACGATTTAATAACTAGACCTAACATGGTGGAATATAGAGGATGGACAAGGCTGTCACCACTTGCCAACTACCATAATCTATCTGGAGGCCTAGCCGTATCCATAGGTAATCTATAGCCTAAGCACCTCGCTTAATCTATAGGCTTACTACTTCGATCCGAGCTCCGATGAAATAAGATCAAAGTACCCTAACCAGACGGTGGAACCGGTACTAACGAAAGACTACTAATTAAAAGATAACCTATATTACTAATGCCAAGTAACAAGCACCTAAGCTCGCTAATGATGAACAATAATGAACTAGAACTTGAACTAAGCAGAGCAATAATAATAAATAAAGTAATAAAGGTAAAGTAACGAATAAAGTAAATGCGAAATGAAAGAATTACAAAGGAGCTATACTAGACCTAGAAGACTCTTCTAGACTCCGAGAGAAGCTCCGCTCTTGCTCTACTTCCACTACTAGACTACTACTCTAAAGCTAAGCTAAGCTAGAAAGCTTGGAGAAGCTTGGAGAGCTTGAAAATGAATGGGGCACTTCTCCACCGAGCTCCACACCCCATATTTATAGTGTAGAGTGACAGGGGGTACTTGTAGGCAGCCAGGAGGTCGGTGGAGCACCTAGGGTACCAGGCGGCGGCATAGGGGCACCGACCGGCCCTTAGATGCACCGCCTCTGCATCGTAGTGCCTTGGTTGCTCCTCAATGGCGGTTGTGAAGCCAGCACATGCCAAGTTTTGGGCAGGTAGTCGGTTAGGAGCCTCCAAGCCTATGACGGTAGGTCGGTGGATCCACGGCCACTCCATCTCGTCCATCGGTGCAAACCGACTTGAATGGATGCTTGAGAATGCTTCTGAAGCAGCTCCCATGAATCGGTGACATGGCACGTTCACTTGCTCCCTTTGTCCATTTCTGTCACCATTTTACATATTTTTGCTATATTTTCCTACATACAAATAATTCTACAAGCACAAGTGGAACTAGGTGAATTATAAACAAAATGCAACATTTGTGATGATGATTTACCTCACTTTATCATGCTTTTGGGTGGAATGTTAATGGTCAAAACAGGTGTTAGTGACGGTCAACAGTAACTTGCTCGAATAGCCTTAGCTCTAGTTGTTGTTTGTACTAGAGTAGTCGAGTAGATTACTCTTTTCTTGCTCAACTAGTTTCTAGTGCTTGTGCTTGTGTGTTCTTGCTTTGCTCACTAGAATTATTTAGGAGGCTTGCGTTTAGGTGATTGGCTATGGGCGCATAGTGTTTGTTAGGAATTACATTCGTTACTAATTCATGTTCCTAGTTTTGAATTGTGTATTGAAGGTTTTTATAGGCTATTCACCCCCTCTAGCCATCCAACCGGTCCTTGCATTGAGCTTCTGCTCACTGGCCAAGCTGCCTTCTCACCGGATTCGCCTTCGATCAGACCGTCCTGAGTGTATACCAGAGGACGTGAGGGGGTGCCAGTCTCTATCCCAAATGGTGGCTTCTGCTAACCAACCGAGACAACTCGCTGGTGATGTGAGCATCCCCAAGGCCAGTGATTGTTTTTCTGATCATGACGGTAGAGTTTTATTGGGCGTGTTTGTTTACCTAGACGGGGATATGGGACATGCCCTGGCGGTGCAGCGTGCCGTGTTTGTTTGCCTGGACACTTCTGGGTCCTGGGTCGCATGGTGCTTAAAGCACCGTGGAGCCTACAGCTCGAGAAACAGAAATGGACTTCATTTCTCGCGGGCCTGGATCTCTATGTCGCCCATCGCTCACTCTCCTCACCTCCTGGTCAATTTTCTGACTTTTTTGTCACCCACCACTCTCGTCACCTCCCGAGCCCAAGCGCAGTTGCAGTCATGGTACGACGGCGAGAGGATCCCGGGCGTAGGCGCAGCCACGGTCGCCTCTCCGCCTAGGTGAAGGCGAAGGGCTTCTTCGAGGAGGCGAGCTCGCGCCCGTAGTTGCCGCCATCCAGCACCTCGCGTGCCTCGCTATTGCTCGCCATGTCGCGTCCTCGACCTTCCTCCCGTACCTCCACCACCTCCACGGCCTCCTTGTCCGCCTCTGCATCTACCTCCCACTGCCATCCACCCCGTTCCTCCTCTTCCACCTGCTCCGCCGCCTCGCCGCCACTCCGCTACGCGGTCGCCATGTTCTCTCCTCCCTCTTGCCGCCGGAAAGGTTCCTCGCCGTCGCGCTGCTCCGTTTCGCGCACCTCACGCAGCCGCCCCTGGAGACCTTCCGCGTCTTCTCCTGCCTCTGGCGCGCGCATGGCCACGACCTCCCATTCCTCCCATTTGCAGACACGATGTGAAGGTCATGGCCACCATGGAACGGTTATCTTCAACCTGTTTGTAATAATGTCTGCAAGGAGTTAAGGGAAATTGCTTGGTGGTAAGTCTATCACATGCCAGTAACAAACAAGATCTCTAACCAGCCTAAACACAATAAACTACACTTACTGGACCGGCCTCTTTCTGCCTGGCAGAGATCATACTCAGTTCGTGCAAACAAACAGGCCCATTAACCATTACATGTCAATGCCGATCAGAATGATACAGGTTGACGGCGATGTGCGATGAGAATAATGTATATCTAAAGATAGAAAAGGAAGATAATAATGTGCATGATCTCCACGGTTCGACTTGATGGGATGGGAAATTTAATTTTGTAATTACTACTGATTACCAATTTTCAATTTCCGATTATGCGGAAGGATTAATAGGTAGTTGATATTAAATCGGTCGCAGGGGTCTTCACCACGGCCAGATACACGAATCTGTTTGAGTTTTTTTTCGTTAAAAATAAAAAAATAGACTAAATAGATAGAATAGAATCGATATGAATAGATAGAGAATCGCTTCACGTTGCAGGCGGGGCGGGCTCTTAACAAGACCCGCACACTCGCCCCGCAAAGTTTCTCTTCATGGCTGTAGTGGCCTAGCTACAAATTTTTTGTGGCCCAACGTCTTTGAACCCGCCAAGCCCGTTGGGCAATAGACAAAGCTCGCAAGAACCCGCAAGACATGCAACAACTGCATCTCCTGAACCCTACCACCACCTCGTCACAGCCGCTTCAGCACACAACACCGCCGCACCGGACGCGAACCCACCGCACCGCAACGGCTGCCGCGCGCTACGAGCACCAGTCCACCACCGCCATGGCCGCCGTGCGCTACGACGTGGAGAAGGGCGGGAGGAACGGCGACTATCTCAGATATAGATGAAGCAATGCTACATACAGATCGTAATGGATTCATATAGAGAAAAGATTCCCATCACCAACTCTGCTCTACTATCTCTGATTGGTTTGCCACTCAAGTACAAATTTACTTTGCCCAAAGTAAACGCAACTCGAAATTATTTGGATCGATGGATGGACGATGAACGGTTTCTCACATTGATCAGAGCACCTTGTTTCCCGCAGGCTGCAGAAGCTGGGGGCACTTGTATGGGACAAAGTTGTGTAGGAGCTAGGAGCACCAAGGATGGAGGCTCCTCACCTGCATCTGGCTGCACGCCGGTGTTGCCCACCTTCTAGCAAACATGATCAGCCTCGTGCTCAACGGACTCAGACTTGAGCAACAGTTTGGATACGGTATGCACAGCTGTAGGAACTTAACACCGCCCCGCTTGAGTAGAACTATGTCTGATCTGGATCTGCATTCCCGTTTCCTTACAGTGAGAATTGGCATCGTCTTGCGGGTCTTGCAGTTTTTCATACAAGTTTGTTGTGTCCACGGAACACTTGTCCGTAAGATCCACAGCTCTGTGTCAAACTACAAGCCCGCTAATAAACTTTGCGGCAAGCGAGGCGGGTTAGCGGCCGGCCGCGAACGAGCCCGCCTGCAAGTTGAGAATCGCTTCTTGTAGTTAGTAGATGAGTCAACTGGACAATTAAATAAGTAGTACTCTGAAGCCCTCTCATCAGAAAAAAAAAAGAGAGTAGTGCGTGTGAAAGAGCCGACATCTGATTTGGACATGGCTGTACTCCATTTGCAAGTTGCCGCTCAGCAATTAGTTCCTCAAACCATTAAGTGCTGTTACTAGTATTCTGTTAATTTGCCTATAAATAGTTATTATAAAGTATAAATGTAATAACGCTAACCTTAAGGAATGCTTATTTTTACCATGGAAAATATCAGACAAAAAAATACTGCCAAGTGCCAAGGCGATGAACATAACACGTGCTTGTTTGGCACAGATATTTGTTTCAAAAGAGGCAACCTAGATCGCAGAATGATTATTCTGAAATCCTTGTAAAATGACAGTGAAGTCTCTCCTAACCTCCCGTCTCCGTCCCACGCTTTCCCGTTTCCGTCCTACCAACCCCTGAGGCTGGAGCCGGAGCATCCTGCCCTGCCTGCTCTGCTATAAGCAGCAGCTGCTGCCCAGAGCAGCCGACGCCGCCGCCCACACGTCTCCTCCACCTCCCCAATCCGCCGTCGTTCGCCTCCCCCCGCCTTCCTGATCCGCGCCACCTCGCCGCCCTCCCCCGCCCCGTCAACCCGGCTTGTCGGTGCGGGAATGCGGGTTCGTCGCGCGGCGCCGCGGTGAGCTATTGATTGGTGGGTGGTGGTAGCCCACCCCGGGCACCGAAGATGGGCTGCTTCCCGTGCTTCGGCTCCATGCGCGACGAGGAGCTCAAGTACTACGGCGCCAAGGGCCCCGGCGGAGGCAATAGCGGCGTCGGGCGGGCGGCCGCGTCCTCGTCCGCTGCCGCTGGCGGTGGAGGCGGCCGGGCGGAGGAGGCCGTGGTGGCGCCGCCGCGCGTCGAGAGGGACCACGCAGGTGCGTGCTGTTATGCGCGTCTCCCTCTCTCCTTTGGGATCGTTCCCTTGGTTTGTTGTTGTTGTTGGGATCGGAACCGGATCCGAGCGAGGTTTGATGCTCGGTGTTAGTCTCTTCGTGGTGGTTGGGTTGGTACGAATGGAGCGGCTGATCCCTAGTGCATGTTGATGTGATTGAGGGAAATGACAGGAACGATGCTGTATTTCCTTCGGATCTTTTTTTACAGTACTATTATTATTATTATTAGAGATAGGAGAATGATATTGTTAGAAGGGGAGAAGGATATCGACTTGCATCTCCAAATTCAGAAACTCCACATGATGATCACCCATTGATTAGAAGCAGGGATATGTTTCCTATTATGATTAGTATATTGGTTTGCTTGTAAATGACTGTCTTGATTATGTAGACAATGGATATGTGCAGGGGCTGACAAGGTGCGGGCCAAAGGCAATGCTGGCTCGAAGAAGGAGCTTTCAGTTCTCAGGGACGCCAGTGGCAATGTCATCTCTGCTCAGACCTTCACCTTCCGCCAGCTTGCAGCCGCAACAAAGAACTTCAGGGATGAATGCTTCATTGGGGAGGGAGGGTTTGGGCGTGTTTACAAGGGCCGCCTTGACATGGGCCAGGTAATGAGCTTTGTTGTCAAAGCGGGGCTTCCACTTTTCTTGTTTCTTGCTGTTGGACTAGTACAAAAGTGGCTCAGTTGTACCAATGGCGTCATTGATCTGTCTAGGACATTCAAGAAAAAGCAGTGCCTGCACATGTGTGGTGGATGCCCACAGGCACAAAAAATCTGTGTTCACTTATAGCTGATCCAACTTATACTGGCCTGATAAATGAGGACACTATAGACAGTTTCATAGGTCCTTCATTTTAAATTCACAAGATGAATGACATGAAACAGACAAACAAGTTATGCATGTCATTTGATTCGTATACAATTACTTGAAATCCTGAATCGTAAGATGAAGCACTGCATTAGTATTTTACTGAAATGATGAATAATCTGTTGCAGGTTGTTGCTATCAAACAGCTGAATAGGGATGGTAATCAAGGAAACAAAGAGTTTCTAGTGGAAGTTCTTATGCTTAGTTTGCTGCATCATCAAAACCTTGTCAATTTGGTTGGTTATTGTGCTGATGGAGATCAACGCCTTCTCGTGTATGAGTACATGCCACTTGGATCATTGGAGGACCATTTGCATGGTAAGACTGTTCGTTTCTTTTCTATATTTATCTTTTGCATATTAGTGCCTGTTAAGTTTCCTGTTTATGGTTACTTGCTGCTACTGTTTGCTGTTCAGTGCATGCTAGTACTTGTCTTTCACATGCCTATTGGAGTATATGCTGCCAATCTGCCATGCTGTCTGGCCCCATCTTTCTGCCAATGTGTTTCATTTTGTCCATGTGCATTAATGCATATTTCCATGATTGTGAGACACTTTTCTCTCCCATGTCCTTTTGTCCATGCAGCAGGACATAATGTACCCAGTAGCCAATAGGTTTTTTTCAATAGTCAATCATGGCCGTGCCTTCCTAATTTCCATCATTACCTTATTAAAGTAGGTTGTACTTTTCATATTTGCATCGTGATTACGGGCACAGTAAAATTAATTGCAGTAGTAGCTCGTTTACATCAACAATTTGAGAGGTTTTCTACATGGCTCTTTATCACAAAATTTAGAAAACAAACAAAAAAATCAGGTTCCAATAGAATCTCTTAGCCACTCTCCGTCTCTTCCACTCTCCAAAACCACCCTTCTCGATCTCCACTAATGGAGAGGCTGTATCGCTCTCTAAATTCAATACATGGTAGTTCTCTCATGATTTTTTTTTTTCATATAGAAGGAAAATTCGATAAACCATTGGAGTATAGAGAATGAAACTGAGAGAGTCCGTTGGAGAGATGAGATATATAAAGAGAATATTCATGGGATCTCTCTAAATAGAGAAATAGCGATTGAAGTTTGGAGAGGCTCTTAGAGTTGCAACTGTTTATTGTACCTTTCTAGGGAAATCTCTAAACAGAGTAAATAAGGCAATGTGGAATTGTTTACAGATTTCGATTTAGAACTTTAAAAATTGTTCACTTATATATGATTATCCTATCAATGGTGTATCCTTATTCTTCATGTGACTGAAAATGTGTTCGAAAAAATACCTTTGTTTAGGTTCATTTTTGTTGCAAAGCCGTAGCTTATTTCATTTCTCCCTTTATAATTCCTTTTAATGGAATACAATTACTTCTGTGTTACACATGTGATAATTAATTTGATTACTCAGATAAAAAGGTTATGTATAATTACTTAGTTGACAGACAGAAGGCGTCTCCTGTTACATAAAAACACATCATTTTTAGCAATTCAGTCATGGCAGTTATTGGAGCCTAGGAAAGAAATAGATCACCAAAACAACAGTAATCCAATTAAGATATCTTGTGAACTTGCTGTAGTCTACCAATACTGTGACCAGAAAGGTCATATTTGAACTATGTCATATACTCATGTCAGATGTTCCCAAGAGTGTAGTGGCAACTGTGCACTAGGAACATTTTCTTTTGGGTCAATATTGGGAACAGGAACCGATAATCTTCCAATGTTTGAAGTACTGGTTGTGCAGATCTGCAGTTTCTACTGCTGAGAAATTCATTCATATTATAAGCACTTTTTTTAGCGTAAAATACAGCAGGGGAAACCCCCACTGTGAGATTTTATAAATAAAAAAAGGGTAAGAACTGTACAGGGAAACAAACACAACAAAAACCACCCAAGAGGCTGAGAGAGCCACTTGGCAACCAGAAAACTAAGAAAAGGGATCTAAACAAAGGAGGACTTTGACTTTGTTGCAGTTAAGTGTTGTAGTAGTACTATCGGCAGTGGTATATTTTCTATCTCTGAATTAACTTAGCACTTAATGCAGATCTCCCTCCTGACAAGGAGCCCTTGGATTGGAACACTAGAATGAAAATTGCTGCAGGTGCTGCTAAAGGGCTGGAGTACCTGCATGACAAGGCACAGCCACCAGTTATTTACAGGGATTTCAAGTCATCAAATATTCTATTGGGTGAGGGCTTCCATCCAAAGCTATCAGACTTCGGTCTTGCTAAGTTGGGTCCTGTTGGTGACAAGTCTCATGTCTCAACGCGTGTTATGGGAACATATGGCTATTGTGCTCCAGAATATGCTATGACAGGACAACTTACAGTTAAGTCAGATGTTTACAGCTTTGGAGTTGTCTTGCTTGAGTTGATTACTGGCCGGAAGGCCATTGACAGCACCAGACCAGCGTCAGAGCAAAACCTTGTGTCATGGGTAAGTTTTGTTCAAAATGTTCATGAATCATTTGTTGAATACGCCAAACTGTTGGGTAACCAGTATTTTCTTTGTTATGGAACTGGAACTGAAACTGAATCTAGGATTGTTTGGAAAGTGTATCTAATTTTGATATGGAACTGAAACTGAATCTAGGAGGTGTATGAGAATAGTTTATAAGATTAGGCATAAGTGCTATGATTGTGATAGCTCTTCGTTTCGATGTTAAACTGTTGCATCTGATTGTGATAGAAACTATGTTAAACTCTACAAATGCAGTCTGAAGTCTACCTTTAGTTTTTCTTAAAAAAATGTACGAGTATATTTGGTAGTTAGGATTGTAATCAGATATTGCTATAGTATCCAGGGAGGTGTATTGCGCCTCAAATCTCTGTATCCTATATACAGCCCAATAGGCTCAATGCAATACGTCTTGCTTACGGTCTCAAATAATACCTGGTTGCTAGATATATATATGCATACAAGCACATGTTACGTCTTGGAAGAGAATGAACATTAGGCATCCTTTTATGATGGTCAATGGTTATGATCTTCCATATGCCTTTTTCAGTTGATTGATGACAATGTAATGAAGTTAATTCTTTATTGGCAGGCGCGGCCCCTTTTCAATGACAGGCGGAAGCTCCCAAAGATGGCTGACCCGGGCCTGGAGGGGCGATTCCCTACACGGGGGCTTTACCAGGCGCTTGCGGTGGCATCAATGTGCATCCAGTCAGAGGCTGCATCCCGCCCACTCATCGCCGACGTTGTGACCGCTCTGTCATACCTTGCAAACCAGATTTATGATCCTAGCTTGGCGCACACATCCAAGAAAGCAGGTGGCAGCGACCAGCGGAACCGGGTTGGTGACAGTGGAAGGGCGCTTTCCAAGAATGACGATGCAGGTAGCTCTGGCCACAGGTCGCCGAGCAAGGACCGGGCCGACTCCCCCAGAGAGCAGCTCCCAGGGGCCGCGAACAGGGGCCAGGACAGGGAGCGAATGGTGGCCGAGGCAAAGATGTGGGGCGAGAACTGGCGGGAGAAGCAGCGAGCTGCTCAGGGGAGCCTGGATTCTCCGACCGGAGGTGGGTAGCGTCGGTCACCAAGGACTGTTTCACCTGTGCGTGCTGTCTCAGACTGTTTTTGCCTTTGTGTGATGAGGATGAAGACAATTGGGTTTCCCCTTTCCCGTGTTTGTTAGGTGTACATTTGTAGGTGTAAAACAAAGGAAAAAGGAACGTTGGGGAAAAACGGAGGGAAGAGAAGGATGCTTGTTCTGGATGTGTATCAGTGTATGAGTCGTGCCTGTAAATTCTCGGAAAATTTTGCAACGGTGAAGGACTAGTTTGAACCCATTCTGTCACATTCGTTCTTTGAGGTTACCCCCTCTGCCTGTTTAAGCAGTGTCTTTTGTTGTTCTGTCGGAAAAAATTGTCGGCTTGGCTAGCACCGATCTAAGTGGGCCATCTTCACATCCATTGGCCCCTGATGTGTCTTCAGTGACAGCGCTATGTGTTTGTTCCAGCGTGTGGCACACTGGTTCTGGAATCAATCAGAAAGTTTGGGATTCCGGTTCTGGAATCAATCGGAAATTTTGGGATTCAACTGGAGGCGGCTTTGAGAGCTGCTTGGCCAGGTGCTGTTCCCAGATCACAAGCAAACACGGGCATGGTACAGAGCCAAGCAATTGTTTCGCCCTTTATTAAAAAAAATTGGAAAAAATTGAACCCTTTATTAATTAGTATTTTAAAAATGGCATACAAAAAACGCAACATAGGTTTATTTATTGGGTGTGCGGATTCCTATACAATAATTCTTTCTTTCATTGAGCAATATGTGGATGTTTAAAGCCCTCTTAGGCTATAGAGTTTCGCGAGAATCAGTACATTTTGCATTGCCGCTCATGGTAGGCCAGGAGTACTCCATAGGTGATAAGGTCTCGAAGCACCTCCAATGATCAGCTCTAAGGGGCCATTTGATAGGGCTTCAAATTCTAATAGAAACATTTCAGATTCAAATTTTCTAGAGAAACGTTTCTCAGCCTGTTTGGTAGGACTCCAAATCCTCAGAGAAACATTTTAGATTTAGTTTTTTTAGAAAAATGTTTCGATGAGAAATAAAATTACTTGCTAAAACCATTTGGCTGGTTCAGATTATGAAAACAGAAGAATATGGTGGAATAAACCAAAGTGCCCGTGAAATACGACGAGATTAGGGCAAAATCACTTGAGCCGAGGTGAGTGTGTGTCTCCTTGCTCGTCGATAAGCTTCCCAGCGTGGGTTCGGAGGCTAGATGGTGGCGACTCCCTCACGTGGCTTGAAGCTCGCGCGTGTAGGGGAGCCATGGGGTCGGCTTCTTTGGCGGCAGCAGTGATCGCCCTACCGCTTGGAGCTCGCCCGGCGGGGGAGGCCAGGGCCCGAGCCAGCGGATCCACAAGGTCGGGCTTCTTCGGCGGCAGCATCGGTCACCCAGTTCGCTGGAGTCCCCCACGTGTGATGTGAATGGATAAAGGAGACCTAGATGGGGTGGTGGAAGGAGTGGTAATTTTCACCAAAATAGAGAAGACTTGTGTCAAGTGGGAGGCCAAATCAGTGCGAAACCAGCCTTTTGTCGTTCCGCATTTTAACAAAGCGAGAGTGAAACATTTCGGCTCTGACTCTAGGTGCCGGTAATGCATTTGGATCAGATTCTAGTGATTCTCCTAAGAAATAAAATCATTTCTTTCTAAATGGGATCCTAAGTTAGTATTAGATCTCACATGTAGGAGAAATAAAAAACTGTTGAGCTTATGAGAAAATAAGTTATATCTTTGTGCATCGTATGCGAGAGAAATAACTTGTCTATCTCACTTGTTAGGAGGGGAAGAAACACCTTACGTGTGAAACGACACGCATGATGAAAATGGTATCTAGGAATTCATACCTACCTCTTACTATTGGAGTTGTCCTTATAGTGTTGTTACGCAGACATCAGGGCTCTTACCTTTAATTTAAGAGTTTCTTCTACTTTGAAGATCTTGTTTTCTAAGCTCAACTGCAGGAACATCAAATTAAAGTCTCTACTTTTCATATTCTCTTCTTCCTCACTTTCCCTTTGCATTATATATATTTAAATAATTTCAATCTAGGCGTCATAAGGTAGAATATAATTTTGAGAAAATATGAAACTGATATCATAATTTTCTGAGTTAAAAAAGTTTTTTATATAACTTTTATAAGACTAAATTGGATTTTAGGAGTGGAGGTGCTGCACTGGTTGGATGCTTGACGGGGAGTGGGGACCGACCGAATCGCGATCCGCGACGCCAACCAGCGGGCGGGCTGCTTGCTCTTGCTCCTGCTGGGTCTGGCTCAGAGAGACGCGTGCCATTGGGCCGCGCAGACGGAGGGACTCTCCCTCCTCGTAGTTATGCAAGCAGTTGTTGATGGGCCGGCCGCGACGATCGTTGGCACACCGCACGTGCGTCGTCGAAGCCGACGAGATGATTCGAAAGAGTTGCATACTGTACTTGCATTAGGACATCGGTTATCCTGTTGTCCGGACGTCCGGATGCACATCGGTTATCCTGTTGTCCCGACGTCCGGCCCTAGGCTGCATCCGGACGCGGCTCCGTTCTTCCTCACGTAAAATCGAATCGAATCAAAACTGGAGTGTGTGCCCACCACGCCCGCGTCACCACTCACCACGTGCCTGCGCCCCCTGTTCCCAACCGCTACGTACACAGCCCCCTCCGCCCAGCGCCCATCCCGCTCCGGAGGCAGCCATCGCCCATCACGCCCATCGCCCATCTCTCGTTCGTATGGATGCCCTGCCAGTTTCGGGAGAGACGATACAGCAGAAGGTGGAAGGAGAAGAGATGCAACACCCGATCTACTTTTGAAACATTCAAATACAATCGTTGCAGCATACGTCTGAAGGCAGTTGAAACACTTGAAACATGCTTATGAAACACTTGAACCTGAAACACACTTAAAAAACCATTGCAAACATAAGCAACATCCGAATAAAACACATGCAACATAATATGCAACATCCAAATAAACACAATTGCAATATGCGTTCGGAAAACACAGATGAAACATGTCGCTGAAACACTCGAAACATACTCTTGCAACATGCCTCTGAAACAATTGCAACATATGCAACATCCCCCGATTTACTTTTGCAACATCCATAAGATTCAACTGCAACCTACCTCTGAAGCGCCTGAAACAATTGAAACATACAAGTACAACGTAGGGGGAGATAGAGCCTGGAGCGGGGAGCACCATGGCCGCCGGATCTGAGGGCGTGGGGGAGCTCCCTATGGGGGAGGACACCGGTGTCGGGGGAGGGGAGGCGCCGAGGTGGGGAAGGAGGACGCCGGGGTGGGGATGGAGCCGCAGGGGTGGGGAAGGAGGACGTCGGGGTCGGGGAAGGAGCCGCCGGTGTGGGAGTGGAGGAGGATGCCGCTGGCGGCCAGGGAGGGAGTGTGGGTGTGGAGAAGACGGGCGGAAGGGACGCGTGTGGTGCTGCATCGTCTTGCTCTGCCGCAGTCCTCCACCACCCTCCGGGCCTCCTCCTCGCCGGATCCGTCCAAATGAAGTAGCTTGTAGCCGGTATTTGCCATATCCACGCGCGCCCTTGGGGGAGAGCGCGCGGTGTCGCCGCCAGCCCAAGCATAGAGGAAGGGAGGGGGGGGGGGTAGCAGTTACGCCAGTGGGTGAGGAGAAGCGGCGGCGGCGTGCTGCGGAGCAGAGTAGGCCTCGACCGCTGCGGGAGGAGATGAAAGCGGGCGAGTGGGAAAATGCGTTGCCTATTGGGCCCAATCAATGTGCAGCCCAGAAATGGGGCGTCCGAACAAACGGACGTCTGAATTGTATCGTTATCGTTGTGACACATTGGTTGAGTCCGTGCCGTGATAAGAGAGAGACACTAGTCCTAGGTTGTGCCAAATGTGGGGGGCCAACCTTCCTTCCAACTGGCAGAATACGTGTCGACAGTCGACCGAACGGGAAAAGTACCTGTACCTCATCCGTAGAGTACTACAGCACCTTCCGTGGGCTGGGAGGCCTGCGTTCTGATGTCTCGTGTATCTTGGCGCTCGCTATGGCACGTCAACCGGCGGACAGCAGTCGCCGTCGCATGGATGGGCAGATGAGAATGAAAGAGGTGGTGCAGAATATCCAATTCTGCATCGTTCTAGAACACCGGAACAAAAACAAGAGAAATCCCCTGGCGGCGTGGCCCAACAACTGGTCAACTGTGCCGGGCGCCAGGGGGAAGGGAACGGAGAAGAAAGTTCCTGATGCATCTTGCTGTCTTCTCGTTAGCGTCGATCACCCGGGAGCGGAAGCCAAAAAAAAAAAATGAAGCTGCTAATGCGATTCGCTTCCACCCGGGCGGCGCAGGCGGCAATGCTGGACCTGGACGCTGGACCGCATGGAAATGGATATGCCGCGGCATAAACCCGGACGCGGCGAATATTCTCTCTCTTTGGCGGCCGAATTCTTTTCCCGTTGCGAAGATGCCGTGTTCCGCTCCCGCTGCCTAACCCAACCTAATTAACCTGCCGATCTCTCTTCCTCGTTCTCAATTCCCCGCACTCTTTCATCGTGTTGTACCATCTCGCACGCATAGCACGCGACGAGACAAAGAGGAGGGGACTCTATAAATAGCCAGCGTCCTCGCTCGTCGCCTCCGCAAATTAGCAAATCCGCGCGCATTGCATACAAATATACAGCTCGTCAGCTCGACATATATAGTTTGGCCGTTTTCCAGCGCTGATAATTAATCATTGTCTTCATCGCTCCATCGTCGTCTACCCCGCTGACAGCCGTCGCGTCGCTGGCCGGCCGTGACCATCAATCAGGCTAGCTAGCTCCTGCCGCCTCTGCATCGGTCGCCGGCGCGGATTGTGGGAGCCACGCCCACGCACAGACATGGATAAGCTCAAGGCCGCGCGCGCCACCGACGTCCCGTCCGCCATGCCGGAGCGGGACATCGCCGCGGACCTCGACGGCCTAGCAGCCTCCGCCGCGTCGTCGCGCTCGTGCATCAGAGGTACGTGCGCGGCCACGCTAACGTACGCGTATACGTACTGAGACGCGCGCATGCATACGGCACTGCCGCATTTATTATATTAATATGATAATGATTTGGCAGCAGGTGGGGCGGAGTCGGCGACGACGACGACGACCGCAGCCGAGGGACGGCCGCTGCTGGTGGTGATAGGGCACCGCGGCAAGGGGATGAACGCGCTGGCGTCGCCGGACCCGCGACTGCGCGGGGACGTCAGGGAGAACACCCTCCGCGCCTTCAACGACGCCGCCGCTAGCCACCCCGCCGTCGCCTACGTCGAGTTCGACGTCCAGGTAAAATCATCATGGGCATCAAACACAGAAAATTGACAATGCCTGCAAGGCATTCACTCGATCACCGGCGTGTGCCACCTCTGTGCGTGGCGTCGGCGTTATTGAGGGACGACGGCACGGCACGTCACTGTCGTCTTCTGGGCCCTCAGGCCCGATTAGGAAAAAGGTTTCTGCTGCCTGCTAGTTCCTGGACCGGGGGCCCAGGAAGGGAAGACCGCTTGCTTGACGCGTGGTGCGGTCCAAGCAGCGTCCTTCGTCCAGAAACATCACGGGGATGGTGGAATTCCTCTCCGCCTCCGTTCCGTTCTAGAGCACCCGACTAAAGATGACCATTCGGGCCGCCCGGCCCGGCCCGGTAGAGCACGACGGGCTGCCGGGCCATTCCGCCCCAGTCCATCGTGCCTAGCCGACGGCCCAAGCATGGCCCGTCGGGCCACTTTCCTTGCCGGGCCGGCCCGAAAAGCACGACCTTTTTAACAGCCCAGGCATGCCTGAGGCCCGCATCAGCAGGGGAAGGGAGAGAGGACGGAGGACGAGGTCGAGGCGCTGTCCTGCGGCCACGGTGGCGCTCGAGGCGACGACGTGGAGGAGGACGCGGAGGCGGTGATGGCGTCGAGGCACGTGACCGCGTGGAGGAGGCCGGGGAGGCGATGCAGAGGCGCGATGACGAGGCGATGCAGAGGCACCGGGCACGGTCGGCGGCGTCCTCAGATCGGCCGCGTGCTCCAATGGTGGCGGCAGCGGGTGGCCAGGAGGGCAGGTGGCCCGTCTCCCGCGTCGCGCGTGGGGAGAAGCGGGGTGCGAGTGCGGCCGTGCGGCGCGCCGCACACGTTGGGGGGGGGGGAGGAGGAGTGCTGGCGTGCGGGGGGGGGTGGGGTGGTGTGCAAGGCGTGGACGGCAGAGAGGAGGGGGTGCGGGCGTGGGGGAGAGGAGGGTGCGGGCGTGGGGGAGAGGAGGGAGGGCGCGACGGCGTGGGGGGGAGAGAGGAGGCGCGCAGCAGGCGGGCGGGGAGGGGGAGGGGAAGGCAGTTAGGGTTCGGGGGTGGGAGCCGGGAGCGTGGGGCTGCGGCGCGGCGCGGGGCCATACGAGGAGGGGGGAGGCGGGGATGGTGGGTTGGCCGCGCTGGGCCGCACTCGGCTGCGGGGAGGGGAGGAGTGAGGAGGGGGAGGGGGGAGGCCGGGCCGCTGCCGGGCCGATCGACGCAGGCCGGGCCGTGCAGGGCCAGCCCACGGGCCTGAGCAGCGGCCCAGGCATGGCCTGCTCCCTCGGGCCAGGCCAGCCCGGGCCCGCACGTCACCGGGCCGAGCCGTGCTCGTGTCGGGCTAAAAAAACGGGCTTCGTGCTGTGGCATCGTGCCTCGGGCTACGTGGACATTTATACCCCCGACCTTATTAAAAAAATCCCTCGCTCAGAAAACCTGCCTTGTGGGTCTGTCCGCATGAACCTAGAGTCACGTTATAATTGGATTTTGACTTTCAAATTGCCTACCTATTCATAAAGCAAAAAAACTCTGTTTGCGGATAAGAAAAAACTTGTATGAATGTGGAGAAATTAAAGGTTCTCTTAATTAAACCCTCTTATTTCTGCCTCTGCAACTGCAACTGAGAACGAGCAAGCAAGCGCTCTAACCATGGCCATGAATCTTGCAGGTGACAAAGGACGGCTGCCCTGTCATCTTCCATGACAACTTCATCTACACCCAACAAAGAAGTAAGTTTATCAATTGCTCTGTTCAACTGTCCAACCACAAATTAAGCATCTCGCAAATATAAACATCGTCTCACAATCGTCCACAGCTACAGAAATCTTAATGGAGGCGGACAAAAACGATTTCCCAAGGCGGGCATCTCAACCGCCTCCAATCAAAGGTCATGGTTAATCATGATTTACACAGGCGGTTGAATATGCCCGCCTCGGTTAATCCAAATAAAAAAACAAAAAAAGCCCAAACCCACCAATCCAAATAAAAAAACAAAAAAAAAGCCTAGACCCGGCGGGTCTGGGCCTAGATCTGGGCCGCTCGCATCCACACCACACCGTCGCGCCGTCGGTCCGCTCCTCCCCGATGCGCCGTGCTTTGGTGGTTGCGCCGAGCTCCTCCACGCCGAGCTCCTGCACGTCGCCGCCGCTGCTCCTGCTGGACGTGCCGCCCTGACATGAAGAGAGGGTGAGTGAGACGGAGAGGAGAGAAAACGAGGGAGGGAGCCGCCGGATCTGCCTGCCCACGCGCTCCTAGCCGCGCGTTGCCGAGGGAGAGGGAGGGAGGGAGGGAGCCATACCTAAGGCGGATCTGAGCGATAGAGGTGCGCCGAGCCCGACGTCGAGGACGAGCCCGCCGGCCGCCGATGGAGAGGGAGGAAGGGAAGTCGATGGATCTGACCAGACAGAGGGAGGGAGGGAGGCCGCCAGATCTGACCAGAGGGAGGGAGGGAGTGAGATCTACACGGGGGAGGGAGGGAGGGCACCACTTGGAACGGGGGAGGGTGGGAGGGCGCCGCGCGGCTGAGAACGAGTGAGAGGATTTGCCGCTCGTCTGATTGGATGAGGACCCGCCCAAACCCTAAGTGCATGTATATATATGAAGAGCTATCGGGCCTCGTCTGGGTCAGTTGGGCCTCAACCTTTTTAGGAGGCGGACATTATAGTGTGTCCGCCTCTGAAAAAAGGATTTATGAAGGCGGACATTTTAAGACGTCCGCCTCAGTAAATCCATTTTGGAGGCGGGCAAAAGTGACCGCCTCCGTAAAAAAAGCCCGCCTCCGTTAATCGCCCAACATTTCCGAGGCGGTTGGATTTTGTGATCGTCTCCGTTAATTAAAGTGCAACGCCACGCAAAATCAATCCTGTAGTAGTACGCCGTGCTCAAATATTGTAATGTCATTCAGGGCGAAATCTCAGGGAAGCGTGTCACCGACCTTGATCTGGACGAGTTCCTCTCCTACGGGCCCCAAAGAGAGCAGGGGAAGGTACGCTCGCTAAACAATCACGGCCTTTTTTTCTTCAAAATGTCACGGCCTTTCAAGTGTAACGGGGTTGCCCCTTTCATCAACATTCTCAGGCCGGCAAGCCACTTTTCCGGAAGCTTAAGGACGGGAGGATCCTCAAGTGGGACGTGCGGTCCGACGACGCGCTGTGCACGCTGCGTGAGGTCTTCCAGGGCGTCCACCGCCGTGTCGGCTTCAACGTCGAGCTCAAGTTCGACGACGACCTCGTCTACACGGAGGAGAGGCTGACCTGCATCCTACAAGCCGTCCTCAAGGCACGTGGCAACGCTAAAGAGGCCCAAGCAGCTTTCCTTGATTCCTTCTGTAACATCTCTGAAGAGAATGCCTACTGATTGCTCTATTACTTGGTGTTCAGGTTGTCTTCGAGCACGCCGACGACAGGCTCATCATCTTCTCCAGCTTCCAGCCCGACGCCGCGCAGCTTATCCGCAAGCTGCAAGACAAATACCCCGTAAGTGTCACTGCCACAACCATGAAGTTTTCGGACCGTGAACAGTCAACACTCAATACTGACTGATGGGACCTACCCTGCTACGAACAGGTGTTCTTTCTGACGAACGGAGGGACGCAGGTGTACGCCGACCCGCGTCGGAACTCGCTGGAGGAGGCCGTCAAGCTGTTCGTCGCCGGCGGGCTGCAGGGGATCGTGTCGGAGGTCCGCGCGATACTCAAGCAGCCGTCGGCGGTGGCCAAGATCAAGGAGGCCAACAAGCTGTCGCTGATGACCTACGGCCAGCTCAAGTGAGTGATCTATCACTGTTCACTTCCGTGTTTGCCCACAGCCTACTGGAGCCCGTGATAGGGAACTGAACGCGTGCTCGCTGTTTGTGCTTTGTGTGTGTCGGTCTCGCAGCAACGTGCCGGAGGTGGTGTACGTGCAGCACCTGATGGGGGTGGACGGCGTCATCGTCGACCTGGTGCGGGAGATCGCCGAGGCCGTGTCGGCGTTCACGGCCACGGCCGTGCAGTCGTCAGGCTCCCAGGACGGCGGCGGCATCGTGGTGGGCGAGAGGATGGAGACAGCCGCCGTGGCGGTGGCATGGACGCCGAGCTTCTCGCCGCGGGAGATGTCCTTCCTCCTGAGGCTCATCCCCGAGCTAGTGCAGTAGCGTGTGCTGTTCTTGCTGGCGGAATTTCTGCCATGATTTGATCGGACCCATTGTAGATTACAACGTTGTTGGCTTCTTTTTGTCTGTCAACTGAAATCGAAAAGGTTGTGGGTTGCATTTGTAATATCCCCTGTATGAATTAGAAACACTGTAGCTTGCATGAGTGAAATCTGCAGTCCTCTCTGTTCTCTCCATAGAAGGACTACAAACTATAGCCTTGTCTGTTGTCAAAAAAACAAACAAAAAAAAATACTATAGCCTTGCCCAGAGGTCAATATACTACAGGAGCAACTGCACAGTGACATTTCCTCTCATATCCCTCATCCGATGGTCATTTTTTTTTAAAGTAACTAAGCATCACACTCTGGCACTAACCAAGCAGATAAGATACAAATAAATGTAGCTGTCAAGATGGAATGAGTGGAAGCAACAAGCTTAGGTCCAGTTTTGTTGCGGCTTCCGGGGGAGAGGGAGGTAGTTCATTTTAATCCGTAGAAGCAGGAGCCGGAGTCTCTTGTAGTTCATTTTAATCCATAGAAGCAGAAGCCATTTAGGGCATGTTTAGTTTCTCATACTAAAATTTAGCTACTGAAACCAATAACTAAACTTTAGTCACCCCTGTTTGGTTCTAGTGACTAAAAGTGACTAAAGACCATTAAAACAGTTCAACAAAGACCAAACTACCACTAATGAATGCCCAAATCAGATGGGGGACTAGTAAAAATGAGGGACAATCCTTGTCCACTGGGCACTTTAGCCCACTTGTAGCTACTCTTGGTTGACTAATGTGACTAAACTACTTTAGTCTCTTTTTAGTCAGTTTGTTTGACAGTTTAGTAGCTAAAGTGACTAAAGTTTAGTAGCGGAACCAAACCGACTCTTAGTGCTACAGTACTCGTGTTCAACTATGCTCAATAGTGCATCCGGAGCCAGAGCCAGCAAAAGCTTGGCTAAACCGTGCTCACTGCTCAGTGTTAGGTGGCGACTTCAAAGTTTACACGCCACATGATCCTTGTTTTAGATAATGGAAGAATATTGGGCTTCATCCCCATAAGTGAGGATCATACCAAAATTATTACAGGACACAAATGCTTAAAACAATAACAGTCTCAGAAGCCAAATAAAATTACTTTGTAATCCTAAATACACAAGGCCACCCATGGAGACGAAGAAGACCATTGCCACCAACTCTAACAAGAAAAGACGACGCATTCTTTCTTGCCATCACATACTGAAGTTGACTCCAAAGTCGACGCTAATAAATTCCACTGAGTAAGACTTCATAAAGTTGTTAGATTTATAATTGTCAAAAAATAATTTGGTTTCTTGTTTTACCATCCCTTAGAGTGAGCTGCATTTGTTGTATATTAAAATAAAAAGGTATCTGCTCCAATATAAACCTCATCTGTGAGGGCCGCTTCTGGAGTTTTTTTTTTAAAAATTTTTGTAATGATTATATATACTGCAAAACAAGAAATTGCGTAGAAAGGTTTGCAATGGGCCTGGCCCATGAATGAGTATGAATACTCCGAGGTACAAATTGGTCACAAGATACGCGATGCATACATGGAAGTTTACAAATACAAAAGAAAGATTTGCAGCTCACTCAACATTTTTTGAAGCCAACCATTTATGTGACAGCTGATTACTCTCCCAGCGCAAAGGTAGAGGCATCGAAGGTGTCGGAGAGGCCAGTGCCGGTCTTGAAGGTAACCTTCTCTGGCGATGCCTCGGGGACGTACACCTCGACGACGCCGAGCCAGAGCATGAGCTCCTTTGTCTTTACGCCGGTAATCTTCCTCAGCTTGCCCTTCTCAGAGAATGCCGTCACCTCGGCGGCGTACGACACGGTCTGCTTGATCTTCTTGAAGGTGTGCTCCACCTTCTTCTTCTCCTGCACCAGCCACATGAACCCTGTCTCGCGGTTGTAACCGAACTCCTGGATGTCCTCGAGGGGCAGGAAGCCTTTGGGGAGGCCGAGCTCCTCCAGCAGCTCGATTGACTTCTTCCTGCAGATGGCGTCTCCTCCGGTGACGACCTCAGCGCCGGCACGGTGGCTCTCGATGGCCTGGGATGCCATGGTCGTTCACTAGATATCTGTCCTGTTGTGCAGAAATGTGTGACCAAGAGTCGGTCGTAGTAGCTGATGCTGCTTTAGGGGGGCGATGGAATGTTTGTGTGATGGGAGAAGGAGCTGCAATAGGCATGCAGCTTCTACAGAGAAGCAATGCAGGGCGGACAGTCTTATTTGACTTCGTTGGCAGAGCGCTTCAAATCTGCAAAGTCAACATTGCCACCCCGGGAGGCCTTGCAAGAGCGCTCCATGTGACCCGAGGCACCGCAGCGACGGCAACGAACAGGGTCACGGCATGGGGCCTCCTCCTGTTGCTAAAGCTCCTTCATCGGCTACACCGGCCTGGGGCCTCCTCCTGGGCAGCCTGGGCACGCCGGCACATTGACCTCGCAACCTTCCAGGGCAATCTACAAGGAACGCACTGGGAAGCACTAAGTAGCATCCTCCCTGCCTATAGATGCATCACAAGGACTGAGATTGATAATGGAAAATCAACATCCTTTTGGCATAACAACTGGATCAGCGCGAACCCACTGTCCAGCTCCTTCGCCGTTCTCCATAGCCACTGCCTGAACGACGCCTTGTCTGTACATGCTGTGATCAGCAGCGGTCTTAGAGAATACCTTGCTCCCAGGCTATCTGAAGCCGCACGCGGCGAGCTGATCGACCTTGAAGAGATGCTGGCTTCGGTCAGACTTACAGCAGCAGAAGATGAACGGATCAGTGTGTTTGAAACAAGAGACCGCATCCTGAGCAGCACTCTGATGTACAAAGCCTCCACTCGATCTGGAAACACGACGCCGGAAATCCAATTCGTCTGGAGAAGCTATGCGCCACCAAAAGTGAAATTCTTTCGTTGGCTGCTCCTCAGAGCCGACTCCAGTGTCGCGCCAACCTCCAGCGAAAGCCGAAAGGGCATCCTCGATGACGACTCGTGTGCAAACTGCCTCGGCCCCTCAGAAACTGAAGATCACCTGATCCGGACGTGCCCCTTTGCACAACAGTTCCGGGCAAGCATTGGCCTCAATGTCAGCGACATACCTGACACCTGCCGCCTATATGATATCATCAGGCCTCAGCAAGCTCAAGCTGAGCTCTTCCCAACGCTGGTTTTGCTTTGCTGTTGGCACTTGTGGAAGCACAGACATAGCGTCGTCATTGCCGCTCCTGAATTTTGGGTTTTTGCTATGCCCTGTTTCTCTTCTCATTTAAGAAAATCTAGCATGAAAAGGAAGAAGAAAAATCAGTTCAAACGTGTTAGTTGATCTCCACCCAACGGCCTATTGGGCCCTTCGATCTGCGCCCTGATCGGGGGCGTCCAACCTTAATATAGTTGGTGGACCCCTGTCGCACAGCACTATAAAAGAAAAGGTGAGCATCATGGCTCGAGCTACGAGGTTCACTGGAGCCGCCGTTATCACCGACAGAAAACCTAATCCGATATAAAGTGAGTGCTGCCAGCGACGGGAAGCCCCACCGACTCCGCCGTCGCCTTTGCATCGCCACTGGACATTGTTTCCACCACGCTGGATACCACCGCGCCGAGCTCCCTCGACACCGGCGTCCACGAGGCTGCGGCGCAACTACGCCAGGGCGAACTAGAGGAACCCTAAGTAAGATGCTTACCCCGATCTACGTTTAAGAGGCACACTGTGATCTAACAATGGTACCAGAGCCAAGGTTGCCAGTGTGTAGATCTAGTATGGGGTAAAGAATTGAAAAGAAATAGACAAAGAACAAGGGTTCGATCCGTTTTGGATTGAAACCCTAACCCTAATCGGGTAAAAGAAAATGAAAAGAGACCGAGGGGTGGCAGACGTCATTCAACTCCCGGTCACCACCGCCACCGCGCGGGGGGAAAGATGCCGCACTGCCGTCTTCGTCGGCGCGCGGCAAGAAAAGATCAGAGGGTTCAACCGAACCCAAGCCGAAAGAAAAACGAATTGGGTTAACCATAACCCTAACGAAACCCTAACCCTAACCCTAACCCTAATCCCCAATCGGCAAAGAACCAAGAAGAAACAGACAAGAAAGCAGAGAACCGATCAGATCCAGTTCGGATCTGAGAAGAAAGAGGGTTTTTTTCCTAACCCTAACTCTAACTGGGTGAAAGAAAGAAGAAAAGAGAGGGATTCGGCATAGAAGAGAATCAAAGCCGAACCCTAAACCCGTGAAGTCCCTCTAGGGAAGAAGAACAGTGCCCATCCCGAAACCCTAACTCTAAATTTTGACCCCATCCCCAAATCGGGTTAATCCCAGAAGAAAGAAGGGGAAAGGGAGAAGAGGAAGAGCCGTTTTGGCTTACCTCGCTGTCAGACAAGTCTGCTTTGCCTGCCGGGCCTGTGGAGGAGGAGAAGAAAGGGCCGAGCCGGGAGCTGCTCATTGGCTCCGCCAAGGGGCGCCTGCCAAGCAAAGCTGCTGACGGCGGCGCGCGCTCACCCGGCTGGGAGCGCGCAGACGCCCGGAGGGGGGGCGGCAGCGCCATGGATGCCCGCTCCACCGCTCACTCTCGCTCGGTGCGCCGTGCGGCTGAGAGAGACAGGCAGAGAAGAAATGGACTAGGGTTAAAGGGGCCGACCATGGGGGAGCGAGGTCTCGCCGCCATGAACGACGGCGCCATATCTTTTCTCTCGGCCCGGTTATTTTGCTCGCTTCGTCAGAGAAAGAGAAGGAGCGCGGGCGTAGAGAGAGAAGAGGGATGGGCGAATGACGCTAGGGTTTTGGGGATGAGCCGCGGCGCGGGTTTTTGTTTGGGCGAGACGCGTGGACGTCCGTCGGATCGAATCCAACGGCGCAGATCAACCGGGCCGCTCTCGGCCAAAGGGCGAAGCGAAAGGCCAGTCTGCTTGCTTGCCGACCTAGGGCCTGTGTTGTGGCTCGGGCTCAAGAAATAAGACTGTATGTGAGTGAAAGGGAGCTGGGCCGCCACCGTATAGTTCCGCCCAAGATCAGTTTTTCTTTTTTGTTTTCCAATAATTGCTTATTTCTGGATAATGAAAAATAGCTCAAAGAAAATAGAAAAAAGTAATTTTTCCTGTGGGTAAAATTCAAGAAATTGAGTATAAGTTTTCCGCTGCTAAATAAATAGTTTATTCTTCAATTATTTTGAACCAACGTGATATTTAATCGGAGAAAAAGAGATTTTGACTTGATTATGATGTTTTTTTCTGACCAACGTTGTTAATAACAATATCGTAATTTAATGATTTTATGCATTAATTGTATTTCTGCCCAACGGTGATGTAGAATTAGTGTGTAAGAACAGTTGTAAATTTTAATGATTTTATACATTAATTCTATTTCTGCCCAACGGTGATGTAGAATTAGTGTATAACAACAGTTGTATGTTTTAATTTTGACCAACGTTGGAATCAAGGCATGCAATTGCTGTTATTTTTATGTTAAGAAAAAGTTTGACCTGGCCTTCATCTTGGCTGAGGTGGACTGGGTAGTCACCTCACCGTGTCTGACTGATCCTACGGCACCGGTGAGGGAGACAAACAAGACTGATGCCACTTGGGCAACTAAAGAGAGGGATTTTGAATCACAAAAGATGTCATATGACCTGAGTATAGGAAGTGGGTCACTGCCAACAAGAAATGTTTGGCTGTGATAAAGAACACGATTGAACCTACAATTGTGGGCTCAATCCCAGAGTGTGATACGGTCACCGAGTACCTCGATAGAATAAAGAGTCAGTTCACTGGCTCTTCAAAGACATATGCTACCCAGCTGATAAGGCAGCTGGTGACATAGAGTTACTCTGGAAATGGTAGATAAGAGAGCTCACGATGCGTCGTCGAAATTATGGTACTGTCATTGATGCCATATTTCGAGGGAGAGAATAGAAAGACTAATTAAGAATAATATTCTTACTCTATTAGAGCTCTCAGATTTAGAACAATGCAGAGAATACATAAAAAAAAGTATGTAAAGAAAATTAAGAAAGATGCAAAACGAAGCACAGGAATGTTATAGATTATTCACACAGACATCTAAGTTCTATTTCCTGTAAAGAGTGTGGATGGTTATGATTCATTCATAACATTCACAGATGATTACTCTCGTTATGGCTGTATTTATCCAATCAAAGAAAGAACAGAAGCATTGGATAAATTTAAGATATTTAAGGCAGAAGTTGAAAACCAACTTAATTTAAAGATTAAGATAGTCGGGTCTGGCCGTGGGGGAGTACTACGGTGGGCATACCCCATATGGCCAAGTTCTTGGACCTTTTGCAAGGTTCTTACAGGAGAATGACATAGTTGCCCAATATTCTACACCGGGCGAACCTCAGCAGAATGGAGTAGCTGAAAGACGCAATCGTACCCTGATGAATATGGTGCGCGGTATGATAAGTTACTCCACCTTACCGTTGAGCCTGTGGATGGAGGCGTTAAAAACCGTCATTCATATTCTCAATAGAGTACCAAGTAAGTCGGTGCCCAAAACACCGTATGAGTTGTGGACAGGAAGAGTACCCTCACTAAACCACTTACGTGTGTGGGGGAGTCCTGCTGAGGCTAAAGTATTTAACCCAAACATTGTGAAGCTAGATCCCAAAACCGTAAGTTGCCATTTCATTGGCTACCCAGAAAAGTCAAAAGGTTTTCGTTTCTACTATACAGACATACATATAAAGTTTATGGGAACGAGACACACTGTCTTTCTAGAGGATGAAATGATGAGGGGGAGCATGGTAGCTCGAGAAATTGACCTTGAAGAGAAGCGGGTGTATGCGCCCACTTCGATGATTCATGAGCCATTTTTCTCACTACCTGTTGTCGCTGCACCGACAGTGCAAGATACTGTGGTGCCAACACCTGTTGTTATTCCGCCTGTGGCAACAATGAATGACGATGAGGAACCTGTTCATCAGGATCCTATAGTACCTATTGCCACACATGAGGGGGAGCAACAACAGCCTCAAACAGAAGATGTGCCAAATGTAGAGGCCCCTAGAAGGTCCCAAAGAGTTAGAAAATCAGCTATTCCTGCTGACTATGAAGTATACAACACTGAGAAATTTCAAATAGAGGATGATCCCACCTCATTTGAAGAAGCCATGAGAAGTGATCATTCATCAAAGTGGCTTGAGGCCATGGAAGATGAAATAAAATCTATGAATGTCAATAAAGTTTGGGACTTGAAAATAATTCCTAAAGAAACCAAAATAGTAGGCTGTAAATGGGTCTACAAAACAAAACTTGACTCTCAAGGAAATATAGAGAGATATAAAGTGAGACTTGTGGCAAAATGCTTTACGCAAAGAGAAGGGATTGATTACAATGAGACATTTTCTCCAGTTTCATGTAAGGATTCCTTCAGAATCATAATGGCATTAGTGGCACATTACGATTTAGAATTACATCAGATGGATATAAAGACAACATTTCTCAATGGGGACTTGGAGAAAAGTGTTTACATGGCACGACCGAAAGGTTTTGTCATGGAATGAAAAGAACGAATGGGATGCCGACTAAAGAAATCCATTTATGGATTAAAACAAGCTTTAAGACAGTGGTACTTGAAGTTTGATCAGACAATAAGAAATTTTGGGTTTAAAGAGAATGTAGAGGATAATTGTGTCTATGCAAAGTTTAAGAATGAGAAGTTTATCTTTCTTGTCCTATATGTGAATGATATCTTACTTGCTAGTAGTGATGTCAGTCTACTACTGGAGACAAGGAAGTTTTGTCCTCAAAATTTGATATGAAAGATCTTGGTGAAGCTTCGTTCGTTCTAGGGATCGAGATTCACCGAGATTGAAGTAAAGGAGTATTAGGACTGTCACAAAAGACACACATAGAAGAGATCTTAAAGAAATTCAGTATGCATAAATGTAGTCCCTCACCTGCTCCTATAGTCAAGGGCGACAGATATAGGGATTTTCAATGCCCCAAGAACCAATATGAGATCGATCAAATGAAAACGGTTCCATATGCTTCAGCTGTCGGAAGCTTGTAATATGCTAAAGTATGTACGCGCTCTGACTTGGCATTTGTTACCGGGTTACTTGGCAGATTTCATAGCAATCCTGGAACAGAACACTGTAAATTGGTAAAGAAAGTCTTGCGTTATTTGCAAGAAACGAAAAGCCTCATGATGACGTATAGAAGATCAGATTCACTCCATATAGTGGGATATTCTGATTCTGACTATGCGGGAGATGATAGAAAATCCACGTCTGGATATGTATTCACTCTCGCAAGGGGAGCTATTTCATGGAAAAGCTCAAAGCAAACCGTCACTACATCGTCCGCAATGTATACCGAGTTTGTAGCATGTTATGAGGCAACGGGACAGGTGAACTGACTAAAGAAGTTCATACCCGGTTTGAAGGTGGTTGACGACATCTATAGACCACTTAAGTTATACTGAGGTAATAATCTGACAGTACAGTATGTTCACAACAATAAGTCAAGTGGTGCTACCAAACACATCGACATAAAGTATTATATTGTGAAAGATAAAGTCCGGGATCATGTCATAAGTCTTGAGCATATAAGTACCGAAAAGATGCTCGCGGATCCGCTTACAAAAGGCTTACCACCCAACGTGTTCAGAGAACATGTAGCTAGCATGGGTTTAAGGGAAAGCCTATAATTCTTGGACAAAAGAAGGCCCAAAAGTTAAGTATCTATTTCATAACAGAGTGGTGTGTTGTAGCTGTTAAATCTATCGGCAATTGACCGTAACGATGAAACATGCTCTATGCGCTAATCTGTAATGGAATGAACAAAAGTAAATGCTATGAAAGATGGTAGTGAGATCAAGAGGGAGAATGTTAGTTGATCTCCACGGCCTATTGGGCCCTTGGATCTACGTCCTGATCGGGGGCGCCCAACCTTAATATAGTTGGTGGGCTCCTGTCGCACAGCACTATAAAAGGAAAGGTGGGGATCACGGCACGAGCTACGAGGTTCGTTGGAGCCGCCGTTACCACCGACAGAAAACCTAATCCGATCTAAAGTGAGTGCTGCCAGCGACGGAAAGCCCCACTGACTCCGCCGTCGCCTCTGCATCGCCACTGGACATCGTTTCCACCACGCTGGATACCACCGCGCCGAGCTCCCTCGACACCGGCGTCACGAGGCTGCGGCGCAACTGCGCCAGGGCGAACTAGAGGAACCCTAAGTAAGATGCTTACCCCGTTATCTAACAAAACGAAGTTTAGATTAAGAAAGTTTTGAGAACCCTTCAAAACTACAAGCACACACGATCACACAATTCTGAGCTTGGCGCGCCGAACTACAAGTCTGACCATTTCTCTTCATATCCATCCACATGAATTACTGGTGCCTAGCTAACAAAATAGAAGAATTCAGTAGAGAGGTCAAACAATGCACACTCATTCTCGACTGAATCACATTCTCCCAAATGGCTGGCTTTAAGTTTAGCCGAACAGATTTTTTTTTGTGAGATTCTGCTTTTCAGAATTTTTGATCAACCAAATACCACCAGTCAGATCACCTCTTATATGTACTGGTCATGGCTCGTACGTCACCCGGCGGCGCTACCTGCACCCGAAGCACAGCTGGACACCTGACGCCGCCGTTGGACGGACGATGTACCCGGGCAGAGACGGCTCCGGCAGCTCCTCGGCCCCGTCGTCGCTGCTAAGCATGGCGATGACCTGCCCCATGGTTGGCCGCCTTGCTCGATCCGACTGCACGCAGAGGAGCGCGACGTGCACGCACCGCAGCGCTTGCCGTGCCGCGTGCTCCTGCCCTTCCACGCCCAAGTCGCCGTCCACCACGTCGCTCCCTCTCTTCTCCGTCCAGTGCTGCCACACCTGCACGCGCATATATGACCACGGTTACTAACCTTATTAGCTTATGAACCAAGCTAGGAAGGGAAAGATATGCCAACAAGATTTCTGCGCTAGCTACTCACGTATTCCACGAGGCCTTCAGAGTCTTGGCCTTCGAACGTGTAGATCTTGTGGCCGGTGATGATCTCCAGCACCAACACCCCGTAGCTGTACACGTCAGACTTGATGGAAAGTAGGAACTTTCGGCCGGATGTGCACTCTGGTGCCATGTACCCGCTTCACAACAAACAGAGAGGTACGTCAAAGAAATGCTGCAACTTTGGTCTAACCACATCAACGTCAAAGGTCGTTTGGAAAATTTTTAAAAAATAAATTTCAAAATTAGAAAACTTAAAACGAATATTTGAACCTCTAAATGATTTTAGATAAAAAAGTTATCGACTAAAGTTGTATATATTACAAGGAACTTCAACTTTGGTATACACTATGTCAAACATCTAAGATCTTTTGAAAAATTTAAAATTTGAACTTTAAAATCTGATAACTTAAAATGAATATTTGATCCTCTAAAATATATTAAACAAAAGTTATCAACTATAAAACTGTAGATCCTCTATAGCACTATAACTTTAACATAAGCCCTTCGTCACATAAAAAATGCAATCGTAGGATTAGGCACGCAGACCAACGACAGGTAGGAAATTACGTAAATACCCCTGTAAATATCAGTCTCGTTCTGATCCACCGGCTGGGCATGGGATCCGCCCCTTGGGTGGCGCCGGGTGTGGGCTACGGCTGGCGCCTGAAGCGGAACGAGTGGAGGAGAAGGCCTCCATGCATGCACCAGTTTTGTTTTTTTATAGGAGATAGATGGATACTTCGTGCGGTGCTACTACCAGTGGTCCCACGCAAGAGTATGTGTGTGTGTTTTTGACAAAATTTAAACTCTAGAATGGTAGTCTTTTCGAGGGAGGGGGTAAAGTTTATATTCATATGACTTCATATGAAAAAGTTATGTTCTTTTATATGAGAAAAAGAGAGACAAAATTCTAGGTGGGCTCCACTACCACATAGGAAAATCACCCAATAAACCAGTTTGAAATGGTTAACTAGGAGGGAGAGGTATTTTGTCTGATTCTAAAGTTAAGGTGTGTATGTTGCCTGGTATCGAAGTTCGAGGGGATTTTTCAAATCTAAAAACACTACAACAATTAATAAGATCAAAAGTTGAAAGCAAAAAATTATAGATGCATAATATCACAGCAAGTGATGCGACTAAAGCTTACATAGCTTAACCTTATGTTTCAACTAAATTCTTATTCAATACCTACAATGGTGCAATGACAAATCTGACAACACATGGCCTAATATTACTAATGTGCGGCCCTCAATGCAACCTCCACATTAGGCCGCTCTTAATGGAGTTCAATTCTCATTTAAAAGGGTGCTACATAAACAATTTTGATAACATGGCAAAGTATTAACGAAGGGAGGATGACATAAATATCATCTAGATGAAACCCCATGGTAATTGTTTTCAAGTCTTAATTTTCATGGAACTAAATACAATGAGTGCATATGAAACACAAAGAATGATACTATGCATCGTAGAAGGTTATTTCAACCATCATTAATTCAAGTGTTATTAGCTAATTGCCTGTGTCTTCACAAGACGGCCGATTGGAAAGGAATCCTATATATTATCATAATAATCAGAAACATATGGCTAACTATAATCATCATCAAGAATAATAGCAATTGGATATGTCTTGTTTTCTAAAAACATAACCTCCTTCTGCCATTATGCGAAAGCATAAGTAACCCATAAATCTACATCTAAACAACTAACATCTACCATTATAGAATATATTAAATGAACCCCTAGTTTTTATTTTAGATTACCCACCTTTGCCACTTTGAAATATAAAGTGATCTCTTCAATTTCGTTCTAAATTACCAAATGTGTCATTATAAAACATAAACTAAAATATCTATAAAAAGTACATCTAATCACCGACATAAGTTATTACAAAAAATAATTAAATAACCATAAGACACTATATATGTTTGTAAACTATACCATTCTACTACTGTTAATTTCAACTAGACATAACATCTTCGGTACCATTCTATACTACTCTTAATTTCAACGTAACCATAACATATTCAGTATCGTGGTGCAGGCTTAAACGACCGCCTATGTCATTGTAGTAACTAAGAGTGGAGTCCAAAAACTAGAACCTATTTTTTGAATAAAATATAAATGAGAAACAATACTGAGCACAAGAGTTTGAACTTAACCTGTGGATAGAAAAATTGAAACAACAAATGAGATCATCAAAAGTTGAAAACCAAAATATAAATTCATAATGTTACAAAGATGGATGCAACAAGAGTTGGTATAACTTAAGCTAAGGTTTCAGTTAAATATACATACTCCCTCTGTCATTGAATAAATAGATTCCTAGAGTTGTCTTAAGTCAAACTTTGACCGAATTTCTAGAAAAACTCTTCAAGATTTATGATATTAAATCTTATACTCTCATAAAGCAAAACCCCACTAGCTATTTATCTCAACATGCAAGCTATCCAACTAGGCAATGCACTATCACATACAATTAAAATCCACTAAGCAAAACCCCACTAGCTATTTATCTCAACATGGAAGCTACCCAACTAGACAATCCACTATCACATACAATTAAAATCCACATGCAACTGTAATGTCCACGTCAACAAGACACATAAGTATTTTGTTGTCCACGTCATCATACCCGCAATCCACTAATCCGCAATTCCCGCGGCAACGCGCGGTGTATGCTTCTAGTTAGTATTATTAGATATACCATATAATATATTTTCATAATGCGCTTATTTTATGCCATAGTTGTTGTTACTCTTTCCTATAAAGTTAGTCAAACTTAAGATAATTTGACTTGCACGAATTCTAGGAATTGATTTATTTGGAGACGGATGGAATATTAAAATTCACATAGTGCATTGCAAAGGATGAAAACACATATGTAGTAGTTTGTAAATGTATCACAACCGGATAAAGATTGTATCTACATTTGTATTGTCTTAGGAAATAAATATATAACATATACTAAGTTTATCTATGAAACCCTTAATACTTATGTAATGTATCTACATATGCATGGGTTGTTTGACTAGTCAGATAAAATTCAAAAGGCATGAACAAAGCGTGTAGTTGTGAGCGTTGATTGCTGATGTACCTACAATGTTCCAGCGACCTTCTCAGTGCTCTCATGAGTTTTCTCTTTATCGTACATCCTCATGAGATCAAAATCGGCAATCTTTGGGTTGAAGTTGAAGTTATCGTCGAGAAGTACATTGTGTGGCTTGAGGTCCCGGTGAATGATCCCCTTGTCGTGGAGAAACCGGAGGCCTCGAGCAACCCCTAAGATGATGTTGAACCACGTAGCCCACTCTAGCTTCTCACCTTGAAAAGATGCTGCAATTGCAAGCCAATTGTTTGGGTGTTTTCTCCTTGGTAATATATATATATATATATATATATATATATATATATATATATATATATATATATATATATATATATATATATATATATATATATATAGCTGGCTACAAAATAACTTATTCTGTAGCCACCTTGAGTTACGATAATTACTATGTTAATTTACGAGATTATAATAACTCCTTACTAAGTGGTTTACTATAACGTTATGGTAAATATCCCTATGTGTTATAGGAACCCAACTATCATAAATATGTATTGACATTATCGTAAATTAGTATATAAAATTATCGTAAATGGAAATGGCTACAGGCTTATTTTTGTAGCTGACTACTGAATATACTCCACACACACACACACACACACATATATATATATATATATATATAATTCATAGTTGGAGAAATGAACTTACCTTTGTACCAAAATTTATCCAAGCTGTTATTAGGTACGTACTCGTAGATGAGGAACCTCCCTTCCTCTTGGAAGCAGTACCCTAAAAACCTCACAAGGTTCATGTGGCGCAAGTTAACCACAATGGAGATCTCCCTCTCAAGTTCTTGTATAGTCCTCTTGGAATCCCTGAGCCTTTTCACTGCTACTTCCTTCCCATTTTCAAGCGTGCCCTGCACTTCTCCCATCATTACTTATGTTCCAAGCTAAGCTTTGTCTAATATTAAACTAGAATTAATGATAAACATGTTCTTGGTAACTATTACCTTGTATACTGTTCCGAATCCACCGCTCCCTAGCTTGTTTCTACTCGAGAAGCAACATGTAGCAGCCTCAAGAACCTGGTAGTTGTAGAGTTGGCAGCTCGTTCGTCCTCCGTCGTCGTCGTCGTCGTCGTCGTCGTCGTCGTCGTCGTCGTCGTCTTCTTCCCTGCTCAAATGCTTATTATTTCCTTGGTCATGCATAGTCTCCTCTGGCATGTCATCTGCTTGACGATTCAAAACAAGGGGTTCTAGAAATAATTAGTGATATGTCAAGGTTGACATATATAAGAGAAAACAGAAAGTAAAGAGAAGAAGAAACCAATTAAGAAAAGAAAAGACTGCCGGCTTGAATCACCTATGACATGTCCTCTCTGAGCCGGTCGCCGTTTTCGACAGTACCATATGGTGAGTGCAAGGATGATGGCGGCAATCGCCAACCCTGTTTCAAGAGAAACGATCATCCATTTGGATCTATTCGACATTCCCTTCCCTTTGCTTTCTGCTGATCCGGTGGCCGTTTGATCTATAACAAACAAACCAAAAGGGAAAGCTATTGAATAGTAGAAATACAGACAGTCGGCAGTCCTGTACTACTGAAACAGGGTTAATGAACAGTAGCACACTGAAGTAGAAACAATTGGAGAGTGACGGAGGCGAAGGATGCATAGAGTAAGACTACAATAATGAGAATAGTTTTTACGATTCGGTGCGGCAGCAGCAGGCTGTGGGGTATGACCGCCAGGGGGCGCTGGGGTGGGTTGTGCAGCCCCAGCCCCACCCCCGGGAGGAAATCCGACTGTAGCATTAGCGACGGTGGTCCTGGATGCTGGTGGAGGTGGTGCTCGTGCTTGTGCAGGCGGTGGTGGATTACGACCACCAGGTGGCGCCGGCACAGCAGGTGTAGCAGCCGGAAGGGTCCCAGTTACGTTAAGTCGTTTGATCTCGATGCTGCCCCCTATCGTCGCCTCCGCGAGCAATCGCAAGGCCAGGGACTCGGTGTTGTAGAACGGGTAGCTCTCGTACCGGGCCATGCAGCTGAGCCGCAGCACCTGCATCCCCGCGCTGCCGTTGTACGCCCTGTCCACCACCTCGAGGGCGCCGCGGAGGCAGCGGCGGCAATCGGCGCACGAGATCCCCGCGGCGCACTGCGTGAGTCCATAGATCCGGCCGCCTGACGCAGTCCCAGTGCCGGCACCGACGCTGCTGCACATGTGGCTGCTCATCGTGCTGTTCGCCACGGTGGCGAGGAGGCGCCTCACCTCCGCTTTGGCGCCCTCATGTGGCAGTAGCGCCCGGCTCGCGTTGAACACGGTCGCTGTGTACTCGTCCTCGCGGAATCGACCCGGGTCGTGGTCCGAGTACCGTAGGAAGCAGGCGTCATGCCAGACCGCCGACGCCGCGCACGCCGTCCCGGCGATGAGCTTGGAGGCCGCAGCGAGGCAGGCGGCGCAGTCGGAGACCGAGACGTCGGGGCGGCACTGCGCGACCCCGTACATGTTCCGGTTCTCGGGGACGACGTACGAGGACATGTTGTGGGACATGTGCGCGACGCCGTAGGCGCCGGCGCACACGGCGGCGAGGAACCTGGTGATCTCGCTGCTCGTGACGGCCGGGGAGTGGCTGGAGCACAGGGTCAGGGTGGGCTGCTGAAGACCGGCGCCGTGGGACGACGGCGACGACGAACGCGTCGGGGTCGCCAGTAGCGCGGCCGCCAGGAAGAACAGCACCACCATGTTCACGGTGGCCGACGGCGACGCCATCCCTTCACGTCTTCCTCTAGATTAATCCTTTGCCGTGGTCCTGTAGGGAAAAATCATTTGGCATTTCATCACAGCAATCAGCAGGTACAAACTTTCCACGTACATTTAACCGTGACAGGAAAGTATACCGGCGCGCGGCCGGGCGAGAGGACTTGGAGTGACGACGAGGTAAGGAGTCCAGGTCTTCAGGGCGCTGGATGGATGCGGCCATGACGGTTGACGGGTGAAGTAACGATGACCATGCTGTCATTCAAATATGTGCTCACGTACGTTTGTGAAAAAATGACGACCATGCAGTCATGCTGGCACGTTTTGATAGCGCAATGTGTGGTCCTCCGTGATCAGTACCCCTCAGCCCCGCGAAGGCCCCACGAAGGTGGCGCCGGGCATTATCAAACAGTACATAATGCTGAATAGTGCTAGAATATATTTGTCATTTTGTCTGCCGACAATTTTTACTTTATGGGACTGAGGGCAACTTCAATAGGTGTGAACGGCAATGACTTTTGTTTATGGGAAAGGGCCAAAGGGGATTGTATTAAAACTTGGCACAGTACATTATCAAATTATACATAAAAAATCTAAAATGAAAAATACATAATATTTTATTCAGATTCTTCTATCGTCTTCTTTGCCTAATATCTTCTCTCGAACGTAGGATCCAAAATGCAGGCCTTATGCTGAATCTAACGACCAACCTCAAAACATTGGACATGCCGCAAGATCCAACGTTTCGAAACCAGTCGAAAACGCATCTGAATCGATGAAAGAATATCGACACTTGCATCGTCGGGTACAACATAGGATGCAGATTTATCATCTTGAGGCCTTGATTTCCTCTCCGCCGCCATCGACGATGAGATCGATGACCCGAAGTCGCTGTCTTCGTTGGGAGCACCCAGAAGCACCCCATCCCTTTGAAAGGTCCTAATATAGCTAGAGGGGGAGGAGTGAATAACCTATTTAAAACTCTACAAATCCACTAGAGCAATTTGTTAGTAAACTAAATGGCGAAATACAAATTTGCTCTAGCTCTACAAGGGTTGCAAGCCTCCTACCAACAATTCTAGTTGCTATGATCTCTATGCACACAAGAGGCTAAGTCACTGCTCACTAAGAGCTCTCAATAAGGCTACACTAAAAAGCTCCACTAGATAAAACTAAGGTACCAAGCATGCTCTCAAATCTAACTACACTAAAGAGCTTGCTACAACTAGTTTGCAAGAAAGTAATGGATTGAGTAGGGTGATTATACCGCCGTGTCGAGGAATGAACCAATCACAATATGATGACAACCAATCACCTGGAGAAATCCAATCACACAAGAGACATAAGATTTTTCTCCTGAGGTTCACGTGCTTGCCGGCACGCTAGTCCCCGTTGTGTCGACCAACACTTGGTGGTTCAGCAGCTAAGAGGTGTTGCTCGAATATCGTCCAACAAATGGACACCGCAAGTACCTACCCACAAGTGAGGTAACTCAATGTCACGAGCAATTTACTAGAGCTACACCTTGCGACTCTTCGCCGGGAAAGGTGCAAGACCCTCACAATCACCGGAGTCGGCCACGAACAATCACCAACACATGTCGAAGCTCCTCCACTGCTTCAAGCCATCTAGGTGGCGGCAACCACCAAGAGAAACAAGAAATCCACAGCCACAACGATCCCCAAGTGCCACTAGATGCAATCACTCAAGCAAATGCACTTGGAATAACTTCCAATCTCACTATGATGATGAATCAATGATGGAAATGAGTGGAAGGTGTTTGCCTAGCTTCACAAGGATGTAAAGTATGTCAAAATGTCAAGAGAGTGAGCCCCAAGCCGGCCAAACACTATTTATAGACCCCCTCAAACGAATAGAGCCATTAGGGTCAAAAGGGGCCACTCTGCGCGCTGACCGGACGCGCCGGCCTCAATGTCCGATCGTGGGATGGCCTCCATGTGTCCCCACCTTTGAACTACAGCCGCCCGATCTCAATGGTAACTAACAGTCAGCTCGAGTCAAATAGAGATCGGACGCGCCTCTTGAGAATGACCGGACGCCGATGCCTCAGAGTCCTGTCACGACGATTTCTATGTAGAGAGCTCCCCGAGCGTGTTTTTCAAGATTGAACGCGTCCGGTCGCATAAGACCGGACGCACCCCTGCGTCCGTTCCTCACAACGCTCGCATAGAGTGATGATGCTAGCGTACGTCATGCCTTGACCTGACGCAGGCCCTGCGCGTCTGGTCGCACGTTGGTTCCTACGTTCGATCACCAAGCCGAGCGCTGCCTCGGTCGCTTCATTCTCGCCCTCGGCCAACTGTAGCACCACCATGCTAAAAATGACCGGACGTGGCCCGAGGAAGTCCGATCACCCCGGCGCCAGAGCCCGATCGCACACCTTCGCCTCCTTTTCTTTTTCTAACTCCTCAACCGCTTTGCCCTTGCTTCCAACTTGCTAACTACAAAGTGTAGAACTTGTGTGCACGTGTGTTAGCATTTTTCAAAGCATTTTACAAGGGTCAAAGTTAGCACACTAGGTTCCTAAATGCATATGCAAGAATCATGTCACATAGTGGCACTCGATAACCGCTTAGCCAAAGATTTCCCCTCTTTATAGTACGGCTATCGATCCTAAATCGCTCACACCCTCTATGGTGTCTTGAGTGCAAACAAAAAATGGCTCCTATCAATGTACCTTTGCCTTAAGCCCATTTTTATTTTTCTCTTTCTTCTTTTCAAATGTGAAGCACTTGATCATCTCTTTTGTGGCCATCACCTTCACCATGACCATCATCTAGCTTCACCACTTGGAATAGACTACCTCATCTAAATCACACACTTAGATCAAAGGTTAGTCCTAGGTTTCTTCAATTATCCAAAACCAAAGTAGGGCTTTCAATCTCCCCCTTTTTGGTAATTGATGACAACCTATTTACAAAGATATTCAATGAAATCTTTTTGGATTCATGTTGCTTGCCCAAACATATTACCATGTGTAAAGGTTATGGACAAGTTTCATCAACCCAAACTAGTAGTATTAGCTCCCCCTACATATGTGCTAAGAGTTTGGATTTAAAAGCTTGCACATATGCATGAATTGGAAGTTTGGGAGAGTAATCGCTATCAAGTGATGCTAAGGTGTAAAGAATGGACCTTTGAAGCGTGATACCAATCGGAGTTGCCATCTGAACACCATCCTTAGCACCATGACTTGCTAGATATCACTTGAAAAACACAAAGAACTAGATACCTCGTGAGATCAACATTAGAAGTAAGGTTTTAGTACCACTTGTAAAAGATCAAGGATTATCTAGCTATCCTATACATGCTAGTTTTCATTTCATCAATCATTTTCTATAATCTAGCATACACCACACAAGCACGAAAATGGAATTTAAGAACTTGTGGCATGCAAGCAAACATATGTAATGCACATTCAAATGCAACATACAAGTTTATGATCTTGCTCTCCCTACTTATGTGCTTTAAATTTTAATTGATCCCCTTATAATGTCATTTCATTTGTTTGCTATAATGTCATTTCATTTGTCTACTCCCCCTATCTTACTACCTTTTTGAATTTCTCTCCCCCTTTGTCAACAATTAGCACAAAAGGTGAGCTCAAATTTTAGATAGGTTGGGGTGAAACCATATTAAGTGAGGATCATTTGCCCAATTTGGTTCAATCTAGATCACTTGCAAAAGGTATTTAACTCGGTTTGATCCAAGGGCAAGCTTCTTCACACCTCATTGCAAGGGTTATCTTGACCATGTTGAGTTAAACACTTATAACTCATTTTTTAGATCAAACACTAGGTTCATAAACCCACAAACATGTCATATGTTACCACTAGTTCATTTCAAGAAAACAAGCAATAGCGGTATCATACAAGCATCCAATTCATTTAATTTTTATGAATGAGCCTAAGACATGATAGGAATGACTAGATGAACTAAACAAGTCCTTAGAAATGGATGAATAAAATGTCAATCAACTTTACCTTGCTTTGCTCGAAGGAGAGGCATGTCATATAATAGGGCTGCATCAACACATATTTGAAAAGTCAAGTATGTTCAATTCATTCCTTAGCTTGCAAAACCTCTTCTCATCAAGTGGCTTGGTGAAGATATTAGCAAGTTGATCATCAGTGCCCACACTCTCAATGTAAATGTCGCCTTTTTATTGATGATCTCTTATGAAGTGATGTCGGACATCTATATATTTTGTTCTTGAATGTTGAACCGGGTTGTTGGTGAGCTTCATGGCACTCTCATTGTCACATAGCAATGGCACTTGTTTGAACTTGATTCCAAAGTCACTCAAAGTAGAATTCATCCAAAGTAATTGAGCACAACAACTATCGGCCGAAATATACTCCGCTTCGGTGGTTGAGAGTGCAACACTATTTTGCTTCTTTGATGATCAAGACACAAGTGATCTTCCCAATAGTTGACATATGCCCGATGTGCTCTTTCTCTCAACTATGCATTCCGCATAATCGGAGTCTAAATATCCAATCAACTCAAATATTGCTCCTTTGGGATACCACAATCCAACATTTTATGTATGCTTCAAGTACCTCAATATTATTTTTGTTGCCTTCAAATGACTCTCTCTAGATGAGGCTTGAAATCTAGCGCACATGCATACACTAAACATCACATCCGGCCTTGATGCGGCCACATAGAGTAGGCTTCCAATCATAGATAGATACATCTTTTGATCCACCATATTGCCACTAGCATCACTATCCAAGTTTTCATTTGTCCCCATTGGTGTACTAATAGCTTTAGCATCATCCATTCCAAACTTCTTGAGCATGTCTTTGATGTACTTGTCTTAACTCACAAATGTCCTATTCTTCATTTGCTTGATTTGAAGACCAAGGAAGTAACTAAGCTCTCCAATCATGGATATCTCAAACTCACTTGCCATCATGTTTCTAAACTCCTCACAAAAATCTTGATTGGTTAATCTAAATATGATATCATAAACCACTACTAGAAATATCCACTTCTATGATGAAAATGTTAATGACGAATCCAAAACCATCATAGAAGAGCGCTTTTTATGACAAATATTTCTGTTTCATCTTAGATCGGTGGTGATGATCTGACAACCCTCCCTTTCTATGACGAAATTAGGCATCATCACAAAAAAAATGTCATAGAAGAGCATAGGGTTTCGTCACAGATCACTCGCATGACTCATCTGTGACGATCTCCTTTAAAACTGTGATGAACAGGGCTTTGTCATTGAACTAATTACACATCTGTGATGAACAATATTTGATATGTAATGACTGGCTTTGTCATAGATCTCCACATGATACTTTCTCCATCCGATGTGTACCTATGGGACCTACATTTACTCATCCATGATGCTTGCAATTCATCATAAAAGTCTCCTCTCGATCATATCTCCATGTGACGTGTACCTTCCTTCTCCATCCAATGTACTCATCCGTGACACTTGCAATTCATCATAAAAGTCTCCGCTTGGTCCTTTCTCCATCCAACGTGTACCTACAGGACCCTTCAGCATCCGACCTGTGGGACCCAATGGCTTACGTATCATGTGTACCTATGGGACCGTTCTCCATCTCCATCCACCCTGTGGGACCCGACAGCCCATCTCCATCCGACCTGTGGGACCCAATGGCTTGCGTGTCACTTGACGCTTGCAACTTATCATAAAAGTCTCCGCTCGGTCCATCTGCATTCGACCTATGGGACCCGATCGCTTACGTGTCACATGTAACCTTTCTCCATCTCTATCCGACCTATGGGACCCGACGGTTTGCTTGTCACTTGTACCATGTGTGCCGTCGGGGTTTAATTTCTTAAAAAAAGTCTGATACCTAGAAGTCGAACACAGGATCTGGACCAAGGATTGGAGCGTCTTTACCATTGCGCTAGATGCCTGGCTGTGCTGACATCTCTTTGGAGTCACTATAATATCCTATTGGCTATGTTACAGGTTGACCTAAATTGGATATATCCCCTGCAAGTGGAAACAAATCTGTGCCCACTGGACTTACGGTGGTGGCGGCGGCGGAGGCAGAGGCAGAGGATCCTCGATCTGCTATGGTGGCTCAGGCCTCCTTTTGTTGGTGTGGCGGCGCTCTCCTGGTGGAGCGTGGTGGCATTGGCGTCCGCATGATCTGGTGTGTGCCATGGCAGAGGCGGCTTGCAGCTGAGCGTGCCAGTTCATAGAACAAAGGTATGAGTACCTTCTTCTGTGATTATAGGACTCCATTTTCTGTACATGATAAAGTAAAGAACACATAAAGAAAGGCTATTCTGTATGAATTTTAATTGAAATCAATGCTTTTATCACACAAAAAATAGAAAACAAGACTGTCCCATAGTATGATATGAACAAATACATAGATTAGTTGTCTCGAACACTCTATGCTTTGTTCTAATGCTAGTTTTGCCATTGCCAACCCAATGGTCGAAACTCTAGCAGACTTTGCAGACTTTTGCTACAACAGATAGACAGATCCTGGATTCCTAATGGGAGACCATTCTCCCTGATGTTCATCATAGGAGTTGAAGAGTTCATGGATATGGTTAAACAAAAATACCCGGAGCAAAACATCCCTTGCCCGTGTACACATTATCTTAACTAGGTGGTTAAAACTTGGCAGGAGGTGAAGGACGACTTACTTATAAACAGAGTGTCATGTCATAGAATCGTCCAATTTATAAGAGCGCAAGTACAATAGCAATCACCGAAGCAATAAAACCGTTATACTTAAGCCCATATAAACCCGGTAGTCCAATGAAATCGCGAAGGATCTCAAACAACCAGCATACAAACCAAGATCATAGAGATTCAACATAACCAGTCACATGTTACATCACAGTTCACAAATATTTCTCATACATCAAAGTTCGAATAATTATTACAAACGAAGTTTGAAAGTAGCAGAAGCAAAGTAGTATAACATCGACATCACACATAGTTTAATACAAAGCCAGTTCATAGTCATCTCCAACCAAAAGCACAAGGGTGAGATGATAAATAGAATGACCATTGCCCATGGTCCTAGTCCTCATCCACTACAGGTGCAAAGTAGTTCTTGAAGTAGCCGTGATACATAACATTATCTGCAACAATGGGAATAAAACCCTGAGTACAAGAAGGTACTCAGTTAGACTTACCCGTCCAACTAATATACTAAGACACCAAGGAGTATGCAAGGCTTTATAAGTAGAGCTGGTAGACATTATTTGCAGAAAAAGCATAAGTTATCCAACGTATCTTTATTTGTGAATCACCAGTTATTAATCCTATCTCATACTAAATTAGCAACTATCCTATGTCAAACATGTTGGTACCATTAAGTCATCACAATAATAACCATATCTAGTTGAGTTCTTGCATAATCTCATAACCACACTTCCATCAATTACTACGATGAAGTGTACTCCTATCAAGTTCTCACTATCCGGGTAAGACGGCGATTCGAATCGATTCCTACCCAGCTAGGAAATTATTCCTAACACACATCCATACTTCCCCCGTCGGGGTCGCATCAGGTCACCTTTGGGACAACTCAAGTACAATCACGGGTAGGACCAGCGTCGCACCCTCAAAGATACAACCAATCCACCAAGGGGGCTTGGGACTCTAACCCACCCTTGGGCTTACGCCATTGGCTCTCTACACATCCTTACTGCCTCCAGGGTATGCACTTTAACTGCTCGTGTCCCCAGCCTGAGTTGAGCTACTCGGCTTCATGGTCGGAATGACTTATCCGGCCAACTATGTGAGAGGCGTGCGTTCAACATGACAAGATAAACCTCCAACTGCCGGTCCTTAAATGACATAGACGGAATCACTACGATACCACAACATAAGACTCCGCCCGGTCTCCATTTATTCAACAATACCCGGTTATGTTCCACGATAGCACAATATAGCCAACCGTGATCAAGTTATCACCTATAGCTCACAGGTTACAGGAAATCACCCGACTTCTACCGGTCTAAGCATAGCTAAGCATGATAAACGTTCCTAGAATGAATTAGGATTCATGGTAGATATTTCTGGTCAAGGAAAGGTAATATGCATCAAGTGTTTCCAAACAACTCCTGTCACGTAATGCATCAATACGAATAACTTTAGGTGACATTAATAAAGTAGGGAGACTTATAATGCTCCGGGGCTTGCCTTTCACGAATGTTGCTGGCGATGATCTGGGCACTCAGGAAGGTGATAATCTTCAGACTCTCTCTGAGAACCTCTTGGTGCTGCACTTCCTGATTCTCCTCCTGAGGATCGACGTCGAGTTCCACCAACGTGATCTCCTCGGTTGCACCTATTGCATGCATATGCATAAGTGAGTCTCATGAATGCATAAGAGGGATCGTAGATGATGTGATATGGGAAGGTACATGCTGTGATAATGATGTTAAGTTACACCATGATAGCAATGCTAACTCCATACTAACTGAGTAGGTGCATATCTCTTCTCTATCTACTTGCAAATTTCACACAAGGCAATGTCTAAGCTAAACATGGCAGTTACAAGTTTATATCATAAATGAAGTTCTACCTATCCAAATGTTGTGATCTTCGATTTTCTGGAAAGGTTATAAAATTTCCTACAACTCTTATTTAATCACAAAAAACTAATTCATATTCTATCCTAACCAAAACAGGTAATATATCCAGTGCTATCCAGAAATTCCAGAGAACAAGCATTTCAGGAAACTAACTTTAAACAGCTATAACTGCTAAACCCTTTGGCCTATTGCCCTGACATTTTAACAAAAAATAGATGAAAAAGTTCCCTACAACTTTGTTATTAACCATTTCCATAATAAACATCATTTTGACTATGCAACACATCCAATAACAGAATCTATCCGAAAACACTTCTAAATCGAATTATAGAGCAACAATATTTTTACTGCATATAAGCATTCCAAATTTGACATCACCAAGTATACCAAAAGTTTAAGAATACCAAATACACTCAAGAAAACATAATGGTAAAGCCCAAACTATTCATTTGAATGACTTTATTAATTTAATTAGATAATTAAGGAAAATAACAAACATACCCCAACTATGCACAATAAATTCTCAAAAAATTACAGTGGATTTCAAGTTATCCCAATAGACAACTGTAAAAATTTCATACCATTTGTCCAAGTATAACACCATTTACAAAAATGACAAGCTGGCAAGGCCTATTTTAGTAAAAATAGTTAACCCTATAGAAAAGTGTCAAACAATAGATTATATATTTTTCCTTGCTTCATATTAGTGCCATACTACTGTACCAAAATTTTCATATCAATATGTTACATATTTTTATCCCTACAATTTTCCTCAGAAAATACCATTTATTACTAGACAAATAGAAAGACCCTACTTCAATCAAGTTTACAGCAAGTTTATTATTTTTCCTAGATATAGCATGTCAACATAAGACCAACAAAATTAGAATCACAATTTTCTGAGTTTTTTAGCTCAAGATATCTATTTTACAAGATTACTAACATTCAAATAGCACTTATTTAAATACATTTTAATCACCAATAAAAATACTAGAAACTGTACATTTTAAATTTTTATAAAACACTACACTTCATGAGGATTACAACAAAATTTGGTTCACAAGAATTGGACATCTAGAACTCCACTTATGAGTTTTCAAAGTTTGCATACAAATCTGAAATAAATGAATTGGCCTTCCGCCCTAAGCCGCTGACAGTCGGGACCCTCGAGTCAGCCGGGCCACGCGTCAGTGGCACAAAAATAGGGGACTGGCACGGACTGGCCGGAGTTCGCCGATGGTGAGCTCTCCGACGACGGCACTAGCACCACGAGCTTCCCCATGACATCCCGCACACAGTGAACTAACTAATTGGATCGATTGCGACCACTAACGGTGACGGCGGCGCTCATGGTGGCACGACGGAGTGGGTTGACGGTGAGGTGCCGGAGTTGGCCGAGATGGCTCGATCTAGGGTTACGACGAGCTTCTACATACCATGGCGATTCTAGCGCACACCCTATCACGACAAATGACGGTCGGAGGCGTTCCGGCCATGGCGACGTGGCATGACGGCGAAACGTCGGTGAGGCCGTGCGCTGCACGGAGGCCTTACCGTGCGCGGCTAGCAAGCAAAGCAGGTGCGGTGAGATGGTGGGAGCATGACGGAGCTGCGGCGTGGCGAAGGAGCGATGCTGTGCAAGATGAGTGGCTGGCAAGGCGACGGCGGCGCTGCGCTGAGCTGCTACAGCGGAGGCGAGAGCGAAGGAGAAAGCCAAGGGAGGAAATGAGAGCGTCGGGAGTGAGCGGGCAAGTGCTGGGCAGGTGAAGGCACATCGTGGCCCGATGTGGCCTGACTGGCCGGGCCGTTGGCGTCGAGCGGCCTCCATGCGGCGGCCAAGCCCTGACACTGGTCGGCCACTGATGGCCAGCCGAATAGGCCATCAGAGCCCGCGATCCCGCCTGACAGCACGTTTTGACATTGATCAAACTCCTAATCCATAGCACAAAAGAGAAATCTTCCTTAACCAAAGTCGTAGCCCTATATACCATCTCCAATTTCTCTTAAAGGACCAAAGTCTAATTCTCAAAGAATAAGGAGTAAAATCATCATAAAGTCGGGCCAATCAAATTGAAAATCAGAAATGACTTAGAAAATTTCTAAGTGTTGAAAACTTATGTTTTACTGATTTTTGTGAGCTCAATTTGACCAAGCTATGCACTGAATTAGCTCATGACCCAAAAATAAAAGTTGTTGCTCTACTCAAATACTACAACTTTTCTTAAGGGTGCTTTGCCATGCGAAGACTCTATGATATAGTTCAAACTAGGTCAAACATACCACTTTAAATTGATGACTTACACAATAACTAGGACTTAGAGACCAAACTAGCCTTAGTCATGAATACCAAAGTTGTTCCTTATGCTATTCTAAACATGTTTCAGGTACTCCTAAGGTTCCACACACATTTCATACATTGGTTATATGCAAACCCTGATGTAAGTAAGGTAATTAAGTAATAACACATGCAATATAAGCCAACAAAAAGGGATAGTAATTGAGATGCTCATGCTCATGCATGCTCATGCAATGTCAAGGTTAAATGCATGCTTAACACCTAGGGTGTTATAGTCCTTCTCCCCTAACAGAAATCTCGTCCCGAGATTGCACGGCCTACCATTCCTCGTAGAAATTTGGATAAACCTCACGAAGATAGTCCTCACGGTCCCACGTAGCGTCTTGCTCACTATGATTATTCCAAATCACCTTGTAGACTTGATGACTTTGCTATGGGTCACTCTTTCCATTTCTTCAAGCACTTTAATAGGTCTCTCTTCATAGGTCAAATCTGACTGAATCTTGATACTAGTAGGTTCAATAGGTTCTTCGGGCACACGAAGACATTTCTTGAGTTGGGAGACATGAAAAACACTGAATATAGCTTTCATTTCCAGAGGTAACTGAAGTTGGTAGTCTACTGGTCCTTTTCGTGCAATGATCTGGTATGGACCAACATACCTAGGAGCAAGTTTTTGCTTTACTCCAAATCTTTGTACTCTCCTCATTGGGGATACCTTCAGATACACATAATCTCCAACTTGGAACACAATAGGACTTTGCCTCTTATCTGCATAACTCTTTTATCTTGATTGAGCGGCTTCTATATGTTGTCGAATGATTTGAACTCGCTCTTCGGCTTCTTTGACAAAATCAATCCCATAATACCTTCTTTCACCAGGCTCAATCCAATTCAGAGGGGTCCTACACTTGTGACCATATAAAGTTTCAAACGGAGCCATCTTGATACTCTCTTGATAACTATTATTGTAGGAGAATTCAACCAAAGGTAACCAATCCTCCCATAAACCCTTGGAAGAAATCACACACGCTCTCAACATATCTTCCAAGATTTGATTTACACGCTTAGTTTGACCTATGGTCTAGGGGTGATAAGCAGAGCTATGAATCAATGTGGTACCTAAGTACTTATGCAGATGTTCCAAAAAATGATTAACAAATTGGGGCCCTTGATCTAATACAATACTCTTAGGTACACCATGCAATCTGACAATTTATTCAATGTATAACATTGCATATTGATGAGGTGGATACTTGACATTGACAGGAATAAAATGTACAGACTTGGTGAGACGGTCAACAATTACCCATATAGAATCATGACCCTTTTGGGTATTTGGAAGTCCGACAATAAAATCCATACTAATGTCATACCATTTCCAACTTGGAATGGACAATGGCTGAAGTAACCCTGCTGGATTCATATGAATGGCCTTAACTCGGAAATAGTTATCACATCTTGCAACATATGCCGCAATTTCTTTCTTCATTTTAGTCCACCAAAACCTAGTCTTCAAGTCTTGGTACATCTTGCTGCTACCTGGGTGAATGGATAGCTTGGAAGAATGAGCTTCCTCTAGGATTTGGTTTCTCAACTCCCTATCCTTCGGCACTACAAGTCGATCTTTAAACCATAGAACACCATTCTCATCCAATCGAAAATGCTTGCTCTCTTCTTCTTTCATCTTTCTCTTGATATGGAATATACCAACATCAGTCTTTTGGAGCTCAATGATCTTTAACTCTAGAGAACAACTAACTGTGATATTGTGTAGGACTGTCGGATGCAATAAGTTCAAACCATCTTCCAACAAAGAATTACCATGATACTTTTGACTTAAGCCATCGGCAACTACATTGGCCTTTCCCGGATGATAATGCACTTCTAGGTTATAATCCTTGATCAATTCTAACCATTTGCGCTGCCTCATATTCAACTCAGGTTGAGTGAAAATGTACTTAAGGCTCTTGTGATCAGTGAAGACATGGCAAACATTACCAATTAGATAATGCCTCCAAATTTTTAGAGCATGGACAACTGCTGCAAGCTCTAATTCATGCGTTGGATAATTGACTTCATGATTTCTCAACTGGCGCGAGGCATAAGCAATGACTTGGCCTTCCTGCATTAAAACACACCCTAAACCGATACCTGAGGCATCACAAAATACATCAAACGGTTTCTCAATGTCAGGCTGTGCTAACACAGGAGCAGTAGTTAGCAAAGTCCGCAAAGTGTGAAAAGCTGCCTCACACTCCGGTGTCCACACAAACTTCTCATCTTTCTGAAGTAACCTCGCCATAGGCTTGGATATCTTGGAGAAATTTAGGATAAACCGATGATACTATCCAGCTAAACCAAGAAAACTTTGAACTTCATGAACTGAGGTAGGAGCTTTCCAATCCATCACTTCTTGCACTTTGGATGGGTCTACAGAAATTCCATCCTCCGATAATACGTGACCTAGGAAAGGTACCTTCTTCAACCAAAACTCATATTTACTAAACTTTGCATACAACTTATGCTCCCTTAGCCTCGACAATACCACTCTCAAGTGCTCTTCATGTTCTTCTGCCATCTCAGAATAAATCAAGATATCATCGATGAACACAACCATGAACTTGTCAAGTTTAGGCATGAACACCGAGTTCATCAAGTACATGAAGTAGGCAGGAGCATTGGTCAATCCAAAGGATATGACTAAATACTCATAAAGACCGTACCTAGTGGAAAAAGCCGTCTTAGGTATGTCTTCCGGCCTAATCTTGATTTGGTGATAACCTGACCTCAAATCAATCTTAGAGAACACTTTTGCTTTTGCCAATTGATCAAACAAGATATAAATGCGAGGCAAAGGATACTTATTCTTGATAGCAACGGCATTGAGTGGCTGATAGTCCACACACATCCGCAAAGACTTGTCCTTCTTCTTCACAAATATTGCAGGACAACCCCATGGTGACAAACTGGGGCAAATAAGACCCTTCACTAAGAGTCCATGCAATTGAATCTTCAATTCTGCTAACTCATTGGGAGGCATTCTATATGGTCTTCAGGAAATAGGTGCAGTACCAGGTAACAATTCTATCTTAAACTCTATCTCTCTATTCGGCGGTAACCCCGGCAATTCATCAGGAAAGACATCCAGAAATTCACATACTACTGGAATATCTGCAAGGGCCACAGGCTGGATAGGATTGGCCACATTATGGAGATCAAACTCCCTAGGAAGGGGTACTAGAAAAGCCTCATTATTCTTGGGATCCCTCAACATTACGGTTCTAGTCGAGGTATCAATAAGAACACCATGGTTCTTCATCCAATTCAGACCCAAGATCACATCAATACCCAATCCCGGTAATATCACTAAGTTTGCAGTATATTCCTGTTCACTTATTTGGATACGTACATCTCTAACTATCTGATTGGTAGAAATATTACTCCCAGCAGCACTTATACAATAACCACCCTTGTCCACTACAACTATTTTCTAATCATACTTGGATGCAAAAGTTGGACTCATGTATGAATGCGAAGCTCTAGAATCAAATAAAACAACTGCAGGATGATGATTCATAAGAAACATACCAGCCATGACAACTTTACCAAAGGGAATCTCTTCCATGGTGGTATAGTGCATATGTCTCTGATGTCCATTTGAATTGCCCTGCTTCTGGTTGTTCTTCTTGGGATATGGGCAATTTCTTGACCAATGGTCAGTCTTGTTACAATTCCAGCATGGCATATTGCTAGGTAGAACATTAGAGCTGCCTTGTCTAGTGCTACCCTTAGGTAGGGCAATAGAGTAGGCCTTACAATATACCTTCTAGTTCTGACTGGGTTGTGCCTTCTTCTGAGGTGGTCTATACTTTGGAGCGAGAGGGCGAAACTGGGGTCTCACAGCGGTAGGAGCTTTTGGCTGAGATACACCTGCTTCAAAAGCTCTCTTGCGATTCTTGGATGTTGTATAGATGTTGTTATGATTCTCTTGGGTTAATGCATCACTAACAAACTCATTGAAAGTAGCACTTTTGTTGTTAGCTAGTGTCTTCATCAGCTTCGGGCTAAGTCCCCGCTTGAAACTAGCAATCTTCTTTGCATCAGTATCCACAAACTCTATGGCATACCTTAACAAGTTGTTAAAGGCATGTAGATACTTAGTTATACTCTTAGTACCTTGCGTTAGCCTCATGAATTCTATATGCTTCATACTCATCAGACCTAGGGGAATACAATATCCCCTAAATGCAACCTTGAATTGATTCCACGTGATTTTAGCATCTTCAGGCAAAGTGGATCGATGATGACTCCACCAAATCCTCATAGGTCCATGCAGCTGGTGCGATGCATACTCTGTCTTTAGGTGCTCGATGAGCCTTAAAAGATGGAACTTCTGTTCAATTGTATTCAGCCACTCATCAGACTGCAATGGTTCTTCTGCTTCCTTAAAAACAGGAGGCTTGGTGTCAAGAAAGTCCTTGAAAGTGCTAAACCAGTTAGGCTCAGGTCCTTGATGCTGGTCTCTTCCACGTCCTTGGCCAACATTCTACGCGAGACCGCGCAGCACTTCTCCCATGGAATGTTGAGTCTCCATGAGTTGAGCCATCATCTCTGCTGGTGTAGGATGCGGTGGTGGGGGAAGATCCTCATTGCCTTTGCCATTGCCATGGCCATCACTACCACCTACATCATCACCACCAGCTCCCCTACGAGTGCGCGTCATCTATGAAATTGCAACAACAAGTGATTATTAGATGGTGTCAAGAGATTGTAGAAGAATTGTATAATCATGCCATACTGTAATTATTGGAGAGAATCATAAATTCATACAATAACATAGAGGCATAATAATTTATTTCCACAACATAGCATCACCAAATGATCACTTATCGTGCTCGTAATGCATTCCATACATGCCAAATTTTTATGTCAAACACAACTGGAAACCCATTAAACAGTGCAATTGTCACAAGTAGTACATGCATAGTTCCAATAATATCACAAGGGTACTGAAACAACCCCGATTTCCGCGAAGGGAAATCCACAGAGTTGAAGTGTAATAGGACCATTGTAGATCATATTACCCAAATTCCAGTCGAATATCACATCCATACAACGATAACATCAGAGTACAAATAGTGCGGAATTACATAAATTTATTACATTGCCGCATTGGCGGAATCAAAAGTAGCATTCATTCATTCAGAATAGCTTGAAGATAAGATCGCCAAACTCGAGCATAGGAACGAACCCCTCAACCGTCAAACTCCTCGGAGCTATACTCCTCAGCAGAACCTGTGTGCCAAAATTTATCAGTACGATTTGTACTAGCCACTCCCAACCCTATGAGCTTTGCTTTGTGGAGATTGGATGCAAGTTGGATATAATCAAAAGGAACCTATAAGGCTGGGGTTTCCTAAGTATTAGCATATCATGTATTTAATAATAGTTGGTCAAGTTTTAACACCATTCACACACCCATTCCACCCCATTCCCATTCCAGAGCCAGGTTTCGATCCTGGGATCGATATACCACCATCTCCACACCATCTCTATACCACACCCATACCATCGCTCAGTCGACAGGCCAACTCCCTCTCGGCACTGTCTCAAGGCCCGTAGCCCCTGGCTACGTCTGAACACTCACTCCCAAGGCGAGAAGAGAAGGACTCATCTCACTATCTAGTTTAAGCGAAACCCAGGAAAGGTCCATAGCCGACAAGTCGGCATATGTATCGATCGATCAACCATACACTCTGCAGAGGTTTTACATAACCACAAGATCCGCCTTTCTCGCTGACCGTCGTCAACTGGGTTGATTTCGGTCGCTTGCTTGCCTAGGATAATGCCACTCTACCATTTAGCCCTGGTACACCCCAAGTCCGGTCTGGGGTGGCTAAAACTGTGAGTCATGAACCGGGTCCACAAGGTCTCCATGAAGTCTCGAAAGGGTGTGGGGGAAATCCTCCGCACCCCGTACCTCCCTCACACTATCCGCTATCAACCTAGCAGTAGTGGCAATACCCTACCAAGTACTCCGGCCGTCCCGCACCATATAGGGCGAGTGGTACGTAAGGCTTCCCGGTGAATCTGAGTACTAGTAAGTCCTTAGGGATGACCAAGCCAGAATGTCTTCATTAGGGTTTCCATTTACCGTGCCACCATAGCACCTCCACCCTGGGCTCCTCCCATCACAGGTTCACACCCAGGGCCACCTCATATACCATTTACCCACCACAGGTATCCATTCCAGGGGTGCCCAGGTAGCACCCCACGGTAAGACTTGCCCCAGGCTCGTCATATACTCCAACTTGGTCGACACAACCCTCACCCTCCATGCACCCAAGTCACTCACGTAGCACTCTCCCCATAGTCCAGATAACACTAGTTTTCCACCACGCACCAATGTAGTGCAAGCGTAGTAGAAGTAATAAGCAATGAATTATAGTAGCAAGCGTGTGACTAGCCTAACAGCTGGGTGAGCAGGGGCATGGTTGCGTCAAGGTAAAGGCCATCAAGAAAGCATTCTACCATGAAAGTCCTATCATAGTGTGATTACAACAATAAAGTAAAGCACTAGCATTTCTATTTTAGCCATGCGTAATAGGTGCTACGAGGTTGGGTGGGATGTGGCACCTTCAGTGTAGTCGTCTCCGTACTCCTCACGGTACTCTCGGTCCTCGTCTGTCTAGTTCTCCTCCGAGTCTGCATACGATCGAATTATAGTCGCGTTAGCGACGCCTATAGAATAGCATAAAGAAGTAGTGAAAATTCAAAAGAGCCAAATGCACTCAAACATGGGTTCATTGCGTAGAGCTTAATTTTAGATGGATTTTGGTCCAGGTCTTGTATTTTTCTGAGATAGTATAAATTAGTTATATATTTCCGAAGATTAAATTAAGGCTGATTAATTCAGGGTTGACACGTGTCAGACTGTGACTGGTTCTCGTGGTCTTGGAGTGGTGTATCAGCTGGTGGGGTGGTCGGAGAGGTTGCAGAGGTGGTCGGAAGGATCGCTAAAGTGGTCGGAGAGATCACCGTCGTGGTCGGAAGGCTGGCCGAGGTGGTCGGATAGCTTCGCCGACGTGGTCGGCGTGATCGCCTAGGTGGTTGGAAAGGATGTCTAAGTGGTCGGAAAGCTTCCGGAGGTGGTCGGAGTGGTCGTCGTCGTGGTCGGAGAGATTGCTGAAGTCCCCGATGCTGGCGTGGTCTCATCATCGGCATGACGTTAGTATGGCGCCATCCGAGCTAAACCGCGGCTGACAGGTGGGTCCGGGGTCAAACGGCGTCTGACAGGTGAGGCACGGTTCATGGTGAACCCGCCTGTGTTGGTCCATAGACCGCAGAGCCGGTCTATGAAGAACTTGGTCCACTTACTCCTTCCCAGTGTTTGGTTCACGTGCACCAAGTGCTCGGACGTGTGGCCGGCGAGGGAAAAATTACAATCTTCTTCCCCGTCGTGCTCCCGCCGGTGGTGAGCTCACCAGCGAGCCCCTCTAGCGACGTGGGTGTGCAATTAAGGTGGGCAAAAGCTTGGCCATGCCATAGCGGGTGTCCCGGTGAAGTTAACGTGGTGGTCGGGTGGCTCCAGTTGGCTGGCCACGGTGAACGGCGGCGTGGGTTCATCGACGTGCATGGACAGGCTGCAGTGGTAGCGAGAGCCCAGTTGGAGGAGCGTGTGACTCCACGGTGCTTCTACGACCATGGCGAGCAGGTCGAAGGGGCTCCGAGAGTTCTCAACGCCTCCGACCATGGTGGTTGGGGCAAAACGGAGGCGGTGGCCCTCCGACGAGGTGCAGTGCAGCAACGTAGGGCTCTGGTGGGCTTCATCCTCGGCTAAGGTGAGCGCGGTGTGTCTCTCATCATGGCAGAGCCAGTTAGGGTGTCAACGTCGCCTTTACCGCGACATAGAAGACGCGGTGGTCTCGCCATGGTTGTGCTCTGACCATGGTGAGCGTGTGCGTGCGTGCGATGTGTATGCATGGCATGAGCAGAGCGCTCGGTGCTGGCGTTCCCGAGCAGAGGGCTCGGCATCGCCCCCTTTCTTCCCTTTGCTTTGTGTTTCTGTTTGGCTCAACAAGAGGGTCGTGGTGGTCCTTCTTTGCTACCGGTTGGTTAAGCCGGAGCAAGAGCTCGTGCTCCGACGTGGTCCGTTCATGGCGTCCAAGAGGCTAGGTATGGTTGTGCCGGTGTTCCCGAGCAGCTAGGGGTCGGTGAGGCCAGGCCTTGGGCTTGTGCGCGTGTGGTGGGTGTGCAGCGTGTCCAGGAGCGGGAATGCTCCGCCTCAGTGTTCCCCAGGTGCGGGAATGCGGTGGTGTTCATGGCGAGTACGGCGAGCGCGGTGAGCGGTGAACAACGTGGCTCACCGTAGGGCTCATGGCGGTAAGATGGCGGTGCGGTAGCGAGGCGAGGCCATGATGAGGCGATGCAGTGCCGTGCCGAGCAGCTACGTCACTGTAGCCGATCGGGGAGGCGCTCCTGGCTCCGGCGAGGTCCGGTTCCACAGCGGCTTCCTTCTCCTCCTTGCTTCTTCCTCCTCCCTCTCTCTCGGCTTGACACGAGGTGGTGCTGTGCCACCAGCGGCGGCGGTGAACGGGCTGAGGGTTAGGGCTCGCGGGCGTTGGCTTTTATAGCCGAGCTCCAAGGGCTCCAATGGCGGACGGTGATCTGGCGGTGGTGATGCGTGCGGCACATCGGACGGCCCACTTGCAGTAGCGTAGGCGCGGCGCAAGGGGAAACAGGGTCATGTGATGTGCATGACCCCAAGCCCACGTCTACTCCGTGGTCGGCTCCCGGTCGCGGAAGAGGTTGGAGTGGGGAGGAAGATGATCCTATAGCTAGGGTGGCTGACACGTGGGGTCCGGTTTGTCAGCTTGTCCTGATGCGGTGGCGTGCGGTGCGTGACGGCTGACGGGCGGGTCCGGCTTGTCAGCGGCTGCGTGCATGAAAGGGCAGGCGAGGCTTGGCTGGGCTAGCTAGGCCGGTCGAGGCAGGCTGGGCTGAGCTGCTGCCTCCCTCCTTTTCCTTTCTCTTTTATTTCTTTTGCTTCGATTCAAATTTAGTTAGAGTTTAAACTTTGAGCTTCGAGTTATGTAGTGCGTCCCACAAGGTGTTTCAATTGGTGGTCAAAATACATCCCATATATTAGGGTTTATCATAAATATTAAGTAAGCTAGTTAAACATCACATAAGGCAAAAGAATCCAAATCACAAGTGGAATTAAGGATGCATGCATGATTTGTTTATTTAGGAATTTAATTACACATGTGGCATAAAACTAAACTATGCTTATGATTTTAACCTAGTTGGGTCACATCTAATCCAAAACTAGGGTTTGGCTTCTACATGTGTCACTCAACATCACATAGGGTTTAAACAAAAATTTTGTAGTTGTGATTTTTGGTGTGTGGATTTTTGGGTTGTTACAGTCCTACCCCCTTAACAGAATCTCGTCCCCAAGATTAAAGCGTAGCGTACCCTTCGAAGAGATAAGGATAGTGTAGCCGGAGGTCAGACTCTTTTTCCCATGTTGCTTCTTTCTCAGTGTGGTTGCTCCATTGGATCTTGCACATAGGAATAGTCTTGCTTCGGGTCTCTTTGGTATCTCTGCCAAGAATTCTGATAGGATGTTCTTTATACTCAAGTGTGTTTTGAATGTCAAGTGTATCAGTTGGAACTACTTCATTAGGCACTCTCAAACACTTGTGTAGCTGTGAGACATGGAATACGGGATGTACACCTACCAATTCCTCAGGTAGCTCAAGTTTGTAGGCAAGCTTTCCAATCCTCTTGCAAATCTTGTATGGGCCAACAAATCTAGGGGCAAGCTTCCCTTTCACATGGAATCTGACAGTCCCACGTAGCGGGGATACCTTGAGATAGACGAAGTCTCCCTCACTGAACTCAAGTTCTCTTCTCCAGCTTTAGCACGGTCCTTCTCAATCTGGATGCAGCGATCCACCAGAGCACGCAGTGTGTTACTCTCAATACCGTCAAACTTTAGTTTGATGTGCGGATTAAGTCCCTTGCGGTAATAGTACATCTTCTCCTTCTTAGAGTTCACAACATAGGAAGGGGCATAGCGCAGAAGGTTGGTGAAACGAGTAGTGTACTCAGTCACCTTGTCCTTTCCCATCTTGATGTTGCGGAACTCCTCGGCTTTGGCCTCCATGATACCCTTGGGAATGTGATACTCAGTGAATGCTTCGGCAAACTCATCCCACGAGATGTTGGCAGGGTCCTCATGGGAGTCACTGAAACTGTCCCACCAGGCGCGTGCTGCACCTGTGAGCTGGTGTGCGGTAGCTCCAACACACTCATCGTCGGTGAAAGTAGTGAGGTCAAGCTTCTTCTCCATTTCCTTAAGCCAGTCATCAGCTACAAGCGGGTCAGGGTCGATGCCATCATAGGTAGGTGGCCTTAGCTTCAGGAATCCTTCCAGCTTCCTTTGGAAATCATTCTGCTGACCTCCCTGGCGATGGTTTGCTCCTTCAACAAGAGCTGCAAGAAGCTGGGTCTGCTGTGCCATCACTTCTGCCAGGTTCGGTGGTGGTGGTGGTGGAATGTTCTCCTCGGCAGGCGGCGGGGTATTCTCCAGGTTGAAGGGTATCCCTCCGTGTCCACGGCCACGACCACGGCCATGGTTGTTGCCACCACGACCCCTGTTTGGTTCGACTGGTTCGGGGATGGGCGCACATCCACGGTTCATTAGGCGAGCAGATCGGTGGTTCGGCATCTGCAACACAGATCATAGGAATTTTAGTGCTTGTGCCATAAGTGCTTATAATTCAATATGATTACATGATTTTGACGATTTTTAAAGAAAAGCATTTATACTATCCAACACTCATTACAAAGAAGCAATAAGATCCATAAGATGCAATAAGATCCAAAACACTCATTACATGGGTTTTATTACATAGCATCATCTCCAGTAGCTACACTTGAAGACGTGCGAGAATCGTACTACGCATAGTGTCACATAATACATCTCATAAGGGGTACATCATGGGGTACAACTTATGGAATCCACTGACATGACTCATGACCACGTAGGGTCATCTACTCTAACTCGTACACCGCAACTGGGATACGACTGTTCTCGATCTCGATCTCGATCTCCTCGTCAGACTTGTGCAGTCGGGACACGTACTTCAAGGCCTCGGCGAGCTCCTCAGTAGGCTTGGCTCTAGGTAGGGTAGGGTAGGCGTCTAGGTTGAGGCGAGTCGGTGCTAACTCAAACTCCTCTATCCTCGGCTTTGTCTTGCTGCGAATCTCCTTGGGTAGCTGATCCCACATACCCTTCATTCCCTAAGGCGCTTCTTGTCAGACTTCTGCCAAGCCTACCAAGTCCTCTCACACTTGTCCTGTAGGTACTCGGTCTGCCTGAGTGCCTCGATCAGGTGACCCTGGTTGCGAACGGCCTTCTTCCTGAACTCCTCCAGCTCCTAGGTCATGGTCTTGTTCCGAGATTGGATCTTCAGCATATCAATCCCCTTGGATCTCTCTCTGTCCCCTCTGCGGTTGAACTCGGCCTTCTTGTTGTCCAACTCTCTCTGCAACTCCAATACCTTGCTGTCGAGGTAGCAGTTCCTGTTGCCTAGGCCGGCGGCTTTGTCCTGTAAGTCAGCGACCTCGGCTCTGTGGACTTCTTCACAACGGTTGAGCTCGTCCTGTAGCTTGGCAACTGTCTCGAGCAGACTGGCTCGCTCATGTGCTCCCTGCGAGTCTCGCTCCTGGCACTCCCACAGAAGAGCCCGGTCCTGACGTCTCTTCTGCTCAAGCTGGGTCACGTACCTGTCCTGCTCTAGTAGGTGGATAGCTGAGACATGAAGGCATCTGTCCTCCTCTGCAAAGATAACTCTGCCGACTGTGAAACTCTGCTCACTAGGGGTAAGGCTGAGGTCGAGGGCCTGGGGAAGTAGACGGAACTCTATCGTCTTCAGGTGCTCGTTGTGGTCCCTCATCACTCTACGAAGTGCCTTGTGTGAGATAGCTCACAGTCCCTCCTCAACTGTGTCCTCTATAGTCAACTCAGTGAAAGCTAGGACAGAAGGTAAGGTAGTGCTAGCTAGGAACTCGACTGAGGTGACAACCGGTCCTTCGATTCCTCCATCCTGAGCTGACTTCCCAGTACAGGTGACCTTGACAAGCTCGTCAGGGACTCCTAACATGATGAGAACTCGGCAGAGGGTCTGTGCAAAACCCTTGAGCTCACGTAGGTTGAAGGTAAGCTTGGCGTGGTCCAGAGGTAGCGGTCCTAGAGGCGGCCAGTCGACGTTCGTTGCCATCTGCATGTTTCAAGGAACATGTGTTAGCAGATCAATAATAGATAAGCCTTGCATAGAAGTAAATGCAGGGTCGGTATATAACCGAAAGAAGGGTTGTTCATGTCCTATTCTATCATCCATTTCTAAGGGTTTCGTCCTATGGTCAAGTATGGCTCTGATACCAACTGAAACAACCAAGATTTCCACGAAGGGAAATCCACAGAGTCGAAGTGTAATAGGACCGTTGTAGATCATATTACCCAAATTCCAGTCGAATATCACATCCATACAACGATAACATCAGAGTACAAATAGTGCGGAATTACATAAATTTATTACATCGCCGCATTGGCGGAATCAAAAGTAGCATTCATTCATTCAGAACAGCTTGAAGATAAGATCGCCAAACTCGAGCATAGGAATGAACCCCTCAACCGTCAAACTCCTCGGAGCTATACTCCTCAGCAGAACCTGTGTGCCAAAATTTATCAGTACGATTTGTACTGGCCACTCCCAACCCTATGAGCTTTGCTTTGTGGAGATTGGATGCAAGTTGGATATAATCAAAAGGAACCTATAAGGCTGGGGTTTCCTAAGTATTAGCATATCATGTATTTAATAATAGTTGGTCAAGTTTTAACACCATTCACACACCCATTCCACCCCATTCCCATTCCAGAGCCAAGTTTCGATCCTGGGATCGATATACCACCATCTCCACACCATCTCCATACCACACCCATACCATCGCTCAGTCGATAGGCCAACTCCCTCTCGTCACTGTCTCAAGGCCCGTAGCCCCTGGCTACGTCTGAACACTCACTCCCAAGGGGAGAAGAGAAGGACTCATCTCACTATCTAGTTTAAGCGAAACCCAGGAAAGGTCCATAGCCGACAAGTTGGCATATGTATCGATCGATCAACCATACACTCTGCAGAGGTTTTACATAACCACAAGATCCGCCTTCCTTGCTGACCATCGTCAACTGGGCTGATTCTGGCTGCTTGCTAGCCTAGGATAATGCCACTCTACCATTCAGCCCTGGTACACCCCAAGTCCGGTCTAGGGTGGCTGAAACTGTGAGTCATGAACCGGGTCCACAAGGTCTCCATGAAGTCTCGAAAGGGTGTGGGGGAAATCCTCCGCACCCCGTACCTCCCTCACACTGTCCGCTATCAACCTAGCAGTAGTGGCAATACCCTACCAAGTAGTCCGGCCATCCCGCACCATATAGGGCGAGTGGTACGTAAGGCTTCCCGGTGAATCTAAGTACTAGTAAGTCCTTAGGGATGACCAAGCCAGAATGTCTTCATCAGGGTTTCCATTTACCGTGCCACCACAGCACCTCCACCCTGGGCTCCTCCCATCACAGGTTCACACCCAGGGCCACCTCATATACCATTTACCCACCACAGGTATCCATTCCAGGGGTGCCCAGGTAGGACCCCACGGTAAGACTTGCCCCAGGCTCGTCGTATACTCCAACTTGGTCGACACAACCCTCACCCTCCACGCACCCAAGTCACTCACGCAGCACTCTCCCCATAGTCCAGATAACACCAGTTTTCCACCACGCACCAATGTAGTGCAAGCGTAGTAGAAGTAATAAGCAATGAATTATAGTAGCAAGCGTGTGACTAGCCTAACAGCTGGGTGAGCAGGGGCATGGTTGCGTCAAGGTAAAGGCCATCAAGAAAGCATTCTACCATGCAAGTCCTATCATAGTGTGATTACAACAATAAAGTAAAGCACTAGCATTTCTATTTTAGCCATGCGTAATAGGTGCTACGAGGTTGGGTGGGATGTGGCACCTTCAGTGTAGTCATCTCCGTACTCCTCATGGTACTCTCGGTCCTCGTCCGTCTGGTTCTCCTCCGAGTCTGCATACGATCGAATTATAGTCGCGTTAGCGACGCCTATAGAATAGCACAAAGAAGCAGTGAAAATTCACGGTGGTCACACCATGGTTGTGCTCTGACCATGGTGAGCGCGTGCGTGCGTGCGATGTGTATGCATGGCATGAGCAGAGCGCTCGGCACTGGCGTTCCCGAGCAGAGGGCTCGGTGTCACCCCCTTTCTTCCCTTTGCTTCACGTTTCCGTTTGGCTCAACAAGAGGGTCATGGTGGTCCTTCTATGCTACCGGTTGGTTAAGCCGGAGCAAGAGCTCGTGCTCCGACGTGGTCCGTTCATGGCGTCCAAGAGGCTAGGTATGGTCATGCCGGTGTTCCCGAGCAGCTAGGGGTCGGTGAGGCCAGGCCTTGGGCTTGTGCGCGTGCGGTGCGTGTGCAGCGTGTCTAGGAGCGGGAATGCTCCACCTCTGCGTTCCCCAGGTGCGGGAACACGGTGGCGTTCATGGCGAGTACGGCTAGCGCGGTGAGCGGCGAACGACATGGCTCACTATAGGGCTCGTGGGGGTAAGATGGCGGTGCGGTGGCGAGGTGAGGCCGTGATGAGGCGATGTAGTGCCGTGCCGAGCAGCTACGTCGCTATAGCCGATCGAGGCGGCGCTCCTAGCTCCGGCGAGGTCCAGTTCCACAGCGGCTTCCTTCTCCTCCTTGCTTCTTCCTCCTCCCTCTCTCTCGGCTTGATGCGGGGTGGTGCTGTGCCCCCAGCGGCAGCGGCGAACGGGCTGAGGGTTAGGGCTCGCGGGCGTTGGCTTTTATAGCCGAGCTCCAAGGGCTCCAATGGCGGATGGTGATTGGGCGGTGGTGATGCGTGTAGCACATCGGACGGCCCGCGTGCGGTAGCGTAGGCGCGGCGCAAGGGGAAACAGGGTCATGCGATGTGCGTGACCCCGGACCTACGTCTGCTCCATGGTTGGTTCCCGGTCACGGAAGAGGTTGGCGTGGGGAGGAAGATGATCCTATAGCTGGGGTGGCTGACCCGTGGGGTCTGGTTTGTCAGCTTGTCCTGATGCGGCGACATGCGGTGCGTGTCGGCTGACGGGCGGGTCTGGCTTATCAGCGGCTGCGTGCGTGAAAGGGCAGGTGAGGCTTGGCTGGGCTAGCTGTTCCGGTCGAGGCAGGCTGGGCTGAGCTGCTGCCTCCCTCCTTTTCCTTTCTCTTTTATTTCTTTTGCTTCGATTCAAATTTAGTTAGAGTTTAAACTTTGAGCTTCGAGTTATGTAGTGGGTCCCACAAGGTGTTTTAATTGGTGGTCAAAATACATCCCATATATTAGGGTTTATCATAAATATTAAGTTAGCTAGTTAAACATCACATAAGGCAAAAGAATCCAAATCACAAGTGGAATTACGGATGCATGCATGATTTGTTTATTTAGGAATTTAATTACACATGTGGCATAAAACTAAACTATGCTTATGATTTTAACCTAGTTGGGTCACATCTAATCCAAAACTAGGGTTTGGCTTCTACATGTGTGACTCAACATCACATAGGGTTTAAACAAAAATTTTGTAGTTGTGATTTTTGGTGTGTGGATTTTTGGGTAGTTACAGGTACATCATGAAATTGAGACCTACATATGAGTTCATTACACAAAGATCAAGAATAAAGAGCTAAGACATCAAGCTTGTCACTACTACAGCTAAGCTACTCTTGAGAGTGGTCACTGTCGACGTCGGACACACGATCATCGTGGTCGTCCTCCTAAGGCTCCACCTCTTCATCTTCGGGCTCCTCCTCAGCATCCATCTCTATGCCATCATCTTCAGCAATCAACACATTAGGGCCTTCTTCCACCGCTGGAGCTGGAGGAATAATTGGGTTAGTTATGTTGTTGAGGCGATGAACATCAATCTAAAGCTCCTCAATCTGGCGGATGAGCTCTTGCTCCCTACGCTTGAACTTAGTGGCCTGCCTAGCAGCTTGGAATACTGTCCTGATCCTAGCTGCCTCTCTATTTTTAGCAAGGTGAATGACATCGTCCCTCTCAGCATGGACGCCCTATAATTCATTCCTCGCTGCATTTCTCTCTACCACTACAAGGCCAAACTGCCTCCGACGAGCTGCTAAGGCTATCGTGAAGTTATCTTTCTCATGCTAGGCTACCCTAACCGCCCTTCGGTGCCTGCAAACACATGCTTGCATCCTGCGCTGTATGGCCTATGCTCTTTGGAGCTCTAGCATATAGTTGATGTAGCTATCTTGGCATGAATAAAACATCCTCATGACTGCATACATGGCACTCATTGCAGCACTGCTACTTCTAGCTCTTTCATCCCTATCTCTGACTAAAGCATTACCGCCTTGCTGGGCCCAAACGGTCTGTGATGCATCGATACGGCGAAAAGATCCAACTGGCCCATTCACAAGCTCATCCCCGAATTCCTAACAAATCTCACTGAGAACCTCAAATGCAGCCACTTGGGCACCTTCCCAAGGGATCTGTCCATCCGACTCTACACTCCATCCTTGCCACTGAGGATTGTCCTCACGGGCTACGACAGTGACTCGCACATCATACCATCTCTGTCCTTCAGTTACCACTTCACTCCAAAAGTAGCGAGGCGGTTCAGCATACCCGACAGAGTTCAGCACCTGCCATAGTAAGGTGGGAGTCCCAAACAATGCTAGAAAGGTGTCGCTAGCAACAGGGGTTCCTAGGGCTACCATCTATAACAAAAGGTTACTCTTCAGTGAGACAACGCGATTATAGAAACGAGTTACTTAACCATAAGATCCTTAAGGGGGAAACAATGCAATAACATGAAGGAATAATGCACCATGATGTATGCTCATTCCGTACGTCCTCACAAACTTAGAAAAATAATTCCTAACGACATACGCGGTGGCATACATACGTTCTCTCAATATAATCGTAACTAAACAAGCTACACGTTTCGTAGTTAGTGTACCTGTAGAAAATTCATTTCAGCCCAACCCAACAGATATAAGTATAGAAATGTAAATCTGGGCTCTAGGTTGCAACTAAATACTTCCTTATATGTATACCCATACATATACTTCTGTATCAAAGCTACCCGATGACAATTTATACACACCATACACACATGCAAGCATGCATATATAGCCATATCAAAGCTAGCACTCCCCGACCGCACGCTCACGTCTTGCGGTCATGCCACTCATCAACTTACCTTCTTACCTTGGCATAGAGGCATTTGATCCATACATTACCACTCAAGTGAATGGCATCCATACAATAGCACGCCGTATGGATGACAAAATAAAAACCCCCCATGTACCTAAAAGTCCTTAACTGGGCATAAAGGAGATGACCACTAGCACACTTAAGATTTTTATAACACAAAACCTTTGTTTTTAAATACACATATGACAAGTTTAATGTTGAATCCTTGCTCTGATGCCAGCTGTCATAGAACCGTCCAATTTATAAGAGCACAAGTACAATAGCAATCACCGAAGCGATCAAACCGTCATACTTGAGCCCATATAAAGTCGGTAGTCCAATGAAATCACGAAGGATCTCAAACAACCAACATACAAACCAAGATCGTAGAGATTTAACATAACCAGTCACATGTTACATCACAGTTCACAAATATTTCTCATACATCAGAGTTCGAATAATTATTACAAACCAAGTTTGAAAGTAGCGGAAGCAAAGTAGTTAAACATCGACATCACACATAGTTTAATACAAAGCCAGTTCATAGTCATCTCCAACCAAAAGCACAAGGGTGAGATGATAAACAGAATGACCATTGCCCATGGTACTAGTCCTCATCCACTACAGGAGCAAAGCAGTTCTTGTAGTAGCCGTGATACATAACATTATCTGCAACAATGGGAATAAAACCCTAAGTACGAGAAGGTACTCGGCTAGACTTACCCATCCAACTAATATACTAAGACACCAAGGAGTATGCAAGGCTTTATAAGTAGAGCTGGTAGATATTATTTGCAGAAAAAGCATAAATTATCCAACATATCTTTATTTGTGATTCACCAGTTATTAATCCTATCTCATACTAAATTAGCAACTATCCTATGCTAAACATGTTGGTACCATTAAGTCATCACAATAATAACCATATCCAGTTGAGTTCTTGCATAATCTCATAACCACACTTCCATCAATTACTATGATGAAGTGTACTCCTGTCAAGTTCTCACTATCTGGGAGAGACAGCGATTCGAATTGATTCCTACCCAGCTGGGGAATTATTCCTAACACACACCCATACTTCCCCCGTTGGGGTCGCATCAGGTCACCTTTGGGACAACTCAAGTACAATCACGGGTAGGACTAGCGTCGCACCCTCAAAGATACAACCAATCCACCAAGGGGGCTCAGGACTCTAACCCGCCCTTGGGCTTATGCCATTGGCTCTCTACACATCCTTACTGCCTCTAAGGTGCGCACTTTAACTGCTCATGTCCCTGGCCTGAGTTGAGCTACTCGGCTTCACGGTCGGAATGACTTATCCGGCCAACTATGTGAGAGGCGTGCATTCAACATGACAAGATAAACCTCCAACGACCGGTCCTTAAACGACACAGCCAGAATCACTATGATACCACAACATAAGACTTCACCCGGTCTCCATTTATTCAACAATACCCGGTTATGTTCCACGATAGCACAATATAGCCAACCGTGATCAAGTTATCACCTATAGCTCGTAGGTGACAGGAAATCACCCGACTTCTACCGGTCTAAGCATAGCTAAGCATGATAAACATTCATAGACTTAATTAGGATTCATGGTAGATATTTCTGGTCAAGGAAAGGTAATATGTAGTAACTGTTTCCAAACAACTCCTGTCTTGTAATGCATCAATACGAATAACTTTAGGTGACATTAATAAAGTAGGGACACTTATAATGCTCTGGGGCTTACCTTTCACGAACATTGCTGGCTGATGATCCGGACACTCAGGAAGGTGATCGGCTTCAAGCTCTCCTTCGGCTTCAAGCTCTCCTTCTCTGGGAACCTCCTGGTGCTGCACTTCCTGATTCTCCTCCTGAGGATCGACGTCGAGTTCTACCAACGTGATCTCCTCGGTTGCACCTATTGCATGCATATGAATAGTGAGTCTCATAAATGCATAAGAGGGATCATAGATGATGTGATATGGGAAGGTACATGCTGTGATAATGATGTTAATTTACACCATGATAGCAATGCTAACTCCATACTAACTGAGTAGGTGCATATCTCTTCCCTATCTCCTTACAAATTTCACACAAGGCAATGTCTAAGCTACACATGGCAGTTACAACTTTCATCATAACTGAAGTTATACTTATCCAAATGCTATGATCTTAGACTTTCTGGAAATCTTATAAAATTTCCTACAACTCATATTTAATTACCAGAAACTAAATCACACTCTATCCTAACCAAAACAGGCAATCTATCCAGTGCTGTCTAGAAATTCTAGAGAATAAGCATTTCGGGAAACTAACTTTAAACAGCTGTCACTGCTAAACCCTTTGGTCTATTGCCCTGAATTTTTAACACAAAATATATGAAAAAGTTCCCTACAACTTTGTTATTAACCATTTCCACAATAAACATCATTTTGACTATGCAACACATCCAACAACAGAATCTGTCCAAAAACACTTCTAAATCGAATTATAGAGCAACAATATTTTTACTGCATATAAGCATTCCAAATTTGACATCACCAAGTATACCAACAGTTCAAGAATACCAAATACACTCAAGAAAACATAATGGTAAATCCCAAACTATTCATTTGAATGCCTTTATTAATTTAATTAGATAATTAGGAAAAATAACAAACATACCCCAAATGTAAACAATAAATTCTCAGAAAATTACAATGGCTTTCAAGTGCTGCCAATAGATAATTGTAAGAATTTCATACCATTTGACCATGTATAATATCGTTTACAAAAATGACAAGCTAGCAAGTCCTATTTTAGTGAAAATAGTTAACCCTATAGAAAAGTGTCAAACAATAGATTATATATTTTTCTAGCTTCATATTATTCCCATACTACTGTACAAAAATTTGCATATCAATATGTTAGATATTTTTATCCCAACAATTTTCCTCAGAAAATACCATTTATTAATAGATAAATAGAAAGACCCTATTTCAATCAAGTTTACAGCAAGTTTATTATTTTTCCTCGCTAGAGCATATCAACATAAGACCAACAAAATTTTAATCACAATTTTATGAGTTTTCTAGCTTAAGATATCTATTTTACAAGATTACTAACTTTCAAAAAGCACTTATTTAAATATATTTTAATCACTAAGAAAAATACTAGAAACTATACATTTCATATTTTTATAAAACACTACACTTCATGAGAATTACAACAAAATTTGGTTCACAAGAATTGGACATCTATAACTCCACTTATGATTTTTTAAAATTTGCATATAAATCTGAAATAAATGAACTAGCCTTCAGCCCTAAGCCGCTGACAGCCAAGACCCTCGAGTCAGCAGGGCCCACGCGTCAGTGGCACAAAAATAGGGGACCGGCGCTGACCGATCGGATTTCGCTGACGGCGAGCTCTCCGGCAACGGCACCGGCACCACGAGCTTTCCCATGACATCCCGCACACAGTGAACTAACTAATTGGATCGATTGCGACCACTAACGGTGATGGCGGCACTCATGGCGGCACGGCGAAGCGGGTCGATGACGAGGCGCCGGAGCTGGCCAAGACGGCTCGATCTAGGGTTACGACGAGCTTCTACATACCACGTCGATTCTAGCGCACACCCTATCACGGCAAATGACGGTCGGAGGTGTTTCGGCTACGGCGACGTGGCACGGCGGCGAAACGCCGGCGAGGCCATGCACTGCACGAAAGCCTTACCGTGCGCGGCTAGCAATGAAAGCGGGTGCGGTGAGACGGTGGGAGCACGATGAAGCTGTGGCGCGGCGAAGGAGTGACGTGGTGTGAGCTGAGTGGTCGGTAAGCGACGGCGGTGCTGCGCTGAGCTGCTGCAGCGGAGGCAAGAGCGAAGGATTCCAAGGGAGGAAATGAGAGCGTCGGGAGTGAGCGGGCGAGTGCTGGGCAGGTGAAGGCACGTCATGGCCTGACATTGCCTAACTGGTTGGGCTGTTGGTGTCGAGCGGCCTCCATGCGGCGGCCGAGCCCTGGCGCCGGTCGGCCACTGATGGCCAGCCGAACAGGCCATCAGAGCTCGCGATCCTTCCTGATAGCGCGTTTTGACATTGATCAAACTCCTAATCCACAGCACAAAAGTGAAATCTTCCTTAACCAAAGTCGTAGCCCTATATACCATCTCCAATTTCTCTTAAAAGACCAATGTCTAATTCTCAACGAATAAGGAGTAAAATCATCACAAAGTCGGGCCAATCAAATTGAAAATCAAAAATGACTTAGAAAATTTCTAAGTGTTGAAAACTTGTGTTTTACTAATTTTTGTGAGCTCAATTTGACCAAGCTATGCACTGAATTAGCTCATGACCCAAAATAAAAGTTGTTGCTCTACTCAAATACTACAACTTTGCTTAAGGGTGCTTTGCCATGCAAAGAATCTATGACATAGTTCAAACTAGGTCAAACATACCACTTTAAATTGATGACTTACACAATAACTAGGACTTAGAGACCAAACTAGCCTTAGTCATGAATACCAAAGTTGTTCCTTATGCTATTCTAAACATGTTTAAGGTACTCCTAAGGTTACACACACATTTCATACATTGGTTACATGCAAACCCTAACATACACTACAAAAAATTAGCCTTTTATAACAAACTGAAAGTGTCATGGAAAGTACAGAATTTGTCATAAAATGATTGGTATGACGAAAAACCACCGTCATGAAGGTCATCATATAACAACCGTCACAAAATGTACCTTGTGACAAAAATATGGAAAATCATCACAAAATGTGATGACCTTTTGTGACGGTTTTGTTGTGTCGTCATGTATTGTTGTCATTTAATGACGACTCTGACTGTCACATATTGGTTGGTCAACTCGTCACCTAATATGCCAACTGTCATAAATTATCTTGGGAACCCTGATTTAGACAAGCTTTTGTGACGAATGTGGGTCATCATAAAATTACCTTCATTCGATGACGAATGTGGCATTGCCATATGTATTAATTCAATGACGAATGTTACACAGATGTTTCTAGCATTCTCATCATAGCTCATACATATCAGCCAAGCCATCATCCACATACATTCCAAACCATAAGACAAGACACAATTGCTTGCAGGTTCAAACATCACACTAGTACCAGGTTTCATCACACAAGGTCAAACATACAAACAGATGCAAATAAGATGCACATAGTTTTCGACAACATAGTGCACAAAGTCGTTCCAACAAACACAGAGAAAGTTTGGTGTTCTCACAATGTAGCAAAAGATTAGGCAAAGGCATCATCAACTGAAACATCATGCAGACCTACCTCAATCTTTCTAAAGTTTCAGCACAGCTCGCTTCCTAGCAGCTTTCTCTCTTTCTGCTTGGAGTGTTGCCTCAAACTGAGCTTCTACTTTAGTGCTTCTTCTGGTTCTCTTTCCTTCTCTTCAAGCATATGTTCCTACATAGCATGAATCCACTTAACAAGGTCATACAAGTGTTCACCAGGCATTTACTTGAGTAAAGTACATGTATCCAATAATTATGTAACTTACATATATCTCATTTACAAGAGGAGTACGACCATTTTGTGGACTATTCATACATTCCCCATTTTGTAGTCATATATTTACTGAATCTGGATTTTTTTACAACTGGACTCTCAAATATGATATACAACTAGAGAAATGTCACCTTTATTTTACAGAAAGCAACACCAATTTGTCCACTAATAAGCCCCAATGACCGGATGTTAAGCAAAAAACATGCAATCTGTATGCATATCTTCCCCTCATTATAACTACTGTATGCTGGTAATGCCAATGCTTGCATTCCCACAACCAAAAGAGCAACTTGAGTAAAAATAACATTGCAGATAGGTAGCATTCTACTTTAGTCATTCTTACATTTTGTTTTCTCTATATAAATTTGGATAATTGGGTTGCAGTTCAGAGTACTAGCCATATTTCTACTAACTAAATTGCTTGATTAAATCACCAGCAAGGCAGTGCTAGTAACGATTAAAGTACTAGCCACATTTCTACTAAATAATCAAGCAGCAAGTCCAGGTTCAGTTTGAGAATAGTTAATAGCAGCCAAATTTAAAATGGCTAAGTATTATAGAGCAACAAACCCAATCATCTATTACTTATCAAGTACAGGTTTAGTTCGAGAATAGTTAATAGCAGCCAATGCACATAACCAGTTAACTTTGATAACTCGGAGTTTAGAGAAATAAACAAGTCCAGGTTCAATGCAGTAAGTAAGGACAGGTTTCATAAAAAAGCTTGTACTGTAACCATAAAGCTGGAACAGGGAAGGGGATATGATTCATAGTCTACCTTCTTTTCTTCATAGGCTTGATTTTAATGATGCCCCCAAAGAGACTTTTCTGACAACTTATTAGTCATCCTGCTCAATGATCAAAGAGATATGACAAGCATGAGAACTTACTGTAAGTACTAAACTGACAAGAAAGTTTACTGCATGAGAACATCTACAGTATGATATAGAAACTGGGGAGAACTAATTGCCATTCCTTAAATTATAATATGGTTCAGTGTACAATTATGTGGAGGTATGATGTAACTACAAACAAGAATTGCAGTGATAAATGTGCAAACTCTGATGACAAAACATATGAGGAGCCATGTACAAGACTCCAGCACCAACGAAAACAATTGCAGCAACACCTAATCTATATATGGCAGAAACACTTATTTAACAATCACATCTACATAAGCAGCACCCACACATGCTAAGTCATGTGAATACCAATTACCAATACATCCTGTGACTAGAAAATTGAAGGCTACATACAATGGAATTAGGTCAGACAAGTTACACATTGTTCTCCCTCATACTAACTCCAACAATTATAGCAACAGATTTTTTTCTAATATATGAAAATCGATTGGATTTGTACAACTAGCTATGAGTACTTCATCTAATTTAAAAATCTGTTGCTATCTGCGCTGCCCTCCAACAAACTTCATCTATAATAAGCAAACAGCTAGCATGTCTTGGGCACAGCAAAATCTTCGCTTGTGAGACAAAAAAAGGGGCACCAATAGTATAGTGCAGATCTTTGAACCGAAGTATCATCCACTGACCGTATAATGTCTTGGGCACAGCAAAATCCGATAGTAACTCGCTGCTGCATAAGCACTGCTCGCACGCAGTGCAGACAAGGACAACAGCACAAAAGCAAAGGGTAGGACAATCCAATCGCGTCGGTCGAATCTAAGAAGAGCGGCAGCGCCAAGATCTGAGGAGGTAGCGAGGGGGGCCAGAGGCGCACCTTCTGGTAGGTCGAGGAGTGGGCGCGCATCGTAGTTGCAGTCGCAGGTGGGGCACGTGGCCGTCGCTGTGAGCGCCTCCACGATGTACCAGTAGAGCTACGGGCCGACGATGTACGCAGCGAGGCCGAGGCCGAGCAGCGCCACCAACGCAGTCACCAGCGTTGGGCTCAGGCCCCACACCGACGACGCCCCACCTCCCGCCATTGAGCAACCGCTCGAGGGGGCAGTGGAGTTTGGACTTTGGAGTTGGACCGGTAGAGAGGCAGGTCGCCGGTGTAACACCTCTGGTGTTTTGACCTAGAACTAAACCTTGACATGTCATCATGTGCATTGCAAAGCATTCATAAACTAGAAAATTTCGAATGCATTCACTAAATAAGCTTTATTTCATAAGTTGTTATTTTATGTGATGTAATGTGATTCAAGACTCTGAATGAAAATCAGGACCACAAGGGTCAAAATTCATGTGATCATGTGAGACCATGTGTCATTTGACTCAAATAACCCTAATGGGCCATGTAATTGGTCAAAAACCATAATTAAGTAAAAAGGTAAACAAATCAAATTGAATTCAAATTCAAATTATAAAAGTCCTTTTTGCCCCTTTTGTCTATTTCAAAATCCATTTGGAATTTTGGGGTGTGACAAAAAGCAAAGTTGAAGCTTATTTTATAAGGATCAACTTTGGTATTCAAAGTTTTTAAAGTTTACATATAAAATTTGGAGTAATTTTGAAATGATTCAAATGCTCAAATGCACCCCAAATTCAAATTTAAAAATGGAGGCAGAATTTGAAAATGTTCACTTAAGCAAAGTTGTAGATTTTGAAAAGTTGAGCAACTTTCATTTTTGGAGATTTTCAACTTCTTTAGAAAATTGGTGAGTAATTTGCAAAAAGAACTCAGTGGCAATTCTGTAAATAATTCAAAAATCAAAACAAAGCCGAGCGCCACCTCCTGCTTGCTGCCGGCGCCACGCAGCCGCATGCCGCCGCTCATTTTTCACCTCTTCTTCACGCGGTGACACGCTGCCGTCTCCGTGGCAACCTCATCGAGAGCTGTCGAATCCAGGCGCGTCCTCCCCTTCTATAAATAGGAGCATCCGTCGCCGTCGTTCTTCTTTTCCCGTCGACTGCTCACCGCCGGTGCCCTTGCTGCGCTCGCGAAATTCGTCCTCACCATAGTACCTCGTGCCAATTGTGTTTGCCAGCAGCTCCGCCTCGCCCTGCCGCTCCTTCCAGGCCTGCTCGCCTCTCCTCTAGCAGTCCAGCGCCAACCCACGACGTCTTCTTCTTCGGAGCCAGCCGAAGCACCGCCACCACCGACCTCACCGTGGCCACGCCGTTCCAGCCCGTCTCTGCCTTCACCAAGCACACCATCGTGTTCGCGGTGAGCTCCTGAGCGTGATGCTCACTCCGCTTTAGCCTCTACCACGTTGTAGTCGGCGTAGTGTCGTGTGCCGCCGTGTCCGTGCCACCATGGCCGCCATGGCCAGCGTGGAGCTTCCTCCGGTGCGCCTGCTGCTGTTCTAAGGGTCGGGGTAGATTCGCGGGGTAGTGTAGATCATGCTGGTGCAGTCCACCTCGCCGAAACCTCACCATCGGCGCGTTTTGGTCGACCGGAGTCGACAACGCCGCCATGTGCTTTGTTCTGTGTCGCTGACAGCGGGACCTGGCTGTCAGTGAGAGGAGAGAATAGTGAGATTTAGTATTTTCTGGATTTTGAATAGTGCAGCAACTTTGGAAATTTGTAGGAAAATAATTACAGCTCCAAAAATTCTAAAAATTTGTTGGTAGCTTTTATACATGTTCTATTATGGTTTAAAAATATAAAACTTAAAATTTGAATAAATTTTTAATGTTCAAAAATTCAGTCAATTAATTGATAAATGCAATTTCCATAATTTTTGTAGGCCACTGTATAACTCCAAAAATTATGAAATTTATTTTTGGTACACTAATTTGTCATGAGGAAGCTTGCATAAAATTTTGAGCTTAATTGAACAAAGTTGATTTTATACCTAATTTAGGCTTAATTATTTAATTAATTATTCACTTAGTTAATGCTTAATCATTTAGGGTTTGTTTGACTTTGGAATTGAATGTTGACCTTGGGTCAGTAACTTATGATGATCCTTGGTACCTTAATTAGTTATTTGAACTCATACCTAACTTATAATTAGTAAATCTTAATGACATTTCATGTGATAACAAAGGTCATTAGTAAGTTAACTTGTCGAAACCCTAGATGTTAGTGTCAATTGGTTTTGATTTACAACTGTATTATGAAGGAAAGTTGTATTCAAGGTGTTATTACATTTCATGCACCATGAAAGCATCATGTTTACATTATCATCATGTTGAAGCATATGTTATTATTTCGTGTAGAATCTGAGAGTGAACCGATTCTAGTTGAACAAGTTGTGGAAGAATCCCCGGTCGTCTCGGGATTTGATATTTGTGGTACTGATCCGGAACCCGAGATCGTCAACGAAGGCAAGCCCCGGTTTATGCATTAAACCATTACCTTGTTTACTTTGAAAAGTTTATCACCTATGTTACTTATTGCATTAAGTTGATTAATTCAAATGTTACCTACTTGATGCATTGTCTACCTTGTTAATTGTTTACCATCCTTGAAGATGATTTCATTTACAAAGGCGTAGAATGCTTAGTATGCTTTATGGTAGGCTTTCAAAGTAAAAGTTTTGATACAATCAAAGATGGCATACTGGCCAAAGAAAGAAAGAAGATAGAATGAACTAGAGACTAGTCGGGTGACTTACCTTGAATGTTGGGTAATGTTGCCGACTATGTCGCTTAAAGGCCACTCATTGTGGATCTTCTAAGCGAGACACTTTGTAGTACTGGTCACATACTCCGGTAAGCCTACTTCGGCTAATCTGATACTAAGACGAATGCCCACGCACTGGGAGTGGAGAGATGGCGGGAGTAGCGTGTACCCTCATGGCTGGAATGTGGCCGGATTTGAGGTGTGCTGTGCTCTCGGGTGGCATGGAGACGGCTTAGTATGGGAGAATCCGGTAGCGAGGTTGATATATGCAAGATTAAATTCTACATATGTCGTGTGATAAGGAATCCCCAGCTAGGACTTGAATCAATTCGAATTGTCGGTGCTCCGTGGATATGGAGACTCGATTCATTACAGAAGCAATGCAGGACTGGTGAATTACTAAAACATGAGAAAAAGGAATGGAATGAGAAGGATTGGAATATGGGATATGAACACTTAGTTTGGGATAATGAACTAAAGTACTTAGGGGTAAAACTTGAAAATAGGATCAAGAATAGAAAGCTTTTGGCAAAGAACTTTTGAATCTTGCTACATCCTTACCTTGACCCAATACCTGCATCCCTAAGACCTTCACCCCTTTTTCGTCGGGTCAGTCTTGTTGAGTACTTTTGTACTCAGGGTTTGTTAACCCTTGTTGCAGGTGATTCGTATGCGCAGGCTTGTTTTGGTCCCTGCTGCATGACAGTGTTTGAAGTCGATGACGATGAGGAATGATGAATGGCCTTTAGACAAGGCACTAGTTTGTGTGAAATAAATAATGTTAATGTAATATTATCCCGCTATTATGGTTGTATGACACTTATAGTTTTGTAAGTTTGAAACAACTGATTTGTAATATTAAAACTTAAGTCTTCCGCTTTAAAATCTCTGGTATGTATATTGAAAACTGTTGTAATCTGCAATGTCTGTGATTGGGATCCTGTTTGGAAAAGATTCGTGGATGATTCGGGTTTCCCGAGGACACCCGACAGACCTGTTGAGTTGTTGGGAACTCGTGTACGCTATTAGAGGTCTATTGAGACATCGATAGATGCATGTGGGCCCAATTTCTTAGGAGGTTCTGCCACAGCCGACGCGGCGCGGCGTAGTGCTGGGGGTTAAAGGAGTCGGGGGAGAGGGAGTGTATCAGTGGAGGCGGAACAGACCCGGGGAGGAGCAGGAGGCGTCGATCCGGAGCTCGGCGATCTAGGGTTTCGGCCAGGTTTCATCTCCACCATCAATCTGGTCCATCCAACGGTGGAGATGGAGATGAGGTTGCTGGGCCTTGGGCCTTGCGTTGAGCAAAGATAGTTTAGCTCATTATTTACTATTTTTTATTATTTATTATTTTCTATTTCTTATTGATTAAGGCAATTTTGGAGCAGCAAATGATTTTAAATAGGAAAGTTATCAACAACAAAGTTTTAGGACTCATCGATATCTATAACTTTTGTTTTGGTCATTTTTCCATGCGACTTTGTATGAACAGTTCGAAATTTGAATTTCAAAATATTTGAACTTCAAACACAAGTTTAGGATAGTAACTGATTTCAAATGAAAAGGTCATAAACAACAAAGTTGTATAACTCATCGAGATCTACAACTTTTATTTTGGTCATTTCTTTATCCGACAAAGTGATAGTAACATTGTTCACAATTTTTATCTCTCATATGGTTTCATTAAACTATAAAAGAGATAAGTAAATTTTATGAACAATGTTACTATCACATTGTCGGATGAAGAAATGACCAAAATAAAAGTTATAGATTTTGATGAGTCTAACAACTTTTATGTTCATGACTTTTTGATCTGAAATCATTTTCTGTTTCAAAATGTTGTTTGAAGTTGCTATTTTTGAAAATTCAAATTTTAAATTGATAAAACAAAGTCACATGAAAAGATGACAAAAATAATAGTTGTCAGAGCACAATAAATTGATAGAAAATAATTTTAGAAAATTTTAGGAAAAAAAATCACTGAATTTAAAGTTAGTATGAGGGAGAAAAACTTGTTATAAGTTTTAGAGATAGATTAAAAAGAAAAACTGCGTTCATTCATATGATTTGTGAGAACTTCAGTATATAAGATCTTCAAACATAATTTTAGGAGAGTAAATGATTTTAAATGAAAAAGTTATAAATAACAAAGTTGTAGAGCTCATTGAGACCTACAATTTTGGTCTTGGTCATTTCTTCATCCGAATTCGTTTAGGTAATTTTAAATTTGAGTTTCAAAATTTGATAAATTCGAATAGAATTTTGACATAGTAAAATGGTTTCAAATGAAAAAGTGAGCAACAACAAAGTTGTACAACTCATCAAGATCTGTAACTTTGGTCTTGGTCATTTCTTCATCTAAATTTCTTTGAACAATTTAAAGCTCTTGAATTTGAACTCAAAATGGATTTAAAAATTAAAAAAAAAGAAAGAAAAAAATGTCTCTCTGGTCTTACTCTTTCAGGCCTGGCCTGTCTCCCTCCACCCGCGCCCCCTCTTCCTTTTCACCTAGGCCTAGGCCCAGTTCCGAGCCCAACGTCACCCGCGCATTATCCCTCTCCCGCGTTGGGTTGGCCAAGAGCCAAGACCAAGTTCCAGCTCCTACTGGGGTATATTGATGTTGAGGCCGTCATATTTGACAAAACATTTAGTGATGGTCTACTACCGTCACATAATAACTCTATATATCGTCATAAATTCGCTAATGTCTGCCGGCTACCTAAGAATTACATTTTATGACGATCCTTGGTACCTTTACGTGACAAAAGAAAAATAATCGTCATATATAGTTCTGACAGTCCTGATTTTATGACGCTACAGACCTTTGCGTCATATTATGATATATTATATGACAATAATTTCTCCCGTCATGAGGATTATTGTCATAGAAGGAAGGGTTTTTTGTAGTGATAAGTAAGGCAATTAAGTAATAACACATGCAATATAAGCCAACAAAGAGGGATAGTAATTGAGATGCTCATGCTCATGCATGCTCAAGGATGTTTATGCTCATGCAATGTCAAGGTTAAATGCATGCTTAACACCTAGGGTGTTACATGTCACCCACATACACCACATGGATTCATCATGGGGAAGAGGGAGGTGGTACTAACATTATAAAGCCATTAGATGTGCATGGATCTCATCATGATGGTTGGATTGCGGAGGAGGAGCAGGAGGACCGCGATGATAAAATATTACCAGATTTTGATGATTTAGTTCAAAACCTATTGATATCTGAAGAGCGGGCTAGAAGAGTCCCAAAGTTTGAAAGAGTGTTTGATGAGTTGAAGTAATCAGTTTCTTTTAGATCTATCTTCTCAAGATTCTCCTTCCTTATCAGGTTGCTCTATATCAAGTCCCACTATTGAGTTAGCAACAACTATTTTGATGCACTATTGGTGTCGCTGTCAGATGCATTCCCTAGTAGCAATGTACCAAAATCATGTGAGGAGGGCCACAAATATATTGGAGAATTGGGACAAGGTTACGAAAGTATCCATGTGTGCAAGAACAACTGTGTTGTTTTGGGGTGATCATGAGGAATTGTAAGCGTGCCCAAAATGCAAAGAGTCTAGATGGGAGGATGATGAGGACATGACCTCCATACATGTGACCATACTTGGAGAACCATATGGAGACCAAGGAGATCAGCGAGGGTGTCCTAAGCGAGAAGGAGGCCCAAAGCTCATCCGGTTCTAGTCACCAAGGTGGAGGCCCAAATCAAGTTCGACTCCATCTCGGATTCCAGGACCAGTCTGCCTTAAACTGGTCACCTAGGACGTATCCGGACTCCGTTTTCGACGATCCACATATGGATGGAAAGATAATTTGATAAGGAAGCCAACCCAAGTGGTCTCACGTCAAAAGCTCTTCAGAATCAACAGGAATCGTCGAAACAATTCAGCATCCAGAATCTGCCAGGGTGCTGCGACACCGTATTTTGGTCTGTTGGACCATGTATCGTGTTTGGGCCCATTAGGGGGCGCCTCTAGGGGGTGACGCCCAGGACTCTATAATTAGCAGCCGTCGCTCTCCTTAGGGTTTGGGTTTTGTTTAGTTCTTGATTTCCTCGTGAAACAGACGTCGTTTTGCTGCAACTGTCGCCGCCAAGGCCGCTTGCTGTGAACCAGGGCCCCAGTTCTTGATCTTGTTCGCATGTGGCAATTAGTCCTTTCGAATAAAGACTTGAACTCCTTCTTGTTTTCATAAGCCTCATATTTACTTGCAATTTCAGATTGTGTTCATCTCATTCTTGCTTGTGTTCTCGATTCGTTTGTAGGAAAGCCTTCTCAGCGAGGTCAATCGTGTTCGCGTGGTTGATAACCAACGGAGCAGTGGTGTAACAGTTGCGGGGGTCCGAATCAGTCTTGGTTCGAAGCCTAGATCATGAATGTTGAGTCTGCATCAATCGACTCTATCATACCTTTCGAAAGATCGGGCCTAGTCTACATCAAGTGGTATCAGAGCCCTTGTTGCCCGTTAGGTATAACTTTGTTTCCCCTTTAGATTATTACTGTTTTTGCACTACCTATAGTCCACAAAAAGCTAAAAAAATATACCGCCACATATTCTCTGTCCTATAACCTCGTTGTGCCGTGCAATTTTGTTTCTGTTTCGTGTTGTTGAGTTTGTGTCCTAGGTCAAGTTCTGGTTGCTGGTTTTAGATCGTTTTGAGTCCAGTTTGTGTCTTTTCCATTGTTTTTCATCATAATCTGTAAACACCTTCAAGTCTTGCTGTGATTCCTTTGTTTCCATCAAACCCTGGTCCACACCATCTAATTTGTTACACTTGTCTTCACTGTTTCCATCAAATCCTTGCTGCTATGACCAATTTTGCGCGCATTGTTCCCGTTTTGTCCTCTAAATCGGAGTCAATTCGTAAAACTGGTCTAGTTTTTGCATCCGAACTCGGATTTCGACGTTCCATATATCAAAATCAATCAGAAAAAAATTTCAGATCTGTCCATCCCCCGCGTTGTTGGGGTCAGAGATTTTTATTTTGGTCAAAAAGTGATCACAAGATCCTCTTTTCGTGGTCACAAGGGTTTTGTCGATTTTGAGCACTTCTTCTGAAATTTCCACAGGCCACGCCTTTCACTTGTTTAAGCTCATATTTTTTGTGGTTACTTATTTTGTGCTCCTAAGTAAAGGAAAAATATAAAAAAAATAAAAAGAAAAAGTCAAAATTTCTCAAAAAAACAACGACAGCCCAAAAAAATAGAAAAAAGAGGGACAAAAGAGGAACAATATCTAGAGGAGCACATAGAGAGCGCCATTTGAGCTGTGTTTGCGTGTGCTGATTTCTACCTTGTTCCTAATCATATTCTTGCTGTTCATATCACTTGATACATCTGGTACTTGGAACGTGAGTAGGCCAGCAACTAAGACAAGTACTTGGGATATTTATTCAGATTTGCTATTCAGTTGCGAATATTGTTTTTCCTTGCTACTATATTGTGCCTGTCCAAGCTCCACTTTCTTCTAACCAAGTACAGGTTTGCCTTGCAACTGTTGCACTCGAGCTACAACGGTGTCACAGTCACCAACCGATTGCACCGCCTGTTGCTTTGGTAAGAACACTCGTAAGACCGTGGTAAGACGCTTGAGAGTTGAGTGCCTTGTTTTCCCTTGTCCACAACCTAAGTAGTTGATAGGGATAATACTTTTGTGTCGTCTTTTGCTGTCTTCTAACAATGACAGGATGTTCGTATCCACCGACCTATGATGGTAAAGGTGCTGATGAGTACATAGAGTGGGAAATTGCCATCGACAACATATTTGCTACTCACTTTATGTGTCCAAGGAGGAAGGTAAAACATGCAGCTAGTGTTTTGCGACATTCTGCTATATCTTGGTGGGAGTCTTTAGATCCTTCTGATAAACCTCAAACTTGGAATGATATGAAACTTCTTATGCGAGAAACCTTTGTTAATCCACCTCCTGTTTTGAATTCAAATGATGAGGTGCATCAAATAGATCAATCTCTTGTTATTCCTCCTGTTTTGCCTAACCTTTTGCAGGACAATGCACAAAAGAGCGAGGATGACGTGACAGAAAATGAGATGCTCACAGCCTCATGTGAAAATTCAGAACCATCAACTATTACTCTTGCTGAACATGAGAGCAAAGGTAATGCCCACAATGCTAAACTCATGGAAGATGAGAGTTCTCTTGATGTGCGGAATTTTTCCATCAATCATGCTATGATAGAGCAAATTTTAGAGGAGCCTTCGCTTGATTTACCTTTGTCACAAGATGATTTGCTTGATGTTTCTTATGACAAAGATGACTTGCATGATGATATTTATATTATACCCATGCAATCATTAAAAAATGATCATGCTATATGTGTGCTGAAATCGAGCACTTGTGCTGAAAATAGAGTTGTTATTCATAATGCTAGTGAAGTTGATGAGCTGAAATTGTTGTCTTCTTTAAATACTTTAGGTTACATTGAATTTGATGTTCCGTGTAATCTTAGCTTTTTTGAGGAGAAACTTTATGCATATGCTGATTTACCATGGTTCTCTAGACATACATATCATGTTTTTGGTAAATATAACAACCAAGGGCAATATTTGATACAACAAGTTTACATTTGTATAAATTTGAATTCTCCTTTTGTTGTGCAAAGTAATAATCAACTAGAGGACAGTAAAATCAACACTTTCGTTATGCCATATTCCTCTAGTTTTGCTTTTCAAACACAAGTGGAATCTAAAGAAAGGGAGCATATATTTCTTGTTAGTACTAATCTTTTGCAGGATAGTATTGGCAAAGATCGTGTGTATTTCAATCGAGCAGACTACATGTCTGCAGGACAAGACATGCTACAAACCTGTACATGTGGTCATATTCTTTCTCACAACATTGTCCATTCCCATTATTTTGGAAACCTCGTTTGTCCTCATGTTGTGCAGGATCGACTTCAAACAAAATCGATGCCAAGGACGGCTTTTCGTTAAGAAAGGGAGGATGATGAGGACATGACCTCCATACATATGACCATATTTGAAGAACCATATGGAGACCAAGGAGATCAGCGAGGGTGTCCTAAGCGAGAAGGAGGATGATGAGGACATGACCTCCTTAAATGTGACCATACTTGGAGAACCATATGGAGACCAAGGAGATCAGCGAGGGTGTCCTAAGCGAGAAGGAGGCCCGAAGCTCATCCGGTTCGAGTCACCAAGGTGGAGGTTCAAATCAAGTTCGAGTCCATCTCGGCCTCCAGGACCAGTCTGCCTTAAACTGGTCACCCAGGACGCATCCGGACTCCGTTTTTGACGATCCACATATGGATGGAAAGCTAATTTGATAAGGAAGCCAACCCAAGTGGTCTCACATCAAAAGCTCTTCGGAATCAATGGGAATCGTCGAAACAAGTCAGCATCCAGAATCTGCCAGGGTGTTGCGACACCGTATTTTGGTCTGTTGGACCATGTATCGTGTTTGGGCCCATTAGGGGGCGCCTCTAGGGGGTGACGCCCAGGACTCTATAATTAGTAGCCGTCGCTCTCCTTAGGGTTTGGGTTTTGTTTAGTTCTTGATTTCCTCATGAAACAGACGTTGTTTTGCTGCAGCTGTCGCCACCAAGGCCGCTTGCTGTGAACTAGGGCCCCAGTTCTTGATCTTGTTCGCCTGTGGCGATTAGTCCTTTCGAATAAAGACTTGATCTCCTTCTTGTTTTCATAAGCCTCATATTTACTTGCAATTTCAGATTGCGTTCATCCCGTTCTTGCTTGTGTTCTTGATTCGCTTGCAGGAAAGCCTTCTCGGCGAGGTCAATCGCGTTCGTGTGGTTGATAACCAATGGAGCAGTGGTGTAACGGTTGCGGGGGTCCGAATCAGTCTTGGTTCGAAGCCTAGATCGTGAACGTCGAGTCTCCATCAATCGATGCTATCATACCTTTCGGAAGATCAGGCCTAGTCTACATCAGAGGATGCAGATGGTAGCAGACATGTTCCTCATAAGGTTTTGAGGCATTTTCCTCTAATACCGAGGTTGTAGAGGATCTTTGCTGCTCAAGGAACAGCAGCGGACGCCGAATGGCATGAGACTAAGCGAGAGAAGAATACTGGTAAAATGAGCCATCCAGCAGACGGGGAGGCATGGCAGGACTTTGATAGAAAGCACAAAACTTTTGCAGATGATCCAAGGAACTTGAGGCTTGTCGTCACCACAGATGGTTTCAATCCATTTGGCAACTTTAGCTCGACATATAGTAAGTGGCATGTTCTTGTAATGCCTCTGAACCTGCCACCATGGGAATATGTGAACCCATTGAATTGCTATATGTCTCTACTAATCCTGGACCCAACCTCTCCAGGAAAGGATTTTGATGTATTCTTGGAGCCCCTTATAGAAGAACTGAAAGAACTATGGAAGGGTGTCAACACTTTTCATGCACTACATCATGAAAATAAGAAAGGCTTCACTCTGCGCGCTGCCGTGCTTTGGTGCATACACGATTTTCTAGCATTAAGCACCTTGTCAGGCTGAACTACAAAAGGTTATTATGCATGTATTTATTGCGACAAAAGTCCATTAGCAAGGAGCGTAAGAAAGAAGCTAGGCTACCTTGGACACCGTCGTTGCCTTCCTAGGGATCACCCTTGGAGGAGCAGCTTGGATTTTGATGGAAAAACTAAGGACCGAGATGCGCTAGAAAAGTTCACCTTATAGGAGGTCCTTGAGGAACTCGAGAAGGTGAAAGATGTCTACCCAAGTAAGCACGGCGGAAAAAGGAAACGATAGAATGGAGAAAAGCCAGTGATTTATAATAAAAAATCTGCTTGGTGGGGGCTGCTGTATTGGAAGGACTGTTGCTGCCACACAATCTTGATGTCATGCACATTGCGAATAACATATGTGAAAACATTCTTTGGACATTGCTGAAAGTGGAGGGCAAGACAAAGGACACAACGAACGCTAGGCTAGATTTGCATGATATGAAGATAAGGCATCAATATCACGGCGTGCAGTAACGCACCTCGCTTAAATTCTCGGAAACTCACTATGTCATGACAGAAAAACACATAGCAGAATTTTTCAAGTTCCTTAAAGGTGTCAAGTTTCCAGATAATTATGCAGCCAACCTAGCAAAATCCATAAGTGCAGATGGTACCAAGGTAGTTGGCAAGCTAAAAACACATACTTGCCATGTCCTTCTCCAGAGGATCATACCTATAGGCTTAAGAGGTTTTGTTCCCAAAGATGTATACGAAGCTATTTCAGAACTTGGGAACTTCTTTAGACAACTGTGCAGTAGAACTATGAGGAAAGAAGTCATGGAAAAGCTAAAACAGGACATCCCACTCATCTTATGCAAGCTTGAGAAGATTTTTCCACCGGCCTTTTTCGATGTTATGGTGCACTTGGCTGTCCATCTACCTGACGAGGCACTTCTTAGAGGGCTCATACAGTATAGATGGATGTACCCAATAGAATGGCGACTGGGCACGTTGAAGAATTTATTAAGGAACAGGGCCAGGCCTGAAGGATCAATTGCGGAGGCTTACTTAGAAAGTGAGATGTTGGCATTTTTGGAGAGGTTTATGGACGATGTTGAAACAAGATATAACCGAGATGACAATATGTCACATGATGGGCCAGCACCTGATGAGACCTCTATTTTCATGCATGGTGTCAAGCCCATTGGCCAGATTACGGTAAAGGACATCAAGGATAAAGCCAAAATCAATAAGCTAGCTTGGTATGTGCTTAATAACTACGACGAGGTTGGACCATATGTGCAGTAAGTATGATTTTTATATGCTGATGTGTTGTTTCCTATATTACGTATGAAATATTACCAATAATAATGCTTATATGTGCTACAAAATATACAGACAAATTTTTGAGGCACAAGGGGGGGGGATTCCTATCTTATATCGTTCCATTAGCTATAAGTGACTCTGTGTGTGTTTTGACCTGTGGAATCACCTTGGCTGATGATGCTTGTGCTCCCCCCTCCCAAGCATGGGTAGCCTGGCTTATGAATCCCCAAGTTATTTTAGGCCTTTTATCATGAGCACTTTTGCCCTAATAAGTGGGGATGGACTTACAGATGGCACTGAAAAACTAAGACGAAAAACATGGATACAGAGTATGAATAGCACTAACCATGCTTAGACAGCTGATACAATAATCCTTTATCAAGGTTAGGTTGCATGTCTTCCTCAAACTTTGGCTACTTTGCTTTTCTCTTTTCTTGTTATCTTGGAGTATCTGCGTGGGGTCGACTGTCAATGGTGCTTAATTCTATGATATTGAGGACCAGAAATGTTTGGTACTACCACATATCTGATGGGTTGGGTTGACTACACTTTTTCTTGTGCAATGAGACAAGCAGCAGCGGCATTTGAAGACTGATTTGAAGAGTGATGCCAACGAATGCTTGAAAGCTGTGTACAAGGACCAAAAGCCACCATAACACCATGCTGGAAGAAATTTTGAAATAGTTCTAGAGTTGGACATGGTTAATTTAAACAATTTTGTACACATTTAGTTATTAATTGAAAGTTTCCCATTACCTTGCTACCAGATAACTGAACTTTAGATGCTTTATTGCACTCTTAGTTCAGAGAATGGCAGGGCCATTTCTTCTCCTTGTGATGGGCACATTGATTTGCTCGTTGTCATATGAGAAAAAAACTTGTGAGCATGATGCTTTAGCAAAATAACAACTAGAGCTGAATGGACATAGTGTCGACCAGTGCATCACCTCAACTGGCCATTGCTCTCTGAGGTCGACAGTCTCTGCACCGCTTAGTTTCCCGTGTAGCATGTAGACCGGCTCCTTTATGGAAGACAACTGATGTCAGCAAGGGTGAAATGACAATGATGATGGTGGAATGATAGTCTCATCATGTTCAAAGATTCATTTTTAGTAACAGTATAACACATGTTTAAATTAAAATTTCTATGATTTTATATTGCTCTCGGTGACTATTAATTTCACGAACTTTACTTTTTGATTAAATGTTACTTTAATGTCAGTATTTAATTTCACAGTATTATTATCTTATCGTGCGATCCATATCTTTTTTAACAAAAATTTAGTTATCCTGTAGCAACGCATGGGCACGCTACCTAGTATACCTTATATTCAGCGGAAGGCGTAGCGCCTGGGCGTCTGGATAGGATGTCGCATCTGGATGCAAACCCCACGCCGTGCATCTCGCATCCTGCCCAGCACCAACACCCACGTCCATCGCACGACCTGCGCCCACATGGGGAAACCCACTTGTACGAGTGAAAACGGTACGGATATTTTCCGACCGTATTCGAGACCGAATTCGTTTAGAGGAGTTCAGATCTGTCCATATCCGAGTCCGGATATTCAACATCCGATATTGTATCCATATCTGAATACTAAAATCGCATATTTATGATGTCGATACCCAATCATATCCTATCCGATATAGCTAATACTATCTGTATTCGAATCTAAATCCAAACAGAAATATGAAAACAAATGTAATATCGGTGATATCCGTCCATATCCGATCCATTTTCATCCCTACCCACGTGGGTTGACCCACGGCTGCTCCCAAGCAGCAGCGACAGGCGGCTGCGGCAGGCCATTGTCCACCAGGCATCGGTCGCGCCATGCAACACCCCGATCTACTTTTGAAACACCTAGATAAAACATTTGCAATATACGTCTGAAACATATGAAACACTTGAAACATGCGATTTGTGTATAGGCATAACAACATATGCAACATCCAGATCTATTTTGACAACATCCAGATAAAACACTTACAACATAAGTATGAAACATTTGAAACATATGCTTGAACATGCTGGTAGAGCCATAGCAACATATCTAACATCCAGATGGCCACACTTGAAACATATGTCTGAAACATATAAAACATTTGAAACATAGGCTTGTAACATACGTATATTGTCATTGCAGCATCCCAGATCTACTTTTGCAACATCTAGATGAAACATTTGAAACAACAACGCCTCAAACAATTGAAACATGGCGTCGCCGGCGACCATGGCCTACCTGGTGGGAAACTATGGTAGCTAGCAAGCTTGGGTCAGTGGACATTGAGAGCTGCCTAGCATACACCCAGTGTAGGCGTAGGCCTTCCCTTCCTGCCACGATGTCTTTGGCTGACTGTGGTGCACGCCATGGCCGCAATGCGCGCGAGGTGGATGGGGGCACGGTGCGGGGTGTGGAGGAGCGCCGGATGGGGGCCGGGTGCAGCGCACCCAAGCTGGAGATGGCCGCTGTGCTGGAGAAAGCGAGATGGAGAAGGACATTGGGCTGGAGAAGGCGCGAGGTGGATAGGGCGGCTAGAGAAGGTGAGCGACATAGTGGATGCGCTAGCGGGGGCATGGGGCAGTGGCCGATGGGGTGCCTCTCAGGTGGCTCAGCCTCAGCACTCGGGGGCGGTAGCGCTCGCGCTCGAAGTCAGAAGCTAAATCTTGTGTCGCGGTCTCGAGGACTGTCGGTCGCTCTGGATGAGCGGATGAGGAGTGGGGATTTTTTGTTCTTATTTTAGGAGATGGAGCCCGGTCCTACGCAGATGTGGGAGCCATGTCTAGCACGGGTCAGGAGACGGTCGCCCGTGCCACAGCATTATCGTATATCTAGAGGAACACACTGACTGCGTCAATTGGTGCAATTACAGCAACAAGCAGCACATTGTCCAAGTCTGTCAAATGCTAAAGGCGGTGGCAATGATATTTGTTTTGTCCTTTGGATGGACTTACAATGTTGGAATTGAGTTTTCAGTGGGATATCTGTATGGATAAACATTATTGTAATAAGTGGTCTGATTCTCTCGGTGACAAGAGATGAAGCTGGATTTATTTCCATTATCTAAAAAAATGTTATATATACCTGGATTACATCAATATACCTCATCAAGATCTTGATCACTACTACAAAATTGATTTTAGGAGACATACCAGTTTTGATTAGCTAAGACGGCAATATACTTGTCCTCCAAAATACGTGACGATTTTCACAGGCAATCATTTTATTTAAGGAGACATCAAAAAACTGACCATCTCCCACAATCAATTTACAGAGTCAAGCATCTTAAGAGATACACCTCAGAAAATGGCATGTCTTTGTTAATTGGGCCAAATCCAGTCGGTCCAATCTAGCCCGCTTAGCAAACCCTAACTCTAAAACATCCCCAATTGCTGGCCCTTTACTCCTGTCCCTCACACACGCCGCACCTCCCTCCTCTCTCACTCACTGGTGGTGTCGCTCATGCAGGGCCTTCCATGCTCCATCTGCAAAGCTTGCATGAGCTGCCATGCTTCATCGGTAGTGGCGCGAGGGCTGGGGTCGAGCCAATCTGGCGGCAACTGTAGCACGGGCTCCCTCGCGGCGGCCAAGGCTCGTGACGGCCAACACAAGTCAAGGGTGGTGTCAAAGCTTGTGGCGGAGATCTAGGGTGGGGCCTCGCGACATGCATGGATCTAACGAGGAGCGGTGGCGTTGCACGGATCAGGCGAGTCGTGGTGCGGGATATCGACATGCTCGCTGATTATTTATGCTTTTTAATTCATTAAGGAATTATTTCTTCCTTTGTAAATTAGGATTTAGAAGTAGAGATGGACAAGCTAGCCATCTCAGTTAACACTTGACCACCTCAGAAAATGCTTATGATAGTAGTGCATGGTACACCAACAACGAGGCCAACTAGAACTAGTGAAGTTATTGTCGGCTCCCCGCCGCACATGCACTGTACGACTGTGGCTCTATTGGATGCTACTTGTTGGGGGGATGTCCTCTCAGCACCGCTCCTCCCCTGGCCCTCGACCTAGTGCTAGCCAAACTAACCTACCTTGTTGCTGATGTTAACCCCCGCGGTGAGGGTTTCTTGCTCTACGTGTCCCATCTAGGTGTCCAAGTGATGCATCCGAAGGTCATCCGTGCTAGGAACACACAAAGGTTTGGCACCCACCGTGGGAGGGGACCATCCTGACGGCGGTGATGGCCCTATGAAGGCGATTGGGCCCAAAAGTGGTTGGCCAAGGAAAGAAGATTACCGTCGTACCCTTGGTTATTGTATAACGCTCACACTTCGGGGTCTAACCCTAATGTAATTTGACCGCTTCCCCGGGTATGGTCTATAAATACCTAGGGCGCTCGTGTAAGAATGGAGGTTGAATCTTTTCTGGACAATTTAATGGACATTTAATCCGCATTTTTCCATCACCTCGCATTCCACTACCCTCGCTCGTCCCTATGTGACTGCTCAGTCGCTCCCCTATGGGAAACCCTCGGCCTCTCCCCCCATGATCTTCAGCGAGGGCGATAGGCTAGGAGTGACCCCACAGTTGGCGTTGTCCGTGGGGACCCCATCACACCACCCAATGGCCGCCAGCACTAGGAGAACCACCAGCAACAACAGAGATCCTCCACCCTCGTGCGGGGGGGAGACGATCGCAGGAACCTCCACAAATGGAGGAAGAGATGCTACCCTATCCTGGCCCTCAGTGCGGCCGATGGAGGTCATGGATGACATAGAGAGACCCCCTCTAGCCAGGAATGAAGCCAACCCTCAACCTAGCCCAGCCAGAGTCGACAAGGCTAGGCTAGCGCACCAAGATGACCATGAAGACACTAACAAGAGGGGCCTCGAAGCCCTGAGCCAAATACATGAGGAAATCCAAGGAAAAAGGCACCGAGTCAATGCTCATGAAAGATAGGCACGCCTGTGTGTCATCAAGCAAAAGGCAGATGAAGCTAGAGAGGAACTGAGAAGGATGAATGAATACCTTGCCGCCCTCGAAGGGAATCCAAACCACGAGCCTGAGTTGGACAATGACTCGCCTTCACTCCACCCAAACCCACCTCTGCTCCACCCAAACCCACCACCCCCCCCCCCCCCCCCGCTTTCACCAGATCTACCCGGAATACATCCCTCTAGCCATACAACAACTCCAGAGAAACCAACACCTGCCAATGCCATACGACCCAAAATCTCCTCTAACCCAGATATTACAAACCAAAAGCTGGCCGCTTGAATACAAACCACAAAACTTACCAAGCTACAACAGAAGCGTAGACCCCCGCCAATTCATATTGAGTTACGAGGCTGTAGTGGAAGCGGCAGGAGGGGACAAGTACACCATGCCAAAGTCCTTCATGACTATAGCACATGATATCGCTTAGAGCTTGTACAACAACCTTTTGCTAGGCTCGATAGACTCCTGGGGAAGCCTCCGTGAAAAATTATGCAACAACTTCAAAGGTGTCAGCCCTTCAGCCAACAACCCTATGGAACTGTTCACTTGCACCCAATCCGAAAGAGAGCCCCTCCGAGACTTCTAGCGGAGGTTCGTTTAGTCTAGAGCCAGAACACCAGATATAACGGATGATGCAGCAATCCTAACAGCAGTCAATGGAGTAAGACCAGGACCATGCTTCTCGAGGCTCGCAAGAAAGCCACCAAAAACCATTGTGGAGTTGCACGAAGTCATGGAAAAGTACAGCAGAGCAGACACCATTTTTCGTACAAAAACCGAAGCTCAGAGCAGATGAGCCCGCCTCCAAGGCCTCAACAGCGCAACCAGTACCCTCGCAACGACCCAATCAATGTGAACATCATAGAGGTCACACCTTCGCAACGCCAAAGATAGCAATCAAATCAAAGACCTCAGCAAACCCCTGCCAATAGCCAAAATGATAACAGAGATCATACCCAAAATAGACCTAATCCAAGAGACCCAGCGAAGCTTTACTGCCATTTCTGTGGCCCAGGAAAGGGGCACATGACAAAACAATGCTCCTATTTCACGAAGGGGAAAGAATACCAAGAGGCACAGCAAGCCGCCGCCTCAGGACCTCCAAAACCTGTTAACTACACAAGGAGACAGCCCACCCCCATAGCTACCCCATACCATTACACGCCAGTAAACTACGGCATCCCTTCGCAACACCAGCCTCAGCAATACCCAACCTTCGCCAGCTACAATCCCTCCTACCATCATTACAACACCTATGACAACCCTCAGACATCATTCAGCTACAACAATCGTTCCAACAACCAGCCATACATAGTCACCCACCCTCCCACTCCACCACAAATGCAAAACCAGCATCCAGCCTTACCAGCACCACCACCACTGCTGCCAACCCAACCACAACAACAAGTAAAACCAGAGCCCATGAGCCAACCCAATCAAACAACAATCAACAACCCAACCTCAACCTTCGGTGTGATACTTGAAATCACCAGAGGATCACATAAATAAGAGGCAACACAAAGAGAACATGAGGCGGGTGCATCATCTCACTACCAAAGGGCCCCACAAGAATTCATAGTGGTCTCATATCCCAATAACCTTTGACAGCACAGATCACAAACTGAGGGACTACCCCCACACTGACGTGATGGTCATCGAGACAAATGTAGCCGGTTGGGCAATAACAAGGATCCTAGTCGATACCGGCAGCTCCACCGATAGCTTATTTGCATCTACTTTCGATAGCATGAAACTCAACAGAAACCTTCTCCAACCGGCAGGACGCCTGTTATATGGATTTGGGGGCAAGCAAGTGAAGGCGATAGGAAAAAGCACACTCCTAGTAATCTTTGGGGATCAAAACAATAGCAGGACAGAGCACATAACTTTCAACATGGTTGACATGCTATACAACTACAATGCAATCTTTGGCCGAGGGGTCACAAACGTGTTCAGCGTTGTCCTCCACCTAGGTTATCTCTGCATGAAGCTACCCTCCGCCAAGGGAGTTATCGCCATATACGGCGATCAAGTCCTCACTCAAATAGCAGAAGAAACAGCCACCCCAGGATAGAAAAATGTACACAACCTTAACAAAGAAAAGCCAAAAGTCAAGGAACCTTCGCCCGATGAACCAGAACAGCAAACCCGAGCGAAGCCAGCAGAAGAAACTAAGAAAATGCCTTTGTTTGAAGGTAACACCAGCAAGCAAGTCATCATCTCTGCTATGTTGGATGATAAAATTGAGAGCAAGCTCATCCACTTCCTACGCGACAACGACGACATCTTCGCCTGGTCCGCTGAAGACCTTCTAGGATTGGACAGATCCATTATTGAGCACATCCTTGATATAAACAAAAATCACCCCCTAGTCCAGCAAAAGCTTCGCAAGATGTCTAAAGAAAGAAAGCAAGTGGCTAAGGCGGAGGTCTAATGCCTGCTAGATGTGGGGTCATCCATCCAGTCAAATATCCAACCTAGCTATCAAATGTTGTGCTCGTCAAAAAGAAAAATAGCAAGTGGAGAATGTATGTCAATTTCACGAGCCTCAATAAAGCCTGCCCCAAAGACAATTTCCCATTGCCAAGAAAAAGCACCCTTGTCAACTCAGCAGCTGGATGTGAACTCTTGTCATTCCTTGACTGTTTCTCACGCTATCATCAGATCTTGATGAACCAGGAAGACAAGGAAAAGACAAGTTTCACCACCCCTTTTGGGACATACTGTTTCAGAAGAATGGCAAAGGGGTTACGAAACGTAGGGTCAACCTTCGCCCGCATGAAAGCGAAGGTATTCAAAGAGGACAAAGTAATCTTAGCCTAAATGGATGACATCTCGTACAAAGCAAGTTCAAACAAGATCATATCAAAGACCTCCGTAGGGCTTTCAGCAACCTCCACAGTGCGGGACTTAAACTTAACCCCAAGAAATGCATATTTGGCGTGAGCAAGGTTAAGTTGCTTGGCTGCCTCGTCTCAGCAAGAGGAATTGAGGCCAACCTAGAAAAAATCGATGCAATCCTCAACATGGAACCTCCGACCTCAAGAAAGTTGGCACAGAGGCTTGCAGGAAGGCTCGCTGCTCTAAACAGATTCATCTCAAGGTCTGTAGAGCGAGGGCTCCCTTTCTTTGAAGTACTAAAAACACGGACCCGTTCAGCTAGGGATCTACACAGCAAAAAGCCTTCGACGACCTGAAGGCCTACTTGCACAACCTCACAACCCTCGCCAACACTCAACCTGGCGAACCACTCCTCCTTTATGTTGCAGCCTCGCCACATGCCATCAGCGCAGTCCTAGTAAGGGAAAAGCAAGAAGAGCACCAAACGAAGCAACTACCATTATATTATGTATCCGAGACCCTCGACAGCGTCAAAAAGTTCTATACAGAAATGGAGAAGGTGGCATACACAGTCGTTATGGCCTCCAAAAAACTCAAGCACTATTTTCAGGCGCACAAGATCATCATACCCTCAAGTCTTCCACTTGTCAACATCTTTAAGAACTTAGAAGCCATAGGACGAATCAGAAAGTGGGCCACCAAAATCAATGACTTCGTAATACAGTTCGTCGGGAGAAATGCAATCAAATCCCAAGCCCTCACAGACTTCGTCGCAGACTAGACGCCCGACACTTACAATATAGTGGGGGTCATAGAAGTAATCTGGACAATGCACACATACGGGACGTGGGGATCAGTAGGAGCCAGAATCACGATAATTCTAACCTCGCCATTCGGCATCAAACTCAGATACGTAGCAAGGCTAGAGTTCCAGTGCACAAACAATAGCGCAGAATATGAAGCAATCATCCTGGCTTTATCAACGCTCCACGCGCTCTCAGCAAGGTGAGCAGTTATCAAAACTGACTCCCAAGTCATCTCAGGCCACATCGAGAAAAGCTTCAAAGCCAGAGAACCCAAGTTGCAAAAATACTTGCTCACAGTCCGCAAAATTGAGGGTTTCTTCTTGGGAATCACGACCAAACCAAACCCCAGGTCAAAAAATAGCAAAGTCGATGAGCTCGCAAAAGCCATAGCCTAGGGTATCACCTTACCCTCGGACGTCTTCTACAAAGTCATCAGTCAACCCTTGGTGGAAATGAATGTCAAAGCACCAAAACTCATCAACACAATACACAGCGAAGACTGGAGAGCACCCATCGTTTCCTACCTCAAAGGCTACCATGAACCAGAAACTAAAGAGGAAGAAAAGAGGATGCAACAGAGGGCGTGAGGGTACAGAATCATCAATGATGAGCTATACAAGGAAAGCATAATAGCCCTACTTCTCAAATACATCACATTTCGCGAGGGAAAGCAGTTGCTAAAAGAGATACACGAGGGCTCATGCGGATCCCACAATGGACCCAGAGCACTAGTTGGAAAAGCATTCAGACAAGGGTTTTACTGGCCAACGGCAATCAATGACGCAGCCTCGCTAGTGCAACACTACGAGGGTTGCCAACTTTCGGCAACACATTCAAACAGACCAGGCGCACCAACCACCCTAATTTGCCCAACCTGGCCCCTTTAACGATGGGCAATGGATTTAGTTGGACCACTACCAATAGCTCCAGGGAACCCTCGCTATGTGGTAGTCGCTGTTGAGTACTTCACCAAATGGATAGAAGCAAAGCCATTAGCAACTATAACCTCGCAGACCGTCAAAAAAATTTAAAATGGCTCTGCCCGTACTTGGCCACTCAAATAACCAGAGTTGGGGCATATAATCTCCAAGATAGCGAGGGTAACTAGCTCCCTCACACATGGAACATCAATGACCTTTCATAAATACTACCCATAGCAGCGCCTTAGCAAACGCTCGCATAATGTAATTTTCATTTTTCATTCAAGAATGTAAAAAACTGAGCACTGCACTCTTTTTCCTTGGGAAGGGGTGCAAGGTTTTTTATTGAGGCAATTGCTATACCATCTAATGTAATATGCATTCCCATAAAATCCAACCTCCGCCGAAATGGGTAGCCCAAGGCCGACCCACCCTCATCGCCGCAAAATACAGGTAAAGATTTGTACCGAACTGGGCTTCCCAGCACAACCCTTGCTCAGCGCAAAACATTCCTTAAGCACTCACAAAGCAAACCCCACCCATCCTTAAGACAAAGGATGGGCACGGAGGTCCAAACAAGTGAGCTCCCTCGCAAAAAGACACCAGGGGCTCACAAAGCAAACCCCACCCATCCTTAAGACAAAGGATGGGCGCGGAGGTCCAAAAAAGTGAGCTCCCTCGCAAAAGACGCCAGGGGCTCAAAAAGAAAACCCCACCCATCCTTAAGACAAAGGATGGGCGCGGAGGTCCAAAAAAGTGAACACCCTCGCAAAATATGCCAGGGGCTCACAAAGCAAACCCCACCTGTCCTTAAGATAAAGGATGGGCGTGGACGTCCAAACAAGTGAGCACCCTCGCAAAAAGATGCTAGGGGCTCACAAAGCAAGCTCCACCCATCCTTAAGACAAAGAATGGACCCGGGCATCCAAACACATGAGCACCCCCGCAAAAGACGCCAGGGGCTCACAAATCAAACTCCACCCGTCCTTAGAACATAGGATGGATGCGGAGGCTAAAACACGCGGGCACCCTAGCCAAGCACACTAGGGGCCCACATAACACTACCCACCTACCATTAGGTCAAAAAACAAACACGAAGGTCAAAATAAGCGCGTACCCTCAGCAAAGAACCCAAGGGCAACAGAAACATGAGGGGCCCACAAAACAACCAATCAAGCCACACCATCAAAAACAAAGAGAAAGCACATCATCATCAAAAGCCACATTTACTCCACGCACCAACCCCATCAACAAAAGTACAACCATTCATCAATGATTAGCCGCCCTTATTAAAAACCAGTAAACAAATCACCCAAAATAAATGCACCATCAAGGGCTCAACCACTCACCTAGGCATTAAAAGCATGCAATCACACCCACCAAGGCCATAGATGAATCACCCTATAAATACCACCCCCAACCCCACTCAAAATGATCATCAAGAACTTGAGACCCAAGCCACAACTCTTAAGCCCTTCTCGGGCAAAAATGCCTCGCCAATCTCCAAACCTTCGTAATACAAAAGCCTCGCCCAAAAAACCACCTGACCCAACCCTCGACCAGACAAACGAGGGTACAACAAGAACAAACATAATGTTAGGGGCAGCTAGAAAAATCTCATCCGTGAACCTAGTCAAAGTAGTCCCAAAGCGAAGAGCACTCGGGGGATAACGCAAGAAAAAACGTAACATCCCCCCGAGTGCCCCCTCGCCGCTGCTCCCAAGCCATGACGCGAAGGGACCATCAACACCAGCCACTAGAAGCTGGTCAGCGCTAAACGACACACTCAAACAACAACAAGAGCGGCAGAGCTTACACATATCTAGCAACACTCGATTGAGGGTCAGGGAAAAGAAACATTGACAAGAGCTTTGGTGCCAAACATGCACACCTCAAGGGGAGGGGTCTCAATCCCATCCTGCAGCAAGTGGGCAATCAGCTGCACGTTAATGAAGCTTCGCTAGGAACCAGAACATGAAGGCGCTCGAGGAGAAACTCATGCTCTGCGCTCCACACAACCACGGCAGGTCCAAACTACACAAGAAGGAATCATTCGACCTCCGCGGTTATGGAAGACAGCATCAACCAGGACCTTCTTCGCCATGGCAGAAAGAAGGTCCCCGAAATTCACCATCTTCCAGTCCTCGACTCTCCACAATCAACCCCCAGAGAATGGGTGCCACAGGAAACAAAGGCAAATCACCCTCCAGAACCCTCGCGCGATACATTCGTCGATGGTCTCGTCTGTCAAGTTCCAACGATTTCGGTTTTGGAACCCTCAAGTTACCCTCGTCATCAAGACCCAAATTCCCCCACCCATAAATATAGTCTATAGCATCTCGGTCGCTAATATCATCAGTCACCCCCAAAATAGATCCTGAACCAAAAAGCATCCGCTCAGACTGGCGATCCGTGAGATCAGTGTTCCACCAAAACCTAAGTGCTACCTGATTCTTCTTGTCATACAAGCCTACCTTCACCCACCAAAAACGATCGAAGGGCAATGATGGAAACTTGGAATTCACACGTGCCCAAGACGCACCAGAAATAAACACATCCTAACAATTCATCATTAGGGGCCAAATATCCAAAACCTCACGCGCAGGTCCCGCAGGAACCTGCGCGATGAAGGCAACAATTAATCATCCATCAAAAGTTAACCCCCGCAGGGGCACACCAAATGTATCCCAAAAGTTTCATCATCATAACTACGACCCACCCACGCGTCAAACCTGACCTGTCGTGTCAACATCCATGGCATCAGTAGCCGATGAAGCATCAAGTCGTCCTTCATCAGTTTAGTGGCCCGATTCAACACCATCACGAAGCGCCCTAGCTTCAGCCTCGCTGGCGGTCGCCTCACCAGCAGTAGACACCACAACCTTTGCGCTCGTCGAAGAAGTGCTTGCTTCGCTGATCCTAGTAGCGAAAGGCGAAGGATCCCAAGGCTAGTTCAGCTGACAAAATAAACGAAAACCGTAAGTAAAGAAATAAAAACTAACCGAAAAGGAAAAAAGCAACGAGTTAGAAGCCCGAATATACCTCATGTGTGCCCGATGCTGCCTCGCTAAAAGCAAGGGCTCGACCCCTGCCTTCCATCCAAAACTTTGTCAAAAACCACGCAACAACATTCTTGCAAATGCGGTCCCCAGAAGCACCATGTACATCATCGACGCTGGGAAAGTTATGGCTGACACGACCCAATTTTTTCAAATGGTCACATCCAACGGCTTGAAAAGAATGCACCACTATGAGGGTAGCCCCATAAGCTCCAAAATCTGAGATGTTATTCATCAACTGAGTAAACTGGCCGAGCTCTGCCTGAAGCCATGCCAAAAATGCAGTAGGATCAACGTCAGGCAACACCTCGCTCGGCTCTGAGCCGCCTTTGGCAAAAATAGCATCCAAAGAAACCTTCGCCTATTGCATGCAAGCAAGCAAGGCGGCATGAGAGTCCTGCAACTTCTTGGCATTCGCTTTTGCTAATTCCTCAGCCTTCTTGTGAGCCTCCTCAGCCTTCTTGCAAGAGCCCTTAGCTTCCTCCAGCTCCTCATTCTTCCTATTCAGCTCCACGCGAAGGTCAAGGTTACGATTCAACAATGCGTGCATGTCATCCACCAAGCTTTTATTCTTCGCAATTGTTGCCTCCAGAGACTCAACCTGCCCCTTCAACTCCTTGTTTTCAACCTTCAAATCAACCTTTGCTTTCTCAAGCGCCGACACCTGCTCTCGTAGCTCAGTCTTGACATGACCATGACGCCGGCGCGTAGCCCAAGCGAGCATGATGGCCCTAACGCCAGTCACCTCTAGGTCCTCCATCAAATGGTCCATTGATTCATTTGACAACAAGAACTCCGCCTCCAGCATGCAAACCCGATGATATGTGCTGGCCATGAATCAACGCTCCTCCTCTGTCCCAATCAAATGGCATCCACGGAGGTCTAGACTGGTGAACAGATCAATTTCTGGCTCATCAGCGCCGCACGCGATGGTAAAATGCTTCAAGCCACTATGACTGGCCACGCCAAGAGCATGCTTTCCAGAACCTCCCCCATCCTTGTCTTCATCAGAAGCAACCTCGCGTCCCTCCCGCATAATATGCACGCGGCGACGACAAGGCATCAATCCAGCTTTAGCCGGACGAGACTCAATCTCCCATTCCTCTTCAGCCCCACCGCCTTGTAACCCAAGCTCCATAGACTCGACAGGTCGAGGGTTCTCCGAATCTTTGTGCCCGTCATCCTCTTCCACATCATCTTCTTCGCTAGCATCAGATCCACTGCCACTGCTAGAAGAGCTAGATCCATCCAATTTAACTTCTTCAGAGCCTTCGCTACCTTCCTTCTCCTCATCTTCCTCCTCATCCTTGTCATCAGAAATCTCTTGTAAGATAGGCAAGCTAGAAATGCTGGGCATCTTCCACCCAGGGAGAGACCCCCCAACCGTGCTCGGCTGCGGTGCCGGTAAAATCACAGAACCCGGCTTCACCGCCACAACCGATGAGCTAACCGACGAAGCTGGCACCTTGACTACCGCAACCCTATCAACCTTAGGTGCCCCAGCATGCCCATGACTGCGTCCACCTCGCTTGGACGCACTGGTAGACTTACCACCTGTCTTAGCCCTCTTCCTTTTCTTGCCACCCTTGGCTTCTGTCAACTCCACCTGTGGCCAATCGGGATAAGTCAACCCAAGCAAATCAAAGGATCAATTAACACAGTGGCCAAGGTGATCCTTATCGCCTTAGTTTCAGTGCTCCTAAGAGCCCCGATGAGCTCCTCAATAGCCTCAGAAACCTTTTTGTACATAGTCTTAACTCCAGCCACTGAGGAGTTACTCTTCTGGAGCACCTTTGCCTAAGCCTACTTGACATTCACGCCAAGTCCCTTTAGACCGTGTTCCCGATACCTCTCATCAACCTTAACCACAAACCAAGCTTGGTTGGCCCTCAAAGGTAAAACCTTCACGCAGACAAATTCTTCAACCAAGCTACGCGCACATTGATGGTGCAACAAAATTCTGAGCGCATCCACAGCAGCGGCACAACCATCAGTCATGCCACTATCCGTAGTCATGCTATCAAGCCTCGATAACTTCCCACAAAGACTAGGCTCGCCATCCAACTTAACATAGAACTAGTTCTCAGTCTAGGGTGAAGCCCACTTGTTCTTCTGAGCCTGAACAAGAACCTCCGCACCATGACGGTACACGAAGGTATAAACTCAAAACTGCAACAAGACAGTCTTACCCACAACGGTTAATTTTCGAGGCTGAGGATGAACCCAGATAAGTCGAATGAAACCCTTGATGTCAGGCTCAACACCTTGAGACTTGCAACCCCAAACGTAGATACTAAGCTTCACAAAGCTAGAAGGGTTTAGCTGGTGAAACTTGAGGTTGAACCTCTTCAACACTCCAACAACAAGAGGGTGCGGTGGAAACCTCAACCCAGCCAAGAAGAACTCCTTGTGAACAACAACCTCATCATCACGAGGGTCTAGAACAACCTCTCCCTCCGACGGCCTCGCAAGGTCACGACTGAACCAACCCGCCTTCGCGAACATGCCCAAATCACTCAAAGTAACCCTCGAAAGGCCAAACTCGAAGCTCACTGCAGTATCCGAGGCAGAATCAGCGACATCTGAGCTATCAGCAGGCTTCATGGTCTTCCTAACGCAAGCCATCGAGCTGCAAAACAAAACGGGCAATGAACTCATTAGCAAAAACAAAATTGAAGAGGACTCTAAGCAAACAAAAGACCAACACATACCTTAACGAGAACGAAGCGACAGAAGAAGCCAGCAAAAAACCCTCGCACAAAAAGCAACCCTCGCTCAGCAAGCACATCAGCAACAAGTCGCTAGCAAGCAAGAGATAAAACAATGAGAAACCCTAAACTTATCGCAACTATTTATAGGCACCCAACACCCGTATCAAAGGAAGGCGGGCATCCCACATCCTGAGAAAATAGAAACCAAGCGAGCGCAACAGATCCCGAGAAAAAAGAGGGGGAACATCCCCTGATAATCATGCCACTCCGAACAAGGCCCAAAGACACCAAGAGCAACAAAAGCCCAGCACTAGTCGAGCATGATAGGGGTGTCACTGGGATGGGCCGTAGGCTAGATACCTTCGCCTGCCCCTTCCCTGAGTCTTAATGTTGCTCTGACCCATCACACTAGGCCTGATCCCCGAGGGGCTACTGTTGGGGGGGAGGCCCCCTAGCCCTGAACCCAGTGCTAGCCAAACTAACCTACCTTGTTGCAGAAGTTAACCCCCGTGGCGAGGGTTTCATGCTCTTCGTGTCCCATCTAGGTGTCCAGGTGATGCATCCGAAGGTTAGCCGTGCCGGAGGAGCGTGGTGAGAAGAGGGCAGGACGGTGACAGCGGGTGCACCCTCGCCGGGACCGCGCAAAGGTTTGGCGCCCACCGTGGGAGGGGACCATCCCGACGGCGGTGATGGCCCCATCAAGGCGATTGGGGCCGGGAGTGGTTGGCCAAGGAAAGAAGATTATCGTCGTACCCTTGCTTATTGTATAACGTTCACCCTCCGGGGTCTAGCCCTAGTGTAATTCCACCGCGTCCCGAGGTATGGTCTATAAATACCTGGGGCGCTCGTGTAAGAAGGGAGGTTGAATCTTTTTCGGACAATTTAATGGACATTTAATCCGCATTTTTTTCTATCGCCTCGCATTCCACTACCCTCGCTCGTCCCTACGTGACTGCTCAGTCGCTCCCCTATGGAAAACCCTCGGCCTCTCCCCCCTTGCTCCTCGGCGAGGACGAGAGGCTAGGAGTGACCCCACACTGCTTCAAATGATTATAAGATCTGATATATATCTATCTATCCCTAATCTATACCAAATAATAAAGAGACAAAATTTTAGCCTATTTTTTGTACCATTTTTTTTGGTATGGCCTCCTCTAACTAACTCCGTGAATGTGTGAAAAATATTTATGTTCATCTCTCTAAACTCTCGTGTTGTATATATGTAATAATAATATATGTAGACCTTCTTGAGGTAACCTGGATAGGTACTAATCCAAATACTAATCAAAATAGATCTTTTAAGTCATGAGTAACCTTGGTAACAATCATAATCCTATCCTACCCTCTATATAGAACAAAGCGTTTCTTTAGACCATCATTTTCTCCTACGACTAAAAAGAACAAAGTGTGGACACTTTTTGGTGCGACATTAGTTTTGGGTCTGCCTCTCCGCCTGCGATCCCTGCCTCCCGTCCACGCGCAAGTCACCCTAAAAACTAAAAGCCGCAATCACCGCACCACCCACCCCCCTGCGATGGATCCATCCCCACCCCACCTCGACGCCATCATCCTTGCTGATCCCACACCCCGCTAGATCCCATGGGCCACCGCCGCGCGTGCCGCTCCCCATCCCCACACCCTGCACCCCGCACCACTGTCGCCCTCTCCCCTCGCGCGCTTCCACGCTCGTGCCACCGTCGGTGGGTTAGCACAGCTGAGGTGGAGGTGCTTGCCGTAGGCGGGAGCTCCGAGAAGGCCAGCAAGTCCAATGCGAGCGAGGCAAGCCACCAGGCAAGGGCGTCGCCCACCAGGCAGGGCAAGGGTGCCATCCAGGCCACCACCGGCCACCCAAGCGAGGGCGACGCCAGGCCACCGGCCACCAGGCGATGGAGCGCCTCCGCCTTAGATCGAACCCCCACCGATGCGAAGGCACAGGAGCTAGGGTTTCAATCATCCGTGAGAAGGAGAGCGAAAAACGGCGGCGGAGCATGGGAGCCCTTGCGGGCATGCGTCCACACCCTGGCGGCGCGCAGGAGGGCGCGTGACCACACCAGGCGGCGCGTGGGACGGGGAGCATGGTGTGGGCTCGGAGCGCGGCAGCCACCATCCTCGCCATCGCGGACGCCATCCCCGCCGCCGTGGCTCTCCATCCCTGTTGTGCGATCTAGATCTAGGTTCGTTCTCTCTCCCTCCCTCCCCGTAGCTCCTAAATCCATTCGCTTGGGGTGTAGTTGATTTCTCCATGGACGAAAATCTAATCCAATATGTTAGTTTTCTATTCATTCATTTTGCTTCTGATTTGTTGCCCTGGTGGCTTATAGTTAATTAATTGTTGCTTCCGTATAAAGAATATGCTTGGATGGATGGAGTCTGATTGGATTGTGCGGAACTGTGGGTGCTTGGGTGGCGTGGAATCAAATACATATATGGACGAAATGAAAGGCAGAGCACAGCAGATTGGAGCTGGACTTGGTGGATAAGCACTAGAAAGAGTCACTGTGAAATTACAGGTAAAAGGTACTGGAGAAATTAATTTTATTTTAAACCCATTTAGATCACCTGGAGATCAACTTACTATTCTTAATTGGCACCTTTGCGATTCTTTTAACTAATGCAGTTGCATGTGGGAGACATAACATTGCAGAATTAGTTTGTTAGAAACTGCGAGCACTATGCATAGATGTATTTAAAGAAAATATATTTAACTTTGTTTTTTCAACCATTCCTGTCTGAAAAAGCATTCTGATACTTCCTTGGAGCCTACGAACTTAGGAACAACCAATTAGTTCGAAGGTAAGGTCTAAACTATAAGAAGCACTTTGTATTTTCAATGTACCTTGATCCAATTTGGTTAAAATATTGTGTTACTCAATTTTTGTTAGCATGTGCAATTTATGTTACTCATTTTTTAAAATTCTGGAGAACTAAGAAAGCAAGGGAAAATTATATGTGGTTCTAATTAAATGAATGTTTATGTAGATTTTTTATTTTATGTAAGTTTCAGTCAGGCCATATTATCTTATCAATTACTATTTTGATGTGCACGATCTTTTTTCATAGAGATTAATCAGACATAGGTATCTATAATGGTAGAATACTTTTTTTTGAAAATTTTGCCAGTGTGATCTCAGCTTCTTAAATTCTTAATCAGACATAGTGCTGTTTCAGTTTTGAATATAGTATTGTCAGGAATTTTACTATCTTCATAGCTTCCTGAAATAAAGCCATGAAATGTTAAGGTCTTTCGGAGCTATGCAATTATATTTCTAACTGATATGCTTATTATTGAAGTTAGTTGATGCGTGATGCCAGCTACCTACACTAGATATCTACTAATGCGCTACAAGAGTGCAATGTGCAGTAGGAGAACTATGATCCAAACACAAGGCACTGCTTGTATGGATTGGTATACGGACTAACTAAATATTTGAATAATTTTCTACATCACTCATCTTCTAATTGTTCTCTTTTTTGTGTCTCTTTTACACATTGAATATTAGTACAAGATGCATACCTAATAATGCTCGCTTTGGCATCAAATGAACTTCACTTTTCGATTTTGCGTGAAGTCTATTAATCCATCCTCGGTGTCAACTCCTAGATTCATCCATACTATGATGGTTTTTGGCAAACCACATTTATTTAACTGCATTTAGCAAGCAACAGTATATTGATGTTAAATGTAGTTGCAGAATTTTGTAAATGTTGAGTTCAGGATACTCCTTTTGTTAACTTGAACAAGTGTGAACCGTTCAAAAATGTAGATTCCTCAAGAAAATGTAGAGGATGGTTCCCACAAGTAACCGAAACAACTCCTAGGGACAGTCTCCCAAGAGACCTTATCAGGTTTGTTCCTCTGAGATGATAACAGGGTCTTTCTATTTTTGAATTTTTTATAACACCGCCTTCTTGCAGTTTTTGATCATAATATGGGTTCAAAGGGAGTACCTGGAGCTTGATTTGAGGATACCGAACCCAGTTGTCAAAATAGATATCGAGAAGCTTATAGATGATTTCATATTTATTTGTTTCTTAACAGGAAATGACTTCATTCCAGATATTCCTGTTGCTACCAAAAACTCATAAATGATTTCATATTTATGTTTTGATGTACTTCTGTTGCTACCAAAAATAGTTAAAAGTCAGGCATGCTACATATCTTAAAGTTTCAGGGTTGGAAAAGTTTCATAAGATATCGAGAAGCTTCAGACCTGATTCATCTTTTTATGTTTTAGTCATTCTTAGGCATATGGAACCCGTTGAAAATCATGGTTGCCGCACACTAAGTAAATGGTATTAATTAGTCTTTTTGACTTTTACTTGCCGCTAATATCAACGCGTGCACCGAGGACAACCAGCATCCACGTCGGTGTCTGTATCTGCGTCCCTGATCCGGCTCGCCCGCATCTGCGTCGCCAGATCTTCATCGGGCCCTTCACCGACGACGAAGACCCATGACAGCAGAAGCCGGGAGGGCGCCCGCGCGTCCCTCCCCCCTCCCCTGCCCCGATCTGGCTCGTGTCTTTACCTCCGCTCCTGCCACACTTCCACCTCCCTCCCATCCTGCAAGGAGCACCACCAGGTGTGCCAATCCCTTCTCTTCCCTTCCTGCTGTGCGAAACCGAGCACCCAAACCCTACCTAACTTCGATCTAATTACATGTGTGTACATGTATTATGCCTGCTAACTTTGATCCCTTTCAAAGGTTAACATGAGGATTTAAGTATTGTGTACATTTCTTTGCACCGCTTCTCAAGAGGATTTCACAAACTTTGCTTTTTGATTAACTATAACTTTAACGTTGATATTTAATTTTTACAGTATTATTATCTTATCATGCGATCCATATATTTTTAGTATAAATTGTTAGCTATTCCGTAGCAACATACGGACATGCTAGCTAGTATTCTTCCTAACAGGAAACCTCCGTTCCCTCACGAGGGTGAGTCCATATGTCGCACGTCAGGCAGTCAGGCAGTTTAATTTGAATATGATATGGCAAGCACACTTAAAATCAATATCTATATCTATTACCTAATAGTAAAGAGGCAAAATTTCTTGTCACCCTAAATTTTTGTCTAACTTTACCCTACTAATCTTTTGCATTCACATCTACTAGCCCGAGTCCAAATCCGATGTGAATCCATATTTCTTTATGTAATAAATTTGCCTGTCATCTTTTTTCTTCTTTTGCAGTGTTATAAGTCCTGGTAGGACTGTAAAAAGAAACCACATGTTACTCCGTTCCATGAAACGTTTTCGTTATTTTTCTTTCCCCAATATTGCTTCCACGTTTTTTGAGTATCTCCCATTTATTTTTACATTATCCGTTCCATGAAAAATTTTCGTTATTTTTCTTTTCCCCAATATTTCTCAGTTTCTATATTTTTTTCCTACTACCTCCGTCCCTAAAAGAATATAATTCTAACACAGTGTCACAGTTTAGTACCTTAAGTTTGACCAATTATAGATAAAAAAAATATCTATATTTATGATATCAAATAAATACCATCAGATTAATTACGAAATATATTTTTATAATAAATTAATTTAAATACATAACTGTAAATATTATTCACTAAAAACTTGGTCAAACATGAATTACTTTTCGTGGCACACAACCCGTAGTTACATTTTTTTTCAGGACGAAGGTAGTAATAATAAAGAGATAAAATTTCAACCCATTTTTTTTAGTCAATCCATTTTTTTGGACCGTCTTCCTCTAACTACCTCCGTAAATATGGAAATTGGCTCTCTTCACACCTATCTATAGCTCGTGATATATATATAGGGTAAAGCTATTCTGCAACTAGCCATAGAATAACTTATTCTATAGCCATCTTGACTTACTATATATGTATTGCATCTTTAAATAACCTGAATATAACTAGAATCCTAATCCAAATACAAGATATTCCGATCGGATTCTTTTTGTGTTTGTTTTGGAAATTAAGGCACCGCGCGTCGTATACGGACCCAACTCAATCACCGTTGTGTCAAAATCTCTTGCTTATGTTTCTCCATGCCGGTATAAAAGATACCGGCCTCTATAGGACACCCGTGCATACTCCTTGGGGACGCGTTGGGCGACAAGGCCAGCCACGATCTGGGAGTGGTCGAGGTGGCCTCGCCCACGGCGTCGAAGAAGCCAAAGCCGCTGACACCGTCGCGTCGCGGATAGAGCGCTGCTCCGAGGAATCTCTCCCGAGGGAGGTCATCGGACGCCTGCACGTGCTACGATGCTCTTCGTGGATCGGTGATAATCTAGCTAATCAAAGCATCATCTAAAATATTGAGCACTTTAACAGACCAATACGATCTATAAATATTGTATTTTAATTTGATATAGGTTTAATATATGATATTTACATATCATTACCACTATTAACTTAGTATTACGCGTGTCTTGTCATCATAAAATAAAAATTATTAAAATTTATAGAAAGTGTAATAAAACATAAATAATTATATACTATTTTTGTCTTTGTTTCCTATAAATATCTTATAGTATTTTCTCTCTCTCGTTGCAACACACGGGAACTTTTACTACTTAGATATGATACGGCAAATTTCTCCCCGTTTGTTTTGTCTCGCCTACCCCCTCCCATATTCAGTTCTATCACGTTCACCCAAAGTCCATATCCCGTCGTGGAGACTCCAATAATGTGTATGGACACACAAGCACATGATAGCAATAGTACTGGGCCGGTAGGCCCAGCTTGAATGCACTAGCAAGGTGCACAGAGTCCATGTATTGCACGCCGGTTCCTAAAAAAACTAAGGCCGAAGTTGATGCATTGAATGAACGAAATAAATAAAAAATATAAACAACGCTTGCATCGGAATGGAATGCATTACGTGTATCCTGAAACTCTCTCCCCAAGTACAAGGTATTTTCTCATTTCTCAAAGCACTACATATGAAACTATATCCTAAGATATTTAATTTTTTTCTTCCATCTCACTCTCTTCATCAACCGTCCCTCTCTCACTTCTCTTTTGTCCCTTGATCCACGCTCACTTTCACCCTTTTGCTTTGAGTTTTGGACTACAAAACCTCTGTCACGTCACACCACCACTCATGTCATGCAGACTGTTCGCTTGTTGGTTTCAGCCAGGGCTTATCAGCCAGCCAATAGTGTTTTCCTCTTACAATAAACCAGCACCAGTCGGACTTATCAGCCCAGAAACCGACCAGCGAACAGGCTGATGGTCTGGTCACCCAACCCATTCACATCGCAGCACGTGTGCGCGAGCATACATATGGAGACATAAATTATGGAAGCACAACTGCGAGCATAAATCAAATTTGAGCCAACGGCGGTGGGCAGCGGTGGGGGTGAGGACGAGAAGGAGGGCGTGGCCGCCGACAAGGCGGCTAGGGTGGGATGCAAGGGCAAGGTGGACGTCGAGGAGGCACGAGGACGAGGAGGCGACGGGGGAAAGGACGAGAAGGCGGTGCGGGCGAGGTTGAAGGTGACTGACTATTATGTTTGTGTATTTGTTTTATTTTCAACAGCCGGATAATCTAGGTCTAGCATTGTTTGTTTCTATTCTTTTTTTTTTCTTTCAAATGAGGGATACTCTGATGGCTCAGCTTTTTAATAATCCAAAACAGTGTTTGGTCTGAAGTTATGTGAGCATGGCATGTGGAGTTCAATCATAAGTTGAATTAAAATACATGATGCATCACTGGATAAATCTCCAATCTTTTCAAGTTCATACAACTAAGAGCAAAACACAGTCGATTTGAAGACGAATGAAACACATGACATGTTAGTTAAATAAATTTCAAGCCACAAGTCATATAAGTGATCATGCAATAAACTGTGTGTCCTATTACAGTACACGGGTATTTTTGCTAGTAATAATAAAAAGGTAAAATTTCTGGTCATTTTTTCGTCCAGCCCAATCATCCACTTGCTTCGGTCTAAAATTGCTCGGACTCGTGTTGAGCCTAATTCTATTTGGAGCCGGTGGAGGGGCGGAGGGGAACGACGACGCGGCAAGCTCTAAGGACGGCGGCGTGGAGAGGCAGCTCTAAAGATGGCAGCACGGTGAGCTACTAGCCATGCGGCTCGGCAGAATCCGAGGGCCCGGAGTTCAGGAGGGCAGGCGCGGCTATTCCTAGGGAGTCAGTGGCGGCGGGCGTGGCGGACTCTCACCCGGACACTGCGGCGTTTAGTTGGGCTTCCGTGCAGATTTTTTTTTTAAGAAACCCGTGGAGAAGTGCCCAGCCAGCCGGAGAGAGGGGAGTGAAATCAAAATAAGTAAAATTAAGTGAGCAAGAAAATGAAGGAAGAAAAGGAAAGGGAAAAAATAAAAAGAGAAAGATTTTAATTTTCGCTTTGATCAGTTGTGAATAGATTAAAATAAATAGGTATGGTTTACTTTTTAGTCAAATTCAATGACTATGCAGATTTAAAAACCTTTTTTAGCATACGTTTCCCGTTGTTACGGGTACAATGCTCAAGATAGATATTACTGGTGCACTTAAATTACTTCTAGCAGTTAAATAAATTGTGAAAATCTACTTTAGACGTGGATTTCATTGTATTTTCTCATTTCAAAAAATATTTATATCTTTAGTTCTTTATAAATTTAAATTAAAGTAATGGATGTGGTGGGAGGCGGATGGCCACACACGTCAAAAGATGAAGCAGAATATATCTTCAAGCACCATGGTCTTATGTCAAGAGGTATACAAACGACCATATGTTTCTTTTAATATTAAGTTAAAATGGTATTTTTCTAATTATCTTTTTTTGTACTTTCTGCAATGCCCTTACGTCTCTTCATGTCCCGTATATAACTTGGACTAGCGACCTGTGCGCACACGAGCTAGAACAATGCGTGTCCAAGACATATACGAATACATGATGCGATCATTGAATAAAAATCTTCTGAGACAAACCGTCTAGGTAACTGCACAACAAACTATTATAATTTTAATTGTTACTAGCAAATATACCCGTGCGTTGCAACGGGAGACATTTTTTCTTAAGTCCAAGAACGGCTGCGGGGCTTAGGTTTTATTTAGTTTAAAACCATAACTTTTCACGTCATAAGTTAGTCACGCCATAGTTTTTTAGGTAGTTGTGTGGTTGACTATCACAACTACGATGTGCCACACTTTTTTTAGCACCGTTTCCTAGCCGCTCAAAGGAGAATCAATATGGATTTTTGGACGTGACATATGCAATGCCATGTTTTTTTAGTTTATGTGTTTTTTTCATAGGCTAGTTGTTTTTATTGCCGGGACTACCAAGTTCCAAGGAACGGATGGGCTAGAAGACGGAACACAGGTGAGCAGCCATAAAAATATGGATCGAACCTGGACTGGAAAAGAAATTTGAACCCGAACTAGAAAAGGAATTCGAACCTGGACTAGAAAAGGAATTTGGAGGAGGCAAAAAAATAAAGTACAGCAGAAATTTTACCTCCTTATTATTAGATGAGATAGATATATAAAAAAGTTGCACAAAAATATACATATTGACTCGAATAATCTGGCATTCGCCCATAGCAACTCTTGGGCATGTTTGCTAGTATCAACTAATGCCCTGTTCGTTTGGCTGATAAACCATGGCTGAAAGTACTGTTGGCTAATTTGTTGTGAGAGAAAAATACTATTCGTTGGCTGAAAAAATACGGCTTATAAGCCAAACGAACGGGGCGTAAATTACGGGGTCCACGATTTTAACCCGCTAATCAACCAGCCTCCATGTGATATGTTGTGTGGGAAGAGGTTTGGTAGGTAAGTATGAATGAGAGCACCCTGGAAGTAGAAATGAATTATCCTATATATAGATGAGAGCAATTAACAAAAAGAAGCAACAACAAAACTCTACGACGACTAAGACAGCTCAACCAATAAGTCACCGACAATATGATCAAACAATAATAATTCAACATAGACAACGACAAACAACGATACATTCCCACGGCTCGATTCCGTTTGAAATCCCAAGAGATTTTGAGAAATCGGATAAAAAGAATATTCATAGTTTTATTAGATTTCGAGATTTTAAAAATCAATCAGTTAAAATCTCTAAAATCTAGACCATTTGAACGAGAAGCTAGGACCGTGGGATTTTTTTATCCAGATTCTCAGAGTATCCAAACGGGACCATTTTATCTTTTATGGTTCGATGCTTTCTCTCTCTCTTTTTTAAAATTCGGTTCGATGCTTTCTCTGCTTCGAGACATAGGGACGTCTCTCTCTTTTTTTTAGCAAAGAGAGACATCTCTTTTACCAGAGCATTATAGTGTGGTTGTTCATGCAAAGATCACTTGGTTGTTGTTGGGTGAAAAAAAAATTCGGTGAGAACCATCCTACCAGGATGAGGTGAGGACTATGCAGCTGACAGGTGGGTCACAAACTCACAATATTATTTTAAACACACGCATGGGAAATTAGAATCCTATGAGCCACCTATCAGCTGCACAGTCCTCACATCTTTTGGTAGGAATGATCCTCACCAAATTTTTTTTCCTGTTAGGCCAGAAGCCCTGAACTCTCACACGGTCAAAGAGGACGATCATCGACCATCGTGGCAGCTACAAAAGGAAAAAAAACCTAATAAAGAAAGAAAAATAAAGCGTACACCTGGCGACGGCATGGACGGGGAAGGAACCCAGGAAAGCCGCGGCCGCGCCAGAGAAACGAGAAAGGAACGGAGTTGTTGGCCCACTGGTGGGTGGGGTCAGGACCGGACCGAAGAACGCGAAGCGACCAGAGGGCGCCCGTGGCCCGCGGGCCGCGCGCCCCCATTCCATTCCTTCCAGATCCCATAATTGCACGCGACACTACGCCCCCGCGCCCCCCCCCCTTCTTCCCCAAGTCAGAGAGGGAGATTGCGAGGAAACTACAGAAAAGGGACCAAATCGAATCCGCGGTGCATGCCCCGTTCCTCCCCCACAAGCCGCCGCCGCCGCCGTGAGGACTCCGGCGAATGGCGTCCCGCGTCGCCTCGGGCCTCCTCCGCCGCCGCGCCGGCGCCGTAATGCCCTTCCCTCTCTTTTTCTCTCTCCGATGCATGTATGTATGTATGTTTGCGGCTAGCTTTTGTGCCTCCTTGTTTGTTCCGGGTAGGGAGCAGATTTAGGGTTCGCGAGGTGGTCCGACGCGGTGGCTCTGCCCGATGGGTGTGATCCCCCTTCGGAAGAGTTCCGTCGCGGACGGGGTCTGTGGTTGCGTCTGGAGAATAATCTGCTACTGTAGTGTTTGTTGGCTCGGGGGTACGCAACCAGGGCGTTATACTTGAGAGAACGTGTGCTGGTGCTTCGTGCACGCACTTCGCCTCTGATTTGGAGAATTCCGTGACTTGACAGCTCGTTTGGTTGGGGGTAATTGGAAGCAGGGAATGGGAGTTCAGAGATAGGGGATTAAAATCCTTCTGTTTGTTTTGTGGGAATGGGAGTTTTGGTGGAAGGGGGAAGGGGAGTTTAGAGGGCCAACTCCCACTAATCAATTCCCTAGGGGAGGGGTGGGAATTGGGTGGGAGTTGTGTTCTTGATAAAAGAAAAGTAGATCATCACCATCCATCATGATTTGCCTTTTTAATTTCCCCCTCAAAACCCCCACACCAAACAGGGGATATGAATTCCCTCTTCAATTCCCTTTCTTATTTCCCTCCACGAACCAAACAAAGGATTGGGACTAAAAGTCAATTTCCCACCTTAATTCCCTCTATCAACTCCCACCACTAATTCCCACACCTCTTCCCACGTAGTTGCCAAACACACCCTGAGGATAATTTTTTGGTATGCCTTGCACAGATTAGGTTGTATTAGTTCCTCCGTTGCTATTTCTGCCCATTCTATGTAAACCTTCATTGCAGTTCAGTATAGCTTGGCTCTTATTTACTCACCAAGGTTTATGAGGTAGGAACTCCAGATGGATGTCAAGTAAAGTATGTTATGAGAAATTTAAAGGAGTCTAGGTAACTAATTTGGATTTGCCTGCTACCTTTTTTGATATGAAGGCTATTGCAGATTATTTTGTCAGCCAATTCTATTCCTTGTTCGCTATTGAACTGTTGAATGTTTTCTATCAATAAAATTAAGAAACTTGTATTCCATCCCAATTCAATCATAAGAAACAAGGAGTGCAGTGGTTGATGGAGAGGGAGGAGGGGGGATGAGATTTCGTGCATGCTAGAGGGTGAGAGTCAGACTGTGAAATAGAAAAGGGAGTGCATTGGAAGCCTGTGATGGGAGATGAATTTATATTCTTCTGCTTTGCAGGCCATATTTTTTAAATATATAAGAAACTGAGCAGTCAGCAACAATTCCAACTGACACAAAATATGGCAGCAATGGTTTCCATTATTTACAACAGTGCTTAGTTGTACCAACAACAGTTTGTATGTTTGGTTTGCTGCCTTAATTTGGCAAACTATAACACATCTTTTGTAGTAGCTGTTTGGTTCATGCCGCTGTTCTGGCATGCCATAGTTTTTCAGCTCCAGACCCCATCTGTCATACAATCAACCTTTAGCCATCCCTTGCCTAAGGGTGTCTTGCAAATTGTGAACCACACCATAGGAAAGTTTTGGCACGGGGTGTGGTTATGGACTTTGCTACCGCTTGCCACCAAGTTTTGCCAAACTTGCCAAAGGTTAGGCCATTAGGTGTTTAAAATCTTTTCCACACCTTAGGCCTTGTTTAGATTCCAAGTTTTTTCACTCTCTCTCCATCACATCAAATCTTTGGACACATGCATGGAGTATAAAATGTAGATAAAAAAAATAACTAATTACACAGTTTGATTGTAAATTACGAGACGAATCTTTTGAGCCTAGTTAGGCCATGATTGGACAATAATTGTCAAATACAAACAAAAGTGCTACAGTGCCAAATACTGATTCCTAACAGCTATCTAAACAAGGCCTTAGCAAGCCTATGAGAATCTTGCCATATTTTTGAGTTGTTGGCACTTGAAACCTAGCTTGCTAGAAGGTGAATCTTGCCACAATGTGGCTGAAACCAAACAGCTGCCTATAAACTTGCATAACCTTAGATGTGGCAAACTATGCCAAGTTGTGGCTGAAAACTAATTGGGCCCATAGTGTGGATGAGGACCAAACAGGCCCAAATTTCTATGACTGATTTACAGTTCATTTGAAAATAGTGCACTAAGTCTCCTTGGTTATGTGAAATCTCAGAATTTCTACGCCATTTCCATTTCATGTTTGTAGCAATGCTAATGCACAAATGATACACAAAGTATAAGCTTCTATAATTTCAGTAATCCTTCACTTCAATTTTCTTCCTCACTGTTTTGATTTACTTGAAGACACTAGGCCTCCTAAGGAGTTATACACATGTCAGAAGCTACAGCAGTCAACATTCTGGTTATTACTCTGACTAGCCCTATTTTAATTATTTGATCTCAACTATTGACTATAATACATGCGCTCTTGTCCAGCTTTGGTTCCAGCTACTTCCCAATGCTCAAATCTGACGAGGTAATTATCAGATAGCATGCTCTAGTAGATGAATATAGATGTCATTACTAACCTCATGCCAAATATTTTTGCGTGTCTTTCCTTTTTTAATACATGTATGTATTACATTATTGTAATTGAATTTTGTAGAAAACGCTGTTACTTACCTAATCCCTCTCTGTACCAAGTTTGGAGTAGATCATTTGCTTCAGACAACGGTAAGCCACAATAGCCTTTTGAGGCGGATAGTGTTTGACAAACGTGTTCCTTGTTATGCGTTTATCAAGTTCTGTTTTTCATTCTATATAGGAGACAAGTTTGAGGCTGTTGTGCCCTTCATGGGTGAATCTGTTACTGATGGAACTCTTGCTAACTTCTTAAAGAGTATGTTCTCCCTCCCTCCCTCTCTCTCTCCCTCCCCTCCCTCCCTCCCTACCTCCCTCCCTGTGATAACATTTTCTCTTTTTATATACAGAACCTGGAGACAGAGTCGAGGCCGATGAACCCATAGCGCAGATTGAAACTGATAAGGTATTGGTGGCTTCTGTTTGAACATTAGTGGAACTTCATATTTGCTAGTGGCCATAACCACATGACTTTTCCTTTTGTTCCAGGTCACTATAGATGTCGCAAGTCCTGAGGCTGGTGTTATTGAAAAGGTGAATTGTTTTGCTCCTTCCTGACTTCCAGTCTACTTTCATGGCAATACTTTACCTTTATTCTGCAGATGTCAAGAATACACACTCAAATACCATGCTTATCTGCTGGTAACAAGATCAGCAGCTGTTCACATACTAAGTGTTGCTATTTCTGACTGTTGTTTACAGCTCATTGCTAGTGAAGGCGACACAGTTACTCCAGGCACTGAAGTTGCAATCATATCCAAGTCTGCTCAACCTGCTGAAACACATGTTGCTCCATCTGAGGAAGCAACTCCAAAAGAATCATCACCGCCGAAAGTTGAAGAGAAACCAAAGGTAGAGGAAAAAGGCCCAAAAGTAGAACCTCCCAAGATGCAAGCACCAAAGCCAACTGCACCATCAAAAACGTCCCCTTCAGAACCACAGCTCCCTCCAAAAGAACGAGAGCGGCGGGTAAGTCCAATATTATCCAATTACAGAGTTCAGATGTTGTTGAAGGACATGCACATATTTTTCCATGATATTGCAGGTGCCGATGCCAAGGCTCAGGAAGCGTATTGCAAACCGTCTTAAGGATTCTCAGAACACCTTTGCAATGCTGACTACATTTAATGAAGTTGACATGTAAGTGTTCTCAAGCATTCTTTCCAGTAGATTGCTACAGTAGATTTCTGTTTGATCAGTTTATATTTGTGCTCCTGTAAAATGGTGACATCTGTTTCTGTCTTGCCATATTTTGAGCAGTTTAAAGATGTGGCCTGTATTCAGGCAATAAAGAATGTAATCTGTTGAGCTACATGGCAATATATTGATCGCTTATCCCTACCTATCACCCTGACAATTAACTAATACTCCCTCCGGTCCATTTTATCTGGCGCAAGTTATAATGACACGGTCTCCTATATTACACTTTGATCATTCATTTACTTTATATTATATTATTTATGCTTATAAAGTTATAATCATTGGATAGTACAATTCCTTACAAATCTAATCATATAAAGTTTGCATTATAATAGTTAAAAATTATTAGTGTAATTATTAGTAAAAAATATTAGCGTAATTATTAGTCAAAATTATATGCGTGTGCACCAGATAAAATGGACCGGAGGGAGTATGTGCTAACCTATGTTAGATGAAAATATATATGATTATCCTCTATATGTATGAATGCTTATAGAACTTAGTTTTTTTATTCAGTAACACTGACAAAAAAAATCCAGTCATTTATTGTGCAAATATCTGGTGTGACATTGTGTGGCTCAACTTATTTATCTTCTTTTAGATGTGGACGTCAATAATTATCTTTTGGCATGCCATTATGATTCCTTGAAGGCTGTATTGGTGTTTTTTTATCTTATGATTTATGATGCAGGACCAATTTGATGAAGCTTCGTTCTGATTATAAAGATGAATTTGTCAAAAAGCATGGTGTCAAATTGGGCCTAATGTCTTGCTTTGTCAAGGTACTTGCCAGTCTGTGTTGCAAAGCTTTTGCACCGTATATTTATATGGCTGGCTAATTCTATTTATTTTGGCAGGCTGCTGTTTCTGCACTTCAAAACCAACCAATTGTCAATGCTGTCATTGATGGTGATGACATCATATACAGAGACTATGTAGACGTCAGTGTTGCTGTTGGCACTTCCAAGGTACGTCTCATCTTCTTTCTTGTACCTAAAAAAGCCAAAATGGCCTATAGTTTGGGATAGAGGGAGCATTTACTATGTATATCACTAATTGGAATCTTTTTCAGGGCCTTGTGGTTCCTGTTATCCGGGATACTGATACCATGAACTTTGCTGACATTGAGAAAGGGATAAACAACCTTGCAAAGAAGGCAACTGAGGGGGCGCTCTCAATTGATGACATGGCAGGAGGAACATTTACCATCTCCAATGGTGGTGTCTATGGAAGCCTCATCAGCACACCTATCATCAACCCCCCACAGGTAGCTGCTGCGCTTTTATCAGTTGCGACACATTTGTAGCATGCAGATGTTTATTGATCTGAAATGTGATACGTGTGAAATGCAGTCGGCAATTCTTGGGATGCATTCCATTGTGCAACGCCCTGTGGTTGTGAATGGTGACATCCTCGCGAGGCCAATGATGTACCTCGCGCTGACATACGACCACAGGCTGATCGACGGCAGAGAGGCTGTCTTCTTCCTGCGGCGCATCAAGGATGTGGTCGAGGACCCCAGGAGGTTGCTGCTTGACATATAAATTCACGCACCAGCGCTGCCCTGCCAGACTGTTTTGTGCTTATCTGGAAATAATACCATGCAAATTTTTGACTGTTGAAAAAGAATTACTTCCTCAGAAAGACTAAATCTGAGCTGAGGATACCGTGAGGTTTTTCTCTATAATCGTAGAAGAGAGCAGCAAACTCAACTCAATGTGAGGTCATGTTTAATTTTCGGGATGTAGTTCCCAGTCATTTTTTTTTACCATGCAAGAGCAATAGAGGCTGCTGCATTTTTGTTTGTTGGTTCACAATTTCGCCTCCAGCTAGCCAGTCTGCAACACAAGGAGTCTGGGCTGTATTACATGTGACGTTAAAACGGTGCTCCAATCGCTCGCTCTGTTGAATGGTCTCGACTCTCGACGTTTGCTTTTTTTTTACTCTAGCTGTCACGTTTCCTGTGGTTAAACTCCCATCTGTAGGGCCTGTTTGGGATGGAGTAAAACAAAAGGAAAATCTATAGGGCCCGTTTGGGATGGAGTAAGACCAAAGGAAAAGTGGATGAATCGAATCCGGAGGAAAGGATAGGGTGTTCGGTTTGAGGAATGGGTTAGTCTTATTTTGTTTGGTTTATATTAAGGAATGGAATAGATTGATGTATCATCGTCTCATTCCTCATAAGGTAATAATAACATTATTAGTATGAGGAATAATGTTATTCTACTAAATTTAAGAAATGGACTTATGAACACTATCTCATCGGAATGATTTGATTTCTCCAACCACACTATTAGAGAATTGTGGTTCCGAATGGAGGAATGAGTTTGGTCAAGAGGAAAGGAAAATTGTCTGGAAGGGAGTAATGACTAATGAGTCTGAGTCTCTGTTCTAGAGCAAAGGAAAACCCTCCACCACCAAACAGAGGAAGTCAAACATCCGCTGTGAGTTCTGGGTTTTCACGTACGCCCAAGGCAAAGACAGTCAGGAAGAAGAGAGATTGCCAACCCATCGCAGCACTTGCTTGTTTATGCGATTTGCGAAGCTCCTTGCGACCGTCGAGTTCTTGCTCTGCAGACTTGCGCCTGCTACTGCCAATGAATTAGGTCCAGTTATCATTGACTTGTCATTGCCATTGAAGCAGCTCCTGCTTCTTTCTTTCTTTTTTAAGCTTGAGGAAGATAGCGATCTGAGACAAGGGTGAGTACCAGTGGACAATATAAATCACAAGGACTGACTGTGGGCCCCATGTTTAGGGGCCATGGTTCACCGTTCACAAATTAAATTAATTATGTTTAGTTAGAGTTAGTAGATGATATTTACAATTCATGTTTCAAAGTTCGTTTTCAATCCCTGTGATCCAAACCCATTCCTATGTTTTTAATGTATTTTTTGACCCTCTTTCTTCATACCCAATTCCTGTGTTCTTTTACCGTTTCTTTGGTTTCAATCCTTCGTTCTAGAGCCTCTTTGGAGTAGATGAATGGACTAAGGCCAATCGAAACACACCCAATCGAACTAAATCAATCTACTTTATCTTTTTACTTACTTGTACCTTAACATGTTGTTCATCTACCAATCTCCACTAGTGTTTTTAAGGTGTCGACTAGGTGATGAGGTGCTCGCAGGAGGCAAGCGTCCCTGACGCCTAGCCAAAAGCACTGAGAGAGTCAAGGGGATTGGGAGCATAAGGGCAGGGCCAACGTGGGCTAATGTCTGTAGTGGTTTCAGTTAAAGAGATGCCACGTTGATAAGGAAGCATACAAGGAGCAACCCACAACAGAGCCACTCTCTGCTCCCAATGCGTGTTCCGGTGTAAGGTAAATGGACCATCGGCTCATTTAGTTTGAATTTTGGTTTTTGATAATCAACAAGACTAAATTGAACTAATGCGTTTGCAAGTGTTTGTTTTATAGTTCAATAGGGTGCAAATGTGATTTGGACGAAGATGACGTGGTGATCCGGATAATCAACACATCAAGCAAGACATTAGAAGCAACATTGAAGACCTAAAAGACAAGCAAAGTCTAAGGCACGAAGGATGGAATCAAGCTGGATGCAAGAATCATACAGAAGCAAGTTGAAGGGTCTTTGCAGGCATCGGACAAGATCAGGAGCATCGGACACGTCACATCGGACAAATCCGATGATTGACCCTAAGCATCCGGCGACGGCAGAAGGGTGTGATCGCCTCTTTTTTTTTTTGTCAGACCAAACCACCATGCTTTCTGTAGGCTACTCTGCCACCTTGCGAGACTACTAACTAGTGTGACATGGATACTTAGTACTAATGTGGACTCTAGGGCGGCACGCCATGCTGGCGCGTTGGGCAAGCCCTAATAAAAAAAACGATAGGGAGAAAAGCCGTGGAGTCGGCTCCTTTCTCATCCCTACCAAATTTGGCACCATCGGTCGCCACGCAGCGTCGCCTAGGTCATCTACGGCAACGGCAGTACTGATCCAGAAGGGGATCACAACATGATCAGTCTAAGGGAGCAGTGAGAAGGAGAGGGAGCAGAGTAGCGAGGGGTAGCAGTGAGAGGAAGGAGAGGAGCATAGGCCAAGCTACATGCGCACGAGCAAGACCGCAAGAGTAGTGCAAAGGGAGATGAGGCAGCACTGCATCCGTGATTCTAGGTGATCTCTTCAATGAGACATCTCTACATGAGTAAGGCATAAGACATCGCCCTGTTGGCTTGCTTATAAGCCGTACTTTTTCAGCCAACGAACAATATTTTTCTCTCACAACAAATCAGCCAACAGTATTTTCAGCCATGGCTTATCAGCCAAGCGAACATGACCATTGTTAGTAAAAGGTACATGTCCTTTTGACATAGAAAGTGAGAACAGTTGCTTGGTCCTTTGAAGACAAGCCATCCTTTGACCACCCTCTCCACCACTTGACCATTTGTTCTTTCATTTAAAATCATACTTCAACAAAAAGTATCACAATTCTCTTTTGCTCTAGACTTTTCTCACTTTTTTTCTTTTCACCAATTTTCTTGTTTCTTTATTTCCTTTTTTATTCAGGGGTGTGCAGGGGGGGGGGGTAACAAGATAATATATATAAATACATATATATGAATACGAAATCAGAATCACAAAGTAAGGTAAAGACCACAAAATTAAATAGACCAACACGACAGATGATACCCCGCCACAAAATTTGGATTGAATGGGTCAGTTACATATTCCCTACCAGTTTAGTATGCACAGCATAAGTTTTTCGACAAGAGGCCTCGATGGGACATACGAGAGTTTGATGTTCATCGAGCTCATAACAGAATCCACAAAGCTGATTTCAGCAGGAGCTACAGACTACAGAACTAGCATATTACCGACCGCTTTCAGCACGATGCTACCCCCAAAATGAAGTGTACAAATAACCTAGCACCACTCACAGTTTCCGTGAACAATGAGATGATTAGACAGTGATTACCTAGAATGTCTCCACTCTCCAGTATGCTTTTGAACCCATATTTCTTTCACCATTCTTTTTTCTTTTTACAGTCTTACTGTGCTGCCCTATAATTAATAAATACCAAAGTTTTCAAAAGGTCTTCCAATAGCTTCAAATGTGATAGATCGATGAAATAGCTGAGCCACCAAATCAAGATTCATAACACCAACTCGTCCGGATAGCAGTAGCCTGTGGGAAAAATCAGATTAACACACCATTTTCTTAAAAAAAGGGATACCAAGGGACAAACCAATGAATAAAAACTAAGGAGACAGGGTTCTTAGCAAAAAGCAAATAGGTTATAATCAAATAAAACCAAGAGTGGAATGTCCAAACTACAAGTCTCGTGCCATGCATCAAACAAAAAAAAGAAGTGTTGTGCGCCAGAAAAAAAAGGGCTCCATTCCATGATTCCATCCATCTCTAGTTATCTGTAGTCTTGACTGGCCCACATGCAGTGAGACAAGCAATTCTATACGGATGCTCAGCTGCCAAGATGATTGAAAAGCCAAAAACGTGCATAGTTCCCCTTGCCAGCCTATCAGCAGCCGAGGCGTCTCACTGCTTGTGAGCTAAAATAACAGATCCCATAACTGCGTGGGGGCAAAGCAAGGAGATAAAGGAACTTGGATGGAACCAGGTTTCATGGGACAATCTTGCACACTAGTAGTTGTTTCATGTCAGTGGACTTCTAAATCAATTTTGGCAGTTAATAGGCTAAGCTCACATATGAGATGACCATGTTAACATTAGTGTATCACATACAAATAAAAATACATAAAACTAGAATCGATACTTATTGCACCACGCATTGACGGCAACGTGTTTCAACACACCAGCAGGAGGTTACCCACAATATCTATCCGGAATATATTTTATGGAACAGCCTGAACTACAATGTGGAGGCAAAATAAAGGGGCGCTACTGCACTCATAAAACTGGAGATAGAAACACACATACCCACACAAAGTACAAACCAACATTGCTATTTAACCTGATGTAAATAGAAGTTAAGCTAAGGGAGAAAGATTTTGGTTAGTTGCTACTGAGTTACTAAATACTAGACACTAACCATTGGTGAGCTTAAATGATTAATCCCCATACTATACAACTATAGAAGATGCATACCACATTGTTGATAGAAGTGAAGATCATACAGGCTCAATTTTAACATGATAAACCTATATGTAAGGCAGGTCTTGGGCATTGGACAAGCTAAGCACAATGCTGCATCAAGCCTACTATGTCACCTCTGGCAAAATTCACATACCAATCATTGTACCCTGACTTATGAACCAAGGCCCTGTTTGGATGCAAAGTATTTTTAAAGTATCGGAGAAATACTATGGTTTTACATAATACTTTGGTTTTTAAAAGTTACTGGGTGTTTGGATGCAACCAATCTTGTAGTCTCTAAAACCATGGTTTTGTCAAAACTGTAGTCTTTTTAGAGTTTTAGAAACTTCACTCATGACCTCTCTTTTTCTAAACCACGGTTTTGTGTCTCTTTGGTTTATAAAACCAGTTTTGTGATACTACAGTTTTTGAAAACCGCATCATCCAAACAGGCCCTAAAGGTAATATAAGGCTCATGGAAATAATTATTAAGGAAACAAAAAAACTATCATCTAAAGTGAATACAATGTAATGTTATCGATTTCCTTGTATTATGAGAACTTCACAGCCAACCCCTATCTGATAAGCATCCCTGCCTATTGATCTGCAGGGGTGTGTGGGTGGTTAAACAAGCATACATGCAGATGGGCCACTGCATAATACCAGGTAAGTGATAGTATTGATACTTATAAGATTATGGCATACTTTGCTAACATCAGTTATTTCCTTTTCACAAACTATTTGGCAGATAGACAAGTGAAAAATCAATGCTGAAATCCTGCACTAACAAAGTGTTGATGTCCTAGGACGCACTCCCTCTGGTAAAAAAAAAAGTTTTGGAATGCATGTAAGCAACTTTTAATTATTGGTAAGAATATCTTCATGAATATTTCGACTGGACTTATGAAAGATAGTGGACACCTTTTTCACGATATTATACTTTTACTGATTTTACAAATATATTGCAATTGAGGTTCATAAAGAGGTTCCTAAAGAAGCTGTGTTTTGGGATTGTGCCGTTGTTCAAAACACCTAATTTAGTAATCAGCAATAAAAACAACTTAAACATTTTAAGAACAGGTTATTTCCATATTCAGTGCAACGTACCTCATTGTGGAATGTCAGAATCTGAGATAACATTCCTTGTGGAACGACGTTCAGGAGGACACTCATCATTTGATGATAGAGAGGAACTAGAACATGAAGCTTTGGAAATTCCAACTGGAGAAGTCTTTGCATTTTCCACAGTTGAGATGGATTTATTACGAGGAATGGCTACTGTAACAGATGTAGCAAGAGATGATACTTTCCCAACAGGGCTTGGGGACTCAGATGATATGCTTTGAGTATGGCCAGAGATACTGGAGGCCCTCACAGGAACTGAGGTATTCTGAGGTCTAGAATGGTTATTTGAGCCTGGAGATGCTGTCAACCACATAAATCGTAGTGTGTGTCCTTTGCAAGATTTACCACCAATAAATGCTTTCTCAGCTGATTGCCGCGTTGTGTAAGTCACACAAGCCGAGCAACTCAGAGAAGGTTTTAGGGTTGCATCATGGTTATGGGCTTCAGTATCTTCCAGGACAACTGACGAAAGCTCCCCAAATGATGAGAAATGGTCTGCCAAGACAGATTCCTGTAAATGAAAGTGGTACGCATCAGAAACAGAATGAAACAGCTTGTAATCAAACACATGAACACAAAATGCAGCATGAGAACATATTATCCTTTGAGTGCCTTTTTTATGCAAAAGGAAAGGCAAATTATTTTATGCAAAAAAGAAAGAAAGAAAGAAAGAAGTCACTGGTTGCGTAGATGTAAGACTGATTTTTATCAGCGCCTCGTTCCACTAAATGTAGACGAGACTGCAACCTCCAGTTCATCAAATAGGTAATGCAGCAGTACATTATTATTGTTCAATTTTTGTCATTACACATAGCTAAAGATGTTAATAGTTACACAGTGGCATAAAAGCATGCAAATCCGTTAAGCTAAGAATAATAAAAAGCAAACACAATTAGGTAATTCTATATGATAAATATTGCTGTAGATACATGGTCTCATGTATTATGTACTTACATCCATCCATGCCACGATTGGTTTTAAACTTTTAACAACACAACAGGACCTAAAAGATATGTCACCGAAGGTTGACAATTTTAACAGCCAAGATAGAACTACTCCAATATACAGGGCCATTAGCAATCCAGGGGTACAAGTGTGACTTGCTCAATGCTCATAACATGAAATGGAACTACTCCAATATACGGCTCACATAAATTTTACAGCACCACATGATAAGATCCTGAATGTGACACAGGATCTTGCAGACATATATCAGAAGCAAGAACATTGCCTTCTCATATCAATTTTGTGATGGTAAGGGTGACAAAAGTTCAGTTAAGAAGTTCAAACAGTAGGTGGTCACTATCCACAATTCCATGTATAGGTCTATCACCAATTTTGACAGGGGGAAACATTGAACTGCACAAATAAAATCCCGCGACAATAGTGCCATTTTTTAATGGTTTCAGTATGTCAAGGAGTGGCAGGTGGTTGGATGTAAAACTTACATTTGCAATTTCAGGTGGCAAAGGTGGAAGAGTTCTGAATGATGTGGTTCGATTGTCAAGCTTAAACCTATTCTGAGGAGGTGCTGGCAGATTAGTCTGTTTTGTAACCACCGCTGATTTCTGCGTGGATGTCGCAGCAGACTTTTGAGAGCATGAAGCAAACTCTCCAGAACTTCTCTTTTCCAATGAACCAGCAATCTCCAGTGCCCCTTCAGCCCTCATGGACCCTGCATCCTTTACTTTTGATGCATCATTAGAAGCAATTTCTTTTCCACCAGCCTCTGCATGCTTAACTGAATTTGCTGAACCTTTCTGCAACATAATTGTTTACTTATCAGAAATCAGTAACAGAAACAGCTAAAAGTGCAATTATCATAGGCAAAAATAAGCATGAACAGTCAGCCTGTTCCTCCTAATGAAAGTCAGTTCACCTAACAACCAAAATAATACAATAAACAATATGAATTCATGCTACTAGGGAAACCAGTAATTACTTGTTTTGCAAGTTTCTCTAACTGGCGGCGGAACTCATCACGCTTCTGAGCTAAGATCTCTTGTTTTTTACGTAGTTCTTCCAATAGTTCTAGACTTTCTTGCCTTTTTGGAGCATGGGGTGGTACTGGTTTTGTATTACTTGCTGGCAGCATTTTAGAACCTGGTGTACCAGAACTCAACGGTTCAGCAGAAGATCCAGAACTGGGCCTTGGAGCTGTTGATTGAACATTTTCCTTGACTCTGTTGGGGAAAGAATTAGCCGGTGTAGTAGACAACTGGGAAGACTTTCCAGAGATTCTGCCCTCTCCCACATCCAGAATTCTATCTCTGTTGGCCCACCATAGCTTTATAAAGCGGTTGCCCATAACAGCATCTGGAGCTTTTAGGGCAGCTTCAGCTTCTTCCCTTCTCGAGAACTGGACAAAAGCTTTTTCACTGTTAGATGGAATATAAATATCTATTACTTGACCAAACTTCTGAAAATGCGATAGAAGGGCGTCCCATCTGTTGCTTTCTTGGGGAATTCCATGTACATATAGTGTACGGGATGCTTTCTGAGAAGCTCGATTACTTTGCAGGCCCACATCTCCATATATTCTTGAATTGGGTTGACCATTAGTATCCTTAGCAGCAGACTTTACTTGGCCCATGCTGAGAGCCATCTCATCGTAATCACTTTTTTGGCTTCCAGTGATACTTGTTGACGTAGTTTTAGCTGTGTTACTACCTCCTGGTTTTCTTTTTGATGCTATTCGCCCCCAAACAGAAGACTTCGAACTCTGAGAACCATCAGAAGCAAAAACCTGGTTTGAATGCTCCTGCCCCATTTCATAACCATACGATTCAGAATTCCAAACTCCAACATCTTTATGTACAAAGCCAGTACACGATGCTTCTGGGTGTTCATTGTTCCAGAGAGGCTGATCAGGATCATATACATCAGCATCAGCAATGGCTGAAACAGCACTTCCATTTGGCTTTAATGCATCAGTTGCTACACCAGATTTCACATCTTTTACAAGAACGCTTTTACTCCCTCCAAGGCTTGATAAGTTAACAGAACTGGTTCCTCCCTCATTTGGGATTCCCAATCCTTGAGCATTTGGAACTGATACTGGAAGATTGAATTGAGAGAGACTCTGCAAAGTGATAAGAAATTATATAAACTCAGTATCTTTACCTAAGGACAATAGAATATCAAGTAGTACTTGGCCTGAGGAACATTGCTGCGCCTTACATAAGCATAGCATAACAATTTAATCTTCTATATTACCAAAAACAATATGGTAAAGACAGAAAGCTAACTCAAGTGAAATAACAACCAGAAGGTAAAATGTAGCAGCAAAGAGAAGATCCAAGGCAGGCTGAAGTTAATCACGTTAAGATGTATAGTTCTCCAAGATTTCTCAGTTGGGATTTTGGATAAGTTATTGTGACTTGTGAGTAAAGTTGACCACAACTCAGACTAGTAATAACAGCACTAAAGCACACCTTTTCAAGTCCACATTTACATTCGCACAACATAGCAAACAGACATAATATCCTATCAGGAAGTTATAATAGAACACAACAAATAAGCAAAAGCATGCAGGTTAGAATGCAGAAGATTATGAATAGTGTGAAATAGACAGACGGACCTGCATATCATCAACAACAATTCTATTTACACCATGCTCCATGGGGCACATATCCCCTCTCAAGCAAAATCCACGTTCCTCGAAGTCTCTACAACGTTGACGAGGCATGCCAAGATCGATCAAAGGAGATACTGAGGAATGAATAGGGCCTTGCATTCCAAGTGGATGGATTGGATCCAAAATCCCATGAGGCATTCCAGGCATAAATCCATATGGACCACTTGGCAATGCAGTGCCCATAAATAAGCTAGGATGTGCCGGTGGTCCTTGTGAAGCCATCTGGGATGCAAAATCCATCATATCAAGTGAGTTAAATCTTGGATCATGATGAGTCCAAGGTGCACCATTCCGTCCTCTTCCTCGTGTCATAGGAGGGCGAGTAGCAGCAGAAGCCGATGAATCAGCTCGGAAGGATTGGTTTGCTCTAGGTGCTCGAGTGTGACCTCCTACTCCAGAACGTTTTTTGAATTTTGGCACAAAATCCTTCTGTACTTCACCTTGAGAACCAGCTCCACCAAAAGATAGTCCATTACCAGAAACCCTACTCCTTTTTTTGAGAGGTGGCCCTGGATGTTGCTCCTCTGTATTATCATCAGATTGTTGTCTAGCCTCCCGTCTTCGGTGCTTGTGGTTGCGGTCATCATCATCGTCATCGCTAATTTCAATGTCTTCACTATCTGTAGCAGCTTCAGAATTTGTCGAATTATTTTCTTCTTTTGGTGAAGGAACTTCTATTCTGTCAGCATCCAACACTGGTGATGACGACTCTTTGAGCATCTTCAAGGTTACCAATACAGCAGGAAACTTTGCATCTAGATTGTATTTAATGTCATGATCATCTTCAACTCCAATCCAAGTCTTCAAGAAGTGATTCAGTCCTATCGTCGATATATCACTACATGAGGCAGAACACAGAAACAACAATGAGTGACAGAATATAAAGTTGATGGTATGATCAGAATAACAAGTTGTTTGTAATACACCTAATAATGACAATAAACTGATGATAGACCCGGAAAAACAGAAAAATGAAAAGGCCACATGTCACCTTTTTCCCTTTAAAACAGAAACTGAACTGATGGTAGTTTAACTCAGCTTTTCAAACCCCACTTGATATACTAGCAGGATTATACAAACAAAAAAAACATGTCTATGCTTGATTTTCTTATACCACCTCCAGCAACAAAAAGGAATGTACCAGTGGAACTAGTCTTGTTGAACTTCCCTAATTTTGATCAGCATCATACATACAAGTGGTTGGCACCATGAAAAATGGTGAGTAGGTTTCTCTGCCCTCCAATCCAATCATATTATGTAGCTCCTAGAAACATAAAAAATATGGGAAACACAAATACTGGTTCAAGTCACACCCTAAGGGTTTCAATAAGTTAAACATCACAAAATTGTTACCAGATGGTGGATACAGACAAACTCATCAAAGCAAACTGCTATTACTGAAAAGATACCACATCTAAACTATTGAGCAACAACCATAACATTAGCTGGAGTTTTCATACAGATCCACATCCCCTTTCAATACAAATTCAAGTCGATCAGAACAAACAATATAAGCAGGAAAAAATTGTGCATAAAGAGATTTGTTTGGACCCAACTACAATTGCGGGCCAGAGAAACACAGGCACATAGGGTCAAGCAGAATGCCATATCTACACATTCTAAAAGACTAAAAACCAATGTGAAAATGGTGACCAGCAAACCTCAGAAAGACTAAAAACCAATGTGAATTTGGTATGAAAGCATCAAAACATCTACCGATCTACCCAAGTAGGGATGCAAGCAGGTGCGGGCTGACCTGCCAGCCTGCTCGGCCCGCCTGCGAAAACAGCCCTTGTGGACACTGCGGGCTCCTGCTTCAAGTGACGCGGGCCTAAGCAGCTGAGCCTGCAAAGCCCAAGAGACTAGAACGGGCCGCCTGCATCAGCCTGCAACGGCCTGCCAGACCTGCTTCATCCATGGGAAGCACCGGCGCCGCATCCGCCGCAGGAGCGAGCGGACTCGTGCTCGAGCGCCGCATCTGCCACGGTGGCGCTAGGGAAGCACCGGCCGGAGTGGCGACGGCGATCTTGGCATCGCTCCGGTGAGAACCACTCATCTGCAACTTGTTCTCCTTCTCCCTTCCTTCTTGTTCTTCTAATCTTCTTAATCTTCTTGTTTTTTTGGTGAGCACCGCCAGCTGCCATGGCCGCCGCCCTACCTCAAGGAGCTCCGGATCGACGTCTCCAGTCCGCCCCCGTGGCCGATGTTGGCTCCTCCGCGCCCCAACCCCATTCTGCAGCAGGAGGGCAGCACAGCCCGGATCCACCTGACGCCCACACCTTCAGCTCGCCGGCGGCACAGTACTTCACAGGCGTCTGCAGGCGTCCGCAAACCTGCTAGCATTTTGCTACTGAGCCCAGCAGGAGAGTGCAGGCAATTAGTAGACGCCTGCAGGTTGCTGCAGGCCAATCAGTTTTTACATGCAGACGATTAGGCGTCCTGCTGGGTGTCTGCAGACGGGCCCGCTTGCATCTTTATACCCAAGCTCAATGGCTCCTACCATATAATCATAGGAAACAATAAAATGATTTACAGTGCTACGCTGCTCCCGAAGAGGTGTGCAAACAAACAAACTAACCTAGCAAGCATAACATTCCAACAGATAATTGCCCCAGAAATGCTCTTCTCTATTGACCTCAAATGTCCACTCTCTACTCCTGGCAGAATTTCACCAATCAGACCGCTTGACAAATGGAGCTCTTGGTCGAGTCAAGACTCAAGAGGCGATTTTGCGCAGCCCACCCCATGCCCCACAGACCCACAGCCCCGGCAATGAAGAACTGCAGTCCGAGCCTCCCAGCCAACTGCAATTAGCTCTAGATACCCCAAAACCAGAACTAGGCACAAATCACGAGTCACCGCCGCCGCAATCGCATCAGCATACCCACCACACCACAGCCGGTCGCGTCCCACCCTGGCTCCTACTAGTCGCGAATTCCGCATGTAACGCAGGGCAGCGCTCGCGCACGCGGGGCGGGGCCTCCCGCGGGCTGCGGCCTGCTTGCCTGCTGGGCAAGGGAACGGAGGCGCGCGGAACGGAATCGGGGCTTACCAATCGAATCGGGACAGCCGGCCGCGGAGGAGCAGGCGACAGCGTCGAGGCGGGGGGGAGGAGGGCGAGCTCGAGGGGAGTCGCCGTCGGGGAGGTGAGGAGATGAGATGGTTAAATGAGGGGCACTTCGGTAATTGTGGCCTGGGCTTCTCGTGTTGGGAAGCTAGGGTAGGGTTCTTGCGCTTGTTCTCATTTCAGTTTTCTTGTCCAGGTTGTCCCTGTCCTCTCTTCACAGCCCTCTCTGGGCTCTGGCCTGGTCCGGCTGCTGTTTCATCGATTAATCTGAGCTTTAGTTTCGTTTCGATCCGTACGGCTAATCCATTTGCCTAGAACTAATCATCGGCAGGGTGTTCAGCTGATCAGTTTGTGGCTGATTTCGGTGAATTTCGGCTGAGTTAATAGTGTTATGTGAGAGGACAAGCTGAAGCAAGTTGGCAATTAATGTAGGTACGTGTTTAGATTAATTAATAAAGGGTGAATAAACTATGTTTTTAATTCTTTCCACGTGAGAATCGTGAATTTCTAAATTGCATCTTGGGTCAGCTGCTCGACATAAATGTTGTTTTATTATATTTGTTTGATTGTATTTGCTTTAGGTTGACATATCTGCAAAACTCTTTCTATAGCTTTTTGCACACAAAAAAAGCCCATTAGTTTGATTTTGGCATTAAACTCAAAAACCAAGAATGAGTCAACCAACTTTTCGGTGGATGGTTATGTTGACGTGGGGGCAAAAATGACAATTGGTCACATGTCATCATTATCTTCTTCCATCTCCTTCCTTTAACCTTTATCTCTCTCTCCTCACATGACCAAATCTGTCACCGTTACACGATTCACTGGGCACCTATATCATTCTCTATCGGCCGTCGTGATCCTCACGGATTCTTTGGTCACGTTCGACCTCCTCGACTTGGCATTCTTTACTGCAATGTGTGGAACCTCATGAGGCGCTCATGCACGGCATGGAGGCTCGGTTGGTCGCTGTTAAGCCCCTTGGTGATGGAGCCCATGCATTACTGTGAGGCAACAGCTCGCTGCTGCATACAACACCATGCTCGACGTTGATCGTAGACGAAGAGCAGCTCCACACACATGCTGCATCCCCCTACAGACGGGCCCGAGCCTGTTAGCTTAATTCACCGAACAAGATGAGAGGCCAGGGAGGGGAGTAGGTGGGGTTGGCATGCCTTTGTTGTACCAAGCTTGGACCGGTAATGTGGGCTTGGGTGCGAAGGAACTTGAAGCGAGGATGATAGTGTTAGGGTCTATGTCTATCTAATGTGAAAGCCCTAGTTTGGTTTTGGATAATTGATGAAACCCCAGGACTAACCTTTGATCTAAGTGTGTGAATTAGATAAGGTAGTCCAATCCAAGTGGTGGAGCTAGATGATGGTCATGGTGAAGGTGATGGCCACAAAAGAGATGATCAAGTGCTCCATCTTGAAAAAGAATAAAGAGAAAAACAAAACCCAAGGAGATCAAGGCAAATGTATCCAATAGATTTTTGGTTTGGCACTCAAGACACCATAGAGGGTGTGAGTGTGTTTAGGATCGATAGCCGTACTATAAAGATGGGAAATCTTTGGCTAAGAGATTATCGAGTGCCACTAGGTGACATGATTCTTGCATATGCATTAGGGACCTAGTGTGCTAACAATTGACCCTTGAAAAATGCTTTGAAAAACGCTAACACATGAGCACATGAGTTGTACACACTGTGGTTAGCAACTTGGAAGCAAGGGGCGAAGAGGTTGAGGAGATAGAAAAAGAAAAAGAGAGGGTGGTGAGAACCAGACCCTGTTGGCGAAGAGGGTCCAGACCCTAGGGTGAGTCCGGTCCAGACTCATACCCTAGCCTTCGGGCGGCTGCAGGAGAACCATACTTTGCTCGGCAGTGGTTCCGGACCGTCTCTCGTGGGATCGGTTGGACCAAGCAGTGGTGGTCGAGAGCAGCGCTGGGGCGCGGGTGTTCCGGACCCAGGCGACCAGCGAATCTGGACCGAGGCGTGAGGGTCCGGTTATGGCGCGGCTGTGGCACGAGCAAGCGAGGTGGCGATGTGGCGCGCGGTGGTGTTCCAGACCTGCATTGTGTGTGGTCCGGATGGCACAAGCGGACCGGGTCTAGAGTCAAATTGAGTCTCTAGATGCTTACTGGATCCATCCAGACCCTGGGAGCGAGTGGGTCCGACTTGTGTTGGCGTGGGTCCGGTTCAGAGGTGACTCAGAGGAGCAGTTGGCGTTGGGTTTTGACCGTTGAGATCCGACATCTGTGGTTGAACGTAGGGACAGGTGGCGCAATCCCATGAATCGGACCCACCCTATAGATGGTCCAGACCTTGGGTCCGGTCCTAGGGTCCTGTCAGCCCCCGACTGAGCAACGACTCTATTTGTTTGAGGGGATCTATAAATAGAATTGGGGCGCCTTGGGCTCGCTCTCTTGGTTATTTGCATCAGTGATACATCCTTGTAAGCCTAAGCAAACACCTCCCACTCATCTCCATCATTGATTCATCATCATAGTGAGATTGGAAGTGATTCCTAGTGCATTTGCTTGAGTGATTGCATCTAGTGGCACTTGGGGATCATTGTGGCTACGGATTTCTTGTTACTTTTGGTGTTTGCCGCCACCTAGACGGCTTGGAGCAGTGGAGGAGTATTAGAATGAGTTGGTGATTGTTTGTGGCCATCCCCTGGTGATTGTGAGGGGTCTTGTACCTTTCTTGGCGGAGCGTCGAAAGGTAACTCTAGTGGATTGCTCGTGTCATTGAGTTACCTCACTTATGGGTAGGTTCTTGCGGCGTCCATTTGTTGGACTAAGTTTGTGAAACACCTATTAGCCGCCGAACCACCAAGTATTGGTCGACACAACGAGGACTAGCGTGCTGGCAAGCATAGCACGTGAGCCTCAGGAGAAAAATCTTGGTGTCCATTATAATTGGAATTCTCCCGGTGATTGAATTGGCTTTCATATTGTGATTGGTTCATTCCTCGACACGGCAGTATAATCACCCTACTTACTTCTTTACATTCTTTGCAAACTAGTTGTGTAGCAAGCTCTTTAGTGTGGTTTTAAGAGCTTGCTTGCTAGTTTTGTTTCACCTAGTGGAGCTCTTTAGTGTAGCTTGTTTGAGAGCTCTTAGTGAGTAGCAACTTAGCCTTGTTGTGTGCCTAGTGATCATAGCAAATAGAATTGTTTGGATAGGTGGCTTGCAACCCTTGTAGAGCTAGAGCAAAATTGCATTACGCCATTTAGTGTACTAACCACTTGCTCTAGTGAACTTGTAGAGATTTTTATAGGCTATTCACCCCCCTCTAGCCATTTAAGACCTTTCAAGTGGTATTAGAGCCGTGGTCACCGTTTGATTGAAGGCTTAACAACCTTGGTGTCAAAAGATGGCTCAAGTTGTGTTCAACCATGTGGGGGACAAACCACCGTTCTTTGATGACACATGCTGTGATTATTGGAAGAGAAAGATGAAGATGTATCTTGGTTCAATCAATGATCAAGTGTAGGATGTGACCGAGAGTGACTATGTGGTTCTTGATCCCGACAATCCCACCAACCAAGACAAAGCAAACAAGCAATGCAATACTGTCGATGCCATACCCCTGGGTACCCCGACTACCTACTCTAGATCAGAGATGACCTGAAGGCCCACGACGACCCTATTCAAGGAAGGACATCTCCGGATTACGCCAAGATTCCGACTAGGGCACGACTTCTTAGCTTGTAGGGCAAGTTGATCCTAGATATAAATAGCTAGCAATATCTCTGTTGTAATCATCGACTCTTTCATAGGCCTAGCCATATTATAATCGCCATCTCGCCGAATGCATGCAATACAAACAAGTAGAAACTAGATGTACGGCTTTTACTCGCTTCCTAGGGGCCCGAACCAGTGTAAATCTTGTCTCCATCTATGATTGTTCTTAGCACCAAGCAGGGTTCCATGAGAACCAAATATCTACCAGTAAAAACACCAACAGAGGCGCGCTAGGTAGGGGAATCTTGCATGAAGACTAATCATGTCGATCATCAACAAGGTTTGGTACCTAGATCCGGCGCGTTCCGACGCTACTGTGGCACAATCCTCCGTCTGATATGCGATTATAGGCAATTACTACTCATACTCATAGACCAATTCCCTATCCCGCAATGTGTCACCGACTATCCACTTTGGAAGTCTGGTATTCGAACACCAGGGAGACTTCAACCTAAAATTGATAGGGATCGATGATCCCGATTTAACCCATGCTGGCCGTGAAGTTTTCACCTCGTTCAGTCAGATCCCGGAAGATCTAGCTGACTCTGCTGCCCATCTCGATCTTGACTATGATGGCTCAGATGAAGAGGTTGAGATTGATTCTTACAAAAGCCGTAAGATCTACATGGCTATGCAGGACAACGCGCAAGCAACAACTGAGGCTGGGTCGTCAGCATCACAACCACCGCCCCATCTTAGCAATGCACCAATGATCAATACAATTCCGCCACAAACAGTGACATAATCTGCCCTGCGCCCGAGGAATCTAAATTCTGACTTCTATGCGGCCCAAGAAGATAATATCCAGATCAAGACGCTCCTAGAGACTATGGGAGCCTTGGCTTAAGAAGGAACACCTTTGGCATCTGTCATCAAGCAGGCTCAAGACCTAGCTAATCAAGCTAAGCAACACCTAGATGCTAAGGCCATAGCACCTTCCAAATCGACCAGATCTAAATCGCGCAATCGGAATGCCCATGTCGAGAGATCTAATCGATCAGTGGGCAATCGCTACAATGCGTCGCCTGGTGGTTGTTGACGGTCATTAACACCAATTATAAACCATCAACATATCTTGCATATGTACTTAATTCCATCACCAAACATAGGTATAGGGGTTTAAACTAATAAATTCCACAAGCTATGGTAAAATATTTGTATGCAGGAAGATTTATCCAGAAAATAGCTCCCAAGACCACTGTCACACACTCTAAACAAGCAAATCGACGACAACAAGTGATTTAACCCGCGAAAACTATGAAAGACAACTCTAGAAGGTTCTAGAAGACACCACACTGAAGCTTGGGCCAAATGGCCACAAAAGTGGGATGGCTGGCCCAGCCCATAGGTCGCCCAGCCTGCCACAGAGCCCACTCACCCTCTGCCGCTTTGTACTCCTTCCTACGATCTACACCGTTGATTTTAAGACAGTTTTAGGTCAGTTTATCAAACGGTGGTCGAGGGAGTTGACGCGGATCGATGATGTGGTGATTCCTTGCCCCCTACTCCACCTCAATTCATTGCCCCCTACTCCACCTTGATTCCTTGCCCCCTACTCTACCTCGACCTATATATAGCAGCCCCTACCCCCCTCCCTAGAGCCATCTTGAAAACCCTAATTCATATCTCTTATTCAGATCAAGACACACCAGGAGGATTAGATCTAGAGCTCTCCAATATAGTAGATTAGTAGCTCGGGAGTGAGGGTCGAGTTGGGCTCATGCTCAAGTTCCAAATCTAGTCTTGGAGGCACGACAAAGCCTTATATCTTCACTTCTACATCTTGTAAGACTTATTATTAATTTATCATATTCTTATCTACATGGCTATGTTTACTTTGAATATATATCTTGCTTAGTTAAAGGTTATCAATACTTTTGTGTGCGGGTTCATAGAGCGCTTAGCTTGCTAGTTTACCAGTGAGGCTAAGTAGCCGAGTCTTGTGTAAGCATGGTGCTTATATGATGCTCTGCCTATGAGTGCACCCTGTTCTCTAGTTGGGTGGTAGTAGTGGGAGGTGATAGCCCCGTCTATCCTTTATAGTCTACTCCGAATTGAGCAAGTTCTTAAATTGTAGGACCATAGTCGCGTCAATAGAGTTATCTATTGTGGGTGCTCTAGCGTCTAAGCGACATCCTAAAGTACATAAGAGTAGAGTTAGTCTTAGCTATAGTCGGGTATATATATATATACTTTGATCCTGTAATAAGAATATCATAGGAATATACCTCACCTGTTGTTCTCCCGAGTTGACTAGTTTACATTATCTTTATAGATCTATCCCCTGAGTGTCATTATGCTTAATTCCTATCTATATATTTACCCTCTACTTAAGCTATGCTGGTATATTGATAGATATTCCTCTATTACTCAATAAGTCTTACTCCATTATTTCCCTATGGTAAAATATAAATAACGATACCTGGAATACTTCCGGTAAAATGCTACAATGATATTCTGTGCGCTTGCGGAATCCTTCGTATTCTTTTTACGTTAATAAATACCAACAAGCATTTTTGGCGCTATTACCGGGGAAACAATTGGAGTAAAGATTTAGATCATTAGCATATCGCTAGCTTTAGTAGGATGTACCCCTGTTCTGTTGAATTGTGGAATAAGACATGACAGTAGACGTCGTTTCGACCTTCTGGCAAGCTTCCACAAGAAAAGAAGAAACATTGAAGAACCCCAGGGTGCCTGAACATTCAAGATCCATCAACATTGGAACCCTGCCATATCACAGGTTTGCATATATATATAAACATGTGTAGATTGGAGAAAAGGTCAACGCCACAAGAATTCAAATCACATCTCAAGTGACGAATATAGACACTGCACTACTCACAAATTCCATCATGTGAGTCACGGTAAGTATGATCAAGAAAGATGAGATAGTCTTGCTCATGAACTTTAAACTTTATGAGTAGTTATCTTTTAATTTTTGCATACCACTGCATGTTTACTTTAAATAATTCATGCATTCACTCCGTTTAGTTTGAATTCTCTCATATCAAATTCATAGCATATTTAGTTACCTGCATATATCCACTTGCATCCTTTGTCTTAAAAAAAAGAAATCACTCACCATGATCATTCTCTTTCATCTCTATTTGAATAAATCTCTATAATGCTTTCATGTTATCTTTGTCTGCCATAGTATGCTTTAGTTTGGGAGTGCTGATCTCACTTGCAAAGGCTTTTTAAATTAAGCATGGTGCTTAGGTTAAGATGCCTTCCTTAATCAAAATTAGACATGGAGTTTAGTTTGGTTATTGAACTAAAACTTGCTGTAGTAGATACTGGTTATTTTATTGGACTAACCCCTGCAGAAAACTCTCAAACTCAAATTAGGGAAGTCCTGAGATAAATTCACACTGGAGATGAAGCAAGGCATATGAATTCCAAAAACTTTGCACAAAGAAGACCCAACTCATTCTTCATGGAAGGAAGAACTATGAGTATAATGTTTATTCACTTATCTTTTGTTGCAAGTTATCTTAGCCTTGAACCATGCTAGAATACAACCAACACATAAAATTTGTTAATAAATAAAATCTATGCTAAAGCAATCCTAAAACCATCCTTTCATTAGCATAGAGAAAAACTATAAAAGTTATGGACAACAACCTGTAATGCAAATTTGTTGTATTCCCTCGGAAATGTGTCCACTAACATTTAGTAGGAAAGAATGAATATAAGCCGTGCCTATCCATGGTTTGATATGAACGTGCGAACCCAAACCAAACCACTACTTCAGCTATGGAACAAAGAGAAAGACAAGTGCCACAAAAAGGATCTACAATAGAAGCACTCACTCATAGGAAGTGGACGAACAAATCAACGGGCTATAGTAATGTCGAAGGCAACCTAACATTGAGCCTTTCTAGGACTCAAGCTAGGAGGCTAATGAGAAGCAAGGTACAACCCACCTCGTATTAGCCAGAATATGTCTGCTTCCATCATCTTCAAAAAGACCAGCTCGCATGTCATCAACAAGGACAAGACAACAAGATGCCACTACATCATGGCCAATCAATGGCCAACAGACATCATCAATCAATGGTTCACTGCCGATTGTGTCTCGTAAGTCCAAGAATGACCATGGTCACACAAAAGACATCTCTAGGTCATTGAAGATGAAGCTTTCACGCAAACACCAATGAAGTTCATTCTTTGATCTTCAAGACGGCTGGTGTATCGCTAACAAACAAAGAAGAACAACTTTCTGCCATGCCGTTAGACAATCAAGGAAGAACTTGAGTTGCATCTCTAATGAACACCAATTCTCAACTAAGAATCAATAGAAATCAAGAAAGGTTTATGGAAGAAGAGCATGAAATTGTCCGTATCCTCATCTCTAGGATCGAGGCTTAATACAAGGAAAGGTCCTGCTTAACGGATTACGAGGTCTCGCCAATAGGTAAATCGGATAAGCCTCCTTCTGATATGCTTGTCACTAATCATTTCAATAAAAAGAAGGAAAACATAAGGTATCTCCAACCAAGCATTATGCAACATAGAATCACATTCATAGGAGAATTTATTATACAAACTTAATTTTGCATTTCGCAAAATTTGAGTATGGGGATAGAGTTCTTCAAAACATCTCATGTCATGTTGCTAGTTTGTCTTGGTCATCCCTACCTTTATGATGAGCTCAACTTGCTAAATCATTAACAAGTAAAAATTTAAATAATCATGCTCCTTTGGGTCACCATATATAATCTTGTTTCTACTTGAATGAATCTCTTTAGTCTTTTAAGCTTCCTTGTTCTGTTATAAGTATGCTTCGGAATATTATTCAGACATGATTATTGAATCAAAACATACTTGTATAGAATTTGGTTGAATATATGGACTAACCCTTGTAGGAAAGTATTCAAATTTTGTTGGGAATGGTAGGAGATCATTCGTAGAAATAGATCAAGGTTTGAGGTATTCTTCAAAATGATTTTACACATCTTTGCCTTAACCTTGTTAAAATTTTGAAGTAGTGGTGAATAATCAAGGTACATTATTTAAAATATGGGATAAAGATTCTATGCTAATTAAAATGTTAAAACTAACTCTATTATAGCATATAGGATGACCTTCAACTCTATGACAACACTATCCTTGCTTTGAAATATTTGTATATTCCTTCGGGTATGTGTTGTCTACTAATCTTTTGTAGAGAAGAAACAATAAAAGGAGTAGAAGGTCCAAACAAAGTGCCGAGATCCACAAAAGAAAGGACAAAAAGATAGCATGACAAAAGAATGAGAAAGGAGTGCGACATAGGAGACAAGATGCTCATGAGCAACTCAAGCAAGGAAAGCTTCAATCATGAAGAAAAGACCACCACAGTCATCTACCTTCATCACATGGTGTCATCACGCTCCAATGATGAGGTAACATCTTAATGTAAGTGGTCATTATTTAAAAATGCTTTCCTTTGACCGTGCTATTCATACAAATAAAGAAACAAACATGTTTGAGTTACAACTTTGCTTGATCCAACCTGATTAACTCAACATGTTTTGTTCCTTAAGTTTGTTCATAGTACCACTTTCTTGATCTTATAGTCTTAACCAAATGAGCTAAAATTTTGCATATCTTATTTTTGGAAGATGATAGCTATAATCATGTAAAGTTTGATATATTTTGTAAAGATAGACAGTCCTTCCATAGGTTAAGTAACTCCACTCTTTTTGACAAATATATTCAAATGCCACATTAATACTCATCCTTCTGATCTTATCACCCATGTTATAAGAATGAATACACATAACATCAACCGTAACATGATTCGATGTGCCTAAGGTTAGAGAAAAATAAATAAGTTTTGGTTATGTTGGTGTTTTTTCACCAATAGAGCCCATGCACTTGATCTCTACCCTGTCTTTGTGAGCAGAACACACTTCGAACAAGTGTGGGGGAGTCGATCCCCCAAATTCTACAAGTGAAAGTTCTGAACCGACAATAACGATGCACACAAGATGTCGCCAGTTTCTACTACTGATGGTTGATTTCAAAATGCTGAATAAGGAGGAGGAACAAGTCAAGAAAGGATGAACCTGTCAAACTTAGATCAAACTCAAAACTAGAATGAGTTTGGTAAAATAAGGAGGCACCACCAGTGGAAGTGCCACTACTGGAGGCCCCACCTCAAGAATCCTCATCTTCAAGAACGAACCGAGGGTATCATGACTCTTAGGAGGCCTACTACTGATTCGACAACAGACTCACAACCATTGAAGAGACAAATGCTGCCATACAAAGTACGTTACATAATCATGCACAATGGTAGGTAAGCATGGGACACAAGATGGCCAGCCTCCAGCAACAACAGCAATAGCAAAGTCAAAATTGGGAGGCTCTGTTCCATCACCTCTACATTCGGCCACCTCGTTGAGCAACCACAACAACTAGCTTGGGGGAGAAGGCATCCCCCGTGTTTCCAGATAAGTATTTCTTTTCCTTTTATTATTCTTAGTTTGCTTTATATATATTAGAAAAAAGATGAATAACTGAAAACAAAATAAATAGAGTGTGTCTAGTTTACTTTAATTTGTTTTTAGGAGCTAAATAAAATAAAAAAAGGATTCTGAAGATAATCTTTTATAGTGGAAACGATGAATAGTTGCTCTATGGTAATTCCTTTCAAGTACCTAGTTTTCAGCCTTGAATTCTCCTAAGTTTTGGATAAAACTATTTTGCTATAAGGATTTACTCTAAACTTGAAACTCGTGGGTAGCATATGCTTGATCTAAATCTAGGTAATTGACAGATATGATATGAGAAGGTCTGAGCTGCTGTTTATCTTGTTCCAAGTGATACTAAAGTTCTAAAGATTTATCTTTTGAAAAACATAAAAAATGCTACATGATGAGTTCCTCTATGACAAAGCTTGAATTTCTACCAGAGCCATACATATTATTTAGGCTAGGAAAACTTCCACATATATGCTGCTTGCTTTTGCAGTGAGTTTTGTCAAGCTTTGTTGACCCTTATGAGAGGTTTGTCATGCCTTTAAAATCAAGATCGCGTACACACCACCCAAATATGCACTACTCCTACTCAGGGGGTAGGCACAAAAACATGCCATCCATCTAGATCTACCCAAAAATGTTCTACTCCTACACTAGGGGTGAACACAAAAATATGCTTGTTAGGTTTTCCATCCACCAAATAAATGCTCTAAGTTCTTGTTGATATCTCTCTCAAAGTTTTGTTGTAGAAAAGATGCATGAGGCTATGCAAAAGTTATTCATAAAAAAGAGAAAAAAATAAAAAAAAATGAAAAAATGGATAAGTGTCCGAGATATCTAAAACAATGGGTACTTAGATGCTCGCTTGAAAAAAAGAGATGAATAAGATAGCCCCTGTTCTCTTGCAAAATTGTTTCCAAGTTTCAAAAGAGAGATAAGTTTTCAAGGAGCAAAGTAGAATTAGGTTAGCCACCATATATATCCAGCATATACATCAACACACATGCATATCTTGATTTCATTGTATGACTCAACTCTCTTTGGATCCATTGTTTGGCTTTACAATATATGCATTGCAAGTATGCTCTAGCTTTCTCCCTACCTATAAACTCCACATAAACTTTAGTGGTAGGAAGAGAAAAGGCATAACATCTTTATTGCCTTGGTGAGGATCCACAAATACCACATATATTGAAAGACTTGAGAGTGTCATACAATGGAATCTCTGAGTTTTATTTTGAAAATTTATAAAAACTCCAAAACAATTGTAGAGCAAAGAACTTGAGACATAGTGCTTGACTCGATCGTTCTGTCTTTCAATTGCTCAAGACCCAAGTGAAGGCTAAGAAGCCCCATGGTTGAAGGTAATATGGGTAAGTTTGAAAGTCAGGTCAGTTTATTCTAATTCGAACGAGAATTTTTGATTGAACACCTGTGTACTTTTGAGGCTTGAAAACATTGTTGCAAGTCCTGATCCATTACTGAGTTTGGCTTTGCTCAGGGACTAGCAAAGTTAAGTGTGGCGGAGCTTGTTGACGGTCGTTAACACCAATTATAAACCATCAACATATCCTACATATGTACTTAATTCCATCACCAAACATAGATATATGGGTTTAAACTAATGAATTCCACGAGCTTTGGTAAATATTTATATGTAGGAGGATTTATCTAGAAAACAACTTCCAGGACCACTATCATGCACTCCAAACAAGCAAACCGACGACAATAAGTGATTTAACCCGCGAAAACTGTGAAAGATAACTCTAGAAGGTTCTAGAAGACACCACACCAAAGGTTGGGCCAAACGACCATGAAAGTGGGCTAGCCGGCCTAGCCCATAGGCCGACTGGCCTGCCACGAAGCCCGCTCACCCTTCGCCACTTCGTACTCCTTCCTACGATGTACACTGTTGATTTTAAGGCAGTTTTAGGTCGGTTTATCCAACGGTGGTCGAGGGAGTTGATGCGGATCAATGATGTGGCGATTCGTTGCCCCCTACTCCACCTCGATTCCTTGCCCCCTACCCCACCTCGATTCCTTGCTCCTTACTCTACCTTGGCTTATATATAGCAACCCCTACCCCCCTCCCTAGAGCCATCTTGAAACCTTAATTCATATCTCTCATTCAGATCAAGACACACCAGGAGGATTAGATCTAGAGCTCTCCAATGAAGTAGATTAGTAGCTTGGGAGTGAGTGTCGAGTTGGGCTCATGCTTAAGTTCTGGATCTAGTCTTGGAGGCTCATCAAAGCCTTGTATCTTCACTTCTACATCTTGTAAGACTTATTATCAATTTATCATATTCTTATCTACATGGCTATGTTTACTTTGAATATATATCTTGCTTAGTTAAAGGTTATCAATACTTTTGTGTGCGGGTTCATAGAGCGCTTAGCTTGCTAGTTTACCGGTTAGGCTAAGTAGCCGAGTCTCATGTAAGCGTGGTGCTTATATGATGCTTTGCTTGTGAGTGCACCCTGTTCTCTGGTTGGGTGGTAGCTGCAGGAGGTGACTACCCCGTCTATCCTTTGTAGTCCACTTCGAATTGAGCAGGTTCTTAAATTGTAGGACTATGTGAAAGCCAATCACCTCCTGACTATCCTACAGGGCTCGGCCCGAACATGGTTGATGAATCTACCCTAAGGTACCATTTAGTCCTGGGATCATCTATGCTAGATGTTCAAGGCTAACTTTCATGCAATGTACACCCGTCCAGATCAGGAGGATGATCTATTTGCATGTGTTTAAAAACTCGATGAATCTCTTTGGGATTTTATTCGACGGTTCAGCAATAACCGCAACACGATCCCTGACATGATTGAAGATCGGGTCATCGTAGCCTTCAAGCAGGGCTACAAGGATGAGAAGACCACTGAGAAGCTGGCCATCAAAAACCCTAAAATGGTGGCTAAACTCTATAAGATCATCGAGGCAACCGCCAAGGCAGCCGATGCCCGGACACGAGTGCATGGACAGCTCGACGCTTCTCGATTAGCGGAGGATAAGAAGGAGGGCAAGGACAAGAAGCGCAAGAACAGAGACGCCGAAGTCCTCGCTGCCGAAAAGGGTAAGGCTCTGCCCCGATGCCAAGGTAAACCCAATGAACTCCCTGTTTACTGCCCCGTTCGTCGATCTAGCAAGCACTCGTTAATGGAGTGCTCAGTGTATAAGAAGCAGAAATAGGAAGAGGAGCAGCAGTGCAGGGCCGAAGCACCTGACTGTTAGCAACGACACAATCAGAACGTTCATGTGGCAGAGGAGGACGATGAAGTTGTCTTGCCCAAGAACGAGATACTCACCATCTATGGTGGCATATCCACCTTGGCTTCCAAGACCAAGCCGAAACAAGTCTAGCGGCTGGTAAGCAGTACCCAACCATCGGAAAGAAGGCTCAAATAGTCAAAAGTCCCTATCTTATTTGACATCGGGGATCATCCCCTAAATCTATATGATGGCCCACTTCTCCCATTGGTTATTAAACCATATATCGGGAATTACAAGGTTGGACGATCCTTAATCAACAGTGGCAATGCGCTCAATCTGCTCTTCGCCAACACATACGACAACCTCATGTTGCCCAGGAAGGCTCTAATTCTAGTCAAGGAACCCTTCTATGGAATAATGCCAGGCATGTCAGCTTATCCACTCGGAAGGATCGACCTCCAGGTTACCCTGCATGAAGGCAAAAACCTAAGGTCCAAAATCCTAACCTTCGAGGTGGCCAACTTTGAGTTGGCCTACAACTGCATTCTAGGACGACCGTTCCTAAAATAATTCATGGCTATCGCCCACTTTGCCTACTCGGTACTGAAGGTACCTGGGCCCCATGGTCCCTTCACTATATACAGTGATCGAAAAGGCGCAATCGCCTGTGACATGAAAACTCTCGACCTAATCGAGTAGTTCAGGCAGGTTCTCACAGATCCGATTGAGCCACCACCAAAACAATAGAAGACCACAAGCTCGACTGTTATGACAACACCGACAGCTACTCTACCTGCGCCCATCGTAGCAGCTCCGGTTGTGGTTAACCCATCAATCCTAGCAGTCGTGAGTTCTAAAGCAACTGAAGCCAGGCTCAAGGCACCCATCTTGTCGTAGACTCAAATACTAGCATTACCACAACCTTAGGCTCTAATGCCCTTTGAGGTTCTGATCCCAATGATCTCGCAATCCTAGACTCTGGAACTCCCATAGTCTCAGATGCCGAAGATCAATATGGTCGACTCTGAACAAGCGGCAGTCATGGACAAGCTAGATGACACTCCTCAATCAAATGAAGTCACAACTGGAGACCAGACTACCAATCCTGTCAACATCGATCAAACCAATCCCGATAAGGTCACTCATATCGGGACCAGCCTTCCTCCTTAATAGGAACTCGAGCTCATTACTTTCCTCTGGCCAAATAAAGATGTGTTCGCTTAGGAACCATCCGACATGCCTGGGATTCCCAGGGACGTAATCAAGAACAAATTGGGTCTACCAGCTGGCGTTCGACCAGTCAGACAAAAACAAAGACTCTATACGCCCGAGAAGCGAGCTGCCATACGAGATGAAATCAACTGACTTCTAAAGGCCTGTTTCGTACGAGAGGTCCCCTTCCCGGAGTGGCTAGCAAACCCCGTCATGGTCAAGAAGCCTAACTGCACGTGGCGGATGTGTGTGGACTACACCAATCTGAATAAAGCATGCCCTAAAGATGAATATCCCCTTTCGAGGATAGATCAAATTGTAGATTCAACCTTCGGATGCGAATTGCTATGTTTTCTAGATGCCTATTCGGGGTATCAACAAATTAGCATGTGCATAGACGATGAGGAAAAAACTATATTTGTAACTCCTTTTGGCGTGTATTGTTATATTAAGATGCCTTTTGTCCTTAAGAATGCTGGTTCTACGTATAAAAAATGTGTTCATATTGTTCTTGAAGGCCAAATCGGCCGCAATGTGAAGCATACATTGATGACATTGTTATTAAAAGCAAATTCAAAGGCGATCTGATCGCTAATCTAGAAGAAACTTTTAATAACTTACGTAAGAACAAGATGATGCTAGACCCCAACAAATGTTCTTTTGGCGTTTCCTCAGGTAAGCTACTCGGGTACTTAGTGTCTCATCGGGGCATCAAAGCTACACTATTACACTCGCACCTTTCACAGCTGTGTCGTAAGCCACATCGGAGTCCAATTTCGGCCTCGGCAGTAAGTTGTCGACAATGATGGTCATAGCCTTCACCGTCGGCATCTGGGACTGACTGCAGCGTACACTAACACTGCCAATTGGCTTATGATCCATCCATGATTAGGTCCTTACTTCCGTCGCATTGGAGCATGACCCGGCTGTGGATGTACACTAACACCGCCATATTGGCAAATGATCTGCCTATGTCGAGGCTATCAAAACTGTCTTGTGGGCACATCAACTGCCAGTATAGTGGTCACCAACACTATTGCCTTGTACTTTGACCCGACTGTCAGCGGTGCGGGTTCACTATCGGTTCAACGACCGAGACGCCTGTGTAGAGGTTAACACCACAGTCGCTTCAGAGTATGATTCGTCGGTACAAAGGTCATGGTCACCATCGCCTTGCACCATGATCCGCCTTTGATGATCGTTTAGTCGGTGTCGGGTTACTAAAGCATACAAATATATAATCATTACATCCATAAATCATGTTCACAAACAAGAGTACTTTTTACAATAACAATGGATGCTACCATAACATCTTTCTCAACTGATGTCCTAATACAAGCGGTACATAGAGCATACTAAAGGTACCGATCTATACAGACTTACATAACGAAATGACGTAGCTTTGCTTCTTCTATGTGGCACTCTTGCTTGCAAGGCAAAATGGATATAATTAGTGCATCCTTCGGATTGGTAGCCACTGCACTATACCCCTCTTATTCATCTCTGATCTACAACCTAAACAAAGTAGCAGAATTAATAATATTGAACATACCATTCCTTTAGTTAACAAGCCAAAATTGGCCTATCATAGATAGAATGAAAACAACTCCCTACCTGAACAAAGACTGTCGTGACGACGAAATGCAGAAATGCACCTTCACTGCTCTGCTAAAGACTCTATCAACAAGGGAACATAAGAAAGATAGTAAGGCCTGTTCATACAGAAATGCCCTCTTGATCTACAGAAGCGGATGACACGGGCATGGATGACAAGAACCTTTCTGCGGTCCATGTCATATGCAATCAATGTTCTATCCTTCCCAATAAGGAAAATAAAATTCCATTCTGGGTGAACTATAATCACTCTATACTCCTCATCACAAGCTCAGAACCAACTTTAATATTCTTGCGTCCAAATAGTTCCTTCGTGTCCACAACATGCTTCAAACTCCAGTTATCAGTACCATAGTCTTCATGTGTCCACACTAAAAGCCAAGACCTATTGTGAAAATCAGCACAACACACACACAAGTGACCCTGAGCTTGATGGATGGACATTTTAGCACCACCTGGTTTACGAATTGTCCTCCATGTCTTTCCCTCCATATCCACAGCAACTATTGTAGAGTACTCAAGCTTGTGCATAAAACCATTAAGAAAAACACTTCTCGATTTTGAACGTAGAACAATACTACCCTCACCCCATTTAGATTCCTTAAAGATCCATACTGCAGTTTTAGATGAGTAGATCTCCACACCTACGCACACATCCTCCACCTCAACAAATTCAATCACATGGAAGTGCGAGGACATTGGGTCAAAACCTATGCAAGCCTAACCAACAAAACAGATGCTACGTGGCAATACATGCCATTTGTGGGTCGCCAGATTGCAGACAACATAACGATGTAATCCATTAGGCCTAGCACACCAGCAAAGTTCGAGGCTACTGCAACAATCTAAGACTAGGACTTTTTAAGGGGGAAGGGCAAGAAGGACAAGGAGGGCCGTTCACTGGTGATGCTGGTGAAGTGACGATTGCCCTTCCACCAGCTACCATAGAAGAAGTCAAGGATAGTCTGTGAAAGCTTCTTACATTGATAGGAGTCAGAGATGACATGCCTCCAGGAGCGACAGCCACACTTGCAGCAGCACAAGGACTAGGTGGGGAGGTAGCTAAAGATGTCTGCAAGCACATCGTCTGAGAGGCTATTCACTGCATTCCTTGTAACACCCCAGTGTTAAGCATTTCATTTGACACTTGCATTTTATGAGCACAAGCATCATCCATTCATTCATGAGCATGATCATATGAAATTTCATTTCATTCTTTATACATTATCACATGTGATGTTGATTAGATATATGCATATGCTTGTAATCATGTATGACCAATGTATGAAATGGTTGTGAGGTCATGGAAACACCTTAGGCACATCTAGGATGGTAAATGGAACAATTTTTGTATTCATGACATGAACCAATTTTGCTTCGAAGTGTTGGTTTACTTTGAAATGCTATTTTCATGATGCTAGTTTGATTAAAGTTGAATAGTAGTTTAGAGAGCTTGCATGGCTGTATGACCTAAATAAAAGTTGTAGTTCACATCATGGGTAACAAACTTTATTTAAGGGTCATGAGCTAATTCAGTGCCTAGCATGGTAAAATAGAGCCCACAAGTAGCAATGAAATGCTATTTGGTGACTTAAGAATTTTTTTCTAAGTGTTGAAGCTGTTTTCAGTTTCAAAGTACCTTGCTTTGGAGCACTGTAGTTTAAAAACCATTGGGAATTAGGGCAAACTCCTTTAAGCATTTTTGTAGTGTTCACGTAGCTCTACAAATTTTATTAATGAAGCTTGCACTGATTCACCACGGATAAGGAGTACTAATCGCTTGAAGATGCGTTGTTAGTCGGGTACAGGGTGGACTGAATCGGTGCCGCACACGCGTTGTGGCCGACCGATGTCGGGCCGCGGTCGCCGTGTGGTGGCCGTACGCTGGTGTAGGCCCCACCCGTTAGGCCGACATGGGTAGATAAGCGCGCCACTCCCTCCCACTCTCTCTCACGCACTCACTCGCCTCTGCCTCGCCTCCCTCTTTCGCTCTTGCGCTCGCCGAGCGAACCGCAGCGCCGCCGTCGCCGTCGCACCTCCGCCACGCTCGCACGCCACTGCCACCGTGCCATTGTGCGATTGCTCACGCACACTGCTCGGCCATCACCTCCTCCACCTCACCGACCTATCATCTGTTCCAATCGAGCCAAGGTAAAGGCCTACGGGTGAGTCCGTCGTCGCCGTGCCCTCGCCGGAGCGCCGCCGAGCTTGCGCTCGCCGTGGCCGTGCTCCACCGAGCCATCTTGCTCATGCTTTTCTCTCGTTAGGGTTAGCCTAGGGTCACATCTAGCTCATGCCACTGGCCATCGAGGCAACACCGACACATCGGCGCCGGAACGTGGCTACGCACCGCTGTGCTCGCGTTGCCGTTCCGCCATGCACGCGGCCAAGCTTCGTCGCCACTCCACCTTGACCTAATCCACACCGTAGAGCTTCGCTAGGGTTTGTAGATGCCGTAGCTGAGCTCGCTTGGCCATGCTGTTGCCGGGGATGGCCGGAGCACCACCACCGAGCCGCCATGCTCGCCGGCGAGCTAGCTCCGGTCATCCTCCGAGCAAACCGAGGGTACCTATAGGTGTAGAATAAGATGGGGAACATGTTGGTGTCGACCTCGTCACCGGTGACCTCACTGATGGCGAGTTCTCGCCCATCAAAGCCGGTGCTATGCTCGAATTCACTAATGTGTGGGGTCAGTTGACTCATGGGGCCCAGTCGTCAGCGCCTCTGTGGTGTATAGACTAGGTGCACCTAGCAGTTAGGTTTTAGTTGTTTTTCAATTATTTTCATAGATTTGAATACAAAATTTCAAAAATTCATATTTTGAGCTAGGAGTATCCAAATGAGGTGAACCAAATTTTGTTGGATTCATCTTGACATGTACTATTTGATAAAAATATGAAATCAACTGCTTAGAGTATTTTTCTATGAGAATTAAATTGAGCAAGATAAGTGCTTTTAAAGTAGTTTATATCTTGTAAAATGCATAACTTGAGCTAGGAAAGTGATAAAATTGTGATTCTAATTTTACTAGTCTTGTGTTTACATGCTCTAGCCAGGAAAAATATTGAACTTATAGGAAGCATACTTGAATATGGTCTTCCTATTTAATCTTAATTAATTGCTAGATTCTAGTGAAATTAATTAGGGTAAAAATACATAACATATGATCATACAAATTTTTACACAGTATTCTAGTGCTAAGAGGAAAGTAAGAAAAATATTACATCTATTTCTTGACACTTTTCATTTGGCTAAACAATTTTTACTAAAGTAAACCTATATAACTTGTAATTTCAATAGAGGTGGATATACTTATCCAAATGGCATGAAATTTGTATAGTAGACTATTAGGGTCATGTGTAGCCTACAATAATGTTCTCGAAATTTATTGAGCCCTGGAAATATTTACTATGTAAATCACCTTATTATCTAAGGAAATTAATAAATGAATATAAATAAATTAGTTAGGCTTAACCATGATATTTTTTGTGGTGTGTGTAATGCATATAATCTGTTGATACTGTTAGTGAGGCTTAGAAGTATTTGTTTATAGGCAACTAGTTAATTATTGCTTTATAATTCAACTAGATGACTACATATGTAGTTTTTGTTGTGGTGATGATTTTACGATGATAATGATCTTTTCTATAAAGATGGCTAATAACAAAGTTGTAGATAACTTACTTATCTACCTTGTGTTAAATTTTCATTATACTAGGTCTTATGGTTTAAGAATTATGGCTGTTAGAAGTCTGCTGTCAGAAATACTTGCTCTCTGGACAGATCTAAAAGATTGAATTGTTTGACCTAGATAACTACCGAATCACATTAAGATGATTAAAATAAAGTTATAGGCAATTTTATATGATTTCCAGAATGTCCACAACCATATTATTTTGATGTTTATAACTCTAGTTATGGTGAAAACAAGTGGCTGCTATCGTGTAGTCCAGAAAAAGATTTACATAAGTGTTTGTTTAAGTTACTAGAGAAGATATATGCACCTACTCAGTAAAAGAAAATGTAACTTGTTATCACCTTAATGCAATGCTGCTGAGAACACTTAAGGGGATGCATTCATCACATCATATCATATTATATATGTCATTATATATGCATCCATGATATCTTATTTCCTACTCATGCATATAGGATCGTCCGAGGGGATAACTCTATTGGAATTCGACGAAGAGTCGGAGGAACAATAGGAGACACCTCAGCCCATAGCTCCAGAAGGTGAGGAGCAAACTCTTGAAGACTTACCCGAGTGCCCTGACCATAGGCCAACTTCTTTTCTCAAAGGCAAGCCCTAGAGCATTTTAAGCCTCCCATGTTTTACAAAATATCACTTGAGTCCTTTAAGTTTGATGCATTAGGTTATAAGAGTTGATTGAAAACACTTGATATATAGAACTATCTTGTCCATATATATATATACCTTTAACCCTATGTTGGTCTAGGATTAAATATATGCTTAGCCATGCTTAGACCGGTAGAAGTCGGGTGATTTTCTGTCACCTGTGAGATATAGGTGGATACCGAAGCACGATTAACTATATTTGCTATCGTGGAACAGAACCATAAGGTAATGTAATTGAAGACCGGGTGGAGTCCATGTGTGGGTTAACTCATGTGATTCCATCTATGCTAGTTAAGGACCGTATCATTGTTGGTGCTTCTATCGAGATTGAACGCATGCCTCTCACTTAGCTGGCCGGATAACTCGTTTCAACCGTGAAGCCGAGTAGCTCAACTCAAGCCGGGCCCTGTTCTGTAAAAGTGCACACTCTAGATGGTAGAGGATGTGTGGGGAGCCAAACATGAGCCCAAGGGCAGGCCGGGCCTGAACGTCCTGGTAGCTGGTTGCCCTGATTGTGCGGCGCTGGTCGAACCCACGAAATGTGGGCCTGAGTTGTACCAAATGTGACATAAGGTGACCGTTGATCTGGTCTACCTGGGTTTGTGTTAGGAATAAATTCCCAGCTAGTTGAAATTGATTCGAATCGTCGTCTCTCCCGGACAGTGAGAAACTTGGCTAGTCCCAACATCGTAGTAAGTGTATTATGGAATGATGGCTATAAAGAACATGGAATTACTACACTGGCTATGGTTATTATTGTTATGCCACTAAATGATATACCACATGTTTGGTACAGGATAGTTGCTACTTTAGAGATGAATAGCTATAATTAACTTGATGACCAAACTATAAAAGGTATAGTTGAATTAATGTCTTTTTATGCAAAATGTTGTCAAGCTAGCTCCACTTATAAAGCCTTGCATGATCCTTAGAGTCACTTTATTTTTGGTTTATGATGGGTAAGTCTAGCTGAGTACCTTCTTGTTCTCATGGTTTATTTTCCATTGTTGTAGATAATACGATGTATCATGGCTACTGTAAGAACTGTTTCTGTCTCACCATGGACGAGGAGTAGGGCCCTAGGCAAGGCATCTCTTGTTAATCCCTCTCTTATGCTTTTGTGGGATTGTGATCATGAGCTAGCACCGTATTTGAACAGTGATGACAGATGTTTGTTTCAAACTTTATTTGCTTCCGCTACTATTTTACCTAAATTTGGTTTGTAATAACTTTTAATTGTACTCTGATGTATGGAACTATATTTGTGAACTTTATGTAACGTGTGACATGTATGTTGAATCATGTATGGTCTTGGTTGTATGTTGGTTGAATCAAGACCCTTCATGGTACTCAATGGACTACCGGGTTTATATGGGCTCAAGTATGACAGTGTGACCGCTTGCAGGCTGCCATTGTACTTGTGCTCTTATAAATTGGATGGTTTTGCTACATTCCTTATGTTGTGGGCCCCCTTGATCTGGAAGGACACCAGCAGCCGAAGAGATGAGGCCGCCTTGTCGTGGAATTACATCAATAAACATTAGTAACTAGATGAGTTTCGAGGAGAAGGGACGGCGATGCAAGTAAGGCCTTATTACACTTGCCTTTGGATCTGGCGGTGCTGAGCACGAGTGGCAACGCTAGTGACAGCAACAGTTCATGTGCCGGTGGATCTATGTGGGCAAGCCGGTGATATGCACCATCGCGGAGCAAGAGCTGAGTAGTGGTGATGAGCAAGAGCGGCTATGATGAACAATAGCAATGAGGACAAAAAAAATCTATGTGTGGGGGGGGAGGGAGGGGGGTGGCGGTAGGGGGGAGGGTTCGGGAGGATGTTGGGGTAGGGGTTGCTTGCTCTCTGCATAACTTTTACGCAACTCGAGAAACAAACTTTCATCAGTTTTGCGCAGGAGGGTTCAAATGCGGGATTGGAAATTTTACAACTAAGCGGCGGTGAATACACAGTACCATCACCGGCGACTAGGTACTATTACCATCATATGATACAGTGATGAACACTAAGGCACACAATCTTAATGTTTGTCATTGAAACAAAGTGAAACTGCGCACTTAGAAAACTAAGAAAAGCACAATTCTAGTACTCAGATTGAAAGGAAGCCAACTTGAGTTCGATGGTGAATAATAAGGCACACAGATTTAGATTTAAAGAAAGCCAAACTGCGCACTTACAAAACATATGGAAAGCACAATGCCAGTGTCACGGGGGCAAAACCATGGCAAGCATGTTGTTCGAGTTGATGTCAGAGTATGGGTCTCTGGTGGCTCGGGTGGACTCAAGGACACAAGAATCACAAAGAGGACGCAACAGTTTATCCCGGTTCGGGCTAATCGGTGCCCTACGTCTAGCAGCTGGTGATCCCTATACTCAAAAGCACCCAAAATTGGGGGGTTACAATAGGGTTGTAGAGAGATTTGGTAGGGGGTTAGCTCGGTGGTAATTCTAAGGTTGCCTCACCGCCAGTGGTGCCTTTCCCTGATCGGGAAGGAGGAAGACGACAGGATGTGGTGGAGAAGCTCTCGGTGCCCCTCTGTGGGTTGCCTCGCTCTTGATATGAGCCGAGGCCAAGGAATGGAATGGATTGGAATGATCTGTCTGGTGATCTCCCCTGTCCCCCTAGATCTGACCTTATCCCTTATATAACAAGATATGTCAGGTATATGGCAGTTTGGTGGAACTAGTCTATGGTCTACATGCGCCGGAGTCTAGGAAGGCCTTGCAATGACGCGCAGTGGACCGTGGCGGTGTTGTGGAGCCAAAGAAGCCTTGGGCATCGTCCGACTGCCCTATTCTGATAGTCTGCATGTCAATCTGTGTCAGCTTGGACCGACCTCCCCCAGGTAGACCATCTAGAGTCTTCTTGGTGGTGAAGGAGGTCGGCTTCAGGAGCTAACGTGCAGGCCCAGGAGCCCCCGAGCCCCTAGAGGCCATAGAGAGGCTTTGTCTTCTTATGTCACAGCCCATGCGTGACCTTGTCGAGAAAGTGGCCGGCAATGCCATGCCCAAGGGGCAGCGCCGGGGAGCCCCTAAGCCTCGGTAGCTTAGGGTTTGTCTTCTTGTGCTCGGGCCTTGGTCGACGTCATTTGCTGGGCAGGAGCCAAGGGCTAGACCAAAGTGTCAGCGTAGATCGGGAGCCTAGGGGCTCGGGCAAACCCCCGAGCCCCAAGTAGAGGTCATGGTGGAGTTAGGCTTGGCCATGTTTCTTCGCAGAGGGTGCACGCGAGCGTACTCGATGGGTATAGCCCCTGAGCCCCCGGGCTATCCTAGAAGGGTTGGTCGGGGGGTCTACTTCGTTTGGGAACTGTTGGACCTGAGGCTTAACATACCCATATGTTAGGATCTCATCAGCCAGTACTCTTGGATTGAAAGGAATCCAACTTGAGTTCCATACATTCATACCGAATAAATAGGTCAACACTACCAAGTTAACAAGCATGCCGAAAGCTAAAATTCAGATACTAATTGTTTGAATAATTAATCATTCTCCATGCAGATCCTAGTCAATCTCCATGGGATTGTTGTGAATCTCCATAATATCTTGCAGATCATTGTTGGCCTCCACGGGATCATTGTTAATCTCCATGTCATCCCGAGCCTTGACCACTACAACCCTGTCCACATCCATTGGTACACTTTCATTGAGCTCATCGACTTTGTTCACAAAGCACTAATTCAGTGAACTAATACTGAGGACAATAAGGCTCACAAGCTACACTCCATGGATATACAAGGCCACAAACTCTAGAACGAGAAGATGCATTTTCATCTGTAGATCCAACAAAATTATTGTAGCTAGGTTGGAGGTGAAGGACCAAAAAGTACGAGAGAGCAATACAAAGGAATATAGAATCCGATGAAGGAGGATCAGATCCAGTGCAGTTACCTTAGATCTAGATGGAGCAGAGAAGCAGGGACGATGCACTGTATATTTATGCACCGGTGATGTTAGAGGTGAAGGAGCAGTGAGCACGTGAGAGGCTGCCTTTTGTCCAACGCTAGCAGGGTGAAGCAGAGCAAGGGAGCAGAGAGGGGAATGTGTGGGAGGAAGGTGTAGTAGGATCATAGAAGTGTATATACAGTTCAATAAATTGGTTGCCCCTGTACTAGGGCCTGATGTCCAGGGAAGTAGGATACCTCCAATTGATACTTGGATCTACTATCATTTACTGTTCAATAAATTAAACACCTGGTTAATCACCTTGCATTTAGTTCAACAATAGTTGTACAATAGTGATAGATTTTAGTCCAACACATCAATTGATACTTGGATGTACTAGCATTTATATTTCAATAAATTGAACACCTGGATAATCACCTTGCATTTAGTTTAACAATAGTTGTACAAAAGTGACAGATTTTAGTCTGATACATCATAAATTGGTACTTGAATCTACTGCGGTGAACTAAGCAACTTGCCAATGAACATGCCAAGAACTAAGGTAAGTACAAAATAGGTGAAAGAAGAATAGGAAGCACATTTATTTCTCAAAGGTACAAAATCTTCCATCATCTTCATTGGAAACCTAGCCATTTCTTCAATCTATGGCATAATATCTTCCTTCTCCTATAGATGTTCTTCATTTGTTGTAACATTGACCTCCACCTTTAGCTCCCAAATCTTGTTACATAAATCCAAAATCAAAGTCCTCAAAAATTTTCCATATGGGGGATCGTGCCACCTAATGAACCCGCAATCTAAGTTGGGCTACGAGAAAACAAATTACCATAAGTACATCGGGATTTCAGCATTTGCATTGCGAAAACAGAATGAACAAGAAAGAAATCGAGTTGTATTATTTGCCCGACAGCATCTGTGGTACTGACATCCTAGGTTTCCATCACTCCATGAAATCCACCGAGGCATCTTCAAGCCGCAGCAACACAAAAGTGGTGGCTGGTATGCGTAGGGGTGGTTCTCGACACAGCATGGTATGGAAGCCGGTGTTCTTCTCATGATGGTGCCCTGGGATGGTGCCAACCACTAGGAGGAGTTGGAGCTAGATGCAGCCATAGAGCAGTCAGGGTTCAAAGTGTTGCACACTTTGAGTGAAGAGGTCGGCCTGGGTCTTTTATTGTCTACGCTTTTGCCTCCTGCCAAGGCGCCAAAATGTCCTAGAAATCCCTCACACTCCTACCAAGATGAAATGTTGTGTCACCGGCGATTTAGGGTACTATCCACCTATAGAAGAAGGCCTATTTTGGATCCTCTATGCTTACATAGAGGTGTACACGTGGATGACAATCAAGACCAACTAATTCAATTAATAGTTTAACCAAAGTAATAGTTCAACGATTATGCAGTACTCATACATACTAATCCAGAGGCTTCATCAGTACATACAAACTTCATTAACATAAAAGTTTCACAAATTCTAATAAGACTTAATGTCAGATGGGTAGGCAGTTGCTAAGGTACTCAATTAGTTGATGCAGCCCCGAAAGCCAGAGGTAGTGAACCATAGCGAAGATGACAGCATCTCCGTCCATGAACACATTGTATCTATAAAGTATGTCTACTTCCTGTCCAGTCCTGCAAAGCACAAAAATCTCTACACAAATAGGGTCTGGAACGATTCTTGCCAAATTTTGTGGTCCAAGAAGGTGACGAACAACGGCTACAACAATCAACAGTTAGTCCGGGTGAATGCTCCATCCCCAAGTAGCAAACAACATCATCTGAGGTCCTGGTGCCACCCCTAGCCACCAAAACGCAAGGTTGCTCACATTAAAATGGCTTCTTCCGAAGTAAGACATATGTTGCAATGAAGAAATTCCTAATATGAACAAAGCTGATACCGAACCCAAAACCAATTGGAACCAAATGCAAACAAGGAGGTGACCGAATCCATCTAACCTTCATGGGGCATTGTCCACAACGACAATGCAAGGTGCTTGAGGCAGGGCAAGTACAGGCGATGGGTCAAAATGAAGATGAAGCAACAGGTGGGGAGAATGAAGATGAAGCAACAACGGGTGGACAGAACTAATGGTTTCATATTGGGGTTTTTTAGTTGGTCGAACTACCGCCAAGGTGCTGACAGGACCCAAAGGGAGTTGGGAACAGGCTAGGCACTTCTAGGTTTGTTGCCAAACGGACGGTCCAGATTGATCGACAGCAAGAACGACTGGCACGGGATAAGCTAAACTGTGTCCGTATTAAGCCGACCATTGCCACGCTAATCCAACTTTATAATTCGGTGATTGTCAGTGGTAAAACTGCTTTTAGATTCTCCTAAAAACAACCGCAACTGTATATGATAGTTTTTTCCCTTTTCATTCACAAATATATAGAAAAACAAAAAACATTCGTTGAAAGATCAAATCTGTGTACTGGCATTTTGGAAGTAGTATTGGATAGAACTCGCTTTGCATTTCATATAAAAAAGTGGCATTGAAGAGATCAAATCTGTGCGAATTGAATTTATTTCATTGATTCATTATATATTTCAGAAGTAGTATTGGAAAGAACTTGCTTTGCATTTCATATAAAAAAGGTGGCATTGAAGGGATCAAATCTGCGCGAATAGATTTTTTTTCATTGATTCATTATGGATCTATAACATATAGATACAATTTGGACAAGTATATAAATGTACTCATCCGGAAGCATAATAACTAACCTAAACTATTAAAACTACTTAATCTAAACATATGATGCTCACCTCGCTCGCTTGGGAGGAGGCAAAGCAAAGTCAGAGTCGGAGTTGGAGTCATCGGAGTCATCATCGTCGTCTTCGGCGTCGGTGTCATCCTCATCCTCGTCCTTCTCATCCTTCTTCTCTGGGTCCTCCTTCTCGGAGCTCCATGGAGGACTATAATAAGAAGACCTCCAATCGTCGGAGGAGATGTCCTCCTCAGAGGATGGGTGGGCTAGCAAGTCATCCTTGCTGAATGACCGGCTGCTTGGAAACTTGATGGGGCTGTCCGACATTTTCTTTGCATATTGGAAGAGAAGGGGATGACGGATGAAGAAGATGGGTGGTTTCAGAGGACACCAAGCTTGAAGAATATGTAGAGCAGTGGGTATGTCTCTTTGGCTTCATGCAGTGGAAGTAATGGTGATTTGACGGCCTTGGAAGTTGAGGGCATTCAACAGTCCGTTGAATTTTTACCGCCGGTTGACCAAATGCTAGTTTTGGACCGCAGGCCAAAACGCGTTTCCCAGTCGGCCTGGCTTTTCATGCGACAGAGGAAATGTAACCCCAATACCGTTGCCGCATCTGCCGTTAACCCGTCGGTGGTAGCAGTTTCAACTATCAGTTTCCTCCTTTAGGAGGCCTCGCTATCGGTCAACCGACGGTGGAGGTATCACACCATCGCTTCTATCGCTATGGCAGTGAAAGTGGTGACAGTGATAAATCAATCTATAGTAGTGCTAACCCAAAAAAAGGTCAAGTCTATTGATGACTTGTAGTCTCCACGCAATAGGAAAGAAGTCCAAAAGCTTGCTGGCATGATGGCAGCCCTAAGTCGGTTCGTATCCAAGTCAGGTGAACAAGGTATGCCATTTTATAAATTATTAAAGAAGCATGACGGTTTTCTTTGAAGTGAACATGTCAAAGAAACGTTTCAGGCATTCAAGCAGTACTTGAAACAATTACCTATACTTATTCCTCCCAAAGATGGTGAAACCATGCTCCTTTATGTGGCAACAACTCCAACCGTTGTCAGCGCGGTCTTGGTGATCAAGCGTCAGGCAGAGAAGTCAACAAAACAACACCCAGTGTATTTTGTGAGCGAAGAACTACATGATGCCCGAGTCAGGTACCCGAACATTCAAAATTAATCTATGCCATATTGATGTCTTCTCACAAGCTTAAGCATTATTTCTTAAGTCACAAGATCAAAGTGGTTTCTTCATACCCACTCGGTACCATTGTTCATAATTGAGATGCCATTGGTAGAATTGCTCAATGGTCAGTCAAGTTAGGCCAATACAATATAGAGTTTGTACCTAGACCTGCGATCAAATCGTAGGCTCTAGCTGATTTTGTTGCAGAATGGACAAATCCCGAACCTAAGGAGGCGGCTCAAAACCCCGAGCACTGGCTGATGTTCTACGATGGAGCAAAATGCAAGAATGGCATAGGGGCTGGTGTTGTCCTAATCTCTCTAGAAGGGGATGCCATGAGGTACGCAATTCAAATTGATTTTACCGATCCTACTCCAACTAACAATATCGCTGAATATGAGGGCTAGTTATCTGGTTTACGAATTGCCATATCCCTGGGTATTAAACGACTACTTGTGAAAGGGGATTCAGAAGTAGTTGCTAAACAAATCAGCAAGGATTATCGAGCAACAAACAAGAACATGGCCACATATTTACTGGCATACAAATGATTGGAATCCAAATTTGATGGACTCAAGGTCCAATACATCCCGAGAAAACTAAACTCAGATGCTGACATGCTCGCTAGCTAGGCAGCTGAACGACAGCACCTATCGGGAGATGTCCTGGTCGAAATGCTAACAAAACCCTCTATCCTAATGTTAATTTTGGGTCTAAACCCCACGCTTGATCCTTCAAGCGACGAGGCAAAACTCAGCGAATTCCTTGGGAAGTCTATGCTGGGCGATATGGCTCGTGCTACCGCTCTAGCTGGAAATAGTCAGAACTAGATGGATTCAATCCGGGCGTACCTCACAAACCAGGCTACCCTGGTCTATGATACGAATATGGAACAAACCATCCGTAAAGCCATGGGCTATCAAATGGTAGACGGTGCCCTCTATAAGCGAGGGTGAAATGGGGTTCTTCTCAAGTGTATCACCCAGGACAAGGGCATTAGTTTGCTCCATGACATCCACGGAGGAATCTATGGGTCCCATACCTCTCATAGAATGGTGGTCGGAAAAGCCTTTTGACAAGGGTTTTACGATCCTATAGCGCTCGAAGACACCACTGAGTTGGTTAGAACATGTGAAGCTTGTCAGTTTTTTAAATGGCAAATTCATTAGCTTGCTCAAGCATTAAACACGATCCCTTTGTCTTAGCCATTCACCACATGGGGCATCGACATCTTGGTTCCTTTTCCAAGAGCCCGGGGTGGTTACAGATTTCTGATTGTAACGATTGATCCTTTCACAAAATGGGTTGAAACCGAGCCAGTAGGTCGGATAACCAAAGAAAATACAGTCAAATTTTTGTAGAGCATTATACTGCATTTTGCTGTACCACACCGAATACTCTCGGATAATGGTACACAATTTACCAACAAAAAAATTGAGAATTTTTGTGAAAGACATGCCAATAAGCATTATCGGTCCTCAGTCTACCAGCCGATGACCAACGGTCAAGTAGAGCATGCTAACGGCATAGTTCTGCAAGGAATCTAGACCTATATTTTTGATAGGCTTAGCGCCTACGATAAAAAATGGGTTGAAGAGCTCCCTACAATTTTATGGGCAGTGCGTACTACAACTAACTGGGCCACGGGTGAAACACCCTTTTTCCTTGTGTATGGGGTTGAAGCTGTCCTTCCCCCTGAAGTCTGATTAAACTTGCCCTGAGTAGCGATGTTCTCCGAAGAAGACTAATCTGATCATCGATACACTGACCTTGAACTCCTTGAAGAGAAGCGTGATATAGCCGCATTCCGAGTAGAGAAATATCAGCAAGCCCTTCGGAAATATCATAGCCAGCGTGTACGCGGTCGGGCGCTTAGCATCGGTGATTTGGTACTCAAAAGAGACCAATGCACAAAGGATAAAACCAAGTTGACACCTCCTTGCCCGGGTCCATACATTGTAGTTGATATAACCTGACTAGGCATATACCGACTAGCAGAGATAAATGGGGATATGCTCCCGAATACATGGAACATGGATCAACTACAACACTTTTATGCATAATAAACTGGGTTCCTCATATTCTGTGTCTCTGCAGACTACCCAGATAAGTACATTATTTCTATTTTATTTTTCTGTTAGTAGTAACCTTGCCGAGCATATACGCTCGGGGGCTGGGGCTAGGGCTGTTCAATTCCAATTATTTTTTCTCGACTAGTCTGCTACTTTTTATTCAGATAAGTTATTCATATCCAAATAAGGAGTCGGGGCTATCATACTACTATTCACTAGTCTACAAAAATTCTTGATCATGCTATGCCTAAATCAAGTAGACGGCATCGACATACAGTACACAAACCGCCCGTGTTTAGTTACTATAAGCCTAACCATTTGCTTGATGATATGTTAAAATAGCAAAAATAGGAAGAATTATGTAAGACTAATAAAGGTAGAGCATTATATTACATCTCACAATGTTGCAGGGACAGGTAAATGTTTATTCCTCCTCTTCCTCATCACTAACTGATAGGTTCAGCTTCTCTACAAATGGCTCGAGTGCTGCCCGACTTTTATCAAAAAACTCTCCGGCCTTACCTCCATCACAATTGTAGCCCTGTTGATGGTCACTAACACCAATTATAAACCATCAACATAACCTGCATATATACTTAATTCCATCACCAAACATAGGTTTTGGGGTTTAAACTAATAAATTATATGAGTTTTAGTGAATCTGTGTTTTCAATAGGGTTTATCTAGAAAACCGTCAAGGTGGACCTATTCATCAAAGCAAATCATGTTTATCCACAACGTAAACTACTTGGGAAGGATCTAGAACACACCAGAAGGCAATCCACCAAATCAGACCTCAAATGGCTGACATGTGGGGCCGACTGGCCCCACCTGCAGGCCGGCCATCCTATGGGTCCCGCTGGTTAGTCTCCACTTCGACGTCGGTTCTTCCACCACCATTAAGGATCAATCTACGCCGTTGCTCGATGTCGGTTCAAATAAAGGGACGAGATAGAGCCATGCTATGCATTTATGGGCTCAATTCAGAATTTGGCCCATAAAGGCCCATGTGCATTTTAATGAGATATGGTGGAATGTTTAGTACCAATGAGGCTACTCAGAGGGGGAGGGTGCTAGGCGCCCCTCATAAATAGCAGCCCCTACCCCCCTCCCTGGAGCCATCTTGAAACCCTAATTCATCTTCTCCTCATCAGGATCAGAGCCAGCTATCAAGAGAAGATTAATCCATCATAGGATCTAGTCTTGCAAATAATATTGAGATGAAGAGTGAGGGAAGAATTTGAAGGAGGTGCCGGCCTATCGGTGCTCTCTCTACAGCTTGTACCTTGGTGGATCTAAGTTCTATCTGAGCATGCCTCTAAGATTTCTCTGGTAATCAACTTGTGATTCAAGTAAGCATCTTGTTTATATTGTTCTTTAGGTTCACAACTCCTTTGAGTGCTTTATTCCTGCTCTAGAGGGTGTAAAGTATTAGTTGTAAGTGTAAGCGAGGTGCTTAGACTTAGGTTAATCGTGTATGCACCCTGCATTCCGGATCGGTGGTAGGTCGTGAGGGTGACTTTTATAGCCTCGTTGAATCCTTTGTAGTCCACCTCCTGTCTGTAGGCCAAGTAGGACCCGGTTGCGAAGGAAAGCATCTTCTACTGGTGTCTTTCTCTAGTAATGTCCCCAATGGAATAGTAGAAGACATAGCTTACCAAAGTCAGGACAAGAGAACCTTAGTTATCCTCTCTATGCTCCTGTTTATCCTAACCTTGTTGCTACCCTTAGTTAAGCTAGACCATAGTTAGTCTCACATGTTTCCCTGTGGATACGATACTTGGAATACTTCAGGGTGAAAGCTACAGTGGTATCCATGCACTTGTAGAATTATCTTACACGCGATTTGGACCTTAGTTGTATCAAAGGTGACCCGATGTGACCCTGACGGGGGGAGTATGGGTGTGTGTTAGGAATAATTACCCAGCTGGGTAGGAATCGATTCGAATCACCGTCTCTCCCAGATAGTGAGAACTTGACATGAGCCCCCTTCATCATAGTAATTGATGAAAGTAATGGTTATGTGGATTATGGAAATGCTCAACTTGATATGGTTACTATTGTGATGATTTAAAGGTACACAACATGTTTGGCATAGGATATATGCTAATCTAGAATGGGACAGGAATAATAAACTTGTTATTTCAAAGTTAAAAGATACTAGATAAATATTGGCTTGTAGGCAAAGGATGTCAACCAACTCCACTTATAAGCCTTGCATGATCCTTTGTGTCTCTTATTTTGGTTTATGACGGGTAAGTCTAGCTGAGTACCTTCTCGTACTTAGGGTTTATTTCCCTATTGTTGCAGATAACATGATGCACCTTGGCTACTGTAAGCACTGCTTTGCTCCTGCAGTGGATGAGGAATAGGACCATTTGCATGGTCATTCTATATATCATCTCACCATTGTGCTTTTGGTTGGAGATGACTGTGAAAATTGGCTATGTATCTAAACTACTGTTGATGTCGTTCAGAACTATGTTGCTTCTGCTACTGTTAAACTGTTGTTGTAACAACTGTGATGGAACTCTGATGTATGACAAACTATTTGTGAACTTGTTGTAACATGTGGCTTGTATGTTGAATCATGTACGATCTTGGCTTGTGTGTTGGTTGATTCGAGATCCTTCGTGATACTCGACGGACTACTGGATTTATATGGGCTCAAGTGTGATGGTTTGATAGCCTCGGTGGTGGCCATTGTACTTGTGCTCTTATAAATTGGACGGTTCTGTTATAGAGCGCCTCCGAAAGCATGTTATTTCAGGTAGTTCTGCCACAAATCCGAGCACCGAGGAGTCCCCAGAGTAGCTGGCGAGCCCCTAGCATAGTTGATGATGAAGCCCATGCAATGAGCAGTCCAACCAACTAGTCGATAGTGAAGTGATCACCGAGCAGGAGTGAGTGTCGAGTAGTCCAACCAGTTGGTTGGCGGTGAAGTCCATCCGATAGGTGGTCCGACCACCCGAACGATGATCATCTTGTCCAGTCCCTGAGCATAAGCTCGTTGACCGAACTGTGCCCCTATGAAACAAATGTGTAGAATGGGTAGTACATGATGTAAAAATAAAATATATGAACTCCAAAGAAGAATCAGCAATGGTAATGAAATAGCATATGCAGCTCGGCGATCAGTTGGTGTGAACACTTAGTGTTATTCTGAAGATGTGTTTATATTTAATATAAATAGTCTGACCAGTTAGTGTGTAGCTGAGTCTGTAGGCCTAGCTAGCCTATTAACCATAACGCAGAGCGTGGAGCCCATGTGCATGTAGGAAGAGCAGGGCGTCGCTAAGGAGTCGCTGCCGACCACCCCTAATGTAGAGGGCAGGCGCTCGTGCATGTGTAGTGTAACACCCTAGGTGTTAGTCACAAGTTAAGTAGTGATTTTGGACTCAAGTAAGTTATGTCAAGTAGTGATAATGAGCTTTGGTTCATGATCTCAGAAGTGGTGATGGAACTGCTGAGGTCAAATCTAAGAAATTGAGTCCCAACTTAACTGGGACAACACACCTTTGCTTACATGTGAACCCTTGTTAAGATTAGGCATGAGTAATTGAGTAATGTTAAACATTCTTATTTCATGTACATTACATCAACATGCATCCATAGTGAACTTTGGAAAAGTTTCATGATGTTTGGAATCAAAAAGTCACATGAAATGATAAGTTATAACCTTTCTTGAACTGCTTCATCAGGTTAATGGGAATATGGGATGTCGACCAAACCTTTCTACCATGCACAAATGACTCTAATTGAACTCTACAACAAAAGTCAAGAAAGGCTCAAGTTAAGCAAATGCCAAGAAAATGCCTTAATCGGTCTAAAACTCTAATTTGGGCTTAATCGGGATGCTGCTTTGACCAAGATGAAAACATGATTTTGGTACTAGTGATGAAGTTTGACCTTTAATAGAAGTTGAAGTTTGAGTGTAGTAAAACAAACTTTATTTTTGGACCAAGCCCTAATTCAACTCCTAATTGAGTCAAACAGTGGCCTAAAGTTTGAATACAATGCTCCTTTGGGCTCTCAGAAATCTGTCTAAGTCCTTGATCGGCAACAGCGAGTTGACATGTTGTGACATTTTATCTTCCAAATTCATATGGTGACTCAACTAGATTCCTTAATATGAGTTGAAGTACACTTTGTGAAGGAAACAACAAAATAAGTCTTAGCAGATTTGGAGCTCATTTGGTCATTCAAAGGTTCTCTCCAAAATGGCAAGTTCACTGAATTTGGTCACACTGCTGAAACTCTAAAATCCAAATTTCTGTTTCATCTACCTATCTTTGGAGATTTGTATCTTCCTAACCAAGTTGAACCAATCCTAGATCCTTTAAGCAAAGTTGTAGTTTAAATTAACTTGAACAACTTTTGTTTAAGTACCAAGACCTGTTTCAGCCTCTAACGTAGCCAATTAGGGACCCCAAGATCGAATCAGGTGCTGTTTTTTGGGTCCAAGAATCGACAGTCCGGAATTTCAGTGGCAATGATGATTGGCATCCAGCATTCTCTAAAATTTGTTAAGCAACTTGAGTTGAGCCAAAAATAAGAGTTGAAGCTAATTCCATGAAGAAGATATAGGAAGAAGTTGGATCAAATTTCACCACGTTTTGACCAAGTAATTCAAGCTCAAGCAAAGCAAGGATTAAAGATTGTTAAGTTGTTGACACTATCCATTTGGGGCTTAATTAGCCGCTAATGGAGAGCTCTAATGGCCAGACACCCTTAATGAGTTTTGTAGATCATCAGGTGGACAACAACTTTGCTAGGGGCGCTCAGGTCTGAATCCACACAGAATATGCCAAAATAAGGGCTTGAACATGTCCACAACCACGCCCGCTAGGTGTTCAACGTAATGTCCATGTGTCCTCCATGCACCGGCCATGCCCCCACCATGGCCGATGCGTGCCTCCTGCCTCTCCACGCACCCGAGCTCCCTCTACTCGATATCCCACTCGCGCTCGCCTCTCTGCTCGCCCTGTCCTCCTCCTCCCTCGCCCACTGCGCCACACACGCGTGTTAGAGCGCGTCTGCCGTGGCCATCGTGGAAGCTCCACGGCCATCGCTAGCTTTCATGCCCTCGCATCTCCTGTGCCTAGCAGTCGCCGCCACCTCCTTCCCCTTGTAGCGCCTTGCCTCCCGCGCTCCTCCTCCACGGCCTGCTACCACCGGTGCTCGCCTGCCGCGGGTGGGCACGGTTGTAGCCCATCGGCGCTCGTGGCCCCGTCTCCTCTGGCCACGCCGGGCCATGCTGCGGGCAATAGTGGGTGCGCCCAGTAGTGGGCAAGCCGCGGCGCCTCTCCCTCGCCATCGGTGCCCTTCCTCCGGCCGGAACCGCGAGCTCCAGCCACCTCCCCTGCTCTCTGCCTGTTGAAGAAGGAGGACCTCGCGCAAGAATATGAAGAAATGGGAGGGTTTAAATGCAAATACTATGACTCATGTGAATAGTGACTAGAAGGATCGTTTTGCTGGAATCTGTTTTCGTGAAAGTTTGGGGTCCTCGGTGCAAATTTGTTTTTCTTTTATGGCTAAAACTTTGGAAAATCATAGTAAATCATAGCAAAATCATAAAATAGCAAATGAAGATGTTTTGGAATCCTTGTGAGTAGATCTAGGTAGTAGAGTCATAATATGATATGTGTTAGTAGAAAGTTTTTGCTATTTTCATTTATCTTTGTAAATTATGGTTTTCTAGGAATAAATTCATATCTAGAGTTGTGGTGCTCCAAATGAGGTATACTTTTTATAGTCAGCTACTGATGTCATATTTGTGCTATGGTAAAAATTTCAGGTTTATTGGTGCATGTGTGACTGAGTTATTGATTTAACTTGTTTAGTGCTTGATAAATGCTTTTCAATAAGTTATAATTTTTATGAAGGTGTAAAAATGGAAAATGATGTTCCTCTACCTTTGTATGATGTTGTGGTACCATAATAACATATAATATGGCCATGTGTTTGCAGAAAATAGTGTGTTTTAGATTTATCTTGCTCACATGTTTTCTTGCATTAGCAATTTGTCTTTTTTGTAATAATTAATCTATAAAACCTAAGCAGATAAGATTTGTACAGTAATCATGTTTTGTCATCATCTATCTCTCATAAAAATTTGAGATCCAAATGAGATGTTTGCAACATCACCTATAATTAATATATAGGTTTTTATATATAGAAAAGCTAATGAAAGTTTGTTAGTAGATGCTTGTGTTTATGCCATGTAATACTTCTAATAATTGGTGCTAGGTAATGTGATTGCTTGGTTATAGTTAGGAGTTGCATGGAGCTGCATATATGGCAACAAAATGTTAGTTGTTAACAACATAAATGGTAAATGCATATAGGTGTATCTCTGCTGTTATGGCTACATGTATAGTTCTGGGCATGAATTTGCCTTGTGATGCTAATGTCATGTGTTGGTTTGAGATGAGGTTGTATGGGTTACTCATGATGGCTTAGAGCTATGTGTTGGATGTGCTTTTATGTCACCTTGTTATAGAATCAAGTGAAAATCCATTTTTGCTTATGTGCTGAAAATGGCTGCATGTATAGTTTCAGTTGTGGTGATATTTTTGTGATGCAAATGATGTTTGATGTAGATATGTTGAATACAAAAGTTGTAGATAATTTCCTTATCTTGCTTGTCCTAAAATTTCATGATTTTAGGCCTACTGGTTTAGGAGTTTTTAGATTTTAAAAATTTGCTATCAGCTTTTGCATGTCCTCTGAATAGATCCAAATGATTGTATTATTTGACTTATTTAAACATGGAATCATGTCTTGGTGATAATAGGAGAGTTATAGTTCTTTTCCTATGCTTTCTAAAATGTCTAAGATCACTGCTTTTGGTGGTCTAGAACTCTAGTTATTGCTGTTCAAAGTGGAATGGCAGGTTATGTTCAAATTTGGATAGAGATGTCTTCATTGGGTTGTTTAACCTTGTTAGCTATAGAATCATCTTAAGATGATAATAATAAAGTTATAAGTAACTTAATAATATTTCCATAAAGTTAACGATCATGTTTGTTGGATGAATAAAACTCCAGTTATGCATTTCTGAAGTTCATGTCAGTTTTCTGTCTTAGTTTGAGCAGATCAGCTTGTTAGTGTTTTCACCCTTGTTAACCTTTGAATCAGCTCTAGGTGTAAATAACAAAGTTGTAGACAATTTCTTAAGCTTTCCATAAATTCTTGGATCACCTTTGTTTGATGCCTATAGCTCTAGTTATGGTTGAATCACGTGACTATTGTGCTGCTGCTCAGAATCTGAGCATGTACCTAAAGTTGTTTGCTTCACTTTGCATTGCTTTGTATGCTTGTTAGTGTTAGCTCATGACCCTACTAGAGTTAAATTGATCTACCTGAGGTATCTTATAAATGTGTTATATAATGTTGGTCAAGCACGTAACTAATAAATTGTCATGTATGCATGTTGCCACAAAATGATCTTGATGCATGTTTTGCTAGAGCTTTAATTATGTTGGTGTCGTTCACCGCAGCCCTAGTTCTTATGTGATGCTAGGCTTAATTAGTTCTTGATTGTTAAATGCTAGTGATAGTTTGACTTGAGTTAACTGGTGTGCCATGCTTGTTATGCTTGCTATCCCTATGCTAGACTTGAGTGATAGTTAGTTAAATGACTTGCTCTCTAAGTGCATATGTCTTGAGATATAACCTTATACTTGTCTTGAATGCTTTTATATGATGCATCTCATGTTACCATTCTTCGCATTCATGCACTTGCATCTTGCATCTCATTTAGGTATGCTAGATGAACCACGCGGGGAACCAAAGGACATGATGTTGGAGCCGAACCTGAAGATGGTGTTTGGTGAACCTATCCCAAAGATGGAAGGACCCCTAGAGTGCATGCCTAGAGCGGAGATGCCACCAAGATGGTGCAAGCTAACTAAACTAACTTGTGTTAGATCCTAGGCAAGCCCCGAAGCATTCTAAGCCTCCTATATTTTACAAATATCAACTTGAGTCCTTTTATGTCTGATACATTAGGTTATAGGAGTTGATTAGAACCACTTGATGCATAGAACTACCTTGTCCAAAAATATACCTTGAACCTTATCTAGGTCCAGGATCGAACATATGCTTAGCAATGCTTAGACCGGTAGAAGTCGGGTGATTTCCTATCACCTACGAGATATAGGTGGATACCGGAGCATGGTTGGCTATATTTGCTATTATGGAAAAATAACCATGGGATGTAATCTAAGTGGAGATCGGGCTGGATTTCATATGCAATGGTGTTGGGTTGGCTATGTTGATCCCGTTTGTGTTGATTAAGGACCATACCGTTGCTTGCACTTCTGCCGAGATTGAACACACGCCTCTCACTTAGCTGGCTAGATAACTCGTTCCGACCGCGAAGCCGAGTAGCTTAACTCAGGTCGGGCCTCATTCTATAAGAGTGCACACACTAGAGGTAGTAAGGATGTGTGGGGAGCCAGACGTGAGCCCAAGGGTAGGCTAGGCCTGAACATCCTAGCAGCTGGTTGTCCCTGATTATGCTGCGCTGACCGAACCCACGAAATGTGGACCTGAGTTGTACCAAAGGTGACCTAAGGCTACCATGGCTAGTAGACCTGGGTTTGTGTTAGGAATACTACCCAACTGGTTGCAACCGATTCGAATCGCCATCTCTCCTAGATAGTGAGAAACTCGACTAGCTCCAGCATCATAGTAATTGAACTATGGAATTTGATGGTTATGATGAACATGGGAATGTTACACTGGCTATGGTTATTATTGTTATGCTACATAATCATACATCACATGTTTGGCACAAGTTAGATGCTAATCCAGAGATGAATAGCTACAATTAACTTGGAATTAAATTATAAAATGTATAACTCAAGTAGTGGCTTTTTATGCAAAATGTTGTCAAGATAGCTCCACTTATAAAGCCTTGCATGATCCTTGGTGTCACTTTATTTTTGGTTTATGATGGATAAGTCTAGCTGAGTACATTCGAGTACTCAGGGTTTATCCCACCATGTTGCAGGTGAAGTTCTCGGCCTGCTAAAGATGGTGGCTAACTATCAGTGGGCTCGGTGACTCTATATAGTGTTCTCACCTATATGCTTTTGTTAGAGGATGTCACTTATGCTAGTGATGTATTTGGAACTTATATTATCATAATCATTTAAAAGCTAAGTTGTTTTCACTAATCATTTTTTTGAAACTCCAAACTTATACTATTATTTGTGAACTCATTTGTAATATTATTTTCGCTGCAACTCCATGTATATGATGTGTAATTGCTTAATCATGCGATCTTGGTTGTGATGTTGATTTACCGAGGCCCTTCGTGACACTCGGCGGACTACCAGGTTTATATAAGTGAAAGTATGTGCACATCAATATGTTAAATGGGGACAGCCGTACTTGAGCTTGTATGAATTGGGCGGTTCTATCACATGTAGGGAGAAGCTGTAGATAGGGCCGTCTCTAGGAACACCCGAGCATCAACATGATTGTTCGGGGATTTGCCTTAGGCTTAGCTGTATGTCATCTTTAAGATGGTATACATGAAAGAAAATCGTTTGGAGAACAAACATGGAGAAAACAGCTCAGAGAAACATCATGGAGATATATGAAGGTTGGGGAATATTTAGAAAAATATTAAAGCGTGACTTAGCTTTAGACAGAACATTTGGTCGGCATCGATGAAATCGCTTGGCTCTCGAGCTTTTTGGCCAGTCGTCATGGCGGCGGTCATGGTTGTTATAGCGCCATTCTTCATGGCGATCATCATTGCAACGTGGTAGGCGGTCGCAGCAAGTAGTCCAGGCGATGTCATCCTTATATTACTGGTCGGCCTTAGGCAGATCAGATTCGGGGAGATCAGTGACATAGGACTTGGGTGGCTCACTTAGCAGCTCGCTAGTGGTTCGACGTGGCTCGCTTAGCAGCTAGCTTCATGTTCCAGTTGGATCCCACATCATGAGGATGTAGATCATCATTGATCATTTTTGTCTAGCTTGCTTGCATCATCTTCATGTCGTGGTGATGTAGACCACGTATAATTTCCTTGCTTGCATGGCTCTATGGATTAGCCTAACCCCTATCATTCTGTACATATGCCCCATTAATTTGTGCTGTCAATCTGGTTGACGAAGAAATCCAGGTGAGTCGACGGCGAGGTCCCCATCATCGATGAGGTACGACCAGTCAATGGCGTGAGTCCCAATGAGACGTCGGTAAGGGCTATCATGGCTTCCTGCCAATAACAATCATCATGCAAACAAGCAAAGAACTAGGGATGCACGAGGATATACTTAACCCGTAGACCATGTTTAACTAAAATAAAAGTATGACTTAGCTTTTGGATCCATGAACGCAGGTGTCGTCAACTATTAGATTGTTGCATGGTGCTGTAGACATGGCCGCTGCCGCTCTAGGCTGTTAGCCGCCTTGATTAGGATCTTTGGGCTTTGAGGCTTGCCGTACATGAGGCATGGTCATGTTGATGTAGCCATGGGATGGATCCGTGGGACCGACGCTAGTATGGATCTGAGAGAGCCGTGCCCCCATAGACCTTACGTGACTCTAGCTAGCTATCGCGTAGGTTCTCATAGGCCAAGGAATCACGCCCTCCGTCGTTGGAGATGGCTTGACTCCATGATCAATTCGTTGCCGCCGGCGATGAAACACCGAGTCCCGTTGAAGGTTGTTCAAGGTCACCGTCGTAAAGAGCCGATTCCCCACGATGATGATAGAAAATTTCCCATCGGTTCACCATGGATTCAGCACGCACACCCCCTACCTAGTGCGCCACTGTCGATGAAATACGTCTGGTGGTCTACCGAGGGGTATGCCCACGGTAATAGATGAATCGGTGGAGGTGTGCGTGAAGGAACCGGATGGTGACACAACGCAAGTGACAGTGATTAGATAGGTTCAGGCCGTCGACTTGGCATAATACCCTATGTCCTATGTCTTTCGGTGGGTTGTATTGCGTATGATCACATCTACCATCTAGAGGACCCCTACCCCTCCTTATATACTCTAGAGGGGTAGGGTTAGAAGGAAAATATCCTATTTGGTATTACAATATCCTATTGTAGCCTTGCGGTGCACGCCGACCAGTGCCATGCGCCGCACGCCTTGATCTTGTGGGCTGAACCACCTCTGATGTCCTATGGATACCGGGGGTCATACCCCCACAATGCCCAGGTCACATCCCCCTGGCAAGACTCATCCAAAGACTCATCGTAGAATCCTGTCCGGTCAACTAAACCCTTACCACACACCCAAGACACACGCCAAGATCTCCCCAAGTTATCACCAGTTTTAGCAGCACCATGTGCCTTAGCCACTCACAAACAATCCTCCACCAAGCATCACATCACAGATATAATGCATAGTAGACGTAAGCAGTAAGTAGTAAGCGAGCGTCTAGCCTAACAGCTGGTGTGCAGGGGTAAAGGTTGCATCAAGGTAATGGCTTTGTTTACACCAAAATTTGGAAGAAGAGTCACAGGGACTCAAAATCTCCCAAGATCATGTCAGCAGGGAATCAATTACATGCCGATCGGGATCAGCTGATTCAAATGCAGCACTAGAATCGACTTTCTTCAGGCAGCGTCGGCAGATAACGACAAAGGCTATGATCGGCGCCAGGATGAAACATGATGGACTCAACAAAAAGGGAAAGATTAGAGTCCAAGTTATCTTAAATTAGGAATGTTTTCTCTAGGGTCAAAAATTGTGATGAGTCGTGCTTAGACAGGAGTCATGCACAGGTCCCGGGTATAAATATCAAAGCCCGGTAATTGTAAATGACACACAATCAATCAAATACAAGTTACTTACTTTTTCGGCTCTGGCCACCCCTTAGGAGTGGAGTAGAGTAGATCTCAGTGAGTTCTTCAGCAAGCATGGCTGCATCGATCTGGTCGACCTCCACTGCTTGTCTGTAAGCACCGTCATGGCTTATACCTCTGTTCGTACGACTGCATCGATCCGGTCGACCTCCACGGTGACTCTGGTATGAGTTAGTTATCGACTCTTATCTAGTTCAAGTATGGCTGCATCGATCCGGTCGACCTCCACTACTCGAACTAGATTAAGGTCAAGTTATCGGCTCTATCTAAGGGTGGTGTTCCTTCGGATAGATTCATTAAGTTACCGATATTGCTTATTGCTTTCATTATTTATTTAATTACAGCAATATCACTTCGCCTGATTGAGATTGATCTAGATCGGCCTTATATCTTTTTAACCCATCGTTTGTTAATCTAAACTGATCTAATCTGCACTTTAAACGATGAGTTATGCTTTATCGGCTGTTTTATATCAATCTTGATCGTGCATAGCGTGCGGTTAAGACGTGTTTGATCTTAAGTAGATCTATTGGCTAGCGAAAACCATTCCATGGCCCATTATCACAATCTGTGTGATTCTGTCTCACACCCCACTGTTAGCACCGTGGAGTGGGGATCATTAGTTGGTAGATCTATTTCTGAGAGGGCATGATCTTAACTGCGCGCTATGCTTGAATCGGCTATTTTAGCCGATATTGAGTGCTTTCATGAACAGTTTGCATCACGAGATCGTTGAAGTAGCGATAGGTTAAAAGATGTGTTAGCCCCATGATCTTATTATTGTATTATGGCCTGCATGATTCTGCCTCATGCCCCACTAATATTGGTAATAAGTTAGGGTCATCGAGTCTATTGTTGTTTCTACGGCCTACATGATTCTACCTCATGCCCCACTGGTCATAGCGATAGATGAGATCTAACATGTTCATTAGATTTATCTCTATTAAATGGTTGAATGATGATGAACTATTTCTTTTATAAAGGAGTTCGGTTACTTGCAGTCATTGGCTTAACATGAACTAATTAATGTTGATATCTTTTTGCCAGTGACCAATATTTGTCTAAAACAATGATATTCATCCAGAATGATAACCGATTATTCTTACACAACCCCATGAGCTTTAACCGATTTATTCTTACGAATATGCTAGAATCGACTATTTAGTCGTTATCCTTTCATATCGGCTCTGAGAGCTACACATTCGGGACTATCTGGCAACACCGGCATGTTCCGCCCTTAATTACTGATGAACTTTCTCTCATTGTCAATTGTAGGGTCAAATTGACTAGCACGTCTCGGGAGGAGTGCGCAGGATCGACCACCCCTATGCTGAAGCTAGGCGGATCTCTACCTCTATCGAGCGGACCCTTCCGACTTGCTCGTGTGTCCTTGGCATGGGACGAAATTTTGTGTCGACACACGTTTCTGGCATGCCCGGTGGGACACCACAATCATCATGGCGGTTCACAACAATGACAACATCTTTATGGTACATTATGAAGATCTACCTGATGGAGATAAGGGTATCATCAGCAAAGCTATAGAAGAGTTTCAGAACAAGTGTTTGTTGTCCTACACCAAAACACGTGACAACACAATTGTAAAGAAATTTCCACTACCAAGAGTTCTACTACACGGGCAGACAAATACAACTGAAGATAAAGACAGGCGTTTCTTTAAGGAAGTTGTAGACAAATCTATTCGTGATGCCATATCAAGCCATAATGAAGCTTTCTTGGACATATTCCATAATGCCATGAGAGAGGCGATTCATGGGTTTCTAGTTGGTCAAAGTGGGCCGGCTTATTACAACATTCCAGATCCATCGATTCAAGGGACTAATCAAGTTGGTACCAGCCATCAAGAAGCAGCACTAGCTAGAAATGGAGATGTCCAGGCAGTTCAGGGTTCATCTGAACAAACTCAAGGAACTACTGCAAATGAGATACAGTACAATCCTAGATCGTCAGTACAGTATGTGCAACAGCCGGCGGGGCAAAGTCAGAACCAGATGATCAATTTTGGCACATTAGGCCACATACCGTCGTTGGCTCAAAAAATAGCACCATCAATTCAAAGGATCCGTAGAGATATAGATCCTTATGTCTACAATCAGAGACTTCAAGCAGCAAGCCAACAAAAGGCCCAATAGATCGAGATTCCACAAGGGTATCACTATGGCATGGATTATAACACCCTTCACATGATGCCAAATTTAGAATATCAAGGCACACAGGATTTCAATCCACAAATGGGTCAGCAGGCGCGGAGGAATCCAAATCCGCAAGCTGATGAGTTATTGCTGAGGGTGACCGAGATGATAAAAAATTAGTTCGGTCTAAAGCCAAAAGGGCTGACCTTTTCGTACAAACGCCCATATCCAGAATGGTATGATTTGGTCGCTCTTCCCACAAATTATAGGCTCCCATAGTTTGCTAAGTTCACTGGCCAAGACAGTACAAGCATGATAGAATATGTCAGTCGGTATCTTACACAATTGGGCGAAGCATCAATTGAGGATGCCCATCGAGTTTGTTTCTTCTCCTTGTCCTTATCAGGGCCAGTATTCACTTGGTTTTCATCACTACCAGTCAATTCCATTGCCAATTGGGCTGACCTAGAGAAGAAGTTTCATACATATTTTTACATTTGGACTGGAGAAAAGAAGATTACCGATCTGACAACTATAAGATAGAAGACTAATGAATCGGGCACTGAATTTCTTCAGAGGTTCCGAGAAACTAGGAACTTGTGCTTCTCCTTAAACTTGGTAGATGATCAACTAGCTGCTTTGGCTGTTCAAGGAATGCTGCCAATGTGGAAAGAAAAGCTGTTGGGACAAGAATTTGACAACTTGGGTCAATTAGCTCAATGAGTAGCAGCGCTCAACAGCCAATTCCAGAGTATGCGCAGAGGTACCCAATTCTAGAAGAGTACCACAGTAGCCGAAGCTTATGATCCATACTCAGTCGATGATGGCTATGAAGATGAAGAAGAAGAGAGAAAACATTAATGGTGCCAAATCCTTAGGGAAGAGGAGTCGAGGAGAGCTATGACTTTGATGTCACAAAATCAGATAAGCTCTTCGATTTCTTGCTTGAGAAAGGGCAGATCAAGTTGCCCGATGGTCATGTCATGTTGCCCCCTGATCAATTGAAGAATAAGAAGTTCTGCAAGTTCCAGAATGCTACTTCTCATTCCACCAACAGATGCATAATTTTCCGGCAGCATATACAGAGGGCTATTCAGCAGGGGAGGCTCAAATTTGATACGCCTTGGAAAATGAAAGTTGATGATAATCCTTTCCTAGGAGATCAAAACATGGTTGATGCTGGGCTACTCAAAGGAAAGACTAAGGTCCTAACATCAACCAAATCAAAAGAAGCTGGAACAGTCGATCCCAAGATGCAAATATCGGCTGACGAGTACAGAGAGATTAGAAGACGTCATGCCAAGCAAAAGAGCCGATACGAGTAGGGGGAGACATCAAAAGCAGGGACAACAAAGCCGCGGGTTACATCTCGGATTCTGTTGAATAAGTGGCAGCGGCAGAAGGAAAAGGATTATCAGCGTTGGTTAAAGGATCAAGCATACCAGCATCAACTAAAAGAAGAGAGGTATGAGAGGAAACAAGCCAAATCACATTGGAGTTGTCCTTTCTTCAGACATTGCTGGAATGAAGGGTTGAAGTTGCCTACCAGACATGACTGTCCAGAATGCAGCAATCAGTATTGGGAGTTTAGGAAGTCTCAAACCAACTACCGGTCTATCCATACTCAAGATGCATATTATCATAATAACATGGATCGGCGCTTAAAAAATAAAAGTGTTCATAATTGGCTGGAAAAAAGAGTTGTTGACCAGGATTGGGCTAATTATGAAGAGGAAGGCAATGAAAGAAAATATGTTTGACAGAAAGGCCAATGGTGTCCAGGAGGTTTAACAAGAAGCCAGAAGAGAAGGGTGCAACGCCTAAGGAATAAAGAGATGGAACCGGCTCAGGCATCCGGTAAACCTCAAGTATGGCGTACCAAGCAAACAGCCGATAGAAAGCAACCATCAGTTAATATCCAAATGACTTTTCTGTTACCATCAGAATTCATAGTCATTGGTGAAAGCCAACAGCCGATCCAAGCAGTCGACATTGAAAACTTGTATTAATGGATAATCCAATAGATGGTACAGATGGCAAACTAGGACATGGCTTCACGTCGACCGATGAATGGGAAGAAGTAGATATTGGTCCTGGAGATAGACCTAGGCCAACGTACGTAAGTGCTAAGTTGGATCCGGAGTATAAGAGAGAATTAATTGATTTATTAAAGGAATTTAAAGACTGCTTTGCTTGGGAATACTATGAGATGCCTGGTTTAGACCGGTCAATTGTTGAACATCAGTTGCCAATCAAACCTGGATATCGGCCGTTTAAACAAGCTCCGAGAAGATTCAACCCGAACGTGCTTGATGATATCAAAAAGGAGACTGAAAGGTTACTGAAAGCAAAATTTATCCAACCGTGCCAATATGCAGAATGGATATTGAATGTTGTCCCTGTATATAAGAAGAATGGAAAATTGAAAGTTTGCATTGATTTTAGGGATCTGAACAAAGCCACGCCCATGGATGGTTATCCGATGCCAATAGCTGATATGTTAGTAGATGCAGCAGCTGGGCATAAGGTTATTAGCTTCATGGATGGTAATGTAGGATACAACCAAATTTTCATGGCTGGGGAAGACATAGCAAAGACCGCTTTCAGGTGCCCCGGCGCAATCGGTCTGTTCGAGTGGGTTGTGATGACCTTTGGTCTGAAGAATGCCGGTGCAACTTATCAAAGGGCGATGAATTACATTTTCCATAAGTTAATCGGTAGGATTGTTGAAGTCTACATCGATGATGTGATGATAAAATCCAAAGGGTACAAAGAGCACCTGGCTGACTTGCGTGAGACTCTAGAATGCACAAGAAAGCATGGTTTAAAGATGAATCCTAATGAGTGTGCTTTTGGAGTATCAGTTGGATAATTCTTAGGATTCATGGTCCACGAGAGAGGAATCAAAGTTGATTAGAAAAGCGTGAAAGCAATTGATGAGGTAGTTCCCCCAACTACCAAAACAAAGTTGCAATCTCTGCTTGGTAAGATTAATTTCATCAGAAGATTCATTTCAAATTTATCGGAAAGGATCCTGTCGTTTTCTCCCTTGTTGAAGCTGAAAACTAAAAAAGATCAATAATTCAAGTGGGCTGACATACAACAAAGGGTGTTTGAAGAGATAAAAGAATATATGAAGTGTCCACCTGTGCTGGTACCTCCTCAGCAAGGTAAGCCATTTAAGTTGTACATATCGGCTGATGACAAGACAATTGGATCGGCCTTGATGCAAGAATTTGAAGGAAAAGAGAGAGTTGTTTCTATCTGAGTAGAAGACTACTGGATCTAGAGACGAGATATTCTCCCACCAAAAAGTTATGCTTGTGCTTATATTTCTCTTGCACTAAATTTTGACACTACTTATTATTGGCCGAGTGTACAGTTGTTTCCAAGGCTGATGTGGTTAAGCACATGTTATCAATGCCAATACTGAATGGAAGAGTGGGAAAATGGATTCTTGCGTTATCGGAATTTGACTTGAAGTACGAATCGGCTAAAGCAGTCAAAGGACAAGTAGTCGCCGATTTTGTCACCCAGCATCATAAGCCAAGCATTGGTTATGTAGAACCGATGCCTTGGACGTTATTCTTTGATGAGTCATCATGCAAGCAGGGTGGTGGCATTGGTATTGTTATTATTTTGCCTCGCGGGGCAAGTTTTGAGTTTGCTCTTCCAACTAAGCCAATGATTACTAACAATCAAGCGGAGTACAAAGCTATTCTCAAGGGACTTCAACTTCTTCATGAAGTAAAGGCCGAAGCAATTGAAGTGTTTGGAGATTCATAGTTAATCATTAATCAATTGATCGGCCTATATGAGTGCAAAGAAGAGACTTTGAAAGGATACTATGATGAGTGTCAAAAGTTACTCAAGGAGTTTCTTCATATCTCTTTCCAACATATTCCGAGAGCACAAAACTAAGAAGCTAACCGTCTAGCTCAAAGTGCATCAGGATATCGAGTGTTTCAAGAAGTCTTGAGTAGTGAAACCTCAAGTGATGATTAGAGTCAAAATAGCCGATTACCTTAGAGATCCATCTCAGAAAGTTACCAGAAAGCTAAGGTATAAATCGGCTAAGTATGTTTTGTTAGATGATCAGTTATACAATAAAATAGTCGATGGGGTGTTGCTCAAATGCTTAAACCAGGAAGAAGCTAAGGTGTTGATGGGTGAGGTGCATGAAGGGATATGTGGAGCTCATCAATTGGCTTATAAGATGAAATGGATTATCCGTAGAGCTGGATATTTCTGGCCAACGATGATGGAAGATTGTTTTGAATATTACAAGGGGTGCCAGGACTATCAATGTTTTGGTAATGTCCAGAGATCGCCTGCCTCGGCCATGAATCCAATAATCAAGCCATGGCTGTTTTGAGGCTGGGGAAATGATTTAATTGGCCAGATTTTTCCGCCTTCAAGCAAAGGACATAAGTTCATATTGGTAGCAACAGATTACTTCACTAAATGGGTTGAGGCAATTCCTTTGAAGATGGTAACCTCAAAGAACATGATTGATTTTGTTAGGGAACACATTGTGTATCATTTTGGGATTCCTCAAACTATAACTACAGATCAAGGAACAATGTTCACATCAGAAGAGTTCGGGGATTTTGCTGCCACTATGGGGATCAAGCTACTAAATTCCTCTATTTACTATGCCTAGGCTAATGGCTAGGCAGAGGCATCCAACCAGATTATGATTAAGCTGATCAAGAAAAAGATCGAGGAACAGCCAAGGAAGTGGCATTCGACGCTAAATGAGGCGTTGTGGGCATATAGGATGGCCTACCATGGATCAATTAAAACGTCACCTTACAAACTTGTGTATGGCCATAATGTAGTTCTTCCTTGGGAAGTTTGGACTGGATCGAGGCGTGTTACACTACAGAATGATTTGTTAGCTGAAGTCTACAAGAATCTTATGATAGACAATTTGGAAGACTTGAGTTGCCTTCAGCTGCGTGCTCTTGAAAATATCAAAGCCAATAAACTAAGGGTTGCGAAATATTACAATAAAAAGGTCAAGATTATGCAATTCTCTGAAGGAGACTTGGTTTGGAAAGTGAAATTACCGATCGGGTCAAAGGACAGTAAATTCAGCAAATGGTCACCTAACTAGGAAGGACCTTATCGGATCAAACGTTGTGCGCCTGACAACGCTTATATTTTGGAAACACTAAAAGGAGAGGAAGGATTTGGCCGAGCAATCAATGGGAAATATTTAAAGAAATATTATCCTAGCGTTTGGATCAATACTTAATAAGCGATTTGTTCGGTCGATAGCTTTAATAGCCGATATTGGAAAGGTATCGCCTCTAGTGCAAAAATGAACCAAAAGGGGTAAAAGCCGGTACGATGTGTATCGCCTATAGAAGCAAAGCAAACACAGATGAAGTGATGTGTATGAAGCATGAAACAAAGGAAAATCACTCAAGACGAAGAAGTTGTTTGCTAAACGTCACCTATTATAAGCTACGGGCCAGAAAACACTTTGCCTACTATATAATCGGCCAGGGTGTTGAAGGCTACAGAGTTGGCGGCGCTCATGAAGTCCTCAACCAAGCGCTCATGCTCCCCAGGGTACGCTGCGTCCAGGAAATCATGGGGAAGAAGCCGAAGATTGTGACCAGAACGGGCTTGTGCAGCAGCCAGCACCATGGCAGCACCATGATGAACGCCATGATGGGTGACCTCCCTAACACAATTTGGGATGTCATGCAAAAGAACCACTGGAATGGCGCCCCTAGCATTGACAAATCCCGTTGCGTGATCTACAGCTGATCGAAGACTCTCCAACTGAGCAGTTAGATCTAAAAGATTCAAGGAAAGAGTGATTAGAAATCTTGAGGGCAAAATTAAGAAGAAAACAGAGAAATTATGGCAAACATCTCACCCATGATTCTAGCTTCAGCCCTGGCCAACCTTTCTCCCACCATACCGACCTCGGGGGTGATCGACCCTCAATCATGGCCAAGGCCGATTCTGCTAGGGAGAGGCAGTTAGCTAGATGCTGGTCGGTCCAATTGATGGAGGCCAGTAGATCATCATTATCGATCTGCCTCCTCGAGTGACGAGGAAGCTGGCGGCAAATTGGTGCCAAATTTGACCCCTAAGGCTAGGCAGAGTCGGCCCTCTGATCCAAAGCGATGGGAGTACCCCAAGTTGCATCCTCTTGGCGATGAAGGCATTAGCGTGATGATGCAGATCTATTGAGGGCTTCTTTAGCAGACCTCTTGTTGTTCTCCATGACCTCAAACCTATGGAAATGCATAAACTATACTGAAGACGAAGAAGGTTTGAGACAAAGCGGGTTGTTTTTTGATCCACAGCTGTAGCCTGTATATATAGCCCAGGAAAGCGAGAAGGTAGATCTCGTCGGGGGTGTGAAATTGAAATCAGAAACGGAAATGGATCAACACTCTGAAAATTCAGGGGATGGATAACGAGGATATAACGGACTCGAACTTATTGCTTCCCCAAATTACAAAATATCATGGGACGGGTACAAAGAATTTACATTGACCAGAGGTTAACCCACTAGGGCTTCTTTGGATTGAAGAGAGTCTAGATCCCCACAAGGTCGAAACTCATCGTGAACCGAGTCACATCGGCCCATTGATAAAATTGTGCCAGAGAAGAGGAAAGGTTGCCCACCTAACATATGATCAACAGATTTCTCGATAAATTGAGGAACTATGGGAAAGAAGCCTGTGGCTTTCCCGATGGGCGTTTGGAGGAGCAAACAAGGGGAAGGTGTCTACATATTTTATCCCTCACAAACACTAGAACAGCTTTGCGAGCATGGAGAGAAGACTCAGGTGATATCACAAGAATTCTTCTAACCGCAATGGCTGGTCTTCTTGCTCAACGAGGCGCTAGAATGAGCGACACAATCACCTTATGCACAAGAATTCTTCTAACTGCTGGAGATCTTCATAGTAAAAATAGCCCATGGAGGGTCCAGCAGAGTTAGGAGCACTCGAGGAGGCAGATAGAAGGGAAACATGGCTGAATTGTTGAGTTGCTCCCGCTAGGGTCGGATAGGCATTTTATAGCCGGCCCAGAAAGATGAGTCCAAGTGCCCATGAAGCAATGATACTCTTGTGAAAGTTTTGAAGCATGGGCTCATGAGCAGACATAGACGATGACAAACAATAGACCCTAGATCGAGATTCTTTACCCGTGACTATGGAACTATCGGGGGCACTGATGTGATAATTTTGGAATAAAATTACTTTTATCCTAAAATTGGGGGGCATGTGTTTACACCAAAATTTGGAAGAAGAGTCATAGGGACTCGAAAGCTCCCAAGATCAAGTCAGCAGGGAATCAATTACGTGTGAATCAGGATCAGCTGATTCGAATGTAGCACTAGAATCGGCTTTCTTTAGGCAGCGCTGGTAGATAATGACAAAGGCTACGATCGGCGCCAGGACAAAACATGATGGACTCTACAAAAAGGGAAAGATTAGAGTCCAAGTTATCTTAAATTAGGAATGTTTTCCCTAGGGTCAAAAATTATGATGAGTCATGCTTAGATAGGAGTCATGCATAAGTCCCGGGTATAAATATCAAAGCCCGGCTATTGTAAAAGACAAAATCAATCAAATACAAGTTACTTACTTTTTCGGCTCCGGCCACCCCATAGGATTAGGAGTAGAGTAGATCTCAGCGAGTTCTTCAGCAAGTACGACTGCATCGACCTGGTTGACCTCCACTGCTTGTTTGTAAGTACTGTCATGGCTTATACCTCTGTTCATACGGCTGCATCGACCCGGTCGACCTCCACTGCAACTTTGGTATGAGTTAGTTATCGACTCTTATCAAGTTCAAGTACAGCTGCATCGATCCGGTCGACCTCCACTGCTCGAACTAGATTAAGGTTAAGTTATCAGCTCTATCTAAGGGTGGCATTCCTTCGGATAGATTCATTAAGTTACTGATATTGCTTATTGCTTTCATTATTTATTTAATTACAGCAATATCACTTCGCCCGATTGAGATTGATCTAGATCGGCCTTATATCTTTTTTAACCCATCATTTGTTAATCTAAACTGATCTAATCTGCACTTTAAACGATGAGTTATGCTTTATCGGCTGTTTTATATCAATCTTGATCGTGCATAGCGTGTGGTTAAGACGTGTTTGATCTTAAGTAGATCTATTGGCTAGCAAAAACCGTTCCATGGCCCGTTATCACGGCCTGTGTGATTTTGCCTCACACCCCACTGTTAGCACCATGGAGTGGGGATCATTAGTTGGTAGATCTGTTTCTAAGAGGGCATGATCTTAACTGTGCGCTATGCCTGAATAGGCTATTTTAGCCGATATCGAGCGCTTTCACGAGCAGTTTGCATGACGAGATCGTTGAAGTAGCGATAGGTTGAAAGATGTGTTAGCCCCATGATCTTATTATTGTATTATGACCTGCATAATTCTACCTCATGCCCCACTGATATTGGTAATAAGTTAGGGTCGTCGAGTCTATTGTTGTTTCTATAGCCTACATGATTCTACCTCATGCCCCACTGGTCATAGCGATAGATGAGATCTAACATGTTCATTAGATTTATCTCTATTAAATGGTTGAATGATGATGAACTGTTTCTTTTATAAAGGAGTTCAGTTACTTACAGTCATTGGCTTAACATGAACTAATTACTGTTGATATCTTTTTGCCAATGACCAATATTTGTCTAAAACAATGATATTCATCCAGAATGATAACCGATTCTTCTTATACAACCCCATGAGCTTTAACCGATTTATTCTTACGAATATGCTGGAATCGACTATTTAGTCGATCTCCTTTCATATCGGCTCTCAGAGCCACACATTTGGGACTGTCTGGCAACACCGGCATGTTCCGCCCTTAATTACTGATGAACTTTCTCTCCTTGTCAATTGCAGGGTCCAATTGACTAGCATGTCTCGAGAGGAGTGCGCAGGATCGACCACCCCTATGCTGAAGCTAGGTGGATCTCTAGCTCCATCGAGCGGACCCTTTTGGCTTGCTCGTGTGTCCTCGGCACGGGACAAAATTCCGTGTCGACGGGCTTCAAGCAATTCTACCATGCAACCTATCACAATTCATTTGCATGAAAGTAAAGCACCAAAAGCTACATTATTGCATGTCTAATAGGATTCTACAAGGTTGGGTGGGACATGACACCTATTGATCGGTCAACTCTGAGATCCTCAGTGTTCTCATAGTCGTTCTCCTTAAAGTCCTGCTGTCATTCATGTCTCCTTGCTCCAGCGGGTTCTTGTCCGATCAACGCTATCCTCGATGCAACTATGTCGATAGAGCGACAACAAGGCAATAAGCAATCAATACTCCAAAAAGGCCAAGACACAGAAAGAACAGACAACACTAAAAGAGCACCAAGGGGAAAATTGGCTTAGCCCTCGCAGCCGATGTCCGATCCCTAGGCCAAAAGAAACGAGAGTGTCTGTTTATTAAGCAAAAGTTCAAGTCACAGCCGAGCCAGTACTTCCTAGGCCGATCGTGTTTACCTATATGGTTTCAAGTAAAATGGCCTAGATCCTAGCCTAGCTTAAGCAAACACCATGGGAAAACAAGGCTAGCCCTCATGAAGCGAGTCCGTTTTCCTCAGGCTAAAAAGGGGTGAGGAAGAAAGTTAGCTAGGCACGTCCATGTCTTATCCTCGATAGAGATGGCACTCTAATGGTCGATCAGGTCGACTCACATGGTTTTGAGAACACGACGCAGACATTAGCTTTGCTAACTAGAAGTGGTAGTCTGATCTTTGATCCGATCATCATGGTTAAAGACGGGATCAAACAGAGCGAGCTAAGGGGAAAAGGAAGCAGTTTCAGTCTCTCTCAATCCGTATGCCATTGAATCGATGAGAACCCAAGACAGGCTAGAACAGGAGGAGAAAGGGAGGGGCGGTGGTCAACCTCTTCCAATTCACACGTCAAGGCAACAGATGGGGCATTGGAAGGACCGACACACAAAAGAACACCAATGAGAAGACAAACGCCCGATTCCACTTGTAGGGTACCACAACATAGGTGCACTAAATGGCACTAGACACTCCTAGGAATCTTAGCGGTGCGGTTGTCACTGCGAGAACCTAAGGAATGCTATGGTCTAAAATAGGTACAAGCATACAAGGGCTTAAGCATGAAAGAACGAAAAGAGGGGAGCACGGGGTTCACCTTTCTTTGATCCAATGGCCATAGCAGTTGATGAGAATTGAAGGAAAGGAAACAAGAGGGCAATAAACACCAAACAAGCAAAAAGGGAACTTGGTTCCACAACACTTCAACTCGCATGTCATTACTTTGGTTCCACGGCACTCCGATCAACATGTCATGGTAGTAGACATGAATCGAAGAAATTGGAACAAGATCAATCCACATCTTACTGGATCAACAGGGATCGATAGAGGGGAGAAGAAAGGAGAGAAGAACAGTCTCTGCACTCTTTCGACCACCTTGCCATGGGAATAGGCTAGGGTGGAAAGAAGGAGACACAAACATAGCGGTCTCTTGATCCACACCAACTCATAAGGCTCTGCAACCTAGGTGCAATTGAATCAGCACAAGGCTATCCCTATGGTCCCTAGCGATGCGATTGTCACCACGAGAACCAAAGAAATGCCATGGTCTAGGTGGCACAGCATACGAGGTGGTTAGGATGAACGAAAGAGCAAAGGAGAACAAAAGAGCAAAAGAGGTAGAGCCCAAAGATCATAGCGAGGTAACTCGCGGTCATGAGCTTTACCCACATGAGTTGGCTCCCACAAGTTCCATGATGGTCATCCCATAGTTTGTCCCCTATAGACAAGGTCATGATGGACTCATCATGTGCGGGTAGGAAGCGCACAAATGTCGAGCCCATGGTGGACACGTCCTAGGGCCGTAGGAGGGGCCAATGATCACGACACTACAAAGTCAACCAAAAATGAGGGGTCGAGTTACGCTCGGCATCACGGCCATGGCAGGATGAACCCATGTCCGAGACGTTCGAGCAAGGTACGATCCCTCGACCAACTCAAAGGCTCGGTTCACAGACAAACAATCACAAACACGCAACGAACCAACAACACAAACGATAATCGGAGTAGCACATACCCATAGCATGAGAGGTAGACACCATAGCATAAGGGATAGATACCAAAGCATAAGAGATAGGATGGCATGAAGGCATGGCGTAGGCATTCATATCGATATTATGGATGATCAAGTATCAAGTGTATGATCAAGTATGGATGATGATAGATGTATGAATAAGCAGAAATGACGATAAAAAGGTGGTTTTGTCGACGTCGGGGACGGCGCCGGCAAGAGTTAGAGGGGGTTCAACCTTGCGGTGGGGACAAAGATGGGCACGGGTGAGCTACGAGCTTGCTACTGCCACTTGTTGGTATTTCTTAGCGCAATCACCAAGTGAGGAGGTTTTAAGTCCATCACTGGCAACGGCGCTAGAAATGCCTATTGGTATTTCTTAACACCACTACTAAGATTGAGTAAATCTTAGCAACGTCGCCAAGAAGCACCAACTAAGATAGTTCTTAACATTTACAGAAAATATCAGCAAACACACGGATCTATCGCTGTAGCATTTCACCTGAAAGTATTCAGGGTATTGTTATTTATATTTTTCCAAAAGAGGGCAAGGTATGCAGAGTCTAGCATGAGTATGATCAAGATTACATACTTGCATAGTTGACCATAGTGCATGATAGGGGTAGAAATGGTATATCAAGGATAGTGGACACATATCTGGGCCAACCTCAAGGATAAAAGTAAAACAAAGAATAAAAGAATATTCCTAAGCGGAGCTGGCATGATCTAATATAGCTGTGTAAAGAATAGTTAATGATCATACAAGTTATATTATTAGAGTTAGAGCTAAGTTTAAGATGGATGGGGAGATCTCCAAACACTGGTCTGCTAGCAAGCTCGAGAGACTTTAAAACTCCTACACAATACCCGGACGTGGGGATTACAAGGGACGGACAGGGTTGTCACCACCAGCCGCCTACCCCTGAACCATGAGATATCTTCATATCCGAAGGTTCCCGTGCACCCGAGCACCACACCCGTGTACAAGGAAACTATCCATATCCCCATGGGACTCCAACCCTATGGATTGACAAGCAAGAATATGGGCAAACCCAAAAGAATGACGAACCGCCACCCCAACCCTAGCTCTACTTCTACTCATACAAATCATATGAATGATTAAGCATAAAGTTGGACATGTTAAGATCATAACACACAAACTATATGCTAGTTCATATATCATGATTATAACATGAAAACTATACTCTAGTTCATATGCACTACTATATAAATGATATGAGAGCATGACTATGGAAGAACTCTTCATAGTATTATTCATACCAAAGTTGCTCCTTCTTCCAAGGAGACAAGCTCTCCAAGTAGCTCTTGCCTTGCTCTCAAATACAACTAAAGCTAAGAACTAAAAGAGTACAAGTAGAGAGGTGAGGTGTAGCTCCAAATGATGGTGTGTTGAAGAATGAGCTCTAGCCCTCTTCTTATACTAGTGACTCGGTCGGTTTGGCGCTGAAAAATAAGGAAACCACCAGGAACCACCATATCATGGCGGCATACAACCGCCATAGAAGAGTGGGGCCAAGTGGAGGCGGTGGGGGTGCGGCCACACCCTGGGTGCGCCCGCACCCTGGTAGGCCCACCTCACGACCGCCTTTGCCTGGTTGGTTCCTGGATGGGCCTAGACCCTATCCACGGTGGTATTCTGCCCAGGTAAGTTGTGTAGGTGGGCTTCTCTTCTTATTCTCCTTTGCGTATTTCTACTTTTATGGCTTCTGTTTGTGCCTTTTGGTATGTTTTCCACTTGTATTCGAATATGTGACCTACAAAACATGATTTCTCCAATACAAGTGGAACTAGGTCAATAGTAAAGGCATATGTGTAAAAAGCATGTCTATTTCTCCTGTTTTAGACTATAATTGGTGGTTGGATTTGGTCATTAGTGACCGTGAACAAATCCCCCAAGCTTCACCTTTGCCCGTCCCGAGCAAATAGCTAAGTACTTGGTTGTTGATCAGGAGTTGCTACTATGATGGTATAATTCACAAGTGCCATATCTATAAGAAAGCATTCTTTCGCAATTTAAATAAGTCGGCATTTTATCCACCCTTTATTCTTGATCCAAGTGGGGCGTATATCTTTTCCAAGTTCTTGGGCGGTTGCAAGATAGAACGGTTATTACAGAACTACCAATCGTTCGCTCTTTGATTGACCATCTATCCGGAGGTTTTATGAATTTTGCAAAATAAAAGTAAGTTCCTCAAATGATTCTCTCAATCACTCAAGGTGTATGGTACCTCACCAAAGGCTTTTGAATTTGCCTTGTTTTCATATCCTACCACTACGGGCTTTGAGTGGAGTTTTGGGTAGGTATGAAAGTGCGGCATACTTGCATCACATATTTTGCTAAGTCAAAAACCGGACCACAAGGAGATGCAAGTCATACACTTTGATCAAGACGTGCAAGTGTGTGGAATTTTTATAATGTTCTAATTCTAAATATTTTTGGTACTCCTTTGAATCATGACTCTCACTCTTTTTGGATGAATGCCTTTCATTTGAAAGTATGGGCTATCTTTATTTTTTTTCTTTTCTTTTTTTTTCTTCATGCTCTCTGGCATGCATTTTTTTCTCTCATGCCTTTTAGCATGGATATTTTTATTTTTCTCTTTTTTTAGCATAGCCCATATCCTTCTTTTTGGCACATGAAAATTTTTGAGAGAGAGACACATGATAAAGTGGACGGAGTATTTATTTGGTGGATGGAAAGAAACATGTTGTGCGTACTCAGTGTAAGAGTTAGCAATTTTATTTGTGGATGTACGTGTGTCTTGATCATGGGTGCATGACGAGAATCTCAACAAGGGTCACAACAATTTGACAAAGTTCAATGCTCAAACAAGTAGCATATGACTAAGGTTTTGAATGTATATCATGTCATATGGCCTTGGTAGGTATTCATAATCATTGAGGAACTTTTGATTTTAGCATTTTTTAAAATGAAATCTCCGGATATCAAATCTCTCTTAGAACAAAGTCATAGTAAAATCTATTTGTACCTTATCATAACTTGCAACAACTTAGAAAAGGAGCATGCATTTGCAAACCCACAAGTTTTCAAGTTTTCAGGATGGGACATTTTTAGCCAACAAACTTAAATCTTGGGGAATACTAAGTTATAACCTAGGCATAGATGAATTATAGATAGAGCAACTATTCATCATTTCAACTTAGGAGAAACTAAACATTCCTTAAACACATATGAGAGTGGAATAAATATTTTTTGTATTTTTATCATATTTTATTTTTTTGGTATTTTAATTTTTTCAATTTTTTAAATGCTAATAATAAATGCAGTAAATAAACGCGAGAATTTAAAAATACGAAAAAGATACAAGGTACCTCTGAGGGGATCCTCCTCCAAGCTAGCTTTAGGCCTATGGGCTGGGATTGTATCCCATGGACCGCTAGTAGGCCGCCTGTGCTTCTTGTTGTTGTCTCAGCAGTGCGTTGATGTCCACGAACTATTGTCGCTGATGTAGGTGCCATTGTCTCATATCCTGCACATGAGTGTTAAGTGTATTTTGAATTTCAGCTGTGAGGATTTCTAATCCTCTGAGGTGAGTGTTGATGCCGTCCAACTCCTGACGGTCCGAATTGGACTATCGTGGATGGATGGGTGGTGGTAGCCCCTCGGAGTCGGATAAGTGGTGCGCCCATGCCATGTCACCGGCCTCGTGCCATCTCGATCCACCGGCCTCATGTGGTTGCGGGGTGTATCCCTAGCCCCGCTAACACCCGGGGGTGAACCCAGGCGTCTACATGGCCGAGAACCACTCCGTATGGAATGCCTAAGGCACAAGTGATGTTAGTGTTGGTGTCGGTGGTTGTTGAAGCTGCCAGCTTTGTCCCTAGCCCTGCTTCTTATTCTCCTGCGAGATACAGAATGCCTACGCTCTTCCACTTGTTCGACAAGAGCAAAGGTTAGTGATGGGGATTTATACAAAGAGAATCCTGGGTTAGGGAGTAGGATCTCATTTGTATATCCTAGAAAGAAAAATACAAGGTTCCCTGCATCATCATATTTCAAATGGTGCCCTTGCATCAAGTAGTGCTCATCAATATCAATGCGTGGAGTAGAGATGTATGTCACATCTTGTCCATCCAACGCACCAATATTGGCGGCAATACGAGTCACAAGGGACGTGCAAGAGATAGATGTAGAGGCCTTGAAAGTTTCTAACCAACGTTTAAACATTTCTTTCATCAGAGCAATTTTAATCTTTTTAAGCATGGCATAGAGAATTTGCAATTCGGCATGATAAACAAATCTTATGTCTTGCCTAGCAAACAAAGTCATGGCAATCCACCGATGCTTAAACCTCAAAGTAGGGTGATGAATATTCATATTTTGAGGTTGAAACTTGCCAACTACGTTTTGACTAGAACTCATTCTCCAAAATTCATGACGATTAAAACCTCTAAGAGCATGATCCAAGTCAAATGAGCATTTTGTACTAAAGCCTAAGTGAGAGATGAGATTTCTCCCTGTAAGATAGTATTCTTTCTCAAAAAGACGGAAAGCAATCCCACCCTCAACTTCTTGCAAAGAGCATAAGAATTGAATTGTTAAAAGGCGAGAACCAAGCTCATCATTGGGAGCAACATTCTCCCATCCAATGACTTTCCAGATGGTGGTGAATTTGGTGTCCATACCTATCTGTTGGAGGAGGTCAGGGTCATATGCCGGCGTGTGGCCGAACTCACGATTCTTGATGAGGTTGTATGCCAACATCTCTCGGTCGCCCTCCAAATCAAGGTGTGGATCATCGTTGTAGCAGAACCAACCAATTTATAAGAGCACAAGTACAATGACATCCCACAAGCGGTCGCACTGTCATATTTGAGCCCATATAAACTCGATAGTCCATCGAGTACCACGAAGGGTCTCGATTAACCATCAACATACAACCAAGATCGTACATGATTCAACATACATGTCACATGTTATATAAAGTTCACAAATATAGTTCATCCATCAGAGTACGAATTAAGGTTATTACAAACCAAGTTCAAGTAAAATAGTAGCGGAAGCAAATTAAAAGTTTGAAACCAACATCTGCAACATTGTTTAAATATAGTGCCAGCTCGTGATCACACTTCCACAAAAAGCATAAGGGAGGGATTAATAAGAGATGTCTGTCTAGGGCTTACTCCTCGTCCATTGCGGGACAGAAGCAGTTCTTGCAATAGCCATGATAAACTGTACCATCTGCTATAATAGGAACTAAACCCTGAGTACGAGAAGATACTCAGCTAGACTTACCCGTCATAAACCAAAAATAAAATAACTCCAAGGATTATGCAAGGCTTTATAAGTGGAGCTAGCATGACAACATTTTGCATAAAAAGCTTACCAATTCAAGTATACAGTTATAATTCGGTCATCAAGTTAATTATAGCTATTCATCTCTAGATTAGCAACTAACCTGTGCCAAACATGTGGTATATCATTTAGTAGCATACAATACTAACCATAGCCGGTGTAGTAATTCCATGTTCATCATAACCATCATTACATAATACAGTTACTACGATGTTGGGGCTAGCCAAGTTTCTCACTGTCCGGGAGAGACGGCGATCCGAATCCATTTCAACCAGATGGGAATTTATTCCTAATACAAAACTAGGCAGACCAAAACAACGGTCACCTTAGGTCACCTTTGGTACAACTCAGGTCCACATTTCATAGGTTCACCCAGTGCCGCACAATCAAGGACGACCAGCTGCCAGGACGTTCTGGCTCGGCCTACCCTTGGGCTCATGTCTGGCTCCCCGCACATCCTTACTACCATCCAGAGTGCGCACTTTTATAGAACGAGGCCCGGCCTGAGTTGAGCTACTTGGCTTTGTGGTCGGAACTAGTTATCCGGCCAGCTAAGTGAGAAGCATGCATTCAATCTTGTCAGAAGTGCCAACAACGGTACGATCCTTAACCGGCACAGATGGAATCACATAAGTCAACCTACGCATAGACTCCACCCGGTCTCCATTTACATTACCCCATGGTTCTTTTCCATGATAGTAAATATAGCCAACCATGCTTCGGAATCCATCTATATCTCGCAGGTGACAGAAAATCACCCGACTTCTACCGGTCTAAGCATGGCTAAGCATACATTCGATCCTAGTCCTACATAGGGTTAAAGGTATATGTATCTAGACAAGGTAGATCTATGCGTCAAGTATTTCTAATCAAATCTTATAACCTAATGCATCAAACAAAAAAGACTCAATCGATATTTTGTAAAACATGGGAGGCTTAAAATGCTCTGGGGCTTGCCTTTTAGAAAGGATGCATGCCTATGATTTGGGCACTCTGGTAACTCCTTTTGGTCCTGATCTCCTCCTTCTGGACTCTCCTGTTGCTGAGTCTCCTACTGATCCTCCTGCTCCTCGGCCCCAAACTCTAGAAGAGTGACTCCCTTAGGTGATCCTATATGCATGTACATGCATATAATAAGTAATAAGAATGCACAAGAGATAAGGTGCAAGTATGACATGATGAAATGTATAAACATGCACACTCTTAACACAATATGATGTAGTGATAACAAGATTAACTTTCGTTGACTGAGTAGGTGCATATCTCTTCTCTAGTAACTTAAACAAACACTTGCCAAGGTCTAGCCACCTAAGATAGAGTTGTTTCTTATCAGAGAGAGGCCTAAGACCTGTGGCTAACAACTTATCTTAATTAGACTAAGCATCTACTATCAAGCATCAAGCTCATGCAACACAAACATGCAACAGAACATAGATACAAATGCAACCTAGAGCAATAAATAACTTGCTGCATACAACTAGTCAAATCTGGACACAACCAACTCTACCAACAGATTATATGCATCACAAACATGATAGAAAGTACCATGGTTAAGCCCAAATCAATAATATATAAGCCTTTCTTAATTAATCAAATAACTTAGGTGAAAATTGGAACTACTACTTCCAGTGCTCAATAAATTCTAGAAAAATTACAGCAGCCTATACATGCTCCCAATAGTCTACTGTTCAAATTTCATGCCATTTGGATAAGTATAGCTACCTCTTCAAAAATGACAAATTACATATGCTTATTTTATCAAAAATAGTTTAGCATAGTGAAAAGTGTCAAGCAACAGATTTAATATTTTTCTTAATTTCCTCCTAGCATGAGAATACTATGTAAAAATTTGTATGATCATATGTTATGTATTCTTACCCCAACTAATTTCACTAGAAACTAGCAATTAATTAGGATTAAATATGAAGACCATATTTCAAGTATGCCTACTATAGGTTTAGTATTTTTCCTAGCTAAAGCATGTCAAAACATGATCAACAAAATTAGAATCGCATTTTTCTCAAACCCCTAACTCAAGTTAGGCATTTTCCAAGGTAAAGGCATTTTAAAAGAACTTAACATGGATAATTAATACTGCACACAAAATATTTCCAAACAGCAAGTTTAATGGTTCTATTAGATATAGCATTTAATAACAAGACCATCAAAATTGATTTCACTCAAATCGGACCTCTGTTGCTCTAGATATTGAATTTACAAGATCCTCACAAAATCTAGAAAAAGATTAAAAATGAAAACAACTAAACCCTAACATATGCTACGCGTACACAGCTCTGTGCACCCCCAGAGGCTGACTATTGGGACCCGTGGTCAACCCGATCCCACACGTCACAGGCACAGAAACAGGGTCGACGCTTTGACCGGCCGTAGCTCATCGGCGGCGAACTTTTCGGCAACGCAACCACCACCAACGGATTCCTCTCGCCGAGACGCATCTACAGGATAGGTTAGCGAATGAATTTCGACTTCCGCGCCGGTAGCGATGGAAGGTGTGGCCACTGCAGCGGAACGTACGTGTAGCAGCACGGCGGTGGTCTGCCGTGGCATACTCATGGGCGGCGACATTGGCCGGAGGCCAGTCGCGTGAGTAGCAGCAGCCCTAGGCGACTATGGAATGCGAGAAATAGAGAGCAGGGAGGGACACGAGGTATCATTGGCCATGCACGAGCTTCAACTCAGCAGCATCCATGGCAGACATGGTAGCAGCTTCAGTCCGAGGACCCTCACCTAGAGATGATGAGCAATACGGCTAGGTCGGCGAGGTGAAGGAACTCGTGGCATTGCTGTGGCTAAGAGGAATTGAAGGATGGTGCCTGGTTGTGGAGGATTTGGGCAGCAAGCATGCAGCAGGTGATGGCGACGGCTCTCCCCTTCGGCCGAGAGAAAGAAGAGAGGCAGAGCGAGCGAGTGCGAGATTGGAACAGAGAGGTCGTGCGGTGCTCGGCTTTCTACACGACGATGCTGGCCCGACACCGGCGTACGGCATACACGCGGCGTGCACGAGCTGAGCCGATTGGCCACGACCATGCTTAGTCTGATTCAAAAACCTAAGGGAGCTGCTAATACTACCTCAAAAATACTCCTGGAACCCAAACTTCCTCCCGCCTTAACTCCTAAATCGGTTAGTGATTCGTTCAACCAATTGCACTACATGATAGAGCTACATGAGTACTCCAACATTTCTTAAAGTGTCATGGTCAGATTCGAGCTCGTTTGTGAGATATAATTCCCCAAAGTAGGGTACCCTGAAACTGAAAATTCAGTTTTAGTCCATTAGGGACTTGGCCAATTTCAGGGTTTCAAAAACAGCATTTTTGCAAAATTTATGAGCTCTATTTGACCATGTTAGGCACTGAATTAGCTCATGACCCTTAAATAAAGTTTGTTCTACATAAGATGGACTACAACTTTTATTAAGGGTGCACTTCCATGCAAATACTCTAAGCTACTGTTCAACTTAAGTCAAAGTAGGGTCATTTCAAAGGTATTTTGAAGCAAACTATTACTTTGAAGCATTTTTGGACCATGTCATGAATACAAACATTGTTCCATATTTCATTCTAAGTGTGTCTAGGGTGTTTTAGTGACCAAACACAATCACTTGCATTAACCAATCATGATCATATAGCATATACATGTATAAACATATGACATATACAACACATGAAACATAGGAATGCTATAAATGAAACATGAGTTGCATGAATCACTTATGCAACATATGATACATCACCTATGCAACATTAAAAATGCAATTCACATGCTCATGCTCATGAATGAATGAATGATGCTTATGCTCATGCAATGCAAGTGCAAAATGCAAGCTCAACATTGGGGTGTTACAGCCCCTCCCCCTTATAGGAATCTCATCCCGAGATTTGAAAAACCTACCATTCCTCATAAAAGGTGGGATAAACTTCACGTAAATAATCCTCCCGTTCCCACATGTTATCTTGTTCACTGTGGTTATTCCACACCACTTTGTAGAACTTAATGACCTTGCTCTGTGTTACTCTTTCCATCTCTTCTAGCACACGGATTGGTTTCTCTTCATAGGTCAAATTCGATTGGAGCTTAATGTTTGTGGGTGCAATGGCTTCCTTAGGTATGCGAAGACATCTTTTCAACTGAGAAACACAGAAGACATCGAATATAGCACTCATCTCTGGATGAAGTTGTAACTTGTAGGTGACATTTCCTTTCCGTTCAATAATCTTGTATGGCCCTACATATCTAGGCACAAGCTTTCTTTTTACTCTAAATCTCTGCACTCCTTTCATGGGCGACACTTTTAAGTACATATATTCTCCCACTTCAAAAGTTAGTGGTCTTCTTCTTTTATCAGCATAACTCTTTTGTCTTGACTGAGCTGCTTTCATATGCTGTTGGATAATGCGTACCTGCTCTTCAGCTTCGGTGACAAAGTCAATGCCAAAATATCTTCTTTCGCTGGGCTCAATCCAATTCAAGGGAGTTCTATATTTCTGACCATACAAGGCTTCAAAAGGAGCCATCTTGATGCTCGCTTGATAACTGTTGTTGTAGGAGAACTCGGCTAAAGGTAGCCACTTCTCCCATGAACCCTTGGAAGATATAACACAAGCTCTCAACATATCTTCTAAGATCTAGTTCACTCGCTCGGTCTGTCCCAAAGTTTGTGGATGATATGCTGAACTTCTGATTAGTTTAGTTCCCAAGGCCTGGTGCAAGGGTTTCTAGAAATGATCTATAAACTGTGGTCCCCGATCTAAGATTATGGTCCTTGGTACTCCATGTAGCCTCACGATCTGAGAAACGTACAACTCAACATACTTCCCCACGTGATACCTTGTGTTAACCGGTACAAAATGTGCTGACTTGGTGAGGCGATCTACAATGACCCATATGGAATCATAACCTTATTGTGTCATCGGAAGGCCTGTAATAAAGTCCATACTTATTTCCTCCCATTTCCAGTCGGGAATAGGCAATGACTGAAGTAATCCAGCAAATTTCAAATGAACGGCCTTGACTCTACTGCAATTATCACACCTAGCGACATAGGCGGCGATCTCTTTCTTCATCTTGGTCCACCAAAAATGGGTTCTCAAATCTTGATACATTTTGCTACTACCCGGATGGATAGACAACTTGGATGAATGAGCTTCATCTAAAATTTGATTTCTAAGCTCACGGTCCTTTGGTACTACTAGTCGGTCCTCAAACCATAGCACACCTCTTTCATCCAACCTAAAATGTTTGGTTTCATATTCTTTCATCTTTCTCTTAATGTGAATTACACCTACATCCGTCTTTAGTAGTTCGATGATTTTGCTCTCAAGTGAACAACTGACGGTGATATTGTGCAGCACAACAGGATGTAACAAATTAAATCCATCTTCCAACAAGGCTTCTAAGGTGTTGTAATGAGATTTCTGACTAAGTGCATCTGCTACAACATTAGCTTTTCCTGGATGGTAGTGCACTTCCAAATTATAGTCCTTGATCAACTCTAACCATCTTCGTTGCCTTATGTTCAGCTCAGGTTGAGTGAAGATATATTTGAGACTTTTGTGATCAGTATATATGTGGCATATGTTTCCCAACAAATAATGTCTCCATATCTTCAACGCACAAACAACTACTACAAGCTCTAAATCATGCGTAGGATAATTGACTTCATGCTTTCTCAACTGTCAAGAAGCATAGGCAATAAGTCTTCCTTCTTGCATGAGCACACACCCCAAACCTATACCCGATGTATCACAGAACACATCGAAAGGCTTTTCAATGTCGGGTTATGCTAAAACTAGAGCTGTAGTTAACAAGGTCCTTAGGATGTGAAAAGCGGCTTCATACTCTGGCGTCCAACTGAACTTTTCATCCTTCTAAAGTAGTCTGGTCATGGGCTTAGCTATCTTAGAGAAATCCAGAATGAAATGACGATAGTAGCCTGCTAACCCTAAAAAACTCTGAACTTCATGAACCAGAGTTGGGTCCTTCTAATCCATGACTTCTTGTACTTTAGATGGGTCTACAAAAATTCCATCTTTAGATAAGATGTGACCCAAAAAGGGTACTTTGCTCAACCAAAATTCACACTTGCTGAATTTGGCATATAACATATGTTCCCTCAATCTGGACAAAACAACTCTCAGATGCTCTGCATGGTCTGCCTCATTCTCTGAGTAAATCAAGATATTATCGATAAACACAACCACGAACTTGTCGAGCTCGGGCATGAATACTGAATTCATCAAATATATGAAGTAGGCAGGAGCATTTGTCAACCCAAAGGACATGACCAAATACTCATACAAGCCGTACCTAGTGGAGAAAGCTGTTTTAGGTATATCCTCTGGCCTGATCTTAATCTGATGATAGCCGGACCTCAAGTCAATCTTAGAGAATACCTTTGCTTTTGCCAACTGATCGAATAAGATATCGATACGGGGCAAATGATACTTGTTCTTAATTTTCACAGCATTAAGCGGCCTATAATCCATACACATTCTCAAGGACTTGTCCTTCTTTACAAATAAAGCTGGACATCCCCATGGAGACAAACTAGGTTGAATGAGACCTTTGTCCAACAATTCTTTTAACTGAATTTTAAGTTCAGCTAACTCATTTGGTGGCATCCTATAGGGTCTTCTTGAGATAGGTGCCGTACCTGGCACTAACTCAATCTTAAATTCCACATCCCTATCAGGCGGTAAACCCGGCAACCTATCTAGAAATACATTAGGAAACTCACAAACCACTGGAATATCACAAAGGGTAGTGGCTTGGATAACACAAGACAAATTTTGGAGATCAAAACTTCAGAGAAGTGGTACTAGAAAAGCATTACCTCCCTTTGGTTCTCTCAACATAATTGTTCTAGTGCTAGTATCAATGAGAACCCCATGATCGCTCATCCATTTCATGCCTAAGATCACATCTAGGCCTAATCCAGGCAATACTATCAGATCCACTGTGTACTTCCTCTCTTGTATAGAGATGAGCACATCTTTGACTATCTAATTTGTAGAGATAGTACCCCAGCTGAACTTATACTATAACCACCTTTGTTTACCTCAATTATTTTCTGATCATACTTAGATGCAAATGTTTGGCTCATAAATGAATGAGAAGCTTCAGAATCAAATAAAACAATGGTGGGATGTTTGTTAACAAGAAACATATCGATGGTCACAACTTCTCCCATAGGAACTTCTTCAACAATTGTGTAATGCACGTATCCAAGACGTGCCTTTGGATTTTCCTGTTTCTGATTACCCTGGTTTTGATTGCCATTCTTTTTAGGATGGGGGCACTCCTTGGCCTAATGACCTAACTAGTTATAGTTGAAGCAGGGCTGATTGCTCCTTGGTCCTACTGAGCTTCCTTGCCCTCTATTTCCCTTGGGTAGGGCAATGGTGTACGCCCTGCAGAATGTCTTCTACGGGCGATTGGCTTGAGCTTTTGGCGGGGGAGGCCTAAACTTAGGCGTAGGTGGACAAAACTGTGGCCTAGCCACCACTAGACCTCTGGACTAGGAAGATCCTGAGGCGCCTGCCTCAGCTGCTCTTTTGCGGCCCTTTGCTGTTGCGTGCAAATTGTTCTAGTTCTCCTAGGTCATGGCATCACTGACAAACTCATTGTATGTGGCACACCTGGAGTTGGCCATAGTCTTCATTAACTTAGTGCCAAGGCCTCTCTTGAAGCTTTATATTTTCTTCTCCTCCGTATCGATGAACCCTAGGGCATATTAGGACAAATTGTTGAAGACATGCATGTACTCGGTAAGGGTCTTGGTCCCTTGTGTGAGTCGCATGAACTCGACCACTTTCATGAGCATTAGCCCCGAGGGAATGTGATGTCCCCTAAAGGCTAACTTGAATTGCACCCATGTGACCTGTGAGTTGGTAGGTAGAGAGGACAGGAAATGGGTCTACCATATCCCGGTCGGTCCATGCAATTGATGGAACGCATATTCTGCCTTCTGATGCTCAGTAACCCTCAATAGACAGAACTTTTGCTTGATTGTGTTTAGCCATTCATTCGCCTAGAGCGGTTCTTCGGCCACTTTGAAGATAGGAGGCTTGGTGTCTTGGAAATCCTTGAAAGAGCTGTATTGATTTAGCTCAGGCCCTTGATGTTGCTGACGGGCATGAGCAGTGTTCTACGCAATGAGGCGCAGTGTATCCTCCATTGCTCTCTGATTACCTAGGAACTATGCGAAGAATTCATTCGTAGACAGTGACGACGGTGGTGGTAAGTCACCATCGTTGCCACCTTGGCTAGTGCCTGCTCCAGCGTTAGTGCGAGTCATCTACAAAGTTGCAACAATAAGTAATTATTGGATTATGTCAGAAGATTGCACATGAATTGTGTAATCATGCCAAACTAAAATTACTAGAGAGAATCTTAAATTCATACATAAAACAAAGGCATAATCATCCATTCTCGCAACATGACATCATCAATTAGATCACTTATCATACTTACAATGCGTTAACATGCATGTCATAATCCACCAGTAAAACAAAACTGGAATTTCATTAAAGTTCAACACATAGTGAAATGACATGCAAAGTGTCAATATTACACTGAAGTCAAATCACAAATACTGAACTTCAAGCTACAAGTCCATTACATGAACAATAGGGATACATCTAGTGCTTTAACTAGTCACCAGGTGACTCTAATCTTCAGCGTGCTCACTGTCGAGGTCAAAGATAGCATTGTCCTCATCCTCTAGCTCTACTTCTTCCTCCCAACCGTCATCTTTGACCATCATTTCTGGATCTTCTTCTTCCTCATCAAGGATCGGGTGCAGTTGGTTGTTTAGAAAATGCACCTCATGCTAAAAATCAACCACCATGTTCTAGGTCTATGCAAGCTGCTGGCGCAAGTCCCTCTCGACATGGTCCTACTGCACAGTTAGAGCTTCAGCTCTGTTTCGTGCTGCTTCTACTAGGGCTGCATAGTTGTTTTCATGGATTCGCTGGTGTGTAGCTATGAGCGCCTTGGCATGGGCGGCCTCCAGCTACTCCTGCAATACTGCTAGCACTACCTCATCATCCGCTCTTGCCTCTTGGGCAGCAACTCTCTGCTGATCAACTTGCTCCATCTGAGTGTGGAGATTTCACAATGCTACATATGCCTGATCAGTTTCCCATCGAGCCTCACTTGCTGCATTTTTGTGCTTGCGCACACGCTTCTTTAGCTTATGCTGTGTAGCTTCGGCCCTCATGAGCCTATCTATGCAAGTGGTATAGGACTCCTGCCAGAAGTCCCTAGTGTCCTGACGAGTATAGAACATCTTCATCATTGCAAACATTGCACTAGGGACTTCTGGCAGCCTCCCAAGGAGTTCTTCCTTTAGATTCTGCCCTCCATTCCTGCCAGAAGAGTGCTTGGTTATGAGCTGGTATGGTCAGCTATACTTCATACCATGGTTGTCCTTCTAGGTATACTTCCTTCCAGTAATAGAGGGGCGGTTTGTAATACCTCGCATAATGCAAGACTCTCCAAAGTAGGGCAGGGGTACCAAACATCAATAGGAAATTCTCACTTCCAGCTGGTGCTGCCATCTGTACCAACAACATGGTGCAACTCTCGTGAGACAATGACATAATGGATAAGAGTTATATAACCGAGTAAGAGACTTATAAGGGGAGAAACAATGCAAGTATGTAATAATGATTTATCATGATGCATGCACATTCCGTACGTCCTCACAAACTTAGGAAAATTAAAACTTCTAACAGCATACACGGTGGCATACATATGTTCTCTCATATATAACGTAGCTAGTCGAACTACACATTTTGCTGTTAGTGTACCTGCACAAGAATTTCATTTTAGCCCAACCCCACAATTATATATGCAGAATGTAAATCTGGGCTCTAGGTTGCAATCTCAATACTTCCATATATATATACCCAAATATATATATATATATATATATATATATATATATATATATCCGTATCAAAGCTACCCGAGAGTAAATATGTCCTATATATACATATAAATATGCATATATAGTCTCATCAAAGCTAACCCACAATTAAATACTTCCGAATATATATGAGGCATATATACACTTCAGTACCAAAGCTAAGTCTCCCCATTAGACCGCACGCTCACATCTTGTGGTCATGCCACTATGATGGTGAGTGGCATCTTACCTTGAGCGTAGAGGCATTTGATCCATACATTACCACTCAAATGAATGGCATCCAAACAGTACCATGCCGTATGGACCACAAAATGGCAAACCCCCAAGTTAGTACCTAATTAGCCACCTAAAGTCCTTAACTGGGCATAAAGGAAAGTGATCACTGACACACTTTAGATTCAAACTCTAGGTTTTAAACACCTATATTTATAGCTATAAGTTGCTAAAAACTGGTTTTAGAAAACAAAAACCTTTGCTTTAAATACACATGCGACAATTAATGTTGAACCCTGCTCTGATGCCAGCTGTAGTAGAACAGATCAATTTATAAGAGCACAAGTATAATGGCAGCCAGCAAGCGGTCGCACTGTCATACTTGAGCCCATATAAACCCGGTAGTCCGTCAAGTACCACGAAGGGTCTCGATTAACCAACAACATACAACCAAGATCGTACATGATTCAACATACATGTCATACGTTACATAAAGGTCACAAATACAGTTCATCCATCAGAGTATGAATTAAGGTTATTACAAACCAAGTTCAAGTAAAATAATAGCGGAAGCAAATTAAAAGTTTGAAACTAACATCTGCAACACTATTTAAATATAGTGTCAGCTTGTGATCACACTTCCACAAAAAGCATAAGGGAGGGATTAATAAGAGATGCCTGCCTAGGGCTTACTCCTCGTCCACTATGGGATAGAAGCAGTTCTTGCAATAGCCATGATAAACTGTACCAACTACTACAATGGGAACTAAACCCTGAGTACGAGAAGGTACTCAGCTAGACTTACCCGTCATAAACCAAAAATAAAATGACTCCAAGGATTATGCAAGGCTTTATAAGTGGAGCTAACTTGACAACATTTTGCATAAAAAGCTTACCAATTCAAGTATACAGTTATAATTCGGTCATCAAGTTAATTATAGCTATTTATCTCTAGATTAGCAACTAACATGTGCCAAACATGTGGTATATCATTTAGTAGCATACAATAGTAACCATAGCCGGTGTAGTAATTCCATGTTCATCATAACCATCATTACATAATACAGTTACTACGATGTTGGGGCTAGCCAAGTTTCTCACTGTCCGGGAGAGACGGTGATTTGAATCAATTTCAACCAGCTAGAAATTTATTCCTAACACAAAACCAGACAGACTAGGTCAACGGTAACCTTAGGTCACCTTTGGTACAACTCAGGTCCATATTTTGCGGGTTCGCCCAGCGCCGCACAATCAAGGATGACCTGCTGCTAGGACATTCTGTCCCGGCCTACCCTTGGGCCCACGTCTAGCCCCCCGCACATCCTTACTACCATCCAGAGTGCGCACTTTTATAGAACAAGGCCCGGCCTAAGTTGAGCTACTTGGCTTTGCGGTCAAAACTAGTTATCCAGCCAGCTAAGTGAGAGACATGCATTCAATCATGTCAGTAGTGCCAACAATGGTGATGAGTACAGGCCCGATCTTCCGAGAGGTAGCCGGTAAGTTCGATATGTGGAGATCTCGACGTTGGCGATCCGGCTTCAAATCAGACGCGATTCGAACCCTGCAACCGTTACACCACTGCTCCGTTGGTTATCAACCAAGCACAACTTGATTGACCTCGCCAAGAAGGCTTTTCCTGCAAGCGAATCGAAGAGCACAAGCAAGAAGGTAAAACACATAATCGATATTGCAAATATGAATGACGCGAATATCAATAGAAGGTTCAAGAACTTCGGTTCCAAAGGACTAATCGACACGGTGGAGGAGATCAAGAACGGGGGCCCTGGATCACTGTAAAAGGATTTGTCACCACAGTTACAATGAACGATTCAGTTTCTCGATGGAAAACTAAACTCTAAACAAAACCCAATTGTGTAGCAGCGGCGGCGGCTCTGTTTATAGTCTAAGACTCGACCTAGGGTTTGGGGACGGCCAGGGTTGGGCGCCCACAACTTGGGCTTAAGGCCCGACACGATACATGGCCAAGTTGGCCCAAATAGGTGACGCAGCACCTTGCCGTGGTCACACAGAATGATCCACGGACCTTCTGGAGCTGGGACCAGATCCAAAACGACGGCGTCGTCGTCCCCTTTCCAACGCATCCAAGAACGGCCCGTTTCGACGTCGTATGAGGAAGTTATGACCGAAACAGTGACGACGTGTCTGCTGAATCCGAGGGTGACGTGGTAGCTGAGTTGGGAACGAATTGCAACTTGGGGAAGACCATGACGTTGGTGTGTCCAGCGTGGCGATGTCCTCATCAAATGGTACGGTCCTTAACCGGCATAGACAGAATCACATGAGTCAACATACACATACACTCCGTTCGGCCTCCATTTACATTACCCCATGGTTCTTTTCCACGATAGTAAATATAGCCAACCGTGCTTCGGTATCCACCTATATCTCACAGGTGACAGAAAATCACCCGACTTCTACCGGTCTAAGCATGGCTAAGCATATATTCAATCCTGGTCCTACACAGGATTAAAGGTATATGTATCTAGACAAGGTAGATCTATGCATCAAGTGTTTCCAGTCAACTCTTATAACATAATGCATCAAACATAAAGGACTCAAGTGATATTTTGTAAAACATAGGAGGCTTAAAATGCTCCGGGGCTTGCCTTTCAGAAAGGATGCATGCCTATGATTTGGGCACTCTGGTAATTCCTTTTGGTCCTGATCTCCTCCTTCTGGAGTGTCCTGTTGCTGAGTCTCCTGCCGATCCTCCTGCTCCTCGGCCTCGAACTCTAGAAGAGTGACTCCCTCGGGTGATCCTATATGCATGTACATGCATATAATAAGTAATAAGAATGCACAAGAGATAAGGTGCAAGTAGGACATGATGAAATGTATAAATATGCACACTCTTAACACAATATGATGTAGTGATAACAAGATTAACTTTCGTTGACCGAGTAGGTGCATATCTCTTCTCTAGTAACTTAAACAAATACTTGCCAAGGTCTAGCAACCTAAGATAGAGTTGTTTCTTATCAGAGAGAGGCCTAAGACCTGTGGCTAACAACTTATCATAATTAGACTAAGCATCTACTATCAAGCATCAAGTTCATGCAACACAAACATGCAACAGAACTTAGATACAAGTGCAACATAGAGCAATAAATAGCTTGCTGCATACAACTAATCAAATATGGACACAACCAACTGTACCAACAGATTATATGCATCACAAACATGATAGAAAGTACCATGGTTAAGTCCAAATCAATTATATATAAGCCTTTCTTAATTAATCAAATAACTTAGGTGAAAATTTGAACTACTACTTCCACTGCTCAATAAATTCTGGAAAAATTACAGCAGCCTATACATGCTCCCAATAGTCTACTATTAAAATTTCATGCCATTTGGATAAGTATAGCTACCTCTTAAAAAATGACAAGTTACATATGCTTATTTTAGCAAAAATAGTTTAGCATAGTGAAAACTGTCAAGCAATAGATTTAATATTTTTCTTAATTTCCTCCTAGCATGAGAATACTATGTAAAAATTTATATGATCATATGTTATGTATTCTTACCCCAATTAATTTCACTAGAAACTAGCAATTAATTAGGATTAAATATGAAGACCATATTTTAAGTATGCCTACTATAGGTTTAGCATTTTTCTTAGCTAAAGCATGTCAAAACATGATCAACAAAATCAGAATCGCATTTTTCTCACACCCCTAACTCAAGTTATGCATTTTCCAAGGTAAAGGCCATTTTTAAAGCACTTAACATGGATAATTAATACTGCACACAAAATATTTCCAAACAACAAGTTTAATGGTTCTATTAGAGAGATCATTTAATAACAAGACCATCAAAATTAGTTTCACTCAAATGGGACCTCTGTAGCTCTAGATATTGAATTTACAAGATCCTCACAAAATCTACAAAAAGATTAAAAATGAAAACAACTAAATCCTAACATATGCTACGCGTACACAGCTCTGTGCACCCCCAGAGGCTGACAGTTGGGACCCGTGGTCAACCCGACCCCACACGTCATAGGCACAGAAGCAGGGTCGGCGCTTTGACCGGCCGTAGCTCGTCGACGGTGAACTTTCCGGCGATGCAACCACCACCAACAGATTCCTCTCGCCAAGACGCATCTATCAGGATAGGTGAGCGAACGAATTTCAACTTCCGCACCGGCAGCGATGGAAGGGGTGGCCACTGCGGCGGAACGTACGTGTAGCAGCATGGCGGTGGTCTGCCGCGGCGTACTCATGGGCGGTGACATTGGCCGGAGGCCAGTCGCGTGAGCAGCAGCAGCCCTAGGCGACTATGGAATAGAGAGCAGGGAGGGATGCGAGGTATCGTTAGCCATGCACGAGCTTCAACTCGCAGCATCCATGGGGGACATGGCAGCAGCTTCGGTCCGAGGACCCTCACCTGGAGATGATGAGCAATACGGCTAGGTCGGTGAGGTGAAGGAACTCATGGCGTTGCTGTGGATACGAGGAATCGAAGGATGGTGCCTGGTTGCGGAGGATTTGGGCAGCGAGCATGCAGCAGGCGATGGCGGCGGTTCTCCCCTTGGGCCGAGAGAAAGAAGAGAGGTAGAGCGAGCGAGTGCGAAATTGGAACAGAGAGGTCGTGCGGTGCTCGGCTTTCTACACGACGATATAGGCCCGACACCGGCGTACGACATACACGCGGCATGCGCGAGCTGAGCCGATCGGCCACGACCACGCTCGGTCTGATTCAAAAACCTGAGGGAGCTGCTAATACAACCTCAAAAATACGCCTGAAACCCAAATTTCTTCCCTCCGTAACTCCTAAATCGGTTAGTGATTCATTCAACAAATTGCACTGCGAGATAGAACTACATGAGTACTCCAACATTTCTTAAAGGATCATGGTCAGATTCAAGCTGGTTTGCGAGATATAATTCCCCAAAGTAGGGTACCCCAAAACTGAAAATTCAGTTTCAGTCCATTAGGGACTTAGCCAATTTCAGGGTTTCAAAAACAGCATTTTTGCAAAATTTGTGAGCTCTATTTGACTATGTTAGGCACAGAATTAGCTCATGACCCTTAAATAAAGTTTGTTCTACATAAGATGAACTACAACTTTTATTAAGGGTGCACTTCCATGCAAATACTCTAAGCTACTGTTCAACTTAAGTCAAAGTACGGTCATTTCAAAGGTATTTTGAAGCAAACCATTACTTAGAAGCATTTTTGGACCAAGTCATGAATACAAACACTGTTCCATCTTTCATTCTAAGTGTGTCTAGGGTGTTTTAGTGACCAAACACAATCACTTACATTAACCAATCATGATCATATAGCATATACATGTATAAACATATGACATATACAACACATGAAACATAGGAATGCTATAAATGAAACATGAGTTACATGAATCACTTATGCAACATATGATACATCACCTATGCAACATTCAAAATGCAATTCACATGATCATGCTCATGAATGAATGAATGATGCTTATGCTCATGCAATGCAAGTGCAAAATGCAAGCTTAAGACTGGGGTGTTACAATCGTTGCCTTCCTCCATCGGTTGTTCTTGCTCTTCTGTTGGCTCGGTTTCTTCTTCTTCATGCATCGGGCCCTCTTCGGGCTCAGTCTAGCATGCGCTTGAGCTTCCACGGGAGCGACTCGAGCTCGCTCCCACAGCCTTCTTAAAAGCACCAGCTAGCTTCCGCCCGAACTTGCCCTTGTCGAAAATGACAACAACAAAACTCGCAAATGGGGTTACGTTAGTGAAAACAAATTGAACAACCCGTGAGCTTGGCTTGGTGGTGATGAGCTTAGGAATTTTTTGCAAAGTTTCCTTGCACTCAAGCATTGTGAAAAATATTTTTTTGCAAGTGATGGAGGAAGAGAGAGTGAGAGGGAATGAAAATGGAGAGTGAGAGGGTGAGGGGAGCTCAACCCGGGCTCTCGGTATTTATAGAGTAGAATACCGACCTGGGGAGGCAGAGGGCAACGGCTAGGAGCCATTGGCGAAGGCGCGGGGCCAATGGCCACCTGCAGGTGGGCCCGCTGTTGCCCCTTTGGTCGTTTGCTCCCAACGGTTGTCTTCAAAATGAAGTTGTTGGTGCTTCCCTCGGATTCGAAAATTTTGCTCCCGAATTGATTTTCAACAAAACTTTTATTATATTTTGAATTTTCATAAACATTTAAAAATAAGAAATGATAACAGAAAAATCTATATTATCAGAAAATGATTTTTATTTTACTTTTCGGAAAAGTTTATTTTGAAGTAAATTTTGAATTTTGAATTTTAAAAATTTTGAATTTTAAAAATTTTGAATTTTTGAATTTTTAAAAGATAACTACCGATTTACCTTCGGCAAAGGCTCGGCATTTATAGTCCATCGGCAAGACTCCTCCTTTATTGCTCTGCAGCTGCATGAACAAATTCGGGGGAATTCTCGGGTTGCCCCGGGATTTTCCCCGACTGGTTGTTGATAGGAATAGCCGCAGCAATTTTAGCAATTTGCATTTCAATCATTTTATTAAAACTTAATTGATTCTTTATAGAGGAGGATAAACCTTCAAGTTTAGAATTAATATTTTCTATCATTATAAGAAAGCTTTTTAGTAAGATTTTCATTAATCTTTGCCTATCCTAATACTAGGTCTTTCAAGGTAGATTGATTCGAATTGAAATTTGAACTGAAGTTCGAATTACCTCATTGCGGGCGGCACTGATTGTTCCACCCATTATTGTTCTGTTGGCAAAACCCATTGTTGATGTATGAAGCTTCTTCATGGGTCTCAGGGCAGTCATTCCCCGAGTGGCCAACTTCACCACAGACCTCACACGTCATGTGTGAGTCCATGACTTGGACGGTGCTTTTCATGGCTTCCTTCTCGGCCGCACGATCGTCCAGTCCTTTCATCAATAAGTCTATTTTTGTGGCAAGCATGTCTGCCTCCTTCGTGGAATGCATGCCTTTTTGTTGCTTGCGCTCCTCCCCCCAGCTTTGATTAGCCACCATTTTCTCGATGAGAGCCTTAGCTCCATCGATGGCCAGGGAGAGAAATGCTCCTCCAGCAGTGGCATCTATGTGCCCCTTTGACATGGGCGTGAGCCCCTCATAAAAGTTCTGGAGCATGATCCAATCCACCATTTCGTGGTGCGGGTAGGCTTGGATGTAATCCTAGAGCCTTTCCCATGCCTTGGGGATGGATTCGAGTGAAGATTGCTAGAAGTTTGAAATTTCCCCCCTCAAGGCATTGGTTTTGCCCATGGGGAAAAACTTTGCGAGGAACGCTGCAAAACATTTGTCCCATGTGTTGATAGCTTCCTTCTCTTTATAGAACCATTGTTTCACCTTCCCCGCGAGGGAAAAGGGAAACAGATGGATCCTGATGCTAGCTTGTGCGACGTCTTTGATTACTATGGTGTCGCACAGCTCCAGGAAGTGTTGCAAGTGTGCACTTGCGTCCTTGCTTGGCAAACCACAGAATTGGTTTGCCTACACCTATGGTGTCACATAGCTTCAGGAAGTGTTGCAAGTGTGCACTTGCGTCCTTGCTTGGCAAACCATAGAATTGGTTTGCCTACACCATCGTAATGAGCCCAGTCCGGAGCTCAAAGTTTTCGGTGCCCGTGTTGATAGCGGACCCAATAGGCACGTTGTCAACAGTGGGGGTGGAGTAGTCGCGGATGGTACGGGGGTGACTGGTTTGACTGTCAGTGGAGTAGCAAAGGAAGAAGCGGTATGAGACATGTTCTTCCTTAGGAGTGCCTTCGGATTATCGGTGTAGTTGTTCGGCAGATCAAAACCACTCATACACTATCCTATTTTCATTCCACAATAGGAAGAAAACAAGCAGAATTAGCCTGCATAAACTATGGCTACCATTACATGCATGTGATCATTGTTCATGTTATGCTAGATTCTTTTTAACCTATGCCCTCCCCTGCAACGGCGCCATAAATGCTTGTTGGCATTTCTTAGCGCAATCACCAAGTGAGAAGGTTTTAAGTCCATCACCGGCAACGGCACCAGAAATGTCTATAGGTATTTCTTAACACCATTACTAAGATTGAGTTAATCTTAGCAACACCGCCAAGAAACACCAACTACGATAGTTCTAACGTTTACAGAAAATATCCGCAAGCGCACGGATCTATCGTTGTAGCATTTCACCAGGAAGTATTTGGGGAATCATTATTTATATTTTCCCAAAGGAGGGGAAGGTATGCAGAGTCTAGCATGAGCATGATCAAGATTACATACTTGCAGAGTGGACCATAGTGCATGACAGCGGTAAAATGGTATATCAAGGATAGTGAACACACATCTGGGCCAACCTCAAGGATAAAAGGAAAACAAAGAATAAAAGAATATTCCTAAGCGGAGCCAGCATGATCTAATATAGCCATGCAAAGAACAGTTAATGATCATACAAGTTATATGATTAGAGTTAGAGCTAAGTTTAAGATGGACGGGGAGATCTCCGAACACTGGTCTGCCAGCAAGCTCAAGAGACTTTAAAACTCCTACCCAATACCCGGACGTGGGGGATTACAAGGGACGGACAGAGCTATCACCACCTACCACCTACCCCTCAACCATGGGATACCATCATATCTGAAGGTTCCCGTGCACCTGAGCACCACGCTCGTGTGTAAGGAAACTATCCATATCCCCACGGGACTCCAACTCTACGGATTGACAAGCAAGAATATGGGCAAACCCGAAAGAACTATGAACTGCCACCCCAACCCTAGCTCTACTTCTACTCATACAAGTCATATGAATAATTAAGCATAAAGTTGGACATGTTAAGATCATAACACACAAACTATATGCTAGTTCATATATCATGATTATAACATGAAAACTATACTCTAGTTCATATGCACTACTATATAAATGATATGAGAGCATGACTATGGAAGAACTCTTCATAGTATTATTCATACCAAAGTTACTCTTTCTTCCAAGGAGACAAGCTCTCCAAGTAGCTCTTGCCTTACTCTCAAATACTACTAAAGCTAAGAACTAAAAGAGTACAACTAGAGAGGTAAGGTGTAGCTCCAAATGATGGTGTGTTGAAGAATGAGCTCTAGTCCTCTTCTTATACTAGTGACTAGGTCGGTTTGGCGCTGAAAACTAAGGAAACCACCAGGAACCACCGTAGCATGGCGGCATGCAATTGCCGTAGAAGAGTGGGGCCCAACGGAGGTGGTAGGGGTGCGGCCGCACCCAAGGTGCTCCCTCACTCTGGTGGGCCTGCCTCGCGACCATATTCGCCTGGTCGGTTCCTAGATGGGCCTAGACCCTATCCACAGTGGTATTTTGCCTAGGTAAGTTGTGTAGTTGGGCTTCTCTTCTTATTCTCCTTTGCACATTTCTGCTTTATGCCTTCTATTTGCGCCTTTTGGTATGTTTTCCACTTGTATTCGAATATGTGACCTGTAAAACATGATTTCTCCAATACAAGTGGAACTAGGTCAATAGTAAAGGCATATGTGTAAAAAGCATGTCTATTTCTCATGTTTTGGACTATAATTAGCGGTCAGATTTGGTCGTTAGTGACCGCCAACACCACTCTCGGCTAGATGATGCTTGCTGCTGGCCGGCTGTAGCTTGTTGCGGTTTGGCTGCGGCTGGCCGATGGCTTGCTGTGGTTGTCTAGAGGGGGCTGCAGTTGGCCGAACATAGCTCTAGGCTAGTTGCGTCCTGCTGGGCTTGACAACGAGCGGCCGAGAAGTGGTTGGAGCTCCAGTGACGACATAGCAAGGTCGCAACTTCCCTACGACAGTGAAAGACGATGGCACGAAGGCCGATTTTAGGAAAACAGCGACGCAGAGGCAGAAAAATAGGAGCTTGGCACTAGGGTCTCACTGGCGATGGAGGAGGAACTCCGATGAGGCGGTCGACATGGTTAGCTGCTCTACGATGGTGAAAAATAGCAGCACAGAGGCTGGTTTCAGACAAGAATGGCGACAAGACCGATGGAAGGGAGGAAAGAGCGAAGCTTTGGGCACAGTGGCTCCCCGATGGTAGAGATGGAGCCCCCGCGATGTGCTGGGTCGCTGGGGAGGAGCAGAGGAGGCCAGCGAGGTCTGTAGCTCTGGTTCCTGGCTTCGACGGTAGTGGAGGTGCTCCGGCGAGGTGCTGGGTCGCTGCTGCTGCTGCCGGGCATGGTGGTCACAGCGAGGAGCAGAAGAGGCCGATGGTGGTGGTGTCCTCCATGGGGAGCAGCAGGGCGGATGGAGCACCGAGATGGGGTGGAGCTCGATGGCAGCATTGAGGAACGACAATGGGGTGGAGATGGAGCCCGTGGTGGCACGAGGAAGGCAGAGGTAGAGCGCGGTCGACAGAGGATTCTGGTGCAGCTCGGGGTCAATGTGCTCTAGGTTTGGCACTGCTAGCTCAAGGTGAGGAGGAAGGCGAGGCGTGGTTGATGTGGCTCGGTGAAGAAGAGGAAGGCGATGGTGGCTCGCGGTGACGCGGTCGCGGCCGTCGAGGTGGCAGAGTGGAGCACTGGGCGGCGGTGGGTGCGCACCACTGCGTCGACGTGGACGAAGCAGAGGAGCACGGCGTGGGCTCGGCAAGGCGGCTTGTAGGGAGGTGGTGGTGCAGTGGCACCGCTCCAATGAAGGTGAGTCGGCCAGCAAGTCGGTGGGGGTGGGCTGTGGGCTGCTAGGGTTTAGTGCCACGAGGAGGAAGGGAGTAGATGCGGCGGTGGCTTGGAAGGAGAAGAGCCATGGCTGGTTTTGACCTTTATAGGCGCGGCACCTAGGGTTCATGGGGGCGCTGGTGATCTCCAGCGTTCATGCCACGGACAAGACACGCGGCGTGCATCCCTCGGCTCCTAGTACGGACGCCGAGGCAGGGGATGGGACAGGTGTGGCGCAGGTGCTCGTGGTCGTGTGGCAGCGGCGGGCATCACACGGGGGCGTGGCTCACATTAGGGTTAGGCAGGGGAGCAGCGGCTTCATGCCCACGGGGGCTCGCTTGTGGGCCTGAGGGGGCTGCTGGCCTGTGGCTTGGCCCAGTGGGCCGCGTGGCAGGAGAAGGCAAGGGGCATGAAGTGGGCCTGCGCGGCGGAATGGGCCAAGGCGAGACGCTAGGTTGCGCGAGGGTTAAAGGGAGATGAGCCAGGGTTGAGGAAATGGGCAGCTGGCCCAAGAAGAGGAGGAGGTGGGCTGATTTGGAGAAAAGAAAAGGAATAAGGAGCTTTTACCTTTTTATGAATTGTGACTTAGGGAATTCAGGAGGGATTCAAAAAGGAGACTTAGAAGAATTCAAGGAGAGAAGGAAAAGGATTTTCCAATTCCTCGCTAGGGAGAAGATAGGGGGGAAAGGTTCTCCCATCTTTGCTATGATGATTTGAGAGGGAATTCAAGGGGATTTTGAAATGAATTTGCTGCATAATCGAGATGGATCCAAAGAGGGGATTTTGCTATTCCTTTGTGCACTCCAAACTCCAACAACTCAAAATCCAGAACCAACTCGGGGACACTGGCACTTTCCTACAATAAATTCTACATGTATGCAATGATTTATTAGCAGGTCCTCCTTGGGTTCACTCAGGTTTGACCTAGAGTCTACATGCTCCACACATTGTAGGAAATTTTTTAAAAAGTTTGTATTTTTTGTTGCACCAAAACCCGGGTTGTTACACTCAGGAGGTTCGTTCTTGCATGTCTCCTCCAATTCAGGGAGAAGCATTCTTACTAAAATCTTAGAGAACACCCCTAAAGAAGTAGAAAAGAAGCCGCTAGAGGAGGAATCCCAGATAGCTGAACCAGAACCTTTGCATAACCCATCACCAACTTCAGCCATCCCAAATCCTAAACCACCGGAAAAGGAGAAAACTCCAATTTTGGATTTCATGCTTGAATTCGAGGATGAACTTTTTTATGAATATGGAAACACCTTGAATTACCATACTATGAGGAGACCCCAGAAGCCTAGCAAATCATCATCCAATGAAGAACCTTTAGACCCTTCTGATGAAGCTTTCCTTAAAAAGACTACGAAAGAGCTAGTGTCTATTATAAGCAATGAATGGTTAGAAGAATCAGAGCTTTCCTCTGATGTGATTTGCTTAGATTCACCTTCTATATCCATTCGTTGCAAAATTAATAAAGCTCCTTTCGATGCTCTTTACAAGCCAGTTGTGGGTGTTAATGTCATGTCTGCATCTTTTACTCATGATTTATTGAAACACGTGCCATTAACCCCAACAACAAAGTTATTGAAAGGTCTTTCAGGACACATTCTCCTGAGTTTGGGGATACTTTATGTCCTCCCTATCAAGGTAAAAGGAACCAAACTTCATTTGAGCTTCTATATCTTTGATATTATAGAGTTTGACCTGTTGATAGGACAACCAATTGAAAGACTTATCTAAGAAGAACAAACAGGGAAGTTGAATATAAGACTCGGGAAAAACTTTAAGCTTTCTATACCCATTACTCATTCTCTAAATGCTGAGACTGAGCCAATTCCTGAGGAAGACCCATTGGAAGAGGTTAAAGTTGCATCTCTTGATGATTTGATCGAACCCAACTTTGAAGATGATGTCCAGTTCTTCATCGAGGAGGAAGAAGAAAATCCTACATAGCTTGGACCTCTAGATGAACTGCTAGAACCACCTAAGCCCACCATTGAGCTTAAACCCCTGCCTCCTGGTCTTAGATATGATTTTCTTAATAATGATCAAGATTCTGCTGTGATCATAAGCGATAAACTCTCTCAGGAAGAATCCCTACGCTTGCTAACTATCTTAGAAAAGCATCGCTCTGCTTTTGGCTACTCGCTCCAAGACCTTAAGGGAAGGCGCCCTGCTCTTTGCACCCATCACATCCCTACAGATCTTGACTCTATACCTTCTAGGGAGTCACAGCGTAGGCTTAACAATACGATGAGAGAGGTTGTTAAGAAAGAAGTTTTGAAACTCCTGCACGCCGGGATCGTCTATCCCGTACTGCATAGCAAGTGGGTAAGCCCTATTCAAGTTGTGCCTAAAAAGGGAGACATGACTGTTGTTAAAAATAAAAAGAATGAACTAATCACCCAAAGAACTGTCACTGGATGGCGGATGTGTATTGACTACCAAAAACTTAACAAGACAACCAAGAAAGATCACTTTTCGTTGCCCTTCATTGATGAAATGTTGGAGCGACTGGCGAATCACTCTTTCTTCTGTTTCTTTGATGGGTATTCAGGTTATCACCATATTCCGATTCATCCAGATGACCAAAGCAAAACCACATTTACATGTCCATATGGAACTTATGCCTACCGTAGAATGTCTTTTGGACTATGTAATGCTTCAGCTTCTTTTCAAAGATGCATGATGTCTATATTTTATGATATGATTGAATAAATCATGGAAGTTTTTATGGATGACTTTTCTGTTTATGGAAAAACTTTTGATGATTGTCTTAAAAATTTAGACAAGGTTTTGCAAAGATGTGAAGAAAAGCATTTAGTCCTTAATTGGAAAAAATGTTATTTCATGGTTAGAGAAGGCATAGTGCTTGAACTATAAGGATTTCCCCCTAATGCCACGCCACACGATTGCAACACCACTAATTTGGTTGCCATAGGGGGTCGTAGTGCAACCTTTCCGTATAATGGTTGCAATATGTGCCTATAATGCAACGAACTAAATGTGTTGCAATATGTGTGGTTTGCCATTGCAACAGGCATATGCTACTGCAACCATTTTAGAATTGTGTTGCAATTAGTTGGCATTATTGCCATGGCACTTTTGAGTTGCATTAGTATTGATTTTCGTTTCAATTACTTGGTGTTATTACAACTATATTGGATTTGGTTGCTTTTACTTGTAACTATTGCCATGCTTGTTCTGGGTTACAATAATCTTCAGGGGTGTTGCAATTGCTATGTGGTTATTGCAACAAGGATTATGAATGGATGCAATAGCATTTTTCTATTGCCACGGTTTTTTGGTTGTAATAATCGTCTGTGGCGTTGCAATTGTTAGGTACTTAATGCAACTACAATCCTAAATGGACGCAATATCATGTTACTATTACCATGGGGTTTTTTTTGTGTTTTTTATGCTAAAAACTGTGGGGGAGATCCCCACAGTATGCTTTTGTATTAAATTTTTTTAAAGGTATTTACAAGGGGATACAAACCTCAATTAATTGAAAGCATCTAACCAAAAGCAAAAGGATGATCTAAGATCGTCCTTGAATCTAACCGATTGCAACATACATTGATTTTTAAAATTTGCTAGCCAAACTGCCAGGGTAGGATCTCTTCTTCGGAAAATCTTGTCATTGCGAAGCTTCCATAATTCCCAGGCTGCAATGAGGTAGGCTTCTGTGAAGAAATCATGGCCATGCACTTCCTTTGCTCTCACAAATCGCTCTGTTAATGGTAAGCTGTTGTCCCAGGTGAAATTGATGGAGTTCCAACACTGCAGTGCAAATGGACACCCAAAGAAAAGGTGCTCAATATCTTCTTATATACCAGTGTCACATAGGACACAAAGCGTGTCATATTGGATGTTGAGATGTCGCCTTCGTAGCATTGTCTTTGTATTTAGTCTGTCCACGAGAATTAACCATGCAAAGAATTTGATCCTTGGAGTGCAGCTGGACTTCCAAAGTGCTTTGTAGAACCGGTGTGCTTCAATTCCACTGAAGACATGGGCATAGAACTTGCGAGAGGAGTATTTGGCCCCCCAGATCGGTGACCATACATCTGCAGCACTGTCATCATACTCAATGTCTTCTAAGTAATTCTGAAGCTGCAACAGCTCCTCATGGGCTTCGATGGAAAGTGGTAGGAAGAAGATATCCTCTTGATCCTGCTCCATCATCAGTCTTTGCACAGAGGTGGAACTATTCGTTGCAAATGAATGCAGCCTGGGGTACTGAACCGATAGAGCAGAGCCTGACCAGTGATCATCCCAGAAGGACACTGTAGAGCCATCCCCAAGCGAACACTGTGCAATTCCTCTGTAAATGACATTGACACGCATGACATCTCTCCACCGGAAGGATCCCAATTCTCTGCATTCATAGGGGACTTTACCTTCATAGTATTTATTCCAAACCAACTTTACCCACGGGACATCCACCTTATTATAGAATTTGTGTAACTGCTTATCATTCTGCAATCTTAAGTTAATGACTCCAATACCCCTTTCTCTTTGGGCTGCATGACAGTCGGCGAAGCCACGAGGTTGCCACCTTTTGCAGTGTCATCATTTCCCCTCCAAGACACTGTTTGCGCGCGCGATCAATATTCTCGATGAATCCCTTTGGAACCTTGATAGTGCACAGAGTGTAGGTAACAATTGGCGTGATCGCCGAGTTAACCATTTGGAGCTGGTTTTTTTTTTTTTTTTGCTATAGACTAATGTATTTGATGGGTCTTTGGGTGTGTAGGAGCTAGGAAAACAGGCAGCGCGCCCCAACCATCATATGTGATCATGTAGGCGTCGAACTGAAGGAGAAATGTTGGTGCCCAAGTCAAGAACACCAGCGCCCTTGATCATTCAGATGCTACCACCGAACGCACAGCGTCAGGGAACACCTTCAATTCATAAAGACTGTGCCCTGGATCACTTCTGATGAGGTGAACTCTCTCGTGCTACAAACTTATGCAATTCGAATTTAATTTGATTATGATTGATATGAAAATTATTCTAAATTAGGTTGTTGCCCAATTGGAGCATTCGTCATCTGCTTCCATGGTCTAATTTCTACACTATAGTTTTTGGATTAGCCTATACTAGGTAGCGTGTCCGTGCGTTGCTACGGGATAGCTAATAATTTGTACTAAAAACACATGGATCGCATGATAAGATAACAATACTGTAAAAATTAAATACCAATGTTAAAGTGACATTTAATCTTAAAAAAAACAAAGTGTCATAGCTAGACCAATTTAATCTAAAAGCATTATCCTAGCTAGGATCGTGCCCGTGCGTTACAACGGGTGTTATACCGTCCGCTTGAGACTTCCCTTCAACAATATCTATCTTGTCAGCCATGCTACACGAACATACCGGTGATAGTTGTGTGAGAAAAGAAAAACAATATGCTATAGTTACAGGCCTTACATTTTATATCTTCTAAAGACTTACAATGAATTAAAAATTTTAATGCTACCTTTGTTTCCCACTGGTTAATATCATTATTATTGGAACGAGAGAAATGATTTTTTCGCAACACAAGTTCCCCTGGTCCCTATAATGCTCATCCGCCTAAAATGGATGGTGCATATACCATAATAAAAAAAATAAACATATGCAAGTAACTGCATGTCAAATATATTCTTTCGAAGCAAGAAACTTGAATGAAATTTATTTGTTTAAATGCAAATATCAGGACCAACAGAATATTCACATCTTAGTGATTCATACTCACATCCTAGTGATTCATACATAATACCTTTTGTTTTCATAGAATGTTTGCATAGTATGGATACAAAACACTATATAGTGCATCAGGATGCTCAGATTCCGTATACAACACTCCCTCATTCTTGCTCAAAAAAATTATTAAGGCATCTAAAATCAGTTAGCGGCATCGACCTCCTGCCTGCCTTGAGGCGGAACATATGGCCTTAAGCTTGCAAAATTTCTTGTGAGCGGCACTGAATTCCTTCCTGTGTTGATGCAGCGACAAGAGCCCCTAGGAGGCAGAGACCAGATGGGTATAGGTATCCAGAAGTTCCTATGCAATCTGCTGCCTGATTTTTTTTAATTTACTGACTGGTGAGCAATTTCAGGAACAATAGAAGAGCACTTTTCATTGAGCAATATGGCCAAATCGAAAAAAATCAGAAGTCAAAATTTCATTAAACCATACCTTTGCTACAACAGTATGTAACAGACAGCATAACCACCATCACCAGCACGAAAATCAGCCCACACCTCTCGTCCAAGTAGAAGCACTAAGTGCAAGTGCAAAACAAGTGGCTTTTATTATTTAGCTATCAGCTAAATGCAAAAGAGACAGCAGGTTCCAATAACTTAACACACACCCCTACATTTCCACAAGCAAAACATGTAGATTGTTGTACAATTGGCTTGCAGCTGCAGCCGGAATGGCTGCAATTAATCACTACCGAACAGGAAAGCTTTTGAGTGTATAAAAGTTGAAACAATTATCAGCACAATGGCTATAGTTCATGTATCACGATTACTCTTATTTAGTTATTTTGTGACTTTTCATTCATCACTGTATGCAAGAGAAGGGGACATTTTCCAGTAAACATGTAAATATATGCTATGACCATAGTTATTTCAGGCTGACATCGATGAGAAATCAATGCTACAAAAAGGTGACTCACTAAGTGAAATATACCATACAGATACTCTGAAATTTGTAGCCTAAAATAGCTAAAACTAATCGTCATGGCAATAGCCAAATCAAGCATCATTAAACTTCCATGTATTTTTTAGCAACAAGATCAAAACCAATAAATCAGTGGGCATATATCAGAAGTACTCACTCTGTTCTAAATTATAAGTCGCTTTGACTTTTTTTGGTTCATTCATTTTGCTATGTATCTAGACATATTATTTATTTAGATGCATAGCAAAATGGATGTACCAAAAAAGCGAAAGCGACTTATAATTTGGAACGGAGGGAGTAAAAAAGAATCATGCCAATTATCCACCAGTCACAGATGAGTAAAAATTATTTGAGAATTTACCTGAAAATGGAGTGCCAATATCTATAGGACTGCAACTGGCAACAAATGCCTTGATGGCACACAATAGCCGTAGTACTAAAGGGTCAAGTGCCGCCAACCAGTGATGCCACACAGATATGTGAACTCTGCCACCCTATCACTTAACTGTCTGTAGGCTAAAGTAGCCGGCAGCTTTGCTGCAAGAGTCGGGGTAGAGTCTGGTGCCGGCGGCATTATCGCAGGAGCCTCCGTCTCCCGCTCGGTTCTCCGTCTCAAATAAGCATAGTTATAGAGTGGCACCTGAGCTTCATCAATTGTATAGGCTCAAACTAATTCATGAATGAATGATTCAAAATTTCAAACACAGACTGTTCTTTCGAACTACCAATAATAACTGAAACAAAAATGATCAAAAGTTACCAAGATAATAATTAGCAAAAAAACATCAATGTTATATCTGGATGTAGAAAGCATGAAGCACTGCAATGATCAAAAGTTACCAACCTTAGAGCTGGGAGGTGGAGATCTCATATCTACTCTAAATAAAAATGGCAAATTGCTAATATTCAGAACAGAAATAAATTGGCAACTTCACATGACGCCCCCAAAGGAAGAACCTAATTCAATTGCTGTGTCTGAACTTCTCATAGCCCAAAAGCAGATGCTAATGTACACCACCTCATCACGCGACCCTCCTGCTGAGCTGACCATCTGGACAGTTGGCCGTATCTATTCAATTGCAAGTGTCGTCATTGTATTGCAGAGGGATGATAAATTCAGGAAAACAATTGTATGGGTAAATCTATAAATTGCAGTAGTACAACTTCAGGACTGTTTTGGTATACAAATTCCTTTTTTTGAAACAAATATACATATTCCTTGTTGCTTTGATGGATTACTCCACACATTTGTCTATTGAAAAATCCATATATATTCTTCTAGGCTATGTTGTTTTCAAGCTATAGATCTGCAACAATGATTTTTTGCATTTATTGATTTTGCTTCATTGGCAACTGACGAGGGAACAAAAAGGAATATATATCACAGGATGGAAAGAACTGATGTCACCTGCTAGGCTACTACTTATTTATCCATACTTTGACATATATGTGTGTGTCTTGATTGGCTGAAATCTGACTACTAAAAATGATACAAGCAACTTATATAAATGTAAAGATCTTGGTATATAATATATCTTTTGGAAGCAGTAAGTCATCTACCGTGCACCAGCGTAGAAGCTGGCTGCATAAACTCCAAACAGCAAGAAGAAGGAAACCCCAAAGCCAATTTCATTTGTATGTGTCCTGATTCACTTAAAGGTCCTTCACATTTTTCTCTTGAATAAATCCATCACTTTTTCTTTAGCTAAAATGACGCCATTGTCCTTATGCTGCTCACTGCATCATTTTCTATTTGACTTGCCTCCTCATACATCAGCTGAAACAATAACACAGAATCAGTGATAGATGAATAATGTGAATAACTAGCTAAATAAACAGCAATATTTGTTATGGCTTCTTGTTATACCTTTGCATCATAGAACTGAACACATGATATACATATTAATTATGGTGGATATAATTTCAGGAAAAAAAAAACTTCACGTGAAACTTAGGGTCTCATTGAAAATCACATGCAGTCAAGGATTAAACATGAAAGAATTATAAACATGACAGAAAGAGTGACTATGCTGTTAGAAAACTCGTGCCAAACTTTAAGTCCATGTAAACAAAATAACACGGTCTGTGTGCCTACTGATTATCCTATTTAGGTGAATGCATTTGGTGACATCACAAGGCTGACATTATTTCCAAATGCTGCCGGCGTCAAGGAACAAATGCCTGCCAGTTAGTGTGTTGTGACTGTAGAAGTGCAGAATCACCAGCGCTGAATGCAGCAAGGCAAGTTTGACAGCTCAAATGCCTGTCAGTTATGTGTTCCCGTTGCAACGCACGTGATGTTGAGAAAAAATGTATCTGAGAATGTCCATATAATTTCAACATCAGTACTTGCACCCAAGCCAGAAAATATACTTTGGTCTGATTGCAACCTGAATGTCCAGTTTCATATACAGTGTTGATTTGTACAGGTAATAGCACCTTTTAAGTTTAAATTATATGCTGATTTACAGCCTGCAAAAACAAAAACAAAAACAAAAAGAAAAGAACCTAAGCATCACTCTACGTAAGTCGCATATAGAAGAGAGTAACTCATGTAATTCATTGCATGCCTGTTTATGAACATCCTCGGTGTGAGAGTTGAAGAGCTTGACAAAGAGAGGCAAAGCTATGGAGACCAGCTTCCTGAAGTGCATGGTTGCCTCAAGCTGCACAGTGGGGTCGTTGGAGAGGACGGCCTGCACCATCGCCGACAAGACATCGAGCTGCACAACCAGACGACAAGAAAATTAGATCCATGTCGTTAGATCGAGCACCACCCCATCACCCAAACCCTAACATAAGGGGTGGATTAGATCGGGGCAAGAAAAAGCGAGGCAGGGAGGGAGGGGAGCACCGAACCTTCTGTCGGAGCGCGGTGGAGTGGCCTTCACCGCCACGTCCGGCACTAGGTGTGACGGGAAGGGAGAGGAGGCGACGGGGTCCTCGGTGGCGATCCCGTTGGTGGTGCGGATCTAGTCGGCGGAGGGGAGGCCCACGAAGACGACCTCGGCGATGGAGCTGTCACAAATTCCATATATTACGGTCAAACAATTGTCAAAATTCCACATGCATATATACAGAATATATTGGCTGACCCATTCAATTCCATACATCAAAAGTTAACAGTAACTAAATCACTAAACCATATAGCAAATGTGAATCAGGAGATCAGGAGAAAGGTTGTGAAGCCTTGGCAACCAAGACACCTCGACGAAGCAACCCTTTCTGGGACCTAACAAAACTGCCTGAAAATCAATATAACCATGCTATTAGTAATAGTGTTTAGAAAATATTGACAGAAGGAAATGGCATTTACTAAGACACCCACTCCAAATGTGGACTGCCATGCTGCACGAATTTATTTTGCAAAGAACGCTTCAGTTTTGTACAGGCATATATAGCTCGAGTGGTTCTGTCCCCGTCGTGGGAAGGCCCCGGTCGAGAGTTCGACTCCCGGCTGCCGCGGGCACAGCTATGGCAAAACCGCCTAATCTAATGTCCCACAGGAGTGCTCGTCTTCCATTAGACACTAAGCACTCAAAGGAGGACACCAAATCACTTGGTTCCATCGGGCACACCACAGGGGAGAACCCAAAAATCCATATTTTTCCATCAGGATCACAAATGAGAGAATAAAGCTTACAACATTCTAAACCATTTCTTACATCACTTTTAGTACAACATCAGGGTATAATATTTATTGTTATAACAACAGAATGTAATCATATTATCAGAGTTATGCACAATTTAAGTTACAGCGGAATATAAACATGTTATCAGAATTACAACATAAATAAATATCTATTCATGACATGATGAAGCATTGATATATAAACTATGACAACAGATTATAAAACTTTTATTTAGAAAACAATTAGTGAGAGTTATAAATGAAAACTATGATCGTAGCGTAAAGAAAATCCTCTCTGAGCCCACCAGGAGGAATTCACACACAAGACTTACCCGAGTACTCAATTGTACTCAGCAAGACTTACCCGACAGAAGGAAAGAAAAGACTCCAAGGATATGCAAGGCTATCTGGCTTGTGGGTTTATTGCCTTTGCAGGAAGCATTTCTAAGCGTGCGTCCTTGTATTCGATTTTTATTAATAGCCGCATTGGTTCATTAACTAACCATTCTATGTAAGCACATGTGCTACTTTCAAGCAGGTGGTAAGCAATCAGCTTTCCTTTTTCTATCTTCCATCTTTTATCTTTCAGTTCTTACTACGATGCTAAACCGTAGACAAGCCATACCGGATCGCCTGGCGATTCACGAATCAATGCCCCTAGTTGGGTACTCCGAATACACACGCCCCGCTTGTACCCAAGGCATAAGCAGGACCAACCCATCACCCTCCTGTCCTAGGTGTCCAGGTCCGCGTCCAAACTGGGATTCCGAGCCCCCGCCCCTGAGTCCCGAACTCAGTGCGGTGCAAGAACCTCCTAAACCAAAAACCACCAAGACAGTCGGTCCAGAAAGAGCTGGATCCACGACAAGAGAGCAACAAGTCTTCCAAGCACCCATACCCAAGTATGTGCTCGGGATAATAAGTCTGTGACTTGCCTAGAGCCTTATGCAATGGCCGGTCCTTGACTGACACAGACAGGGAAAGCAGTGTAACCAAGTTATGCCCCGCGTCCGCGGTGACACAACCTCTTACACCCACCAATACCTAAACCATATCCCTGCCCGATCACTATTTTTCTTTCCACCATTTTATATATTCCAAGTGATAATAATACAATAATATGTTTGCTATCTCTCGCGAGTGATAGGCAATCACTCGACTTCGACCAGAGTCCTATATCATAACATTCTACACGATCCTGTCATACTAGTGAGACTCATGGGATAAAGATATATATATATATATACAAGTGGGTTTCATCCAACTCCTTAAAACTTAATGCACAAATATAATTTAACTGCAGAAAAGTATGGGTTATGCACCGGGGCTTGCCTGGGTAAAATATAACCAAAAGTTAGTATTTGCATCTTCAGATCATCCACCATTAACTGAATAGAAAGCCCATTGCATCATCTCCTGGAGAGAATACCATTACACCATTTTCGGATTCCCAATCATCCTTCAATTGATCCGTTGATCCATTATCGTACCTATATGATATACATTGATACAAATGCATAGATGTAAATAACCAACGACAGCCGAAATGCTTAGAAATCCGATCACGCCTCACAAGCTAACGAGATAGCTCGAACGCTGGTCTACGTATCCATGTTGTCAAATAAGGCGTTATCAAACTCAAGTTGTTTCTTTATTCTGTTCTATCAATTTAATCTTTATTCGCAATAGAACATCATTATCTATTTAGCAAACTATTATTCCAGAGCTACAAAAATTACAGTGAGTACCTAATATTGCTAGGAGACTACTGTAAAAATTTCAGATCCAACACTATTAACAATTTATCACAACAATTCCTACAAGTTTATATTTTTACAATATTAAGTACCTTAAATTAATTATATAGCTTCCAAGAATATTATCAAACTATGTGAACAAAATATACTAACAGGTAGATCATGATTTTAGGAGACTAACAAAATTGGTTTTACAATTTTTGGATTCCTATACCATTTTATATTGATTTTACAATTTAAACTAGAAACCTATTTTAGAAAAGCATTTCGGAAATGGAAAGGGCCGGCGGCCACTAACTGGCCCAGCAGCCCGCTCGGCCAGGTTCAGCGACTGGCAAGCCCAGGCGGCTCGGCACAAGGCCGACCCAGCGCTGGAACGGGGCACGAGCGGCCCAGCAGCACGGCGCAGCCCATAGGGGCGCGCGGCCCAGCACACAGCGTGACACCAGGCCGGCCCAAACGGCGCGGCGAGTTTTGCATAAAACCCCCGATCGTTTTTCTAATTGCCAAACCTTATTTACACTATTCATTATTCTCACTGTCTCATCACAATAACCCCCTATACTTACTTCTATTTTCAAATCCCGGTCCACGAGGGACTCTAGAGCAAAGCAACGGCAGGGGCGGTCCGACAACGGCCAAGACCGGTCGGGGAGGGTACGGCGGCGGCGGAGGGGTGACCACCAGAGGCGCAGGGCCACCGAAGGTTTAGCGTGACTACACAGGACCGCGACGGCCCGTGGTGGCGTGCAGGGCATGTCTTCCCGCGTGCAGACATGGATGACGGCAATGGCGCGCGCGCTCCGGCGAGAAGGCTATGGCATAGGCTAAACGGGGAGTCAGGGAAGGGTCAGTGGCTCACCACAAACACCGCTGAAGAGTTGGCTAGGGCAGGAATGGCTCGGGGCGGACTGGCCACGTGCGCGGTGAAAGGGCGGCGGCGCACCGAACTGGCACTCGAGCACCACTCCATCTCCGGCGACGTCTCCCACCAAAATATGACGAGCATCGACATCGTCAGGTCAAGGGCAGTACAAGAGTGCAAGCAATCGAACTAATGCCAAACGTGGAGACTTACCCCCAAATGCTCTCTAACGGCGGTGAGCTGACCGGCGGCGACGGAAATGCCAAATTGGCCGGCAACAGTGCACTTCTAGTTCTCTATGCGGGTTGTGCGTTGAGCTAGCTTCGTGACCTAGCAACTGACGTGAATAATTGAACCGAGACGGCCCAAGCGTCGTGAAATAGAACGGCGCCTGCTGACAGCAGCACGAGGGCACGACAGGGCACAACGGGCAGCAGTGCACGGTACAGGACGCGATTCATCTTGCTGCGGCGAAAGAGCGATAAGGAGGCTGCGCTATGGGACAGCTGAGACGGTGACTACTTGATGGGTAGGTAGCTCGCACGGTGGGGAAGAAGCCACGTCGCCCGCACGGTGGCCTCACGCGCGAGCAGCGGCACAGCAGCGTAGTAGCATGACCCGGCACGCACGGCACAGGCGCGGGCACGACACGGCACTGCAAGGAGACGGCAGCTGCCCGTGGAGTGTCACGGCCCTGTGCACGCAACGTGCACGGCAGCAGCAGCCGACGACACGTGAGGCCACGGCAGGACAGGTAGCAGAAACGCAGCGCGACAGCGGCAGCGGCAGCGGCTGGGCGACGGAAAGCAGTAGCCAGCGACTGGCCGGGCAGATGGCCAGTGGCAAGCACAACAACCAACCACAGCCAAGCCTGGTCAGCATCGGCTGGCCCGCACGGGCGAGCCCAGCACGGCTACGCTGAGACCGCACGCGGTGACCGCGCCCACAGGCCAAACTGCCCGAGGCCGAGCTCGTGCACGAAATTTAAAGCACGTGCGAAAACTCATCTAGCTCATTTTGGGTTCAACCATCTAAACTACGCTTAAGAAGGTGCGTTGGACTCTAAAACATGCCACTACTTGTTCATTAGATTTCACGAAATAAATTCATGAACTTGGTGTCGTCAAACTGTTTTTTAACTTGAAAATTTTCTAAGTCTTCGAGCTGGGTTCACATTCAAGTTCCCTTTCTAGGCCCTTAGAAACACTGGCTAACCGTATTATGTTGCTAAAATAAAATTTGCATTGTTTTCTTCAAAATTTGTACTTCAATTTTTATTAAAATCCCAAACACACGTTCTATATTATTGTCGCTCTATAAAAATCACTTTTAAAATATGTTTTAAATTTAAAATCCGATAAACTCGTTTTGGAAAATTTTCATAGGCCTAAATCGTGGTGCCAAACAAGATCTCATATCTACTCTGAATAAACCTAGCAAATTGCTAATATTCAGAACAGAAACAAATTGACAACTTCACCTAACGCCCCCAAAGGAAGAACCTAATTCAATTGCCTACGCAACCCTCCTGCTGAGCTGACCATCTGGACAGTTGGCCATATCCATTCAATTGCAAGTGTCGTCATTGTATTGTAGAGGGATGATAAATTCAGGAAAACAATTGTATGGGTAAATCTATAAATTGCAGTAGTACAACTTTAGGACCGTTTTGGTATACAAATTCCTTTTTTTTAAAACAAATATACATATTCCTTGTTGCTTTGATGGATTACTCCACACATTTGTCCATTGAAAAATTCATATATATTCTTCTAGGCTATGTTGTTTTCAAGCTATCGATCTGCAACAATGATTTTTTGCATTTATTGATTTTGCTTCATTGGCAACTGACGAGGGAACAAAAAGGAATATATATCACAGGATGGAAAGAACTGATATCACCTGCTAGGCTACTACTTATTTATCCATACTTTGACATATATGTGTGTGTCTTAATTGGCTGAAATCTGACTACTGAAAATGATACAAGCAACTTATATAAATGTAAAGATCTTGGTATATAATCTATCTTTTGGAAGCAGTAAGTCATCTACAGTGCACCAGCGTAGAAGCTGGCTGCATAAACTCCAAACAGCAAGGAGGAAACCCCAAAGCCAATTTCATTTGTATGTGTCCTGATCCACTTAAAGGTCCTTCACATTTTTCTCTTGAACAAATCCATCACTTTTTCTTCAGCTAAAATGACGCCATTGTCCTTATGTTGCTCACTGCATCAGTTTCTATTTGACTTGCCTCCTCATACATCAGCTGAAACAATAACACAGAATCAGTGATCGATGAATAATGTGAATAACTAACTGAATAAACAACAACATTTGTTATAGCTTCTTGTCATACCTTTGCATCATAGAACTGAACACATGATATACATATTAATTATGGTGGATATAATTTTAGAAAAAAAAAACTTCACATGAAACTTAGGGTCTCATTGGAAATCACATGCAGTCGAGGATTAAATATGAAAGGATTATAAACATGACAAAAAGAGTGACTATGCTGTTAGAAACTCGTGCCAAACTTTAAGTCCATGTAAACAAAATGACACGGTCTGTGTGCCTACTGATTATCCTCTTTAGGTGAATGCATTCGGTGACATCACAAGGCTGACATTGTTTCCAAATGCTGCCGGCGTCAAGGAACAAATGCCTGCCAGTTAGTGTGGTGTGACTGTAGAAGTGCAGAATCACCAGCGCTGAATGCAGCAAGGCAAGTTTGACAGCTCAGATGCCTGCCAGTTATGTGTTCCCGTTGCAACGCTTGTGATGTTGAGAAAAAATGTATCTGAGAATGTCCATATAATTTCAACATCAGTACTTGCACCCAAGCCAGAAAATATACTTTGGTTTGATTGCAACCTGAATGTCCAGTTTCATATACAGTGTTGATTTGTACAGGTAATAGCACCTTTTAAGTTTAAATTATATGCTGATTTAGAGCCTGCAAAAATAAAAAGAAAAAGAAAAGAACCTAAGAATCACTCTACGTAAGTCCCATATAGAAGAGAGTAACTCATGTAATTCAGTGCATGCATGTTTATGAACATCCTCGGTGTGAAAGTTGAGGAGCTTGACAAAGAGAGGCAAAGCTATGGAGACCAGCTTCCTGAAGTGTGTGGTTGCCTCAAGCTGCACAGTGGGCTTGTTGGAGAGGACGGCCTGCACCATCGCCGGCAAGCCATCGAGCTTCACAACCAGACGACAAGAAAATTAGATCCATGTCGTTAGATCGAGCACCACCCCGTCACCCAAACCCTAACACAGGGGGTGGATCAGATCGGGGCAAGAAAAAGCGAGCCAGGGAGGCAAGGAGGGAGGGGAGCACCGAACCTTCTGTCGGAGCGCGGTGGAGTGGCCTTCACCGCCACATCCGGCACCGGGTGCGACGGGAAGGGAGAGGAGGCGACGGGGTCCTCGGCGGCGATCCCGTTGGCGGTGCAGATCTAGTCGGCGGAGGGGATGCCCACCAAGACGACCTCGGCGATGGAGCTGTCACAAATTCCATATATTACGGTCAAACAATTGTCAAAATTCCACATGCATATATACAGAATATATTGGCTGACCCATTCAATTCCATACATCAAAAGTTAACAGTAACTAAATCACTAAACCATATAGCAAATGTGAATCAGGAGATCAGGAGAAAGGTTGTGAAGCCTTGGCAACCAAGACACCTCGACGAAGCAACCCTTTCTGGGACCTAACAAAACTGCCTGAGAATCAATATAACCATGCTATTAGTAATAGTGTTCAGAAAATATTGACAGATGGAAATGGCATTTACTAAGACACCCACTCCAAATGTAGACTGCCATGCTGCACGAATTTATTTTGCAAAGAACGCTTCAGTTTTGTACAGGCATATATAGCTCGAGTGGTTCTGTCCCTGTCGTGGAAAGGCCCCGGTCGGGAGTTCGACTCCCGGCTGCCGCAGGCACAGCTGCGATAATGCGCAGTTTGTGCAGGAAAAAAAACCCCTCGCCTGTCCCGCGTCCCAAAGCACAGGTAAAATGGTTCCGGCCCACTCACAGTGTTATGGCCCCATGTGTGAGGGTGGGGCATAGAGTTTGGCGGTTTTCTCGGCCTGCGTGAGAGGTCTTCTTTCTAGCGCAAAAAAACTGTGGGGGCTGTCTGCCCACCGCAGGCCGAGTTTTTTTATATATGTCTCACAAATCTCAGCAACCTTGGAACTAGTTAAGTTGTTTAGTGCACAATTTTCTTAGTTTCCCAACAAATATAGCATGCTATAGATGTCAACTAATATTTTTGAGTGTCTAACAAGTAAAATTTTGAAACTAGCACTTCCTCTTCTTGTTTATAACAGATATTGTTAAGACAATATTAGAAATATGATCAGAGGATAGGCATTGTGTCAACAAGATTGATGGTTGCCTTTCAGTTCACTATCCTAACAATCAATTTTCAGGTAACTTAGAAATTGTAGTTTAACTTTTCAGGCCTGATTATACGGACTTCATGCTTAACAAATGTCTCTTAGTCAGACTCACAGGTTACAACCTTAGCAGCCAAGTTCCCGGAACGTAGGGAACGTGGTACGACATTCTCAGAAACTGTGGAATGGAGGGAGGGGGTATACAATTTCAACTTGTTCGTTCAAGTACAGGAATGCGTGCCACATCCTAATGGAAAGCGCAGGGAACGTGGTGGTTGGTTCATGCATGTTAAAGTTTGGTTTTGGACATCCCGAGTTCGAATCCCTGCTCCTCTTTTTTTTTTCCAGTCGTTTGTTTTTTTATTGGGCCATCCAACAAATAGAACCATCCATCAATTACAACCTAAAGCCCATTTCAGGGTCCAGGACTCCAGGCCGCACAAATGACCATCCTGAGAGTTGCCGGCCGCCGCCGCCCACGCACGCACACCACGCACGGGCACGCCACCGCCGCACACGCACGGGCACGCCGCCGCCATCGCCCCATCCTGAGAAGCCCATTTCTGCTGCAAAACTGTGACGGCATCGAAGCTGGGGCGCTGCGGGAGCGGAACAGGGGTTCGCGGCTCAGCATCCGGGCAGCACGCGAGAGAAGGCAAGCGACCAGAGCGACAGGGAGACACGTTCCATCATCTGCCGGGACGGCGTCCCGCCAGGTTCCCGTTCCGCGAATCGGAACGAAGTTCACGTTCCGTCCCCCGGCTGCTAAGGTTACAAGAAGACCAAAGACAGATTAGTTCACATCACAAGAAACCGGTTGCATGAGTAAACTTTTTAGGGAAAAAGCAAAGTGCTATGCATTTATTTGGATACTGCAATACTGCATCATCTCACTCAAATAAAGATTTATGTTCTGCACAAAAAAGAAAAAGAAAAGGCTAGAGCTGTATTGGTTCAGAAATGGAAAGGTTTCTATTCTACGGAGCAAAGGTGGGCACTATATCAGATTACTGTAGCATCAAACTATCTAGAAAACAACATGACAGGATTTGGGCATGCAGAAATATTCAGAGCAGTGTTATGTCATACATCTATCTTTTGACCAAAAACTCCAAGACAGGCCAGATATCGACATTGACATCCTACAGAAAAATAATGCTATGTTATCTTTTACCCTTCTAACTTAACAACCAAGGCCCATGCAAAACCGATATTTCAGATATGATAAAATCATGCCAACTAAATAAAACAAGATGAATTAGAATATTTTTGTTCAACTCTCAAAAGCATGGCAGCCATAGAAAAACCGACATTTGATTTGATTACTTAATCAAGGAGACAGTGATCAGTTATTCTCTTTATCTTAAAAGAAACTTGTCATTAACCTGTCTATTTCTATATGGAATTAAACAAACTGATCACATGAGAACTGGAAAAACAGACACCTTTAGTTGGTAGCAGCAGTTCAGAACTGAGGGGTCACTGTCACTGGCAGAGCCAAGGATCGGCCACCCTGGGCCGGTGCCCGGGCTCGCGTGGTGAACGGGTTATTACTTTGTATTACAAAATATTACGTAAGCCTCTTTTCCAGCTTTATTTATTTATTAATTCTTTATACTCATGTAGGAGTATACAGTGGCGGAGCAAAGACCATCTCCTTTTGTTCTTTTATTATTCATGTTTCTTTTTAAAATGTGCTAGGGAGATGGACCCACTACACTAGCTACTAGCTAGGAACCTGTATTAGGGAGATGGATTAGCTTAAAATTATCATGGTTCTCTAATTTTGCTTTCATGTACAATGCTCTACATTATGTTAGATCCTCGTTGGCAGGGCTCTGGCTCTGGCTTCTCGCGGCTCTTTGCAAGAAGTCCAACTAAACGGGCATCTAATAAACGGCTCCTTGCATGAGTCCAGAGGAGCTAGAGCCGCAGAAATATGGTTTCTCTCGGTTCCTCCTCACAATTCTAACACAAATTATTACAAAATTATCACTGAGGCTATTTTTGTCAAACGTTTTCCAAAACGGCTTCAGCTCAAAAAAAAAAAGCTACTCCATGTGAGGAGCCGGAGCCCTGCCAAACAGGCCTTAGTATTACGTTGCGCCTCGCCCAGGCTCCGCAAAAATCCTGGCTCTGCCACGGGTCACTGTTGATCCCAGTATAGAACATAGACACCTTTAGTTGGTAGCAGCGAGGAATTAAGCATATGAATGAAAAGAAAGAACCAGAGCAGTAATCATTGGATACATAAGAGTGCAAGTCAATGAGGAACAGAGCAAGAATTAGAGCTCAGCTCGATAAGTTACTATGACAGTATGTGGCCTAGAAAATATTTCTATTCACTACTGCATACATAAGAGTACAAATGCAATACAAGGAAACAATACGCTTTTTTGTTTGTAAATGTTGAGAGATTCCCAGACCTTAAAATTTCACTGAGCTCCAGACCCCAGCAAATCAATGAGGAATATCAGACAAGCTCTTGATAGCTAGAAGAGAAACTGAGACTATGATTAATGCCTACATAAACAGAAAAATCTATTTACCAATGAAGATAAGATAAAAGAAAAGAACAACCTAAGTACATAATAGCTTCAGCAAAACATTTTGAACACAATGACATTGTAACTGAAAATTCAGAAAATTCATGGAGCTGCTCCATTTAAACTGTACTACTTCATCAATTCTTACTCATCTAGTTTACAAATCTGAAATCAGTCTCTCAAATATTAGTACACATGTTTTTGCTACTAAATTGTTTATAAGCATAGCCTACTTTGCATGCTCATGACATTGATGCCAAGGAAGTTGACTACAGTTTTCAACCAGATTTTTATTTATATGTCAAATTTCAGACTAAGTATGGACAGGACAACTCTGCAGATGCCAAACTGTTAAATACTGGGATATGCATGTTCAAGAAAGATGTGAGTGAATAAACAAATGATAGATCCCATCAGTAATACAGTGGAGAGTGCAATTGGTACTAGTTAACACTACATGAAACCTTTTGCGGATTAATCTCATCACATATGTCACAACTGACAAGTATACCTCAAATGTCCCATGAGTTGCTATATTCCATTAGTGATTCAATGCCTGAATTTGTTTCCAACTCCACGAACCATGAAACAGAGCAATTTGAGCCATACACAAAAGGAGAACTTATACGTAGGAAAAGGAAACTGGTGATCAGGTAATGATTGGGGGATAAATGATATAGCATGAGTGGCAGTAGCTAAATCACTTCTCCTCAATTAGCAAATGAACAAGATAGCAATGCAAAGAATACCTAGGAATGGAAGTATACAGCATGCAACAAGTTGCTGGTTATGTCCATGACCAGAGGTGTTAGGATTAGGGCTCACCTTGGGGTCTTGGGACTCTTGGGGACAAACGGAGGAGGACACCGGGATGGGGATGAGCCATGGATGTGTCACCGGGCCGGATCTGCTCGTGGGGCCGGCGTGCCGCCGTCGAAGTGGGATGAGGAGCAAGGCCGAGGGGTATGCATCGTCGGCAACACAAGTGGGCTTCTATGACAGTCCAGTTATGTCATTAAACCTAGAAATTATATTACACTAGTATATTTGCCCATGCTAACGCTACGGCCACATTAAGTTCAAAGTCAATTCTATCAAATTTGAAGTACCTAGCTAATTGTGCTTTGTCAAAGCACCATAGCACTGAACTGAGCACAGAAAGAGTTCAGTGCTTTGCTAATACGACCAGTATGAAATTTTTTACCGTAGCGAGGACAAATTTCTTATGTATTATCCATTTTTACATCAACAAGTATCCACAATCTATGGAACACAAAGTCCACCACAAGATCATTACACAGCTAGGACATGAAGAAGGTGATGTTCACAATGGCATAAGAGAATGACAGAACAGGATGAAAAGAGCTTGAAATTATTAGCCCTTCCTTTTTTTTTGCAGGAAACTGATACAATTAGCACTTGAGCAGTAATTGGACCCCAGAGCTTTCCAACTCATATTTCACAAGCAGAAGAAGAAAATGCATTCTAGTATATATTTGTGGACTCAATCAACCTATAGTATCCGGAAGCCACCCACAATAATAGGATGTCTGCCAGAAATATGCTACAAAATTATCCAGACTGAATAATGTGTAACAAAAGATATTCGTTAGTGACTAAACTGTATTGATCTCACAGCAATTGAGGAGCTGATTTGCACCTTCTAACATGGATACATTATTTCTTGAGAACCATCAATTCACTGTTGTAAAAAAAGGCTTTCAGAACATTGCAACAGAAGATAGAAAGGATACTCTGAAGAACAGAAAATTACTAATGCAGAAGGACACTGAAGAAACAACAAATAACATAGTTGCAGCTAAGACAACTATGGATATGACAAGTATTTGTGCTACTAATTGGAAATATGTTGTCTAAAAATCTACAATAATCAATTTAACATAGATTTAAAACAACCCCATGACATGCTCTGTCATTGCAACAAAGAACTGGACAACATGGTTACGTTAATAGGACTTAGGCCACAGACACTCAAATATGATCGCAGGGATGCTAATATGATCACATCACACCAAGCCTGGTGCATGCCTTCCTCTAGGAGCATTGCTGTATGATTCGATCTCCTCATCCAATTGTCAAGCACAAGCACAAATCATATAGCTTTGACAGAAGTGCACTAAAACTGAATTCCCTTGAGTGCTAAATTAAACAATCTCAAAACTAACTTGTAGGATTGCAGTGGAAACATTTTTTCCCTAGCAGGATCATATCTCATCTTAAAAAAATGATCACTGTGATGATTCAGTTACAGACAAGAACAACTTTATGCAAAATTGTATCTGGTTAAGAGAATGGACATACATATCATAGAAAAATCTTAGTGAAATATCTCTGTAGATACTTCTTTTCACACATCCATCCATACACGAGTCAGCAAATTCAGATATATTGACAGTGGAGATCCCCTGATAGGCCAGCGCGGTACCTGCAGAAGCCGCGGACGCGGAGGCCGGCGGCTGGTGTGGCGGCGGGATGGGCGGCGTGCGGCGCCGCGGCGGCCGGCGGGGTGGCGCCCAGAGCCATCTCCTCGCCTCCTCGCCTCCTCCCGTGCGGGACTGCGGTGGAGGGTGCTGGGCCGAGGGCGGTAGAAAGGGCTGCATCGGGTGGCACCGTGGCCGGCGGCATCGGGTTGATGGAGGCGAGGGGAGACGCCGTCCGTACGTGGACTGAAGAAGCTGAGCGGTGCGCGCGTTGGGAATTTTCCAGGTCTTTCTTTTCGCGGGCGCGCGTCTTATGACTGACATGGTGGGCCTATCCATTTGTTGCAGCGGGAGTTGAACGCGCTGACCCAATTTTAAGCGCAGGAGCGGCCAAAACCTGCTGTGATGGTGCGAAGAGGAAGCGATTTTGTTGAACGAGGGATGATGATACACGGGAAGTGAGGTGCAGGCAGGAAAGGAGGAAAATTTAAGAGGCAATTTCATAGAATTTACTAAAATTGTTTGCATGTTAATTAAATTCATAGAACATTCTTACCAAAACTTCATTTAAATTTTGACTATTTCCAATAAATAAGAATATAAATACATTTAAATTCTAAGAAACGTATTATTGTCAAAGAAATATATTAAATAGTTTAAATTTAAATAGATAAACATGTATAGGTCATACTACGAAATGAACACCAAAAACAAGAAAGTTTGACTTTGTCCCTACATGTGCTTTTACTTGCATAATGATATTGTTAATCCAAAACTATCGATATGCATTGCAACGAGTGTTTATCTTGTTCTGTGGTTATATGGACAACTTGTGGTTTGGAGATTTATTCAACGATCGCATCACGCGTTCAAATTCGTCTAGAAATCGAACTCCCTCGATGTGCGCTGCCCTAGCTCATATGGGTACGGGAGATCTAGAGATTTATCAACGAATGCATAGCGCTTTACAATTTGTTTCATGGTTGCATTCTACATCATAACCAAACACTCTGCTCTAAGCCTCTAACTCATGCGGGCATAGGAGGGATTATGTCCGTCGAATCCCCATTGGACAATCGTGAGCAATAAAGGACTAAGAAACTCTTCGCTCTTAATATTAAGGACGATAGATACTTGATGAGATAGTGACAAACCATGCAAATGCTTAGGCCCCCATTTGGTATGGCTCCTCTTCAGTTCCTCCGAAGGAGCCCTATGAAAGGATTTAGGAGGACGAGCTATTTGGAGCTGTTTTTGAGTGAGAAAACGAGGAGCTGAAGCCATTTTAGAGGAGCCACAAGAGCCCTAGGGTAGGAACCCTCCCAGACACACCCTTAGTATTCGAATTTGTTTTGGAATCTAACTCTACAACATCCTTGGACATGCTACTATAACTCATCTGGGCATGGGAGAAATTATGTTCGTTGGATCCCATTCCAATAATCATGAACGATAAGGGACCAAGAAACTCTTTGCTCTTTCATATTAGGGAGGATAGATAGTTATACTCCCTCCGCTCTAAATGATCAGTTATTCTTGTATAGGAAAGGATTCACTCTTTCATATTAGATGAAAGTTTACATAATGAAGCAAATGGTTGCTTCATTTGGTGTTAATTTCAAAGCACACCTCTACGTAGTCACATGTTTTTCTTTGGTGTTTAGGGTGTGGTTGGATGAGTTATTGTTTTTGGAAAAGTTGTTGTGCGAAAGTTGAAAGTCGTTTGTGGAACAACTGTGGCTTTTTGAAAAACACCTACGAGCGGACCCCACATGTCATTCAAAGTCCACCACACTCAACTCCTCTCCCTCTTTCACTACTATTCGCTGCAGTTCGGTGTACTAGAGCAAAAACAACTGTGCATTTCACCCCTTTGGTTAGCTTTTAGCTTTTGCAAATCCTTTGGTAAAATGCTATTATAAACTAAAAACTCCATATTATTATATAATGAAGCTAAGCAGTGTGAGGGTTATCCTCGTGAACTCCAACCTTTGACTCATCAAGTCGTTAGTTGCACGCATGGTTTATATCTTTGATGTCAATTTGTATGATGTTTCTAATGAACCAAGAACAAACATGAAAATTAAGACCAATAGATAATTAGTGGTCTAGAATACTCTTCTATTTTCTCTATTTTTTATTTTTTTCTTTCCTTAATTTTTTCATTTACTTTCTTTTCATTTAATTTTCTTTCCCCCATTCTCTCTCCTCCTCCTCTCTTTCTCCACCGCTCCTTATCTCATTCGCCAAGCCAGCCCTCAGTGGCGCCGTTCTTTTTTCTAGCGAAACATTAAGCGCCAAACAGCCCACGCCCCCGTCTCATCAAATCAAAATTAAAAAACAAAACAAAAACCCGCGCCCCCCCCCCCCGCTTGGTCCCATGTCCCCACGTTACGTGACCATCTCCTTCCTAATACTCACTAATATAATCGGGTGGGAGAGAATATAGCCGCAGCCGCCAGGCGCCAGTTAGGGTTGTGGGCTTCGACCAAGGGGAAGAAGATGGCGACCCCTCCGGAGGGACCGGCGAGAGCGGCAACAGGGACACCTGCGTCGTCGTCGATGCCCACACCTGCAACGGCGACGGCACCTGCGTGCAACACGCCAACACCTGCATCTGCTCGCGCACCTGCCTCCACGACGTCGAGACCCAAGGCGACGATGTCGCTTTTTCGGACACCTTCGTCCAGGACGGCGACAGCTTCTGCCGATGAAGATGGAGGTGGGCGGCAGCCAAGGACGAGAAAGCCGCCAGCGTTCCACTCAGACCGGCGACAGGTAAGGGCACAAAATATCTCCTCCCCTCCCCAAGCGCAACTGGCCGGGCGGCCGCTGCGCCCCGCTAACCTGGCTAGGCAGTCGTCGCGCGCCCCTGGCCGGATGGCCGCTGCGCCGCGCGTGCCCCCTGGCCCTGCAGCTGTGCGTGCCGCTGGCCGCAGGCCGCTGGCGGAGTACGCCGTGGTCATCCCGGACGGCTGCTGCGCCGCGCGTGCCGTCGCTATGGATGGCTAGTAGAGTAGCATCATCCTGGAAAGCCGACTCCATCTTCCAAACAGAATATCTAGATGGAATTTTCAATTTTATACGTTGCGTATGACTTGACTTGAGCCAGGCGAAATTAACTCTGGATATATTCATGCCAAATCTCCGATCCTGCTGGCTTTTAGTATTCTCTTGCTTTTGGTTCTGAATTTGTGTTCAAAGAGATTGTTTCCTGAGAGCTATTTCAGTATCCAAGATCAATTTTTTGCTATGTCTGAAAAATACTTATGTCTGATTCTTGGTTTTGACTAGCTCTGTTGAGTGAACCTTGAAAAAAAAACTAGCTGTTAAGTGGCAGAATATTCTTCTTTGATCTAGCAACCTGTTTAAGTTCTGAAAAATACTGATTGCCTTTATGTAGCAACCAATTTAGGAAAGGATTAACTTTAGCTGCATATGTTTGCATCCATTAAACATGAAATTCTTTTTTAAGGCTTTTCAAGGAATAAGAAACTATATGATAGATTTGCCCCAAAACAGATGAGTGGCATATATTGTTTTCCAAATTTTCTAGTCACAAAGGTTGATCTGAATGTTCTTTGAGCATTTTAAATTAATGTTATTAGTTCAGGACTTCAGGTGATTCTCTCATCACATCTAGGGCACTTTTTTCTCGCACTGTAGCTTTGGCGTTGTCGATCGGTGTTTGGTTTTTCTATATTGTGGCATAGCTGCCAAAAGCATGGCCAACAAAATCAGTATTTCATTTTTAGCGCTTCCAGCGCTGCGTTGTGGCAAGCTACGGCCACGCGAGAAAGTAATGATATATTTAGTTGCATTCTTATTTGTCCCATGATCTGGTGGGATTGGTCCCTGTGCCTGTGCTGCTAATACTAGCCTAATTTATATTACTGCTGCAGCTGCCATCGATTAATTCTTTCTAGCCTAATTGGTATTTGAACGTAGTGGTAGGTTCAGATACTTTTGTCTTCGAGGACTTTATTTTGGTGATGCTACTTTGCAATGAAGCACTAATGTCTGGATGGATGCTACTGCAATCAGTTAGGATTCGACAAGTTAATCAATATAGTGAAGGCAACTTGAAAATTGACTGCTCATGATCATCCTAAAATCGTCATTACACATTTTAGCATCGAAGGACACATATTAATCTGATTACCTTTATGTGTGCACGCTCTTACCGCAAATAATGAAGGACACGTTGCAGAGGTTGTTGCTGAAACAAACATGGGTGAAGGAAATGTAACAACTACAAAAAAGTGAAGAAATATAACATAGCAGGTAGCTAGTTTGAGAACTGAAGAGTGTTTAATATTGCCATGTGATAGTCCATAGTATGGAGCCTAATTTTCCCTCCAACTATTGATTCACAAGATAACCAAGATAGCAGCCCGCCACAAACACAACTCGCAGCTACCACAGCGGCAGGTACAAGTACTGGTCGCACAACTACAAGTACTGTTGCGAATAAGACACAAGCATGCCAAAACAAAGGAGGGAATACGACAATTAGTTTTACTACTGCAAAAGCACTGACGAATAATGTGGCTAAGAAATGAGCATTATCCAAAAGGAATCAACCAACTGGCAATGCACTGGTGATTTTTTAACTCCACTCCCTGTGAATATTTCTGAATCAGATTTCTATTACCAGATTGACTTGCAGGCTTGATCAAATAGCCTTTTCATGGGAAATTTTACTTTGAATAATTCTGCAAAATTATGTGCAAACCCGCTAGTCTTTAGGAGTTTTTTCTTTCTGTTTTCGTTTTCCTCATCAATATGACTGAGAATGCAAGCAAATGTCTATTTGTCTTTAGGAGTTTTTTTTTTCTGTTTTCGTTTTCCTCATCAATATGACCGAGAATGCAAGCAAATTATCTAGGGTTTGGATTGCAAGTTTTGTAAGCCAATCTCTTTATCATCTCTGTTGCTACTACTTCTTGTGTCATATTTATCAACGGAATTGGTTAGGCAGCTATTCTATTGTGGTCTGAAAATATTACGTACTTGCTGCTGCTTGCGTTTGGTTCTTTGATTAAATTAGTCTGGACTTTTGGCTTGCTATGAGTGGATATCAGTTGTTTGTTTATTTAACTGGCATGAACACCTGCTGCTAAGTCTGTGAACAATCGTGCTGGCCAAGATCACCTAGTGCTTCCTGTCGTGACTATCTCTGGATATTTTATTAGCTTGTTCTGAAGTTGCCTTGCTGTTGCTCACGTTAGTCACAGAAGGAATTTTTTATCGTCGAAGACCATTCATTAACTAAAAGTTGGTCATTTGAGAAATAAAAAGGAATTGATCGTATAGTCTTTTGATGGATAATTTTACTTTGAATGAATCAACAAATTTGCAAACTCATTAGTCTTTATTTTGTGATTCCAAATTGCTTACCTTCAAAATGGTTCAGTCCATGCTGCTGTTGTCAAAATAATACAATTTCTGTTTACCTGATGCATATATCAATGTTAATTATTTTTTTCAGGAGCAAGATAGAGTTTGAGTGGAGCGCACAAGTGATGGGACGGTCAACGTCAAGCCAACCTTTGCTACAGTGCTAGACATAGCTCATTACATTTTGATGTGTTCAAACTAGCTAGTGTGTGTCGAATACCTTATGTGTTTCGACTGTGAATATGTTATTGGCTAAGTTTGACATTGGATGGTTTCATTAATGATTTGTACGAACAAAGCATATTTTTATTTAATGGATGTCTAAATGTTTCATTCATCATATATTGTTCAGCGTGCAATTATTGTTTGAAGCTACCAAACAAAGTGTTGCAATAAGGACTATCGGCATAATAATTTGGGTTGCAATATATGCTATAGCAACAAACAAACTTTGTGGCAAAAAACCTCATACCAACGAAACAGCGGGTGTGGCAATCGAGTCACCAAACTGTAGCAACACAATAGTAAACGTAGCAATAGAGGGTCTAAGTATAGCAACCAAGTATTGATCATGGCAATAAAGAGGCTGTAATAGAACCGTCCAATTTATAAGAGCACAAGTATAATGGCAGCCCACAATCGGTCGCACTATTATACTTGAGCTCATATAAATCCGGTAGTCCGTCGAGTACCACGAAGAGTCTCGATTCATCGCCAACATACAACCAAGATCATATATGATTCAACATACATGTCACATGTTACATAGTTTACAAATATATTGCCATACATCAGAGTACGATTAAAGTTATTACAACCCAAGTTCCAAATAAGCAATAATAGCGGAAGCAAAGTAATTTTAAAACCAACATCTCACACCATTGTTTAATACAAGCCAGATCGTGATCACCACCCACAAAAGCATCACAGATAAGTTATATAAGTAGAAGCGCCTTGCGCGGGGCCTACTCCTTGTCCATAGCGGGACAAAAGCAATTCTTACAGTAGTCGTGATACATGGTATTATCTGCAACAAGTGGGAAATAAACCCTGACTACAAGAAGGTACTCAGCTAGACTTACCCGTCATAAATAAAAATAAAGTGACTCCAAGGATCATGCAAGACTTTATAAGTAGAGCAAGCTTGACAATATTTTGCATAAAAAGCACTAATTTAGCTATACATTTTATAATTCGGTCATCAAATTAATTATAGCTATTCATCTCTAGATTAGCAACTAATCTGTGCCAAACATGTGGTATATCATTTAGTAGCATAATAATAGTAACCATAGCCGATGTAAGATTCATATTCATCAGAACCATCATATTCCATAATCCAATTACTACGATGAAGAAGCTCCGTCAAGTTTCTCACTATCCGGGAGAGACGACGATTCGAATCGATTGCAACCAGCTGGGAATTTATTCCTAACACAAACCTAGGTAGACCAGATCAACGATCACCTTAGGTCACATTTGGTACAACTCAGGTTCAATTTGTGGGTTCGATTAGTGCCGCACAATAAGGGACACTATAGAATGCCAGGTCGATCAGGACTCTAACCTGACCTTGGCCACACACTGGCTCCCCACATATCCTTACTACCTCTACTATGCGCACTCTAACAGAACGAGGCCTGGCCTGAGTTGAGCTACTCGGCTTTGCAGTCGGAACGAGTTATCCGACTAGCTAAGTGAGAGGTATGCGTTCAAAATGACAAGAGGGCCTCCAACGATGAGGTCCTTAATCGGAGGCACAGACGGAATCACATGAGTCAACCTACACATAGATTCCGCCCGGCCTCTAGTTACATTACCCCATGATTCTGTTCCACGATAGCAAATATAGCCAACCATGCTCCAGTATCCACCTATATCTCGCAGGTGACCGGAAATCACCCGACTTCTACCGGTCTAAGCATTGCTAAGCATATATTCGATCCTAGACCTATACAGGGTTAACGGTATATATATCTGGACAAGGTAGTTCTATGCATCAAGTGTTTCTAAATCAATTTTTACAATCTAATGCATCAAACATAAAGGACTCAAGTGATATTTTGTAAAATATAGGAGGCTTAAAATGCTCCCGGGCTTGTCTTTCAGGAAAGAAGTGGGTCGGTGGTCAAGGCACTCCAGAAGTTCCTTAGTAGCTGGCTCCTTGCCTTCGAGAGCTGCTGGCTATGGTGTCTCCTGATTCTCCTCTGCCTCTTCTTTAAATTCCAGTAGGGTTACTTCTTCGGGCGATCCTATATGTATAAAGCATGAAATAAGATATCATAGATGCATAGATAATGACATGGATAATATGATATGATAAAATGCATAATCATAAGTGTTCTCAACAGAAAGGTATTAGGGTGATAACAAGATTAACTTTCTTTTTACTGAATAGGCGCATATCTCTTATCTAGTAATTAAACAAACACCTATTTAAAACATTTTCTGGACTGCAAGACAATAGCCACTTGTTTTGACCCTAACTGGAGTTTTACACATCCACATAATATGATCTTGGACTTTCTGGAAAGCTTATAAAATTGTCTATAACTTTCTTATAATCATCTTAAGAGGATTCCATAGTTAACTAGGTCAAACAATTACATGTTCCAGATCTATCGAGAGACTAAGTAAATCTAAAAGCAAACTTTAAGAAGCTATAAATCTTAAACCATTTAGCCTATAGTTATGAAATATTAGGACAAGATAGATGGGTAAGTTATCTACAACTTTGTTATTAACAAGTTTCACAGAAAAAGTTTATTATCATCATGAAATTGTCACCACAACAGAAACTACACATACAGCCATCTAGTTGAATTATAGAGCAATAATTAACTAGCTGTCTTTAACCAATTAATTCCAAGCACACCTACTAATATCAACAGATCATATGCATCACAAGCACCCTAGAAAACAACATGGTAAAACCCCAATAATTTACTTATGTGCATTTATTAATTTTCTTATATAATAGGGTGATTTAGAGGATAATTATTTCCAATGATCAATAAATTTGGAGAAAATTACAGTAGGTTACATATGACCCCAATAGTCTACTGTACAAATTTCATGCCATTTGGATAAGTATAGCAACCTCTACAAAAATGACAAGTTGCATAGGCTTATTTTAGCAAAAATAGTTTAGCCTAGTGAAAAGTGTCAAACAATAGATTTCATCTTTTCCTTACTTTCATCCTTGCATAAGAACACTATGTAGAAATTTACATGATCATAAGTTATGTATTTTTACCCTAATTAATTTCACCAGAAACTAGCATTTAATTAAGGTGAAATAGAAAGACCATATTCCAAGTATGCCCACTATAGGTTTAGTATTTTTGCTAGCTAGAGCATGCCAACACAAGACCCAAAAAATTAGATTCACATTTTTAGTATTTCCCTAGCTCAAGTTATGAATTTTACAAGATAGAAACAAAGTTAAAAGCACTTTACTAGCTTAATTTAATTCCCCTAGAAAAATATCCACATAGTAGGTTTCATATTTTTATCAAATAGTACACTTAATGATGAATCTAACAAAATTTGGTTCACTCAAATTGGACAACCCTAGCTCCAGTTATGAATTTCCAAAGTTTGCATTCAAAACTAGAAAAGAATAAAGAAAAACAAACAAAACCCTAAATGTTATGTACACCTGACACAGCACACCCAGGCGCCGACAGCTGGGCCCTGTGGGTCAACGGGACCCATGTGCCAGTGAGACCGAGGCAGGGCATGGCGTTTGACCGGCATGAACTCACCGTCAGCGAGGTCTCCGGCGAAACCACCACCACCACCATGCTCCCCTCATCAACCCACGTCTAGTGGTGTAGGTGGTTGAGCCAATTACGGCAGTTAGACACGTCGGCGGTGAGCATGGCAGCGTGGTAGAGGTACGTAGCGGCACCATTGCCATTCTTGGCAATGCCGAGCTCTCTCGAGCTTGGGTAAGGCTTTAGGGTGACCTACTTGACGACCTTGGGCTAGGGTTAGGGTTCAGCAAAGCATCGGTGAGCTCCGCCGCGTGCATGGCCGCACGGCAGCGAGATCATGACGGTGCGGTGCATGCCGTTCTGATGAGCCGACGGTTAGTGATGGGTCTCCGTCTTTGGGGTAGGCACTAGGGTTCATGGCGGCTCAAAAACAAACATAGGAGGGGAAGGTGGGGTCTTGCGAGGGCTGGCCATGGTGAGCTTGAGCTCGTGGCCATGGCAGTCGTGCTCGGTGTGGCGGCGTGTTCCTACACGGTGGTGGTGGTAGCGGTTAAATAAACGATGACATGAGCATCTGTGACCTAAGGCAATGACGGACCAAGGGAGAAGAAGGTAGGAGGAGCAGTGGATATGGCTGGCCATGGCAAGCTCAGAGCTCGACGACGCTCTATGGCCATGGCGGCAATGGCGATGCACAATGTGGCTTTACCTCAGCTCGGATGGTGGCACTAGTGGGTCAGGGAGGTAGAGGAGATGATGGAATAGTAGTGGGTGTAATGGATTGGCCGGTGGTGCGGCGGTGGCGATGGCGTCTTGCTTCGCTCAGCTGTGTGAGCGAGAGAGAAAGGCAAAGCGAGATAGACAAGTGACAGTGGAGAGAGTGAGCAACCCAGCTCTGGCGTATGGAGCCACGCGGCGGCTAGCGCCTACGCACGGTTGGCCACCAGGGCTGATTCAAATTAGCCATCAGGGCCTGATGCAGATGACTGATAGAGCTACTTCGTGCATGTGCAACTCCTAATCCGTGGTGAATCGGTGAAAATGGTATTAGTGAAAGTTATAGAGCTATATGTACTCTCCAACTTTGCTTTAGAAAGCTTCCTCTAATTCGCCATGGTTTTCACATTACAATGTGTTTACACCAAAATATGGAAGAAGAGTCGCAGGGACTCGAAAGCTCCCAAGATCATGTCATTAAGGAATCAATTGCGTACAGATCGGAACTAGCTGATTCGGATGCAAAAACTAGAATCGGCTTTCTTCAAATAGCGCCAGCGGATAACGACAAAGGCTATGTTCGGCGCCAGGACGAAACATGTTGGACTCTACAAAAAGGGAAAGATTAGAGTCCAAGTTATCTTAAATTAGGAATGTTTTCTTTAGGGTTAAAATTGTGATGAGTCATGCTTGGACAGGAGTCATGCGCATGTTTCGGGTATAAATATCAAATCCCGGCTTTTGTAAAAAACAACAATCAATCCAATATACAAGTTATTTACTTTTTCGGCTTCGGCCACCCTTAGGAGTAGGAGTAGAGTAGATCTCGGCGAGTTCTTCAGTAAGTACGGCTGCATCGATCCGGTCGACCTCCACTTCTTGTTGTAAGTATCGTCATGGCTTATACCTTTGTTCGTACAGCTGCATCAATCCGGTCGACCTCCACTGCGACTCTAGTATAAGTTAGTTATCGATTCTTACCTAGTTCAAGTATGGCTGCATCGATCTGGTCGACCCCCAATGCATGAACTAGATCAAGGTCAAGTTATTGGCTCTACCTTAGGATGTCAGTCTTTGGTAGATTCATTAAGTTACCGATATTGCTTATTGCTTTCATTATTTATCTAATTACAGCAATATCACTCTGCCCGATTGGGATTGATCTAGATCGGCCTTATATCTGGTTTAGCCCATCGTTTGCTAATCTAAATTGATCTAATCTACACCTTAAACGATGAGTTATGTTTTATCGGCTGTTTTATGTCAATTCTGATCGTGCATAGCGTGCGGTTAAGGCTTGTTGTGTCTTGAGTAGATTTATTGGCTAGCGAAAACCGTTCCATGGTCCGTTATCACGGCCTGTGTGATTCTGCCTCACACCCCACTATTAGCACCATAGAGTGGGGACCGTTATCTGGTAGATCTATTCCTGATAAGGCATGACTTTAGTTATGCGCTATGCCTAAATTGGTTGTTTTAGCCGATATCAAGTGCTTTCACGAACAGTTCACATCACGAGACCGTTGAAGTAAAGATAGATTGAAAGATGTGTTAGCCCCATGATCTTATTATTGTATTACGGCCTGCATGATTCTGCCTCATGCCCCACTGATATTAGTAATGAGTTAGGGTCGTCGAGTCTATTGTTATTTCTACGGCCTGCATGATTCTGCCTCATGCCCCACTGGTCATAGCGATGGATGAGATCTAACATGTTCATTAAGTTTATCTTTATCAAATGGTCAAATGGTGTTGAATTGCTTCTTTATATAAAAAGGGGTTCGGTTACTTGTAATCATTGGCTCAGCATAAATCGATCATTATTGACATCTTATTGCCATTGATTAATATTTGTTCAAATAATGATATTTATCCTGAATGATAACCGATTCTACTTATAAAACCCAATGAGCTTTAACCGATTTATTCACATGAATATGCAGGAATCGACTATTTAGTTGATCTCCTTTCATATCGGCTCTCATAGCCGCACATTCAGGACTGTCTGGCAACACTGACAAGTTCTGCCCTTAATTACTGATGAACTTTCTCTCCTTGTCAATTACAGGGTCAAATTGACTGCATGTCTCGGGTGGAGTGCGCAGGATCGACCACCCCTGCGTTGAAGCTAGGCGGATCTACAACTCCATAGAGCAGACCCTTCCGGCTTGCTGTGTGTGTCCTCGGCATGGGACGAAAATTCTGTGTTGACACACATTTCTGGCACGCTTGGTGGGACACCACAATCGTCATGGTGGTTCACAACAACAACGACATCCTTATGCTGCATTATGAAGATCTACCTGATGGGGATAAGGGTATCATCAGCAAAGCTACAGAAGAGTTTCAGAACAAGTGTTTGTTGTCCTACACCAAAACACGTGACAACATAATTGTTCAGAAGTTTCCATTATCAAGAGTTCTGTTACATGGGCAAACAGATACAACTGAAGCTGAAGATAGGCATTTCTTTAAGGAAGTTGTAGACAAATCTATTCGTGATGCCATATCAAGCCATAACGAAGCTTTCATGGACGTATTCCACAACGCCATGAAAGAGGCGATTCATGGATTTCTATTTGGTCAAGGCGGACTGGCTTATTACAACATTCCAGATCCATCGACCTAAGGGACCAATCAAGTCAGTACTAGCCATCAAAAAGCAGCACCGGCTGGTAGTGGTGATGTCCAGACAATTCAAGGTTCATCTGAACAAACTCAAGGAACTACTGCAAATCAGACATAGTACAATCCTGGCCCATCAATACAACATGTGCAATAGCCAGTAGGGCAAAGTCAGAACCAGGTGATCAATTTTGGCACATCAGGCCACATACCGTCGTCGACTCAAAAAATAGCACCATCAATTCAAAAGATCCGTAGGGATATAGATTCTTATATCTATAATCAGAGACTTCAAGCAGCAAGCCAGCAAATGACCCAGCAGATTGAGATTCTACAAGGGTATCACTATGGCACAGATTATAACACCCTTCACATGATGCCAAATCCAGGATATCAAGGCACATGAGATTTCAATCCACAGATGGGTCAGCAGGTACAGAGAAATCCAAATCCGCAAGCTGATGAATTATTGCTGAGGGTGACCGAGATGATGAAGAATCAGTTCGGTCTGAAGCCAAAAGGGCTGACCTTTTCATACAAACGCCCATATCTAGAATGGTATGATTTTGTCGCTCTTCCCACAAATTATAGGCTCTCAGAATTCGCTAAGTTCACTGGCCAAGACAGTACAAGCACGATAGAACATATCAGTCGGTATCTTACACAATTGGGCAAAGCATCAGTTGAGGATGCCCATTGAGTTCATTTCTTCTCTCTGTCCTTATCAGGGCCAACCTTCACTTGATTTTCATCATTGCCAGTCAATTCCATCACCAATTGGGCTGACCTAGAAATGAAGTTTCATACATATTTTTACCCTGGGACTGGAGAAAAGAAGATTACCGATTTGACAACTATAAAACAGAAGACTAATGAATTAGGCACTGAATTTCTTCAGAGGTTCCGAGAAACCAGGAACTTGTGCTTTTCCTTAAACTTGGCCGATGATTAATTAGCTGCTCTAGCTGTTCAAGGAATGCTGCCGATGTGGAAAGAAAAGCTGCTGGGACAAGAATTTGACAACTTGGGTCAATTGGCTCAATGAGTAGCAGCGCTCAATAGCCAATTCCAGAGTATGTGCAGAGATACCCGGTTCTAGAAGAGTACCATAGTAGCTAAAGCTTATGATCCATACTCAGTCGATGATGGCTACGAAGATGAAGAAGAAGAGGTTGCTGCAGCTGAATGGAATTGGGGCAAGAAGACAGTGATGGTGCCAAATCCCTAGAGAAGAGGAGTCGAGGAGAGCTATGACTTTGATGTCACCAAATAAGACAAGCTCTTCGATTTCTTGCTAGAGAAAGGGCAGATCAAGTTGCCCGATGGTCATGTCATGTTGCCCCCTGATCAGTTGAAGAATAAAAAGTTCTGCAAGTTCCATAATGCTACTTCTCATTTCACTAATGAATGTAGAATCTTCAGGCAGCATATATAGAGAGCTATTCAGCAGGGGAGGCTCAAATTTGATATGCCTCGGAAAATGAAAGTTGATGATAATCCTTTCCCAGGAGATCAAAACATGGTTGATGCTGGGCTATTCAAAAAAAAACTAAGGTCTTAACATCAACTAAATCAAAAGAAGACGGAACAGTCGATCCCAAAATGCAAATATCGGCTGACGAGTACAGAGAGATTGGAAGACGTCGTGCCGAGCAAAAGAGCCAATACGAGCAGGGGAAGACATCAAAAGCAGAGATGACAAAGCCGCGGGTCACATCTTGGATTCTGTTGAATAAATGGCAGCGGCAGAAGGAAAATGATTATCAGCATTGGTTGAAAGATCAAGCATACCAGCATCAACTGAAAGAAGAGAGGTATGAAAGGAAACAAACCGAATTACATTAGAATTGCCCTTTCTTCAGACATTGCTGGAATGAAGGTTTGAAGTTGCCTACCAGACATGACTGTCCAGAATGCAGCAATCAATATCGGGAGTATAGCAAGTCTCAAACCAACCGCCGGTCTATCCATGTTCAAGATGCATATCATCATAGTAACATGGATCGGCGCTTAAAAAATAAAAGTGTTCATGATCAGCTTAGAAAAAGAGTCATTGATTAGGACTGGGCTGATCATGAAGAGGAAGGCAACGAAAGAAAGTATGCTTGGCAGAAAGGCCAATGGTGTCCAGGAGGATTAACAAAAAGCCAGAAGAGAAGGGTGCAATGCCTAAGGAATAAAGAGATGGAACATGTTTAGGCATCTGGTAAAACTCAAGTGTGGTGTACCAAGTAAATAGCCGATAGGAAACAACCATCGGCTAATATCCAAATGTCTTTTCTGTTGCCATCGGAATTCAAAGCTCTGGTAGATCAAGAAGTTTATTCGGATTTCGATGAATCAGAGTATGAGGAGATAGTTATCAAGTTAACGGTTGTACACCAAGCAATATTTGACAAACCAGTCAAACATCGGCACTTAAAAGCGTTATATATGAAAGGTCTTGTTGATGGAAAACCGATGAACAAGATGTTGGTGGACGGAGGTGCTTCTGTCAATCTTATGCCTTACACTACTTTTCGTAAACTTGGCAAAGGACCAGAAGATCTGATGGAGACTGACATGATGCTTAAGGATTTCGGAGGTAATACGTCTAAGACCCGGGGGGCAATAAACGTCAAACTAACAATTGGAAGCAAGACTCTATCACTACATTCTTTGTCATTGATGGAAAAGGGTCTTACAGTTTACTCCTCGATCGTGATTGGATTCATGCAAATTGCTGCATACCATCAACCATGCATCAGTGTTTGATTCAATGGCATGGAGATGACGTTGAGCTGGTTCGCGTTGATGAGTCCGTGAGCATCGCAACAACCGATCCAGTCTTTTGGGAACTAGGAGACTTCGAATGTTTTTCTAGCAAGTCATGGGAAGGAGGATTCATTAAGATCAGCAATGAAAGCCAACAGCCGATGCAAGCGATCGACTCTGAGAGTTTGTTTTAGTAGAAACAATCGCGGCTTCACGTCGGCCATTGGATTAAAGGAAAAATAAGCGTTGAGTCTTAGAGATGGGTTTAGACCGACGTATGTGGATGCTGAGTCAAAGTGTAAGTGCGATTCAGAGTTAATGGATTTCTTAAAGAGGTTCTATTTCGCTTAGTAGGATGCTTGACCTGGGTTGATTGATCATTTGACCTTTGATATGAAGAAGTTCTGCGGGGTGTTATCCTAACATTTAATCAACACTTGATAGCCGATTCGTTCTCGGCTCTAATAGCCGGTACCAGGAGGGTATCGCCTCTAGTTCAAAAAATGAAAATCTTCACAGACAATAAAAGCCGATACGATATGTATCGCCTATAGAGCAAAAAACAAAAGATAAAAATAATTATACACAAAAGCATTGCACTAAGGCGCATTCATGAAAGAGAAGTCTTTGCTCGTTGGTTCCCCTAAGTACAATCTAATCGAAGACTTTGTTCACCACATCCTAAGCGGATGTGATGTCCACGATGGCCTCCGCCGCTGCGGTGAAGTCTTCCATCAAATCTTCATGTCCCTTAGGGCCATTGCCAATTGGGAAGCCAACCTCCATGGCGTGGAGATCATACCCAGTTTGGACCTGCGCCGCAGTTAGCGCCACCGCCGCGCCGTGACGAACGCCATGAAGGGCAATCTCTTGGATGCGGGCTGGGATATCTTGGAGACGAGCGTCAATGAGGGAACCCCTAGCATTGACGACGTCCGCGGCCACGTTTGCCGCCAATTGGAGAGACTCCAATTGCACCGTTTGAGCTGGCGATTGCAGAAGAATGTCAAGACAAAGGCAATGGAAGCCAGAATAGAAATATTCATGGAGCTCATCTTACCTGCTACCGCGGCGTCAGACTCAGCCAGCCACGCTCGACCGGCGCTGGCCTCCTCCTCAGCCACATTAAGGGCCGCTTGGAAGGCCCCTAGACAAGTCTCAAGCTGGCTGTTGTTCCGAATCACCTCGGAATAGCGGTCCTCGGCCGCCCTCCATTCTCGGAAGAAGCACCGGGCATCATCGTCGTCATATGAATTGGAAGAACCCGACGATGAAGCCGGCGCGGAAGATGCAGCATCAGTAGGTTTGCCGGTCCTGGGGGAAGGATGAAGGCTGTCATTCACAATGAACCTATAGGTGAGTCAGAACAGGTCATCATCATGAATAGAGGTTGCCAATCTCACCTCATGCGTCAGAGACACTGGTTCATCGGCATGTCTTCTGCCGGGATCTCCTCAGCCGCACGCTTACCTCGACTATCTTCGTCGGCCATGAGAAATGATTGGATCTATGGAGGAAAGGGAGAAAACCGCTGTAGGGTTTTGGCAGGTGGAGGAGAGCGAAGGAACAGTTGCGAATAGAGATGTGTTTGAGGCCGAAGCCCTCGGTTGGTATTTGAAGACATGAAGCGAAGAGGCGGATGCCTCGAGACACGCAAAAGGCAACCGCAATTAATAGAAGGCGAGACGCCACTTCACCAATGTCGAATAGAATACGGCGCCATATGACTAAGGATGGAAGATCGAAGGGCTCTCTTAATAAAGGTCATGTTTTCAGACCTAGATAGAATTGAAAACCGAGAGTCTGGAATCGGTTATTTTCAGAATTGGTTCTTCAGCCAGAACAAAGGACCCAATCTTCAAAAATGGAAAAGGGAGACAAAACTATGGAGAAGGCTGGGAATGGATTGCCTTTGATGACCAAGAGTAAAGGAGCTGATCGCCTTATGAACTCGTGCATAGACACGATGCAGTCTTTCCTTGGGAGATTCAAACTAGATCAAGGCGTGTTATGTTGCAGAGTGATTTATCAGCCGAAGTCTACCAGAGTATTATGATGAATAACTTAAAAGACTTGAGTTGACTTCGGCTGCATGTCCTTGAAAAACATTGAAGCCAATAAACCAAGGTTTGTAAAATATAAAAGGTTGCGATTAAGCAATTCTCTGAAGGAGACTTGGTCTGGAAAGTAAGATTGCCGATCAGGTCAAAAGGCAGTAAATCCAGCAAATGGTCACCTAACTAGGAAGAACCTCATCGGATCAAGCAATGTGCACCGGGTAATATTTGTATTTTGGAAACACTAAAAGGAAAAGAAGGGTTCGGTGAAGCAATCAAATGGGGAATATTTAAAGAAATATTACCCTAATGTTTGGATTAAAACTTGACAACCAATTTGCTTGGTTGACAACTTTGATAGCCGATACCAGAAGGGTATCGCTTCTGGTGCGAAAATAAACCCAGGAGGGTAAAAATCAGTACAATGTGTATCGCCCGCGGGAGCAAAGCAAACATGGAAAGAGTGATGCATATAGTATGACAAAGGAATTGTTTGCTAAATATCATCTATTACAAACTAAGGGTTGGAAAACACTTTGGCTATTATATCATCGGCATGGGAAATAAAGTCTACAGAGTTAGCAGCACTGAAGAAATCCTCAATCAGGCGTTCATGATCCCTACGGTGCGCTGCAGGTGGGAAGCCGTAGGGAAGGAACCAAAGCTCGTGGCCAGAATGGACTTGCGCAGAAGCCAATGCCATGACAGCGCCATGGCGAACGCCATGCAAAGCGACCTCTCTGACATGGTTCGGGACATCGTGTAGGCGAACCACTGGGACGGCGCCTCTGGCGTTGACAAATCCCGTCGCATGCTCCGCAGCCAATCGGAGGCTCTCTAGTTGAGCAGACAAATCTAAAAGATTCAAAGGGAAGATGATCAGAGTCTTGAAGATGAAACTGGAAGGAAGCAGAAGATATAACAGAAATCTCACCCATAATTCTAGTCTCGGCCTTAGCCAGCCTACCCTCCATAGAATCAACCTCGGGAGGTGATCAACATCGAACCATGGCCAGAGCCGATTCTACGAGGGAGAGACATTCGTCGAGGCTCTGGCCTTGCCGATCAATGGAGGCAAGCAGATCGTCATTATCAATCTGCCTCCTTTGATAACAAGGGAGCTGGCGACGAGCTGTTAACAAAGAGGACCCTAAAGGCCGAACAAAGTCGGTCCTATTCCCTGAGGCAGTGAAAGCACCACTAGTGGTACTCTCCTGACGATGAAGGCACAGACGTGATGTTGCAGGTCCGTTGAGGGCCTCCTCGGCGAACTTCTTGCTATTCTCCATGATCTCAAGCCTACAAAGAAGCAGGAACTATACTAAGGATGTGAAAGGTTTGAGGTGAAGTGAGTTGTTTTTCGATCCCCAGCCGTGGCCTGTATATATAGCTCGGGAAGGTAGAGAGATATATCTTGCCAGCAGTGTGAAATTGGAATCAGATACGGAAAAGGATCGACGTTCTGAGAATTTGGGGGAACAGATAACGAAGAAATAACAGATTCAGACTTATTGCTCTCCCAAATTATAGAATGCCATGGGATAGATGCAAAAGATTTACATTGACTAGCAATCAACCCACCAAGGCCTCTTTGGATTGAAGGAAGTTCGAATCCCCATAGGGCCAAAAGTCATCATAAACCTAGTCACATCGGCTAGCTCGGGAAGGTAGAGAGATATATCTCGCCAGCAGTGTGAAATTGGAATCAAATATGGAAAAGGATCGACGTTCTGAGAATTTGGGGAACAGATAATGAAGAAATAACAGATTTAGACTTATTGTTCTCCCAAATTATAGAATGCCATGGGATAGATGCAAAAGATTTACATTGACTAGCAATCAACCCACCAAGGCCTCTTTGGATTGAAGGAAGTTCGAATCCCCATAGGGCCAAAAGTCATCATAAACCTAGTCACATCGGCCCGTTAATAAAATTGGGACAGGGAAGGAAAAGGCCGCTTGTCTAACAAATGCCCAACTGACTTCTCAAAGCCACTGGAAAGAAGCTTGTGGCTTTCCCGGTGGGCATTTGATTAAGCAAACAAGGGGAAAGTGTCCACACATTTTAGACTTTGCAAACACTAGAATAACTCTGTGAGCATGGAGAGAAGACCCAGGCGATATCACAAGGATTCTTCTAACTGCAATAGCTGATTCTCTTGCTCGGCAAGATGCTAAGATGGGAGACACAATCGCCCTATGCACAAGAATTCTTCTAGCCGCTCAGATCTTCATAGCAAAAGGATAGACCATGGAGGGTTCAACGGAGTCGAGAGCACTCGAGGAGGTAGGTAGGGTAGAAACATGGCTGAATTATTGAGTTGCTCTCGCCAGGGCCGGATAGGCATTTTATAGCCGGCCCAGGAAGATGAATCCAAATGCCCGTGAAACAGTGACACTTTTGTAAAAAGTTTTGAGGCATGGGCTCATGAGTGGATGCAAGCGGCGACAAACAATGGATCCCAGATCAAGGTTCTTTACCCATGACTGTGGACCAATCAGGGATACAGACATGATAATTTTGGAATAAAATTACTTTTATCCCAAAATTGGGGGCATGTGTTTACACCAAAATTTGGAAGAAGAGTCGCAGGGACTCAAAAGCTGCCAAGATCATGTCATGAAGGAATCAATTGCGTACAGATCGGAACCAGCTGATTCGGATGCAAAAACTAGAATCGGCTTTCTTCAAATAGCGCCAGCGGATAACGACAAAGGCTACATTCGGCGCCAGGACAAAACATGTTGGACTCTACAAAAAGGGAAAGATTAGAGTCCAAGTTATCTTAAATTAGGAATGTTTTCTTTAGGGTTAAAATTGTGATAAGTCATGCTTAGACAGGAGTCATGTGCATGTTCCGGGTATAAATATCAAACCCCGGCTTTTGTAAAAAACAACAATCAATCCAATATACAAGTTATTTACTTTTTTGGCTCCGGCCACCCTTAGGAGTAGGAGTAGAGTAGATCTCGGCGAGTTCTTCAGCAAGTACGGCTGCATTGATCCGGTCGACCTCCACTGCTTGTTGTAAGTACCATCATGGCTTATACCTCTGTTCGTACGGCTGCATCGATCTAGTCGACCTCAACTGCGACTCTGGTATAAGTTAGTTATCGATTCTTGCCTAGTTCAAATATGGCTGCATCGATCCGGTCGACCCCCACTGCATGAACTAGATCAAGGTCAAGTTATCGGCTCTACCTTAGGATGGCAGTCTTTGGTAGATTCATTAAGTTACCGATATTGCTTATTGTTTTCATTATTTATCTAATTACAACAATATCACTCTGCCCGATTGGGATTGATCTAGATCAGCCTTATATCTTGTTTAGCCCATCGTTTGCTAATCTAAATTGATCTAATCTACACCTTAAATGATGAGTTATGTTTTATCGGCTGTTTTATGTCAATCCTGATCGTGCATAGCGTGCGGTTAAGGCATGTTGCGTCTTGAGTAGATTTATTGGCTAGCGAAAACTGTTCCATGGCCCGTTATCACGGCCTGTGTGATTCCGCCTCACACTCCACTGTTAGCACCGTGGAGTGGGGACCGTTATCTGGTAGATCTATTCCTAATAAGTCATGACTTTAGTTGTGCGCTATACCTGAATCGGCTGTTTTAGTCGATATCAAGTGCTTTCACGAACAGTTCACATCACGAGACCGTTGAAGTAAAGATAGGTTGAAAGATGTGTTGGCCCCATGATCTTATTATTGTATTACAGCCTACATGATTCTGCCTCATGCCCCACTGATATTAGTAATGAGTTAGGGTCATCGAGTCTATTGTTATTTCTACGGCCTACATGATTCTGCCTCATGCCCCACTGGTCATAGCGATGGATGAGATCTAATATGTTCATTAAATTTATCTTTATCAAACGGTCAAATGGTGTTGAATTATTTCTTTATATAAAAAAGGGGTTCAGTTACTTGTAATCATTGGCTCAGCATAAATCGATCATTGTTGACATCTTATTGCCATTGATTAATATTTGTTCGAATAATGATATTTACCCTGAATGATAACTGATTCTTCTTATACAACCCAATGAGCTTTAACCGATTTATTCACATGAATATGCAGGAATCGACTGTTTAGTCGATCTCCTTTCATATCGGCTCTCATAGCCATATATTCGGGACTGTCTGGCAACACCGACAAGTTCCGCCCTTAATTACTGATGAACTTTCTCTCCTTGTCAATTACAGGGTCAAATTGACTGGCATGTCTTGGGAGGAGTGCTCAGGATCGACCACCCCTGCGCTGAAGCTAGGTGGATCTACATCTCCATCTAGCAGACCCTTCTGGCTTGCTGCGTGTGTCCACGGCATGAGACAAAAATTCTATGTCGACACAATGACCCAAAGTTGGTCACTTGAAACTGTAAACAGCTTCTAGACAGCAAAAATTTGAAGTCTCAAAACAACATTTTGTTGATTCTTGTGGGCCCTATTTGACCATGTTAGGCACTGAATTAGCTCATGACCCTTAAACAAAGCATGTTCCACATAAGATAAGCTATAACTTTTATTAAGGGTGCACTGCCATGCAAACACTCTATGCTATAGTTCAACTTTGGTCAAAGTAGGATCATGAAAAATGACATTATGAAGTAAACTAGGACTTAGAAGCAAAATTGGCCCATGTCATGAATACAAACATTGTTCCATTTGACATCCTAGATGTGTCTAAGGTGTTTTTGTGACCTCACACCATTCTTCACATTAGTCACACATGATCACAAGCATATGCATGTATATAAGCAACATCACATGTGATAAAGAGAAGGTGAATGAAATGAAACTTCACATGCTCATGCTCATGAATGCTTGGATGATGCTTGTGCTCATGAAATGCAAGTGCCAAATGCATGCTTAACACTAGGGTGTTATAGAGGCAACCTCTAGCAACCAAACATTTATCATGGCAATAGAGGGTTCCACCTATAGCAACCACAATGTTTAGTGTGGCAATAGAGAGGCTACCTCTAGCAACCAAATATTTGTCGTGGCAATAGAGAGGCCAACTGTAGCAACCAAATATTTATCATGGTAATAGAGGGTTCCACCTATAGCAACCACAGAGATAGCATGACAATAAAGAGTCCATCTATTGCAATGCTATTGATGCGTGGCAATAAGGTCTATTGCAACACCCATTATCGTTGCTAGTGCACCTATTGCCACTCTTTAGGCATGTGGCAACAGGTATCTCTGGCAACACCCCCACGGTGGTTGCTTATACTATGATTTGCAACACTACATAATGTTGCAACAACACTCCATTGTGTTGCAATAGGGAAAAACCTATTGCAACACCAAAATGAACCATGGTGCAAACTTTAAACCACAGTCACTGTGGTAACGCCTCCCAACCAAATTTTTGTGTTGCAATTTTGTCTATTGCAACCATTTTTGGCATATTGCAACACTTTTAGGCCATTGCATCAGGGGTGAAACCTTGTATGTCCGAACGAGAGATTGAGGTAGATAGAGCTAAAATTGAAGTAATTGAACAATTACCACCTCCCATAAATAATAGAGGGATTCACAGTTTTCTTGGTCATGCTGGTTTTTACCACCGCTTCATAAAAGATTTTTCACATATTGCCAGACCACTTACAAATCTTTTGGCCAAGGATGTTTCCTTTGAATTTGATGTTGCATGCTTGAAATCTTTTAACATTCTTAAGAAAGCACTCATCTCTGCACCAATTATTCAACCCCCTAATTGGTCGCTACCTTTTGAAATCATGTATGATGCTAGTGATTATGCTGTGGAGGCAGCTTTGGGACAAATAAAAGATAAAAAGCATCATGCAATTGCTTGTGCTAGCAAAACTTTGATAGGACCTCAGCTTAATTATGCAACAACTGAAAAAGAACTCCTGACTGTTGTTTTTGCTATTGATAAGTTTAGATCTTACTTAGTAGGAGCTAAGGTGATTGTTTATACTGATCATGCTGCTTCAAAATACTTGCTCACTAAGAAAAATGCTAAACCCAGATGAAAGTGCAATCAAGCCCTAATTGTGGGTTTTGGTGATAATGACCACGCAATTAGAGAACTAATGAGATTTATCGAGATGACAAGCAGGGAATTCATGTTCGAGGATGTTACACGAAATGGAGGAGCCCCCAATTACAAATGTAGATGGCTTCAAACTCAAAGAAGGTTTAAATTCTTTTATATTTTGAATCTGAGTATAGGAAAAGCCGTGCTATAAAGGAGGACACAATGCTTAAGCTAATATGTGCTACCAAGTGCTCAAACATAGGCATACATCCTCAGATTCACAGTCAAGACAGTCTACACTTCACTCTTACCCTTGCTGTCTTGCATGGTGTGGCACTGCCGCACTTGAGCCGCTGCACTGCCATGACTTAAGTGACTGTTGGGGGTTGGGGGGTATTTATACCCTTCCCCTTCCTCCCCAATGGCTCTCTTCCTCTTCTTCCTCACTCCAGCTCATCCAAAATAGAAAGGAGCCTCTCCCTCTCTCCCTCCATTGTTGACCTTGAGCCCTCAAGCAAATTCATTGATTTCCCCATCAATCCATGAGAGAAAAGGGTCCAAAACTCGATTAGAGAGCAGCTCCATTGATTCCCCAACTCAAAAAAGCACTTGGTTCATGTTTTGGCCGGCGGTTGTGTTTGTTACTCTTAGAGCTTGGCTCCTAGCCAGCTAGAGCGTCGCTCGTGGAGCTTGCCAACTTGTGTGGCAGCCCCGGGAGGTTTTTAACCATCTCTTGAAGCTAGTAAACTCACCCCTCATCCTAAGAGTTAGGTCTCTTGACTTGAGAATGAGGAAGGGTTGGAAAGACCTAAGCCTTAGTGGCTAACCTCAACAACATGGAGGTAGGCAAGCCTTGGTGGTGAGCCCAACCACGGGATAGATCATTGTGTCCCTTATGCTTGATTTACATTACTTGCTTTTCATATTGTTGGTTGAGGTAATTTCTAGGGTTTCTAGTCGATCTACTTGTGTGGGGTGTTCCTACTCATTCTAGCTCTTGATCTGTGACTATCATACCTGCAATAAGCTAAGAAATTTTTCTGATCTAAGTTTCCATTCACTGATTTTGAACTATGACTCAAAGTTGTCTGCAGGTGTGGCAGTGCCGCTGTTCTGGTCCGATAGTGCCGCAGTCTAGTAGTGCCATCCTCCAGAGCAACAGTGCCACAGGGTGAATTTGATAAAAGTTTGAGTGTTTGTTTTGACAGGCCTATTCACCCCCCTCTAGGCCAACCAGAGATCCTACAAGTGGTATCGGAGCAGGTTACCTCATATATGCTTAACTGCGTGAGGTATGGTGCCTGAAGGAGGAACTAGTGGCATGAAGCGGGTGGATGTCGACATGGACAACAGCGAGCTGAGCGCGTCGATAGCAAGCAACATCACACTACCGCATCTTGAGGCTACCGACACCGAAAGAGCTCTCAATGAGAATGAGGGAAGAAGAAGGAAGGAGGCAAGAAAGCTAAAAATAGAAGCAAGAGAGAAGGAGGAGCAGCGGTTAGAGGACAAGAAGCAAAGAAAATAAGAAAGAAGGCTCAAGAGAGAAGCAAGAAGAAGAAGAAGAGAAGCTAGGAAGAAGAAGGAAGAAGAGAAGGCAACAAGTACATCATCAAGCATATCAAGTAGTTCCGAAGATGGAGATGATGATGAGTCATACCAAGTATCGAAGGGGAACAAGAAGAAGAAGAAAGGAAAGGGCAAGGGCGACAACAACAAATATGCCGCTGTATCCTTTAACTATTCTTATATTCCTATGACTAAACATGATCGGAGGTCTTTCATCAATGTACCCGTGGGAAAGTTACCTCATTTCAATGGGACTAACTTTGCTAAGTGGAAGCACTTGATGAGAGCCTATCTTATAGGTCTTCACCCCGGCATTTGGGAAATTGTTTGCAATGGATTTGAGCCACCAGTTGATCCCAAGAACCCAACACTAGAAGAGATGAGAATCATTCACCTCAATGGTCAAGCCACAAGTGTGTTGCTTAGTGCCTTGGATGGTGATGAGTACAATAGAGTGATTGGAGTTGATGTTGCCAAGCAAATATGGGACACTTTGCACCTAGCACATGAAGGGGTTGACAAAGTGAGAAAGGCAAGAATTGACTTGTTGATGTCAAAGGTCAACCAGTTTGTAATCTTGGATGGAGAGGGGCCACAAGAGATGTTTGATAGGTTGATGACAATGGTGGGCAAGATTAGAGGCTATGGTTGTGATGAGCTAGATGATCATAAAGTTGTCAAGATTATGTTGGAGGCTTATTCACCTGGAAATGAGACCGTAGTGACTCTAATTAGAGACAAGAAGAAGTTTGAGTACTTCACACCAAATGATGTACTTGGGAGGATCTTGACCTTTGACATGCAAAGAGAAGAAGCAAATTGAGGAAGAAGCTTGGTGAATTGCAAGCAAAACTAGAAGGCATCAAGATCAAGGATGTAGCTCTCAAGGCCAACAAATCAAGTAAGCAAGGCTCTACAAGCAAGTTCAAAAAAGAGTATAGACCACATCATCTTCAAGTGAAAGTGAAAATGATGATGATCAATATGAGAAGATTGATGATGTTGCTCTCTTTATGAGGAGGTTTCACAATGGGATAAAGAAGCAAGGCTACAAGGTAGTGAAGAGAAGCTTCCCAAACAAGAAAAAGAGGACATGTTACAATTGTGGAAGCACCGATCACTTCATTGCCAAGTGTCCATATGAGATCAAGGACAACAAATACAAGGACAAGAAAGAGGAGAAGGCCGACCGTAGAAAGAGCAAGAAGTACATGAGAGAGGCTCAATTGGGCATGAATGGGACTCAACTAGAGAGAGCACAAGTGAGGAGGATGAGAAGGTTGCAACCGTTGCTATTCACAAGTCATCCCCTACACCAAGGATCTTCAACAACATGCCCGACGATGACTACTACTCCCCTCACATTTGTCTCATGGCAAAGGGTGAGAAGGTAAAATCCAAATCGAACGCTAAATCTCCTCCACCTCCTAGTGATATCTCTAGTAGTGATATTAGTGATAGCTCTAGTGATGATGAATGTAGTGATGATGAAATTAATCAAATAACTAAAAATTTGGATGAAAAAACCAAATTATTCATCACTAAGCTAATGGAGGATTTAGAGAGTGTCCAAGCCGAGCTAGAATCTAGAGAAGAGACTCTTATCCAACAAGAGGATCTCTACATTGCTAGCAAAGAAGCTCTGGCATTAGAGAGAAGTGAGTTGGAATCCTTGTGCAAGGCTTTGGCCAAAGAGCAAGAGGACCATGCTATTACAAAAGAAAGCAAATAAAGTTCTCAAGAAAAAGTATTGTGACTTGGATGAAAAGCACAAAGAACTTGAGATGCAATATGGCATTCTTTGAGATAACAACTCACATTTCCCTAAGGCAAAGGAAACCTCTACTCCCTCCACTAGTCAAGGTTGTGGAAAATGTTTTAATCTTGATTTGAATGGCTATTCTACTAACCTTGCAAACATGGAGGCTATGAGAAAGGAGATTGCTAGGCTCAATGAAATCATTGGAAAAGGGTGGATGAGTGTGACTCAATTCAATGACAAGAAGAATGATGAATCAAAAGGGCCACAATTTGTCAACACTGAATTTTCGTCCCGTGCCGAGGGCACACGAGCAAGCCAGAAGGGTCCGCTCGATGGAGCTGGAGATCCGCCTAGCTTCAGTACAGGGGTGGTTGATCCTACGCACTACTCCTGAGGCGTGCCAGTCAATTTGACCCTGTAATTGACAAGGAGAGAAAGTTTATCAGTAATTTAGGGCAGAACATGCCGGTGTTGCCAAACAGTCCCGAATGTGCGGCTCTGAGAGCCGATATGAAAGGAGATCGACTAAATAGTCGATTATAGCATATTCATAAGAATAAATCGGTTAAAGCTCATGGGGTTGTGTAAGAAGAATCGGTTATCATTCAGGATGAATATCATTCTTTAGACAAATATTGGTCAATGGCAATAAGATATTAATAATAATTAGTTTATACAGAGCCAATGACTGCAAGTAACCGAACCCCTTTATAAAAGAAACAGTTCATCATCATTCAACCATTTAATAGAGATAGATCTGATGAACATATTAGATCTCATCTATTGCTATGACCAGTGGGGCATGAGGTAGAATCATGCAGGCCGTAGAAACAACAATAGACTCGATGACCCTAACTTATTACTAATATCAGTGGGGCATGAGGCAGAATCATGCAGGCCATAATACAATAATAAGATCATGGGGCTAACACATCTTTCAACCTATCGCCACTTCAACAGTCTCGTGACGTGAACTGTTCGTGAAAGCGCTCGATATCAGCTAAAACAGCCGATTTAGGCATAGCGCATAGTTAAGGTCATGCCCTCTCAGGAACAGATTTACCAAATAATGATCCCCACTCCACGGTGCTAACAGTGGGGTGTGAGGCAGAATCACACAGGCCATGATAACGGGCCATGGAATAGTTTTCGCTAGCCAATAGATCTACTCAAGATCGGACATGCCTTAACCGCACGCTATGCACGATCAAGATTGATATAAAACAGCCGATAAAACATAACTCATCGTTTAAAGTGCAGATTGATCAGTTTAGATTAACAAACGATGGGTTAAAAATGATATAAAGCCGATCTAAATCAATCCCAATCGGACGAAGTGATATTGCTGTAATGAAATAAATAATGGAAGCAATAAGCAATATCGGTAACTTAATGAATCTATCCGAAGGAACGCCACCCTTAGATAGAGCCGATAACTTGACCTTAATCTAGTTCGAGCAGTGGAGGTCGACCAGATTGATGTAGCCGTACTTGAACTAGACAAGAGTTGATAACTAACTTATACCAGAGTCGCAGTGGAGGTCGACCGGATCGATGCAGCCGTACGAACAGAGGTATAAGCCATGACGGTACTTACAGACAAGCAGTGGAGGTCGACCGGATCGATGCAGCCATACTTGCTGAAGAACTCATCGAGATCTACTCTACTCCTACTCCTAAGGGGTGGCCGGAGCCGAAAAAAGTAAGTAACTTGTATTTGATTGATTGTGTGTCTTTTTACAATAGCCAGGCTTTGATATTTGTACCCGGGATCTAAACATGAATCCTACTCGAGCACGATTCATTACAATCTTTGGCATAAAGGAAAACATTCCTAATTTAAGATAACTTGGACCCTAATCTTTCCCTTTTTTGTAGAGTCCTATATGTAGTTTCCTGTCGTCAACCGTAGCTCATCATCGCTATCCACTGACGTCATCCCAAAAGATCTGATTCTAGAGTCGCATCTGAATCAGCTGATATCGATCTTCATGCAGTCGATTTCTTGATTGGCACAATCTTGGAAGCCTGTAAGTTCCCGCGTTCTCCTCCCAAATTTTGGTGTAAACACAATTTAAGCAAGGAAGGCATCTCTCAATCAAGCATGGGCTCGACCACACAAAAGAAGCCAAGACAAATGGAAGAAGGATAGTGAATGGCTATGAGTGTGTGCAGTTTGAGAGAAAGGGCAAAATTGGTACAGATTAGCCTACAGAGACCATGGCAGTGCAGTGTCCTAGAGCGACAGTGCCGCACAGCGGCAGTGCCGTAGTGAAGGGCGGTAGTGCCGCGCCCCGCAAAAATGGGAAGGCTACCAATTCTACTCCTGATCAAACTAAGCCCAAGAAGAAGGTGTACCAAGAGAAATAGGTTTTCTAGAAGCCTAAGGAATCATGTGGGCCACCAAGAGTAAGTATGCCTATCAACCGAAGACTTATGCACCTCGACAAAGCTTGACATCATGCTTTGTTTTGAGGAATAATAGCAGTGGGAAAGTGGTTGCAAAATATGTTGGAAATGAAACTAACATATATAGGAATACTTCTATTTGGGTTTCTAAGATTCTTGTGACTAACATGCAAGGCCCCAAGTCAAATTGGTGACCTAAATCTAGCAACTAAACTTGTTTTGTAGGCATACTCCTCCGGTGGATCAAGTTGGGTGCTTGATAGTGGATGTAGAAATCATATGACCGGAGAAAGGAGTATGTTCTCATCATATTCCTCGATGACGCACTCAAATGAAAATATTGTCTTTGGAGACAATTCAAAGGGGGATGTTATTGGTCTCGGTAAAGTTGCAATAACCCTTGAGCATTCAATTACAAATGTATTACATGTTGATTCGTTAAGTTACAACTTGCTGTCCATTTTTCAATTGTGTGAGATGGGCTACAATTGTCTCTTTATGGATAAGGGTGTGGAAGTCTTTAGTAGGGAGGATTCCTCTATTGTCTTTATGGGTCGATTAAAGAACAAGCTTTACTTAGTTGATTTCAGCAAAAGTAAAGCTAAGCTTGAGACTTGTTTAGTGGAAAAATCTAGCATGGGATGGCTTTGGCATCGCCGACTAGCTCATGTTGGGATGAGGAACTTGGCCAAACTTCTAAAAGATGAACACATCCTTGGACTAACAAATGTTCACTTTGAGAAAGATAGGATTTGTAGCGCTTGTCAAGTCAGAAAGCAAGTTGGCATACCTCACCCATCAAAGAGCATCATGACCACCAAGAAACCATTGGAGCTAATACATATGGATCTCTTTGGACCGGTTGCCTACCTAAGTATCGGGGGTAATAAATATGGTCTTGTTATTGTTGGTGACTATCGGGGACCAATACTAGGGTACCCGAAGAGGAGGAGCTAATGACCATCAATGTTGATTCGCCCGTGCGATCAAGAGCGCGACTATACCACTTGCCGGGTCCTGCCTCATTCGGCCACCAAGGCCATGGGCCCTACCTCGTCTGACCCTTGAGGGTTGGCTTCGCCTCGGTGGGCGCTGTGGCCGTAGGCCCCGTCTCACTCGACCCCTGAGGGCTGGGTCCGCCTCAGCTGACTTCCGAGGGCTGGCTCCGCCTCACCCGACCCCCAGGGCTGGCTCTGCCTCGCTCGATGTTTGAGGGCTAGGTCCGCCTCGCCCAACCCCCGAGGGCTGGCTTCACCTCACCCGACCCCTGAGGGATGGCTCCGCCTCGCCCGACGTCTGAGGGCTGGCTCGGCCTTTCCCGACGTCTACACGCGACTCCTTTACAACGACGCCCGTAGATAAGGCAGGGCACTCAATTCAACTGCAATACCGAGGACCGGACCCTGCACACCTGCAGGAAAGTACCATTAGGCCATGCCAGAAGGGTTCTTTGTGACCATCCAGGCATGTCAGAGCCCAAACAGTGTTGTAGGCGCCGACATTTGCCTTATAGTGTTGTGGGCGCCGTCATTTGCCCTCGGGCACGGGTCCTAACGGAAGCTCATGACAACCACTATGGTCTAGAAGGAAACTCGCATCACCCATAGTAATGGTCGTGTGGTCACTGTGCTGCCTGCTCCCTGTATGGCCGCTGATCAGCACCCTAGTCCTCTACGCCGCTCGCTGGTGTGGAATGGGATGTGACAACCCGCTGACAATGCCAGGACATGGCATCGTGAGTGGACAGATGACCAGCGTGGCCCTATCAGGGTCAGCGGATATGCGCCCAGCGTGGGGCTATCCCTATCACCACCTACCATGTCAGCGGGGCCCACATAGAGGAAAAGGAAGACCCGACGTCCTTGAAGGACTTCCTTTGCCTCTCGTTTTCCTTTTTTCTCCCATCTGTAATCCATGCTCTCTCTTAGCCTATAAAAGGGAAAGCAAGGCACCCCACTAAGGGGATCGATTCATCGCATCACGCATCACACCACATCACAGCAGAACCACTAGCGTCAAACCTCAAACACATAGCCGAGCAGCAACTTAGTTCTTGGCACCCATTTGATCTTTCCATCAGAGACTTGGGACCTATCCCTCTCTCGCCCATTTGTAACCCCTATTATGAACTTTTTAGTGCTAATAACACGAGCAACAGGCACAAACTGGACATAGGGACATTCTACCCAAACCAGTATAAACCTTATGTTTTTTTAGCACACCATCTGGGCCAGACATGCAATAATACAAATTTACCCATTGGTGTTTACTCAGAACACCGACTGTTGGCACGCCAGCTAGGGGACTTTGCGCATCCTGACATTAACATCAGGCCATGGATGGCTAGTCACGGCATCAGCTGGGTCCTGGGCGCACACGTGTGCCTCGAGGATCTGGACTTCATCATCACGGTGGAGGGAGAGCTAGGGCGGGTGCCCGTTGTCATTCAACCTTTCCACTCCACCAGCCTCGACGCGATCACCGAGATGCTCAAGGAGTTGCGGCTGCATACACCGGAGGCCTGTGCCCCCATAAGTGGCTAGATCCTCGACTTCGACTATGAGAGTTTGGAGTGTTAGCTCGGCATCTTCCTGGGACCCTGACCATCCTGGGAGGACCTGTGCCACCTCACATCCTCGTCCGCTAAGGTCATGGCATAGCTTGTTGGGGGAGAGCCGTTCTTCCTAGAATACCTCATCCGGAGCGCCCCAACAGTGCTCCTGTTTGATCTCTGCAACGCTACAGAGACCGTTGGCCACCTTGTGGCGTAGCACATGATCCCGTCCCCCGTGAATGATGAGTTCGTGGGGATGATCGAACACGTCGTGAAATCTTTCCATGACCTCCTCGTAGAGGAGCCGGAGTCACCCTCTAGCTCTGACTCCAGCAGGGGAGCCATCACCCATCTCATGAATGCTTCATAACGGGTACCCCGAGGGACACGTCGAAAGCATCCACGAGGAAGAGGCTACCCTAGGAAACGACCCCGACAACAAGGCCGAAGGGGAGATAGTGGCCCCACCTCACATACGGGTGGAGCAACTGAAAGCCCAACACCGAGAGATCAAGGAAGCGTGACTCTAGATCGAGCAGGAATGTGTGGAGCTCGATCGGGAGATCGAGCACCACGGAGACGGTGGGCACGCACGCGCCATGGCCCGTGATGTGAACCGGATGATCATCATTGATGAAGAAGCCCTCCCTCGTTTTGCCCGGGTGATCCAGAACATCGCCGTTGCGGCAGCCTTGCTCTGTGGTCTTCCAGAGGCCGCGACGCCCGAGGATCGTCGGGCCTACCATGAGATTCGCACACTGCTCGAGCGTGCAGCGACGTAGCAGGCCAAGAGCTCATTGTCTTGGCGATGCGAGTTCGACACCAGCCAACACACGCCCTTAGAGTGCCCTGGCAGGGACATGTCGGTCCACCAGGAACCACAAGGAGGTAGGTAGCACACTACGGTCCCAGTGTGTCAGCGTCTCGGCCGCAACCATGACAAACGCAACACCCTCGGTGCCCGTAGGCGTACTTACGATGACTCAAGAGAGGGAGCTCACCATGGCTATCACCCTCATTGTGGTGGACGCTACGATAGCAATGAGGACCGAAGCCCGAGCCCTAGTCTACCAGGGCCTCAGGCCTTTGGCCTTCACATCCTCAACGCTACCTTCCCGCCAAGGTACCGACCACCAACCAACATCCTAAAGTACTATGGGGAAACAAACCACAGACTATGGCTCGAGGATTATCGGCTTGCCTGCCAAGGCGGTGGTGTGGATAATGATGATTTCATTATCCGCAGCCTTCCATTATTCTTGGCCGACTTGGCACGAACATGGTTGGAACACCTTGTGTCCAACAAAATCCAAAGTTGGACGGACCTAAAGGAGATCTTCGTGGGAAACTTCCAGGGCACATACAAGCGCCTTGGGAACCCATGGGACCTCAAGAACTACCAATAGAAGGCCAGAGAAACCCTCTGTGGGTACATCTAGCGCTTCTCCCAGCAATGCAATGAGCTACCTAACATCGCCGATGTCGACGTTATAGGATCTTTCCTCTCCGGGACCACCTGTGAGTCCCTGGTTCACAAGCTAGGACGTAAGGGCCCGTAAACCACCAAGGAACTCCTTGACATCACCACCAGCCATGCCTTGGGCAAAGAAGCAGTCGAAGCAATCTTCGACCGCCTCAAGGGCAAGGCGAGGCAGGACGAAGACGTAGGTGAAGGTGCCGCTAATCGACCTACCAAGAAGAAGAAAAAGCAACGGCGCGAGGGCTCGCTCATGGCCGTCGCTACCCGCAGGGGTGGTCAGAAGCCCATGGAGGGCACTCTGAACCATTTCAAAAAACTACTTGAGGGGCCATGCCTGAACCATGCCTTCTCCATCAAGCATCTGTACAAGGACTGCGGCCTCATGAAGTGGTTCTTGTCCGGAGGCTCCAACAAAGGGGAGCACGGGAAGGACCCTGACCCTACCGCGGATGATGGCAAGGGGAAGGACGGTGGCTTTCCAATGCTGGATGGCTGCCTCATGATCTTTGGAGGATTGGTGGCCTATGACTCCAAGCGCCGCCAGAAGCTCTATACGACCGAACCGGCCACACCTACCCTCCTCTGGTGGTTAGAGTCTGCTATAACCTTCAATCAGACCGACCACCCAGAGAGTGTCCCATAGCAGGGGAGATACCCGCTCGTGGTTGACCCAATCGTCGACATGAAGCGGCTCACCAAAGTACTAATGGATGGAGGCAGCGGCCTCAACATCATGTACACCGAGACGCTCGACGCTATGGGCATCGACCGAGCGCGTATCCGGCCAACCGGAGCACCTTTCCATGGCATCATGCCTTGAAAGTAGGCCATGCCGCTTGGGTAGATCGATCTACCTGTCACCTTCGGGGGTCCATCCAACTACAAGACGGAGACCCTCACCTTCGAAGTGGTTGGGTTCCACGGAACTTACCACGCCATCCTAGGACGACCATTCTACATGATGTTCATGGCCGTTCCCAACTACACCTACCTCAAGCCAAAGATGCCAGGCCCTAGTGGGGTCATCACTGTCGGCACCTCCTTCCAGTACGCTTATGAGTGTGAGGTCGAGTGCTGCGATCATGCCACGACAATCATCGCCTCAGGAGAGCTCGCGGCCATTAGGAAAGAGGTTACCAAAGAAGCACCTGACCCCAAGAGGTCGATCGAGTCTTTTGAGCCAGCGGAAGGCTTCAAGGAGGTCCTCATAGATCTCGGCAGCCCCGAGGGTAAGGTGGTGCACATTGGCACCACGCTTTCCTCTAAATAGGAAAACACGCTCGTCGACTTCCTCCGCGCCAACAAAGACATCTTTGCATGGAAACCCTCGAACATGCTAGGCATTCTGAGGGAAGTCACCGAGCATGCCTTGAAGATCCGCCCGGGCTCCAAGCCAATGAAACAGTGCCTGCGTCGCTTCGACGAGGGGAAACGTAGGACCATCAGCGAGGAGATCGCAAGCTTTTGGTGGCCAGATTCATCAAGGAAGTGTACCACCCAGAGTGGTTAGCCAATCCTGTTCTTGTACGAAAGAAGAGTGGGAAATGGAGGATGTGTGTTGACTACATGGGTCTCAACAAGGCGTGCCCAAAGGATCCATTTCCTTTGCCGTGCATAGACCAAATGGTCGACTCTACCTCAGGGTGCGAAACCCTCTGCTTCCTTGACGCGTACTCCGGGTACCATCAAATCACGATGAAAGAGTCTGATCAGCTTGCGACATCTTTCATCACCCCTTCGGATTGTTCTGGTATGTCACAATGCCATTCGGTCTGAAGAACGCTAGGGCTACATACTAGCATTGTATGCTCAAGTGTTTCGGTGACCTCATTAGGTGAACCGTTGAGGCCTACCTTGACAACATCATGGTCAAGTCCAAACAGGCTAACCACCTCATAGCCGATCTTGAGCTAACCTTTGCAAAACTCTAAGCAAACGGTATCAAACTTAATCCCGAGAAGTGTGTTTTTGCGGTCCCGAGGGGCATGCTGCTTGGTTTCATCATCTCTGAGCGTGGCATCGAAGCCAACCCAGAGAAGATCTCAGCTATTACAAGGATGGGTCTAATTCAGAATATGAAGGGGTATAGCAAGTTACAGGGTGCCTTGCCACACTCAGCTGCTTCATCTCGCACGTCGGCGAACGAGGTCTCCCCCTTTATTGACATCTGAAGAAGGCCGACCACTTCAAATGGACGTCCAAGGCCCAGGAGGCACTTGACATGCTCAAGCAGCTTCTGATGAAGGCTCTGATCCTAGTTCCTCCTACCAATGGAGAACCCCTTTTGCTCTACATCGCGGACACCACGCAGGTGGTCAGCACCGCCCTAGTAGTGGAGCGAGAGGAAGAGGGGCACGCCCTCAAAGTACAGCACCCTGTGTACTTCATTAGCGAGGTCCTATCCAACTCTAAGACCCGCTATCCCCAAATTCAGAAGCTCCTATATGCCATCCTCATCACCAAGAGGAAGCTACGTCACTACTTCGAGTCACATCCGGTGACAGTTGTGACATCCTTCCCCCTCGCTGAGGTCATCCAAAACTAGGATGCCACAAGAAGAATTGCGAAGTGGGCACTTGAGTTGATGGGTCAAGGCATTGCGTATGCCTCCTGGACGGCCATCAAATCCTAGGTATTGGCTGATTTCATGGCAGAGTGGACCGAGGTCCAAATGCCACTAGCGGTCACCGACCAAGAGTACTGGATGATGTCCTTCAATGGATTGCTGATAAAGAAGGGCGCCAACGCGGGGCTAGTCTTCGTGTCGCCCCTTGGGGTATGCATGAGGTATATGGTTCGCCTCCATTTTCCCTCCAACAATGTGGCCGAATATGAAGTGCTCATCAACGACCTACGCATCACCATCGAGTTGGGCATCCGACGCCTCAACGTCCGGGGTGACTCCCAACTGGTCGTCGACCAAGTCATGAAGGAATCAAGCTACCATGATGCTAAGATGGCTGCATACTACCAAGAAGTTCGCTAGCTGGAGGACAAGTTCAATGGCCTCGAGCTCAACCACATCCCGAGGCGCCTCAACGAGGCGGCCGACACGCTAGCAAAGGCGGCATCCGGCCAGGAGCCGGTGCCAATGGGTGTCTTCTCTAGCGACCAACACAAGCCCTCGGTTCTCTACGAGGGGTTGGAACAAGCTGGTGTTGGTCCACTCGTTCTAGGCTCGGGGCCTGACCAACCATCAGCTCCATCCTGCCCCGAAGTCATGGAGCTTGAAGAGGACCCAGCGACAGAGCCTGACCCTCTGGTCGACTGGAGGACGCCCTACCTCGACTACCTCCTCCATGATATGCTGCCGACGAACAAGATGAAGGCCCGATGGCTCACACGTCATGCCAAGTCCTTTGTTCTTGTGGGGAGTGAACTCTACAAGCGAAGTCACATCGGAATCCTACAACGCTGCATCCCTATCGAACGAGAGAAGCGTTTGCTGAGCAATATCTACGGTGGGGTCTGCGGTCACCATGCCACACCTAGAACCCTGGTCAGAAATGCATTCCGATAGGGCTTCTACTGGCCTACCATGGTAGCCGACACCAAGCGGATCGTACGCACCTACGAAGGGTGCCGGTACTATGCTCGGCAGACTCACCTACTAGCCCAAGCGCTCTAGATGATCCCCATCACCTAGCCATTCGTGGTCTGAGGTCTCGATCTGGTTGGACCTCTCAAGAAAGCACCCGGGGGCTACACCCACTTGCTTGTCACCATAGACAACTTTACCAAGTGGATAGAAGCTCGACCGATCTCTATGATCAAATCTGAGTAGGCCATGCTGTTCTTCCTCAACATCGTCCATCGCTTCGGAGTCCCAAACTCCATCATCACGGACAACGACATGCTGTTCACTAGGAAGAAGTTCCTCTGATTTTGCGATGAATATCACATCTGCGTCGACTGGGCCTCCATAGCGCACCCTCGAATGAACTGGCTAGTAGAACGCGCAAATGACATGGTCCTACAGGGCTTCAAGCCTAGGATCTTCAACCGGTTGAACAAGTTTGGCGTAAGATGGGTTGTCGAGCTTCCCACGGTGCTCTAGAGTCTGAGGACGACCCCCATCTGGGCCACCAGCTACACACCATTCTTCATGGTCTATGGTTTTGAAGCCATCCTCCCAACCGACCTCAACTACATAGCACCAAGGGTCAGGGCATACGATGAACAAGGAGCCGAGGCATCCCTCGAGGATGCCATGGACCAGCTGGACGAAGCATGCGATGTTGCCAACCTCTGCTCGGCCAAGTACCAGCAGGCGTTACAACGATACCACAACCGTCGAGTGTGGAGTCAGGCCTTCAACATTGGAGACCTGATTCTCCGCCTCATCCAGAGCAACAAGGACCGTCACAAGCTCTCCCCACCGTGGGAGGGACCGTACATCATCGCGGAGGTGCTCCGGCCAGGCGCCTACAAGCTGAAGACCATCGACGACGAGGTCTTCACCAATGCCTAGAACATCGAGCAGCTACATCGCTTTTATAATTAATAAACGCACACTTTCTCTTATGAGTTTTGTTATCGAACTCCTCGATCTTTTGGGACATCCAACCCCAGCAACAGTAAAGGGTAAGGCCTCACTCAGGGGCTAATATGAGCACATTTATTCAGCAAGCATTCTCTGTGCCTGCCCCCCTTTTTTACGTTAAGACCTAAGAGCTTGGTTTACGGGAACAAGCTCTGAGTATAACTGGTCGGACTGTGCGAGACCTACGCCCTAGCGGCTACAGTGTCTTTGCTCACAAGTGTGATCAAAATTGACTCACCCGCACTCTGAGCTTTTATGACCTTAACAACGTAAAGGGTCGGAGTTTGCTAACCTTTTTATACAAAAAGGCGAGAAGAGCTACAAAGTTGTCTGCTATAACAAAATTTGAAAGCCTATCCATTTGTTACAAGTTTCTCTGCCTGGCTTATCTGCCTAACTAAATTCTTGCTTGGGATGTTCTCATCCTTTATCTCCACAGGAAAATCTTGTCTCAGCAGGTAGCACAAGTCATCTCGATGGCTTAAGCATCGCTAAGAAACGGGTAGGGAACAGATAGGATCCCACTCATATCTGGTGGAGGCTTCTTGGACCCATCACTCTTACCATCAAGGTAAAATCGATGCCCAGCTCGATTGAACGGCTCAAAGCCGCTGTTGAGAGACAAGCACCCTTACTTTATGCATTAATTTCGCTACCGAGCCTCCGACCCTAGCAACGGCATGGGGTTGGACATCGCTCAGGGGCTGGTGAGAGTGTCTACCTGGTATACATTCTCTATGATAGACCCCTCCTTACATTAAAAATTGGAGGCATGGTGTGCGGACACAAACTCTGAGTAAACCTGGTTGAACCGCTAGGACCCCATGGCCCAGCGGCTATGGTGTTTTCGCTCACCAGCGTAATCAGAGTCTTTGTTTCCACACCCAAGCTCTAGCCTCCACCTTCTCAGGAAGGGTTTGGAGGGGCCTACCTATGGAATCTCCATCGAGGAGAGGCCATCAGGTCACCCAAAGTCGATCTAACGGCTTAGGCCGCTGCCGAGAGACAGATAGGGAGTAGTGGGATACAGCATGCAGGTTACGCTGGCTCTATCACGAACATCGGACCTAGACATCGCACGGACATATCCGGTATGAGCTCCCCAAATCCATCCCTGGAGCCATCATGGTAACTTTACCGACCCCCGCTTTTTCTTTTCCATTATATGATCATCCATTCATCCATCCTCATTCATTCATTTATCCATTCTCATTCATTCATTCATTCATACATTCATCCCGTACACCCAAGCATTGCATATGCAATTGCTGCATCACAACGCTTTGCGTCACATCACAAAGTGGTAGTCGTCTCATTTGATATGAGCGGCGACCAACCGAGGTTCGAAGGCTGGCCCACGAAGGGCTTGAGGCCGCCTCGCGTCAAACAGAGCTAGGGGAGAAAAACCGAGATGAGCCCCAGCGGCCTTGCCCGACCTCACTTAGAAGTGGACAGGGACATCTCGACCTTTCTTGTTCGATTCTAACCTCGAGCCAAGCCCATAGAATCTCCATCGAGGAGAGCCCAACGGGCCACCCGAGGCTATCGAACGGCTCGGGCATCTACCAGGAGGTGGGTTAAGAAGTAGTGGAATGTTACATGAGGGCTCTGCCGACCCCATTGGTGAATGACGGACCCGGATTCCACTCGAACATACCCGTTAGCGAGCTCACCAAGCACGATACTCGAGCCATCGAGGCAAGTATCGTTAGCTTAGCCCCTCTAGTTGCGGAAACCGAGGATGGGGTGATGCATGAAACTCGGCCAACCCCTACCGAACCCCATAGGGCTTGGGGGCTTGGGCCACCTGACCCTAAACCAGGAGACAAGGGTTTGAAGGCCGGCCCGTGGAGAGACCGAGGCCTCCTCATGTCGACCAAGAGCCAGGGGAGAAAACACAGATGAGCCCTTGCGGCCTCATCTCGACCTTGTTGTTCAATCCTAGCCTCTAGCCGAGCCCATAAATCCCCATTGAGCGGGCATCTATTGGAAGGCGGATTAAGGAGCAGCGGAATGCCACACGAGGGCTTTGCTGACCCCATCATGAATGATGGAACTAGATTCTACTCGAACATGCCCGTTAGCGAGCTCACCGAACGCGTCACTAGAGCCATCGAGGCAAGGGATGATTAGCTCAACCCCTCCGGTTGCGGGAACCGCGGATGGGGCAACAATCATGAAAACAAGCTGACCCTTGACTAAACCCTTGCTACATGCAGGGGCTTGAGGAAGGTCAGACTCATAGGGAGGGGTATGCATGAATACAAAAGATGATTTCTCCTACTAGCGTCGCTATCCTCTCCTCGATTTTCAGTGAAATCCGACCCCAGCAACGGCAAGGGGTCGGACCTCACTCGGGGGCTGATAAAGGTATAAATACACCTTTTCTGAAACAATCGCTGCGTCAGACCTCTTCCTCACGTTAAGCCTAGCGGCAAGGTTTGCGGAAATGAACAACTGAGCATCCCTGGTCGAACTGCAAAAACCTATGCATCGGTGGCTACGGTGTCTTTGCTCACCAGCATGATCAAAGTTTCGCTCTCACACCTTGGGCCTTACGATCTTAATGAATAGAAGGGTCAGAATACGAGAGCCCCTTTTTCGCATACAAAAAGGAAGGAAAACAAGTTCAATCAAACAAAATGAACTGATGAAATTGTTTTCACAACACATAAGGGTCGGCACTTGTCCTTTGATTACAATAAATGATCATCCAACCTATTCAACTAACTAGCCCTCTGGGGGAGAACTATGTCTTCAATTCTGTCCACCAGGTCCCGCAAGAGAGGAGCCACCGCCGTGTCTATCTCATCTAGCTCATGGGCTTCGTAGCTAGGCATGAAGCCGAGGCTCATCATCTTCAAGTCAATGTTGTCTGCGTAATGAGAGCGGGCAATTGCAAAGGCTTGGTTGATCCTAGTGCGAAGGGCATTCCTTTCAAGTTGGTGCACCCGCGCTGTGATCTCGACAGCATGGGCCACGAGTGAACTGGGTCATCGTAGACCACTCTGAGGGTGGCGCTCATGACACCAAGCTCATCGCTCTCTGCCTGAAGGTTACTCCTCGCCTCGGCGAGCTCCGTGGCCAGCCTGGCACAGACGCCCTTAGCCTCCAGCCTCTGGGTTGTAGCGGTTATGAGCTTGGCCTAGAGGGAGCTGATCCTCTACTGCGCCATGTCGGGCTCTTAGACGGCATGGTCGCGCTCCTCGCGGGCCGCGCCATGCTCCGAGCAGAGCCTCCTCAAGGTTTGGAGCAGCTCGTCTCACTCCTTGCATAGCCGGGCGACCACCTCGGCATCCAGACTTGCCCTCTACTCTAGGGCTGCGAGCTTCTCCTCGCTTCTTGCATGACAAGTGCCAAGTTCAAGAGAAGGTGAAGATATTTGTTAGAAGAGCTCAAAAGGAGTTCGGTCTTCCCATCAAGAAAGTGAGAAGCGACAATGGGACCGAATCCAAGAATACTCTAGTTGAGGAGTTTCTTGATGAAGAGGGCATCAAGCATGAGTTTTCAACTCCATACACCCCTCAACAAAATGGTGTAGTAGAGAGGAAGAATCGTACACTCATTGATATGGCAAGAACAATGCTAGATGAGTACAAGACGCCAAACATCTTTTGGTGTGACGCCATCAACACCGCTTGCCATGCCATCAACCGCCTCTACCTATACAAGAAGTTGAAGAAAACTTCATATGAGCTTCTAACCGGTAACAAGCCTAAGGTGTCTTACTTTAGAGTGTTTGGGTGCAAGTGTTTCATACTTAACAACAAACCCAAAACCTCTAAGTTTGCACCTAAAGTTGATGAAGGTTTTCTTCTTGGTTATGGGTCAAATGAACATGCCTACCGTGTCTTCAACAAAACCTCCAGGAGAGTTGAGATTATGGTAGACGTGACATTTGATGAATCTAATGGCTCTCAAGTGGAGCAAGTTGATTCAAGTGTTGTAGGAAAGGAGGATCCACCATGTGAAGCAATCAAGCAATTGGCTATTGGTGATATTAGACCACAAGAAGATGAAGTCACTAAAGTGGTGGTTCCTCAAGTTGCTGCTACACCTATTTCCGTTGACGTACCTGATGCTACACTGCAGCAAGCATCTGCTGCAACTCTAGAGCATGGCAGTGCCGCACTTGAGGGCGGCAATGCCGCACCTACACAGTCACCAGTAGCCGATTCGACTCCAGTCTGTGGACAATACGTACAACCCATATTTGAGCAAGAAGATGATAAAGATCCAGAAGATGAACAAGAGGCCATTGAGCATCCAAGGCTAAGGCAAACCATACAACAGGATCATCCCATTGACAACATCCTTAGGAGTCTTCGAAAGGGGGTAACAACTTGTTCACATTTAGCAAACTTTTGCCAATTTTACTCGTTTGTTTCCTCTTTGGAGCCTCTTAAGGTAGAACAAGCACTTGGAGACCCGGATTGGGTGATGGCCATGCAAGAAGAGCTCAACAACTTCGAAAGAAACCAAGTGTGGACTTTGGTGGAATGACCCAATACCAATGTCATTGGCACCAAGTGGGTCTTCCGCAACAAGCAAGATGAAAATGGAGTGGTGACAAGGAACAAGGCAAGGTTGGTTGCTCAAGGTTTCACTCAAGTAGAGGGCTTGGACTTTGAAGAAACATATGCACCGGTGGCAAGACTTGAAGCAATTGGAATACTTCTAGCCTATGCCGCTCATCACAACTTCAAGCTATATCAAATGGATGTGAAGAGTGCATTTCTCAACGGCCCTATTCAAGAACTTGTCTATGTTGAGCAACCACCGGGCTTTGAAGATCACAAGTTTCCCAACCATGTCTACAAACTCCAAAAGGCACTCTATGGGCTTAAGCAAGCACCAAGAGCATGGTATGAATGCCTTAAGGAATTCTTGCTTAAACAAGGCTTTGAAATAGGCAAAGTCGATCCTACCCTTTTCACTCACAAAGTTGGCTAAGATATATTTGTGTGCCAAATATATGTCGATGACATAATATTTGGTAGTACTAATCATTCTTTTTGTGAGGAATTTAGTAGGATCATGACCAAGAGATTTGAGATGTCCATGATGGGTGAATTAAAGTTCTTCCTTGGTTTCCAAATCAAGCAAGTGAAGGATGGGACTTTTATTAGCCAAATGAAGTACACCCATGATATGCTCAAGAAGTTTGACATGGTGAATGCCAAGCCCATCAAAACTCCCATGCCAACCAATGGACATCTAGATCTCAATGAAAAAGGGAAAGCCGTGGATACTAAGGTATATCGCTCCATGATCGGCTCTCTACTTTATTTATGCGCATCTAGGCCCGATATTATGCTTAGTGTGTGCATGTGTGCTAGATTTCAAGCTAACCCAAAAGAGTGTCACTTAGTGGCTGTTAAGAGAATCTTGAGATATTTAGTACACACTCATAACCTTGGCTTGTGGTATCCTAAGGGCTCTAGGTTTGATCTACTTGGGTATTCTGATTCCGATTATGCTGGTTGCAAAGTAGACCGAAAAGGCACTTCGGGGACATGTCAATTCCTTGGACGGTCCCTAGTGTCTTAGAGTTCTAAAAAGCAAAATTGTGTAGCCCTTTCCACTGCTGAGGCCGAGTATGTTGCAGTCAGTGCATGTTGTGCTCAACTACTTTGGATGAGGCAAACCCTTCAAGATTTCGGATGTCACTTCACAAAAATCCCACTCTTTTGTGACAACGAAACTGCCATAAAGTTAGCCAACAATCCCATAAGCCACTCAAGAACTAAGCAAATAGACATTCAACATCATTTCTTGAGAGACCACGAAGCCAAAGGAGATATCAAAATTCACCGTGTGAGCACCGAAAAACAACTAGCCGATATTTTCACTAAGCCTCTTGATCAGTCAAGGTTTTGTGCTTTGCATAGTGAGCTCAATATACTTGATTCTCATAACATGGTTTGAACTATAGCACACCTTGATTGATGAACTAGCGTGGATAGGAGAAATGAATTGCAAAAGTTTAAATATTGTACTTAAAAATGTTTATCATAAGAAACAAGTGCATTATGATCATTGTTTGTATTGACTATTTGCTGCTGATCATAGTGTGCTTGAGATATGTGTCCATATCCGATATATATAGAGGTATTTAGTTAGTAGCTAAAATTGCTGTACTGGGGAGTGTGGCTATGCCACCCTGCCCTACGGCAGTGACACACTGTGGCAGTGCCGCGTGTGGCGAGCAGCGGTGTCGCACTTTGAATTTCAACTAGAAATTCAGCCCATATCAGCTATTACCATGGGGGCCCATCTTACCTCTTATTTCTACTAGCCCCTAGGGTAACTCTCCCTCATTCACCACAGCTACCGCCACCCCCCCTCTTCACCGCACGCATGGGCAGCTGCCGATGTCGCCCGTCCTGCCACGCTGCCGCTTGCGGCACTGCCGAGCCCGCTGCTGCTCTTTCCCCCTCGCTGCCAGCAGCTGGAGTAGCTCATGGATGGATCCGATTCATTCCTTTCCTCCTCAATCCACATAAATTAAGGTGAAACCCTAACCTAATCCTGATCTATGCCATGGAGTTCTATATTTGTTGGAAGATGGTTTCTAGTGACTGCATGATTAGGGTAGAAACTAGTTTGATGGATGAATTAAATCAAAACAATGATTCGTTGGTTGAGCCTCATCTGTACCCACGGCAGTGCCGCATGTTGGGTGTGGCAGTGCCACACTCAATAGATTGAACTTGTAAATGCAGATGTTGTTCCATCAATGACTCTCTGTTTTGGTTGGATTTGTGCACCAGATTTGTTTCTATCTTAAACATGTAGCCACTTTACCTACATTGTAGACAACTCCATGTATTTGTTTAGGTCTACTCATTCTAAGATTGTCTAGTGGTTTAGAAGAATGTTTGAGAAATAGTCTGAATAGTTGAGAAGAATTGAATCGTGGGAGAGGTGAAGCACTAGGTGCGGCAGTGCCACTTCTAGGGTGTGGCAGTGCTGCACCCTCTGACCTGATTAGTTCAGAGTGCTTCCCTAACTCAAGATTTGAATCATCTCATCTATCCAGAGTGTTTTACAAGTGTTCTTCTATACCCCTTATGTACAATTTCTTATTTGGACCTATATTTGTTTGCATAGATGTCCTCTAGAGGTGATGATGACTGGAGGGGGAAGAGGAAGATGACCGAGCCTCATGATAAGCAGATGCCTCATCCTGGTCATGGTAGAACCATAGGGGGCAGTAGCAATGCAGCAGGCAGGGATGATGCAAGAGATAGGGGGAGGAGAGATCAGTGGATCCAGGACGAGGAGAACCTAAAAAGGGTTGGCCGCACCATTCCTCCAGGTGCTTGCCCAGACACTCCACCTCATCTTGAGGAGTTTGATAGGAGCTACATCAGAGAGTATTCTGAGGATGTAGTTATGAGGTGTCCTATTGACACACGTGCTCATTTTGTGCTCAACTTTGCGGGAAAGCTGAAGATGGTGGAGGAAGCATGTGAGAACAATCCCTATGAGCAGCCAAAGGATTTGGGGTAGACTACAGGTTTTGGAATGAGTTTCATTCCAACTTCTATGCATCTATGAACTTCAACTCCAAGAAATCCAAAGTTGTCAAGATGCAGTATGTTGATTGGGAGGAGATGAAGGCAAAGAATGAGCCAGAATTCAATAAGGTGATTAAGGCTTGTGAGTTGTTTGGCCTCACTGATATTCTGAGCTTTAGATATAATTGGAATGAGGAAGTGCTAGCCTAGTTCCATACCACTTTCTTCTATAGCATCTACACTGATGAGATTCACTGGATGACTGTGGGACAGTATTATAGAGTTGATTTTGTGACTTTCAGCCGAATCCTTGGTTTTGGAGAGCAGGAGCGGGGCTTCACTTATATTCATGATGAGGCTAGAGCTGAGATCCATGATATTGCATATATGTGGATTGACAGGAGAGGAGAAGATGGGAAGGTCAGCGGCCTAAAGAGCTATTATTACATTCTGAATAATTTGATCAGGCACACTATCAATCCCAAGGATGGAGCAACCTCTGATCTTAATGGCTATGTCAGGAATGCGCTTGCTAGATTTGCTCCTAAAGGTGATAGTTTTAATGTCCCTCGCTTCATGTGGTGTGAGCTGAGGAACGCCATGGAGGATGGGAGAAAGGTGATACCCTATGCCCCCTATCTCATGTTTATGATTGAGAGGGTCACTGGCTACAGATTTGAGAAAGATGGTCTTCACACCGTCTACAAGATTGAGAAGACCCGAGGAGCAGGTGCTAGCAGGGCAGTGAGATGCTCTCCATTAGTTGTGGATGTGCTTGAGTCATCCCGCTCTAGGCCTCGCAAGGAAAAGAAGATGGAGAAATTTGGGAAGTGGATCAAGGCCATCTTCACCACATGCACTTATGCAACGAGGACTGCATATCAGGACTGGTTGGAGAACCATAAAGCCAACCAGGAGGCTAGAGAGCGTGCAGGGCTACCACCTCTTTCTCTAGTTCAGTCATCACCGAGGTTTGATGACCTCCCTAGCCTATCCGACACAGATTCAGAGGATGAGGAGGAGGAGTAGTAGTAGGAGTAGTCAGAGCTTGATCCACACACTAGTTTGAGATCCACCTTGCAGTCCATGAGGAGGAGCACTAGGCATGAGCGCCACACTTAGACCACTCATCGCCAAGGGAGGGCGGTGGTGTCTTCTTCTTCCTCCGATGATGATGACGACGATGATGATGGTGGAGAGGAGGACATCGTAGGTGCTAGTGGAGCTGTTGGTGGCAATGATATTGATTGGGACATGATCCAAGAGGATGAGGAGTGAGTGTTGGTCTTTCTTATTTTCTTCTCTTTTTGGTGCTTTATGCCAAAGGGGAGAAAATTAGAGGGGTCAACAACTTTTTCGACGCCATGGAGGTTGCTACAGCTAGAGTTATGTTCGTATCCGTTTAGAGTAGTCTTCGTTAAGTGAGAGTTTGAGAGTCCATTAGAAACTCTATTTATGTAATAATACTACTTAAGTACTTTATATATGTGTGGGATATGGACATATATTAATCTATGATGTCGCTTGTGATACAATTGTGCTAGAATGTATATTTTTATATGTATTACATGTTGTGTGGTGTCTGTTCTAATCTGTGATGTTATAGCAAATGTGGCAGCAAATGTGGCAGTGCCACACCTAGCTATAACAACAAACTATGTTGTGCATAAACTGTCATTCGCATCACGTTTTACATACCTGACACAGTAAGCAGCACCCCATAGGAGCATGGATGTAGGGGGAGCCCCATCACTTTCACTAAAATGTGAATCTTGGCTTCTTATGCCAATTTGAGAATTCAATTCTCTATTCACATACTTAGGGGGAGGCTCTACACCCATGGCTCAAAAATCTTAGTATTTATTTCATATCTTTTGTAAGCTCTAATTGGGTTGTCATCAATCACCAAAAAGGGAGAGATTGAAAGTGCAATCAAGCCCCCTAATTGTGGATTTTGGTGATAATGACCATACAATTAGAGAACTAATGAGATTTATTGAGATGACAAGCAGGGAATTCATGTTCAAGGATGCTACATGAAATGGAGGAGCCCCAATTACAAATGTAGATAGCTTCAAACTCAAAGGAGGTTTAAATTCTTTTATATTTTGAATTTGAGTATAGGAAAAGCCATACTATAAAGGGGACACAATGCTTAAGCTAATATGTGCTACGAAGTGCTCAAACATACACATGCATCCTTAGATTCACAACCAAGATAGTCTACACTTCACTCTTACCCTTGCTATCTTACATGGTGCTGCACTGCCGCACTTGAAGAGAAGCATTGCCACACTTGAGCCGTGGCACTGCCATGACTGAAGTGACCATTGGGGGTTGGGGGTATTTATACCCTTCCCCTTCCTCCCTAATGGCTCTCTGCCTCTTCTTCCTCACTCTAGCTCATCCAAAATAGAAAGGACCCTCTCTCTCTCCCTCCATTGTTGACCTTGAGCCCTCAAGCAAATCCATTGATTTCCCCATCAATCCTTGAGAGAAAAGGGTCCAAAACTCGATTAGAGAGCATCTCCATTGATTCCCCAACTCAATAGAGCACTTGGTTCACATTTTGGCTGGCGGTTGTGTTTGTTACTCTTGGAGCTTGGCTCCTAGCCGGCTAGAGCATCGCCCATGGAGCTTGCCAACTTGTGTGGCAGCTCCGGGAGGTTTGTAATCATCTCTTGAAGCTAGTAAACTCACCCCTCATCCCAAGAGTTAGGTCTCTTGACTTGAGAATAAGGAAGGGTTGGAAAGCCCTAAGCCTTAGTGGCTAACCTCAACAATGTGGAGGTAGGCAAGCCTTGGTGGCGAGCCGAACCACGGGATAAATCATTGTGTCACTTGTGCTTGATTTACATAACTTGCTTTTTATATTGTTGGTTGAGGTGATTTCTAGGGTTTCTAGTCGATCTGCTTGTGTGGGGTGTTCCTACTCATTCTAGCTCTTGATCTGTGACTATCATACCTGTAGTAAGCTGAGAAATTTCTCTGATCTAAGTTTTCGTTCACTAATTTTGAACTGTGACTCGAAGTTGTCTGTAGGTGAGGTAGTGCCGCTGTTCTGGTCTCGTAGTGCCGCAGTCCGGCAGTGCCGCCCTCCAAAGCGGCAGTGTCACAGGGTGAATTTGATAAAAGTTTGAGTGTTTGTTTTGATAGGCCTATTCACCCCCGTCTAGGCCAACCAGAGATCCTACACCAGATTAATAAGATGGATTCTGTTACTCCAAGAATTTGATTTAGAAATAAAAGATAAAAAGGGAGTAGAAAATTCTGTTGCCGATCACTTGTCCAGAATGCAGTTTGAAAATTCATAGGAACTGCCCATCAGTGATTCACTATGGCATGACATGCTCTTCTAAGTCACAAAATTCAACCCTTGGTATGCAAATATTATTAATTTTATGGTTGTAGGTTATGTACCTCTAGGGGAGAACAAAAGGAAGCTCATCTACAAAAGTCGTCTCCACATATGGGATGAACCGTACCTATTCAGAGTCTACTCTGACGGCCTACTCAGAAGGTGTGTACCGGTGGAAGAAGGCATTAAGATCATAGAACGATGCCACTCATCACCACATGGAGGACATTATGGTGCATTCCGCACTCATTCGAAGATCTAGTAAAGTGCATTCTTTTGTCCTACCATGTATGAAGACACGAAGGACTTCATTCGGAGATGTGGAGCATGTCAGAGGCACGGGAATATCAATTCAAGAGATGCCATGCCACTCACCACCAACCTCCAGATTGAACTTTTCGATGTATGGGGAATCAACTACATGGAACTGTTTCCAAAGTCAAAGAATTGTGAATACATTTTGGTGGCAGTTGACTATGTCTCCAAGTGGGTTGAGGCCATACCATGCAGAGCTGTTGATGCTAAGAACTCCAAAAAGATGTTTGAAGAGATAATATTTCCATGATTTGGAGTTCCAAGAATGGTGATTAGTGATGGAGGCACTCACTTCACTGACAAGAACTTTCACAACTACTTGTCAAGACATGGGATCCATCACAATGTCGCTACTCCATACCACCCTCATACAAGTGGCCAAGCAGAAACATCGAACAAACAAATCAAGAACATTCTGCAAAAGACGGTCAACAAGATGGGGACTGCATAGAAGGATAGACTACCTGATGCACTTTGGGCTTACAGAACAGCCTATAAAACACCACTGGGGATGTCACCATATCAACTTGTCTATGGGAAGACCTGTCACCTACCTGTTGAGCTTGAATTCAAGGCTCACTAGGCCATCAAGCGATGGAACATGGACTTTAAAGCCGCTGGAACTAAAGAAGAAGATGCAACTCTCTGAGCTTGATGAATGGCATGAAAACGCATATCATAACACCAAGATATACAAGGAGAGAACCAAGAGATGGCATGACAAGAGGATCAAGAAGGAGTTTTCCCTAGGATATAAGGTATTACTTTTTAATTCCAGGGTGAAATTCTTTGGGCATAGAAAACTTCATAGCAAATGGGAGGGACCATTCAAGGTGATAAGCACCTCGTCGCATGGAGCGGTAACACTTCAAAATGATGAAGGTACATTATTCAAGGTAAATGGACACCATCTCAAGATCTTTCTAGAACCTAAAAAACACCTGAGGATTTGGATGAGGTAGATTTTCTGATTTTACCATAGATTTACACATATGCCATCCTCTTTACGTTTCGTAACGCATAAATATACTTTTCGGGATTAGAAAGGGATTAGAAACTGCCACAAGAAAAAACCCCGCAAGAAGATGACATGTGGGGCCGGTTGACCCACTATTAGCCCCCTCACGCCCGATTGATTCTCTCGTGTCTTCTCGATCCTTCCTCTCCACAATCCCGTAGTTTTTTGACGCATTCGGTTTTTCCTCTTTATGACACCTCTAATAGATAGATCTTGGCCCCTGCTGCAAGTTGTTCCCCCTATATAAGAGAGCCCCTTCCTGTCTCCATAGTCATCCCATCAAAGCCTCCTCTCTCTAACAGCAGCAAAGCTCTCCTCCTCTCTAGTCCCCATGGCCAACAAGCAGATCGTCCCCTACGGTTTTGATCTAAACAAGAAGCCCGACGCGCTTGTGCTGAGCGTCGTTCCTCTAGAGATCACCCCCATTTGCTCAAGCCAGTCTTACTTCACACAAGCTATCCGTCATCCGATGATCGCTTCGCCGCCGCCATGCCCACTTCTTGAAGGCAAGCCACGCCAACAAGAGCCTCGTCTAGACTCCAGAAGCTGATCAAGGTGACGAAGGAGATCAACCTCCTTCCTTCGAAGGGAGACGAGGTGCTAACTCAAGTCAAGACCAATAAGTTTGGAGATGTTACATGTGTGAAATATTAGTTGGTCACCCCTCGTACAACCATCAATGGAGTCTGGGCTATGCCAGATCAGATCAAGGTTGTCCCCCGAAGGAGAAGAAGAGGAAGGCGCCATCAACTCTCCCAGAGAATAAGGAGAAACACTCTCAGATGACCATTGCCCTCTTAGAGAAGAAGATTGAAGATCTAAGCGATGTTGTCTATACCTTAGAACAGAGGATCAACGAAGAACACATTTATCGCAAGAGCCTGCAACAAGATTTGAACGCTTTGAATCATTTTGTTGCTAAGATGAGGACGTGAGAATTATGTAGTTGATAATAAGGCACAAGTGGTTAGGTCAAGTGTTTAAAGATAGTATGTTACTTGCCTAGCTCAGATTGTTAGAGTGGTTGAAGTTTGTGCTAGATAGTCAAGAGTTTGTGCTGAGGGTGGTTTGTGTAATAAAGTGCCTTACGATATTAATGGAGTCTATTATTATTATCTGCTCTCTATTGCTTTTGGATATGTGTTTGTCTCCACATGTTGTGCATAAAGGTAAATAGAAAACAAGTGTGGGGGAGACACACCGTGACAATGCAACGAGATCCGATCATGAAAATCATGGGATTCAGAAAATAATGAACCAAGGACCATGTACAACGAAGCGGGCCTCGAGCAGCCCTTGGAGTAGGCCGCTCGGCCTCTCTCTTGGGCCGGGCGGCCCATCACAGCACCGCCTTGCCTCACGCTTCATCTATGGTCAGGTTTGAGTCCTATATACATTATATTTTCACATGTTTTGCTTTCTGTTTCAAACTGAATTGAAAATCCTTTGATAAATAACTTTAAAACATGAGGAAGGATTATTTCAGTCATGACTTAAGGATAGACTCACATAACACTTTTCATGGAAGTCTTGCTACTATTAGGAACTTATTATTAGGGACCTCATGTTACTTAAGTTGTTGTGGAATGAGATATAGTAGAATAATGAGAACTTGATTCTTGATGTCTCGTTGTTGGAGAATTTTATTTCAAAAGATTAAAAGAATAGCTACACCTCTCCTTTGTGGTAAGCAATGTCCTACTAGATCCAAATATGATATATAGACTTGGAAAACCTTCTACATTTACTGCTTGTTATTGTATTGAGTTTGGTCAAACCTTGTGACCCTTGTTGAGAAATTTATCATGCTCCCAAGATCAAAGATCACGTACACTCCACGTATATCTGCTGCTCCAACACTGGGGGTACGCAACAACATGTTTTCCATCCACCAAAAATGTTCTACTCCTACACTAGGAATAGAGACAAAAATATGATTGTTAGGATAAATGCTCCAAGTTCTTGTAAATGTCTCTCTTGAAAAGTTTCAATTGCAGAAAAAGAGGCACGGGCTATGCAAAAGTTATTCATAAAAAGAAAAAAAGAAAGTATTGAAAAAATGGACAAGTGTCCAAGATATTTAAAAACAATGGGTACTCAGATGCCTGCCTAAAAAAAGAAAGAAAGAAGAAGATAGCCCATGTTTACTTGCAAAGTATTTTCAAATTTCGATCAAGAGAGATATGTTTCAAGGAGCATAGTAGAATTAGGGTAGCCACCATATACATATCCACACACATGCACATCTTGATCTAAGAGTATGACATCTTTCTCCTCGGATCCTTGTTTTGACTTTACAATATATGCAATGCAAGTATGTTATCATATTCATCCCTACCTGAACTCCACATAAGCTTTTAGAAGTAGGCAAAAAGAAGGCAAAGTCATCATTGCCTTGGTGAGGATCCAAAAATACTATATATAGAGTGATTTGAGAGTACCACAAAAGGAAAAGGTAAGCTATGTTTTGTTTTCAAAATTTTAAAATGTTTCTCCAATTGACTTGACTGAAGGAAGGTGGTGATCTGTTTCAAGATGTTCCATTCTTCAACCGCCCAAAGTTTCATGGTAGACACTTTGAATCTTGCAGTACATGTATGACTGGGAATGGTTTTATGTTGATGACTTATCCTAAAGTTATGTCTTGAGTAATCCATCCTTTTATCGAGGACGAGTAAAAGCCTAAGTGTGGGGGAGCTTGTTGACGGTAGTTAACATTCATCACAAACCATCAATATAACTTGCATAAATGGCTAAAATGGATCACCAACATAGACTTAGGGGTTTTAACTGACAAATTCCATGAGTTTTGGTGAATTTGTGTTTTCAGTAGGATTTAATCAGAAAACCGCCAAGGAGGACCTATTAGTCAAAGGAAATTACGGAATTCCACCACGTAAATAGTGTGGGAAGACTCTAGAAGACTCTAGGAGGCTCTCCACTGAAACAGGGCTCGTGCCCCTGACATGTGGGGTCGGCTGGCCTATGGCCCCCCTGTCAGCTTCTCCATTGTTACGTCGATTCTCCACCACCTTAAGGATTGCATCTCCGCCGTTTATTCAAGTCGGTTTGATTCGAGGGGTTAGGATTGATGCACCAGCCTATATATACCTGCCTGCACCCCCCTCTAGGGCATGCCAAGTTAGATCCTGAGAGCCTAAGGTTCAAAAACCCTAATCCATATCTCCACCAGGATCAGAGCTAGCAATCAAGAGAAGATTAGTCCTCAATAGGATCTAGTCTTGTATTAGATATAGAGAGATAGAGTGAGATGGAAGAGTTTGGAGGAGTCTCGGCCTGTCGGTGCTCACTCTACGGCTTGTACCCTGGCAGAATCGAGTTCTTCTTAAGCTTGCTTCTGAGATTTCTCTGGTAATTGACTTCTAATTCAAGTAAGCATCTTGTTCATATTGTTCTTCAGATTTGTGACTCTCTTTTGAGTACTTTAATCCTTATAACTCCTGGGTTAAAGTAGTATTCATAGTGTAAGCGTGGTGCTTAGACTTGGTTACTCATGGATGTACCCTATTTTCTGGATCGGTGGTAGCTCGTGAGGGTGACTCTTATAGCCTCGTTGAATCCTTTGTAGTCCACCTCCTGTTAGTAGGCCTAGCAACACCTTGTTACTATAGGAAATATACTCTGCCTGTGTTTTCTTTAGTAATATCCCCATAATTGAACAATAGAAGACAAAAGCTTACCAAAGTTAGAACTAGAAGACCTTTGTGATCTCCTCTATGCTCCTATTATCTAGCCTTGATTGTGAAGTTGGGTTAAGTTAGATTTGGTTATTCTCACACACGTTTCCTCGAGTTTGATATAAAACTGGGTACCGATGAAGTGCTACATCGGTATAATATATGTGCGTTTGTGGATTATTTTGTGTGCATTGATTTATACCAATAGCTCCCCCATGATTAGCGTGCACACGGCTCCTAGCTCTAGGTCTGGGAGCATTCGAGCATCGACTCGGTGGCTCACGTTCGTTGGCTCAACGCCAGGCGTTCCTCCCCTGCTCTACCAGAAGCGGCATCAGGGTGGTTCCTAACGGGGCTCCTCTTCCTTAGATGTTAGAGGAAGCTCTGCGATGTGGTTCTCCCTGAGGCTTTTTTGACAGTCCTCTCCTGCTCACGATGCGGCTCTGAAGGCTAGAGACACCTTGTATAGGTCTCTCCACTTCATGAGATGTCCATCGCGAGCGGGAGGGGATCCGACGATCGTTGTAACCTCAGGTATGTCTACATGTTAGACCAGATGTCTTTGTTTGTGCTTTAGAAGCTAGTGATCCTAATACTTAGGACATCATTGTAATCGGCAAACACATAAGTCTTTGAGGCTTTGATGTATGCATTGTTTTTTCTATTTTTCTTTTTGTCGCCGCCATTGTCAACTGTTTGAATGACTTATCTCAATGATCCTTGGCATGAAGGGTTTTGCCTGAGCTATTAGGTCTCTGTGTTGTTGATTCTCATGAATCACTCTGCCTGGTTAGGCTCATCGTCGAGTTGTTGTCGGGCTGTGATGATTCGTGTTTGTATGCCACGACGTACTCCACCGCAATCGAGGGAGGTGGAGTATTTGTCCATGCTAAGGTCGTTCGCTCAGTCTTCTTCTCTTGAGTGCACTGGATCAGCCTCGGATGACTGTTTGCTTCCGGCTCGAGCGTGTCGGCTTACTCGAGCGTCATGCGCGCTGAGGGCTGCTTGGTTGCTGTGGAGCCTGCTGCTCCCACATGCGGTTTTGATGGCGTGTGAACCTACCTTGTCGTGTTGCCGCCTATGTTCCTCTTGCTCAGGTTGGAATGTGCTCCTTGTTTGTTAGCCTTGTGAGCGTGGGTGCGTGTTCTAGCCTAGGGGCTGGCCCATAGAGCTAAATGTTATGCGGCCCAATGCTATGGTCAAGTTGTAAGGGTTGGGTCGCCGATCCATTTTGGTGCAAGAAGGAAACGACCAGAGGGCATAGGCTTCAATTTTCCCCGTTTTGCCCGCTCAAGAGCAGCGCTCTGCTTCCTTTCGCTCCTCACCCGCGTGAGTGCCCGACTTTGCCCTGGAGCTAGTACAGGAGGCTTGGTCTGGAAAATTGCCCTATTGCGGTTGAGAGGTCGGGAAATAGTTTGCCATTCTGTCATGCCGCGGGTATGCATGGAAAGGCTCAAAATAGGTCCCTCATTTGTCGACAGATGGTGCTTGGGTGTTGGTATATTTTTACGCACACAAATAAGTCCGCAAGCGCACGAATACCATTGTAGCTTTCATCCGGAAATATTCCAAGTATCGTATCCACAGGGAAACGTGTGAGACTAACTATGGTCTAACTTAACTAAGGGTAGCAACAAGGTTAGGATAAATAGGAATATAGAGAGGAAAACTAAGGTTCTCTAATTCTAACTTGGGTAAGCTATGTCTTCTACTATTCAACTGGGGATATTACTAGGGAAAGACACCAGCAGAGGATGCTTTCTTTCGCAACCGCATCCTACGTGCCCTTACAAATGGAAGGTGGACTACAGAGGATTCAACGAGGCTATAAGAGTCACCCTCATGACCTACCATCGATCTAGAATGTAGGATGCATTTACAATTAACGTAAGTCTATGCACCACGCTTACACTTATGATTAATACTTTACTCCCCCTAGGAAGAGAATAAAGCACTCAAAAGAGTCACAAACCCGATGAACAATATAAACAAGATGCTTACTTAGATCAGAAGTTGATTACCAGAGAAATCTCAGAGGCAAGCTCAGATGGAACTTGGATCCACCAAGGTACAAGCCATAGAGAGAGCACCGATAGGCCGACACCTCCTCCAAACTCTTCCCTCACTCTCTATCTCACTATTATTTACAAGACTAGATCCTAAAGAGGACTAATTTTCTCTTGATAGCTGGCTTTGATCCTGACGAGGAGAATATGAATTAGGGTTTTAGGATGGCTTTAGGGAGGGGGCAGGGGCTGGTATATATAGGACAGAGCGTCCATTGTGAGCCCTTGGATCAAACCGACTTAAAGGATGGCATAGATGCAACCTAGGAGGTGGTGGGGAACCAACTTAGCAACGAGGGGCCGACTGGTGGACCCTAGGGGCTGAGCAGCCTACATGTGGGGCCGTCCAGCCCCACATGTCAGTGTCTCGAGCTCCACTTTGGTAGAGAGCCTCCTAGAGTCCTCTAGAGTCTTCCCACGTCAGTTTCGCTGTGGAATTATGAGATTTCCTTTGACGAATAGGTCCCCCTTGGCGGTTTTCTGGATAAACCCTGCTGAAAACATAGAATCACCAAAACTTGTGGAATTTGTTAGTTTAAACCCCTATACCTATGTTTGGTGATGGAATTAAGTATATATGCAGGTTATGTTGATGGTTTATAATTGATGTTAGTGACCGTCAACATTGGGCTCTTTGCACATAGTGCGCGATTGGCGTATTCGCTTATCTCTGTCATTCTTTCACTTACTTTTCGTTTGAATTGGAATTCGCTTCATCCCCTTAGTCCTATGCTCACAAATGCGTGTTATAACCTGGGGGCTGGCCCACGGGGCTTAAAATGTACACGATCCGTTGGAGCAATAGAACGGCAAGGGATGATCGTAGATCCGGCACAATGCGAGAAGAAGGCGAGAGAACGACGCGAGCTTTGTTTCCTTTCACTTCCTTGGTCTTGAGCGAACAAGTTTACTATTTCCTATTAGGTTCATGCGCAGGTGCCTAGCCTCGCCTAGAAGCTGGTCCGTTGGGTCGGCTGGGGTGACCTGAGCGAGAGGCTAGGACGCGGGTCACCGGCTCGTCGCGGCGTGGGAAGCGATCGGAAGACACTCGGGAAAGGGTTGCTGGGACAGTGACAAATGGTGCTATGTACTAGAACATGTATATGCGCCCTCATGTGTGGCCTGCGCGAGTGAACCGTGTCTGGCTGCTAGCGCAAGTCAGATCAGGTCACTCGGGGACCTAAGCGGCTCTAAGATGAAGTGTACGGGCACGCTGTTCCATGGCTCTCTCCATGGGTTGGTTGCGGTTCTCTAGAGCTTAGGCGAGCCTACATGTGTATGTGGATGTGTTTGGGTAGAGCAGCTAGAATCAAAGATGGCATAATTGACTGATGTTCTAGAAGCTATCATGGGACTAGTTGCCGTTGCTCAGGGTGTGACGAGCCCCTGAGCGTCGGCTCATGACGTAGTCATTGTGGCCCTAGGCCACGAGCTAATGGGAGCACTTCTTTTGAGATTGGAATGGTCGTAGCTAGCACGGATCGACCTCTCGGCTATCTTTGGGTTGTCCTTTGTCGGCTCAACATTCTCGGCAGGCCTGTGAGCCCCCGAGGGTGTTCTCTTCATGTTCGGCCCGCTGTAGGTTTTGGCCAAGAGGGCCCGTGCATTCTGGTACTTGAGCCTTCGTGGCACGATGATGTCATGACCATCGCATCCCCGCCTCTGGGTGCAGTTGCCGCTCTTGACGAGGGGCTAGCATGACCTGTCGCTGTGGAAGTGGGATCTGAATGCCATGCGGTTTGGTCCACTCGACACAGCACGCAGTGTGTTCAGGGAGCCCGTTTCCTCAGATGCATGCACCTTCGAGCGATGGTTGGCAGTCCGCTGAGTCATGATGGGTGGTTTGTCTATCAACTAGGGCTAGGCTCTGGTTCTAGGCTTGGCCTTTTGAGGTGGGGCACCAGGTAGCCACCTTACCCTAAGACGTCACCGTGTGGTGGCAGGTAATTTCGTCCTTCGTGCGTGCCCTAACACACGGCGTCCCACTGGTTGTGGAGACGGTGTTCGAGGCACGGTTCCACAGCCAAACCTAGGTTTCCCACGTGGTTGGCCAGGACGAGGTAGTAGCTGGTGATGGGTGCTGGCCCATTTGTGTGGATAACCTCGCGGTTTCCCAAAAGGATGTGGCCGATTGAGGCCATTCCTTGGGTGAGTTCATCATGAGCTGTGGGCTTCTGGCTTCCTAGACGGAAGACTTGGCCATGGCCGGCGATGAATGAGGGAACTGGCCCCCCTTCATAAGTGAACTCTGGGATGCTGCCATAGAGGAAGTTCCGAGAGTGTGTCTGCAGCAGGCCACGGGACCCATATCTCCATGGCGGAGGTTTGGGCCGCGGCTATAGGCAGACGTGGGCGCTAGCCCTTAGAAGCTGGTGAACTCATAGTTTTCATGGCGAATGTGGCTGCCGTGGGCCATTCCGCAAGCGAGTCCACCGACGATGCGAGGAGCCATCGCTTCCTGCTCAACAAACAAGAGTGCATGACTATCCCCTACCTGGCACACCAACTATTGGTGTTTTATCAATTGGACTATTAAATTTATACGATTGTCGCGCTGCTTTAGAAAGACGATGGTAGCATCCAAAAGACATGAGGAGTTATACTAGTTCAGGTTAGAGCCCTATGTCCAATCTCAGAGATGATTGAGAGCATGTTCCTCGCTTGAATGCTATAAAGTTCTTACAATGGGGGGTGCAATAATGGTGGAAGAAGATGGAGAGCTAGAGCTAGGAGATGGGCCACCTGGAGAGAAGCTCCAGGAGCCCTACTACTATGGAGAATGAATGAAATAATAGAGGATGTGAATCATGTCCTAAAAGGGCGCCCTAGCTGCCCTTATATAGAGTTCAGGGCCAGGGTACATACAAAGCAGTAGGTTCTCCTGACTGAAGGGTCTTGAGCCTGAGGGAGGTCCTAGCTAACTTGGCTTGCAAGCTATGACGTCTTGTGGTGCGCGTCCAGGCATGGTTGTCATCATGGTCCTGTGGCCACGTCATGGCATGGTTTGGCGTGGTGCTACTGTGCTGGTCATGGTGGCACTGTGGGCATGATGGTGGTTCGCCAGCCGTCCTGTGCGACGTGGTCTCTGCTGTGGTCTTCGTCGCCGCCTCCTGGTTTCTTGGGGCGTCGTACATGAGTTGGTACACCCCTACATCGCCGATTCCTGGTTGGCTTGATGAGCTGAGGAGGGTTATGGTTTCATCGATATGGATGGCCTCTAAATCAAGGCTCTCGCTATGGATCCCATCCCATAGTGGGTGGGATCGTACCCACGTCTTGTTGGTCCGTATTTGGATGGTGGGCTCAGTACTAGCAACCCATATGGGCACCCAAACCTAAAATGGGTAGCAAGAGACCCAAAATCATCCTCCAACATAGTACCTATATGGGAGACCTATTTTGGGTTGCCTGAGAGGCACAACCCAAATATGAGCATCCTCTCTCCTGGAAACTCATTTGCAGAAAGGATTCTCTTTTGGGTCGTTGTTGGAGAAGATGTAGAATATGTATTGAACCTTTTGCCTCTAGCGCTACCCAAAGGACGAATGGGTCCTGTATTTTGGGTATTGTTGTTGGAGATAGCCTTAGAGCCACCCAGAGCTCTGTATACTATGATGCAAGAGTTGTTGGAGCGAGTGTGAGGGGCCCCAGCTCACTATAGATCTACATCTCTCGTTGTCTTCTCTCTCATCTTCAGTCTACACAACCAAGCATAAATATGATGTTGTAAATGGCTGAAGTCTTTTTGTTTATGATGTATGAGACCATATCAGTAACATCTACCATACATTGAGGGCATGTTTGGAACGCAGGGAAAAAATTTCATGTTCCTGCGTTTTTATGTGAAATTAAACTAATTCCTATAAAATTCCTGCATGATTCATGAGCCCCGTATACCAAAGTTCTCAAAATGCTTTAATTATTATACCATTTTGTAAGTCTTAGTTGGGTTATCTTCAATCAAGAAAAAAGGAGATATTGAATGTGCATTGAAGCCCTATTATGGGTTATGGTGGTAATGATAGCTTAATTAATGGTCTAATGTGCCTATTGAAGTATTGTTATGTTCCAAGCACAAAAAGGCTGGGATGTATATGCATAGCAAGCACTCAAAAGGCAAAAGCAAGGACAACATGCTAGGAAATTGGCCGTAGGATGTCGTACTATCAAGAATGACTCTTTTTCATATGTTTGTATTGGAACATGTATTTGCATTTGCGTGGACAATTTGCAGTTGGACTCACTCTCTCTATTGACTAACCTGAGTGCCATGAATAATCTTCTCAATATTCGTCAAGTTGTAGATTATCCACAGATTAAAACACTGTTGTCGCTGCCAACAATCTATAGAAGTTATCAATTTTTACAGATTATTCGTGTGTTTACATGGATTGGCCCAACTTAACTGGGCTAACGACTCTTTCCATTACAATGTTGCAGCCCTAGATGTTTTGCTTGAAAGCCTACAACACTAGCCGTAGATAGTGCTTTTGTTTTTGGTTTTTATCAAGGCCATTACAATTCTTCAAGTTTGGAGAAATGCCATTATGAAATCTCTAGTTTGGTTTTGGTGAATTGATGAAACCCTAAGTGCTAACCTATTGCTCTAAGTGATCATGAGATAGGGTAGCACATTCCAAGTGGTGGAGCAAATGAAGAAGATCATGATGGTGGTGATGGCCATGGTGATGATCAAGTGCTCGGGCTTGGAAAAGAAAAAAGAGAAAAACAAAAAACTCAAGGCAAAGGTATAATTCATATGAGCTTTTGTTTTTGGTGATCAAGACACCTAGTGGATGTGATCACATTTAGGATAGATAGCCGTACTATTAAGAGGGGTGAAACTCGTCGTGAAATGAGGTTATCAAAGTGCCACTAGATATTCTAACTCATTGCATATGCATTTAGATTCTAGTGAGTGCTAACACCCTTGAAAATGTTTGTGAAAATATGCTAACACACGTGCACAAGGTGATACACTTGGTGGTTAGAACATTTGAGCAAGGGTGCCAAAGTTAGTGAAGTCAAGGAGGTCACCGGACGCAGGACCGGACGCTGGACCTGCGCGTTTGATCAGTGGTGCAGCAGTGGCGCGGCTTCAGCCGTGTGATCGGATGCTGGCGTGAAGAGTCGATCAGACACGTCGGTGGTGCGTCTGGTCGAGTGTGATGTATGCTGATGTCAGTCATGTATCTTGGCGCGTAGAGAAGAAGGACCGGACTCTGGCCTGAATCCGATCACACCTAAGCGGACGCGTCCAGTCGTAGAAATGCGGCTCTAGATGCTTACTGGAAGTGACCAAACTCAGCTTGGGCATGAGTCACGTCGACTTAGCGTCGTGTCCAGTCACGGCGATGGGTGCGCAGGCAAGCAGGCGAGCGGATGCGGTCGTGGTGCATCCATTCTTTGCGCGTTGCGTTCGATCGTTCATTAAATTGAGCGCGAGTTGTTTTCGACCATTTGGATCGAATGAAGGAGCTCGAATGCGGGGACACGTGGACGGAGATCCACGACCGAACGCTGGGGGGCCTACGTCCGGTCAGCACGACCTACGCATCCGGTCGCCCCGAATTCAGCACTGACAGGGGGACAACGGCTCTATTCGTTGGGGCTCCCTATTTAAGGCGTGTGGGCGCCTCTTGCTCACTCTCTTGGCCATTTCTATTGAGAATATACCCTAGTGAGCCTAGCCATTCCTCTCTCACTCATCCTACTTGATTGATTCATCATTTAGTGAGATTGGAGAGCATCCTTGCTTTGAGTGATTGCATCTAGAGACACTTGGTGATTGTGTTTCACTACGGGATTCACTTGTTTCTCTTGGTGGTTGCCACCACCTAGATGGCTTGGTGCAGCGAGGATCATCGAGCGGAGGAAGGTGATTGTCTCTAGCTCCGATCATGGTGATTGTGAGGGGTTCTTGACCTTTCTCCGGTAGAGAGCCAAAATGTACTCTAGTGGAGTGCTCATGGCTTGTGGATGCTCATCTTGTGTTGGTTGTGCGGTACCCAATTGTAGGTTAGGCGTGTGATGCCTATTAGCGCGTGAACCTCTAAGTGAGTGAATTGCCACAACGAGGACTAGCTTGCCGGCAAGCAAGTGAACCTTGGTGAAAAATCATTGTGTTATCTTGTCTCTGAGGATTTTATTGATATTCATTGTGATTGATTGACCATCTCTTGCCATGGCGGTATAACTTCACTACCTCTCTTGCATTTACGTTCCTAGTGTAGCTAAGCTCTTTAGTGTAATTAGTTTTGAGAGCTCGCTTGTGTCTTGTCTAGTGGTTAGTGAGGCTCTTAGTTAGTCTTTGAGAGGTCACTAACTTAGAGATTAGTGACTTAGCCTCTTGTGTGAATTAGAGATCATAGCAACTAGAATTGTGGATAGGAGGCTTGCATCTTTAGTAGGCTAGCGCAACACTCGCCTCACCATTTAATTGTCTAACCACATGGCTTAAGTGTTGCTATAGAAATTTTTAATAGGCTATTCACCCCCCTCTAGCCATTAGGACCTTTCAAGTGGTATCAGAATCGTGGTCACCATGATTTGAGGCTAAACAACGTACAGTGTGAAAATGGCTCAAATGTACAACACCAAGAAGCCACCCCAATTTTATGGCTCAAGTTATCCATATTTGAAGGCAAAGATGACCACCTATATCAAGTCAATCAATAGAAAGGTGTGGAAGGTGGTGGAGACCTAATTTGAGGTAGCCGATCCGAAAAATCCCACCATGGCCGAAGAGGTGTCGCTCCAAAACAATGACATTGTTCTTAGTGCTATTCATGATGCTTTGGATGACAGAACATTTGAGCAAATCAAGAACAATGAGATAGCTCATGATGCATGGAAGAAGTTGGAGGAGTCATTTGAGGGCACTCAAGTAGTGAAGGGTGCCAAGGCATACATTCTCAAGGAGAAGTTTGCAAGCTTAAAGATGAAGGATGATAAGAGTGTGCCAGAGATGTTCCATAGGCTATAAGTGCTTGTCAATAATCTCAAAGGACTTGTTGAAGAGGTGAAGGACAAGGACTTCTCACACAAGTTCTTGAGATGCTTACCATCAAGATTTGGCACATTGGTTATTATTCTAGTGAGGAGTGGTTTGGACACCATGACACCAAACCAAGTGTTGGGAGATATGATGACTGATGATACATATAGAGATGATGATGAGAAAGAAGAGAAGAAGAATGAGAAGAAAGATGACAAGAAGGATGACAAGAAGTGTGTGGCATTCAAGGCCACATCATCCTCCAAGGGCAAGACAAAGCAAGAAACATCAAGTGAAGATGAATGCTCAAGCTTTGATGAACTTGAGGATGAGAAGATGTCACTCTTTGTGAAGAGATTTGGAAAATTCATGGTGAAAAAAGGCTATTGTGCAAGAAGGAAGAAGTCATCATCCAAGATCAAGGACGAAGCAAGAAGGTGCTTCAAGTGTGGTAGCAAGGATCATCTTGTTGCTCAATGCCCCTACAATAGTGAAAGTGAATATGATGACAAGAAGGGCAAGAAGAAGGACAAGAAGGAGAAGAAAGACAAGATGACATTCAAGAAGAAAAAGAAGGGTGGTTCATATGTGGTCACTTGGGATAGTGATGCTTCCTCAAGTGATCATGATGATAGTGATGATGATAAAACCACCAAGAAGAAGGCTCTTGCAAGCATTGCTATAAAAGAGAAGCTTTCTATCTTCGACACTCCATCGACATGCTTCATGGCTAAGGCCATTAAGGTACAATCCGATGATGAGTGTGATGAGGAACATGATAAAAGTGAAAGTGAAAATGAAGATGATGAACCAACTAAAGATGAACTATTTGACATGTTGGAAGATTCTAAAGAACATTTTGACATTAAGAGAAGGGAATGAAAAGACTTGCATAAGAAACTAAAAGCCCTTAAGCAAGCCATTGATGAGCTCAATGCATCTCATGAGAGTCTAAAGGAAGACCATAAGGAGCTTGGCAAGGCTCACAAAAAGCTTGAAAAAGTCCATTACTCTCTACTAAATGAGCAAAATAAGAAGAAGCATGTTGTAACATGTGAAGTGGGCTTAACTTATGACATAATTGAAGAATCATTCTATAATACTATCATTGTTGGTTCCACTAACCCTTCTTGTAGCACTTCCACTTCTAGCTCATCTAGTAGTGATAGTTTCACTTGTGATGCTTCACTAATGGTTGAGAATAAGACCCTCAAGAAGGAGGTAAATGAGCTCACTTGCGCCTTAGGCAAAGCCTATGGTGGTGAGGACCGCTTGCTTATGTGCTTGGGTAGCCAAAGAGCATCTCTCTACAAAGCGGTATTGGGCTACATCCCCAAGAAAGGTAAGGTGGCATTTGCTCCTCACAAGACTAGTTTTGTGAAGAACAATGGTCGGTTTTGCACTAGTTGCAAGCAAGTTGGTCATAAAGAGCATGATTGCAAGAACAAGAACAAGAATGCTATTGTATCCTCAATCAAGTTTGATTCTTGTTATTTGCTTACTAAGGGTGCCAGTGGTGTGAAGGCTAAGTTTGTTTGTACATCCATGTTGGGCCCAAAGAAGAAGGCCATTTAAGTACCAAAGAGCTTAGTGACTAACCTTCAAGGACCCAAGCAAGTTTGGGTACCTAAAAAGAATTGATCTTCTTTTGTAGGTCAATTATAAAGCCAGAGGAAGACATTGTGTTTTTGATAGTGGGTGCACTCAACACATGACCGGTGATGCAAGAATGTTCAACTCAATCAACAACAATGATAGCAATGGTTATGATAGTATCACATTTGGTGATAATGGCAAAGGCAAGGTCAAGGGTCTTGGTAAGATTGTAATATCCAATGACTTGAGCATATCCAATGTGTTGCTAGTAGAGAGCTTGAACTTCAATTTGCTATCTGTGGCTCAATTGGGTGATCTTGGATTTAAGTGCATATTTAGAGTAGATGATGTAGAGATCATAAGTGTAGGTGGCTCTAATTTAATCTTCAAAGGCTTTAGATATAAGAATCTATACTTGATTGATTTCAATGCTAGTGAAACTCAATTGTCAACATGCTTGTTCACTAAGTCTAGCATGGGTTGATTATGGCATAGAAGGCTTGGTCATGTTGAAATGAAACAATTGAATAGATTGGTTAAGCATGATCTAGTTAGAGGCTTGAAAGATGTGGTATTTGAGAAGGATAAGCTTTATAGCTCTTGTTAAGCCGGTAAACAAGTTGGAAACACCCATCCTAAGAAGAGCATAATGAGTACTAGCAAGGCATTTGAGTTGTTGCACATGGACTTATTTGAGCCAACACAATACACTAGCATCGGTGGAAACAAATATAGCTTTGTGATAGTGGATGACTACACTAGATACACATAGACATTCTTTCTAGTGGACAAGAATGATGTGTTTGTAACTTTCAAATCATTTGTCAAGGGCATTCATAATGAGTTTGAAATAATCATCAAGAGAGTTAGAAGTGACAATGGTAGTGAGTTCAAGAACACTAGAATTGATGAGTTATGTGATGAATTTAGAATTAGACATCAATTCTCGGCCAAGTACACTCCACAATCAAATGGCCTTGTTGAGAGAAAGAATAGAACACTTATTGACATGGCAAGGTCTATGCTTAGTGAGTACAATATGAGTCAATCCTTTTGGGCCGAAGCAATCAACATGGCTTGCTATTGTAGCAACCACATCTATTGTCACCCTTTGACAGAGAAGACATCATATGAGCCCTTGAATGGTAGAAAGCCCAACATTGCATATTTTTAGGTTTTTAGTTGCAAATGCTACATATTGAGGAAAGGCACTAGATTGAGCAAGTTTGACAAGAAGTGTGATGAAGGATTCTTGTTTGGATACTCAACCACTAGCAAAGCTTATAGAGTTTGGAATTTGGCAAGTGGTACTCTTGAGGAAGTTTATGACGTTGAATTTGATGAAACCAAGGGTTCCCAAGATGAGAATGAGAATCTTGATGATGTTAGAGGCATTCAACTTTCAAATGCTATGAAAAACATGGATGTTGGTGAATTTAGGCCTAGACAAGTGATAGATGAAGAAGATGATCAAGTGTAAGTGCTCTCTGACTCAAATGTGCAAGATGACACTACTCAAGCAAGTACAAGTGGCTCTCATGACAATGTGCAAGATCAAGTGGCTAGTACATCATCTCAACCGAATGATCAAGCAAGTGCAAACAATGTTCCAATACTCCAACCTACCAATATTGCAAGAGATCATCCATTGGACACTATAATTGGAGATATTTTTAGAGGTGTACAAATAAGATCAAGATTGGCTTCATTTTATGAGCATTTTTCATTTGTATCATTCATTGAACCAAAGAAGATAGAAGAAGCTTTGAAGGATATTGATTGGGTAAATACAATACATGAAGAATTGAACAACTTCATAAGAAATAAAGTATGGGAACTAGTGGAGAGACCAAAGAACCACAATGTAATTGGAACCAAATGGGTCTTTAGAAACAAGCAGGATCAAGATGGGATAGTTGTAAGGAACAAAGCAAGATTGGTAGCACAAGGTTACACTTAAGTAGAGGGTCTTGACTTTGGTGAAACATATGCCCCGGTTGCAAGATTGGAAGCAATTAGGATCTTGTTAGCCTATGATTGTGCCCACAACATCAAGCTCTATCAAATGAATGTCAAGAGTGCAATTCTCAATGGCTACATCAATAAAGAAGTATATGTTGAGCAACCTTCCGGCTTTGAAGATGACAAGAAGCCCAACCATGTGTACAAGTTGAAGAAGGCCATATGGTTTGAAGCAAGAACCTAGAGCATGGTATGAGAGATTGAGAGACTTCCTACTCTCTAAAGGGTTCATTATGGGTAAGAGTGACACCACTCTTTTCACCAAGAAGATTGGCAAAGACTTGTTTGTGTTGCAAATCTATGTTGATGATATTATCTTTGGATCAACCAATCATGGCTTTTGTGAAGAGTTTGGGAAGATGATGGCAAATGAGTTTGAGATGTCCATGATTGGAGAGTTGAGTTACTTCCTTGGTCTTCAAATCAAGCAATTGAAGCATGGTACATTTGCAAGTCAAGGTAAGTACATCAAAGATATGCTCAAGAAATTTGGAATGGTTAATGCCAAGTCAATTAGTACACCAATAGGAACAAATGACAATTTGGATACTGATACAAGTGGCAACATGGTGGATCAAAAATTTTATCGTTCTATGATTGGAAGCCTACTCTATATGACCGCATCAAGGCCGGATGTCACGTTTAGTGTATGCATGTGTGCTAGATTTCAAGCCTCTCTAAGAGAAAGTCATTTGAAGGCTACAAAGAGAATATTGAGGTACTTGAAGCATACATAAAATGTTGGTTTGTGGTATCCCAAAGGTGCAAAGTTTGAGCTAGTTGGTTATTCTAACTCGGATTATGCAGGATGCAAAGTGGAGAGAAAGAGCACATTAGGAACATGTCAACTATTGGAAAGGTCACTTGTATCTTGGTCATCAAAGAAGCAAAATAGTGTGGCACTTTCAACCGCCAAAGCCGAATACATATCCGCCGGTAGTTGTTGTGCACAAATTATTTGGATGAAGGCCACTTTGAATGACTTTGGAATAAGATTCAAACAAGTGCCATTGCTATGTGACAATGAGAGTGCTATCAAGCTCACCAACAATCCAATTCAACATGCAAGAACAAAGCACATTGATGTCGGCCATTATTTCATTAGAGATCATCAACAAAAAGGGGACATTTCAATTGAGAGTGTGGGCACCAAAGATCAACTTGCCGACATATTCACCAAGCCACTTGATGAGAAGAGGTTTTGCAAGCTAAGGAATGAGTTAAACATATTGGATTTCTCAAATATGTGTTGATGCACACCCCACTTATATGACATGCCTCTCATTTGAGCAATCCAAGGTAAAAGTTGATTGGCATGGCATACATCCTTTGCTAAGAACATGATTAGTACATTTAGTCATTCCTCATGTTTTACAGGCTCATTCATGAAAATCAATTGAATTTGATGCTTGTATGGTACCACTATTGCTTTTATGTTTGACTTGATCTAGTGGTAGCATATAACATGTTTGTGGGCTTGTGAATCTAGTGTTTGATCTAGAAAACGAACTATAAGTGTTTAACTCAACATGGTCAAGATAACCCTTGAAACGAGGTGTGAAGAAGCTTGTCCTTGGATCAAACCGAGTTAAATATCTTTGGCAAGTGTTCTAGATTAAACCAAAATTGGGAAAATGATCCTCACCCCATTGATTTACATTGATAATATTAACCTATCTAAAATTGAACCTTTGTGGTCATTGATGACAAACGGAGAGAAATTAGTGCACAAAGATAGGGAAAAATGACAAAGGGGGAGAACTTTGACATAGGAGGGCGAAATATGAAAGTAAGGGGATCAATTAAAATTGAAGCACACAAGTAGGGGGAGCAAGCTCATGAACTTGTATGATGCATTTGAATGTGCATTCACATATGCTTGCTTGCATTTGTCAAGTTTAAATTTGATATACATGCTTGTGTGGTGTATGCTAGTTGTAGACATGAATGATAAAATGTAAAACTAGCATGCATAGGTTGATAGTTAGATACAACTTGCTTACATTCAAGTGGTACTAGAGCCTTGCATATAACGTTGATCTCACAGTGTATCTAGTGTTTGTGTTTTGCAAGTGATTCCAAGTGGTATCTAACTGATAATGGTGCTAAGGATGGTGTATTTGGTGCACTCTGATTGGTATCACGCTTCAAAGGTCCATCTCTTATACCTTAGCATCATTTGGTAGACATTGTCCTCCCACATTTCCTATCTATGCATATGTACAAGCTTCAATCCAAACTCTTAGCACATATGTAGGGGGAGCTAATGCTACCAATTCGGGTTCATGAAACTTGTCCAAATCCTTTACACATGATAAAAATGCTTAGGCAAGCAACATGGATTCAAAATGATTTCAATTCATATCTTTGTGAAAGGGTTGTCATCAATTACCAAAAAGAGGGAGATTGAAAGCTCTAGTTTGGTTTTGATCAATTGATGAAACCCTAATTGCTAACCCATTGCTCTAAGTGATCATGAGATAGGGTAGCACATTCCAAGTGGTGGAGCAAATGAAGATCATGATGGTGGCGATGGCCATGGTGATGATCGAGTGCTCGGGCTTGGAAAAGAAAAAGAGAAAAACAAAAAACTCAAGGCAAATGTATAATTGATAGGAGCTTTTGTTTTTGGTGATCAAGACACCTAGTGGGTGTGATCACATTTAGGATATATAGTTGTACTATTAAGAGGGATGAAACTCGTCGTGAAATACGGTTATCAAAGTGCCACTAGATGTTCTAACTCATTGCATATGCATTTAGATTCTAGTGAGTGCTACCACCCATGAAAATGTTTGTGAAAATATGCTAACACACGTGCACAAGGTAATATACTTGGTGGTTAGCACATTTGAGCAAGGGTGCTGAAGTTGGTGAAGTCGAGGAGGTCACTGGAGCTGACCGGACACAGGACCTACGCGTCCGGTCAGTGGTGCAGCAGTGGCATGGCTTCGGCCGTGTGATCGGACCCTGGCGTGAAGATCCAATCAGACACGTCGGTGGTGCGTCTGGTCGAGTGTGACGTATGCTGACGTCGATCACGTATCTTGGCGCACAGAGAAGAAGAAGAAGAACCGGACTCTGGCCTGAGTCCGGTCACACCTGAGCGGACGCGTCCAATCGTAGAAATGCAGCTCTGGATGCATATTGGAAGTGACCGGACTCGGCTTGGGCGCGAGTCAGGTCGACTTAGCGGCGCGTCCGGTCGCGGCGTTGGGTGCGCGGGCAAGCAGGCGAGCGGACGCGATCGCGGTGCGTCCGTTCTCGGCGCGCTGCGTCCGATTGTTCATTAACTTGAGCGCGAATTGTTTTCGACCATTGAGATCGAACGAAGGAGCTCGAACGCGGGGGACATGTGGATGGAGATTCGTGACTGGACGCTGGGGGGCTGCATCCATTCAGCGCGACCTGTGCGTCCGGTCGCCCCAAATTCAGCACTGACAGGGGGGCCAACGGCTCTATTCGTTGGGGCTCCCTATTTAAGGCGTGTGGCTAGCTCTTGCTCACTCTCTTGGTCATTTCTATTGGGAATACACCCTAGTGAGCCTAGCCATTCCTCTCTCACTCATCCTACTTGATTGATTCATCATTTGGTGAGATTGGAGAGCATCCAAGTGTATTGCTTTGAGTGATTGCATCTAGAGGCACTTGGTGATTGTGTTTCGCTGCAGGATTCGTTTGTTTCTCTTGGTGGTTGCCACCACCTAGACGGCTTGGTGCAGCAAGGATCGTCAAGCGGAGGAAGGTGATTGTCTCTGGCTCCGATCGTGATGATTGTGAGGGGTTCTTGACCTTTCCCCGACGTAGAGCCAAAATGTACTATAGTGGATTGCTCATAGCTTGTGGATCCTCATCTTGTGTTGGTTGTGCGGCACCAGATTGCGGGTTAGGCAGGTGATGCCTATTAGCGTGTGAACCTCCAAGTGAGTGAATCGCCACAATGGAGACTAGCTTACCAGCAAGCAAGTGAATCTCGGTGAAAAATCATTGTGTCATCTTGTCTCTGAAGATTTTATTGGTATTCATTGTGATTGATTGATCATCTCTTGTCATGACGGTACAACTTTACTACCTCTCTTGCATTTACATTTCTAGTGCAGCTAAGCTCTTTAGTGTAATTAGTTTTGAGAGCTAGCTTGTGTCTTGTTTAGTGGTTAGTGAGGCTCTTTAGTTAGTCTTTGAGAGCTCACTAACTTATAGAGTAGTGACTTAACCTCTTGTGTGAATTAGAGATCATAGCAACTAGAATTATTGATAGGAGACTTGCATTTTTAGTAGGCTAGCGCAACACTCGCTTCACCGTTTAATTATATAACCACTTGGCTTAAGTGTAGTTGTAGAAATTTTTAATAGGCTATTCACTCCCTCTATCTATTAGGACCTTTCATATTACAATTTGTCGACGAAATATGGTCGGCAGTCTACCTAGGGGTATGCCCAAGGTAGTAGATTATCGGCAGACAGATGCGCAAGCCACAAACAAGACGGTGACGCAAGACAGACACGAGGTTTTATCCAGGTTCGGTCGCCAAGAAGGCGTAATACCTACATCCTGCGTCTGATTGTATTGTTGTCTGTTAATGAGAGATGTTTTTTAGAGGGATCCCCTGCCCGCCTTATATAGTCCGGGGGTAGGGTTACAGATCTGGAAACTAATCCTAGCCAGTTACAATTGCCATATGCGGCCGGATAAGGATTCCTATTCTAACCGACCAGGATCCTGCTTGATCGCCAAATCCACCTTAACTCCTTGCGCAGGACTCCAACCAGGTTGGCTGGGCCGTGCGTTGTCTTTCGGATGGACTGGACCCATCGATCCGGGCCGGCCCAAGCTTAGCCGTAAGGGTATAGGGGTTAATACCCCCACAGCTAGTCCCCGAGCACCATGTATTATGCTGCGACACGCCATTTCGACCTTCTCCGACAAGTTATGCCCGAGTCCTTGACATCTTCCGACCACCGTCGTCGCCGGAGAAATAGGTTGTTCGAAGAATGTATGGTGCTCTTAAGAAAAAAGAAAAAGATTTCTGTCCCGGGAAGTGTGCCCACTTGTATTTCTGAAAAGAAATGTAAGTGCGTCTTGAAGCGTAGCATCTTTGATCATCAGAGGCGTAGTGGTCGAAAAACAAACACATTCACCGCAAGGTGAAGTGTGCCCACTTAGTCCCCGAGCCTGGTAGTAGGTGAAGTAAGCACGTGGTGCCAGGGTCTAAAAAGAATTCCCAATTAAGTTGAGAACCCAATCGTCGTGACAAAGCGATACGAGATGATGCCGGCAGTGCATCGCATCGATGTAGTCCCCGAGCTTCTTTGGAAGGCGAAGTATGAGCCTTGTAGTAAGGTCTAAATAAATGTCTCTCAACCGTATGTGAGTACAAATCACATGTAGCCGAGGAGAACAATTCTTCGATCGGTGGTCGGGATATCCCCGAAAGCACACCGATTGTCGGAGCGATCTCCGAAAGCACGATAGTGGTCGAAAGTGCCCCGAAACACGTTAGTGGTCGGAGCGATCCCCGAAAGCACTTCGGTGGTGCAGGCGGTCCACGAAAGCACGGCAGTTGGTCTCGCGATCCCCGAGCACACACAGCAGTGGTCCGGGCGATCCCGAAGCACAGCAGGTGGTCCGGGCGTCCCGAAAGCACAGCAGTGGTCCGGGCAATCCCGAAAGCACGATGAGTGGTGCAGGCGTCCCCGATCCATCCTTAGCGCGAAACGGGCATCTAAAACGCGAACGCCATTGATGTATTTATTCGGTGTATTTATTTATCTCTATTCTCTGCCAAGTCCAGTCTGACACGCCTGGTCAAAAAAGCAAATGGGTATAGTATGTCATTCTGTCTTCTTACTCTTTTCTGGCAAACAGTCACTTGGCACCTGTATGGAGGTGCGTCAGTGTGGGCCCTCTTACACTATTAACGAAGAGGCGCGTACACTGGTAACGAAGGAGCGTGTTTATTGGCGTAGATCTCGAGGTTGTGTGAACAACCGTCTGCGGCGCGCGTGCGCACATCTCCCAATAATCTCGGGCGGACGAAACGACAAAGCTCTTTGTTTTATATAATGTAGATCTGGTAGGTTACTCACACCATTCCCCATTGTCATTCACCGCTGCAACCCTCTTCTTCCTCCTGCCAAACCCTATTCCTCCGAAAATCGTCGCCAATCCCCTTGCCACCGCATCCACCCCCTTAGTAAGGACAGACTAATGGCGAAGAGAGACGCCCAGAAGAAAGGTGGGGTCATGGCGAAGGAATGGTGGAAGTCGCGGAGCAATGAGCAGACCATCGAGGACCTCGTCGCCATGGGAGTGCTCCACAACAAGGCACTCGCGGGATGGCATGCGCCGGAAGGAGAAAGCTTCCCCGATCCACAACCAGGTGAGATTGTGGTTTTCGAAGACTTCTTCAAATGGGGTTTCGGGATTCCAGTGCACCCTTTCCTTCAGGGTCTCTGCTTGTACTACGAGATTGGGATTTGCAATCTGCATCCCAATTCGATTCTCCTTATCTCCACCTTCATTCATCTCTGCGAGTCTTATGGTGGCTTCCAGCCCCATTTCGACCTCTTTCGCCACTTGTTCTGTCTTCGAAAGAAAGGGAGCGGTGGCTCGAAGATAGCCGGAGGCGCCTACCTGAATCTGCGCGACGGCATGAAAGCACAATACTTGCACTGCCCCTGGAACACCTCGCTGGATGAGTGGTACAAGAAGTGGTTCTACATCCGTGAAGAGCCGAACACCATCACCCTGTGTGACGTGGGACTGATTCCAGAGAAGAAGAATAGCTGGACAGAAAAACCCAAGAACCTGGAGCAGATCGCCGAACTACTCGGGATGATCCCGTGGGGAAAGCTAGATGGCCCAAGTGTGGTTGGGAACTTCATCAGCCGAAGGATCCAGCCCTGCCAAAAGAGGGTTTATCCAGGCTTCGAGTACCAGGGAAGCACCGATCCGACAAGGACCAGGAAGGAGCCGCTCGACAAGACGGAAATCAAAGCCAGGATTGGGGAGCTATTCAACCTGGCCGATCCCAATTACGTCAGGCTGAACGACATCGAGCACGCCTTCAAGCTGGCCTGACCTCCCCCAAAGGTAATTGATGCCTCCTTTTAACTGTAGAGTCATGTTGTAACAAGAAATTGACTGTTGCCCTCGCTTTGTGTCGCAGTGTAATGGTCGTGACCGGGCAGCAGTGTTCGTGTCACCTCCCCCCGGTGTAGATTGGTCGCAAGCTGCCGACCCAGTCGCCTAGACCAGCGCTAGGACCGACGACGTCCACTGGGCGGCACTCGAGACTATGGAGGATGCACCGACCAGAGCCGCTGGCAAGCGTCCGACGGCCAGCAAACGACGCCAAGCTATCTTCCCCCTGTCGGACGACGAAGCAGAGGATGCGGACATCTTTCGGCTCGTCCCTCAAAAGAGGAGAAGACAAATGGGGTCTTCGGAGCAGGGTGGCTCCTCCGTGCCAGCAGTGGTCGCATCACCGACCACTGCAACACAGAGTACAAGCAAGGGAAACATCGAGCATCAAACCCCGACGCCTGTACCGGAGGTGGAAAAAGACCCGGTGGAGGCTGCCGAGCACGCGGAGCAGGGACGGTCAAGGCGACGCACCTTTGCCACATCATTCCGCAAATCGAAGCTGTAAGTATCTATATCTTTGATGTAAGCTTGTAATTTCCATTGGATACTATTATCTTCTGAAATTGTTTCTGATATATTAGGTCGGCGTCCACCGAGAACCCCGACCAGCTAGCCGAGTGTGGCACAACTTCGCTAGCGACGGCGGGACAAACTGCCCAGCAGCCAGCTGTGGAGGAGCCTATAGTAGGAACTCCGCCTGGACCTCAGCAGGCGGACGACCAGACGCCATTCCCCGAGCGGCTGGTCGAGAAGACAGTCGAGCAGAGTACAAGTGCTCCGAGCACGAACCCTGCTAAGGCGGATACCATGGCGCCAAGGGAGCCAGATCTAGCCGAGGAGCAGCAGCCAGAAGTGGCCCAGAGCATTCTGGCCGACGCGACGGCTCGTGGAAAATCCCTAGTGGTTGTGGAGTCTGCAGACTCCAGACCAGCGCCGCCTCCCGAACAGGAGGCTGAGGAGGAAGAAGTAGAAGAGGTCCAAGGTCGTCCCCAAGATAGGCGACAACATGTATATGTGTCGCGCTATCAGAACGACGGATGGGTTATGCACGAAGAAATCCCAGAGGTCAAAGAGACCCTAAGAGTCGAACGGGCGGCCAAGCGTCTGGTGACAGAAGTCCAGGTACGTTTGGCTTGAATCCTTGACCCTGTTATGTAGTCAAACTGTCTGACTTAGCTTGTCTGTATGCAGGACCTGATGAAAACCGCAAAATACCGAAAGAGGTGCTTTGACCAGATTGAAGGAATCATGGGCGACCAATAAAGAATCTGGCGGCGAAGTGGAACGCTTATGTGCCAACTTGAAACCATGCAGACCAGGAGAGGATAGATCGAGAAACACAGAACCAAAACACACGTCGGCCACTCAACAACAAAGATTTGGAGAAAACAAGTAAAGTTTCATCTTATCATAACAAGTGCAGGACTTGTGTTGTTGTATTCTTGGTAGTAATAATGTAAAGGCAGGTTTAGAAGTTTGAAGTGGCCCGCTGAAAGAGGAAAATAACCGTGTGACCGCAGAGTGTGGTCGCTCAAGGAGGACAACGTGAAGCTAGCACACGCCGGGCCTCAACTCCAAGACCACACCAACAAAATGAAGGAGGAACTAAAAAGTAAGTATTCAGATCACCTTTCTCATTCTGTTGCCCACCTTGCCACGTCGTGTTTTCACATTTGATGTCTTGTATTGTGTTCGCTTTTTGAAAATCAATGCCAAGAAGCACCTAGAGGCCGTGATCGAGAGCGTGATGACTGGAAAGCACGATGCCTCAAGGCGCCGAGGAGGCGGGACACGTGGGAGAAACGGTGCCAAGAAATGGCAATCGGCATTGTGCCCGATCCTCGACCTTATAGACCCGACGCTCATAGAGGAAGAGCGAGAGGACGCGCCAGCTCGGGCTGGTCGAGAGATGCGGAACAAGCGTGGGGATGGTTCCAGGAGTTCGTGAAGGAGGTGGTGAGTACGGGTGCCCATGTACTAAGCATGGTGCGTGCCCACTACCCCCGATCGATCTCAAGCGCTGGAGGTGGGTACCGAAGGAGGTAGACCCGGACAAGGCAGAGAGCTTCGGATGGCCCATTTGGACTTGTCGTCAAAGATAATTGGCGATATTAACCTGTGTGGAGGTGGGACAGCACCTGTACAGGGTACGCCATCGACGAGTCAGCTGGAAATGCCATCAGCTGCGAGCCAACCAACGAAGCCTGCGGTCTCGACCAGCCAGGCACCGGCGGGGCCATCCCCTTCAGCTCAACTAGCACAAGAGTCCCCGAGACTCGAGTAGGGTACCGGAAGCGGCGAGCAGTAAGTGCCATGCGCCCCGACCAGCCAATGTAATAGGCTTAGAGCTGTAGAAGGAGGACATAGTTGTGTTATTGTGAACTTGAGCCTCTTCAGGCAAGCTTGTAACAACATAATTGTATATTACTATAAACTTGTTTGCTTTGTATAAAGCGTATTCAAGCTTGATACTTTATGTTGGTGTAACTAAGTAAAAACGTATTAACATTCTGTTTAGTTGTACCATCGTGCTCGACACATCATCCCGAAAAGTTTGTGCGGCCCTGGTTTTCCATGTGGTCAGAGTGTGAGGTCTGGTGACCTGTGCACACGTAGACGCAGACAAGTTAAACCAAGGGGGACCTGCCGATCACCCGTAACGTAGAGAACGGATCCCATGCACGTATTGGGAGGAACCGGAGATAGAGCCTGCTCCGAAAACCGTAGAAGGGGTGGTGGTCGGCTTTTACTAGCTGAGTTAGAATAACCATAAAACTCGAAGTGACACATTAGAGTGCTCGGAGAAATCATAATTGCTTTATTGAAATAAATCGAAAGTACAAAAGGAGTACATATCTCAGTAGTTAAGCATAGAAACGTCTAAGCTTGTCGACGTGCCAAGAGTTTGGTACGTCCGTACCGTCCAGCGAGCTAACCTGTAAGACGTTGGTCGTGTGACTTCCTTGATCATGAATGGTCCCTCCCATGGGGTTGCAAGTTTGTGGACACCAGCCTGGTTCGTCTTCCACTTCAGGACCAAATCTCCGACCATGAAGAATCGCTCTTTAACATTTTTGTTGTAGTACCTGCGCAAAACAGCAAGGTATTTGGCGGTACGTACACAAGAATCGAGCCTTTTCTCTTCTGCGTTGTTTACTTCTAGCTCCCGTACTTCATTGACCTTGCCCTCATCGAAGTTCTCTACCCTTGCTGGTCTGAAAGCTATATCTGATGGGAGGACTGCCTCAGCGCCGTAAACCATAAAGTATGGTGAGACGCCGGTGTTACGACTGGGCTGAGTTCGGAGGCCCCAGACCATGGCTGGTAACTCCTTGAGCCATCTTCCGGGGGCTTTGTCGTTTTCTCTGTACATCCTCTTCTTCAATGTGTCCAAGATCATGCCATTTGCCCGCTCGACTTGTCCATTAGCTCTAGGGTGCGCCACCGAGACATATTTTACTACTATGCTCCTTTCATCGCAGAAGTCCCAAAAAGCGTTCCCGGTGAACTGAGTACCCAGATCAGTGATGATGCTATTGGGTATGCCGAAATGGTGGATGACCTGGTCGAGGAACATGACAGCCTTTTCTGAAGATGCCTGTACCAAAGGCATGTATTCTATCCACTTAGAAAATTTGTCAATCAGCACAAAAACACATGTAAATTTCCCAGGAGCCAGTTTGAAGGGCCCGATCATATCCAGTCCCCAGCATGCAAAGGGCCAAGAGGCTGGTATCGTCTGAATCTCGTGTGCTGGTATGTGGATTCTTTTGGCAAAGAACTGACAACCCTCACAGTGGCGGACTAGCTTCTCTGCGTCGGCTACTGCTGACGGCCAATAAAACCCTGCTCGGAAAGCCTTACCGACCAGTGTTCTTGAGGCCGCGTGGTTGCCACAGGAGCCAGAGTGGATTTGGTCCAGGAGATGTTCGCCTTCTTCCTGGGTTATACACTTCATCAAGATTTGTTCCTTTGCGTTTTTGCGCCATAACTTGCCATCGACGAGCAGATACTGCTTACTGCGACGCATTAGGCACTCGTTTTCTGTCCGATCAGTATAACCGCTGCCATCTGTTAAGTACTTGATGAAGGGTACTCTCCAGTCTGGCTCATGAGTGGTCGGAGGCGGCTCGGTTGTGCTTGGCGCCGGAACCGTAGCCACCAATTGCTGGTCCGGAACTTTGTCGACCGTGGAATCTTCCTCTTCGATGGAAGGCGTGAGCAGGTCTTGGACGAATACACCATGTGGGATTTTGGCTCGAGATGATCCTAACTTTGACAGCGCATCCGCTGCTTGGTTCTTGTCCCGGACCACGTGTATGTACTCGATGCCATAGAACCTGCCTTCCAGCTTTCTTATCGATTTACAGTATGCGTCCATCTTTTCGCTGGTCGTGTCCCAGTCCTTGTTGAGTTGGTTGATGACCAGAGCCGAGTCTCCGTAGACTTAGAGACGTTTGACACCAAGCTCAACCGCAATGCGTAAACCATGCAGGCATGCTTCATACTCGGCGGCGTTATTAGATGCTGGGAAATAAATCCTGAGCACATACCGGAGCTGCTCCTCGGATGGTGACACGAAAAGAACACCTGCTCCCGCACCGTCAATTGTGAGAGAGCCGTCGAAGTACATCGTCCAATATTCATCGGATTTCGGAGAGGCAGGCGTGCTTAAGTCTGTCCACTTGACGATGAAATCGACGAGTGCCTGAGACTTGATTGTAGTACGGCTTGCGAATTCCAAGGAGAAGGGGCATAGCTCCATTGCCCATTTGACGATGCACCCGTTCGCATCCTTATTGCGAATGATGTCCCCCAAAGGGTACTCGGTCATGACCACCACACGATATCCGTCGAAGTAATGTCTCAACTTTCAGGATGTTATCAGTATGGCGTAGAGCAGTTTCTGAATCTGTGGGTACCTGGTCTTAGATTCGTTGAGTACCTCACTGATGAAATAAATTGGCCGCTGTACCTTATAGGCGTGGCCCGGCTCGTCGTGCTCGACCACCATGGTAGTGGAGACCACCCGATTGGTTGCTGCAATGTAAAGTAGGAGGGTTTCGTCTTCTCTAGGAGCAGTGAGGACTGGAGGTGATGTAAGGTAATGTTTTAGCTGCGTGAAGGCATCGTCTGCTTCTTTCGACCACTCAAACTTCTCGGATGATTTGAGTAGTTTAAAAAACGGTAACCCTTTTTCTCCTAATCTTGATATGAAACGGCTTAGAGCGGCCATGCATCCGGTAAGCTTTTGGACATCCTTCACCTTTTTAGGGGGCTTCATGTCTAAGACAGCTTTGACTTTCTCCGGATTGGGGCGTATGCCGTCGTAACAGACGACGTTGCCTAGCAATATACCAGAAGGAACACCAAAGATGCACTTCTTTGGGTTTAACTTCCATTGGAATGTATTGAGGGCCGCGAAGGTACGTTTGAGGTTGTCAACAAGGGTATGTGCTTCCTTGGTTTTGACAACTACATCATCCACATAGGCCTCTACTAGGTCATCTTTTATCTCGTCTGCGAGGCAGGCCTGAATGGCGCGTTGGTATGTAGCCCCGGCGTTCTTGAGCCCGAACGACATAGTCGTGTAGCAGTAGGCGCCGAAAGGCGTGATGAAAGACGTCTTGATCTGATCATCCTTTTTGAGAGCGATCTGGTGATAACCAGAGTAGCAATCGAGAAAGGAAAGCAGCTCGCAACCGGCGGTTGAATCTACGACCTCGTCTATGTGAGGTAAGCCGAAGGGGTCCTTAGGGTAGTGTTTGTTGAGATCAGTGTAATTAACGCACATTCTCCATTCATTATTCTTTTTGCGTACAAGAACCGGGTTGGCTAACCACTCCGGATGATACACTTCTTTAATGAATCTGGCTGCCAAAAGCCGTGTAACTTCTACCCTAATCGCCTCCTTTTTGTCACGAGCGAAACGTCGAAGCTTCTGCTTGATAGGTTTGGCCTTGCTGTTGACATTCAAGGAGTGCTCGATCAAGTTCCGAGGTACACCGGGCATGTCGGCAGGTTTCCATGCGAACACATCCACGTTGCTCCTCAAAAACCCGACGAGCGCGTCTTCCTATTTGGGATCCAGGTTGGCCCCAATAAGGGCCATTTTGCTGGGGTCGCCGTCGACCAGCTGGATCACCTTGTGCTCCTTTGACTTGATGTTTTTGCGTGGAGTCTCGAGCTCTGGGATCTCCAGGTGGTCGGCTGAGGTCTTCTTAGCATCGAGCATGGTCTCGGCCATGCGAATAGAGAGGTCGTGGGCCTCTGCTATTTTGAAACTGTCGTCTTCGCAGGTGTAGGCGACGTACACGTTACCTCGGAGGGTTAGGACTCCTTTCTTGGTAGGCATCTTGAGCACCAGATACCTATAATGAGGTATGGCCATGAACTTGGTGAGCGACGGTCGACCAAGAATAGCATGGTAGGTGCCGTCGAAGTCAGCGACCACAAAGTTGACGTAATCGGTGCGGAAGTGGTCCGAGGTCCCAAACTGCACAGGTAGCGTGATCTGCCCGAGAGGTGTAGAGCTCTGTCTGGGAAGAACACCCCAGAACTGTGCCTCGTATGGCTTAAGATCCGCCTGAGCTATCTTCAGGGCGGGCAGACTGTTCTTGAACAGTATATCAATGGAGTTGCCGCCGTCGATCAGTACTCTGTCGAACTGGACCTTGTTGATACAAGGATTGAGGACCAGGGGAAAATGTCCTGGCTCCGGTATTGCGGCCCATTGGTCCTTCCTACTGAAAGAGACTTCGCGGTGAGACCACGGAGGGAGCCGGGGATCGGCGAGCAGGTTATCGGTGTTGGCCACGTTCAAACAAGCACGGGCGAGCAGCTTGCGTTCCCGCTTGGTCTCGATGGACACTTTGCCTCCGATGATGGTGTGCACGCGATCGGTTGGCTTGACGTACTTGTGACGAGGGTCTGCATCGTCGTCTTCGTTATACTCGTTGTGCTGTTCTGCTACATCGTTAGGCTTGTCGGATGTATCCGGAGCCTGTTGACGTGTATAGATAGACTTGAGAACGTGGCAATTCTCCATGGTATGGTTTGACTTAGGATGGAGCTGGCAGGACCCCTTCAATGCTTTGGCGTAGTCGTCTTCGTAGTTACGACGTCCGCCACCCTTTTTAACGGTATTGACCTCGTCGTCGTCTTCCCGAGCACGCTTGCTCCTGTAATCGTTACGGTGGTTACGCTGCTGATTACGTTGGTCGCGGTGGTCGCGGGAGTCGTTGCGCTGGTTGCGGCGGTCAAAACTGTCGCTCCGACCACGGTTGCCATGGTAGTCGTCGCGGTGTGAGGGGTGGTCGGAGCGTGGAACCCTTGCTGCTTCTTCAATAATTATCTTCTTGGCGTCGTCGGCATCCGCATATTTCTTAGCGGTGGATAAGAGCGCTGTGACTGACTTAGGTCTCTTCCGGAGGAGCTTGTCTCTTAGGGCGTCGTGGAAACGGAGGCCAGTGATGAAAGCCTCGATTGCCTCGTTGTCGGAGATTGATGGGACCTTGATGCGCATCTCTGAGAAACGCCGGACGTACTCGCGCAGTGGCTCATCTTTCCAATCTTAGATCCGTTGCAGATCGTACTTGTTGCTCGGTTGTTCACAAGTAGCGATGAAATTGTCAATGAAGGCTTGCTTAAGCTCCTGCCAAGAATCAAAGTAGTTCGCCGGTAAGCTGACCAGCCATTGGTGACCTGCATGGCCAACAGCGACTGGGAAGTAGTTAGACATGACATGCTCGTCAGCCATGGCTGATCTACACGCGGTTTCGTAGAGCATGACCCATAATTCGGGGTTTTCTTTGCCGTCATACTTCTGAAGTTTCTCGAGCTTAAAATTCTTGGGCCATATGACTTGGCGAAGGTGTGGAGTAAACTGCTTCAAACCCGATGGACCGTGGGCAGTGTCATACTCCATACGGTGATAGCTTTCATGGGATGCTCGATCGTCAGCTCTCTGGTTGATGCGAGCGCGCAGATCGCGTCCACCGAGGTAATGGCGGAGATCGTTATTGCCATCGCGGCGATCTCGATTGCCATCTGGGTAACATCCTAATGGGCCAAAGTGGGCCCAAAATTAATCCAGTATGGGACGGTGGCACTATAGCAGAACATGGGCCGGTTGCTGTAACATCCGAACTCCTGGTTACTGTTCATCGAGCACTGTTCATCCGAAAAATGGGCCGACCGATTTCGGTGGTACTGTTCACGGGTTACTATAGCACCACGGAAAACACTGCGCAACCAGTTAGTACCATACTGGAAACTCTGAGATCGCCGGATCGACTTAAATACCAGGGCCAGGGACGCGTAGTAACCTTCGGTTAACCATTTTGAACGAAGCGAGGACGAAAGTTCAAGCGGGTTGCTACGCGGGTCGGACCACTCCTAGGAAGAGTGGGCCGGGGCCATGTATGTCGGGACTGGACGTTACAGATTAGCCCTACGACCGCGGTTATCGCGACGATTGTCACGGTTGTCTTGGTGATTATCGTCCCGGATATCGCGACGGTTGTCCTCCCGACGGCGGTTACCACCGTCATGGCCACCGTTTCTGCCTCGATGGTTGTCTGACGGGTCATTGTTGCGCGAGCCACGTGGGTTGAGTGGGCGTGGAGCGGCTTGAAGTCTGGCGATCGTGGCTTGACTCGACCGAGACGGATGGAGCCGGACTTGATTTACAATCTCGCGGTTCCGGGCCATGGCGGCACCGCCGATAGGCTTGTATTTCATCGCGAACCGCTTGGGTTTCGGGGTGTTGGGTAGCCGTTGCATTGTTACCATGGCGGCGGCTACATTGGCACTTGGAGTCCTAAAGACTGTTTGTCCCCACCGTCAAAAGCATCGTTGAGGTCGCGTGGTCGGGACACGGCGCGTCGCGCCTCCCGGGTCCGCTTCCGGCTTCGATTTGTCGGCGATTGAACCGGTCAATATTAAAGGCGCGCGTGGTGGTTTTCTTGTTCTGTTTCGCCAACCGCCGGCGGTTCGTCATTGCTGACAACATGGATCAAATCCCCTCGTCTTGGCGGGAAAGATGGGAATTGTGAAAACCCTGGAGCGTGGTCTGGCAGATCCAGATCGTACTTGGTGCCGTCGTCTTCGTGATGCTGAAGCTCGGTGTGTACAGATGCTTTAGATGCGATGCCAGATGAGGAGGTGGAGTCGCCCTCTTGAACTGTGTGGACGGATCCTTCCTGATAATCTTCAGTCCGGATCATGTTGACGAAGTCGCGCGGCTTCGGCCGAGGTCGGTGCATAAAACATAGATCCAAGCAGCGTTGTGGGTTATACGCGTAGCTGGAGGCAGCGTTTCGCAGGCCATAAGGCTGGACCTGGTGGTTCTCCGTCGAGGCTGCGTACTCGGAGAGCCGGAGACCCGTCGCAGAGGCTGGCCGGCGATGAGCGGAGCGCCCTTCAGGAGTAGATAAGACCACGAGATCTGTACCAAGTCGTGCAGGACGACTGGTCCGAGATGGTCGGGTAGATCTGTTGTGGGGAGCGGTTACCTGCTCGTTAGGTTGACTTTGAATCGTACTTACCAGAGCTAGGGTTTCAGCGAGTTTGGTGCCGACCCGATCGATGGAGTTGAGCAGGTCGGTGTTGTCGATCTGCTTCCCTTTGTAGCGGGGAAGTGGACGACGAGTCGTCGGCGTGGCTGAAGATGATGTAGGCGTGGTCGGAGCTAGATGTACTGTGGTCGGAGTCAGATCCATCGTGGTCGGAGCCAGACGTACCATGGTCGGAGCCCGATCCATCGTGGTCGGAGCCAGACGTACCGTGGTCGGAGCCAGATCCATCGTGGTCGGAGCCGTAGCCGATGTAGGTGAAGCAGTGGTCGGCGCAGACTGAATCCACGCCTCCTCCGTGGTCATGACGATGAAGCCGTCGGAACCGATGGTCCAGGTGATCTGGCCGACGGTGAACGTGAGGCCGTTCGGCTTAGCCATGGAGCCGGAGGTGATGACCGTCTTGTTTGCTTGGAGAGCAGTACGCACACCCCCTACCTGGCGCGCCACTGTCGACGAAATATGATCGGCAGTCTACCTAGGGGTATGCCCAAGGTAGTAGATTATCGGCAGACAGATGCTCAAGCCACAAACAAGACGGTGATGCAAGACAGACACGAGGTTTTATCCAGGTTCGGCCGCCAAGAAGGCGTAATACCTACGTCCTGCGTCTGATTGTATTGATGTCTGTTAATGAGAGATGTTTTTTAGAGGGATCCCCTGCCCGCCTTATATAGTCCGGGGGGTAGGGTTACAGATCTGGAAACTAATCCTAGCCAGTTACAATTGTCATATGCGGCCGGATAAGGATTCCTATTCTAACCGACCAGGATCCTGCTTGATCGCCAAATCCGCCTTAACTCCTTGCGCAGAACTCCAACTAGGTTGGCTGGGCCGCGCGTCGTCTTTCGGATGGACCGGACCCATCGATCCGGGTCGGCCCAAGCTTAGCCGTAAGGGTATAGGGGTTAATACCCCCACACAATTCGCCTATTCGAAGATCTGTCATTATAATTTCATGTCTCCTCGATCCATGTCATTTTCTACGGCTGCCATGTATAAGGGTCCACTTGTCAGGTACGCATCCGTATAGGAACTCGTACGGATGTCAAAGTCCCCCGCCTGTTCCGTCAAACCGAGTCCACCCGCTGCGGACAAACAGCCCACAGCGACCTGCGCGTGAGTGGAGCGGCAGCGCTCGCCCGTGGTCCGCCTCCGAATCCTCTACAGCATGCCATCCACAGCTCCTGACCCCACGCCAAGAAGATTCATCGAGCAGGCTCCTCAGCTCCTGACGTCGTACCAAGAAGATTTGTCGAGCAAGCTCCTGACCCAAGCTACTGTCGCCGCGGACGCCGCTTCGCTGTGTTCGACGTCGCACGCGGCAGAGGAGGAACGCCATCGCCTCATGAGCGTTGAACATAGGTCGCCCGCGTGCGAACAGCAGGGCTGCCAGGACGCCTCCCGCGCCGGACCCCGCAGCCTCATCAAAAGAGTCGGCTAGCCGCGCCGCGGGGCTGCCAGCGTGCCATTGCAGCGCGGCCTCCATGCGCACCAGCGCGGCGCCGGCCAGGAGCCTGTCGACTGCGCGTGTCGCCGTCGATGGAGAGGGCGCACAACTCTCCCGTGCCAGTGACTGCCCATGGGGGCCGGAGGCGCTCGGCCGCGACGGCCTGCACATGAGCGGAGCAGCTATCGCCCGCGGCGGACACCACGCAAGGCTCATACGTCGACGGCAGCCAGCGCTGCAGCGGTGATTTAGCAGAGAGCGATAGCGGGCTCGGTCAGACGGAGGAGACGGTGACTTTGACGTCCGTATGTATTCGTATATGCATACATAACTGACAGTGGGCCCCTGTATGCAGCAGTCATAGAAAATGGCATAGACGTATGAGAGATGGAATTATAATGGCATATCTCCGAATAGACGAATTGTAATGGCATTTTTCCAAACTCGAAGAATTGTAATGGCCTCGATTTCGTCTTTTACTCCCCATTATTACAAGACAACACTAGTTCTATCTGGATACTAACTGTGACTGCAATAACATGAGATTTTGTGTTACTGTTTTTATTTATCTTCTTGTTCTTTATTCCCACCTGGGCAAAATCTGCCATTTTTCCTATGATGTGTACAAGGAATGGTTCTTCTCTCTATAAAATCGATCCAGTTTTGATCCTAGCCTTCAAGCACTTTTGGTTTCCACTTCTTCACTGTGCTTTTAGTCGAATGCAAAAGGCTTGAACTTGCCCTTTGATCTGGTGCAGCAACGCCAAATTCTTTACAGATCAAGAAGATGTGACGAACTCAATGTTAATTCAAACAATGCATCTGCTGAACCAAACACTGCTTGCCATTCCCTTCACACAGGCAAAGATATCAGGGCTTCAACCAATCAAAGCTATGAAATTAGAGTATGCCTGACCAGGCAATTTTACCAACAGAAACAGGCATGTCACCTGCAACTTTTTTTTTTAACAAAAGGTCACAAGCAACTTAAATGCCCAGGGTTAATAAGACCAAACATGCCAGCCCTTTGGCATGCTTGACGCCTCCACGACAACCTGGCCTGGGCACTAAACTAAACACACCAAAAAAATCAAGTGTATATAAATAACAGATTAGAGTCAGAATCTTAGTTGGAAACTTTCATCTCCTTAATCTATATCATCTTCATCTTATTGTTTCAGATCAATATATCATTAGGAAAAGCTCCCTGGCTCTGTTCATTTTGCAGTCAAGGTTCATTTGACATCTTAGTCTCGGTTTACCTGTGCTAGCATTTACACAATCTATATTGTGACGTCTTTTATACGTATATCCGATGTAATTAGTGAATTCTTTTATATTTCAGCATTTCTGTATTTCTAATGTACCGTTTTAGAACAAGCATCAGGACCTGCAGCCTTCAGTGAAGCAAACTGAACCCACCTGTCTAGTTGTGTTCGGCTAATGTATTTTAATCGTTAATGCTTGTACTCATTCAGTCTGTTCGCTCGTTAATTTCAGCCAGGGCTTATCAGTCAGCCAACAGTGTTTTTTCCTCTCACAACAAACCAGCACCAGCCGGGCTTATCAGCTCAGAAACCAACCAGCGAACAGGCTCACTGACAGAAGACAGTTTCCTATCAAATGTAATTTTCGCAGAATACTACTGTAAATTTCTTCTTTGTTCGGTATGCTTTAAATTTAGTTTTAGATTCTCTCTGTAACTATCATCAATGTTTTACCTGCGAAACTTAAGTTGCATGTCAGCATGTGTGCCACATCCGACTTTTATGCTTATTGTGTTATCTTTTATATGTATTTTATATTGTTCATATAGAAGTCAGATTTGTATCCGACGTTCTCTAATACCTGCATGTCAAATTAATCCAAAACTTGATTTTTGGGTCGGTTTCGTGCCCACGCTGGCCAAACCAAATTTTGGCTACTTGAACAAATTTTGGTCACCATTTGGCCAGATACCAAATTTTAGCTTCGCAACCCGGCTTGGCCACTTTAGCCCTTGTTTGCATGTCGTCGGATTCACCTCAATCCACATGTGTTGGGGGTGTATTAGGATGGAATTTAATGCAAGTTTCACTCTAATCCACCCCAACATATGTGTATTGATACGAATCCGACTATATCCGAACAAGATCTTAATTCATTTTAACTTGGTCAGCAGATGACACACACCAAACACACCCTCTGTTGGCTTCCATTTCGGGTGTTTCCGCCGGATCTGACAACTAAGTAGACAGATAAAACAACGCAACGCAATAATCAAATTGCTCTACATCCTAAGGCTGCTGACGTCTCAAGCTACTGCCATAGACATCAGAGACAAAATGATCCTTTCTGCTAGTCATTGACGGATAACGGTGTTTGCTGTGGAAACTTGGTAGTGTCAAATTAGGCCAAAAAAAAAGTCACACAGGGGAGAATTTTTTCCCGGGTCAAATTAGGCAAAAAAAGTATATTTGGAAGTCAAATAAGGAACTTTTTTTGTTTTCCCTATTCCACTAGTAAAACAACGAAGAAAACTATCTTTATCTATGTACGACGTCAAGCAAAGATATCAATCTTCACTTACAAAAAGTATCCAAAGGAACCGAAAAGGGCACAGAATCTTCATAAATTCAATAGTTTATCCCCACCCCCTCCATTCAGCACTTACCTATTTGTGGCTGTTCTTTGTTTGATACTTTGTGTCTAACTCTTCTTTATGAATTCATTTTGTTGGAACTCAAAACTATTGTCTTGAGACATCTTTTCTCCAAGAAGTAGGTCTGAAAGGGTATCACAGGTTGTTCTCTATAAGAAGCAAAACTCCCTTGTAGTGGCATAATATGGTCATGGTTTGCTCTAAAGGAACCAATGGACTATTCTTCCATCTTGTCAACAGAACCCAACATGTAGTCAATATCTGGGGAGATAACAGCACGCTTGCTGATCTCCCCCACCGTACAGCAATGTTTTTCTCTGGTGTTGATTGCTGCAACCTCCTGGACAAACATGCAATTCGAGCCAGATGAAACCTGCACAGTTTGTTAATGTGACTTCAGTACTGCATAGAAAACCTTAAACAGAAAATATGACATCTTCAAGTTTCGATCCTCACATCAAAGAGAGCGTCTCCGATCTTCATCTTCACTTTGCCACTCCTATATACGAGTATTTTCCCCATATAGCCTTCAGGAATCTCTTTGAGTTTTGAGCCAATGTGCGATAATGGCCTCATGCCCTCACGTCTCTTATCAGAGACTACAGTAGGGTCAGCAACTGATTGTGGCTGCCTCGGTAAAGGAAGAGAGGATGGAAACTGGAAGAAGACGAACTGTGATTCCGCCGCCCGATCCTATCAACACAAAACAAGCATACCAGGCAAGATCAACAATGCCTGAAAAATCAAGCTGGTATACTTGGTCTATACAATTGACCTTACAAAGTAAACCCTGTGTATACGACAACTAGAGGGGAATTTTAATCCATACTCATTGGGGGGCATTCAACTATGCCACCAAGCTAGTCAATGATACATGCGTTCTGGTCCCGCATGTCACTGACATAGACTGATGGCATAAGTGAAAAGTACACATCAATTGGTGGTGCAGATGAAAATATTTCATAACCAGAAGTGAAAAAGGTGTTGAATCTGCATGGATACATACCATTAATCCAAGCTCTTCTGCTGCAGATAATTTAGCACCTTGAGCCCTGCTGGCAGAAGATTCTCCAAATTCTCCCTCATCCAGAATTTCTGTGTCAGCGATGTAGGAAGGGTGTAAGGGTCGGTTGAAGAAAATCTCTTGAAATTTCGACTGAAGACTATCAATATACCAGGATTTCCAGAGTAGGGCATCCTTAGTGGGAGAGTAACAGGATAATCATGGCTATAGTCCTGCAAAAAAAAAAAAAAGGAAATCAATGAATAATTCTGAAGAGGAAGCAATCCACATTAGTAATTTGATATTTACACACCCATGGTTCTGCATATTCTTTTGGTAACTTCGAAGCTTCACCTGAATATGCAATGGAAACAAGGGTGTTAAGGTCCAAAAACAGCAATCTGTATGGGATGGTTCAAGTCATGAGCAATGAAGATAAATATCTTTCACTGATACCTGCTGAAGAATCCTTTTTGGGCATGGGAAAATATCTTGCATAAGAAGAGTTTCCTTGTCCAAATGCAACCTGTGTACCACTTTTTGCTACGCCAACAGAGCAATACACTGTTAGCTAGGTGTGCAACAGAACAAAAATAAAAATATCACTAAAATTACAAAAAAAAAATGTATAATTATAAGCACCAAAGAAAAGCCTTATAGTTATAATGAATAATCGATAACACTTAAGCAAGAACACACACACACACAAACAGAGAGAGAGAGTATTTTCTTTGTAACAAAAACCTTGGTTACCCTTTTATACTATATGTACTAAACTGCAATTCTATCTAATAAAAATTTTGGTACATGCTCTGCACAATGCATTTTTAAGACAACCTAATGCAGAAGTATGTCCCTGTATTAAATAGTGATGAATCTCGCAACCAAAGCGTACAATTATAGTTAGCCAACTCAGAGCACATCATCATACATAGATGCAAACCAAATGTATTTTATCAGCTCAAAACTACTCGCAACGTTGTAACAAATATTCTTTTAGGATTATTGGCAGAAAAATGCTTTTTTCAAGTGAAGTACAGAAGCTAAGTATATAACATAGTAGATAAGATTGCTCTTGCTCATATAAGTGCACGACATATGCAGTTGTTATGTTGGCAGTTTTTATCAAGTGGTAAGGAATCAATCAAGCGTGTTCAATCGACAGCCTCAAAGATTCATACTTAGATATATTTATTAAAGCTAAAAACGTAAAACAGACCAGAAAATGCTAAGTGGCTAATCAATAACAATTGATGACAGTAGCCTTGAGCATGCTCAGTGAGTAGGAAGTAGAAACTACAATTTTCACAGGTAGCGATAAGGTTTAGACTATAAAGCATGTGGTGAACAAAAACCAGCATTCTTACTCTTTTCCTCGGACTTAATTCTTGCAGAGGGATACTTGTTCTGCAAAATGAGGCAAGATACTGTATACATCAACCAATTCTCAAATGAAAAGTTTGTAAACACAAATAACTACCAAAGAACCAAAGAGAACAATCAGTACCTGCGACATCTTAAGTTTCATCAACAACTCCTTATCCACAGCTTCCTCCTTGCTCTCCTCAACTGGTTCCCTGTCAAGTTACAGTAAAATCTCACTCCACATCAAAATTGCCAATTCTGCAAATCTCAAATGGAAGACATCCAAGTAAGGAGAAATAAAATGTAGACTGAATCGCATACTTCTTTGGGACAACCTTGGCAGGTTTCTTCTGAGGTACTTTTGGTGCGAATTTAAGCCCTCCCTTACATTTTCAAAAAAACAAGAACAACAGTAGTAAGAATAGCATAGAGCCAAACTATATAACGAATGACCAAGGAAATGCCAACCTTTCGAGGAGGGGGTCCAAGGGGGCCATCTATTTCCTTCTTGACTTTGCTCTTGTCGTCCATGATAAGAAGTGTGAAACCTGCAAAACCTGAGGAGCAGACTGGTGTGAGTAAGCATCAATTTCAGCACTGCATTTATCTACAGATTCCAACCAAAATGAGAGGTTTCAAATTGCTTTGACTCCGGAACGGAATAAAACATTAAGCTCCCATGTTTATCATCACGAACCAATCAGTGGCAGACCCAAGGGTATGCCTATATAACTAAAAAATCCCTTATGCAACACTGTATAATCCAATACAAAATTTGGTAAACGGTTTGGTACCTAAAGATAGTGTATCTAAAAGATCTCATGATACCTTAAATTCAACAGAAAAGTTCAAAACTTACACAAATGGCAATTAAATTGTTGAAACATAGGATAAGGTCTTATAGAGAACAAGCAAAAAAAAAAGGCACATCAGTGATCAGTCCTAAGCCCCAATCATATGCAGATATGTTTAGTGGCGGATCCAGAATTTACTTATGACTAGGGCCTATATCTAGTGGTGAAAACTGATTATTATGAGCACAGAATTGACTCCAATAAACTTGTTCAAAATTTGGCGAAAAAAGAAAATTTTATGAGCACAAATCGCTGAAAATTAGACGAAAATGTGTGCATTAACAGAAGAAATGCAACTTTAACATTTCCTTTACCGATTCACAATTTGACACAAATTTTCAATATTACATAAAATATTTGAAGTATTCCTATCAGCCTGTCAGTTTGTAAGCCTGTACAATTACAATGTCCCATAAAGAATCCTGAAAGCATAATCTTCCAAGAGCGTCCTTTTGCACATACACAACAAACTCTGATGTCTGATGGAGCACCCTCTCGCCGGCCAGCAAACATATTGATTTGGATTCCACGCATCAGAAGACTAACCCGATGCTGCAGTGTTGCACTAACGTGATGCAGGCGCGCACGGCAGACGGCGCAGCAGTGGCTGGCCACCTGGCAAGGCCGACGACCCTTCGGGCTTCGGGCGTGACGCGGTGGGTGCCTAGGGCATGGGCAGTGGCGGAGGCAGGAGCGGCGACCTCGGCGGCCAGCGCAGCGTGGGCGCGTGGCGCGGTGACGGCGCGGCGCAGTACTATGGTGGCGGCGTCGGGCTTCAGGCGCGGTCGGGGGGGAAGGAAGCCGAATAATGGTAACAGGGCAGCAACCAGCCAGCAGGCCCTAGTCTTTTCTTGCTGGGCCTTTGTTTCTGGGCCATAAACTATATGGGGTATAGGGTGCTCTTGGGCCAACGACTAGGGCCTGGGCCCTAGGGGCCTTAGGCCCAGATCCTATGTTGAAACACGAATTCACATTTCACAATCCATCGATCAGCAATTTCAGGCATATGGAAACCTTCGTCCTTATTCTCTAGTACTGTCCACCAACTAACCCATTCACATTTCACAATTCAGTCAATCACCAATTTCAAGCATGCGCCAACATCCAGTCTATTCGCCACATTTTACTCACTAGAGATGCAGCCTTGTAAAGAAGGCGAGCAAGAGACGCAAAGCAACAACGGGGGTCGGCCGCCGGCAGGCACTGGCGCACACGCACTGCGCAGTGGCGTTGGCCGCCAGCACCAGCAGCCCGGGCATCCGACGGAGCTCAGGGGCTCCGGCTACGCAGCTGCACAGACAGCGCCTAGCGCTGGAGGACGGGGAGTCAGGTACGGCTGTGGAAGGGCGGACCGGCGGGGCAAGCCGGCCGAGGGCGCCCAACAGGAAGAGGGAGGGGAAGGGGAGGCTTCGAGACACTATGCGCAGCGGCAGACCCAGGGTTTGGGTGCTTCGTTTCGCACAGCAGGAACAGAAGAGAAGGGGTGGGCGTACCTGGTGGGTGCTCGTCGCCGGCAAAACTCTCAGCACCTGGCGTAGGGCGGCGGCGGCGGCGCCACCAGAGACAGACAGAGCGCAAACGAGGACAAGGGGCACGGGAGAACTAGAGAGAGAGAGAGAGTATGCCGGGAAACAAAAGGGCAGGCCGCGGTTATGACCTTATGGGCCACTAGCCCAATCATCTCCTTTAGACATGCATATACGAGTGTTAGTTTGGGCCAGAAAAACTGATATGTTTTTCGCATGAAGCTGATCTGAATTTAACCATAAGTTAATTCTTTTGGATTGTGTTGGGTCAAGTTTTTCAGATTAGATCAAGTTTTGGATCAAAACTTACTGTCCTTGTCTGACTTAGTGATTGTTGTTCGGACGAGTCAGGTAACCCTTTATCAGATCAAATCTCCTGCTTTTGAAAGCAAAATGGCTTGTGTCGGTTTCATTTTTTTTTCCTTGTATATAAAACGGTATGTTTAACTTTTTACCTCTACTTCCTTCTTTATTAATGCATGCACAATAGAGCTCTGCAAACACTTAAAACATAGAGGCCAGTGTTTGGGGATAGAAATCAGGGATATACCTGACCAACACAGGCCTAGCCCGAGCTCGCTAGACAGGTTAGGCTGCGTTCGGTTATCGGAAATGACTCCCTGAAAAGAATTCAGCTGAAACAGTTAGCTTAATTTGTATAAGCATGTAAACCTGGAATAGTTTTTGAATCTGGAATGAGCTAACTGAACGAGCCGTTAAGCTGCACAGCTCTTGTTCGACATAACTTGGGCAGCAAAATGCGTATATGAAAACGTTTAACCTAGTCCAATGTTATTATATTATTTGGATGATTTTACACTAAAAAGCGAACAGAGATTTGATCTAATCCAAATAGGATGTCTAACCCGCGTTGTTATTGTGTGCTATAATTGTGCATGACTCAATGTGAACATATTCCCTTGTGTGTAGCGACAGGTAAAAAATCAAGATATAATACAGTTAGCTGGTTGAAGCTATTGCCAAAAAAAAAAACACCCCATATATAACTTGTATAATTTTCTATGCATAAAATAAAAGGTAAAAAAGACTTGTTAAAGTATATCTAGGTCACACATGAATTCTTGTGAATCAAGACAAGGTTATTACCTAAAGTTTAATTCTTTTATATTTTGAATTCAGGTAATAAACATACCATATTATTAATATAATAGGATACAAAGCTTAAATGGATACATATCATTTTTACCTGGTACATCTCCACTTCACCAGTGAAGCCATGTTTTTTGTTTCAACTCCACAAACAACTCTATTAGTGGAGCTGGAGCTGTTTTAGTGAACTGTTTGACAAAATAGCTCTACATGTAGAGCTTCTTGAAACATGTTCTCACATACGCACAACCCACCAGTGGGACGTGGGAGAAGTTACTAGTATTTTTTAGCTCTATCTTTCATCCATCCCTTGTGAGAGCACGTTTTAAGGAGCTCCTCAGGTGGCGCTATTTTCATTTTACTCTGTTTGACACAAAACAACTCCAAACAGCTCCTAGAGCTAGTGGAGGAGCTGTGCCAAATGGGACTACACTCACTTCAACACGCTAGAGTGTTGTCGGATGGATTATCTCCAGCAATGAAGATCAACAAATCGCACGTAGGGAATCAGATGGGTAGCACACGGGACATAGATTTATACTGGTTCAAGTACACATCGAATGGAGAATAGCTCTCTTATCTCAAATGTTCAAGGTTACAAAGGGGACAATGATGGCTATGCGAGTCTAATTGCCTAGTTTGGTTGGGTTACTAATGGATACCGAATGGGGTCTCCCTACCTCACCTTATATGGTCAAGGATCCCTTTGGTTGAAATGCAAGTTTCCTAATCGGTTTCAAAGAAATCTATTGAGTATGTCGGTTATTTTAGGTACATCTTGATCCCCAGGTCCCATTTGGCCGGTAACTTGCTTTCCAAGTTGGTGATGCATCCCGTCTGGGTTGGGCCTTACAATCGGTTGCCTTGGCCCACCCCGTCTGTAAATGGTCTCTAATACAGGCGATGAGGTACTCCGGGTCTATATAATCGACAGGAGCCACCAAGGACTTTCATGATGACCTAATTGATAGCTCTGTCCATCGGTTTCTTCTCTGAAGCTACAATTTTTAGACTCCCAAATACTACGCATCATTAGGTTCTGCTTAAAGGTAAGGTTAAATGAGTCAGGGAATCCGATGTGCCATACCTTCCCCGTTCTGCCTGTTACGCTTATGACTCCCGGGAGCTACAGATCCGAACCTACGGTCCACCTACCCTATCCTCAAGTTTGGGCTATAAAGCTAGATGTGGCCTTGACCCTTCCAAGTACACCACATCTTCTTCCTCCTTGAGATTCCTGAGTCTAGGGACCTCTCAAGTGTATATCATGGTGTCCTCCTCTCAACCTCATCGACTCCTGCGACAATGTTGGGAGAAGGCTCTTCGCATGAGCTTCAACCAACACTCAGATGTAGTGATGGCTACTCGATCGAGGTGCTAGAAGAATGCTTGTGAATTGGGGGGTCAACTACTAATGGGAGCCCTAGGATGTCACTGGAAATATTTCCATCAAAGCACCTATGGTTTTCCATTGTAGCCTCATCTTAAATGACGGATCCTCCCTTCCCTGGAGTAGAGCCTGTAAGGAAAATGGACCCTAGGCCCATTTACTTTGAATTTTGGTGCTTGATGACCAACACAACCAAATTGGACTAATGAATTTGCAAGTGATTGTTTTGTAGTTCAAAAGGATGCAAGACGTGACTTGGACAAAGGCGACGTGATGATCCGATGATCAACACCTCAAGCAAGACCTTAGGAGCACAAGAGAAGACCCAAGATATCAACCAAAGTCTAAGCATGAAGATAGGAACCAAGCCGTATGCAAGATCGCGAAGAAACGAGCTCACAGAAGTGACCGGACGATGGACCGGACGCTGGAAGAAAGTGATTGGACGCTCCGATCAAGAGGCTCGGCAACAGGCGCAACCAGACGCTGGCGGTAGATCGACTGGACGCAGGACAACAGAGTTCGGTCGAGTACAGAGAGGTTCCAGAGCGGCGAAACTGCGACCGGACGCGTCCGGTGGTAGGTGACCGGACGCTGGAAGCGTCCGATCAGTTGATCGCGGCTCCAACGGTCGGGATGACCGGACGCGTCCGGTCAGGACGACATCAGCGTCCGGTCAGTAGCAGAAAAGCGGGATTTAGTCCCCAACGGCTACTTCTCAGTGGGGCTTATAAATAGACCCCCAACCGGCCATTTGAGTGGAGTGGAGTTGAGGAAACATACCAAGAGTGTTGATACACCATTTTAGTGATCTCCACTTGCATAGAGCTTAGTGATTCATTAGATGATTAGCGTAGGTGCTTTGCGAAGTGCTTAGGTTGATTAGACCACCGCTCATGCACTTGCTCTAGGTTTAGGCCTAGTGTTTAGTGAGGTTTACATACCTCTTACCACTCGGTGCTTGCGTGCACCATTGTTGTACATCGGAGGGGCTTGTAGTCTTGCGAGATCACACCAACCGCGTTTGTGGTGTGGCCGCCGCCGTTTACCAGAGGGAACAAGGCCCGCAGCGTTTCGGTCGGAAGCTTGATAGTAAAGACGGCGGGGAGCATCCGGGAGAGGCTTGCCGGAAGGCACGTCGGAGACCCACTTGCGCGTGGGGAAGGCCCGAGGCTGTCCACGGAGTTACCCGACCGGGAGCTTGGCCCTTGCGAGGGATTCCTTGCGAGGGGCTCCAATGAGGACTAGGGGGAAGCTTGCGCGCTTCTCGATACCTCGGTAAAAATACCGGAGTCATCGACGAGAGTTTGCATATCTCTACCTTGCTCTTTAGCTTCCGCATTTACATTAATTGTATTACTCCTTTTGCGGTAGAGATAGCAACACACTAGCAAAATCGTAGTTCCACATTTAGATAGTTTATCTTTTACATAGGTTTTGCTAAGGTTAAAAAAAGAGGCCATAGTTTAGAGTTAGATTTTTAAGTTGCCTAATTCACCCCCCCCCCTCTTACGCGTCATGGTCCCTTCAATTGGTATCAGAGCCGGTTGGCTCAATTTGGACCTTTGGCTTAACCGTCGTTGAGCCGACGCTACTTAGAGTGGTTGGGATGGATACCTCTAGGCCACCGCACTTTGACGACACTAACTTCTCCTATTATAAAGCTAGAATGGCTTGCTACCTTGAGACGGTTGATTTGGGAGTTTGGAGAGTCACTCGTGACGGGATGAAACCCATTAAGAATCTCGATAAACCCACAAAAAGTGACGAAAAGGAAAAAACATTTCAATGCTAGAGCTAAAAATTGCTTGTTCGAATCTTTTAGCATGGATATTTTTAACCAAGTGTTCACTTTAAATACGGCACATGAAATTTGGTTAAAACTCCAAGAGCTCCATGACGGCACAAGTAATATTCGTGAGCAAAAACATTGTCTAGCTCAACAAAGTTATGCTTCTTTTGAAATGAATGATGATGAGCTTGTTCGTAATATGTATTCTCGTTTTTAAATCTAATAATCCATGAGCTCAATTCTATAGGATTAACAAAGCTAGGTGATGCGGACATCGTGAGGAAGATCATCTCCGTGCTACCACAAAAGAAATATGCAAGCATCATCACTATCCTTCACAACATGGAAAACTTGAGTACCATGACCCGAACCATAGTCATTGGCAAGATAGTGGCATTTGAAATATCACGCAAGATGGGTCAAGAAGAAGCCTCTTCATCAAGCAAAGGCAAAGCTCTCGCATGTAGCGAGAAAAAGAAGATGAAGGGCAAGCAAGTTGAGACAAGCTCAAGCTCAAGCTCCTCAAGTGAAGATGAAGAAGAAGATGAGGATGATGATGATGAATCAAGTGATGATGATCAATCTTCCTCCTCCACCTCTGACCTTGATGAAGAATCAATCAAATTAATCAACAAGGTGGAGAAGATGATCCAAAGGCTCAATGTCAAGGGTGTGCCCATCTAAATCCAAGATCTCATTTTCACCAATCAAAGAAATGAGCAAAGAAAGAGAGGATGCTATGGATGCGGCGAGTTGGGGCACTTTGTGAAAGTTTGTCCAAACAAGCCCACACCCAAGACAAAGAAGAAGGCGTGCAAGAACCAAGCCCTCACATCAATAAGGTCATGGGATGATTCTTTAAGTGAAGAAAAACACCATCACAAGAGGCGAGGCCGCAAGCACTCATCATCAAACTCTTCTCGTGTGTGCCTTATGGCACGAGGTAACGAAAGCTCATCCTCTAGTGAGAGAGATAGTGATGATGAAATGCCTTCTTATGATAAAATTGTGCAACAAAATCTTAATTATGCTAAAGTTTGCACTAGTCAACAAAAGAAGCTCGAAAAATTAAAAGAAAAGCTAAATAGTTCACAAGAAGCATACAAAACTTTGCTTGAACAATATGAGAACTTTGCTAATCTCAATGTTGAACTATCTACTAAAATTGAGCAACTTAAGGCTAGTGCAACAACAAATACATGCACAATCAATGATGAGCAACTTGCAAAGAAAAATAAAAATTAAAAGAAAAGTTAGCTAGCACACAAGATGCTTATAAAAGTTTACTTGCTAAAATGGAAACCATGTGCAAACATTGTGATGAGCTAACTAACAAAGTTGCTAAGCTTGAAGCCGTTAGTACAACCCCCACCAAGGCATCTAAAAAGAAAAGTTCTATCTTTAACATGTCTAAAAAGGATGCATCCACTTCTTGCAATGATTTATGTTTAGACTCACTCTCGTGCAACCAAGTTTGTGTTGAGAAAGTTGTTGTAGATACATGCACACAAGTGGTTGCAAAGGAGAATGAGCAACTCAAGCAAGAAGTAGCTCGCCTCACCAATGACTTGACTCAAGTGAGGAAGGTCACAAGTCCTATGAGTGCAAGGTGAAGAATGGGGGAGGAGCAAAGAAAAAAGAGAAAAACAAAAGGCAAACAAGCAAGCTCTCCAACACATACACCAACAAGGCTGACAAGAAGGCCTCCACACCTTATCTCTTGAAGAAGAAGAAAAATGACAAGGTGGTGGTCATCAAGGTGAACAGGCAAGCCAATAATGGGGTCAAACGTTTTTTGGTGCCAAAGGAAATTATTTCCAACATGAAGAGCACCAAGAAGGTTTGAATTCCGAAAGGGAAGTGAAAAGTCCGATGGACATCGGGGAATTTGGAGACTTGGCAAAGTATGGGTGCATTTCATGGGGTGCGTCATGATGGATAAAATCATTGCCAAATAGGTTAGTGAATACTATGGACCCAAATTCTCCTTCCCATGTTAGGTAACTAGATTCAATTTACTTCAATTGATATTAGTTTTGAATCTTCCTACAATTGGTATCTTTTAGCATCTAGTTACTTTTCATGCCTATGTTTGCATTTGCATGCCTATATCTTTTGTCATGCATACACTAGGTATATCTTATGGTAGGCTTGCTCGGTTTCATTCTTAACCCTTGGAGCAAGCTGTAACACCTCGGTGTTAAGCATGCATTAACATTTTGCAAATCATGAGCATAATCATTATTATGCATTTATAAGCATGACATGAAATATAGAATTGAAACATACTAATGAAACATGTATGTTGCATAGTTTTGTTTTAATAGATTGGATGCTATGTTTGTTTTGCCATGTGTGAACCTTGATTGATCACTTAGACCACTTAGAAGTAATTAGGATGCAATTTGGAGCAAGGTGTATATTCAAAGTTTTCTCAAATTTTGCTTTTAAAAATAATCTTCTAAAATAGGGTTTTTGATTTAAATTAACTTTAAATCTATAGTTCAAAATCTTATTGGATTTTGACCTTACTCCTTTTGGCAAAGTTGTAGAGTACATTTTTTTGGACAACTTTTATTTTTACCCCAAATCCTAAAAACAGTTTTTGGTTGCTCAAATTTGTGATTCAAATCAGTTGGGAATAGAAAATAAATTGAAAAATTCGATTTGCTTCTTACCGGGCCGCCCGCCCCGCGTCTGGCCCAGCTTCGCTTCACCAGCCCAGGCCCACGCCGCGGCCGCTCCCGCATGCGAACGCGCCGCGCCCACCTTCCCCGCCTGCCCGGCCGCCACACGGTGTCCGTACACCGGCAGCGAAGGGCGGTGCTCCGACCAGCGCTCGGCTCAAGAGCTGACCAGACGCGCGCTCCACCCCACACTCCTCTCACTTGCTGCCTTGTCCCCCTGCCTCTCGCTCAGCAGCAGAGCACGCGCACGCACTCGCCTCCGCCACCGCCCGCACCAGCGCCTCGCCGGAGTTAGCCGTTCCGGCCGCTCTAGTTCGCCAGAGCTAGCTCCGTCTTCGCCGTTGCTTTGCTTTGCCATCTCGCAGCTGGTGCTCGCGTCGGTTCGCCTTGGTAAGCTTTCACCAGTCGTGAATCGCTCATCGGAGTGAGCTCCTCCTCGTCGGAGTGCTCCGCTCCGTGGACATCTCCTCTCCGCTTCGCATCTCGCTCTCTTTTCTCGCGCAAGAGCACCACACCGCGTCACTAAGGCTCCCGAGCGCCTCCACCCACTGTGCCGTGGCCGGGGACGCCCCACCGGCGACGACATGCGCCACTGCTTCGCCATGCACAGCAGCGGCCGGCTTCCCGAGCTCCTTGGCCCATGCCACGGGCACCGTTGGGTTCGCGCGAGGGTGGGGAGCACGCTGGTCACCTTAGCTGACCGGAGACCTCACCGTCGGCGAGCTCTCGCCGCTGGTGATCTCCTCTGGTTTTTGTTCGACTGATGAGTGGGGCCCAGTCGGCCTTAGGGGCCACTGTCAGCCGTAGGGGTGCAAGCCTGGGTAGAGATCCAGGTGGATCTAGCGTTTATGCCTCGGTTTTCAAAAAGGGTTTTTAAGAAATGATTTCCAGAAAATGTTGTAAAGGCTTCAAAAATCCATAGTTGCTCATTTTAGCTCCAAATAGAGTGAGACCAATTTTGTTGTGTTTCTTAGAAGTAGATCTACAATATAAAAATGTTGCATGTCAGTTTTGGGATACATTTATATAGGGCTTTAGTTAATTCTTGTAATTGCTGTTTTCTTGGAAAATGCTTAATAAATAGAATATACATCAGAAAAATATGATTCCAATTTGGTTGATCTATTCTTAAGATGTAATTTCTGTAAAAAATATATGCCATGCTTGTTCTGTAGAGAAATATTGATGTGTAGTTCAATTGCCTTTAATTGATGATTTTTGTTATTTTGATAGAGAGCAAAAATTGTATAAAACATGTGTATGATAATTTTTGTGCAGTGATTGTTTACTGTGTAGAACATAGGAAAAATATTAAATCTGTTGTTTGATACTTTTCATAATACAAAGTATTTTCATGCTCATATTTATGCCATAGCTTGTCATTTTTGTGTAGGCTATTTTACTTATCCAAATGCCATGAAAGTTTTATGGTAGTCTACTTAGAGTAGTACTCTGCTACCGTAATTTTCTTAGATTTTTATGAGCACTTGAAATATATGTTGCTGTTGTAGCCCTAGTTTAAAATGAAATAAAATAATCTTCTTTAATGCATGTTTAGTTAATAATGTTTGCTTTGGTGTATCTTTGAAGCATCTTAGCTTGCTGTGGTGACTTGGCATGTTAGTACAGTGGTTGTAGTAGTAGTATAGTAGTACATGTTCTTAGAGGATGTTGGCTACCTTGTAGAAGAGCTTTACTTCTACTATGTCCAATAAAGTTAAACATGTTCATCTACATTTCATGCATCATGATCATTACATGTCATCTCTCCGATGCACCTATGCATTAGCACTTATACATCTGCATCATACAGGATCGCAGGAGGAGTTGCTAGTAGTAGTTCAGGAAGAGCAGACCAGGATAGATCCACAAAAAGTCCAGGCATAGGAGGTGCCAGAGGAAGAGGAGCAAGGAGAGGACTTGCCCGAGTGCGTGGATCATCAACCTAGTTTGTTTGAATGAGGCAAGCCCCGGAGCATTCTAAGTCTCCTACTTTATAAAAGAAATTCTTTCTATATATATGAGTTTATATATTGTTGCATTAAGTTGTAGGAGTTGATTGAAACCGTTGATGCATTTATTACTATCCTTGCCTACCTTAATACCGTTTTTGCCCTGTTAGGTCGGGATCGAATAACTGCTTAGCCTTGCTTAGACCGGTAGCGACCGGTGATTTCCAGTCACTGACATTTATAGGTGGTTACTGGAAGAATTTAGCTATGGAAAGAATGATATCCTGGAATTAACCTTGTGTGATGAATAATTGGAGACCGGATGGAAAAAGTTGGAGGCAACCAGACAGGGTTCTAGGGTGCTGTTAGTTTTTCGTCTGTGTCAATTAAGGACCGATCATTGCTCGTCCCTCTTGTCATGTTGAACGCATGCCTCACATTTAGTTGGCCGAATAAAGTACCTTTCGACTGCGAAGCTAGTGACACTTTTCGAGCCGGGATAAACTCGAATTGGCAGACTGGTGCTGAAGGGGGTATGACGGGGACACGAAGAGTGAGCCCAAGGTGCGTCCTGGCTGTCGGGCGGTCCCTGGGTAGTGCGGTCCATGACTGTTATCCTGCGGCTACTTGGAAAGTGTCATTGGTGATCTGTAGCTCACTTGATCGTTGAGTGTGGTTTGTGTGAGGAATAAATCACTAGCTGGTTAGGAATCGATTCGAATCGCCATCGCTCCTGGATAGTGAGCACTTTACTCGAGCTATGGCATCGTAGTAATTATAATGGAATACTGATGGTTATTTGGATGGTATGGGACATGCTAAATCTAAGTTGGTAACTGGATGTTTTTGGTTAATCAAGTGATTGCTATAGTACAGGTGCTTACCTAGATGGATAGGTCATAATAAAGATGATGCAAAGTATTTAAAATGGTTTCTTCATGATAGCTTATGCTTTTCACAAACTAGTCAGCTAGCCCACTAAAGAAAGCCTTGCATAATCCTTGGTGTCATTTTATTTTGGTTTTAAGATGGGTAAGTCTAGCTGAGTACCTTCTCGTACTCAGGGCATTGTTCCCATTGTTGTTGCAGGTGGTCAAATGTACTATGGCTATTGCATTAACTGCCTGTACCCAGTGATGGGTGACAACTAGGACCAAGGGCAATGGTCACTCCATATCTCTCACCTAATGCTTTTGTTGGAGATGACTACCTACTGGCACTGTATCTGAACCAAAAGTGTGTGTGTGGCTTTAAAACTATTTGCTTCCGCTATTTTAGTTTGAACTTGGATTGTAATAACTTTATGTTCTAAACTCTGATGTATCCACTGTCATTGCGAACTTTATGTAACATGTGACGGTGACTGCTAAACTTGTACGATCTTGGTTTGTATGTCGATTGGTTTGAAATCCTTCGTGGTTTCACGGACTACCGGGTTATACGGGCTTAAGTTTGCTAAATTATCCGCTTCGGCGGAAGATTTCCTTACTTAATCTCGTATAATTGGTCGGTTCTGTTACAGCTGGCATCAGAGCAAGGTTTAGCAGGTTACTGTTCATGTGTGTATTTAAAACAAAAGGGTTTTGTGTTACAAAACTAATTGCAAACTATAGTACATATGTGTTTCAACCTCTAATTTAAAACTTAAGAGTGTGCCAGTGGTCATATCCTTTATGCCCAGTTAAGGACTCTAGGTGGCTTATTTAAGTACTGACTTGGGGGTCTTTGCATCATATTTCTATTTCGTCGCTCATACGGCGTGATATTGTATGAGTGCCATTCACTTGAGTGGTAATGTATGGATCCCTTGACTCTACGCCTTAGTAAGTGAGAGTTGTGAGAGCATGATCGGATACACTGTCGATCTAGGGAAGTGCTTATATGATGCCGGATTATTTACATGCCATACGCGTGTTTGTATGAAGGTATCCAATGTGCGGGGAATTCCGTCCTGTGGTGACGATGCCGTCGATAGGACGATGGTTCGGGTAGTTGCTACCATTGTACGCGTATCTGGGGATGCGTGTAGAGCGAGTAGATTACTTTACTGCGTTCGTGCATATTTTTCATACTGCCAGGGTTTGGGCTGAAGTGCATCTTTTGCAGGTACATAACAGCGCTATCGTGTAGTACGTATTAGCTACATTTATGAGAGACCGTTGTATGCCACCGTCTATGCCGCTAGCAATTGTTATTTTTCCTAAGTTTGTGAGAACGTACGGAACGTGCATGCATCATGTGGTGACATATCATTCATGGCATTGTTCCTCCCCTTATAAGTTGATTATCTCATTTTGATAAAAATGACAACTAAACCTTGTTCTCACGTGAGTAATAAAACAAAATTTGCTACAGATGGCACGCATAAAGCAGACCGCTCGCAAGTCCACCGGAGGCAGAGCTCCCCGCCATCTGCTTGCTCCACGTACCCATCAGCGCCACACGTTTCTTGGAGAGTTTGGGATGCCTACACTCTTGTGGAGAGTGCTCAGCTATGTAGGCTATCCTGATGGAATGGAGCCCCGCTATTTCTGGACAAATGAGCAGTTGGGGGAAGGTCTCTTGGTTACTGTGGAGGCCGTTGTTCGTCCCCGAGGTGATGGTTCTGAGTGGACTGGTTGGCATTATGAGTCAACTGGCAGGACCGCTAAAGAAGCAGCTGACAGGGCAACCTTTGGGATACTGAGGGATATCATGGATCGTTTTCCTTAGGAGTTGGCAGCCACTTTAGTTGGAGTCTTTCCGAGGGGCAACCCCTCCACTGACTCGTGGCAGCAGGCAAGAGGAAGATCTTTGGAGATTGGTGCAGCAGAAGGATAGAACAGTGATAACCCTGCTATGAGCGCCATGTTCACAGTGATGAAGGCTTTCGATGGAGTAGAAGGTAACCTGAGACATGTGTCTGGTGCTCTTGGTCAGGCCCGCGATGACCAACGTCAGCGTCAGAGGGATCACGATGCCGAGATTGAGAGGCTCAATGCAGAGATGGCTCAGTTGACTCGTCAGAGGGATCAGGTGACTCAGAGGACTGGAGTCTATGAGGGAGACGTACGTGCATTGAGAGAGCAGGTTGAGCGTCTGACCACCGCCAATAGGAACGCTGAGCGCATGTTGATCCATGTGCTCCACCAGAGGAATGAAGCCTAGTCCGCAGAAGATGTTCTGAGAGCTCGACAGGTTGAGCTGGAGTAGCAACTGGCCAATGCAGAAGAGTACAACGACAACCTACATGAGGAGGTTCATCAGCTGAATAACCAGCTCCACCCTTATGTTCCTCCTAGAGCAGCAGAGATGGATCTAGATGAGGATGAGGATCCCGAAGAGCCTGAGGCACCAGCTGATGATGACAGCGATGATGTGGATGGTGACAATGTCGACATCTCTGACTTAGACAGCGACCACGATGAGTAGGCTAGTAGTGTTGCGCTAGCTACTAGGGTTTCGTTTGCGATGACCTTTTGCATGGTTGGCATGTCTTGCATGTAATAATGAGTAGAAAGACTAAGACCTTGATGTAATGTTGGAAAACTTGGATGTGTTTGTGGCGATATCTGAACGTCAAAAGTCCAGTGTATGTATGCTGGCAATTTGGTTGTTATGGACGCGATGTGTGCGCTTAAGTAATCTAATTAGTGATGTTGTGTTAATTGGAATGACTTATTATGCCCCTATTTTATTGTATGAATTTATTCTCTCCAGTGAATTCAGTACGGCATAATTTTTCATTCACCTGCAATTTCTACAACATCGCCTAATAATTACTGTTGCTGAAATATGCAGATGTCAAACACTCGCCGTACCGTGTATGACGCTACTGAGGCAGGTGGCAGTGCCGCTGGGAATGAGAACCGTGATCCACCACCACCTCCTCCTCCACCGTACACCGTGGAACAGTTCTTCGCACAGTTCCTTGGAAGTCAACGCAACATGGAGGGCATGCAGCAGAACATGGAAGCTCCATTGCGCCACATTGCTGACAACACCCACCGTGGGTTAAACCCAGGTGGACATGAAGCGAATCAGCATAGCAGTTTCAAGGACTTTATGGACACCAGACCACCAATTTTCAAGGAAGCGGCAGAGCCATTGGATGCAGAAGAGTGGATAAACACCATGGAAGATAAGTTTCGTGTTCTAAGGATGACAGAAGTATTGAAGACTAAGTATGAAGCTCATCAGCTACAAGGCCCTGCAGGAATGTGGTGGAAGCACCACCGCGCCACTTTTCCCCCCAATGCCCACATTACTTGGAGGGAATTCACTGAGGCTTTTCGTGGAGTTTACATTCCACCTGGTTTGACAGAAATGAAGTTTGGAGAATTTCTAGCACTAAATCAAGGCACCAAGACTATGACACAGTATCTACATGCATTCAACAATCTAAGTCGCTATGCCTCTGACATGGTGAATACCGATGCCAAAAAGATCGCTAGTTTCAAGAGAGGTCTGAATCCCAAGATGATGAAGCACGTGGGTACCAACACAAGAACTGGTTTCAATGACTTTGTTAGTGACTGCTTAAAGCAAGAAAAGAACAACAATGTATATGCTACTTCCAAGACTCGCAAGGGGGCTTTTGAGTCAGGTTCATCCTAGTCAAGGGCCCCGATGGCCAATCGTTCTGTGTATCATCCGCCTACCCCTGGTGCAAGGTTTAGGCCACCCCAGTGGAGGAATAAGAATGCCCAACAACCTCAGAGGAATCAGAAGCCATTCAAGATGGTAGTGCCACAAGCCAAGACCAGACAAGGCAGTTCATCTAGAGCTGCTACTCAAGTAAGAGGACCGTGTTTCAACTGCAATCAATCTGGGCACTTTGCGAAGTTTTGCCCATATCCCAAGAAGCAGCAGAATCAGTACCAAGCTCATGTGTACCACACCACCATTGATGACATCCCAGAAGGAGAGCCTGTGACAGCTGGTATGGTTTCTATCAACAATCATCCTACAGTCGTTTTGTTTGATTCTGGATCATCTCATTCATTCATAAGTCAAGCATTTGCAAGAAAGTATGAGCAAAAGATAGTTGAATTGGAATGTGCTTATCGGATCAGTTCAGCTGGGGCTGATCTGTTAACTAATTAGATAATCCAGGGGGTAACCCTGAGTATAGCAAACCGGCAGTATAAGCTTAACTTGATAGTTATGCCAGGGCTAGTTCTGGATGTGATTATAGGAATGAACTAGATGAATAAGATGGGAGTAGTAATTGATGTTGGAGGAAGAAGCATTTCTCTCAAGGAACCTGTTGGAGAAGGTACATTTCAAGTAACCTTACCTAGGAGAATAGATCTGACCAGTACAACTTGTGCAGTCCAAACTACTCTTCTAGCCAAGATTCCAGTAGTGTGCGAGTTTTCGGACATGTTTCCAGATGAGTTGCCCGGTCTTCCACCGGACAGAGATGTTGAGTTTGCCATTGAGTTAATCCCTGGAACACCACCGATCTCAAGAAGGCCTTATCGGATGCCTCCAAATGAATTAGCTGAGTTGAAGAAACAACTCCAAGATCTGTTGACTAAGGGTTTAATTTGTCCAAGTTCATCGGAATGGGGATGTCCCGCACTGTTTGTGAAGAAGAAGAAGGATAACTCCTTACGGATGTGTGTGGACTACCAGCCACTGAATGCGGTGACAATTAAAAACAAGTATCCTCTACCTTGGATTGATATCTTGTTTGATCAATTGTCAAAAGCCAAGGTGTTCTCCAAGATAGATTTGAGATCAGGGTACCATCAGATCAAGATTAGACCACAAGATATACCCAAAACCGCGTTCTCCACCAGATATGGTTTGTATGAGTATCTTGTCATGTCCTTTGGTTTGACAAATGCTCCTGCATACTTTATGTATCTGATGAATTCAGTCTTTATGCCAGAGTTGGATAAGTTCGTGATTGTGTTCATTGATGACATTCTAGTATACTCAGAGAACGAACATGATCATGAAGAGCATCTAAGAATTGTCTTGACTAGACTCAGAGATCACCAGCTGTATGCTAAGTTTAGTAAATGTGAGTTCTGACTGAAGACAGTTTCTTTTCTCGGTCATGTGTTATCTAAGAACGGAATCTCAGTGGATCCTAGCAAAGTTCAAGAGGTTATGGACTAGAAGGCACCAAGCACAGTTCATGAGGTTCGGAGTTTTCTTGGATTAGCCGGTTACTATCGTCGTTTTATACCGGACTTCTCAAAGATTGCCAAGCCAATGACAAGTTTGCTACAGAAGGATCATAAGTTCGTTTGGACAGAGGAGTGTGAGGCAGCTTTTTGCACCTTGCGGAATTTGCTAACCACTGCTCCTGTTCTGGCGCAACCGGATATAGAGAAGCCATTTGATGTGTTTTGCAATGCATCAAAGAATGGTTTAGGATGTGTTCTGATGCAAGATGGAAGGGTCATTGCTTATGCCTCACATCAGTTGAGGAAGCATGAGGTTAACTATCCTACGCACAATTTAGAGCTTACAGCCGTTGTGCATGCTCTAAAGATTTGGAGACAATACTTGCTTGGGAATGTGTGCAATATCTTTACAGATCATAAGAGTCTCAAGTATATATTTACTCAGTCTGAGTTGAATATGCGATAGAGAAGATGGTTAGAGCTGATAAAGGATTATAATATGAATGTGCACTATCATCCGGGAAAGGCAAATGTAGTAGCAGATGCCTTAAGTAGGAAGTCACATTCTCTTGCTGTGCAACCATTGTTTGAAGATGGGTTCAATTTGTTGCATCTTGCTGTGTTGCATAATATCCAGGTTAGTTGTACCTTGGAGAGCAAGATCATTGAGGGTCAGAAAATAGATAAGGGAATATTCTATATCAAGGAGAAAATGAAGAAAGAACCGACTAAGCACTTTAGAGTAGATGAACAAGGAGTGTTATGGTTTAAGGACCGTCTGGTTGTACCTAAAGATCGAGAGCTCAAGAACAAATTAATGGATGAAGCTCATCACTCTAAGTTGTCTATCCATCCTGGAAGTAGCAAAAATATACCAAGAATTGAGACCTCGTTATTGGTGGACGAAGATGAAGAAGGAGATTGCAGCGTATGTTGCTCGTTGCGACATGTGTTGTAGAGTGAAAGCTCTTCACATGAGACCCACAGGAATGTTGCAACCTTTGTCAGTACCAGATTGGAAATGGGATGATATAAGTATGGATTTTATCACCGGTCTTCCCACCACACCAAAGGGGAATGATTCGATTTGGGTGATTGTAGATTGCCTTACCAAAACAGCTCACTTTTTACCAGTCAAGAACACTTTTCAACCACCTCAGTATGCTGAGAAGTACATTGCAGAGATTGTCCGATTACATGGTATACCAAAGACTATCGTGTCTGACCGTGGGTCACAGTTTACCACTCATTTTTGGGAGCATCTTCATAAAGGTTTGGGTACTAGCTTGATTCGTAGTACAGCTTACCACCCATAGACAGATGGGCAGACAGAGCGAGTTAATGCTATTCTTGAAGATATGCTTAGAGCTTGTGTGTTATCGTCTAGGAGTTCGTGGGAATCATGGTTACCTTTGGCAGAGTTCGCTTACAACAACAGTTACCAAGAGAGTATCAAGATGGCTCCATTTGAAGCATTGTATGGCAGGAAATGTAGGACACCGTTGAATTGGGTTGAACCTAGAGAGAGAAGGTTTTACGGAATTGATTTTGTGGACGAGGCTGAGAAAAAGGTCCATATTATCCAACAAAACATGAAAGCGGCACAGTCACGCCAGAAAAGTTATGCCGATAAGAGAAGGAGACCGCTTGAGTTTGAGGTAGGTGACTACGTTTATCTGAAGGTTACTCCAATGAAGAAAGTACAACTGTTTGGAGTAAAAAGAAAACTTGCTCCTAGGTTTGTAGGACCGTACAAGATCGTAGAGAAGAAGGGTCCCATGGCTTATAAGTTACAGTTACCAGAAGCGATGGGTTCGATCTTCCCAGTCTTCCATGTATCACAGTTGAAGAAGTGCTTGCGTGTTCCGGAAGAGAGAATAGAACCTCAGAGCATTCAGCTCAAATCAGACTTGGAATACCATGAGCAACCGGTTCGAGTTTTGGACACTAAGGACCGAGTCACTCGGAATAAAGTGGTGAGAACATATAAGATACAGTGGAATCATCACGATGATGGTGATGCGACGTGGGAAACAGGAGAATATCTGCAAAACGCTTATAAGGATTTTTATAACAAATGGTTCGTAACTCAAAATCTCGGGACGATATTCTTATAAGCGGGAGGGCTGTAACACCTCGGTGTTAAGCATGCATTAACATTTTGCAAATCATGAGCATAATCATTATTATGCATTCATACGCATGACATGAAATATAGAATTGAAACATACTAATGAAACATGTATGTTGCATAGTTTTGTTTTAATAGATTGGATGCTATGCTTGTTTTGCCATGTGTGAACCTTGATTGATCACTTAGACCACTTAGAAGTAATTAGGATGCAATTTGGAGCAAGGTGTATATTCAAAGTTTTCTCAAATTTTGCTTTTAAAAATAATCTTCTAAAATAGGGTTTTTGATTTAAATTAACTTTAAATCTATAGTTCAAAATCTAATTGGATTTTGACCTTACTCCTTTTGGCAAAGTTGTAGAGCACATTTTTTTGGACAACTTTTATTTTTACCCCAAATCCTGAAAATAGTTTTTGGTTGCTCAAATTTGTGATTCAAATTAGTTGGGAATAGAAAATAAATTGAAAATTTCGATTTGCTTCTTACCGGGCCACCCGCCCCGCGTCTGGCCTAGAGTCGCTTCGCTGACCCAGGCCCACGCCGCGGCCGCTCCCGCGTGCGACCCCGCCGTGCCTGCCTGCCCGGCCGCCATGTGGCGTCCGTACACCGGCGGCGAAGGGCGGTGCTCCGACCAGCGCTCGGCTCAAGAGCCGACCAAACGCGCGCTCCACCCCGCGCTCCTCTCACTTGCTGCCTTGTCCCCCTGCCTCTCGCTCAGCAGCAGAGCACGCGCACGCGCTCGCCTCCGCCACCGCCCACACCAGCGCCTCGTCGGAGTTAGCCGTTCCGACTGCTCCAGTTCGCTAGAGCTAGCTCCGTCTTCGCCGTTGCTTCGCTTTGCCATCTCGCAGCTGGTGCTCACGTCGGTTCGCCTTGGTAAGCTTTCACCGGCCGTGAATTGCTCATCGGAGTGAGCTCTTCCTCGCCGGAGTGCTCCGCTCCATGGACATCTCCTCTCCGCTTCGCATCCCGCTCTCTTTTCACGCGCAAGAGCACCACACCGCGTCACTGAGGCTCCCGAGCGCCTCCACCCACCGTGCCGTGGCCGGGGACACCCCACCGGCGACGACCCGCGCTGCCGCTCCGCCATGCACGGTAGCAGCCGACTTCCCAAGCTCCTTGGCCCATGCCACGGGCACCGTTGGGTCCGCGCGAGGGTGGGGAGCACGCTGGTCACCTTAGCTGACCTGAGACCTCACCGTCGGTGAGCTCTCGCCACCGGTGATCTCCTCTGGTTTATGTTCGACTGACGGGTGGGGCCCAGTCGGCCTTAGGGGCCACTGTCAGCCGCAGGGGTGCAATCCTGGGTAGAGATCCGGGTGGATCTAGCGTTTATGCCTCGGTTTTCAAAAAGGGTTTTTAAGAAATGATTTCCAGAAAATGTTATAAAGGCTTCAAAAATCCATAGTTGCTCATTTTAGCTCCAAATAGAGTGAGACCAATTTTGTTGTGTTTCTTAGAAGTAGATCTATAATATAAAAATGTTGCATGTCAGTTTTGGGATACATTTATATAGGGCTTTAGTTAATTCTTGTAATTGATGTTTTCTTGGAAAATGCTTAATAAATAGAATATACATCAGAAAAATATGATTCCAATTTGGTTGATCTATTCTTGAGATGTAATTTCTGTAAAAAATATATGCCATGCTTGTTCTGTAGAGAAATATTGATGTGTAGTTCAAGTGCCTTTAATTGATGATTTTTGTTATTTTGATAGAGAGCAAAAATTGTGTAAAACATGTGTATGATAATTTTTGTGTAATGATTGTTTACTGTGTAGAACATAGGAAAAATATTAAATCTGTTGTTTGATACTTTTCATAATACAAAGTATTTTCATGCTCATATTTATGCCATAGCTTGTCATATTTGTGTAGGCTATTTTACTTATCCAAATGCCATGAAAGTTTTATGGTAGTCTACTTAGAGTAGTACTCTGCTACTGTAATTTTCTCAGATTTTTATGAGCACTAGAAATATATGTTGCTGTTGTAGCCCTAGTTTAAAATGAAATAAAATAATCTTCTTTAATGCATGTTTAGTTAATAATGTTTGCTTTGGTGTATCTTTGAAGCATCTTAGCTTGTTGTGGTGACTTGGCATCTTAGTACAGTGGTTGTAGTAGTAGTATAGTAGTACATGTTCTTGGATGATGTTGGCTACCTTGTAGAAGAGCTTTACTTCTACTATGCCCAATAAAGTTAAACATGTTCATCTACATTTCATGCATCATGATCATTACATGTCATCTCTTCGATGCACCTATGCATTAGCACTTAAACATCTGCATCATACAAGATCACAGGAGGAGTTGCTAGTAGTAGTTCAGGAAGAGCATACCAGGATAGATCCACAAGAAGTCCAGGCACAGGAGGTGCCAGAGGAAGAGGAGCAAGGAGAGGACTTGCCCGAGTGCGTGGATCATCAACCTAGTTCATTTGAACGAGGCAAGCCCCGGAGCATTCTAAGTCTTCTACTTTATAAAAGAAATTCTTTCTATATATATGAGTTTATATATTGTTGCATTAAGTTGTAGGAGTTGATTGAAACCGTTGATGCATTTATTACTATCCTTGCCTACCTTATTACATTTTTGCCCTGTTAGGTCGGGATCAAATAACTGCTTAGCCTTGCTTAGACCGGTAGCGATCGGTGATTTCCAGTCACCGACATTTATAGGTGGTTACTGGAAGAATTTAGCTATGGAAGGAATGATACATTGGAATTAACCATGTGTGATGAATAATTGGAGACCGAACGGAAAAAGTTGGAGGCAACCAGACAGTGTTCTGGGGTGCTGTTAGTTTTCCGTCTGTGTCGATTAAGGACCGATCATTGCTCGTCCCTCTTGTCATGTTGAATGCATGCCTCACATTTAGCTGGCCGAATAAAGTACCTTTCGACCGCGAAGCTAGTGACACTTTTCGAGCTGAGATAAACTCGGATTGGCAGACTGGTGCTGAAGGGGGTATGATGGGGACGCGAAGAGTGAGCCCAAGGTGCGTCCTGGCTGTCGGGCAGTCCCTGTGTAGTGCGGTCCATGACTGTTGTCCCACGGCTACTTGGAAAGTGTCATTGGTGATCTGTAGCTCACTTGATCGGTGAGTGTGGTTTGTGTGAGGAATAAATCACCAGCTGGTTAGGAATCGATTCGAATCGCCATCGCTCCTGGATAGTGAGCACTTAACTCGAGCTACGGCATCGTAGTAATTATAATGGAACACTGATGGTTATCTGGATGGTATGGGACATGCTAAATCTAAGTTGGTAACTGGATGTTTTTGGTTAATCAAGTGATTGCTATAGTACAGGTGCTTACCTAGATGGATAGGTCATAATAAAGATGATGCAAAGTATTTAAAATGGTTTCTGCATGATAGCTTATGCTTTTCACAAACCAGTCAGCTAGCCCACTAAAGAAAGCCTTGCATAATCCTTGGTGTCATTTTATTTTGGTTTTAAGACGGGTAAGTCTAGCTGAGTACCTTCTCGTACTCAGGGCGTTGTTCCCATTGTTGTTGCGGGTGGTCAAATGTACTACGGCTATTGCATTAACTGCCTGTACCCAGCGATGGGTGACAACTAGGACCAAGGGCAATGGTCACTCCATATCTCTCACCTGATGTTTTTGTTGGAGATGACTACCTACTGGCACTATATCTGAACCAAAAGTGTGTGTGTGGCTTTAAAACTATTTGCTTCCGCTATTTCAGTTTGAACTTGGGTTGTAATAACTTTATGTTCTAAACTTTGATGTATCCACTGTCATTGCAAACTTTATGTAACATGTGACGGTGACTGCTAAACTTGTACGATCTTGGTTTGTATGTCGATTGGTTTGAAATCCTTCGTGGTTTCACGGACTACCGGGTTATACGAACTTAAGTCCAAATTGTTTATGAACACGGTTTAAAATTGGTCGGTTCTGTTACACAAATGTACATGGTTTAAAATTGTTTATGAACACGGCTCATAGCTTGTCTTACAATTGTTCATCTAATATGTGCCAAAGTCCAAATTGTAGATAATTTCTCCCGAATATCTCCTTCGAAAATGACCCTCACATTCATGTGATGTCATCTTTCAAGTAGTATTTTTTATTCTAAAATCAATGTGCATGTTTTCTACAAGTATTACATACTTGTGTGCACAAATTTAGGGGGAGGTTACTCTACAAGTTGGATGCCTTGAGACTAACACCTTTTTTCAAGCTTATCGTGTGTGTAGTAGTCTCATTGCAAGGAAAATGGATTCTCCGGAGTTAAGCATCGTATTTCAAATATCCACCACCTATTGCAAGTGATAGAAATCAAATTGGTTTCCACATATGGTATTTCTAAACCGATATCATCATGTTGATTTCTTTTTGATATTTATAAGCTTTCTTCATGCATTATGTAGATTAAATTCCCTTGAGCAAAATTTTGCCAATTATGCATATGCTTTGTCTTCTACCATATGTATGCATATATTTAGGGGGAGCTTAGTCTATATATTATGAGAGTCAAATCTTGTGATCTATTTCACTCTACCCACAAAAGATCACAAGGTTTGACCCTCCCTTGTGCTACTAATATCTTCCTTTTTGGTGTTTGATTCCAAAGAGGGAGAATTTAAAGGACCAAAAGCAAGCATTAATTTGTAGTAATGGTCCGAGAAAGGGAGGATAGTGGATTATTGATTAGCCTATGTAATGGGGAGAATTTATAGGAAGCAAGGCTTAAATCCATAATACCACATGGGGACATTTGCAAGGGCAAGATAAGTTTTTATATAGTCTTACAAGTAGTATCTTTTAGCATCATATAATCTTGCCCCTTGCATTGCATCCTAGCAAGTAGGTAGTTTTTAAATTTCATAATTTTATTATTTGCTTGCTTTGGTCGTGTTGTCATCAATCACCAAAAAGGGAGAGATTGTAAGGAAAATGGACCCTAGGCCCATTTACTTTGAATTTTGGTGCTTGATGACCAACACAACCAAATTGGACTAATGAATTTGCAAGTTATTGTTTTGTAGTTCAAAAGGATGCAAGACGTGACTTGGACAAAGGCGACGTGATGATCAGATGATCAACACCTCAAGCAAGACCTTAGGAGCACAAGAGAAGACCCAAGATATCAAGTAAAGTCCAAGCATGAAGATAGAAACCAAGCCGTACGCAAGATCGCAAAGAAACGAGCTCATAGAAGTGACCGGATGCTGGACCGGACACTAGAACAAAGTGACCGGACGCTCCGATCAAGAGGCTCGGCAACAGGTGCAACCGGACGCTCGACCGGACGCTGGCGGCAGATCGACCGAACGCAGGACAGCAGAGTCCGGTCGAGTACAGAGAGGTTCCAGAGCAGTGAAACTACGACCGGACGTGTCCGATGGCAGGTGACCGGACGCTAGAAGTATCCGATCAGTTGATCGCGGCTCCAATGGTTGAGGCGACTAAACACATCCGGTCAGTAGCAGAAAAGCGGGATTTCGTCCCCAACGGCTACTTTCTCAGTGGGGCTTATAAATAGACCCCCAATCGGCCATTTGAGTGGAATGGAGCTGAGGAAACATACCAAGGGTGTTGATACACCATTTTAGTGATCTCCACTTGCATAGTGCTTAGTGATTCATCAGGTGATTAGCGTAGGTGCTTTGCGAAGTGCTTAGGTTGATTAGACCACCCCTCATGCGCTTGCTCTAGGTTTAGGCCTAGTGTTTAGTGAGGTTTACATACCTCTTACCACTCGGTGCTTGCGCGCACCATTGTTGTACATCAGAGGGGCTTGTAGTCTTGCGAGATCACACCAACCGTGTTTGTGGTGTGGCCGCCACCGTTTACTAGAGGGAACAAGGCCCGCAGCATTTCGGCCGGAAGCTTGATAGTAAAGACGGCGGGGAGCATCTAGGAGAGGCTTGCCGGAAGGCACGTTGGAGACCCACTTGCGCGTGGGGAAGGCCCGAGGCTATCCACGGAGTTACCCGACCGGGAGCTTGGCCCTTGCGAGGGATTCCTTGCGAGGGGCTCCAACGAGGACTAGGGGGAAGCTTGCGCGCTTCTCGATACCTCGATAAAAATACCAGAGTCATCGACGGGAGTTTGTATATCTCTACCTTGCTCTTTAGCTTCCTCATTTACATTAATTGTATTACTCCTTTTGCGGTAGAGATAGCAACACACTAGCAAAACCGTAGTTGCACATTTAGATAGTTTATCTTTTGCATAGGTTTTGCTAAGGTTAGAAAAAGAGGCCATAGTTTAGAGTTAGATTTTTAAGTTGCCTAATTCACCCCCCGCCCTCTTAGGCATCACGGTCCCTTCAGAGCCAAAGGCTCACTCTAGCACCATACCACGCCTACCAATAGGTCGCGGTAGATGCTAGAAGAAGACATGTGATGTACTGACATGCCACCATGCCTTTAGCTTCTAGGTTTGCGATCCTTGTCTCGATGGAATTCTTGAGATGTTTGTTTGTATATGCAAATTCTCCCCTAGTTTCTTTTTACAAGGCGTTGTGTTCTTCACCGAGTGCTCTTGCTTTGTATACGCGAAGTCTCCTCTTAGTTGAGTTCAGCTTGTGTAGTAGCAATCGAGTGTAGGAAGTAGTGTTTTCGCATACATGGTTTACCCATACTTGAAATACATCTTGTTGTTTGCAAAAGTCTTTGTTATTGTACTCCGGTTGTTACTTTGTCTTCAAGTAATGAATAAAGTTCTTTTCAAGCAAAAATCTTTACTCTTACTTGTATGCTTGTTGGAACTGTCACAATACTTTCGTCATGGAGTTTGGGTATAACTCTTTGAGTAGCCCTATGAGTAGTTCAAGCATTTTGAGTACCTCCTTGAGTAGATACTAGCACTGTCCTCAAATAACAGTAACGAGGCTCAGCCATACGTCTAGTTTTTTGACTTTACTCGAACCAATATGCTTTAGGGTCCATTTGGACGTAGATATTGGTCAAGGAATTGAATTTGGGTTCCATGTTAAATCAACGAGGATATTGAAATGTTTTGCAATTTGAATTTTGTTGTTTGGATGGCAAGTGAATTCATAAACTAAATCAGAACAAAATCGGTTTCCCTTGTCCCACTGCTACATGGTGGTCCCGACAACATACATCAACATATCTAAGCAGGGTGTAGAGGCGGGTGGGGAGCTAGGCGTGGGGAATGGCGATTGTACTGGTGTGTGCACAATGGCATTGCAACTAGTGGTCACGACAAGGTTGGTTGCCCGACGCGGGTGCCCAAGCCATCATCCCACAGGCCACAGCATAGAACATACCCCGTTGGAGCTGATTGGCTAGTTAGTGATGGTGTGAGGATGTAACACCCTCGGTGTTATGCCCTAAACAAACTACTAAATCATGTCATGAGCATCATATTTATATGATAATGTATGTGATGGAATGTGTAGATAACATTTTTATAACTTCAGATGATCAATAAAAATGTTAAATGATAAGCTATTCCATAACTCATATGTATTAAGTAGGGTTTAAAACTAATTTTTATTGAACAAAAATGCTATAGAACATATATGTGGCGCTAAATAAAGTTTGGAATATGAACTTTGTAGATGAAAATGAAATACTTGTCGTAGAAAAATAGCAGTGCTAGCCAACATTTCTAATAGCCTAGAAATGCAATTTAAAATCAAGTTCAGCTCAAAAATTTAGAATATTTTCAAGTATGTTGACAGCTAGACAATGCAATATTTGGCGATTTATTTTGTGAAATCGAGTTAGGAGGTGATGTCGTGTTTTAGCGCGGGTTGGTAGCCTCATATCCCCTATGGAGCATGGTGAAGATGGTTTAGATTCCAGAGCAACCGTTTAGTTTTTATAGGTGCTTTAAAATTCGTGCAAGACGTGATTTCGGGCTAATTCACTGGGTGAGCACGGTCACCGCGTCTCGGGTCACGTGGAGCCGCTGCTGCTGCTCGCACGGCCGGGCGACGCTGCAGCGTGCCTCACCTCACCATGCTACCACACCACCGATCCGCTCCACGCCACGACGTAGCTGCTGCTGGTGCTGTCGCCTCGCCATCATGTCCAGGACTCCCTCTGCACCTCTGTGCCGCTGCTAGCCTAGTTCAATGCCGCCAATACCGCGCGCACGTGGTTGAGCTTGTTGTCGCCTTGTCATTTATGGTACTGCGACCGCGTGGGCCATGCCGGTCGTGGATGCACGTGCTTGTCCATTGCGTCTACACGCGCGTTGCACCTAGATCATGCCCGCCACGTCCCGACAAGGCGAGACTGAGATGAGCCCACTTGCCGCCTCATCTCTCTCTCTCCCTATGTTGCCGCCGTTGGGCCACGCCATCCAATTGGCCACCGAGTGATCACTTCCATTTAATTCAGCATGTCTATGGCTTCACCATCAAGTACTCTCGCTGTTCGACCCTACCCAGCCGTAAAGAAGGCACTGCCAAGCTCCAATTTGGCGCTTTTCCCGCCACCATGCCGATAAGGCCGTGTTTGACCGTGAACGAGAGCAGCCCTCCTACCGTCCCTCCTGAGCCAATTCACCTACACCACTAGCTTCGCCTTGCCTCCCTCTCCACCTTGCGCATGCCAATGGAACTGCTACCGCCTCCCCGTCACCGTTGATGCGACCGTGCCACCGGGTGTGCCGTCGCACAGCTCGGCCGCATGTGGCCACACCTCCTCCGCCATCCTCCACCCCAACCGTCACCTCGGCTAGGTCCACGGTAGTCTACTGAAGCTCCCTCGCTTGCCAGTTAGGTTCTTAGGTGCTCTGGTTTGTCGCGGCAGCCGCGTCACCGTCGTGGATGGCCGTGCGTCGCTGTAGCTCGCTCCAGCGCGTCCCGTCGCCTCGTGTTGCTGCTTGGTGTAGGCAGTTGGACCGTAGTCGAAGGTCGGCCCAACTGATGGGCCAGCGCGAGCCTCTGGTGGCTGGCGTGGTCGTGTTGTGTCGCCGTCCATCGGCCGACGTGCACTGAGCCACCGGGGGTGCGCACGGGTGAATTAGGGAAAGGACGGGGGGTTAAGTGAGAAGGTCTGAGAGAGGGGGAAATAGTGTTAGCACTTGTGATTTGGGAAAAGTGAGAGGCCTCTTTTGCAAAAGCGCCAACGCGCGCGGGACTCCCCCGCCGCGGGCCGCTACGCGCGCGCTGGGTCACGCAGGCCGCGCGTGTGGGCCGCGCGGGGGATTCGCTTTTCATTTTCCTAAGGAATTAGAAATAGTTTTCTAATTTAATTTCTGAGCCAATCTTTGGTAATTAATATAAATCATATAGGTGTCCAAAAATTGTGAAACAAATTTTGTTACGTTCCTAAAATTGTGCTCTATCTGTTGGTGTATTTAGTTCATGTTTATATGTGTTGACATTAGGAGCTATTAAATCATTTGAGAATGCTTAATAATATTAAGTTAATTATTGTAGGAATTTTTGTGGTGAATTGTTGATAGTTTTGATCCTAAATTTTTTACAGCAGTTTCATTGTATTATTATTTGCTCATTGTAACAAACCCTTAGCTTGACAATTTAAGGATATATCTTTGTTAGTTGAACCCAAAACTTTGCTTGATGAAAATGATAGTTAGCTTAGTATCTTAGTCATTAGAGCTATCTTAGTTGCTTAGTATGCGTATTCTTATTTTAAGAGTTGTTGTTGCCTAAATGCTAAGCGTTGCATCATCATCGCATGCATGTAGAGAACGAGTTGGCGGAGATCATGACCACCGATGATCACGAGTTCTAGGAGATCGTCGAGGAGTATGAGGAGAAGAATCTCGTGCAGGAGGAGGTCCTGGAACCGCCACTAACTAACTCAGCTGACACCGCGCCTACCCAAGGCAAGCCCCGGTGTATAACTTGTATTTTATAATTCACCGTGTATATATATATATATGTGTGTGTGTGTGTGTTGTGCTTTTACGTTACAGGAATTTTATGGAAACCATATGCATAGATATACTTGTCCTAAGAGTCTTACTAGTGTAGATTCGAGTAGATACTATGCTTAGGACATCGGTAGCATGAGTAACCTGCCGTTGCTCACAATAGAAGATTATTATTACTCTCATAATAAAATGATGAAAGGAAAAATAGAGACAGGACAGGGATATGGTATGGGTATTGGTGGGTGTAACAGGTTGTGTCCCGCGGCCAATGAGGCTTAGCTTTGTTACATTGTTTTCCCTATCGTGTCGATTAAGGACTGTCCGTTGCGGTAGATGGTAGTCGGGTCACAGACTTATTATCCTAAGCAATACTTGCTTATGGGAGTAGGAAGGCTCGTTACACTCTTGTCGTGGGTTCCGGCTCTTTTCGGACTGACTGATTGGAGGAGGAGAAAGGTGAAGGTCTAAGCACTATGTTGAGACCGGGTCTCAAGTGTGGGGGCTTGGAGTCCATTTTTGGATGGGGACCTAGACCCCGTGATAGGAGTGGAATGGGTTGGTCTTGTTTATGCCTAGGGTACAAACGGGGTGTGCGTTTCAGGGTACCCGCTGGGATAAATTGGTTCGCGAATCGCCGTTTCTATGAGACGGTATGACTTGGCTATGGTCTAGCACCATAGTAAGAACTGAAAGATGAAAGATGGTGAAATAGTTCTTATTGCTTAACCCTTGCTTGAAAGTAGAACAAGTGCTTACCTAGAATGGTTAGCTAAGGAAGTAATCATGACTACTAATAAAACTTACCTGTAAGGATGAACTATTAGTAATGCTTTCCGCAAACAAAAAGAAAACAGCAAACCCATATTGCCTATCATATCCTTGAGAGTCGGGAAACTACTCCCACTAGCCGGGTAAGTCTTGCGAGTACATTGTGTACTCCGGGTTTATTTTACCCCTGTTGCAGGTGCAACTTGAGGAGTAGCTCTTGTGTGGAGGATTCTTCTGGTGGGCACAGACGGATCCTTGTATCATTTCCGCTAGATGTTTATTTTCATTCCACTGTTTAATTATCGCACTCTGAATTCTGGTATTGTAATAAATAATTTCCAAGAACCCTTGTTGTATGAAATGGACTAAGTATTGTAAGCTCGTACTCATTATTGGATTCTAGATGTAAAATGTGGATTGTTTCGAGTTCTCCCTTAGGGTGTGCTCGACGGAACTGTTCGATGTAGCTCACTTTCGAGATGCTTAGTGTCTAGTGGAAGACAAGCGCCTTCGAAAGTGTGTTATTTCGGACGGTTCTGCCACAGAGGGGACATATGCAGTCATTGGATCAACATTTGATGTCGTTGGAGTTGAGGAAGAAGATGTTGCCTAAGTTAAGAGAGAAGGTCTATGGGAGGCCAGTGATGGACCTCTGACACAATAATGCCAACAACACAGAGGCAGATGGAAGGGGGGCGCTAATCTTGGCTACCGACCAATCGGCGCACCAACCCCCCTCCCACTGTTTATCTTCCTCCCTCCACCCGAGCAAATTGGCCCAGTGCGGCCCAAAAGCCCATCACCGCGCCTGCACCTCGACCCGAGCTCGCCGACGCCACCCTCGTCTCCATCTCTAACGTCCTTACCCGAGCTCACCGGCGCCGCCCTCATCTCCATCTCTGACAGCTCTCTCCCTCCCTCGTCTCCAACTACGACGGGCTTAGAGGGAAGGGGGTCGAGGGGAGGCAGGGAAGCCAGGCGGTGGGGATGGTGGCCGGGCGGTTAGGGGCCCTGACAGCGGCTGCGGCGGCTGGGCCAAGCTAGGGCGGGAGCGTCGTGGCTCGCTGGTGAGCATGGCCATGGCGGTGCGTGGGAGTAGGGCGGAGAAGGGGAAGAAGGAGGCCGCCGTGCCATGCTAGGGTTCACTGGACCTCTGCGGTCGCGGCTATGGCGGTGGGCGGGGGCAGGGGGGCGCCGACGCGTCTCGAGGAAGAAGCCATGGGGAATGGGTTGCGAGGAAGGCCATGCCGGTGGTAGGCTCTGATTGTACGTGGGGACGGGTGAGGCCGGTCGTCACCACTGGTCGTTGTGACGACTCGGCGCCCGGGTCAGCGCATAGGGCGCCCCCCCACCCCACCCCCGCTCTAGCCACCAGTGCCAGCGGTGGGCTGGACTCTGCGCTGTTATGGGGATCATTGGACCGGGTGTTGGGTTGTTGTTTGTGCTCTTAATTCTATCTAATACAGAGGGGTCAAGCTAAGTCTTAGGGGACCAAATTTAGTTATAGTTGTAGCCAAATATCTTGGAAGCATGTTTCAATTCTATCCCTGAATTCTAAAGGCATCCAAACAATAGGATTGAGAAAAAATATCAATTCTAATTCCAAATTCACAGTCTGAATAATGCCATAAAAATTAATAAAAAACCCTACAAACCTAAGTGACGTACGTACGTTCATTCTTTAGGTGAGGGGCCACCCAAGAAAAGGCCACTGGCGGTATTGCGGTAATGCTAATAATGTGACCGGCACTATCTTGTGTTTTCCATGAACGATCATATTGGCTGGCGTTGACTGGTGCACGTATGTTGACCAACGCATGTATATCTGCCCATTAGAGCCAGACAGTCACTAACTCACAGCCCATTGTGAGCTTTATGACATCTGGTGGTAGCACATGCATATGCATGCATCTCCCTCCTGGTCGTGGCCGCCACGCAATACGCACCACAATGATAATAAGCTGACGACGGCGTGGTTAGGATTGAGTGCCGCGGAAAGGAGCGACATCCTCAAATGGATTAGTTACGTGCGTTTGGATCGTGTGACCTGACATGCGTGATTGACTATGATCGTCTATGTACATTATGCTGATCATCATGAGGCTACGATGGACCTGAGAATCGAGTCCTAAGTTTTAGTTTAAACTTGCCTAAAATCATTGAGTGAAAAAATATACTTCACCAACGGTTCTTTTTTATTCTCTTTTCTAAAAACACTAGTAGATATGCACATGCGACACGCACGTGTCTATCAAAATAATCTTTATATCAAACAATAATAATGATAATGAAACTTTGGAGAAATCAACATATATCATATAAAAAATATAATTGTCAAAATCGTTATTCTTTTTTTGAGTCATGTTTATAATTCTATTTTGCCTATCAGTCTTTCTCTAAACCATTATCACGGGAATATAGTAGTGAGACAAGGGTGTTCTTGGCACGACTTCATGTCTGCAGGCTTCTATCATGGCTTCTTGTATGTAAGTGAGAAGGGCTCCCGCTCGTCCAAACGTGAAGTGCTTCTCCTCTGGCTCTGGTGCCGAATCTGTTGGCGGAGCAAGAGACGGAGCGCCACCAAACAAGCTGAAAGTATTTGAGCACAATTTCATTATTTATTCAGTAAGGTAAGTTGAATGTCAATGTGATAGCCATTCATAGTTTCAAATTCCTTCTTTTTAAGAGATATACAAATGCCATAAACCCATGTAAAAAATATTTGGAGAATTGCAAAATTCGTTAATGAGTTATAGTGCAATATCCATTTCCCATTGCAACTTTTTTCACACAAAATGATGCCAGTCCATAGCTAGGAAGAGAACATCAGGATTCAGTTACATATGAGCTTCATCATAGATAAAATGGTTATTAGAAATCAGTAAGGCCACTCCAAGCTAAAAGTTTAAGTGACATTTGGATTATATTGATATGAATGTGGTACAACAATGTAAAACTATGGGTTATCAGCATATGAATTTTGAATAGCTACATCGGGGAACCTCTAGCCAAAATACAAAACATAATTGTTACATCCTTCCCTCCTCTACACGAGGATGTCTTCCATGTAGTAATTACCAGGAAGAATATATCATGATTGCTTATCCTCAAATGTGCAAAGTCAATTTCCACAGTCATAAATTAGAACAATAGACATATGTTCAGAACATTGAAGAAATGAAAGAAGCATGCAAGTCCCACAAACAAGATATCAATTTAAGCGCTGTGCAACAAGAATTCAGACATACAAAACAAAGATTTGGGTATTGGGATGCATAATTCAGAACCTTATTGTTATGCATCATTAGGCCATTGCAAGTGTAAATCCATGCATCTTGCAGCTTCTTCGTGTCTCCTACATTTATCCCCTGAGAAATTAGGGTGCCAAGCAGATGCATGCACCATAGATTAGCTTGAACGCAGGAATCATATATGTTGAGTACTCAAATTAATAGCATTGAGCAACACAAATGGAAAACACAACACAAGTGAATCCTATTTCTGCCAAAACAACACGTTAATAACCATTGTTCTGGAACCCTGTGGCTTCTGCAAATCTGCAGACAAAGTAAAACTTTAGATGATCTACAAAGAAATTGTAGGAGCATTTACATGTACGGAAATCAGTGATTAAATTAAGAAAAATAGTAAAAACTATAGCCGCTAAGCACAATGGTTTCAAAGCACAAATGATTCTATACACCACCTGACACACTGAAGACTTCAGAGGCCAAAAAGAATACTGATAAAGGCTGTCAAACTCAGAAAATATAATATATGTAGCAAATGATTGGAATTAATCCTGATATTGAAATCCATGCTAAAGGAAGTTAAAATAGTCAGATATGTCCCTGTGACTTTGCACTTGATATCCGCGATTGCTTGTCGAAAGAGAAAAGATCATAAACTAAGCGCCCATGTTTTTGACATTAAAGTTCAATGCTAAAATTGATGTCAATTACAGCACAAAATGAAATAGTAATTCCACAATTTTCTTAACGTATGACCAATCACCAGTCTCAAGTACAAATATGTATTTTTATATGATATGTAATCTGACGCGGTTCAATAGAACATCCAGTGATTTCTTATTTAGGCTAAAGGACGCCACTTTTTTTCTTAGCAATTCTGTAATATGCAGCTGCAATAGTTAAAGTGGTGACATATTATATAGAAATATAGGTAATGGCTTCATCTTTGTTTTTTGGTCTATAGTATAACATCAATCTGGGTTATGTCCATCTAAGTAAACCGAGTGCAAATTGAAAGAGATAGGGCAAAAAAAACAGATCGAATAACCATCAATAATATCAATCTAGATTGTAGGGGAAAATAACTAACCATCGGAGGTTCAATAACACCATCACTGCAGATCCAGCTGCCGTCATCGTTGCTACTGGTGGAGATCAAGATCCAGCGCCATCATCGCCTTGGAAAAATATGAAAGTTCAATAGCCAAATCAATTTGAAATATTGCATTGGATGAGAACGATGTACAACTATTCCAAATCATTCAGTGCCAAAGGACATAATTCCAATATCTCAGCTGTATACCGCCCTGAGTATACTGTATATTGACCGACAGGAAATCAGGATTTTTCTATGAGGTACATGAATGGTTAATTACATTTTCTCTATGAACCTTTCAAGGCCTGTCAAAAAAAAGTGGCACATGGAAAAAAATACGGTTCAGTAGTGCAATTCAGATTTAGGAACTCAAAACTGAAAATTGATGTTAGTTTGCTATGTTTTCTAATGATTCATCGATGATCAATCTACTATTGCTCTTTCAGTGAGATAATTACCTAAACAAAACATAATAAAAGTGAAATTTCCCTAGAAGCGCAAAACCATTCCCAGTAACGAAGTGACAGTACTTGTCTCAATTTCTAAGTAGATATTGTGTAAGCACAACCACCTTGAAAATTCTATAAGTTGGAAAGGAGGCAATTTTCACCTTTTCCGGTCTGAATATGTATGTATTGACTGGCAGGTCATAAAAGCAGAATTGAGACACTGACGAACGTATTGCCTGATTACAAAGCAAACAGAATGGCTTAAATCCCACTACTGCTGCTGCAACACTCAAAATCTACCTAGATTCTCAGACCAATGTAAATATGTCTATGGTTATCAATCTTAGTGAACTCCTTCCATGAAATTATAGTCAGATTAGTCATTATCAAATTAATAGATCGGAGAGAGCACATGGGGATGAAGTATGGGGAGAAACCGACACCTACCAGTAGATAGCAAGACGAAAGAGATCAGGTCCCCTGTTGCAGCGTATGCTTGCACCTGTGGCCAGGGATAAGGATGATGTGCAGCCGAGGGGCGAGGGTAGGGATGGGGCGCGCGAGTGCCGCCGGCCTGGAGGAAGAGACCCACGCGCCGTTGCTGCCACCTGGGAGGGAGAGAGTCGCCTGCTGGAGGAAGCGAAGTAGGCAGCCGCCCGGCAGTGGTGGGTTGAGAGGCGACGCCGGTGCTAGCAACGCACCAGAGGACAACACCCATAGAAGGGAGCAAGGTGCCGATTCCATGGTTGCGAAAGGAAGGGAGGCATCGTAACCGCACCATGGACCGTGGCCCGTGGGTACTCATGCGCGGGTAAACAGATCGTTGGTGACAAAAAAACACCGTGGGGAGGGTGGCTGACACAAGATTGAGCGGCAGGAACGTAAGATCGCGTGTAAGACATCTTATGGCCCTACAGTAAGATTAATTAGTACCATTAGATTTAAAGACCCAATTCATCCAATGGTTTTGAGGTAAGATGGGTAACAAACTCTTGGGTAACAAGTATTTATCTATTTCTTCGCTCTTTTATAGTATAGATACACATTGTCAGTTGTATATATCGTATCGATCATGGACGAAGTAACTCGCTGTCATGACTGGCCATCTTCGACACCATAGCTCACCTCTAGAACCTTCAAAGTGGAATCTTCGTTGCCTGCTCTACCTTCCGGTATTCTTAGATATGAAAAGAGCTATGAAAATAGCGGCCGGAGATATGAAAATAGCGGCAGTCAGACCATGGCCGGCTATCTAGCACCATAGCTCACACCCATGACCTTGCTCTATCTCTTAGTATTCTCATATATAAAAATAATGGACAGAGATCAAATCATGATAAATCTCCAGGTGAGCGCGACGACGACAATTGGGGCAACGAAGAGTGTCAAGCAAAAAGACAATGGTGAGTAATCGGTCGCGTATCATTCTATGTTGATGTCTCTGATTTCCTAAGCGCAGAGAGATTGAGACATAGGATAGGACGCTAAGATAAGGAACTGTTAGAGTGGGTTATTTCCCATCATACAAAAACAAGATTGAGGGTGGGTGTTGACTCCGATCTGGATCACACACCAGCAAGGTCTAAAATGCCCAAGGTCGCAGACGACCTAACACACATAGTAAGCAACCCTAGAATCAACAAAACCGATCTAGAGATCGATTAAGCCGATTTAGAGCCCGTCCTTCGCCGCAAGAACTCGGGAACACCTCCCGAGAAGACCTGTCAGGGAGATGCACGCACGCCTGAGGTTGTCCTAGGGTCGGCAAGCCAATCTAGAATGCCGCTGAATCTTGCGGAGAGATGCAACGATCGACAAGAGATTGGGAAAATAGGGTAAAAGAGGTAATAGATGTAAAAAAAGGCGATTGAGTACATGTTGGATCTTTCAATCCACCGTGATCCTCTGATATATATAGATGGGTGATTTTATCCCAGTAGGAAACAAGTCTAAATCGTAGTCTCCACGTTCCTACTCCAAAACACGTCCGAAAACCAGTTTGAAAAGTAATTGGTTCGAACTCAAATAGGGAAACCGGCCTGGCTAGGTCCCAAACCGGCTAGGCAGGTTTTGTCAGGCCTGAGAGGCCAGCCACAACACAAGACATAGGGAAACCGGCCTGGCTGGTTCGGGAATCGACCAGGGCGGCTCTGCAGACTTGGCACATGGAAAACTGGCTTGGCCAATTTGGGAACTGGCCAGGCTGGTTCTATTGGCTGATGCCTTTCTCCTTCTGCCCTTCTTGACTTCTAGATTTCAATTGCAATGATCCAATATATTTTTGTGCTCGTTATTGCCAAGAATATTGCTACAAAGTCCTTTGGCCACTTTTGGTCATCAACATATACCCCCCTGTTTTTAGGTGAGGTGTAGGCAAATCTTTGGAACATAAAAGCACAAAATAGCAACGATGCCCAACTCATCGGCTATACATAAACAACGACGTAAGATATGATATTTTCTTTTGCTGTCTAAATTTTTAGTGGTACCTTTATCTGTGCCACAATATTTTGACTAGTTGCACGTAAGAAAATATTGTTCAAAAACTGTCGCATGCTTTGTCAAAATTGTCATAAGAGTGACATCCGTCTGTTAAAATTTAAAGTTACACCCAAGAATGAAACTAAAAAAAAAGTGCTACGGAGCCAATTTGCCAAAAACGCAATAGTACCAAAACCGAAAGTCAAAAACACCGCTGAATATAATGTATTTCTCCGACACAAAAAGAGTTAGGGCTCCTTTGGAACATAGGATAGCAAAAGTATATGAATAGAAACAATATAGGATTTGGCACGTCCCTCTAATCCTATAGGAATTGAATCCATAGGAAAAATATAAGGTAGTATTTGGTTGGTGGGATGATCCCTCTTTTGTGCTGTTTGGTTGGGGGATGATCGAGAACGGGACCATTCCTGAGGAGAATATTCACCTCAGATGAGGGACGTCCCTGCCCCTGTGAATCGAGCAGACGGGGTCACCCCAGGTGGGACGGCCGCTGCCTGCGCGCGAAGAAGAGAAGGCACACGTAGGAAACAAAGAAGAGGCGGCGGTTGCGACGACAAGGCGGTGCTCTGGGTAGGCGGCCACTATGGCGGGGCTGCGGGTAGGCGGTCACTGCTGGCACTCTAGGCAGGCAGCCGGCGGGGCTCTAGACAGGTGGCGCTCCGGGCAGGCGGCTGTCCGGTGAGCCATGTGCAGGCGGTGGCGGCGCCATGGGCCGCACATGGGCGGTGACAGCGCGAGGGGCCGCGTGCGGTGGACCCGGGGACAAAGAGATAAGGAGAGAAGAAAGAAAAAGAAAATAAACAAAAAAAACTAACAAATGGGTCCCACTTGTCAGCAGCTTATCCCACTTTTGATTTGTCTAGACCGAACAGAAAATAGGTTGGTCCCATCCCTTCTCAATCAAAAAGAAAATAGAGTCATCCCGACATATAAATCAGAGATAGGACCAACCCGTTCCACGTTGCCTTCGAACCAAACGGTGCCTAAGCTTTGATACCACACAGGTGAAACAACGACCATTGAGCATAGAAAGTAACAAGCTAGTCGTCGCAAGTGTCTAGTTGCCAATGTTGATGTGGCTATACACACGTCTATAGAAACCCCAACACAAAGATAAGACTGTTAGTTTATATATAGACATAATACATGGTAAATATGTTGAAGTCGGTCTACAAGCATTCTCATACAATATTTATATACTCCCTCCGCTTTAGTTTATAGGTCGTTATGATATTTCTAGATATAAAACTTTTACTGTATATCTGGACAATTATATATCTACATGCATAATAAAGCTAGGCCAAAATGACGTATAATTGGGGACAAATGGTAGTATTATTTTTTTACCAGAGATAAATGGCCCCAAGCAGACAATAGTCTATGTAGGCAGAGTTTAAGCTCTAAAGAAACGTTTCTCGTAAAAATGAAATCACTTGTTAGAACCGATTGGCTGACTTAACCAATTCAGAGGCTGCTTGGTTGCTAGCTGTGTCCAGCTACTAGGAGAGTTATGTGGCGGACTAAATCGTCCAATAGTTGTCCATCGGGCTGGCCCCGCCCGGTACGGCACGGGCACAGGACAGGCATGACCCACAGGGGTTCGGGCCGGCACGGCACATCGTGCCTCCCGTGCCGTGCCCCTACGGGCCTCGTGCCTGGCCTTCGGCCTAAGCACGGCACTACGGGCCGAAATTCGTGCCGTGCAGGCCCGCTAAGCACGGCCAAATCTACGGGCCGGGCCAGCCCATAGCCCGGCAACCTAAAAACACCTCAAAAAAATCATCTCAACCAACACTTGTCAAAATTCACTGTTCCACAGATTCATTCATCCATCGTCTCAATTCAAATCACAAATATAAAATCTAAGTTCAAATGACCAAATCCAATAAAAAAAAGAACCAAAAGAGACACATAATTACGATAAATGAGCTGTGTACAATGCTGCCTCATCAACGGTGCGCGGGGCCGCCTTGGTCGCTCTATGCCACAGCTAGAGGATGATGCATCGGCTACCGCCCAACGCAAAGAGATGGAGGAGGATGAAAAGATCACATCAGAATACATCAATGGAAGAAGATAGAAGAGGAGGGTTAGGGTTAGGGTTAGGGTTTGACCTGTGCAACCGGAGCCCGGTGCCAGAGAAGACGACGACCACCCAGAGAAGACGACACACCGGTTAGCAAGGATGGCGAGCGGCGGAGGAGGGACAGGCGGGGACAACGAACTCACATAATCACCGAGATCTAGAGGGGAGATAGGGAGACGGAGAAGGGAGAGGCAGAGAGGAAGGGGATCAGGGGAGGTCGCCGGCGACAGGCGGAGTCGGAGTCGACAATGTCGGACGCCAGCAGACTGCAGACGAGACGGCGAGGTGTTGACCGTCAAGCGGTCGAGGCGAGAGCTAGGCGATACCACGAGAGGCGAGAGCGGCGAGGCGGTGGCCGGTGGGGGAGCCGGCCAGCCGGGAGGAAATGATTTAGGGTTAGGGTTGAGGAGGGAGAGCTAGGCGAGACAGCGAGGCGCGAGCACGAGAGCGGCGAGGCGGTGGGGGAACCAGGAGGGAGGAAATAATTTAGGGTTAGGATTGAGGAGGGACGCCTGCGACCGTTGCTTTTATACGTGCCGCGTGGGGGGGGGATTGACAGGCGTGGGGGTGGGCTGGGCCGCTTAGCGCCTTCGCCGCTGTCCACTGCCCGCCGGCGTTGGGCCGCTGCCGGGCCGACCCCTTAAAACCGGGCCGTGCCGTGCCAGCCCGCGGGCTTGAGTATCGGCCTAGGCACGGCTTGCTCTACCGGGCCGGGCCGTGCTTGGCCCGGGCCAAATTTGTGGGTTTCGTGCCGGGCCTTGGGCCGCATGGACATCTATAAATTGGCCCAACAAGTGTGGCGTGAATACAATGAACCAACTGGCTTTTCCAGTGGCTGCCAAATGTTACTATTCAACCAAACAATGACTATTTTAACGTGGCTGCCGAAGGTTTGCTAAGGCGAACTATGGTGGACAACCAAACAACCTCTCAGGTTCCATCCGTTATCTAACTGTATCCGGGACCCAGATGTTAGCCACGCCATCTTCTTCCTCGTGCACATCTACAGTTCGTGCTGGGAGGATCGGAGCTCCTCGCCCGCACTGCAGGGGAGGAGCTCCCTCGCCGACCCATCCACACCGGGGAGGAGCTCCCTCGCCCGCGCCGCCAAGGAGGAGCTCCCTTGCCTGCCTGTCTGGACCACGAGGAGCTTACTCACGTGTGCCGCTTTGCAGAGCTTGCCCTCCCATGCGTTGGGAAGGAGTTCAGGGGACGCCACGCGAGGATGCTTGCCTGTACCCGGAAGGAGAAGGAAGACGGAGCTGACAAAAGGTGGAGCGAAATAGGCGAAACTAGGTAATCGCAGTTTCACTTTTTTACAAAGTGTGAAACCGTTTCACATTTTTACAAAGAAAGTGTGAAACGGTTTTGCTCCGATTTTGAAAAATTATTTAGTTACAAACCTCCTTTTATTTATACCATATATCTCGCACTTTGCAGGATCACGCTTGTTACTTTTGGTCAAACATGGACCAAAATGAATCCATCTATTCTATCTCTCCAAAAACCACGCCATAAAGACTCCCCCTCTCCGACGACTGACTATTCTTCCCATCAGTTTTCGTCCCAAAATTCCAAAGCCCGAGAGCTGCATCAACGAAGAACGCCAGCCTCGCCTTCTCCCCTCTCCCCACCTCTCCTACTAATCATCGTCGCGGGCCTGCGATTCGGTGTTGCGATTCCGGCCTGGCGATTCAAGGCGGAAGGGGATGAAATCGCCATTGCGCAGGTTCCGGGGCTTCGCCCACCACCACCACCACAGGGAGAGGAAGGACCACCGCCCGCCACCCGCCGAGCTCGACGAGCTCACCTACGCCGCCCAGGTCTCGTCTCCGCCCCGAACGCCTCTCTTCGTTCCTGCCGGGTTATTGCCGTGCTGTTGGTTTGCCGTGTGGTTACGCGCCAAAGTCGGATCGTGCGTGCTCGTCGAGGAGCCGCGATGCCGCCCCCTGCTTATGCCGCGGATTTTCATGGCCGTGTTGACCGCAGTGACTTGTTCATGGGCCACGGTGATTTTTTAGGATCAAATGATCTTCGCTAATACATTTGTACTGAGCGATGAATCCTTTTTTGTGTTTATTTCGTATATGGGTTGCCCTTTTTCCTTTAGACTGGGGGAATTCTTCTTAGTAAATTGTTCATATATTATTTGGATATAATCAGCGAAATGTGTGGATTTGCTCGCTTTCGTGTGTTATTGTGGCCATTAGAGATTTGGAGTTCAGAAGCACTTGACCTGTTTCTTCCTGGTCAAAGTCCACGGCAGGAAGCTTGGGTCGCAGAAAGTAGCTATCTAGAACTGGTCTCGCAGTCAGCAATTCAAAGTCGTTATGAGAAGAACAGATCATTTGTTTAACCTAGCGTTGCCTGCTGGGCGTTATTATATTAATAACAGTGTGGAAATACGTTTTCTGAAATTTAGGAGAGTTCCTGTCCTTACTGTCTGCATCTTAATGGATAAATTATGGTGAAAGCTGTTCAGACATGAATGTGATGTTGGATCAGACGAAAGTGATTGAAGTTTATTATATGGTACAAGTTTTACAGGACTACAAGCTGATCCATGATTTGAAATTTCAGAAAAAATCACGTCATTCACTTTCTCATGTGAATTATAATAGAAAGAGAAGATTTGGGGCCTACACCTGTCCTTTAATGGAAATTAAAATTGTTTAACCCACCTTTTGTAACATGAACATGGAATCGTACTTTGCAGGAAATGGAAGATATGAGGAACTGTTACGATAGCTTGCTTTCAGCTGCAGCTGCAACAACAAATAGTGTATATGGTAATTGCTATTTTTACTTATACTGAAATAAAACTGTCCCTTATCGCCACAACAGATATTTTGTCTGTCATATTCTTACAATCACATGTAATCCACTCCTGCAGAGTTTGCAGAAGCCATGGATGAAATGGGAACTTGCTTGCTTGAAAAAGCTGCATTGAACTATGATGATGATGAAAGTGGTGAGTGATTGTGTGGATCTGTAAGCACGTATGATATGGAAACTTTGTGGTCTGAAATTGTTCTTACGAGTGCGTTTTAGCAAATTAAGTTTCGTGTTTTAGAGCCAACTATGCTATTTTTTCAGCATGTCCATTTCTTTCTCGAACGCTGTATGTCATTTTTGTATGGATAAGCCCCGAAACAAAATTTTCATCTACTCAGCCCCCTGTATAAAGAGAGACAGGTGTTGGCTGAACCTGAAACAGGAGGAGGCAGTAAAATGGGATTTGGAAGAATGGAATATTATCCAATGGATTTGGATTTTGGATAGAAGCCTGTTGAGCAATCCATTTACGTGAACTACTGAATCATGAACTGGTCTTTAAGATCTACTAGTAATCTTAGTTTATTTTAGATATTTTCTTCCTTTTTACTTCCAGTACCAATTTTGAGGGTGTTCATTTTTTGACATCGTGGCAGACTTGTCATCCAGTTTTGCCATACTAGTGTCCACTTTATCTCTTGATAGTTGCAAGGAGAATTGCCAAATCCTGTTAGAATTAATTATATGCCAACTGTAATCTCTTCTCCCTATGCGCCACCTCTGGATGATTAGGCCCTTTGGGCTCCCCTCTCTCTCCTATATATATATGTGTGCAATCACCCCTGTAATCAAGATAATAGAGTCTATTGACTATTCTCTAATATGGTATCAGTCTAGATTCGTTCCTCTGCTTCTGCTCCTATCGGCGCTCGCCTCGTGCCGCCTCTCAATCCCAGCCTGGCCGCTTGCTTGCGCTTGGCGCCCGCCTCCTCAATCCCGCGCCGTCCCGTCCCATTGCTGCGCGCCATAGCCTCGGCGTCTCGAGCTCGGGCGCATCCGCCGCGGCTAAGTTGCGCGATGAAGCCGCCGCCGCCGCCCAGAAGCTCGAAGACGAAGCTTCCTCCCTCCGCTCCTCCAACGCGAAGCGCAGCCAGGAACTCCAGGCGGAGGCCGACCTCCTCAAGTCCGCCGCCGCGGCCCAGGACCGCGGCCGCGCCGCCGTCGAGGCCCTCCACAAGGAGCGCAGTGACCGGACCTCCTCGAACAAAGAAGCCGCTGCCCCTAAAGGGGATCGCCTCCGCGCCGAAGTCCGCCCGCGACGAGGAGGATCCGCTGCGACGACGGCGGCGTCCGCTCCTTCACCACCGAGGTTGCTGCCCTCGCTCACCTCCACGACCAAGCCGCCGCCGTCCAAAACATCAAGAACCTCATTCCCATCGTTCTTGACCTCAACTCCTCCAACTACTCCAAGTGGCGTGGCTATGTGCTCCTCATCCTCGGTCGTTTTCGCCTTGAAGGATCACGTCCTCAGCGACGCCTCCCACCTCTACGATCCGGCGTGGGCGCGCGTGGACTGCGTCGTTCTCTCCTGGCTCTACAACACCGTCTCCGCCGATCTCTTGGACGTCGTCCACGAGCGCGACGGCCTCCTCGCCGCTTTTCGGGCAACATGGCTCGGAATCGGCAAAGCAGTTCTGAACAATCGTGAGTCCCACGCCATGCTTCTCGGCGCCGAGTTCCGCACTCTCTCGTGGCGCCTCTCCATCGATGACTCTCGCCGCAAGTCGAAGGGCATGGCCGACGCGCTTGCGATCTTGGTGAGCGATTCCAGACCGCACACTCGTCATGAACGTCTGCGCGTGGACTGAACGAAGCGCTTCGGTTCATGGCTCGGCTTCGTCACCCGCTGAAGCCGTTCCGTCGTTCACCGACGTCGCGTCTTGACTTATGCGCTGGCCGAGTGAACATGACTCCTCCATCGGCGCCGCCTCGGCCCTCGTCGCCTCGAAGCCTACCGCCCCCCGCAGCGCGTCGCCTTTGTCCTCCGCGCCCTACTCGGCCGGCCCAAAATGGCGGGGGGCCCTCGCCAACTATCATGGCCGACATTTGCCGCGATGACCGACATGGTCGAGGCGAGGCCAGGTGGCTCGGCTTGACCCTCGCCGGACGGGCAGCACGCAGGGCACTGCTCAGTGGCCCTCCTTGCTCAACCCGTGGACCGGGTCCATCCATATGTGGCCCGGCTCCACCCCTGGCGGTCCCCGTGGCCCCTCTCCTCGCGTTGGCGCGCCCCATCAAGCCATGGCAGCTGGTGTGCCACCGACCTTCTACCCTCCGGCTCCTGGGGCGTACTACGCTGCGCCTCCTCAGGCGTACGCAGCGCCCCCTCAGGCGCCTCCTCCGGCCTGGGCACCCTGGAACCCGGAGAACCTCGCCAACGCCTTCAGCACCGTGTCCCTCACCCCACCACCGAGCTCTTCGGAGTGGGTCATTGACTCGGGCGCCTCCTCGCACATTGCTGCGAACCTTGGTATGGTCACCATGTCCCCTACCTCTTCCTTTCCCTCCTCCATCGTTGTTGGAAACGGTGCCACTCTTTCGGTTGTGGGCTCCGGCTACTCAACCCTCCCTGGCCCGTTCCGCCTCAACAACGTTCTTGTTGCTCCTGACATCATCAAAAACCTTTTATCTGTCCGACAATTTACTTCTGATAATCTTGTTTCTGTCGAGTTTGACCCACTTGGTGTCTCTGTGAAGGATCTTCGTACCAGGAACCTCCTCCTTCGCTGTGACAGCTCGGGACCCCTCTACACCTTACAGCTCCCGTCGTCACCCTCCGGTTCCTGCGCTCTCGTGGCCACTCCTTCATCGACTACTTGGCACCGCCGTCTCGGTCACCCTGGGTCATCTACCCTCCAGCACCTCGCCAAGTCGTCCTCCATTATCTGCAGCACACCTGGCGATGGCTCCTTATGTCATGCTTGTCAGCTCGGGCGCCATGTTCGCTTGCCTTTTTCTACTTCTTTGTCTAGAGCATCCAATAATTTTGACTTGATCCATTGTGACTTGTGGACGTCACCGGTTGTTAGTGTATCCGGCTTCAAATATTATCTTGTCCTTATTGATGATTGCTCGCATTTTATTTGGACTTTTCCCCTCAAGCTAAAGTCTGATACTTTCACTACTCTTTCCAATTTTTTCGCCTACGTGCTCACCTAGTTCGGACGCACCATCAAATCTGTGCAATGTGACAATGGCCGTGAGTTTGACAACTCTGCGTCTCGCACCTTCTTTCTTGCCAAAGGTGTATCTCTCCGCATGTCCTGCCCCTACACCTCGCACCAGAATGGCAAGACCGAGCGCATGCTTCGCACCGCCAACATCACTCGCACACTCCTCTTCCAGGCATCTATGCCCCCATCCTACTGGGCCGATGCTCTCGCCACCGCCACCCACCTCATCAACCGCCTCCCCACCAAAACTCTCAATATGAGCACCCCATTCTTCGCCCTCTATGGCACTCTCCCTTCTTACCATGATCTCCGGGCCTTCGGGTGCTCCTGCTACCCCAACCTCACCGCCACCACACCCCACAAACTTGCCCCCCGCTCCTCCTCGGCATGCGTTTACAGGGTACTCCCACGATCACAAGGGCTACTGGTGCCTCGACCTCACCTCCAACCGGGTCATCATATCCCGCCACGTTGTCTTCGATGAAACAACATTCCCTTTCAGCCTTTGCCGGCCCTCGCCACCTACTCACGAGCTGGATTTTCTAACTGCTGACGACCCTCTGCCAGCTCCTTTCTCTCCTGCAGGTCCTGTGCCGGGTCTAGGCACCTCGGTGCCCAGGCCGGCCCCTCCTGGCTTCACGGCGCCCCGGCCATCGGGTGTTGTCGTGCCCCCGCGGGCCTCGCCGGTCACCTCGCGCCGCACTGCCGGCGCCCCTGGCGCCCAGTTCGAGCACCCGGCGTTCCTGTCCCGCATGCAAAGAAGGCCCCCTGTTCCAGAACACAATGCGCGCACGGCGGTGCCTGCACCACCACAAAGCGAGCACCACGGCGGCGCCCTGTTCAGCGCAGCAGAAGCGCCTGGCGGCCCCCTCGACTTCCGCTTGACAAACCTCCGGTGGTCCACGTCTACACTCGCGCGCCCTACTGACCCCTGCGTCCCCCCGGGCGCGCCTCGCCGCTCCAAAGATGGTCCCATCTCCGCCGCGCTATGTCAAGAGTGATCCTCCTCTTCCGCCCGGAGCTGTTCCCATTCCCCCGGTTGCCAATACTCATGGCATGGCAACCCGCTGGAAGATCGGTACTGCGCGACCTCGACTTGCTATGCACACCGAGGCCCCTGTCTCTCCCTATCAGGCGCTCTGCCGTGATGCTCTCGCCGATCCTCACCGGGCGCAGGCCATGGAAGAAGAACATACCGCCCTCTTGGACAATGACACTTGGGAACTTGTTCCCGGCCGCCAAGAAAAATGTGGTCACCGGAAGTGGATTTTCAAGCACAAGTTTCATCTTGATGGCTCCTCTGGACAGGTATAAGGCTCATTGGGTTCTTGGCGGGTTCACTCGGCGTCCGGCATCGACTACGATGAGACATTCAGCCCGTTGTGAAGCCCGCCATCGTTCGTGACTTGTCCTCACCTTGGCTCACTCTCGGGATTGGCCCATCCATCGCCTTGATGTGAAGAACGCATTCCTCCACGGTACCTTGTCGAGAGGCATCTCTGCTCCCAACCCACTTTGGATTTCTTGATTACGCCTTTCCGGACCATGTGCAGACTCCACAAATCCCTCTATGGACTAAAGCAGGCTCGTGCGTGCGTGTGGTACACCCGGTTTGCCTCCTTCCCACTCATCTCTCGGATTCTTTGAAGCAAAGTCGAGACACCTCTCTGTTCATATATTGCCGTGGCACGGAGATGGTCTACTTACTTCTCTATGTGGGCGACATTGTACTCACTGCCTCCTCCGAGCAGCTCCTCCACCGTGTGATTATGGCTCTGAAGAATGAATTTGCCATGAAGGATCTTGGCCCTCTGCACCACTTTCTCGGCGTGGCAGTTCAAGCGCACCAAGGACACTCTCCTTCTTTCTCGTGACAATACATTCGGACATTCTTGGTCGACACGGCATGAGTGATCGCAAACCTTGCTCCCTCCGGTTGACACTTGTGCCAAAGTCTCTGCAGATAATGGTCCTCCCGTGGCAGACCCCACCGCCTACCGCAGCCTTGCAGGCGCCCTGCAGTACTTGACTTTCACAAGGCCTGACATTGCCTATGCTGTTCAACAAATCTGCCTTTATATGCATGACCCCCGGGAAGTTCACCTGGTTGCAGCCAAGAGGATTCTTCGGTACCTTTAGGGCACCGTTGACTATGGTTTGATCATACCCCGTTCTGCACCAACTCAGCTCATTGTGTACACCGACGCTGACTGGGCTGGTTGCCCTGACACGCGCCGCTCCACCTCAGGATATGCTGTCTTCCTCGGTGGCAGCCTTGTCTCTTGGTCATCCAAGCGGCAACCCACGGTCTCTCGGTCCAGCGCCGAGGCCGAATACTGCGCCGTCGCCAACGGAGTCGCCGAAGTCGTGTGGCTGCAGCAGCTTCTTCAGGAACTTCACCACCACCTGAAGACCGCCTCCCTCGTCTACTGCGACAACGTCAGCGCCGTCTACCTCTCCTCCAACCCTGTTCAACATCAGCGCACTAAGCACGTGGAGATCGACCTTCATTTTGTACGTGAACGGGTGGCCATTGGTGCTGTTCGTGTTCTCCATGTGCCCACCACGTCGCAATTCGCTGATCTCTTCACCAAGGGACTACCCTCCTCCGTCTTCACCGATTTTCGCTCCAATCTGAACGTTCGTTCTACCGACGTTCAGCTTGCGGGGGGATGTTAGAATTAATTATATGCCAACTGTAATCTCTTCTCCCTATGCGCCACCTCTGGCTGATTAGGCCCTTTGGGCTCCCCTCTCTCTCCTATATATATGTGTGTAATCACCCCTGTAATCAAGATAATAGAGTCTATTGACTATTCTCTAATAAATCCTTCATTGAAAACTCTTGTTAGTTGATGATACTTTTCTTCTAGCTTTGAATGAACATAGAAAACATAATTCTCACGTTTGTTTTTTAGAGATACATCCTTATTTTAAGAAGTATCAGGCCTTCTTCGTTCTATTCATTTAGTCCTACCTGCAGGTAAAGTGCTGATGATGCTAGGGAAGGCCCAATTTGAACTACAGAAGTTTGTGGATGGCTATGTAAAGTCCTTTGACACTGTTGTAAAATTGTATCATAACATATTCTTCAATCAATGATACTATTTAATGTATAATCTGTATGCTTACTAGTATTTTTTTCTTTCCTTATAGCGTACAAATATTATAAATACAATCACAAATCCATCAGAGTCCCTTCTGAAAGAGCTACAAGTTGTAGAGGTTAGATCTCCCTGATTATGCTTTTCTCAACTTCATGCAATTGTGAGCTCATCTTCAAATATTGTTATTTTGCTAATTTGTTATTCATATTGCATTTATCATCATCTCCAAATAAAAGAAAAACTTAATTCCTCACACTTAGTTTAGTCCATCATGTGACATGCTGTCCTTACATTTCTTTCCTACTGATTCAGGAAATGAAAGACCAATGTGATCAGAAAAGGTACACGTTTCTTGAATGTTATCTTATCCATTTTACAATATGTGCTTTTCCTCCTTGTAAATATTTTTTTTCCATTTCAGAGCGGAATATGAAGCCATGCGAGCAGCCTATGGGGAGAAAGGAGGGCGATCGAGGCACCCCGAAAACGAATCATTCTCATCGGAACAACTGCAAACTTCGTTTCTTGAGTACCAAGAGGAGGCAGCATTGTTTATATTTCGCTTGAAATCACTAAAGCAAGGTCAATTTCTAAGTATTTTGACACAGGCTGCTCGTCATCATGCTGCTCAGGTAGCTTAACATGTCTTCACACAGAACTACAACTAATGATGACTCCTATAAAGTGGTAAAGACTACAACTATCTTACTATTATTTGGATTTTCAGTTGAGTTTTTTCAGGAAAGGGCTGAAGCATCTAGAGTCTCTGGAGCCTTGTGTCAAAGCAGTTGCTGAGAAGCAGCACATTGACTACCACTTCAGTGGACTGGATGATGACAGTAATATTGATGATTACAGCTCTTACCAGGATAATCATAGTGATGGCAGTGAGTTAAGTTTTGATTACGAGATAAATGACAGGGACAAGGACCTCCTCACTTCCAGAAGTCCAATGGATGTAAGTTCTTTTCCAGCTGATCGATTCATTTGACATTATGTAGCTAAGTTTCATTTACTGAACTCGGTCCATCCTCTGTTCTTAGTGATTAATCATTCTAGCATCATCTCGCAATATGAGAAACTTTTAGATGATTACTTAAAACTAGACCAACCCGGAGAAACTAGGTGGCATTTTATTAAGAAGAAAATAGGCACCCAAATTCGCCTCAGCAAGAACTTGAACCTGGGTGATCTGGGCATAGATCCACACCCTTGACCAACTGAGATAGCTCAGCTTCCTTTTTATGGATGATTAAATATGTTGCCATTTTTTAATAAGTTCCTTTGAGGTCAGTTAACCTTTAGCTTAATAATAACTTGGTTTGGTTTAATCCCTTCATGAGGAAGGAAACACTCTAACACTTACTTGCTTCATTAGTTTTTTTATCGAATAACACAGGAGAGGTGCATGCCATTTCATTAATAAGAGAGAAAAGAGATACAAACAGGCGATGTAGGTGACCCACCTGCCCCCCCCCCCCCCCCCCCACACACACACACACACACACACCCCTAGACAGCAAAATGATTACAAACACATAGGGATGGGAATGGGCTGGGGCGGCCCATTGGCTAGTTGACCCGACCCACAAAAGCAAGGCCAATGGGTCATAGGGGGTGGCCTCAAAGTCTGAAATGGGCCGATAGCGCTAGAACCTAGTGTCCCAATAGGTAACATGGGTCGACCCAATCGTCACATAACAATCTTTTTTTTTTTAAATTTGTTGATCTTTATTTTTCTGAATAAGCACAGTTGGTCATAACTTTTAAAAAACATGTCTATTCTTGGAAGTAGATCGAGGAATATCATATTTTGTAGGTGAAAATAGATAAAATTAAAATCATTGTAAACTTGCAAGCTTATGATGTGCTGGGTTTGGAAGGACAGCCTTTAAGTGAAATGGGTCGACCCATGGCCCCTAAAGTTGCCTTGAGGCCATAGGGATGGGTCCAAGGCTGGGGCCGGTCAACCCATTCCCATCCCTAGACACGCCACAGACAAAACAGCTAGCCAGAGAGGAGATCATGAAAATTTGCTAGCCGGGGTAAAGGAAGCAAGGAAATAGAGCCCCTTAGCACCTGCCATGCCCCAGAGCTGTGCTTCCCAGCTATAGATAGGACTGGACATAAGCTCGGAGAAGCATCATTAAACACAGTTATTTCTTTGTTTCTACAAAGTTCATGAACCAAATATGATGAGCGAGTTTAGGCTCTATTGAATGGGACCACTCACAATAGGGCAAGTTCTGCACCACCGATCAGGCGATCATCAAAAGAAATCTCCAAGGGTTGAGGGCAGAGTACAGCAAGCCCAACTTTCTGCAAAAAAGGAAGTACCAGAATTGCTTGGCAAACACGCATGACACCAAAAGGTGTTGGATGGTCCTGATTGTTGATCACAAAGTGGGCAGACCTCAGGATGAGAGAAACCTCGTTGTGCCAAGCGATCGTCTGTCCAACAGCTATTATGCGCCACCACCAGCCAGAGGAAGAAACAACATTTTCTGGGTGCCCAGGGTTTCCAAATGTGCTCCCAAGGACCAAAACTAACAGCACCTTGAAATAAAGATTCATTAGCCGACTTGATAGGCGCCATTTATGCGTATCTGGAACATCTGATGATCTAAATGCAGCTGCATCTCAGCAAGTTATCCCAGAGAGCAAGATAATAAGCAATTGCACTAACTGACAGCGCCCTGGATATCTAGGATCCATTGCTGGTTTGTGTGATAGCTTCCAATACTCTTCTCTTACTTTCCCTTCTTTTAGGCACAATCAGAGAACCTGAACTAACACTTAATTGCAACATAATAGAAGTGGAGTTGCTAATAATTGCATATTGCTAAAGAAACATCAATGTAAACCATGTGAAGAAGATTTATACTGCTTTCTTTGAGTTGCACCTTTTAATGTTTGTGATGTCTTTTCAGCTAAGTTAGAACAACTACAGTTATTTAATTAGATATCCAAATATTGCCATCTTCTATTCCGGATTTCTCGCTAGCCAAAGATCGAGAGCGAGTTTGTCTCTATAGAGTGCGCACAAGATATAGAGAAGTTGTTGGAGGCTGGAAAGATATAGAGAAGATTCAAATGGCTCTCCAAATGAAGATTTAGAGAGTGAGTTTAAGAAAGACCTTTGGAGATGCTCTTAGTCCAATCAAAGCTTATTGGTTCTGCATTTGTGCTGTGTTCATCTCTAGCCTACCCTATCTTGCTTGGGAATAAACTTCTTTGTTGTTGTTGTTATTATGTTGTTATAAAGTGCCTGTTCTATCTCCTACATTTTGCTTATCATACTAAACTTTCAAACATTTATTTATTTGTTAATATAGTTGGATCAAGCTCATCCAGTGAGTTCCCCAAGGCCTCTGAAGGAACAGGAGCAGGTAGTCTCACTAGTTATGTGCTGTACATTTTTTGTGATAAATTTGTTCATTCTCATTCATAATGACATGAATCCTCTAGGGTAAACATGTACAAAGAATGACCAAACATTATGTGGGGATTTACTCTAAACCTTTTTAAGTAATAAGATCCACATGCTTTTGGGATTCATGTCATTATGAATCCTAAAGTGACATGTTTTTTGGGACAAGGGGGGTACAAAACAAAATCTAAATCAGGTTAGCACAATGAAGTCAATCTAAAATGTTTTTTTATCTCCTTTGGTATTGGTATAATATCAAATCTGATGGAGGACATTAATGCAGAAATCCTTGTTATGTAAGTCTTAATAAAATTGTGATAATTCTATTTGGAATTTTGAATATCTGTATTTTCTAGGCTGAGTCCTTGTTGGTATTTCATGCCTCAGTTCAGTCATTTATGTCCCAATTGGATGACATCTTGAGTCCTGAAATTCTTTTAACTGACACATGTTTATACAGGAAAATGCTGAAGAAATAAAGGCGACTTTAGCAGTTCCTCATATGAAGCCTGAGATTGGTACCCAATCAGCACCAATTTTTGCTGAGAATGTGCCTGATCCATCTACGAGGTTTCGGAAAACGAACTTGTTAAACAGAACTGTTCACTCCTACAAACTACCGACGCCAGCTGATGACAAGAACCCTGCTTCAGTAGTTGCCAACAAATCGCCCCATTCAGATCAACCTGAAAGTAAATCTCATGTGGCAGTAAATTTGTGGCATTCCTCTCCACTGGGTAAAGATTTCATGCCGAATTCCATGCATAGTGGACCTGTTAAGATGCCATCAAGTAATGAAGGGATATCAGCACCACTAGTTTATTCCTACTCCACTACCGATTTTAAGAAAATGAAGGCCTTTTCTGGCCCAATTCCAAGCAAGGTAGGATTGAGCAACCCCCTGTTTTCTGCAACTGATCGCAAACCGTCATGGAAGCACCCTCCCTATGTGTTGCCAACAAGACCTCATGGCCCAGGTTGGCAGTCATCTGTGCCTCCAAAAGTTACACCTAGGGTCACTTCGCTCCCAACAACGACTCCCAGAATAAGTGAGCTGCATGAGCTGCCCCGGCCTCCAGCAAATGTAGGCACCATGCATCCTGGTTTGGTTGGATATTCTGGCCCTCTGGTTTCAAGGCGGCTGATGCCTAATGTATCCACTCGTGTCTCACCCCCATCACATACAGCATCGCCACTTCCACGACCACCTGCTGCCATGACTCGCAGTTATTCCATACCTTCAAATAGTCAACGGACTCCTATTATTACTGTGAACAAATTGTTGGAGGCTAGGCATAGCAGGGAGAGCAGCGAAGTTTCCTCACCCCCAGTAACACCTATATCGCTGGCAGATGTTTCCCGAAGATCAACAACAGAAACAGCTGTTGACAAGAAAAGGATAAAGGGTAAGTTATTACTGCTGTAACTGGTTTTCACGTGTACGATTCCATAATATAATATTCCTATGTTTACAAAAGCTGATAATTTTTCTGAGCAATGTACAAAACATTTATTATTAGACAGTAGACATGAAACTTTTACTGATCATAGGCTTTTGATGATCCTTAAATTCTCTTGAATAATAAATAGCATATGAAAGTCTATTGTTTACAACTATCTGGTCGCAAACATAAATAATAATAACAGGAACAACACTTGCATTTTTCATCAGCAAGTAAATAATTAATTAGGATTCGTGAAACAGTGATCAGTTTAATTCAATTTTTGCAGTGCTTATGTACTTTATTTTGGAAACTTGTAATGAGTAGATATAACATTTATTCTCTGAAATCAGAGCCTTCCAACCACTTCATTCCATCATTCATTTCAATCATGCGATTTTTTATAAGCATTTGGATAGAATATAATCCACTTTTTGTTATGACAAGATTCCAACATACACACATACTCAAGTTGACTGTAGAAATATAACAAATGATTTCTGTATATCTGAATATCTTCTCTCATCTTTGCAGAATCCTTGTGAGCAGTTGCGCAACTGAACATGTTGATAATCTTAGGAAATTTTGTATGTAGTTGATTGTGTATTCTATGATTCCCTCTATAATCTCTCGTGTTCACTGTGAAAGGAAAAAAAAATGTAAATAAGATTAGCATTATATTATGTCCTTGATATGCTTGTCCGAACTCTCTTGGATGTAGTGTATTAGTCTGCAAGAGATAGTTTAGAGAAATGGACGCAGTTGATTTAGTGGTTATCTGAACTAATTTTTAGACTCTGGTGTATTAGCTCTATCCATAATACTACACTGTTTGAACAGATATTTGTGTTAGGGGCTACCTAGTCCAGTAGAGTTTGGGTAGAACAGACACATCTGATGAGATGGCCGAGTTGGTCTAAGGCGCCAGATTAAGAGTTTGGGTAGAACAGGGCATTTCCATTTATGCAAACATTGGCGCAAGAAATGTCCAATTGGTAACTAAAGATCATAAATTTGCTGCCAAATTGGGCACCATGTAGTCGGTCAATCTTTTTAGCTGCAGAAGGGAGTCCCAGGCCCACGATGAAACCATTCTTGGTTCCTATCCAATAAATTATAATGTAGGCTCACAATTAGGTGTTTCGCATGGTGTTAAAAGGATGATATTCATTCTTCTCCTTCCCTATTGAATGTTGTGTGTTTCTACGGTTGATAAGCTGGCTGATGTTATTTTGTTACGAGAGGAAAACACTCTACCATGACTGATAAGTCGGCTGATAAGTTCAAGTAAACAGAGAGTGTAGGGAGGACCAACTTGAGGCGCCATATCAATTATCATGCCATGAATAACCAGTGAACAATGATCTAACAGTCGCAAGAACTGAACCTAGCGACAACTACAAGCCACTTGCCATCCTTGGTACCCCTATTCCATGGAATCTTGGTACCTCTCCATAGGGCATGATAGAAGATTTAAAACTATTACAAGGACTCGTGTGTGCCTTTTTCAGATATCAAACTTGATTTCGTTTGTGAGATATATGACCAACATATAGTGAATAAAAGTACAGAAAAAAACTAGGCATTTTACCACTATCCATTTAGCTGCTTGTTTGAACAAATGAAATTATACTTGAATTACTTTACATGGTCGTGTAATATCATGTGTATTTTTCTCTCTCTAGAATTTATTAAAATCCATATTTTGTGAAGATATTTGCATAATTCCACTGAAAAGGTGTTCCCACCTGATAATTCTCGACTTTCAGCGTCAACGAAAACTTATTCATGTGATGTTTTTTCAGCTTTGGTTGCACCAGAAGTTAAAGTTTGATTCCTAGATTTTATTTAAAAATCCAACTACATTGGGATTTGTACAATGCCAACCAAAATGATTTGAAAGGTATATCACCTAAAATGTATCTTCCACATTGTTCACGAAATCGTGGTTTTGTCCATCCTAGTTGGTTATTTGAAAGTTTATCATTTCTATTAACTTTTTGGTGCAAGGCCTAGAAAAATATGTTTTTAGCTTGCTGTCATGCCCAAAAGAGAAATAGATACTTCTGAGAACCCATCAAAATATATTGTTTCAAGACGTACTATTAGACTTTCACAAACAAGTTGAGGCGAATTTCTATTCGGTTAGAATGGTATTTCACATAAGATAATGTAAGCGTTTTGGCAAGAGTATATGGTTCACTCAAATTTTTGTTTTCGTTTTCACGTAAAAGGGTTAACCCGGGGTGGTGTTTTGGACTCTGTGAGACTTATATGTTGGTCTAATCCCACCATCAACAATCAAGATGTGACTAAACCCTCACAACCTCACGTCAACATACACGTGAGCCACTAATCCAAACTGGATGGTATGTCACAGTAATGCAAACATTTTGTAAATAAAATTGGCATTTTTTTGCAAGAAAAAATTGGCATTTAAATTATATAAAAAAAATAAAACTACTACACCCTTCACCTTGTTTTTTTATGAAGTTTTACCTACCAAAGTATAATAGAATGGCAGTCAATCTATCATTCTATAACCTCGTCACATGTCAACCACACTGCATTTTATTCTCGGATCATTTCAAAGGACACAGAAAATATACATGAAAGTCCGGGCCCCCAAACATCAATTTTAGATAAATAAGCTCATAAAACAAAATATAGAGAATAATGAAGTAGCATTCTATAACCTAAGACACAAGAACCGACTACATATTTTGCACAGTAGTAGAGAAGTTCGAGGCTCAAATAGTGATGAACATTGATATTTGGCATGCTTGGTGATTTATTAGTCCACATGGGCAATAAAACATTGCACATACAAAGAGAAGTAACTAAGCTAGGTTCCTTGACACTGAACCTGTTTACCTAGGTTTGAGTCTCCCAAGTCATCATGTGTGGTCAGTGAGGTGTCTATTGTAACTTCATCATCTTAAGATTATTGCTGGCTTAGTTTTTCAAAATCGTTCATAGGGGTAGGTTGTGCTCACATGGGTCTATAAGTGTGAGTGTGCATAGTAGAGGACCCAACGCTTGAATAGAGTCTAGGCGAAGCTCAAGATGCCGATGAGATCACGTGTTTTTAAGCTTGCCATAGAGTGTGATGTGACGAATACCTCAACATGTGCCGGTGCCGGAGCCCGGGCGGGTGACCAGGGTCATTGGACCCTAGGCCTGCCAGTGAGTGTGCGCGCATGTTTGTGGCCCCTGGGTCCGCAAGTGAGTGTATGCGCATGTATGTGAACATCTATGCATGTAATGTACTTGAGGAACAAAAGTAGAGATGCATGCCAGCAAAACTCTCAACCATTTAAGTTTATATTTTCTTTATGACTTAGTTACAAATTTGTTCTCTCGTAGTGGATTATGAAAATTATGTACTTTCACAAATTTTAAGAGACAAGGGTGGTCCATATTTCTTTGCATGAAAGAGAAATTATTCAATTAACCATTCCATTATTAAAAGTTTGGAGATTCCCCTTCCAAAGACTTCGGTTTCTGTCCTCTTTCCTATTGCAAGAGTAGGACATTTTTCCGTTCTTGATTGACACATAGGAAAGTTGCAAAATGAGCAGAAAGTTATTGGGAAAAAAGTCAACTAACCCTTACTAGGCTGATAAGGCCAAGATGCTCTTATAAAAGGAGGGGAAAGAATCTAGACAAGTGAGAAGTGCGACACCTGGATGGTCATAATAAATCTTCAGAGCAGCAAGAATCCATTAAACAAAAACTTATACAATAAGATTGCTGAATTCTACCACATGTTCATTGTCTTAGCTTGCAGCGTTAGCTGATTGCCTTAACCAACAAGTTGATCCTCGGCAGGGAGAAGGTGCATCCAGCGGAAGTGGTTTCGTAGGCAGCGGTGTCCTAAGGGCGGCAGCAGCCTGGGAGTCCAGCGAAACAAAAGCGGATCCTAACTATACCACAGCCCAAAATTAATGTCTCATGGGGTTGTTAAAAATACCAAAATTGCGTCGGACCGTCAGACCGTTAAAGATTAGTAGCGTTCGGTCAGTCGTTATATCTCGTTTTCTCGGCAGAAAGTCGGTTGTTATTTTTATTTAGTATATAACCGTTGGATTGTTAGTCATTATATCAAAATTTTTATGACCAACTATCAGTCGGTATGAATGAATTGGGCTTCCACGCACTTGGCTGGCCCGTTGGCAGAAAGTCTGTTGAATCGCGTTTGATTGGCTGGACGATGACGGATGAAGGTGAGCACCGGCGACACATGGTGTCAGCTCACTTGAGGAGGATGAAGATGGCACCAGGAGAGGTTTGCAGCGATGGCGCACTAGAGGCGGCGGTGACTTGACGACTTTCACTCATCGAATCTGACCGTTTTAAGAGAGGATGTCGCAAAGCAGGGATGTGTCAAGGTCATATTTTTGTTGTTGTGTATTCTCCTATTTGATGAGGTGTGAGTCTAAGTGCTCTTGTATCCTTTTGGCTGTGTATATCCTTCGTGGATATAGAGGCTGGATTACTAAAAATCCATTATCTAAAAAAACCAACAAGTTGATGCAGTAATGTTTTTTAATCGACCATATTGCATTGTGACTTGTGAGGAGTTATTCTTGTATGCTTATACCTAACCTAAGTACCAGTTACCACCATGTGGAGGACCTAACCACGTTATTATCGATATATAATGCTGGTCAAACTCAAATTGAGGGAACAAAATAACTTTAAATAGTGGTGCATGACACTGACTCCTCGCAAAAGAATCAGCGACTCAGGGAGATGAATTCCTTCCCAGTGATACTATCCTAAGAGAATATGGAGATTTCCCTGAGATTGCGCGAATCACTGCACATATGGAGCTTTTCTCTGTTCTCATAAATGGCAAATGCAGCTAGCAATAGGCCTCCTGGTGCAGCTGATTGCACGAACGCTCAATCTCATCTGAAAATGCACATGCCCTGGAGTCGCAGCCTAATGCTGAATATGAATATATTCCCGCCGGTACCAATTTTATTTCTCAACGATTTGTAATCATCAGTATCCAGGAAAGATGTAGACGTGGTAAACCGATATGCACAAGGTAATAAGTAGCGTATAGCGGGTTGGTAGTGGATTGACGTCGAGGTAGCGGATTGCGGATAGCGGGCGATATTGCGGACGATAAGTTCCAATAGTGACATCCGATAATCCCACGTAAGTTTAAGTACATGTATCATGAATAACGAGTATAAATAGACATTTAATTACACTCAAAGAACGCCTAAATCTAGACCTAGAGGCTACAACCGATGCGTGAGTGTGTTTGAGTTGGGGGTGTGAGTCATAGTGGGCTGGGCTGATTAAGGTTATTTGTTTCCACGCTATTGCAACCTGCTGCATACAATTGCGACCGCAATATCGCCCTGCTATTTAGAATTGCGGCCGTAAAGTTTCAGGCTGCAAAGTTCAGAGCGCTATCTCATAGCGGTAGCGGCAATGTTGCGGCCGCAATTGCGGCCGCTACCGCCGCTATTTGTTAAGTTGGATATGCATTGAGTCGGCATCGGTGGAGCACTCCGGTAACATCCTATGTATTGTTGTATTCCCTTTCCTGCTATAAATACCGAGGTGTCAAGCGGCAGTGCCTTCGCACATCACCTAAGAAGAAGTAGAAGAAGAGGGGCCTTGCATGAGGGCCAGAACCTGCCTCTGGTAGCCAAGGATGATTTGCCTACATGGCCTTGCGAGTTCCGGTTGCATGGCCAGTTCAGTTGGGTTTGTGGGCGGTCACCTTGGCTAGCCTGAGTGGTTCTTGCCTGTCATGGAAGGCCTCTTCTTCTCTGCCGTCACTCTCATGATACTGTCTGGCCTGTATGTGCTTCATTTATTTTGCCAGGTATGGCTGTTCATTGGTGGTTCTGATTCATATGTAATGCTGCAATGCTAATCTTGTCATGTATATTCTTAATTACTGTGCTGCTTCTTGCAGATTGTTCAGAAATGTATATGTTGGACATTCTGTAGCTTGTCCTGCATCTGCATGTGTGATTTTACTCACTTTTGTAATATATTGGTTGATTAGTATTTTGTTGTGCCAGTGGTTAATTATATATAATTGGATCAAATGGAATATGTGGCAAACTAATATGCAGCAAAATAGTTGGAGACATTTCGGCAACTCATTTTTGTAAAAGTCTTCCAACAAAGATGCATATATATAAGTGGATTTAGTTAGTTTGCAAAGCTATATAAATGTCTCCAATTATGACTAGTAAAATGAGCATTATTAGTTAGAACCTGTTGATGGTAGACGGAGACATATATACATGCATGTGGACCTTAGGGTCTGGAACTACTACTGTGCCTCTTTTAATTATAGCAGTAGCAGCAGCTAATGATGACTGGGTAATATATATAACAAGGTTGAGCCTTGAGGCATGCAAATCCTGAACTTGGCTTGTGGATGTGTTGTATGTCTTCCAAAGACATCTCCTCTTGGAAATGTTTGCTAGCTAGATTCTAGACAGTACCAAATTGGAGCCTCCGTATGGTCCTTGACTTGGACTTGAGAGCTCCAAGTGTTTCGCATCATATATTAAAATAAAGTTAGATAATATCCACACAAATATTGTGGCACGCACTCAGCCAGACAATCAACCTGGATAAGGCAGGAATCTGATCCGCATGCACGTACACAACGTACTAGCTAGCTGACACATTCTGATGGAAGAACAACGCACACACATGACACATGCATCGCGCGCAACTGTGCAAGTAGAAATCGAACTCAACAAGAAGAATATCGAACTTTGTTGTTAAATCTGGAAGACTATTCATGATCATCTCAATCTGCCTGTTACTCATCTCCCCTTGCCGCTGTACATTGAAGATTTAAAGAACCTGGATTCTCACACCGCCTGGAACACTAATCTTATCTCCAATATCTTCAGTGATGAGGCTTCCCAGATCATCAACAATATTCACATTGTCCCTTCCAACCAGCCCAACATCATACGTTGGAAAACTTCTAGAAAGGGTACTTGCACTAGTAAAGATGCTTTTAGGCACCTCAATTCTCTCCAATGTGGTCAGATCCCTAGAAACGGTGCCAGGGGACTAATTGATCAGGCTATTTCAATTCTTACTAGGGTTTGGAAGCACAAACAAATCCCACCTAATATTAAAACTTTCGCTTGGAGATTGACAAGAAGAGCCTTAGTGTTAGATATATGGCCAGGGGTATCCGCACCGTCCGTATATGTGACCATCGCCAAGCTATCGGCCCAGCAGCCGCCAAGAAGGAGGCCCGCAAGGGTTGACGCGATCGAACAACGTGAAGATCAAGGCAAGCCAAGACAAGCGTATCTAGATGATAGCTAGGATCAATCTGTTGCGCATTCTGTGTAACAAACTAGGAATCCAATCTGGTAACCCGATCGCCCTCTCTGTAACCCTACCCCTCCGCCTATATAAAGGAGGGTAGGGACCTCCGGCTCGGGATCTCCATCTTCGATCATACCGATCTACTACGTAGCTAGAAGCAACAACCCCCTATAATTGAACATACGAATACAAGAGCAGCCATACCACTAGAGTAGGGTTTAGCGCGCCACCGCACCCCGAACCAGTATAAACCCTTGTGTCGTCTCGTGTGCTACCATCTAGATTTGTCTACGCGATCACGTTGCTAGGCATTGCCGGACCTAAATAATCCGACAGTTAGCGCGCCAGGTAGGGGCCTTTTTCGTACAAACTAATATTGTGTTTCAGATGGGAGTCATCTTCAACTTTGGTGACGAACCGAAAGAAGTGCAGCCGGGCAAGAAGATTACCTTAGGCAAACTCAACTTCATCGCCGACCAATTCGGGGACCTGTGTCTCCAGGAACCCGCACCAACCGATGTTGAGGGAAGCAATCCTGGCACAACTCCTACCCTAGTGCTTGACCCTTTGCTGGCTCGGTTAACTAGCCTCGCGGCGGGCTACGACCTTCGCCGCGAGGGTTTCTGTTCATCGCGTGTTCCTTGTTTTCAAGTATCGTATGTGAAGGTTCACCATTTTTGGTTAAGAGGCTACCGCAAGTGGAGCGCTGGCCGACGACGGATGGCGGGCCCTTGTTCGGGGCGCGCAGGGGTTCTGCACAAGCCATAGCAAGGAGCCAGCCTGGACACATCGGCAGGTCCACCTGGTCGGTTAGGGTTTCGGAGTAGTTGGCCAAGGGAGGGAGATTACTGCTGTACCCTTGGCCGTTGTGTCATGGTTATCATGTAAAAGCTGACCCAAGCGTAATTTCACCGCGACCCCGGGTGTGGCCTATGAATACCCAGGGCGCTCATGTAAGAAAGCAGGTCTTCTTTTTTCCTAGACAATTTAATGGGCATTTAATCCACATTTATTCCTTGTCCTGAACTTGGCATACCCTCGCTCTCTCGTTTACACTCACTTGATAGCTTTCCTCCTCGTGGGAAACCCTCGGCCTCTCCCGCGTGTTCCTCAGCAAGGGTGAGAGGTCAGGAGTGACCCCATAGTTGGTGCCATCTGTGGGGACCCCATCGTACAACAAGGAGAACCAGCAGCAACAACAATAGAGATCCTCGACCCTCACGCGGGGCGGAGACAAATCGTGGGGACCTCCACAGACGGAGGCAGGGGCGCCACCCTACCCCAGACCACCGCGCAGCTGACGGAGGTCCTAGATGACCTAGAAAGGCCTCTTCCAGCCGGGGCCGAGGCCAGCCCTCAACCCAGCCCGCCCAGGGTCGACGAGGCCGGTGTGGTGCATCAAGATGACGATGAAGACGCCGAGGAGAAGGGCCTCGACGTCTTGAACCCACCCCCACCAATGCCTTACAACCCAAACTCTCCCCTAACCCAAATACTACAAACCAAAAACTAGCCACTTGAATACAAGCCACAAAATCTACCAAGGTACGACAGAAGCGTATACCCTCACCAATTCATAATGAGCTACGAAGCCGCAGTGGCAACGGCAGGCAGGGATGAGTACACCATGGCGAAGTCTTTCGTAATCATAGCACGAGGCATCGCCCAAAGTTGGTACAACAACCTTCCACCAGGCTCGATTGACTCCTGGGGAAGCCTCCATGAAAAATTGTGCACAAACTTGAAAGGTGTCAACCCCTCAACTAACAATCCCATGGAACTATTCACTTGCACTCAATCTGAGAGAGAACCCCTTCAAGATTTCTAGCAAAGTTTTGTTCAGCTTAGAGCTAGAACTCTAGGCATAACTGATGAGGCAGTAATCCTAGCAGCAGTCAACTGCTTGAGGCCAGGACCATGCTCCTCAAGGCTCGTAAGAAAACCTCCAAAATCCATCGCTGAGTTGCATGAAGTTATGGAGAAATACGGTAGAGTAGACATAGTTTTCCGATCCAAAACTAAAGCTTAGAGAACCCAACCCCGCCCACCCCAAAGGCCACAACAGCGCAACCAATACCCTTGCAACGACCAATTCAATGTGAATGCCATAGAAGCCACACCTCCGCACCACCAAAAATAGCAACCAAACACAAGATCTCAACAAACCCCCGCCAGTAGCCAAAATGACAACAGAGACAATACTCAAAATAGACCCCCGCCAAGAGGCCCAACAAAGCTTTATTGCCATTTTTGTGGCCCATGAAAGGTGTACACGACAAAATAGTGCACTTGCTTCGTGCCAGGAAAAGAATACCAAGAGGCACAGCAGACCGCCGCATCAGGGCCACCAAAGCCCGTCAACTACAAAAGAAGACAACCCGCCAACCCCACAACAACCCATATCACTACACGCCAATAAACTATGGCATACCTTTGCAACACCCACCCCAACAATATTCAACCATCACAAACTACAATCCCCCCTATCATCATTACAACACCTTCGACAACCCTCAAACATCAGTCAACTACCAAAGCCATCCAAGCACCCAACCATACACAGTTACCCACCCTTCCACACCACCACAAATGCAAAATCAGCATCCAACCTTACCACCATCACCTCCACCACCACCAGCTCAACCCCCTCAACAACAAATAAAAACAGAGCCCATGAGCCAACCCAACCAAACCACAATCAACAACCCAACCTCAACCTTCGGCGTGATACTTGCGATCACTGGGGGATCCAACGAGGATCATGGCAACAAGAGACAGCGCAAGGAACACAAGAGGGCGGGTACATCACCTCACCACAGAAAGGCCCCCATAAGAACTCGCAATGGTCTCACATCCCAATAACCTTCAACAGCATAGATCTCAAACTGAGGGACTACCCCCACACAGACACGATGGTCATTGAAACAAACCTGGCCGGCTGGGCAGTAACAAGAATACTGGTTGATACTGGCAGCTCCGCCAACATCCTATTCGCATCAACATTCGACAACATGAAACTTGACAGAAACCTTCTCCATCCAGCCGAACGCCCGTTGTATGTATTCAGGGGCAAGCAAGTAAAGGAAATAGGAAAAATCTCACTTCCAGTAACCTTCAGCGATTAGAACAACAGTAGGACAGAGCACATAACCTTAGATGTGGTAGACATGCTATATAATTACAATGCCATCTTTGGCCAAGGGGTCACAAAACATCTTCAGCGCAGTCCTCCACCTAGGTTATCTTTGTATGAAGCTACCTTCCGTCAATGGCGTCATCGCTGTATATGGTGACCAGGACCTCACTCGAGTCACAGAAGAAATAGCCACGCTAGGGCAGAAAAATGTGCACATCCTCAATAAGGAAAAGCCAAAAATTAAGGAACCCTCGCCCGACGAGCTAGAACAACAAATCTGGGTGAAGCCAGCAGAAGAAACCAAAAAAGGTGCTCCTCTTGCTTTTCTCTTACTAGCACGGCGCTGACGGTCTGAGGTGAGGCTACCACATAAAGGAGTGGTTCACCGGGTTGAGGGCTAGCGAGGGTTGTGAGGTCATGTAAGTAAACCTTCAGGTCTTCAAAGGCTTCTTGTTGGATAGGTCCCAAACTAAATGGGTCAGTGTTTTTCAAGACTTCAAAAAATGGGAGCCCACGCTCCACTGACCTTGAGATGAATCTGTTTAGAGCGGCAAGCCTTCCTGCGATCCTCTGTGCTAACTTTCTAGAGGTGGGTGGCTCCATGTTGAGGATTGCATCGATTTTTTCTGGGTTAGCCTCGATTCCTCTTGCTGAGACGAGGCAGCCGAGCAACTTCCCCTTATGCCAAATATGCACTTTTCGGTGTTAAGCTTGACACCAGCATTGCGGAGGTTGCTGAATGCCTTGCGTAGGTCTTCGATATGGTTTTTTTGAGCTTGCTTTGTACGATGATGTCATCCATGTAGGCTGATATTGTCTTGTCTTCTTTGAATACCTCCGTTGTCATGCGAGCAAAGGTTGAGCCTATGTTGCGCAATCCCTCTGTCATCTTCCTGAAACAGTATGTTCCAAAAGGGGTGATAAAACTTGTCTTCTACTCGTCTTCCTAGTTCATCTAGATCTAATGGTAGCTTGAGAAGTAGTCGAGGAGTGATAAGAGCTCACATCCTGCGCGCTGAGTCGACGAGGGTACTTATTCTTGGCAGTGGGAAGTCGTCTTTGGGACAAGCTTTGTTGAGGCTCGTGAAGTCGACACACATTCTCCATTTGCCGTTTTTATTTTTGACGAGTACCACATTGGAAAACTAGGTTGGGTATTTGACAGGCCTGATGACCCCCGCGTCTAGTAAGCATTGGACCTCCGCTTTTGCTACTTGCTTTCTTTCTTTAGACATTTTACGAAGTTGTGCCCAATGATGGACCTATCCACCCCGCGAAGGTCTTCGGCTAACCAAGCGAAGATGTCACTGCTGTCGCGTAGGAAGTTGATGAGCTTGCTTTCAGCTTTCACGTCAAGTAGAGCAGAGATGATGACTTGCTTGTCGGTGTTTCCTTCGAACAATGGTACTTTTTTGTTTCTTCTGCTGGTTTCGCTCGAATTTGTTGTTCTGGCTCGTCGGGCGAGTGTTCCTTGTTTTTTGGCTTTATCTTGTTGAGGTTGTGTACATTTTTCTGCCCTGGCATGGATGTTTCTTCTGCTACTCGAGCGAGGTCCTTGTTGCCATATACGGCGATGACGCCCTTGGTGGAAGGTAGCTTCATACAAAGATAACCTAGGTGGAGGACTATGCAAAAGATGTTTGTGACCCCTTGGCCAAAGATTGCGTTGTAATTATACAGCATGTGTACCACATCGAAGGTGATGTGCTCTGTCCTACTGTTGTTCTGATCGCCGAAGGTTACTAGAAGTGAGATTTTGTCTATTACCTTTACTTGCTTGCTCCTGAATCCATACAGCGGGCGTCCGGCTGGCTGGAGAAGGTTTCTGTCAAGTTTCATGTTGTCGAATGTTGATGCGAATAGGATATTAGCGGAGCTGCCGGTATTGACCAGTATTCTTGTTACTGCCCAGCCGGCCAAGTTTGTTTCAATGACCATTGCGTCTGTGTGGGTGTAGTCCCTTAGTTTGAGATCTGTGTTGTCGAAGGTTATTGGGATGTGGGACCATTGCGAGTTCTTATGGGGGCCTTCTGTGGCGAGGTGATGTACCCGCCTCATGTGTTCCTTGTGCTGTCTCTTGTTGCCGTGATCCTCGTTGGATCCCCGGTGATCGTGAGTATCACGCTGAAGGTTGAGGTTGGGTTGTTGATTGTGGTTTGGTTGGGTTAGCTCGTGGGCTCTATTTTTATTTGTTGTTGAGGGGTTGAGCTGGTGGTGGTGGAGGTGGCGGTGGTAAGATTGGATGCTGATTTTGCATTTGTGGTGGTGTGGAAGGGTGGGTAACTGTGTATGGTGGGTGTTTGGACGGCTCTGGTAGTTGAATGATGTTTGAGGGTTGTCAAAGGTGTTGTAATGGTGATAGGGGGATTGTAGTTTGCGAAGGTTGAATATTGTTGGGGTGGGTGTTGTGAAGGTATGCCATAGTTTATTGGCGTGTAGTGATAACGGGTGGTTGTGGGGTTGGCGGGTTGTCTTCTTGTATAGTTGATGGGTTTTGGTGGCCCTGATGCGGCGGTCTGCTGCGCCTATTTGTATTCTTTTCCCTTCATGAACCAAGCACACTATTTTGTCATGTGCCCCTTTCCTGGGCCACAAAAATGGCAATAAAACTTTGCTGGGTCTTTTGGCGGGGATCTATTTTGAGTATAGTCTCTATTGTCATTTTGGCTACTGGCGGGGTTTTGTTGAGATCTTGTGTTTGGTTGCTGTTTTTGGTGGTGCGGAGGTGTGGCTTCTATGGCATTCACATTGACTTGGTCATTGCGAGGGTATTGGTTGTGCTGCTACGACCTTTAGGGTGGGCGGGGTTGGGTTCTCTGAGCTTTGGTTTTGGATCAGAAAACTGTGTCTGCTCTGCCATATTTCTCCATAACTTCATGCAACTCAGCGTGGTTTTTGGCATTTTTCTTGCGAGCCTTGAGGAGCATGGTCCTGGCCTCAAGCCATTGACTGCTGCTAGGATTATTGCCTCATCAGTTGTGCCTAGGGTTCTCCCTCTGAGCTGAGCGAAGCTTCACCAGAAATCTTGAAGGGGTTCTCTCTCAGATTGAGTGCAAGTGAATAGTTCCATGGGATTGTTGGTCAAGGGGTTGGCACCTTTGAAGTTTGTGCACAATTTTTCATGGAGGCTTCCCTAGGAGTCAATCGAGACTGGTGGAAGGTTGTTGTACTAGCTTCGAGCGATGCCTCGTGCTATGATTACGAAAGACTTCACCATGGTGTACTTGTCCCTGCCTGCCGCTGCCACTACGGCTTTGTAGCTCATTATGAATTGGTGAGGGTCTATGCTTCCGTTGTACCTTGGTAGATTTTGTGGTTTGTATTCAAGTGGCCAGCTTTTGGTTTGCAGTATTTAGGTTAGGGGAGATTTTGGGTCGTAAGGCATTGGCGGGGGTGGGTTTGTTTGGGGTTGGTATTGTATAGCTAGAGGAATGTACTCTGGGTATAATTGGTGAAAGCGAGGGGTGGAGGCGGGGGTGGAGGTGGGTTGTTACATTCAGGTATATGGTTGGGATCTGCTTCGAGGGTTGGTCTCGGCCCCGACTGGAAGAGGCCTTTCTAGGTCATTTGGGACCTCTGTCAGCTGCGTGGTGGTCCGGGGTAGGGTGGTGCCCCTGCCTCCGTCTGCGGAGGTCCCCACGATAGTCTCCACCCCGCGCGAGGGTGGAGGATCTCTATTGTTGTTGTTGTTGGTTCTCCTTGTCCCAGCAGCCATTGGTTCGGTATTTGCGGTACGATGGGGTCCCCACGGACGGCGCCAAAAATTTCTACATAGAAATGGAGATGGAGGCATACACAGTCGTTATGGCCTCCAAAAAACTCAAGCACTATTTCCAAGTGCATAACATTATCATACCCTCGAGTTTCCCACTTGACAACTTTTTCACGAACCCCGAAGCAATAGCGCGAATCAAAAAATGGGCCACAGAAATCAACGACTATGTAATAGAGTTCGTCGGTAGAAACACAATCAAATCTCAAGCCCTCGTAGACTTTGTCGTAGACTAGACACCTGACACGCACAATATAACGGAGGTCTCAGAACCAATCTGGACAGTGTACACAAACGGGGCCTAGGGGTCATCAGGAGCTAGAATTGCAGCAATACTAACCTCGTCGTCCAGCATCAAGCTTAGATACGCGGCTTGTGTTCCAATGCACCAACAATATCACAGAATATGAAGCAATCATCCTGGCTCTATCAAATCTTTGCACACTCTCAGCAAGGCAGACAGTAATCAAAACCGACTCCTAGGTCATCTCAGGCCACATCGAGAAAAGTTTCAAAGCCAAAGAACCCAAGCTACAAAAATACCTGCTCATAGTCCACAAAATTGAAGGTTTCTTCCTAGGAATCACAACCAAGCCATTCCCCAGATCAAAAAATAGCGAGATTGACGACCTAGCAAAAGTCGCTGCACAAGGCATCACCTTACCCTCAGACATTTTTTATGAGGTCATCAATGAACCCTCGGTAGAAATGAACGTCAAAGCACCAAAGCTTATCAATGCAGTACACAATGAAGATTGGAGGGCACCCATTGTCGCCTACCTCAGAGGCTACCATGTACCAGAAACCAAAGTGGAAGAAAAGAGGATGCAACAGAGGGCGTGGGGGTACAAAATCATCAATGACGAACTATACAAAGCTAGCGTAACAGCGCCGCTACTCAAGTATGTCACAATCAGCGAGGGAAAGCAGATATTGAGGGAAATACACAACGGTTCATGTGGATCCCACAATGGGCCTAGAGCTTTGGTGGGAAAAGCCTTCAGACAAGGGTTGTACTAGCCCATAGCTATCAACGACGCAGCCTCGCTTGTGAAACAATGCGAGGGCTGCCAATTAGCTAGAGCCCACTCGAACAGGCCAGGCGCACCAACAACACTCATCTGCCCCACTTGGTCCCTGTAGTGATGGGCAATGGATCTAGTGGGACCACTCCTAATAGCTCTAGGCAACCTTCGATACACGGTGGTCGCTATCGAATATTTCACCAAGTGGATTGAAGGAAAGCCATTATCATCTATAACCTCACAAAGAATCAAAAAGTTTTTCTGGCAATAAGTCATATGCCGCTTCGGAGTCTCGAGGGAACTGATAGTAGACAATGGAACCCAATTTGACAGCGAGCTGTTCAAGGATTTTTGCCAGCAAATTGGAACAAAAATTTGCTTCGCATCAGTAAGGAACCCGCAGTCCAACGACCTCGTCGAAAGGGCCAATGGTATCATCCTCTAAGGAATCTCCAAAAAATTACACGCCAGACCAAAGGGAAAATCGGTAGACGAGCTAACATCAGTCATATGGTCACACAACACCTCCGAATCAAGAGCAACCAAATTTACACCCTTCAAGCTCTTGTTTGGCAAAGAGGTAGTCTTACCAGAAGAGCTCCACCATAAGTCACCTTCGTAGAAGACACTGAAGCCAACCAAGAAGGAGAACAGATAACAAAGGACCTTACAGAAGAACTCAGGTGTCAAGTAGTGAACAACCTTTGTATTTATCAGGCTAAGACCACCCGGTGGAGAAACAAGAAAGTCAACCCTTGCCAGATCAACTCCGGCGACCTAGTCCTCATCAGAAAACAAAACGCAAAAAAGGCTGGCAAGCTTCAAACAAAATGGCAGGGACCTTATGTGGCCACTCAATCAACCAGACCAGGGGCATACAGCCTGCAAGACTACGAAGGCAACCAACTACCGCACACATGGAATATCGATGACCTTTGCAAATTCTACCCATAGCGGTGCCTTAGGAAGCGCTCGCAGAGCAAACTCTAGGTAAAAAGATTTGCACCGAACGGGACTCATTTACTCAAACCCCCGTTCGGTACAAAACATTCTTTAACTACGCAAAGCAAACTCCACCTCTCCTTAAAACAAAGGACAGGCGCGGAGGTCAAAACACGCGAGCACCGTCGCAAAACACGCTAGGGGCTCGCAGAGCAAACTCCACCTCTCCTTAAAACAAAGGACATGCGCGGAGGTCAAAACACACGAGCACCCCCAAAAAACACGCCAAGGGCTCATAAAGCAAACTCCACCTCTCCTTAAAATAAAGGACAGGCGCGAAGGTCAAAACACGCGAGCACCCTCGCAAAACACGCCAGGGGCTCATAGAGCATACCCCATCTCTCCTTAAAACAAAGGATAGGCGCGGAGGTCAAAATACGCGAACACCCTCGCAAAACACGCTAGGGGCTCACAGAGCATACCCCACCTCTCCTTAGAACAAAGTACAGGCGCGGAGGTCAATGTACGCGAGCACCCTTGCAAAATACGCCAGGGGCTCGCAAAACAAGGAAAAGGGATAGGCGCGAAGGTCTAGATATACAAATACACTCGCCAAAAACAACAAGGGCACACAAAGCAAACCCACTGCCCAAATGGGGTGGCCCACCAACCGCATTAAAAAACGCATTATCACGCATCAATTCCCACCCAACCTCCCATTCAATGTAACCAATATCGGCTCACCCACCATCTTGGGAATCCCAATCATTTAGACTCAATGCACCATCAAGCGCTCATCAAAGTGCACACTCGCACTCATCACCCTAACCTTCACCCTATAAATACAACCCCAAACACCCCAAAACCTCAATCTGAAAACCCAAATCAAAACAACACACCCAACCCAACAACCAGGGAAAATGCCGCGCAAACCACCAAACCCCCACAAGAGCAAAGCTTTGAGGGGAAAGCCGCCTGACCCAAGTCCCTCGCAAAAACCCGAGAGTACCACAAGAACATACGTAAAGCCAAGGATAGCTAGAGCAACCTCATCCGTGAACCCGCTCAAATAGTCCTAAACCAAAGGCACTCGGGGGATACCACTAGAAAAAATGTAACATCCCCCTAAGTGCCCCCTCACCGCTGCTCTCAATCCACCACACAAAGGGATCGGCAATGCCTCCTACTGGAAGCTGGTCAGCGCCGATCGACACCCTCACTCAACAACAACAACAATAGAGCTCACATATGTCTAGCAACACTTGAGCGAGGGTTAGGAAGAGGCAACATCGGCAAGAGCTTCGGTGCCAGCCACACATCCTTCAAGGGAAGGGGTCTCAATCCCACTCTACAAAAAGTTGGCGGCCAGCTGCACGCCAATGAAGCTTCACTAAGAACCAGAACATGAAGGCACTCGAGGAGAAACTCATGCTCTGAGCACCGCGTAGCCATGGCAGGTCCAAACTACACAAGAAGGAAATGTGTGACCTCCGCAGCTACCCAAGCCAGCATCAACGGGGACCTCCTTCGCCAAGGCAAAGCGAAGCTCCCCCCACATCACTAAGGTTCATCATCAATCGGTCATAGGCGAACCAAAGCAGGCCCCCAAGTGAAGTTTACCCAACGTTGTAACCCTCGACTAATATAATAAAATTACACCATTTTTCCTGAGTTTACTAAGTGTTGTAACCTTCGACGAAAGCAATAAAGCTACGTTGCATTTTCAATAAGTCCATTCACGGAAGAGCAATGCCCGCAACCAATAATAAATGACATGACCTTCGATAAAACAAATGAGCGAGCGTCGCCCTAACGAACAAGGGAGATGTGTTTTAAAAAGAGCATAGTTGAATTAGATTAGCCACCATATATATCCACCATATAACCACACACATGCACATCTTGATTTGATTGTATGATATCTTTCTCCTTGGATCCACTGTTTGACCTAGCAAAATATGTAATGAAAGTATGCCCTCATACTTTTCCTACTTGAGCTCCACATAAGCTTCTCAGAAGTAGGAAGAAAAAGAAGGCAATGCTATGATATGCCTTGGTATGGAACCAAACACCATTGAGCGATTCAAGAGTACCATTCGAGGAGTACATGTGAACTATGCTTTATTTCAAAAGATTACAAAACTCTAAGTTACTAAGATATGAAAGTGGAAAGAGATGACTTTGTTTTAGAGCCGTTCCATTTTTCAACCACTCAATAAAATATGATAGAGACTCCACATACCCCACAAGTATGAGGTATATTTTTGGAATAATTGTTATGCTAGTCTCATATCTTGAATTGCCATGTTTATGTTTACTTTATCCTAACATTTGCTCGGCACGAGCAAAGATCTAAGTGTGGGGGAGATTGTTGGTGGTCCTTTACGCCTAAAAATAACCACCAATTCCCACATAAAATCCTCCCATATAAAGATCAAACTTAGTATTAGGGTTTATAATTAAAAAATTCCATGTGTTTTGGTGATTGTTCAAGTGCAGGAGGATATATCGAGAAAATATGGAAAAATACTCAAAGTGTGCATTCAGACAAAGCATAAAACAGAACCATACAAAGCACGAAGGGAAAGGCCCACCTACCTAGACCAAGCCTGGGCCAAACCCACCTAGATGCGGCCTAGGACCAATAGCAAACCTTCATGCAGAAGGCGGTCGCGGGGAGGCCACACCTGGGTGCGGCCGCACCAAGGGTGCGCCCACACCCCTAGCTGCACCAATGACCTCCTCCTTCCACATGGCATTTCCTGGTGAACTCTCCAAGACAGTTGCATGCAGACATGCATTGGATATGCTCTCCCCACCGCCATCAAACTAGTATAAATAGAGGGGTAGAGCTCCCTCTCTCAACACACTTCTCACTTGAGCTTCACTCTTCATACTATTATTAGTGGTAGTGTCCCTCTAGGTGCATGACACCTAGTTGTAATAGAAAATAGGTAGAGAGGAGAGGAAGAGAGCTAAGGAGGAGCCAGGTCTGTCGAATCCTCCTCAACTTTGTACCTCTATGGATGTGACTCTATCTTGAGTAATATCCAGGTTCTTCTTTTGATAATTTCAAGCTTTCTATTTGACTAAGTTCAAGTTCTATTTTACCTACTTACGGGAACTCTGCTCGACTGAGTGATCTAGTCTATGATATCGGGCTAGAGTAGTAATCATTAGCGTAGACATGGTGTCTAGGCTAGTGTCTACCTGAGTTTGCGCCCAATCCCATGGATAGTTGTGGAAGCCCCAGAGGTGATAGCTCTGACCAGGCCTTTGTAATCCACCATGTTTGGATTGGTGTTTTCATAGAGCTTTTGGAGGCCTGACCCCAATCACCACTTCCCAGTCTTTTCAAGGATTGGAAAGGAACCGCTGCTCTGAAGTAAGTAAGTTTAGTAAGCCTGAACCTTGGTTATCTAGTTTATTTTGGGAAAACCTTAGAAAACCCCTCTCTACTCACAAAAACACTTATTCTTGGACGGCCTCGATCTTTTCTAGTTCATTTCTCGTTCCCCATGGAAATTGATACCTAGGAATACTCTAGGTGAAAGCTACAGCGGTGTCCGTACGCTTGCGGATTTATCAGTTTGCGTTAACAAATACCAACAAGTTTTCTAGCACCGTTGCCGGAGAACGGTAGCTGCTCTAGAATCAAACCAAGTTCGTCTATGTATCCTTTTTCTTTTTTTCCACCATCATATGCACCGCACCACCACCACCACTACCATCCCTACCACATGGATTCCACTCCTATTTTTAAATACTTCGCTCCAAAGGGTGAATTGTTGGAGCCACCACCATCATCACATCCCATTCTTACAAATGGCTATGAGCTTCGCCTTGCTTTCATAGCCATGTTTCAGGAGCAACCCTTCTCTAGGCAAGAAGATGAAAATCCTTACACCCACCTTCAGGAATTTGAGCATTTGTGTTCTTGCCTAATTTTTCTGGCATGACACAAGAGACCATCAAATGGAAATCGTTTACGTTCTCCCTTTTGGCAAGAGCAAAACAATGGTATGCTCATACCATGGGAGGCATACATGGAAATTGGGAAGAACTTCGAGACAAATTTTGTCTTGCTTTCTTCCCTCTTTCTCGAATTGCTGCCCTTCGAATATAACTACTTACCTTTCAACAGAAGGAGGAGACTCTAGGAGGAGCTTGGGCTAGATTCTTGAGCCTTATAATACTGGTCCAAACCTTTCCTTACCCGACCATGTCCTTCTTTACCACTTCCATCTTGGTCTTAGCAAGGAAGCTGCTCTCTAACTTGACCTATCTTCAGGAGGCTCATTCACACACAATTCCATTAGTGAGGGGAAATCCATTCTTGAGAAAATCCTTGAAAACACCCCTTACACTGTTACACTGTCATTTATGATGAGTTTCTCGAAGAAACAATTGAGTCAGGCCCCGACCAACAAGAGGAGGCATATGCAGCCAAATCCAAAATTCCTTCAAATCCTTCCTATAATTTGGTTGCCAAAGAACCTCCCATTAAGGGAACATATCACACTTCTAGGGATGATGAACCCCATCCTTTTACATGTCCCTTTAAATTCACGGATGACATTTTCCTTGATGATGATCTTGGGAACACCTTAGAACCTCCTAATTCAACATCATATCATGCCTCAAATTCCTATATGACACATAAGGGAAAATTCAAGGATGAAATATTAAGCAAACTCATTGAGGGAGAATCAATTCATATAAAAGCCATTTCTATCCTCTCCCCCTCTATGCCCGCATTCAACATTTCATCCAAATCCGTTCTTGATCCTAGCGGTGAGCTTATGTCGATCTCCCTAACAACCATGTCCTATCCAAATCTTATGGAGGATCTGAATTGTCATGGGAAAGAAAGTGCTCCCCCTCTCCCTGAAACGAAAGGTTGTATCAATGAGCATGGAAGTTATTTCCTTACCATCCCATCAATTCCATGCTCATATGAAATTTTTTCCAAATTGATCTGTATCTCTGCTATCACCCACAAAAGCTATAACCCTTTCTTGCTCCCTGTCCATAAGGTCTTGGAAAAGGTTGTTGTAGATGCATTTGTCTATCATAAATTTTACAAATTTAGTGGTGACATGGCATGAGTTTTATAGATAGGGTTACGAAGGTTGGTGTTGGAGGGGAAACCACTTCACCAATATAAAGATGCAATTCAAAGGTTTCCCAAGGATGAGCTTTTGTCCTAAAATAAGCACTTCTAGGAGATAACCCGTTCTTTCATCATTCCCTTTAATAAAATTGTTCTTTTAAAAATAATACTTTTACTTCCATTAATAGTAGTAGTAGTAATAATAGTAATAATGAATGAATACATGACTTTTAAAAATGAGCTTAAGGACATATTTGTGAAATTGCTCCTTTGGGTATTTTTGTCACTAACCTTTCAGGTTTGAGCAAAAATATCGAAGGGTTGAAACACAAGGTAAATCCAACCAAACATCATTCAACAATGAAGCACATTCAACGGAGAGTGCTACCATCCAAACTTGATTTTGCATATTGTAAAACTCAAGTGTGGGGGTGAACTTCTCTAAAACATCTCATGACATGCTTCACTCATTGATTTTTTCTTGGTTGTCTCTACTTTGTTTCACCTTTATGCCTTGCTCACTATGCTAAAGTCACACAAAAAATATATTATATAATGATAATTAAAAAAACATGTTTATTCGTTTCTTTGTAGTTATTAGAACTTTTCAATAATAAAAAAAATAATATTGTTCTGCATAATAAACTTGTTTTAACTTAGCTTTGTTTTAAAAAAATAAAGCTTTGACCTTTCTAAGTCTCCCACAATAAACAAAGAACATGGTGCTAGACAAGTTCCCTTCAAGTATTTCTTTGTCATTAACAATTACAGGAACGAAGGATGAACAATGTCTAAAGAACATGGGTGTTGCTATACATACGAAGGAGATGCTCGAACATTCACACTTGGCTTTTAATGTCAAATGACATAAAGTCCAAGTGTGGGGGACCCGACCCTACCATGCTTTCTCTCGGGCACACTGGTTTGCACTCCATGTTGTCACCCATGTTTAGTTCCTATAAGTTTGATTGTGTTTGAAAATGCCATACATGATAATCAAACTTAAAATATGAAACAAAAGCACCGAACCACATCATGAACTTGTAGAGAAGCCTACACACATATTAGTTTTATTCCTTCCCACCTATTCACTTGCTTGCTCCTAGTTCTACACTCGTTTAAACATGCAAATGAAAAAAAAAGTTTCACACTTAGAATTAAAATTTTGAAAGTGAACATGAATATAGCTCTTCAAGATTGGCTTGCATAATCTTCATTCCTTACATACATTTTGTGCCTATGGGAAAAATATCATATAGGAAAAATATTTTGACTAAGTTGTTGTGAAGTGAGATATGGCTTTGACATAGAAATCCAACCTTTTCTATTCAAAATACTTGGAGAATTTTCTTTCTGATAAAATGTCAAAATCCATAGTTTGACACATACTCCTCAATGGTAAGAAAATTCCTACCAAGGCCAAATATCATGATGAAAATCTTCTACATATGCTACTTGTTTTTGTGTTGAGCTTTGTCAAACTTTGTTGACCCGTGTTGAGAAAGTTATTATGCTTTTAAAATCAATATCACATACATGCCACCAAATATATGCACTACTCTTGCACTGGGAGTAGGCGCAAAAACATGCCTTCCACCCAGATCCATCCAAAAATGTTCTACTCCTACATGAGGAGTGAACAAAAATATGTTTGTTAGGTTCCATCAAAATAAATGCTCCAAATCCTTATTGATATCTCTCTCAAATGTTTTGTTGCAAAAAGCGGCATGAGGCTATCATCAAAAAAAGAAAGAAAGAAAAAGAAAAAGAAAAAGAGATGATAAGAAAGGAAAAAGAAAAGAAAGATGAATATAAAGATAGCCCATGTTCTCAGAAAAATATTCCAAGTCCCAATAAAGAGAGAGATGTGTTTGAAAAAGAGCATAGTAGAATTAGATTAGCCACCATATATATCCACCATATAACCACACACATGCACATCTTGATTTGATTGTATGATATCTTTCTCCGCGGATCCACTGTTTGACTTAGCAAAAATATGCAATGTAAGTATGCCCTCATACTTTTCCTACCTTAGTGTGGGGGGTACGACCACGGATACCCACGGCAGACCACATGGGCTGTGCCTCTAGGGGTGGCCCAGCCCACAAGACGACGCCTTGCGGGGCACGACTCTGCTCGGCGGCTCCCGCAAGACATCTGGAGGATATCCTAAAGATACTACGAGATCTGTTAGGATATGTATGATCTCAAGATTCCTGTAATCAGTTATTACTTTCCGATTATCTCTTAGATCTAACCAACTTGTAACCCTGCTCCTCGGACTATATAAGGTGGGAAGGGACCCCCTCCAAACTCACACAATATCATACGATAGCTAATACAAACCAACATACCATAGGAGTAGGGTATTACGTCATACTGACGGCCTAAACCTGTCTAACTCGTGTGTCTCTGTTGCCTTCTTGTTCTTGATCTCACGCTCCTCTGCCGATCAATCTACCTTCGTGGGATACCCCTTAGAGGACTGCCGACGATATTTTGTCGACAGTTGGTGCACCAGGTAGGGGTTTGCGTGCTATTTCCTTGTCGAACAAGATGGCTTTTTCTACAGGCTATTTGTCCCTCCCGCAGCCCAGCCAGATCTTCATGGTCGGATCGATCTCGTGGATCATCAACGCTGACGGAGTCGGAGAGCTCCTTGAGCCGGTGCAGATTGATTCTGCTCTGACCATCCCCGCACCTGCGGCTGCAGATCCGATCTCGGAACCACTTCCGAGGTCTCCTTCATCAACAACTCGACGCCTGCATCCTCGCTACCAGAGGAGGCAGATCAACAATGATGATCCGATCGAGTCCATCGATTGGGTCAGTCTGAAGCGTGCCGATTGCATCTCCATCGCTGAATCAGCTCTGGACACCTTGGTCTAGTGCCGACCATCCTCCGATCCGGATCTATCGGGGGTTGCTCGGGAAACTCCAGGAGTCGCGGCACTGCCTCTCGGGCTCACCAACGACGCCGCTATTTACCAAAATGCTCTAAGGAAAAAAATTGCTGACCAGGTGGGAGACACCCACCCACTCACCGACTAGCTCGCCGTCCAGCCTCCGCCAGCCGTCAACATGCTACATATAGGCCGGTGCCCCGGAGCGTCCCTCCAGACCTTCCTAGAGGAAAATCCGAGCTCCAAGTCTCAGGGTTCTACGAAGACCCTCACCGAAACCTTCTCCGAGCAACTCCTTCTCCCACCTTTCTAGGGTGGTGCGATCTTCAACGTTAGCATCGACTACCCTCCTCGAAATGGTGAAATCGAGGAGGAGCGCGTTGCTTGGGAGAACTGGAACGTCAGCCGCGTGCAGCGCCGAGAAAATGAGGCGGCCATTGCGAGGGCCGAGGCTGCTCGGAATAATTGGCTCGATTCACAAGGAAGGCCACTTCCACTCCACCACGACCTCGACGAAAGAGTTTCTCCGCGTTGACTGCCATGACGTCTTCAAGACTCCAAGCGCCAATTTGGCAGTGGCTGCTAATGAGCTCGCCCGCCTCCCGCAGATGCTCGAGCTCACCAAGGTTGCCGCCATGCTTAAAGCGGCACACTGTCAGGTTAATGAGATTTGAGAAGATCAGAGACCTTCGTGCTCCACGAGCACGATTCGCTGATCAGCTGCGCCGAGATCCAATCGCCGCCCCAGTCAAAGCCGTTTCACCGACCAGTCGCTGCCCCCTAGGGGGGAGCCAGGGGCCATCGCCCTGAACACCATCGCCAACACGACCAGGAGGTCGAACAGGACACTCGAGTGCACCTCAGCAACCTCTGGGATGCACGACAGCGTATCGAGCAATGCCACTTCGGTTGCCATGAAGACGAAGTACGTCGCCGCTAGGCATACGAGCAGGAGTATGACAACCCAGACTCAGCCCTCGAGCCGATCGCTGACGGCAATGCTGCAGACGACGGCGCTGACAACCCTAAGGGCCCCCCAGCTTTCAGAAGGGCACTCCGAACACTCCAGTGGCCCCGTGGTTTCAAGATCACTGGGGTCGAGCCCTACGAAGGAAGGATGAACCCAACACAGTGGCTGCAGGCTTACACCACTGCTGTCCGCGCCACTGGAGGAGACACCTGTGTCATGGCGAATTATCTCCCCGTCATGCTCACGCCACCCGCCATGAGCTGGTTGACCAGCCTTGCCCCGAACTCCATTGGATCCTGGGAAGAGCTGAAGAAAGTCTTCACCAACAATTATATGGCCACATGTACACGGCCTGGCACCAAGCATGATCTCAACCGCATTAACCAGAAGCCATCCGAGCTCCTCCGCAGCTACATTCGGCGGTTTTCCAAGATGAGGAACTCTATTCCCAACATCATGGAAGGTGAGGTCATCACCGCCTTCATCCGAGGACTCCACCATCACGAACTTTGCTCCAAATTCAACCGCAAGCCGCCCACTGGCATCAGCGAGATGATCACTACTGCCAACCAGTACGCCGACGCCGAGGAAGCTGAGGTGCGGTTCAATGAGGATGCGGGCACTCATCGCCCATCTCGCCATTATGACGATAGCCCCGATGATCGACGCCACAATGACCGCCGTCCCGACGACCGCAACTACCATCGCGACAGCGGCCGTGATCGAACAGAAGGACCCAGGCTTGGCCAAAATCGCCACCGCCGGCTAGACCACCTCGTCACCATAGTCAATCAACCTCGCGCTAAGCGCAACTATGACGAGCAGTACCAGAAAATCCTTGACGGCCCATGCCCTCTTCACAAGAACGCTAAGTACAAGTTGAAGAACTACCTCAGCCTGGCTAAGGAGTTCTAGGACAAGAGGCTAGAGAACGACGCCAATGATGGAGCTAGAGATCACTGACCACCTGGGGGCAACAACAATGCCTTCCAGGACCACAACAAGGTGGTCACCACCATCTTCGGGGGCCTTGCCTCCACTAAAAGCAGAAGAGAATGGAAGCTTGCCGCACGGCGGGTGCTCTCTGTCACTACGAAAGACGCCACTGCCAACCCCAGCTATCACCCATGGTTCGAGGTCCCCATCACCTTCAGCAGGGCCGACCAGTGGGTGGATATTCCCTACACAGGGCGTTTCCCCCTCATGCTCAACGCGACCGTCTAGAAGGTGCTCTTCAAAAAAGTGCTCGTCGACGGTGGGAGCGCTCTAAACCTCCTCTTCGCCGGAGCCCTAAAGGAGCTGGGCCTCGGTTTGTCAGATCTCACACCCTCTGACTCCTCCTTCTGGGGTGTGGTACCTGGCAGGGCCTCCAAACCGCTTGGAGAGATCACCCTACCAGTATAGTTCGACACGGCAAGCAACTACCACATCGAACACATCAACTTCTATGTCACCGACTTCAACACCGCCTACCACGCCATACTTGGTCAGCCAACTCTGGCCAAGTTCATGGCTATACCGCACTATGCGTATCTGGTGCTGAAGATGCCATCGCCTATAGGAGTTCTGGCTCTACGGGCCAACCTCTCCATCGCCTATGCCTACAAGACAGAGAGTCTCGCCCTCGCTGAAGCCACCGACCTCTCCATCTAGATGGCCAGCGTGGTCACCGACGCCAAGATGGTGTCCGCTGATGACTTGGAGATTCTAGAGCTAGAGCCTCCTCACGCCTCCGTCAAGTCCAAAGAAGTCAAGGTGGTCGGCCTCAGCCTCGACGACCCCTCCAAGACCGTGAAGATTGGGGCTCACCTTGACCCCAAATAGGAAAATGTGCTCATCTCCTTCCTACGTGCCAATGCCGATGTGTTTGCTTAGAAACCAGCAGACATGTCGGGGGTACCATGGGAGAAGATCGAGCACTCCTTAAATGTCTCGCCGACCGCCAAACCAATCGAGCAGAAACTCCGCTGATACGCGCCAGACAAGAAGGGGGCTATTAGGGTAGAAATAAAATGGCTCTTAGCTGCCAGATGTATAAAAGAGGTGTATCATCCTGAGTGGTTAGCAAACCCTGTTATCGTTCGAAAAAAGAATAAAGAATGGAGAATGTGCATTGATTACATTGATCTCAACAAACGTTGCCCTAAGGACCCCTTCGGTTTGCCTTGGATAGACGAGGTTGTAGACTCCACCGCCGGCTGCAAACTGCTCTCCTTCCTTGACTGTTACTCCGGCTATCAACAGATCTCTCTCAAGGAAGAAGACCAGATCAAGATGTCTTTTATCACGCCCTTCGAGGCGTACTGCTACACCACCATGTCCTTCGGACTAAAGAATGCCAGGGCGACATATCAAAGGGCTATCTAGATGTGCCTCGATCAACAGATCAGCCGCAACGTTGAGGCTTACATCGACGATGTGGTCATCAAATCCAAGACCTCCGATGAGCTTATCGCCGACCTCAAAGAAACTTTCGCCAACCTAAAAAAGTACCGATGGAAGTTGAACCCTTCAAAGTGCATCTTTGGAGTTCCATCCGGTATACTACTGGCTACATCGTCAGCGCTTGTGGCATCGAACCCAACCCTGACAAGGTCTCCGCCATCACCAACATGAAACGGCCAACGTGCATCAAGGATATACAGAAACTTACAGGCTGCATGGCTGCTTTAAGCCGCTTCATATTGCGCCTCGGTGAAAAAGGGCTTCCATTCTTCACACTCCTCAAGGCCTCCGAGCGCTTTTCTTGGTCGGAGGAGGCAGATACAGCTTTCGACCAGCTCAAGTTGTTCCTAACAAAGCCTCCAATCATGACGGCGCCAAGGCCAGACAAAACTCTCCTGATCTACATCGCTGCTACCTCCCGCGTTGTCAGCACAGCCATCGTGGTTGAACGCGAGGAGGCCGGGCACGCCTATAAGGTGCAACGTCCGGTATACTTCAACAGTGAGGTCCTCAACGAGCCCAAAACTCATTATCCTCAGGTCCAAAAGCTGTTATATGCCATTCTGATTACAACGCGTAAGCTCTGGCATTACTTCGAGTATTACAAGATCGCCGTGGTCACCAAGTTCCCTCTGGGGGACATCCTCCGCAACAAAGAGGCCAATGACTGTATCATCAAGTGGGCTATCGAGCTCGGTACTTACTCCATCGAATTCAGAAGCAGGCCTACGATCAAGTCTCAGGTGATCGCCGATTTCATTGCTGAGTGGACCGAGATCCAAGAGCCCATCGCCACCACTTGCCCCGAGCACTGGGTGATGTACTTCAACGATGCTCTTAACATCAACGGTGCTGGCGCGGGCATTCTGTTTATCACGCCGACCAAGGATAAGCTCCGATACGTTCTCCGGATACACTTTTCGTCCTCCAACAACACTGTCGAGTATGAAGCTTGTCTCCACGGACTCCGTATAGCTGTTGAGCTTGGCGTCAAACGCCTCATGGTATACGGGGACTCCGCGCTGGTCATCAACCAGCTTAACAAAGACTGGTCTCGCTCCAGCGAGAAGGTGGATGCATATTGCATAGAAATCAGGAAGCTTGAAGGAAAATTCTACGGCATCGAGTACCACCATGTGGTACGCGACCAAAATCAGCTTGCCGATCATTCATCCAAGCTGGGCTCTTCTCACGCCGTGATCCCGCTAGGGGTCTTCATTCAAGATCTCTCGGCGCCATCCATCAAAGATGATAATGAGGTTCAGGAAGTTCCCTCCGCCGTACAGCTGGTACTTACAGTACCCTCGTCGGCCGCCGATTTGAGGGAGCAATTCATCAAGTACCTCACCAGCACCGAGGTACCCGCTGGCAAGACTAAAACTGAACGCCTAATTCATCGAAGCAAGCATTACGTGCTAGTGGATGGCAACTTGATGAGGAAAAGTGCCATTGAAGGGATACTATAGAAATGCATCACCCAAGAGGAGGGAGTGAAGCTACTTCTCGAAATTCACTCTAGTTCCCGTGGCAACCACGCGGCCTCGAGAACATTGGTCGGCAAGGCTTTTCGAGCTAGTTTCTATTGGCACACAACCATCTCTGATGCAGAGGACCTTGTCCGATGTTGTGAATGATGCCAATTTTTTGCCAAGCAAATACACGTGCCAGCACAAGAGCTGCAAACTATCCCAGCTTCCTGGCCCTTTGCATGCTGGGGATTGGATATGATTGGGCCTTTCAAGCCAGCGCCAGGTGGTTTTCGATACGTGTATGTCACCATTGACAAGTTCTCCAAGTGGATTGAGTATAAACCGCTCATCTCAGCTACTGCAAAGAAAGCAGTCGAGCTCTTCGAAGACATCATCCACAGATTCGGTCTCCCGAACAGCATCATCGCCGACCTCGGAACTACATTTACTGGCCATCACTTCTGGGACTTCTACGAAGACCGTTGCATCTCCGTCAAATATGTCTTCGTTGCCCATCCTAGAGCCAACGGTCAGGTAGAACGGGTGAACGGCATGATCCTTGATGCTCTCAAAAAGCGACTATATTAGAAAGAAGAAAAGCACCCGGGCAGATGGCTCAAGGAGCTACCAGCTGTAGTCTGGGGACTGCGTACTCAAGCTAGTCGCAGCACCAGTGTGACTCCATACTTCCTGGTCTATGGCTCAGAAGCCATACTACTAGCGGACATTGCCTTCCAAGCACCTAGGGTGGAAAACTATGATGAAGAGCAGGCCGCAACTGTTCGGACAGAGGACGTCGACAGGGCTGAGGAAGAACACCTAATCACTTGCGTCCGCAAAGCCAAATATCTGGAAGGCTTGTGGAGGTACTACAATCAAAACATCAAAGGTCGTTCATTTGCTGTCGGTGATCTCGTTCTCCGTAGAAAACAAAAAACTGAAGGGATCCATAAGCTCTCCTCCCCTTAGGAAGGGCCTCACATCGTCAAAGAGGTCACCCGACAAGGGTCTTATCGCCTATGTGACTTAGAAGGAATCGATGTTCCCAACTCGTGGCACATCGAGCACCTTATATGTTTCTATCCTTGAAACGCTCCAGATATGTACTCTCCACTTTTATGTTGAATAAAGTTTTGGTCTCCATAACTTGTCTCCATTTTGTCTCCATTATGGTTTAACACCCATTTACGGTCGCCGAGCACTATGCTGCCTCGAAGCGAACTCCAATACGAAATCGCCATAACCGCACCGACCGCGTTTCTCCAAAACTGCAATGTTGTCACTGAACCATTTTCTCCAAAATCGCTGAACGATTTCTCCAAAACACCGACGCGTTATCGCCAAATAAATTTTCGCCAAAATCGTCGAACACGTTTTCTCCAAATCACTGAACACGTTTTCTCCAAAGCACCGAATACGTTTTCTCCAACTCGCTAATGTATTTCGCCACACGTTTTCTCCAAAAACACCGAACACTTTACTCCAAATTTACAAAAGATATTTCGCCGACCGGCGAGCAGCATACTTTCTTTCCTGTTCTCTTCGGAGAAGACCCAGTTTCTGATCCCTCCCTACATCTGCCATGGGCTTCGCGCTCTGCATTATGGGTGGTCGGCTATGGTTCCTTGGTCACGCCTGTTCATCCTACACGTCTATGGGCTCCGCGCTCGACGTTATGGACTGCGGGTTAGCCAAGGCCGAGAGCTCAGCACAGAATTAGCTGCTCAGACGCCGTTTATACTGCCTACATCTCCAAGTTATTTCGATAACCGCTGAGCAGAACATGTTTTGCTCTGTCTCTCTTTGGAGAAGACCCGGTCTCTAATCTCTCCCTACACGTGCTACGGGCTCCGCGCTCTGCGTTATGGGTGGTCGGCTGCGGTTCCTTGGTTACGCCCGTTCCTCCCACATGTGCACGGGCTCTGCGCTCGATGTTATGGACTATGGGCTAGCTGAGGCCATAGGTGTTAGTGGCGAACTAACTACTTGGACTCTACTTATACTCCCTATAAGTACGCCATGGTAAAAACTACGAAGATTTTCTCGCCAAAATACAAGCAAACTGCATAAACATGCATCTTATAACATTTATCAAATACATAAGTGTTTTTACGCTTTCGCGCGTTCTAACTATACTGTCTAGAAATTACAGATGATATTCGCCAAGCAGATCATTGTGCTCCGCCATCGCCATCCATCTCGCCGAACAGGTCTATATCGCCCGCCAACTTCTTCGCTGCGTCCTCCACCTCATCCTCTAGCTGCTGGGTCTCCGTCTCGCTCAACCCTTCGGTGAACTCGCCCCCTATCGCCCGGAGGTCAGTAGCTGGGTAGTGGGACCGAACTACAGCAAGGGTGTGGGTAGCGGCAGAGATAACGGTGTCACGGTTGAAGCTCTCCCACGCCGTCTTACATCTTTCGATGACGATGTCCGGGCGCGGTGGCCTGCCGTCGGGCTGAGGAGCCACTTCTGGTTCGGCGCAGTCGAGCACTGGTTTGATTCCGACAACCATAGTGTCAAACTTGTCCCTCTGGGTCCGGGCGTCCTGCTCTAGCACATCGAATTGTGCCTTGACCTTTCGATGGTAGTCTACAAGCATTATAAAGTTTCATCAAGTAAGAAAGTTATTTTAGTATTAATCCCGACCAGGAAATACTCACCGTTCAGCTCCTTGGCCAGCTTGCTCGCTTGCCCCATCTCCTTCGCCTTCTCCTCTCGGAGCTGCTCGAGGGCCCCACGCAGTTGGCCGAGCTCCACATCTTGTTCTATGAGTACAATAGTCATCACCAAAAGTAACCATATCAGACTATGCAAAAGCACTTTCGTTGATAACATGTACCTTTCTTCTGCTCGGAGATTTTATGCAGCTGTTCCAGCTGCTTGGAAGCATCCTTCAGTTGTGTGGAGGCAGTGGCCAGTTGCTCGGACTTGCTCCATAGCTGGTCTTTCACAGCCGCCAACTGCTCAGACAGGACTCCCTTCTGGTGTTCCAGGCCCCGCGCGTTGGATTCAGTGAGGTCCTGCTCCCGTCGGGCCCTCTGGGTGTTTCTCTCTGAGAGGTTCATCGCCTCCTTGAGTTTTTGGTTCTCCTCGGCGAGAGGCTCCATTCTCTTTATTAACTGGTGCCGGTGCTCGGCAGTCTGAGTTATTCCCTGAAAATTCACAATGACAATGACGGAATTCGATCTCCAACGTCAAAGACGAATACTCAGGATTCAGTACTAACCTTGATTTGTTTTATTACTCTGGCAAAGGCAGATTTTAGCCGCCTCATCTCCTTGGGGGTGTCCTCCTCCTTGACAACTGCCACCTCATTACCGCGCTTGTGGAAGATTCGGACGGATTGGGTTTGAGGCTCAGCACGAACGATCTCCTCCACCACGTCCTCCTCTTCCGTGGTAGCCGGGGGCACCACTGGGGCGCTCTGTGGCCGGACAGTGGGTCCGACCATGCCTTGCGATGCCTCAAGGGGCGCCGTTAGCTCCTCGGGTGCCACTGGCTCCATCGACCCGGACTCTGGTGCATCAATGGCAACTCCAGCTTTAGCTCTCGAGGGCCCAACATTACCTGTCGTTGCTTTGGATATCGTCGCTGACCCGTCCTCTGCTAACGCCGACCTCTCGCCGTCTACAGGTCCACCCGCAGCAGTGTTTGACTCTTTCGTCGGCTGCCGAGCACCCGGGGCCCTAATACGGGAGCCGTCGGTGTTACCTCCACCCCGGAATCAGCCTAAGGCCGCTCATCAGTCCGGGCGAACGAGTCCAGCTCCTCCGAATGCCTCGCACTGTGTCAGGTCATTTGGTCAAGTGGCAAAAGGAAAAAAGCTAAGAAAAGACAGCAAAGTAACTCCAACACGAGGATACTTATTGTTTGGTCTATCGGTGCAATTTTTTGAATCGACGATGCCTGCCCGAGCCCCTAGGCATGGCTGTGGGATCGACTTCCATGCTCTAGGGTGGAGGTCTCGCCTCCTTCATGGTCGGCCTCCACTCCTCCTACTGCTCCGGGGCTTCATCCACTCGTCGTTCCGGGTCTGCCAGTGGCTGTTGCTCGGGAACTCCCATCGCCTGCCTAGTGGGGATTTCTGCCGCCTACTACCCGGGGACCTCTATGCTCTCCCTTGATTGCTCCTCCACGCATGTGCTGTGTGGAGGTGTTTGAATGTTCGAAGAAGAAGCAACGAGATTTTCATCGTCATCAGACCATTCGAGCACCGCAGCCCTTCGTGTTCGAGTGGTCTGGTCACCACCAAGCGAGAGGCCGCCTGTTTTCCTTTTCTTCTGGGCCGGCTCGTCTGCTGCTACCTTTTTTCCTCGGATTTTCTCCATCACCGAGGGCGAACTTTGCGTCCGACCAGCGTCGGTGCCTCCGGATTCTGACGAGGTGCTGGCCGCATCTTCCGTAGGCCAACCCGGTGGCCGGGCATCTACACCCCTCGGCCAATCAACCCTCGGCATGCCGGAGAAATACACCGCTCTTTCCTGCGAGTGGATTTTCGCATAAGTGAATTAGATCACTGTTCGGCAATGCTTCATGATTAAAAGTATCAGGAATAAAATTGAGATGATTACCTTGGGAGGCGGATTTGTGCAATTGAAGGCCTTCATTTGCTTTGCCCAGGCGAATGAAATGTTGGGGGCGAACAACTCTGTGGCCCGCTCTATGACATTCTTCCTCGTTAGCGGTTCTGTCATTTCCTGGGTCCCGTCGTCATCACCTCTGTAGTCAAAGCCCAGGTGGGCCCTCTCCTTGCATGGCTTGACACGGCACACTATGAAGCTTGCTGCCACCAATTCGCCTCTAATTTCCACACCTTTAATCAGTTCGAGGAGCTCCCCAACTTGTTCCATGTCTGCACTATTCGGTTTCTCCGACCAGCTCTTCTGGTTAACCGAGATATGGTGGACATCACAACAGATTGCAGGGTGGCTCTGTTTCAAGTAGAACCACTTGGAATTCCACCCTTTCAGAGAAGTGTTCATTGGTACATTAATGTACTCGCTGGCCATTCCATCCCGGAGCTGTAGATATACGCCGCCGACCACCTTGGAGCCACCACCACCTTTCTTCTTCAACCAGAATAGGTGTCTGAATAGGTTGAAGTGCGGTAGAACCCCTAGAAATGCCTCATAGAAATGAATAAAGATCGAGATGTGCAATATGGTGTTGGGGTGGAGATTGCACAGACTAATCGACCAGAATTCTAGCAGATCTCGCAAGAAAGAATGAACAGGGAACCCCAACCCACGCCAGAAATAATCCTCAAAGACTACAACTTCATCATTGTTAGGCATTGGGAAGGGCTCACCACTGGCTGGCCGCCATCCGGCGGTGACGTGGTCAGGAAGCACGCCTGCCGTCACCAATCTGTCAAGCTCCGCTTTCCCCATGCGCGGCGGCGCCCACTCTTCGTCTCGACTGGCTCCAACGCCTGCCTTCTTTGGGCTCGCCTTCTTCGGGTTCACAACCCTCCTTTTTGGCGCCATATCTCAGATTTGGATGGGGACTGGCGTCGGCAGCGTGCGTAGATGCGAATCTGGAAGAGTGATGGCTAAGGATGAAGATGAAATGGTGAAGTGGCAAAGGTGGGAGCACGGGGGGGCGACGACGCTATTATAAAGAACTTTTCCCACCCTTTCGCATCGAGGGTTTTTTGGGGAACCGTTCCCGTGACTTGTGCTCCTACGAATTCTCCTGCACGGTTTAATGGGCTGTAGCCTGGGTTTTCACGCAACTGCAGCCCACGTCGCTTAGTTATCGCCGCCGTCAGTTGTTAATCGCCCGCTACTTGCCAACTTCCCCGCCATTTATTGAGGCTCAGTAACTATTACTGTACAATCGTCCCTCTAGTTTTTTTCTCCACATTTAGCCTCCTCTGATATCTCCGCTGACGGCTCGGGGACTGGCTGCCTGCTCGGCTGGTTTTTTCACTATTTCTTTGTTTCTGACCCTGACACCACATGACTTCGTCACCTACTGTCAGGCTAGGGGACTAAGTGGGCACACTTCACCTTAAGGTGAATGTGCTTTTCTAGTGTACGCCCGAGGACTGGCTGCCTGCTCGGCCGTTTTTTTTCCATTCTTCTGCTTTGGACCCTGGCACCACGTGACCTCGTCACCTACTGTCAGCCTCGAGGACTAAGTGGGCATACTTCACCTCACGGTGAATGTGCTTACTTTTTTCTAGAAGACTCCACGCTCCTTGAGGCTGAAGAAGATTGTTTCTTGCTCTTGTGGTCGGACTCTAAGTGGGCACACTTGGTCCACTGCGAGGAAATTTTTTATTCTGAACTTGAGCTCCTTACACCCTTATGGCAATTTGTGTTTGGATCATACTACTCGGCTGTGGTCCGCGCTGCTCGGCAACTGCTCACAACTGCTCGACAACTCATCACGGTGGTCGGATCATGAGTTTTATTGCTCGGCTTTGTTTGCACCTGCTTGAACAAGCACAAAACGGCGTTGCACAACGGGTACAAGGTGCTCGAGGACTAGCTGTGGGGGGTACGACCCTGGATACCCATGTCAGACCACATGGGCTGCGCCTCTAGGGGTGGCCCAGCCCACAAGACAACGCCTTGTAGGGCATGGCTCTGCTCGGCGGCTCCCGCAAGACATCTAGAGGATATCCTGAAGATACTACGAGATCTGTTAGGATATGTATGATCTCAAGATTTCTGTAATCAGTTATTACTTTCCGGTTATCTCTTAGATCTAACCGACTTGTAACCCTACTCCCCAGACTATATAAGGCGGGTAGGGACCCCCTCCAAACTCACGCAATATCATACGATAGCTAATACAAACCAATAGACCATAGGAGTAGGGTATTATGTCGTACTGATGGTCTGAACCTGTCTAACTCATGTGTCTCTGTTGCCTTCTTGTTCTTGATCTCACGCTCCTCTGCTAATCAATCTACCTTCGTGGAATACCCCTCGGAGGACTGCCGACGATATTCTGTCGACACTTAGCTCCACATAAGCTTCTTAGAAGTAGGAAGAAAAAGAAGGCAATGCTATGACATGCCTTGGTAAGGAACCAAACACCATTGAGCGATTCAAGAGTACCATTCGATGAGTACATGTGAACTATGCTTTATTTCAAAAGATTACAAAAAGCTCCAAGTTACTAAGATATGAAAGTGGGAAGAGATGACTTTGTTTTAGAGCCATTACATTTTTCAACCACTCAAGGAAATATGATAGACACTCCACATACCCCACAAGTACGAGGTATATTTTTGCAATAATTGTTATGCTAGTCTCATATCTTGAATTGCCATGTTTATGTTTACTTTATGCTAACCTTTGCTCGGGACAAGCAAAGATTTAAGTGTGGGGGAGCTTATTGGCTGTCCTTAACACCTAAAAATTACCACCAATTCCCGCATAAATCCTCCCATATAAACACCAAACTTAGTATTAGGGTTTATAACTAACAAATTCCACGAGTTTTAGTGATTGTTCAAATGCAGGATGATATATCGGGAAAATATGGAAAAATACTCAAAGTGCGCATTTAGACAAAGCGTAAAGCAGAACCATACAAAGCACGAAGGGAAAGGCCCACCTACCCAGACCAAACCTGGGCCAAACCCACCTAGACGTGGCCCAGGACCAACAACAAACCGCCATGAGAAAGGCGGTCGTGGGGAGGCCACACCTGGGTGCGGCCGCACCTAGGGTGCGGCCGCACCTAGGGTGCGCCCGCACCCCTAGCTAGACCAACCACCTTCTCCTTCCACATGGTGCTTCCTGGTGAACTCTCCAAGACGGTTGCATGCGGACATGCACCGGATATGCTCTCCCTACCACCATCAAACTAGTATAAATAGAGGCGTAGAGCTCCCTCTCTCAGCACACCTCTCACTTGAGCTTCACTCTTCATACTATTATTAGTGGTAGTGTCCCTCTAGGTGCATGACACCTAGTTGTAATACAAAATAGCTAGAGAGGAGAGGAAGAGAGCTAAGGAGGAGTCAGGTTTGTCGGATCCTCCTCGACTTTGTACCTCTATGGATGTGACTCGATATTGAGTAATATCTAGGTTCTTCTTTTGGTAATATCAAGCTTTCTATTTGACTAAGTTCAAGTTCTATTTTACCTACTTACGGGAACTCCGCTCGACCGAGTGCTCTAGTCTAAGATATCAGACTAGAGTAGTAATCGTTAGCGTAGATGTGGTGTCTAGGCTAGTGTTTACCTGAGTTTGCGCTCAATCCCACGAATAGTTGTGGTAGCCCCAAAGGTGATAGCTCTGACTAGGCCTTTGTAATCCACCACGTTGGGATTGGTGTTTTTGTAGAGCTTTTGGTGGCCTAACCCGGATCACCCCTTCCTAGTCTTTTTGAGGATCAGAAAGGAATCGCTACTCCGAAGTAAGTTTAGTAAGCCTGAACCTTGGTTATCTAGTTTATCTTGGGAAATCTTAGAAAACCCCTCTCTACTAACAAAAACACTTATTCTTTGATGACCTTGATCTTTTCTAGTTCACTTCTTGTTCCCCATGGAAATCGATACCTAGGAATACGCTGGATGAAAGCTACAACGTTATCCGTGCACTTACAGATTTATCTGTTTGCATTAACAAATACCAACAGCCACATCACCCACTACAACTTTCAAATCTCCATGAGCATCAACCCCCTGACTCTCAATAACCATCCCCTAGAGAACAGGAGCCACTGGAACCAAAGGTAAATCACCTTCCAAAATCCTCGACCGATACATACGCCGATGATCGTGTTCGTCAAACTCCATGGGTTCTGACTTCGGCACCTTCAAATTACCCTCGCCATCCAAACTCAACCGCCCTTGCCGAAAAAGACAATCAATCGCATCATCATCAACAACATCATCAACAACCCCTGAAGAAGCCCCTAGAGCAAAAATCAACCGCTCAGACTAACGATCAGTGAGATCAGCATTCTGCCAAAACCTACGCGCCTCTTGATCCTTCCTGTCATAAGCCCCTACCTTTGCCCACCAAAAATGCTCAAACGTCAAAGATGGAAACTTAGATTTAGCGTGCACCCAAGATGCACCAGAGATAAAAGTGTCCTGCCGATTAATCATCAGAGGCATCGCATCAAATAGCTCACGTGCAGGCGCCGTAGGAACATGCACGATGAAGGCAATAGTTAATTATCCAACCAATAATGCACCCCTAAGAGCACATAACAAAATGTATCTCTGATGTTTTCCCAACCGTTACGACGCACCCACGTGTCAAACCTACTTCGGAGGGTCAACATCCATATCCGTCGTAGCTTGTGAGCCACCTTGATGCCCTTCGTCAGCCCCAAGACCTGAACCACGATCGTCATGAGGCGCTTCAACATTAGTAACGCTTGTTGTCGCCCCACCCATAGACGACAATGTAGGCCTCACGCTTGTGGATGAAGTGCCCGTCTGGCCAGTGCCGGTCACTGTGGGCAAAGGATCCCAGGGGTAGTTCAACTGACAAAAAGCAAACACGTTAGACAAAGCTATGCCAAATTACAATATGAGAGACGTCGGGATGCACGCGTGGCGAACAATTTAAAGAAGATGCAAGATTTCGGCCTGAAAAATCTATCTTTTCAATTTAATAACTCTGTATCACTATCTGCATCAAAGAAGGGGGGAAAATCAGCAAACAAGAAAAGAAATAATGAAGATTCGGATTCATCGGAGTATCTCCTTAAAGATGATGATCAAGGAGATAGTGATGATGATGACACTGAATCTGTTGAGCAGCCACAGCCCCTGGCAACTAAGGTGCTTCTTCTATCTTCAAAGTACTGGATGGGGAATATTTGCATTGCATTTGAGTGTTTTTAATCTATTCTTCAATATATGCCTTAGCTTTTAGATGCATCTTGTTTCTTGCATACCTGTTCTTTAATATATGGTCTAGCTTACTGCTGCACATGACTTACTTGATTTTTTTATCCACAGTTTCTTGCAAGGTATAGTCGGAAAGTCCTAGCTTCAAATAAGAAGAAGACAGGCCCCACCATGGCGCTAGGAGTTAGGGCTAGTAAGAGGTGGGGGCATCTCAAGGATCACAGGTTCAGCCTCCTGAATCCCAAACAAGATCATCAAAAAGGCTTCTTGTTTCGGCGAGAGATGGCCAGAATGTAGAGGATCCTACCAATGGTCATGATGAAACACCACCACAAAGGTCTTATATAGATGCAGAGGAAGGCGATGGAGCTGGTGGTCAGGACAATACAACTGCAGAGGAATTCAGTGGAGGTGGTGCTCAAGACAGTACAGGTGCAGATGAAGACAATGCAGCTGGAGAGGAAGACACTGAAGGAAAGTTGATGTTTCTTTGTCATTCTATTATGCCATCTGGTTTGCTGATCTGCATGAAACTAAAGCATTTAAATCCAAATTGTATTTTGCAGCTCCTTCATAGCGAGCCCCAAGGAGACCCAGGCCACCCACCAAGGGAGCACAGCTGGACAAGATGACTAAAGCTATGGGAAGGAGAATGCCCATAGCTGTTGCTGAAGGGAAAAGAAGGCCTCATGAACCTGTTCAAGCAGCCAAGTTTGCATCTGAGGCTGGTGTCATCATTAGGGATAAGGTCCCTGTCCTAACTCATTGGAAAGATTACAAGAGAGATGATCGCTATTACAAAGACTTTGTGGGAAAGCTCTCTATAAGTGCATTATTGTTTCTATGGTAAACTTGTATATCTGTTTAACTTGCATTGACTAACTAAATATGGAATTGTCATATGACTAGGGGCGCTTGGCCATTAACCCTGAAGACAAGCCAATAGAGGAAGCTTGCACTGATATGCTGCGCTCTGGGGTGCGGCAAATGCATTATCGGCTGAAGAACAAATACTTCAATGGTAAACCTGCAAATGAGATTCCCACAACTTCTCCAGTTGCATGCATGTCTGATGCAGAGTGGAGGGTACTGGTTGCAAAGTGGTGTAATCCAAAAAACATGGTACGGGTATCTTGTCATATATTCTTTCTCATTCAGTTTCCAAAGATCTTCTCATTTGGAACCTATGATCTCATCTGACATGTTCATTCTCTTGTAGGAATCATGTGAAAAGAACAAGCAGAATCGCAGTAAAGTCAAGTATCATCAGGCTACGGGTTCTCGCAGCTATGTGGCACACTTACATGCATATGTAAGTAAAGAGTACCTTGTACATATTTGCACTAACCAACTTATTTTGCATTTTATCTGACAACTTTCCTATAATTGATTATCTATGAAACAGAAAAAGAAGAAAAACAATGCAGAACCAAGCACAGAACAAAATGAAGAACTTGATTTGGTGGAGGCCTTCAAGACCTGCCATACCAGCTCCAAAAATGGTCTCAGTGAACCAGCAAGAGAAGCACTTGTAAGTCCCGACATACATTCTGCTTTCATTGTGCCATTTTGTTCATTAATTGGATAACATGTCCTATTTTAATCATTTTGTATTCATCTTTTGCTCAAAACTGGTCATAATCCAACATAGCTATATACTTGCTAAATAAGTTAAGTACTAATGAAGGCTGTTCTTATTTCTAGGAACAATCTACATGCGGTCATAAATTCAGATTGCAGTCATTGATATACTAGATTAAAACTGCAATGTATCAAACAAGGAATGGCTGAATGGGTTATTATCTTGGATGGATATGAAAATGGAAGCAACCTAACTGCAGCCAAGTCTCTAAAGCCCATGCTTTTAGTTATTCTCATGTGCTTTATGTATGTGTATTATCCGCTAAACCAATCATTTGAACAATCGATAAGCGTGTGCTATGTTAATACTTGATAGATGTTATTTGGAAATGAGATTGCATTTAAGCGAGAACAATCTGAACTAATTGTGTCCACATGCTAGGTGATTTCTGATTGTTTCATTGTAGAGTAGCTGTGCTTTATGTCAAGAAGAACCAAACTCTGAGTTTACATAATGTTCCACATAACAAATCGAGATAAATTGTACTATAGTCTATCCATTTTGCTAGGTTTGCTTCTACCTCTCTCTAGTACACATCTTGCTATTTATATTTTTAAAAATACATCTTGTGTGATATTTGCACCTCAAATTAATGCAATAATGATCAACTAATGATGGGTCATTCTTTGTTTTGATCAAATATGGAAGCTTTGAGGGCGAGAACCGATTCTTTGAAGGTGAGACAATGAGATCCAAGCAGTGCGAGTTGTGTCCTGGTGCTCCCAGAACAGCTCAAACCATTTCCTCAAGAGTGTTGGCATCAAACCAGTGGCATCCTCCAAATCATCATCATCAAATGAAAGCGAGCTTCGGGAAGAACTAGCAGCTGAAGCTAAGGCTGCTATACAAGGTGAAATCGACGATCTCAAGAAGAGAAGTGAAGAAGCTGAGGAAAAGCTGGCAAGGACACAAAAGGAGATGGAGGAGTACAAGAAGCTAACAGAGATAAACACCAAGGCAATGGAGGAGAACAATGCGCTGCTCAAGCGTATCTTGGCCATCAACAATGGTTCTTCGACATGAGTAGCCGCATGCAGAGTTTGCTAGTTGATGAAGCAAGGGGTCCGTCTTTGGTGATTTTGCTTATGCAATAACCTATGTTGTTGTTGCTTGCCCACTTTTTAATAGTTCTTTGTCATAACCTATGTGAACCGAGATGAAACTAGTACATGGAATATGATGTCTAGTGAGTTATATGTGAACCAAGTTTAGTATTGTTCATTAAGTTGATGGTACCTATGAATCTTTGGATCTGTTAAGTTGATGGTAATTGGAATCTTGTGATCTCGTTGTTCAAGCATGTGCACTGTGATGAATTTTGTTACCTTTTGTGACGATTTTGTAGTCGATTCTGTGACTATTTTGTAATCTATTCAGTGACGAATTTGTAATCACTTCAGTGACGAAAATGAGAGCCAATCACAGCAAGACACGTGGACTAATCACAGCATGCCCTGTGGCCTAATAAAAAGTGGACACGTGCACATCCACATCACTGGCCACGTCAGCGGCCACGTAGTCAGACATGTCACCAGCCACGTGCCAAGTGTAACACCTCTGGTGTTTGGACCTAGAACTAAAACTTGGCATATCATCATATGCATTGCAAATCATTCATAAAGTAGAAAATTTTGAATGCATTCACTAATAAGCTTTATTTCATAATGTTGTTATTTCATGTGATGCGATTCAAAACCCTAAATAAAGATCATGACCACAAGGGTCAAAATTCATGTGATCATGTGAGGTCATGTGTCCTTTGACTCAAATAACCCTAATGGGCCATGTTACTGGTCAAAAATCAAAATTTAAGTAAAAGGAAGACAAATCAAATTTGAATTCAAATTCAAATTATAAAAGTCCTTTTTGCCCCTTTTGACTAATTCAAAATCCATGTGGAATTTGGGGTTGAGGCAAAAAGCAAAGTTGGAGATTATTTTATAAGGATCAACTTTGGTATTCAAAGTTTTCAAAGTTTACATATAAAATTTGGAGTAATTTTGAAATGATTCAAATACTCAAATGCACCCCAAATTCAAATTTCAAAATGGAGGCAGAATTTGAAAATGTTCCTTGAAGCAAAGTTGTAGAGTTTGAAAAATTGAACAACTTTCATTTTTGGAGATTTTCAACTTCTTTAGAAAATTTGAGAGTAATTTGAAAAATAGACTCAGTGGTAGTTCTGTAAATAACTCAAAAATCAAGATTGACATCGCCGCTTACCGCCGGCGCCACGCAGCTGCCGCCGCCGAGCGTTTTGTTCCTCTTTCTCGCGCGTTGACACGCAGCCGGTGCCGTGGCGGGCTCGAGCGTGCGCTATCGACGCCGGGCAACCCCTTCCCGGCTATAAATAGCAACAGTCGTCGCCGTCGTCCCCGTTTTCCCCTTCTGCTCTGCTCCGCCACCGCGTAGCTCCGCCGCTCGTCGTAGCCATCGTCGAGCCACGTCAGTCGTGCCCAGCTACGCCGACAGCTCCGCCTCGCCCTGCCGCTCATTCCCGACCTGCTCGTCTCGTTTCTACCCGGTCAGCGACACCGCGCGACATCGTCTTCTTTGGAGCCGGCCGAGGCTCCGCCGTGACCCACCTCACCATGGCCAGGGTGATTCAGTACGTTTCCGCCTGCACCAAGAACACCATCGTGATCACGGTGAGCTCCTGAGCGTGATGCTCGCTCTTCTTTTGACTCTACTGCACCGTAGCCGTAGCTACGTCGACCGCCGTCGAGTCCGAGCTGCCATGCCCGGCGTGGAGGTGTCTCCGGTGCATTTTTTCCTTTCTGATAGCTGAGATCGGTTCGGGGGAAAGAATAGGTCATGAAGGTGCGGTCTGTTTCGTCAGAGCTTCACCGCCGGCACGTTTTGCCGATCGGAGCAGACAGCGCCGCCGTGCGTCCTCTTTAGGTCACTGACAAGCGGGGCCTGGCTGTCAGTACGAGAGAGGAAGAAGAACTGTGCAATTTTGTAATTTCTGAAATTTTGAATAGTGCTGAATCTTTGGAAATTTGTAGGAAAATAATAATAGCTCCAAAAATTCTGAAATTTTGTGTGTAGCTTCTGTACATGCTCTAGTATGGTTTCAAAATTTGAAACTTGAAATTTGAATAAATTTTTAATGTTCAAAAATTCAGTCCATTAATTAATAAATGAAATTTCCATGATTTTTGTAGGCCACTGTATAGCTCCAAAAATTATGAAATTTATTTTGGTACACTAATTTGTTATGAGGAAGCTCACATAAAATTTTGAGGTCATTTGGAACAAGTTTATTTTTGGGCTTATTTCAAATTAATTAAAAATTGAATAAAAGCAACCCTAATTGTTAGGGTTAGGATTTAATTTTTGTTTGGGTCAGGTTATGTGACCAGTAGGGTTTCAAGATCCATTTGGTCAAGTCCCATGTATGGTTCTTGATGGTAGGATTGCAAGTTGGTTTTGTTGGCTTGCAACTGTACTGTGAAATAAAATCATTTGCGGGGTGTTGTTACATTTCATTACCATGAAAGCATCATGTTTACATTATCATCATATTGAAGCATATGTTATTATTTCGTGTAGAACCCGAGAGTGAAACGATTCTAGTTGAGCAAGTTCTGGAAGGATCCCCGGTTGACACGGGATTTGATAATTGTGGTACTGATCCGGAACCTGAGATCGTCAACGAAGGCAAGCCCCGGTTTATGCATTAAACCATTCCCTTGTTTACTTTCAAAAGTCTATCACCTATGTTACCTATTGCATTAAGTTGATTTATTCAAATGTTACCTACTTGATGCATTGTCTACCTTGTTAATTGTTTACCATCCTTGAAGATGATTTCATTTACAAAGGCGTAGAATGCTTAGTATGCTTTATGGTAGGCTTTCAAAGTAAAAGTTTCGATACAATCAAAGATGGCATACTGGCCAAAGAAAGAAAGAAGACAGAATGAACTAGAGACTAGTCGGGTGACTTATCTTGAATGTTGGGTAATATTGCCAACTATGTCGCTTAAAGCCACTCATTGTGGATCTTCTGAACGAGACACTTTGTAGTACTGGTCACATACTCTGGTAAGCCTACTTCGGCTAATCCAATACTAAGACGAATGCCCACGCACTGGGAGTGGTGAGATGGCGGGAGTAGCGTGTACCCTCATGGCTTGAATGTGGCCAGATTTGAGGTGTGCTGTGCTCTCGGGTGGCGTGGAGACGGCTTAGTATGGGAGGATCCGGTAGTGAGGTTGATATATGCAAGATTAAGTTCTACATATGTCGTGTGATAAGGAATCCCCAGCTGGGACTTGAATCAATTCGAATTGCCGGTGCTCCGCGGATATGGAGACTCGATTCATTACAGAAGCAATGCAGGACTGGTGAATTACTAAAACTTGAGAAAAGGAATGGAATGAGAAGGATTGGAACATGGGATATAAACACTTAGTTTGAGATATTGAACTAAAGTACTTAGGGGTAAAACTTGAAACTAGGATCAAGAATAGTACGCTTTTGGCAAAGAACTTTTGAATCTTTCTACATCCTTACCTTGACCCAACACCTGCATCCCTAAGACCTTCACCCTTTTTCGTCGGGTCAGTCTTGTTGAGTACTTTTTGTACTCAGGGTTTGTTAACCCTTGTTGCAGGTGAGTCACATGCGCAGGCTTGTTTTGGTCCCTGCTGCATGTCAGTGTATGAAGTCGATGACGATGAGGAATGATGAATGACCTTTGGACAAGGCACTAGTTTGTGTGAAATAAATAATGTTAATGTAATATTATCTCGCTACTATGGTTGTATGACACTTATGGTTATGTAAGTTTGAAACAACTGGTTTATAATATTAAACTTAAGTCTTCCGCTTATTTACCTCTGGTATGTATATTGAAAAATGTTGTAATCTGCAATGACTGTGATTGGGATCCTGTTTGAAACGTGGATGATTCGGGTTTCCCGAGGACACCCGACAGACCTGTTAAGTTGTTGGGAACTTGGGTACGCTATCTGAGGTCTGTTGAGACATCGATAGGTGCACGTGGGCCCGATTTCTTAGGAGGTTCTGCCACAGCTGGTATCAGAGCAGGTCCTATCTAAGATCATTGTAGGTTGCTTTTGAAAACCTTCAAACTAATTTGGATCAAAGAAATTAAACTGGATATTTTGAGTTCAAATTTCTTTCTTCTTTCCTCTAATCTAGCCTCAATCTTGTCTTATTTGAAAGTTTGTGGCAGATAATATGATTAGGTTTGTCCTATGTATTAAAAATCTAGTACTTTTGATTGTATAAATCTTTTGTACTCGGATTCGTAAGATCGATTCATGCATCATGCTTGAACACATTGCATAATAATTCCCCTTAAAAGTGGTTGGGTAAGTAATGTCAATCCCATTCTTGCTAACCTCCATTATCCTCAAGCTATCCTTATAGTCCCATCCTAAATTCTACAGGCTATGGCAAAGACCAAGATAACTGCACGCAAGTCCACTGGACCTCACGGAGTCCCTCGTCACCAGTTGGCACCGCGTAACCATGAGCTTGGTGAAGGAAGTTCCAAGACCCTATGAGATGAAGGATCTTCAAGCAATCCTGCCAACATTGAGAACCTTACCAAGGAGCTCAACACTTTTCATCGAGCTCATGCCAAAGATCAAGAGAAGCTGGCGGAAATGGAAAGGAACAGCACCAGTATCCAGAAGAGCATATAGGATGCCACCCAAAGAACTAGCAGAATTAAAAATGCAACTACAAGAGTTGTTAGACAAGGGTTTCATTCAACCCAGTTCATCACCTTGGGGATGCCCTGCTATTTTCGTGAAGAAGAAGGACCAAACCTTAAGGTTATGTGTTGACTATCGGCCGTTAAATGAAGTCACCATCAAGAACAAATACCCCTTACCCCGAATTGATTTGCTTTTTGATCAACTTGCGGGAGCTAAGGTTTTCTCGAAGATAGACTTGAGATCAGGCTATCACCAGATTAAGATCAGACGAGAAGATGTGCCGAAGACAACGTTTACTACCCGATATGGTCTATATGAGTATTTAGTCATGTCTTTTGGGCTGACCAATGCCCCGGCTCATTTCATGTACCTGATGAACTCAGTTTTCATGCCCGAGTTGGATAAGTTTATAGTGGTATTCATTGATGACATTCTTATCTATTCTAAGAGCAAAGAAGAACATGCGGAACATCTCCGCATTGTTCTACAACGATTAAGAGATCACCAATTATATGCCAAGTTCAGCAAATGTGAATTCTGGTTAGAGGAAGTACAATTTTTAGGTCATGTGTTATCTGCTAAAGGTAAAGTTGTTGATCCAAGCAAGGTAGAAGAAGTCCTTAATTGGAAAGCACCCACAACTGTACATCAAGTTTGAAGTTTCCTAGGGTTGGCAGGGTATTACCGTCGGTTCATCCCTGACTTCTCCAGAATTGCGAAGCCAATTACTGGACTACTGAAAAATCAAACTAAGTTTGTATGGTCAACAGAATGTGAAGAGGCCTTTCAGACATTGAAGAAGTTGCTGACAACTGCACCAGTATTAGCACAACCTGATATCGAGAGGCCATTTGATATCTATTGTGATGCATCTGGAATTGGTATTGGCTGTGTTCTTATGCAAGAAGGCAGAGTCATAGCATATGCTTCCAGACAACTCAAGAAGCATGAAGAACATTATCCCACCCATGATCTTGAATTAGCCGCTGTTGTTCATGCACTCAAGATTTGGCGACATTATTTATTGGGCAATATATGTCATATCTATACGGATCATAAAAGTTTGAAATATATCTTTACTCAGTCAGAGTTGAATATGAGGCAAAGAAGATGGTTAGAACTTATCAAAGATTATGACTTAGAAGTGCATTATCATCTGGGCAAGGCTAATGTGGTTGCCGATGCCCTGAGTCGCAAAAATCATTGCCATTGTCTGACTGTGAAACCTATGCAACGAACATTGTGTCAAGAGATGGAGCATCTGAATTTACAAATCGTAGAACAAGGTTCCCTGTCCAATATTGCAGTTGAGTCCACTATCAAAGATCAGATCACTGCTGCTCAACAGAAAAGTAAGGGCATAGCCCATATCAAGGATAAAGTCAGATCTGGAAGATCAACATGTTTCAAGATTGATGAATCAGATGTTGTATGGTTCAAAGATAGATTGGTAGTACCCAAACATCCAGAGCTACGAAAGCAGATTCTTGATGAAGCTCATTCTACAAGATACTCCATTCATCCAGGTAGCAACAAAATGTATCATGATCTGAGAACGAGATATTGGTGGACCAAAATGAAAATAGAAATAGCTCAATATGTGGCCAAATGTGATACTTGTCAGAGAGTCAAAGTGATTCACATGAAGACTGTGGGACCATTACATTCCTTGCCAGTTCCATCTTGGAAATGGGAAGATATCTGTATGGACTTCATAGTAGGGCTGCCTAGGACATCTGCAGGCTACAATTCAATATGGGTTATTGTTGATCGCCTAACCAAGGTAGCTCATTTCTTACTAGTCAGAGATAAATATCGAGCGGAGCAGTATGCAAAGCTTTATCTGAATAGAATCTTCAGTCTGCATGGGGCACCCAAGACCATTGTCTCTGACAGAGGGTCATTGTTTATATCCAAGTTTTGGAAAAGTCTACATGAGTCTTTGGGAACTAAACTTATCCGTAGTTCTGCATATCATCCGCAAACCGATGGACAGACGGAAAGGGTAAATCAAATTCTTGAAGATATGTTAAGAGCATGTGTTCTCTCCTATGGTGCTATATGGGATGAATGCATTCCCTTAGCTGAATTCTCATATAACAATAGCTATCAAGAGAGCATTAAAATGGCACCAATTGAAGCATTGTATGGTCGTAGATGCCAGACACCTTTACATTGGTCAGATGTAGGAGAACGTTGGTTCTTTGGACCGGATGTGGTCAAGGAAGCAGAAGAGAAGGTTAAACTCATACAAGCTAATATGAAGGTAGCTCAATCCTGACAAAAAAGCTATGCTGATAAGAGGAGGCGACCTCTAGAATTCATAGTGGGAGATCATGTCTACCTCAAGGTATCGCCAATGAAAGGAGTTCATCGTTTTGGGATTCGGGGAAAGTTGGCGCCCCGTTATGTCGGTCCATTTCAAATCCAACAAAGATGTGGACCAGTCGCCTATCGTGTTAAGCTACCAGATCACATGTCAGCTGTGCATGATATCTTCCATGTATCCTAGTTGAAGAAGTGTCTTCAAGTACCTGACCAAGTGATTGACTTTGGTGATGTAGAACTAGCACCTGATTTGACTTATGCCGAGTACCCCATTAGAGTCTTAGATCAGAAGGATCGAGTCACTCGAAGGCGTACAATCAAGTTCTACAAAGTACAATGGAACCAGCACACTGAAGTAGAAGCTACTTGGGAGTCTGAGGATTATTTAGAAGAAAACTTTCCTGACTTCTTTGCTTCTCTCTAGTTGCAATACCTCGTCTATATTGTAACTTGTTTATTTTGTCAAAAGAATGGAAAACCCCCTCACTAGTCTTTTGAATAAAGTTATGATGTGTTAGCTTGACACATTTCCTTTTCCATTACTTAGCCTTAGGTTTTAAATCTCGGGACGGGATTTCTTTAAGGGGGAAGGGTTGTAACACCTCTGGTGTTTGGACCTAGAACTAAAACTTGGCATGTTATCATATGCATTGCAAATCATTCATAAAGTAGAAAATTTTGAATGCATTCACTAATAAGCTTTATTTCATAATGTTGTTATTTCATGTGATGCGATTCAAACCCCTAAATAAAGATCATGACCACAAGGGTCAAAATTCATGTGATCATGTGAGGTCATGTGTCCTTTGACTCAAATAACCCTAATGGGCCATGTTACTGGTCAAAAATCAAAATTTAAGTAAAAGGAAGACAAATCAAATTTGAATTCAAATTCAAATTATAAAAGTCCTTTTTGCTCCTTTTGACTAATTCAAAATCCATGTGGAATTTGGGGTTGAGGCAAAAAACAAAGTTGGAGATTATTTTATAAGGATCAACTTTGGTATTCAAAGTTTTCAAAGTTTACATATAAAATTTGGAGTAATTTTGAAATGATTCAAATACTCAAATGCACCCCAAATTCAAATTTTAAAATGGAGGCAGAATTTGAAAATGTTCCTTGAAGCAAAGTTGTAGAGTTTGAAAAATTGAACAACTTTCATTTTTGGAGATTTTCAACTTCTTTAGAAAATTTGAGAGTAATTTGAAAAATAGACTCAGTGGCAGTTCTGTAAATAACTCAAAAATCAAGATTGACATCGCCGCTTACCGCCGGCGCCACGCAGCTGCCGTCGCCGAGCGTTTTGCGCCGCTTTCTCGCGCGTTGACACGCAACCGGTGCCGTGGCGGGCTCGAGCGTGCGCTGTCGACGCCGGGCAACCCCTTCCCAGCTATAAATAGCAACAGTCGCCGCCGTCGTCCCCGTTTTCCCCTTCTGCTCTGCTCCGCCGCTCGCCGTAGCCATCGTCGAGCCACGTCAGTCGTGCCCAGCTACGCTGACAGCTCCGCCTCGCCCTGCCGCTCATTCCCAACCTGCTCGTCTCATTTCTAGCCGGTCAGCGACACCGCGCGACATCGTCTTCTTCGGAGCCGGCCGAGGCTCCGCCGCGACCCACCTCACCGTGGCCAGGGTGATTTAGTACGTCTCCGCCTGCACCAAGAACACCATCGTGATCACAGTGAGCTCCTGAGCGTGATGCTCGCTCTTCTTTTGACTCTACTGCACCGTAGCCATAGCTACGTCGACCGCCGTCGAGTCCGAGCCGCCATGCCCGGCGTGGAGGTGTCTCCGGTGCATTTTTCCTTTCTGATAGCTGAGATCGGTTCGGGGGAAAGAATAGGTCATGAAGGTGCGGTCTGTTTCGTCAGAGCTTCACCGCCGGCGCGTTTTGCCGATCGGAGCAGACAGCGCCGCCGTGCGTCCTCTTTAGGTCACTGACAAGCGGGGCCTGGCTGTTAGTACGAGAGATGAAGAAGAACAGTGCAATTTTGTAATTTCTGAAATTTTGAATAGTGCTGAATTTTTGGAAATTTGTAGGAAAATAATCATAGCTCCAAAAATTTTGAAATTTTGTGTGTAGCTTCTGTACATGCTCTAGTATGGTTTAAAAATTTGAAACTTGAAATTTGAATAAATTTTTAATGTTCAAAAATTCAGTCCATTAATTAATAAATGCAATTTCCATGATTTTTGTAGGCCACTGTATAGCTCCAAAAATTATGAAATTTATTTTGGTACACTAATTTGTTATGAGGAAGCTCACATAAAATTTTGAGGTCATTTGGAACAAGTTTATTTTTGGGCTTATTTCAAATTAATTAAAAATCGAAGAAAAGCAACCCTAATTGTTAGGGTTAGGATTTAATTTTTGTTTGGGTCAGGTTATGTGACCAGTAGGGTTTCAAGATCCATTTGGTCAAGTCCCATGTATGGTTCTTGATGGTAGGATTGCAAGTTGGTTTTGTTGGCTTGCAACTGTACTGTGAAATAAAATCATTTGCGGGGTGTTGTTACATTTCATTACCATGAAAGCATCATGTTTACATTATCATCATATTGAAGCATATGTTATTATTTTGTGTAGAACCCGAGAGTGAAACGATTCTAGTTGAGCAAGTTCTGGAAGGATCCCCGGTTGACACGGGATTTGATAATTGTGGTACTGATCCGGAACCTGAGATCGTCAACGAAGGCAAGCCCCGGTTTATGCATTAAACCATTCCCTTGTTTACTTTCAAAAGTCTATCACCTATGTTACCTATTGCATTAAGTTGATTTATTCAAATGTTACCTACTTGATGCATTGTCTACCTTGTTAATTGTTTACCATCCTTGAAGATGATTTCATTTACAAAGGCGTAGAATGCTTAGTATGCTTTATGGTAGGCTTTCAAAGTAAAAGTTTCGATACAATCAAAGATGGCATACTGGCCAAAGAAAGAAAGAAGACAGAATGAACTAGAGACTAGTCGGGTGACTTATCTTGAATGTTGGGTAATATTGCCGACTATGTCGCTTAAAGCCACTCATTGTGGATCTTCTGAACGAGACACTTTGTAGTACTGGTCACATACTCTGGTAAGCCTACTTCGGCTAATCCGATACTAAGACGAATGCCCACGCACTGGGAGTGGTGAGATGGCGGGAGTAGCGTGTACCCTCATGGCTTGAATGTGGCCAGATTTGAGGTGTGCTGTGCTCTCGGGTGGCGTGGAGACGGCTTAGTATGGGAGGATCCGGTAGTGAGGTTGATATATGCAAGATTAAGTTCTACATATGTCGTGTGATAAGGAATCCCCAGCTGGGACTTGAATCAATTCGAATTGCCGGTGCTCCGCGGATATGGAGACTCGATTCATTACAGAAGCAATGCAGGACTGGTGAATTACTAAAACTTGAGAAAAGGAATGGAATGAGAAGGATTGGAACATGGGATATAAACACTTAGTTTGAGATATTGAACTAAAGTACTTAGGGGTAAAACTTGAAACTAGGATCAAGAATAGTACGCTTTTGGCAAAGAACTTTTGAATCTTTCTACATCCTTACCTTGACCCAACACCTGCATCCCTAAGACCTTCACCCTTTTTCGTCGGGTCAGTCTTGTTGAGTACTTTTTGTACTCAGGGTTTGTTAACCCTTGTTGCAGGTGAGTCACATGCGCAGGCTTGTTTTGGTCCCTGCTGCATGTCAGTGTATGAAGTCGATGACGATGAGGAATGATGAATGACCTTTGGACAAGGCACTAGTTTGTGTGAAATAAATAATGTTAATGTAATATTATCTCGCTACTATGGTTGTATGACACTTATGGTTATGTAAGTTTGAAACAACTGGTTTGTAATATTAAACTTAAGTCTTCCACTTATTTACCTCTGGTATGTATATTGAAAAATGTTGTAATCTGCAATGACTGTGATTGGGATCCTGTTTGAAACGTGGATGATTCGGGTTTCCCGAGGACACCCGACAGACCTGTTAAGTTATTGGGAACTTGGGTACGCTATCTGACGTCTATTGAGACATCGATAGGTGCACGTGGGCCTGATTTCTTAGGAGGTTCTGCCACACCAAGCCACGTCACCTAAAACGTGGACGCGCCACGTGGACATGACACGTCAGCTGCCAGCATGGCAGACGTCGTCTGGCCACCTAATAGACGGCAAGTTATGACAAAAAAGGGGCTACATCAATGACGAAAATGCATCGTCAAAGAAAGAATATTGTTCTATGACGAGGGCCATTTCATCATAGAAGGAACGCACATCTATGACGAAAATATATGTTTCATCACGTTATCCAAAATATGACGCTCATTCAATGACGAAATCGATTTTGTCACAATTTCGTCATAAAATAATATATGTGATGATTTTGGTGTCTTCAGTGACGAAAGGAAAGCGTCATTGATGAACACATCCCTAGTAGTGAAAGCGACAATAGCACAAAACCATTTTTTCTCACCTCCTGAGTACCTGTCGTAGCCTCACCAAAGGCAACGGCTCAACCACCGCCTTCCATCCAAAACTTCTTCAAAAAGCACGCATAAACGTTCTTGCAAGCTCGGTCTTTAGTAGCCCCTCGCACGTCTTCAACACTCAAAAAGTTGTGATTGACACATCCTAGCTTTCTAAGATGATCACAACCAGTAGCTTGAAACGACTATGCAACACCAAGGGTGGCACCGTACATGCCAAATTCTAAAACACTATCCAACAAGGGGACTAGCTGACCAATCTCCATAGACAACCACGCCTTAAACGCCTTGGCGTTAGCATCAGGCAACTCATCACTAGGCGCTGACCCAGCCTTTCTAAACACAGCATCCAAGGAGACCTTTGCATCTCGCATACAAGCAAGCAACGTTGTGCGAGAGTCCTCTGGCTTCTAGACATTCGATTCTACCAGCTCCTCAGCCTCCACCAACTTCTCATGCTTGTCCTTCAGCTTCGCACGAAGGTCAATGTTGCGGTTTAACAGTCCATCCGCCTGCTCCACTTTGTTCTTATTCTCAGTGATCGTAGCCTCCAGTGACTCAATCTGTGCCTTCAACTCCTTATTAGCAGTAACCAATCCTTCCTTCCACTTCTCAAGCTTCTCAACCCACTCAAGCTACTCAGTCTTAACATGGTCGTGACACCGATGAGCGGCTCACGCGAGCATAATATCCCTAACATCAGTCACCTCCATGTGCTCGGTCAAATGATCGACCAACTCATTGCGCAACAAGAGCTCTGTTTTAGGCATGCAAATCTGACGGTACACGCTAGCCTTAAACAGGCGCTCCTCATCGGTCCCAACCAAACGGCAGCCGCGAAGGTCCAGGCTAGTAAACAACTCAATGTCAGGCTCATCGGCGCCGTAGGCACTAGCAAAATGCCTCAAACTACTATGACCAGCATCGCCTAGCGGCCGCTTCCCAACAAAACCCTTGTCTTCATCTTCATCAGCGGGGACATTATGACCCTCGCGCATTATATGAACGTGGTGGCGGTGAGGGATCGCACCAACATCCTCAGCATGAGAATCAACTGCTCGGTCCTCACCCGCTTCTTCATCGGCAATCCAAGCTCCACAGAATCTACATCATGACGAATCACGGTGTCTTCATCCCCCGCATCCTTGTCCTCATCTCCATCATCATCAGTCCCCTCAGAACTACTACCCTCGCTAGATGAACTCGACCCATCGCCCTTACCCTCACCTGAACCCTTGCTTGCCTCCTCCTCACCCTCCTCTTCGTCCTCCTCATCAGAAATGACTTGCAAAAGTGGCAAATTAGCGAGTCTCGGCATCCTCCGGTCCGGATAGACCTCCACAACCTCATTTGGTCGAAGCACAGGTGCAACCATAGATATAGGCTTCGTGATCGTGGCAGGAGACTCAACCTTCAAAGCAGGCACCTTCCCTACCGCAACTCTCATAGCCTTCGATGTGCCAGTGCGCCCACGACCGCGTTTGCCGCACCTGAACATGCCAGTAGGCTTGTTGGCCACCTCTGACCACTTCATCTTTTAGGCAGCCTATTCCTTGCTACCCTCGACCTTAGTTAGCTCGACCTGTGGCCAATCTGGATACGTCAACCCAAGCAGATCAAAAGCTCGATTGACACGATGGCGATCAACCAATGCAACTCTTACGGCCTTGGTTTCAGCATTACCAAGAGCACCAACAAGCTCCTCAGTGGCTTTTGCAACCTCCTTATAAATAGCTTTAACCCCTGCTATTGATATTTCTTAACGTCTATTGGAGGATTCCACAAGCACAAAGAACTATCACGTAGCACTTTGCTCAGTGAGTACCGATTGTCGAATTTATAATTTATCCCACAGGAAGGCGGAAGGCTAGAATCTATACAGGACTAGGATTTGCTAAAGGTAGGTTCTAAGTTGATACAAGGTAGGTGGACGATAGTGAAGGATGAGTGTAAACTACCTAAACTAACTACTATTAACAAGCTAACCAGAGATAGCTAGGTGGGAGAGCGAGTGATTTATCTTTTGAGTAACTAAGGGTAAACAAATAACTAGGAGAAATGCGATAGTACTTCGGGGAACAGCCTGCCTACCAACTAGGAGAATTAAATAGATAAGGTCTGCCACGAGCCCTATGATTAATAACTAAATCTATCATGGGGGAATACAGAGGATGGACAAAGCTGTCACCACTTGTCACCTACCCTAATCTATCCGGAGGCCTAGCCGTATCCACAGGTAATCTATAGCCTAAGCACCACGCTTAATCTATAAACTTACTACTTCGATCTGAGCTCCGATGAAATGAGATCAAAGCACCCTAACCAGATGGTGGAACCAGTACTAACGAAAGACTACTACTAATAAGATAACCTATGCTACTAATGCTAAACAGTAAGCACCTAAGCTCACTAATGATGAACACTAATGACTAAGTACTTAAAGTAAAGCAAGCAATACTAGAATAAAGTACTGAATTAAATACTGAATAAAGTAATGTAGAAATGAAAGAATTACAAAGGAGCTATACTAGACCCAGAAGACTCTTTCGGACTCCGAGAAGCTCCACTCTTGCTCTACTCCACTACTAGACTACTACTCTATAGCTAAAGCTAAGCTAGAGAAGCTTGGAGAGCTTGGAAATGACTAGAACTGAATGGGATGTCTTCCACCGAGCTCCACACCCCCTATTTATAGTGTAGGGAGGCCTGGGGGTACTTGTAGGTAGCTAGGAGGTCGGTGGAGGTGACCTGGGCGCCGGGCTGCCTAGGGAGGGCACTGCTCGGCCCTCCATTCCACCACCTCTTGATCCTACGACATTGGTTGGCTCCCAATGGCGGTTATTTGGACAACACATGGTGAAATTCGGATAGGAAGTCGGTTGGTGAAGCTCCAAGCCTATGATAATGAGCACATGGATGCATGGCCTCTTCATCGTGACCATTGATCAAACCGACTTGGATCAACACTTCTAATTGGCTGAGGAAGTGCTCCCATGGATCACTGACATGGCAGGGCCACAAGTGGGGCTAGGCGATGACTGTCTGTGGGCCCTCGACCTCCTGCCACATCCACTTGGTCCATTTGTCCATATTTGTCACCTATTTGACCAAAATTTGCCATATTTCCTACATACAAATAATTCTCCAAGTATAAGTGGAACTAGGTGAAATTTAAACATAAATCTTCATAGGTGATGATGATTTTTCATATTTTTTGGTGGAATGTTGACGGTAAAAATGGGTGTTAGTGACCGTCAACAAGCTCCCCCAAGCTACCCCTTTGTTGTCCTCAGCAAAGATACGGGTTTAGCATTGGATAAGTTGTTGGATAAGGAGTTGCGTACAATGTAACGCCCTGCAAAAACTCATATACAAACAAATACTATCTCTTGAATTGAACATGTTAGCGCTTAGAAATTTCACCATCGGTCTGAGCAATGTGGGGCTTATAGCTTTCACCTTGATACAAGCAAGTGCAAGATAGTGTAGCTAGATAGATACTTTTTTTCCTACTTTGGTTTAGCTCAAACTTCCTGGAGGTTTTCAAATGATTTTGAAAGAAAACTTGCTTAAGTTCCTCAAATGGTACACTCAAGTCACTCAATGGTGTTTGAAATCCTCACCAAGGCAATGAATGTTAGCCTTAATTTCTATCCTAAAGCTTATGTGGAGCTCAAGGTAGGAGTAAAAACATAGCTTACTTGAATTGAATGTATTGCTAAGTCAAACACTTGGATCACAAGGAGCAACAAATCATACAAATTGATCAAGATGTGCATGTGTGTGACATATTTGGTGGAAGTGGTACTCCTTTGAGAAGTTTCCCTTCTCTAGCGTCTTTTGAGAGGGTATGGCTACTTTCTTTTTCTCACTCTCTTTCTCTCTCTCTCTCTTCTTTTTTGAATACTAGAGCTTTTTGCTCTTTTATTCTCTGTTACTTTTTTCTGTAGCACATGCCTCTCTTTTGATGTAAGATAGCTAGAGAGGTAACTTTGATTCTCATAGAGCAATAACAAATGGAATGTGGTTGCATATCCCCAGTGTAGGAATAGCATACATGTGTGGGTGTACGTGATCTTGATCGAAAGATATGAAAAGTTTCTCTACTCAGATCAACAAGGCTTGAAAAAGCTCAAAACAAACAAGCAACTTTTATGGTGGCTTTATCATGTATGAATGTGTAAGTAAGTATTTGGCTCTGGTAGGAGTTTATCACCATTGAGGAACTTCTAGCAAGAGAGTTTTAGCATTTTGCAAAACAAGACTCCAGGTTGTCTTTACTATTCCTCAGATAGGTTCAAAGATTTACTTTAATCATGACTACAACACATCTCACAAAAGCCTATTCTTGGTTAGAGTATTTGCAACCCATGAAAGCATTCAACTTAAGATGAACTCTAAGTTTATCATGCTCAAAACTTAAGAAGTATAAGGTTGTATGACAAGCTTTTGCAAAGTATCACAGAGCAACTATTCATCATCTCCAATTTTATCATCATTTTATTAGAGCAGAGTTTTTCTCGAAATAAATTAAAGGCTCTCCTCTCTACATTCTATGATCATGAATATTGAAACATAAAGCAAACATGAATGTAAAGAGAGGGTTTAATATTTTCATACCTAAGTAGGGAGAGATGTCTCCCCCAAGCTTGCCTTTTGCATAGGTTGGAATGTCTTCTGGTGGCTCTTTTGATTCTTTTCTTTATTGACTAACTAATACTACTAAAATGCATAACTGACTAGCTAAACCTATAACTACTAGATAACTTATTCAACAGGGATGCTACTGAATTTTATTCATTAATATTAAATATTTTTTATATGTGTTGCTTTATTGCATATCTATCCTATCAAGCATTAGCTACTACAAACTTTATTTATTAACATAGAGTAGCTAAGTTCAACTAACCTATCATGCAATGTAAAGAAACTTTATTGGAAATGAAATGCAACTAACAAAATGCGGTAAATGAATGCAAGGAATACAAAACTTACCTTTTTGTCGGGCTCAAGGTCATTCATCCTTGGGCAGAGGTGTTTCCTCTTGTTCCACCTCGGAGGCCTTGTTAGGATCAGGATCAGGGGATGATGAGTTTGAGGATGGATCTTTCTTTTTACGCCATCTCTTTCTATTCTTCTTTTTCTTGACAGGCTTCTCCGGTTCATCAATCGGCTTTGGTTTCTTCATCTTTATTCTCTTCGGATGCTTCTTCTTTCCCTGTTTCTCATCAAAGAGGGGTTGTTTAGAGGCAAAAGCAAATATTTCTTTTCTTCCAGCAAAGTGGAATTGGATTTGCCCATAAGCCACATATATGCAAGCATTTGCAGTGTTAAGGAAAGGACGACCAAGGATTAAAGGTCTATCCTCGGCGTTACCCATGTCTAAGATCATAAAATCAGTAGGTACATAGGCACTCCTAACTTTAACTAATAAATCAGTGGCTACTTCCTTGAGATAATGGGTGGATTGATCAGCCAATTGTAAGTAAACTAAAGTTAACGCTAGGGGCATATAAAATAGCTTATCATAAGTTTCCTTAGACATGATGTTAATACTAGACCCTAGATCACAGATGGCATTATGAAAAGTGTGGGGTCCTATGGAACAAGTAATGATGGAGCTCCTAGGATCACCTTTTTTAATAGGAAATCCCCAACCATTCTCAGAGAAGTCATACCTTGCCATAACAAGGTTGGTTGTTTCCATTGTTCCCTCAGGTTTACTAGGAATTCTATCTTTTTCATAGGATGGGATAGCAACAACAATTTGAGCTAATTGGGTCTCTATCATCTTATTGAAACTAAGTTGATTCTTTAAGACAGAAGAAAATTCATCCAATTTAGCATTTATGTTTTCCAACATTTTGTGATGAGCATGTAGTTTCTTATTAATACTATCAGTTATTCTACCATTGCTATAAACAAGATCTTTTAGGAAAGCATAACTACTATTACCTTGATTAGTCAAACAAGAAGAAGAGGAATAATTATTACCTCCCTGATTGTTGGAGTGCTGATTCCAGCCTTGATGTTGTGGACGGATGTAACACCCTGGGTGTTTAAATATTAAAAACTGGACATATCATCATATGCATTGCAAGGCATTGGTCATATTGCAAATTTTGTTATGCATTCACTAAAACAAGTTTACATTTATGTTATAAGCGTTGCTTGGTATTGTTTGAATCAAGTTTGAAATCTTAGTATTGATTTGAAATTCCGAAAACCCTGATTTTCAATATTTAAATCCGACCCTGAAAACCCATTTCAAAATCGAAGCACATTTTGGGGTTGAGTCTTAAAGCAAAGTTGTAGAGCTTGTCGAGTTGTACAAAGTTTGTTTTTGGAGTTTTTCAAGTTGTTTAGTAAAATTTGAAGTTATTTAAAAAGGCAAAATTCCTTAAATATCCCCGCTTTGAATTCAAAAGTTCATTTCAAAATGTAGGCCGAATTTGGGTATGGTTTCAAAAGCAAAGTTGTAGAGCTTTTGATTTTGAACAACTTTTGTTTTTGGAGATTTTTGAGTTATTATGAAAATTTGGGAGTAATTTGTGAAATTTGGTGAATGGCAATTCTGTAATTTCGATGAGCAGTGTTCACCACTTGAGCTACACCGCCGGCGACCTTCTTCGGCGTTCCAGTCGCGCGCGTGGCCATCTTTGGCATCGCGTTGGCGCGGTAAAGGCCGCAGTGTGGCTTCCTTGAGCTTCTGAGCCGTGTTATTTGGACCGAGGCGCCGTCGTCGTCGTTCTTTCCTCTCCTCTGTTTTCTCCCGCCGCCACCGCCATTCTTCGTTGAGCCCTCACCGTAGAACCAGCGCCTGTGCCGTCGTAGTAAAGCGCTCAACAGCTTCTCCTCTTCCTTGCGCGCTCAGCCGAACCATCCTTGATGCTAGATTTCACCGTGGAACGTCGCTTGCCGCCCTTCTTCCTCGCGGTCGGCAGCACCACCGTGGTGTGCGCGTTGCCGTGGCCAGCGCGTTACGGTGAGCCTCTACTATTTCTGACTCTTGCTTCAGCTTCGCCTCGATGCCATGGTGCTTTGTGCCCGGTTGATTGACCATTTCCTCCACCGCAGTCGCCGAAGCATCGCCGTCGTCGAAATTTCCTCCGCCGTGACCGATGTGACCGTCGAACCGTGTCTCCGTTGCTTCTCAGGCTCGGCCAGCGACTCCAGTGTGTTTGGGCTGAGCTCCTGGTTCTACCCGAGTTGTTTGTTTCATTGTTACCGAGCTCCTATCGTCGGCGTAGCGCAGCCGCGCTGCCGTGTCCGCCATGGCCGTCGTCAAGCTCATGCGCCGCTGTAATTGGTCCCGATTGTGCCACCAATCGACGCGTAGGGGTGTAGGGGTCATTTTAGTACCTTGGTCGTCGCCGTTGAGCTCGCCGTCGATGAGTTTTCGCCGGTCAGCGCGCGTGTCGCCGTGGTCAAAGCGCGAGGTAGAAGATGACAAGTGGGACCCGGTTGTCAGTGACTCAGCGTTCAAAATGAATTTTCTGTTTTTCAGAATTAAATGAATAGTGTCTATTTTTGTTATTTTTGTGTAGATTTATTAGAGCTCCAAAAATTATGAAAATTTTTGTGTGCCTTCTTTCTGATGTGTAATATTTAGGAAAAATATGAAATGTTGTTTTTTAATACTTTTTGAATGTGATAAAAATTGCTCAATTTATTAATAAATGGTTTTCCATGATTTTTCTAGGCTTATTTAATTGTCAAAAAAAATTATGAAATTTGTTTTGCCACTTACTTATCATGTGATGAATCTTTACTAAAATTTTGAGCTCAATTGGAATAAGTTGATTTATTTCATAATTCTTAATTAAATAATTAGTTCATAAAAGCAAGTAGTAACCTTTAATGATTTAGGTTTTGTTTGAATTTTTGGATTGAATGATGTCCTTGGGTCATTAGTTGATAATGATCCTTGGCAATTGATGTAGGTGTTACGAAAACAATTTAGTTAGTTTGACTTGTAACTGTACCGCGAAGGAAAGTTGTATTCAAGTTGTTAAGTTTTGCATCCATCATCGAGCATCATATTTTGTATCCGCATCATGTTAAACATGGCATTGTTACTACGTGTAGTGAATGAAGGTGAACACATGGTAGTTAATCAAGTAGTTGAGGAGGTTGATCCATCTGTGGAAGTTGGTGTTGATATTGGTGGAACGACTCCGGACCCGGATTTTTCCGTCAACGAAGGCAAGCCCCGGATGCATACAACCCTACCTTGTATTTTACAAATTGATTTTGTTTTTGCTTCTTTTTACTGCATTAAGTGATTAGGAGTCAAGTGAAAACCAAATTGGTACATTACCAACCTTGTTATTCTATATTTACCATATTACTAGTTTTAAATTCGTATCTGTCCAGTTTTGCTTAGCTATGCTTAGAACGGTGAAAGTCGGGTGATTACCTGTCATCTGTAAGTTTTAAATGGAACTTTGGTTAATTATGTTAACATGTGATATGGGGATGTGGAGTAATAAATCTAGACTGGGCGGACTCAGTGTGTGTGAGCCACAAGACATGGAGGTCTTGTGAGCAGGTTCTTTCCGCCTGTGTCCATTAAGGTCCGTCCGTTGTTGAATTGCATGAGGTGAGACTTTGTAGTACTAACCACATACTCCGGTAAGCCTTAACTTGGCTATTCTATTACGAGAATGGCTACTCATGCACTGGGAGTAGAGAGATGGCGGGAATAGCGTGTACCCACGTGGCAATGGGCTGGATTGGTGGAGTACTGTATTCTCGGGTGGCGCGGACCCGTTCTTGTTTAGAGGATCTGAGGGTAGGTTGATATATGTAAGTCGGGGACCTGCATATGTCGTGTGGTCTGGAATTCCCAGCTGGGTTATAATCGGTTCGAATCGTCGTTGCTTCTCGGTTATGGAGACTCAACTCACTATTCATCATCGTAGTAATTAATAACTGGAACTTGAGGATGGTATGTGAAGGTCTTGGTTATGAGGTTTCATGATCTCAATGCGGATCGTGTCAGCTTTGTATATGATCTTTATGAAGTTTTAAACGTTGATATAAAGAATTTTGTTAAAATGCTTTTACGCAAAAGAACCTTGATTATTGCTAAAGCCATACCTTGAATCCCATGAGCCTGCATTCCTACGTTCTTTTAAATTCTTATTTCGGTTAAGTCTTGTTGAGTACTTTTGTACTCAGGGTTTGTTGACCCTTGTTGTGGGTGAGGCTCATGAGCAGATTTGTTTTGAATCGTGCTGCATGACTGTTGTTCAGTGTGATGACAATAATTAAATGTGTGACCCTTGGGCAGGGCAGCTTATGTTGTGTGTTTTGTAATATATTATAATGCCACTCCACTACTTTGGTTTGTTTTAATATCGAACTTAGTTGTATGGTTTGAAACAAATAGTTTGTAAACTATGTTATTGTAAGACTTCCGCTATTTTTACTCTGATGTATCTATTTGAATAAACTGTTGTAATACTGCAATGACTCTGTAATGTGATCCTGCTCGGAAATTGTGGATGATTCGGGGTTCCCCGAGGACACCCGATAGTCTTCTTAAGTTACCGGGAACATATGCATAGATGTCAAAGGTCGTTGGACAGTGACAGGTGCATGTGGGCCCTATAATTTAGGAGGTTCTGCCATAGAATGGTATCAGAGCGATCGTTACAAAGTTTTTGTGGTATTGGTTTACGAAAACTTCAAAATGATTTGGGATGACTAAATTTAACTTGATTAATTTGGTCCAAATTACTTCTGACTTGTCTTATTTCTTTCTCACCATTCCTTATTTGATTAAAAAGTTTTTGTGTGGTGGAGTAGTAATCTTATTATACCCTATATAAAAACAAATGTTGTTTATTTTTGTTTTAAGCTTTGGTGGTTTTGTTCGTCAGAACGATTCATGCATCATAATTAATTCACTTGTTACTTCCTTCGTCTCTGAGTCTGGGGTGAGTAGTGTGTATGGGTTGAGTGTGTAGTCCATCCTTACTGCTCTTGAGACTATTGTCAGATTGGTTTACTTGGATTAATACTGCTTGTACAGTATGGCTCGTACCAAGAAGACACCCCGTAAGTCCACTGGGCCCAAAGGAGTTCCTCGGCACCAACTAGCCCCTAGGAATGACGGTGCTAGCAGTAGCAGCTCTAGGCCTGATCCTCAGGCGGAGATACAGAGGATTTCTGCAGAGTTAGCCCATGCTACTAGAGATACGACTATGGATGCCATCCTGGTGGGCATATTGCAGGAGCAATTAAGGCGTCTCACGACCACTCACAGGAACTGTGAACGTATGTTAGTTCGTATGGTGGAAGGAAGGAATGAAGCTTGGCCTAGAGAGAACGTAGCTAGAGCTAGAACTCACGAGTTAGAATTTTATGTAGATGACTTAGAAGAGCATAATACCTATCTACATGAGGAAGTTCATAGGCTAAGCAATCTCCAAGATCCAAATCATGAACCCCAAGCTGATGAAATGGATCCCGGTGTTATCCTTGCCGATGGTAGTGAATCGGAAGAAGAAGAAGAAGAAGAAGATCCCGAAGAATTAGTAATGATCGATGAAAGTGACAATGAAGGCGGTAATATTTTCGGAATGGATACCGAGCCTGAAGTTTGATGTAATCACAAAAAGGAGTAGAGTTGTGAAATAGTTAGTTCTAGTTTAAGTTAAGTAGTCTTGTTTAAATGCGGTTTTATGTTTAAATAAGTGAAACTAGTGTAATGAGTTGCAGTCTGCTCTTTTATCAATCAATAAAGGCTTGTGAGTAAAGTTTGGTTTGTTGTGAACAGATGCGTCGTACGCAGGGTTCATATATTCTTGGTACTTCACAAAATGAGAACGATATTCCAGATCCGCCACCAGTTCCAACAAATCTAGCGGATGCTATAGCCGCACTTGTCAATGTGACGGTTGAAAATTCTTGTTTGCTTCATGAGATGGCTCAAAGTAATCAGAATCAGATGCATGGAAACCGTGGTCGCCATCATAATAGGCAGGAGGCTACATATGTGGACTTCATAGATACAAAACCCCTAGTGTTCACTAAGGCAGATGAACCATTGGAGGCTGACGATTGGCTTAGGACCATGGAGCAGAAATTTGATCTTATACCATGCACAGAGTTTCAGAAACCAGTCTTTGCTGCTCAGCAACTTAGAGGTGCAGCCGGTGCTTGGTATGCAAATCTTATGGCCATGCCACCCGCAGGTGTTCTGTTAACTTGGATGGAGTTTCGTACTGCTTTCAGAGCCCATTATATCCCGGAGGGAGTTCTGGCTATGAAGCTGGATGAATTTCTTGCTTTGAGGCAAGGGGACCAAACCGTGATGCAGTATGTGGGAAGATTCAATCACCTATCACAATATGCACCTGAACATGTCAATACTGATGCCAAGAAAAAGAAATGGTTCATGAGAGGTCTGAATACCAAATTACAGACTATGATGACAACATGTACCAATGTCACTTATCATGAGGCAGTGAATATTGCTATTGCTTCAGAGGCAAAGTATCGGCAGCATAAGGAGCTCAAAAAGAAAAAGAGTATGCCATCTGGATCTTATGAGGGAAATCCAAAGAGGCAGAGGGTGATTTATCATCCAGTTAATCATAATCGTCCTCCTTATCATCCGCCGCAGTTTCAAGCCGGTCAGCAATCAAATGTCCGTCCTGCTACAACTTATCAGAATCCACAACTAACAAATGCTTCTGGGGTTTCTGCTTCAACACCCCAGGGTCACAAGTATCCCTGTTTCAATTGTGGCAAGCCTGGTCATTTCTCGAGAGAATGTCCGTATCCAAGGCAATCTAATCCCAATTATCAGAAGGCCCCTGCAAATCAACAACAGGCTCAGACACAAAACAAGAATAACAATCAGAATGCTCAGAAAGGCAAAGATGAAAGGAAGACAGGATGGGTATTCTATATTCAAGCTGGGGAGATTCCTGAAGGAGAGCCAGTGATGATGGGTATGTTTCCTGTTGCTAATCATCTTGCAGTTATATTTTTTGATTCTGGCGCATCGCATTCATTCATCAATAGAACATTTGTGGTGAAGTATGAAATTTCAATTAGGGCAACAAAGGAAAATTTCTTTGTATAGTCACCCGGGGGACGTCTGTGTACTAAGGAAATGGTATACCAGGTGCCCATAAACCTGGGTGGGCATATTTTTCCCACTACCATGATTATCCTTAAGGATCAGGATATAGATGTAATCTTAGGAATGAATTGGATGTATCAGCATAAGGCTGTTATAGATGCTTTGAATAGAACTATAAGGGTGAGTTTGCCAGATAGAACTTCTCAACTTCTCATCCAACTTCCAACCTTAAGAAGATCAGTGGGCAGAGTTTGTGCAACTGCCGTCAAAGAGATTAGAGATATCCCGGTAGTAGGTGAATTTCCTGATGTGTTTCCTGAAGATTTACCCGTTCTACCACCTGATAGGGATGTCCAGTTTAACATAGAATTGCAACCTGGAACAGCTCCGATTTCTCGGAGAGCTTATAGGATGCCACCTAAGGAGTTAGTCGAGTTGAAAACTCAGTTGCAAGAATTGATTGAGAAGGGGTTTATACAACCTAATTCATCGCCTTGGGGGTGTCCGGCAATTTTTGTGAAAAAGAAAGATGAGACTCTGAGGTTATGTGTTGATTATCGTCCTTTGAATGAAGTGACCATCAAGAATAAATATCCATTACCTCGGATAGATTTGCTTTTTTATCAACTTGCCGGAGCCAAAGTTTTCTCCAAGATAGATTTGAGGTCAGGATATCATCAAATCAAGATAAAGCCTGAAGATATTCCCAAAACGGCATTTACCACGAGATATGGATTATATGAATACTTGGTAATGTCTTTTGGTTTGACCAATGCTCCAACTAATTTCATGTATTTGATGAATTCTGTATTCATGCCTGAGCTAGACAAATTTGTAGTGGTGTTTATTGATGATATTCTAGTATATTCCAAGAATAAGGAAGAACATGCGAAACGCCTCAGAATTGTTCTGACTCATTTGAGAACATCAACTATATGCCAAGTTCAGCAAGTGTGATTTTTGGCTTAAGGAAGTACAATTTCTTGGACATGTCTTATCGGCAGAATGAGTTGCTGTTGATCCAAGCAAAGTGAAGGATGTGCTTGATTGGAAACCACCAACCACAGTTCATCAAGTTCGGAGTTTTCTGGGATTGGCGGGGTATTACCATCGGTTTATTCCAGATTTCTCTAAAGTATCAAAGTCCATAACTGAGTTACTGAAGAACCAAGTCAAGTTTGCCTGGTCATCTGATTGTAAAGAGGCTTTCCAGACTTTGAAGAGACTGTTGACCACTGCACCAGTATTAGCCCAACCTGATATCGAGAAGCCGTTTGATGTTTATTGTGATGTTTCAGGTATTGGTATTGGATGTGTGTTGATGCAAGAAGGCCGAGTCATTGCTTATGCATCTAGGCAACTTAAGCAACATGAAGAACACTATCCGACTCATGATCTGGAGTTAGCAGCTGTGGTCCATGCTCTGAAGATTTGGCAGCATTACCTACTTGGTAATATGTGCCATATTTATACAGACCACAAGAGCTTAAAATATATCTTTACTCAGTCAGAGTTGAATATGCGACAAATAAGATGGTTAGAGCTGATTAAAGATTATGACTTGGAAGTACATTATCACCCTGGTAAAGCAAATGTGGTGGCAGATGCCCTCAGTCGCAAAAGTTATTGCAATTGCCTGACAGTAAGAACAATGGGTCTGACCTTATGTCAAGAGATGGAGAAATTGAATGTAGAGGTAATTCAATAAGGTAGTTTGACCAACATAATTGTTGAAGCCACTATTCGAGATCAAGTTATTGCTGCTCAGAAGGAAAACAAGGGTGTAGCCCATATCAAGGAAAGAGTCAGGAATGGAAAGGCGGAATGTTTCAGTATAGATAATGAAGGCGTGCTATGGTTCAAGGATTGCCTGGTGGTACCAAAAGTTCCTGAGTTGCGGCAGTCAATTCTTGAAGAAGCACATGCTACTAGGTTATCTATCCATCCGGGAAGCAACAAGATGTACCATGACTTAAAACAAAGGTTTTGGTGGACAAAAATGAAGATAGAAATTGCGAGATATATAGCAAAGTGTGATACTTGTCAGAAGGTGAAAGCTATACATTTGAGGTCTGCTGGAGAACTACAACCATTACCTATTCCAGCTTGGAAATGGGAGGACATAAGTATGGACTTTATTGTTGGTCTACCCAAGACATCAAAGGGATTTGACTCAATATGGGTTATTGTAGATCGACTCACTAAGTCAGCACATTTTCTTCCTATCAAGACTATATATTCCACTGTCCAATACGCCAAGATATATTTAGCAAGAATTATGAGTCTCCATGGAATACCAAAGACCATAGTGTCCGATCGGGGTACATAGTTTGTCTCCAGTTTTTGGAAACAATTGCATTCTTCATTGGATACCAAGCTCCTATATAGTACAGCTTATCATCCACAGACTGATGGACAGACTAAAAGAGTCAATCAAGTGCTTGAAGATATGTTAAGGTATTGTGTCCTTAATTATTCCAACAAGTGGGACGAATGCTTACCTTTGGCTGAGTTCTCATATAACAATAGTTATTAGGAAAGCATTAGAATGGCTCCATTTGAAGCACTCTATGGCCGTAGATGCAGAACATCACTGAGTTGGTCAGAGCCCGGAGAAAGAAGATTCTTTGGAGTTGACCTTGTGAAAGAAACGGAAGACAAGGTTAGGCAAATACAGAGTAATTTGAAAATAGCTCAGTCCCGCCAAAAGAGTTATGCGGATAGACGACGAAGACCATTGGTGTTTGATGAAGGAGATTTTGTATATCTGAAAGTATCACCAATGAAGGGAGTTACCCATTTTGGTGTTAAAGGCAAGTTGGCACCTCGATATATTGGACTATTTCAAATTTTGGAGAGATATGGAAAAGTGGCATATCGCTTGAAATTACCAGAACATTTATCAGCTGTACATGATGTGTTCCATGTGTCTCAGTTGAAGAAGTGTCTCCGAGTGCCTGAGCAGAATGTTGAAGTTGAAGGAGTGGAACTTGAACCAGATCTGACTTATTCAGAATATCCTATCCGAGTGTTGGATCAGAAAGATCGTGTTACTCGGAGGAGAACAATAAAGTTCTACAAGATACAATGGAATAAACATTCAGAAGAGGAAGCTACTTGGGAATCAGAAGATTACTTGTTAGAAAAGTTTCCAGAGTTTCTTGCGTCATTATAGAATAGAGTACTGTTAGTTAAGCTCGGTTGTTACAAATTGTGTTTTGTAAAGGAACCTCAGTTGTTTTATGGATGAGAATTGGATGTTTTTGGATTGACACATTTCCTTTTCCATTACTTACCCTATGGCTTTGAATCTCGGGGCGAGATTTCTTTTAGGGGGAAGGATTGTAACACCCCGGGTGTTTAAATATTAAAAACCGGACATACCATCATATGCATTGCAAGGCATTGGTCATATTGCAAATTTTGTTATGCATTCACTAAAACAAGTTTAGATTTATGTTATAAGCGTTGCTTGGAATTGTTTGAATCAAGTTTGAAATCTTAGTATTGATTTGAAATTCCGAAAACCCTGATTTTCAATATTTAAATCCGACCCTGAAAACCCATTTCAAAATTGAAGCACATTTTGGGGTTGAGTCTTAAAGCAAAGTTGTAGAGCTTGTCGAGTTGTACAAAGTTTGTTTTTGGAGTTTTTCAAGTTGTTTAGTAAAATTTGAAGTTATTTAAAAAGGCGAAATTCCTTAAATATCCCCGCTTTGAATTCAAAAGTTCATTTCAAAATGTAGGGCGAATTTGGGTATGGTTTCAAAAGCAAAGTTGTAGAGCTTTTTATTTTGAACAACTTTTGTTTTTAGAGATTTTTGAGTTGTAATGAAAATTTGGGAGTAATTTGTGAAATTTGGCAAATGGCAATTCTGTAGTTTCGATGAACAGTGTTCACCGCTTGAGCTACACCGCCGGCGACCTTCTTCGGCGTTCCAGTCGCGCGCGTGGCCATCTTTGGCGTCGCGTTGGCGCGGTAAAGGCCGCAGCGTGGCTTCCTTGAGCTTCTGAGCCGTGTTATTTGGACCGAGGCGCCGTCGTCGTCGTTTTTTCCTCTCCTCTGTTTTCTCCCGCCGCCACCGCCATTCTTCGTTGAGCCCTCGTCGTCGAACCAGCGCCTGTGCCGTCGTAGTAAAGCGCTCAACAGCTTCACCTCTTCCTTGCGCGCTCAGCCGAACCATCCTTGACGCTAGATTTCGCCGTGGAACGTCGCTTGCCGCCCTTCTTCCTCGCGGCCGGTAGCACCACCGTGGTGTGCGCGTCGCCGTGGCCAGCGCGTTACGGTGAGCCTCTGCTATTTCTGACTCTTGCTTTAGCTTCGCCTCGATGCCATGGTGCTTTGTGCCCGGTTGATTGACCATTTCCTCCACCGCAGTCGCCGGAGCATCGCCGTCATCGAAATTTGCTCCGCCGTGACCGCTGTGACCGTCGAACCGTGTCTCCGTTGCTTCTCAGGCTTGGCCAGCGACTCTAGTGTGTTCGGGGTGAGCTCCTGGTTCTACCCGAGTTGTTTGTTTCATCGTTACCGAGCTCCTATCACCGGCGTAGCGCAGCCGCGCTGCCGTGTCCGCCATGGCCGTCGTCATGCTTATGCGTCGTTGTAATTGGTCCTGATTGTGCCACCAATCGACGCGTAGGGGTGTAGGGGTCATTTTAGTACCTTGGTCATCGCCGTTGAGCTCGCCGTCGGTGAGTTTTCGCCGGTCAGCGTGCGTGTCGCCGTGGTCAAAGCGCGAGGTAAAAGATGACAAGTGGGACCCGGTTGTCAGTGACTCAGCGTTCAACATGAATTTTCTGTTTTTCGGATTTAAATGAATAGTGTCTGTTTTTGTTATTTTTGTGTAGATTTATTTAGAGCTCCAAAAATTATGAAAATTTTTGTGTGACTTCTTTGTGATTTTTACTATTTAGTAAAAATATGAAATGTTGTTTTTCAATACTTTTTGAATGTGATAAAAATTGCTCAATTTATTAATAAATGGTTTTCCATGATTTTTCTAGGCTTATTTAATTGTCAAAAAAATTATGAAATTTGTTTTGCCACTTACTTATCATGTGATGAATCTAAAATTTTTAGCTCAATTGGAATAAGTTGATTTATTTCATAATTCTTAATTAAATAATTAGTTCATAAAAGCAAGTAGTAACCTTTAATGATTTAGGTTTTGTTTGAATTTTTGGATTGAATGATGTCCTTGGGTCATTAGTTGATAATGATCCTTGGCAATTGATGTAGGTGTTACGAAAACAATTTAGTTAGTTTGACTTGTAACTGTACCACGAAGGAAAGTTGTATTCAAGTTGTTAAGTTTTGCATCCATCATCGAGCATCATATTTTGTATCCGCATCATGTTAAACATGGCATTGTTACTATGTGTAGTGAACGAAGGTGAACACGTGGTAGTTAATCAAGTAGTTGAGGAGGTTGATCCGTCTGTGGAAGTTGGTGTTGATATTGGTGGAACGACTCCGAACCCGGATTTTTCCATCAACGAAGGCAAGCCCCGGATGCATACAACCCTACCTTGTATTTTACAAATTGATTTCGTTTTTGCTTCTTTTTACTGCATTAAGTGATTAGGAGTCAAGTGAAAACAAAATTGGTACATTACCAACCTTGTTATTCCATATTTAGCATATTACCAGTTTTAAATTCGTATATGCCCAGTTTTGCTTAGCTATGCTTAGAACGGTGAAAGTCGGGTGATTACCTGTCATCTATAAGTTTTAAATGGAACTTTGGTTAATTATGTTAACATGTGATATGGGGCTGTGGAGTAATAAATCTAGACTAGGCGGACTCGGTGTGTGTGAGCCACAAGACATGGAGGTCTTGTGAGCAGGTTCTTTCCGCCTATGTCGATTAAGGTACGTCCGTTGTTGAATTGCATGAGGTGAGACTTTGTAGTACTAACCACATACTCTGGTAAACCTTAACTTGGCTATTCTATTACGAGAATGGTTACTCGTGCACTGGGAGTGGAGAGATGGCGGGAATAGCGTGTACCCATGTGGCAATGGGCTGGATTGGTGGAGTACTGTATTCTCGGGTGGCGTGGACCCATTCTTGTTTAGAGGATCCGAGGGTTGGTTGATATATGTAAGTCGGGGACCTGCATATGTCGTGTGGTCTGGAATTCCCAGCTGGGTTATAATCGGTTCAAATCGTCGTTGCTCCTCGGTTATGGAGACTCAACTCACTATTCATCATCGTAGTAATTAATAACTGGAACTTGAGGATGGTCTGTGAAGGTCTTGGTTATGATGTTTCATGATCTCAATGCGGATCGTGTCAACTTTGTATATGATCTTTATGAAGTTTTAAACGTTGATATAAAGAATTTTGTTAAAATGCTTTTACGCAAAAGAACCTTGATTATTGCTAAAGCCATACCTTGAATCCCATGAGCCTGCATTCCTACGTTCTTTTAAATTCTTATTTCGGTTAAGTCTTGTTGAGTACTTTTGTACTCAGGGTTTGTTGACCCTTGTTGTGGGTGAGGCTCATGAGCAGATTTGTTTTGAATCGTGCTGCATGACTGTTGTTCAGTGTGATGACGATAATTAAATGTGTGACCCTTGGGCAGGGCAGCTTATGTTGTGTGTTTTGTAATATATTATAATGCCACTCCACTACTTTGGTTTGTTTTAATATCGAACTTAGTTGTATGGTTTGAAACAAATAGTTTGTAAACTATGTTATTGTAAGACTTCCGATGTTTTTACTCTGATGTATCTATTTGAATAAACTGTTGTAATACTGCAATGACTCTGTAATGTGATCCTGCTCGGAAATTGTGGATGATTCGGGGTTCCCCGAGGACACCCGACAGTCTTCTTAAGTTACCGGGAACGTATGCATAGATGTCAAAGGTCGTTGGACAGTGACAGGTGCATGTGGCCCCTATAATTTAGGAGGTTCTGCCACAACAGAACCCGTTGTCGGTGTTGATGAAGTTGAGGTCCTCTTGGGTTTTGGAGCAGGAATTGCCCGAATGTTCGACATCTCCACAAACTTCGTAAGTCATGTGGGAATCCATGGTTTTGAGTGTCTCTTGGGCACTCACCTTCTCATAATGATCCACTCGCTTCGCGAGTAGATCCATCTTAGCTGCAAGCATGTTAATTTCTTTAATTGAATGCATACCTTGTTTATGGGGTTGGAGTCGATCGTCGCTCCATCCTTGGTTGGAGACCATCTTCTCAATCAGTGTCTTTGCATCTGCAACACTTAGCAAACAAATGCACCACTAGCAGCAACATCTAAATGGCTCCTATCTATCGGCACTAATCCATGGTAGAAGCTCTGGATCAAAAGCCAGTCTTCCATGCCATGGTGTGGGCATGTAGAGACGTACTCTTGCATTCGTTCCCAAGCCTCAGGAATCAACTCATCTGCTAGTTCTTGAAAACTAGAGATATTATTGCACAGAGCATTAGTCATCCCCATGGGGAAAACTTAACTAGGAAAGCGTTGGAGAACTTGTCCCATGTATTTACAGCATTGCGGTTAGAGTAAAACCATTGCTTAGCATTTCCTAACAAAGAGAAGGGCGAAAAGGTGAAGACGTATAGCCTCTTGACTCACTCCCTCAATGGTGAATGTGCTACAAATGTCCAAGAAATGTTGGAGGTGAGCATTTGCATCCTCATGGGCTTTCCCACAAAACGAACTAGCTTGAACCATCGTAATTAACGCTGGCTTAAGCACAAAGTTAGCGTCCCCATTGATAACATTAGGTCCGGTGGCTACATTAGCAGCCGAGGGTGCAGAAAAATCATGAATGGACTCGTCGGCCTTGATCGTGTAGGGTAGTGATAGGATATGAGGAAAAAAGGATAAACTACTTAGGATAACTAAAAACAACCTAGCTAACAAATTCAACCTTATAAATTCGATGCCAGTTGCCTTCCCCGGCAACGGTGCTAGAAATGCTTGTTGATATTTCTTAACATCTATTGGAGGATTCCGCAAGCGCACAGAACAATAGCGTAGCACTTCTCTCGGAGAGTACCGAGTGTGAAATTTATAATTTATCCCACAGGAAGGCGAAAGGCTAGAATCTATACAGGACTAGGATTTGCTAAAGGTAGGTTCTAAGTTGATCCTAGGTAGGTGGACGATAGTGAAGGATGAGTGTAAACTACCTAAACTACCTACTATTAACAAGCTAACCAAAGATAGCTAGGTGGGAGAGCAAGCGATTTATCTTTCTAGTAACTAAGTGTAAACAAATAACTAGGAGAAATGCGATAGTACTTCGGGGCATAGCCCGCCTACCAACTAGGAGAGTTAAATAGACAAGGTCTGCCACGAACCCTACGATTTAATAACTAGACCTATCGTGGGGGAATACAGAGGATGGACAAGGCTATCACCACTTGCCATGTACAATAATCTATCCGGAGACCTAGCCGTATCCACAGGTAATCTATAGCCTAAGCACCACGCTTAATCTATAAACTTACTACTTCGATCCGAGCTCCAATGAAATGAGATCAAAGCACCCTAACCAGACGGTGGAACTGGTACTAACAAAAGACAACTAATAATAAGATAACCTATGCTACTAATGCTAAACAACAAGCACCTAAGCTCACTAATGATGAACACTAATGACTAAGTACTTAAAGTAAAGCAAGCAATACTAGAATAAAGTACTGAAATAAATACTAAATAAAGTAATGCAAAACTGAAAGAATTACATAGGAGCTATACTAGACCCAGAAGACTCTTTCGGACTCCGAGAAGCTCCGCTCTTGCTCTACTCCACCACTTGACTACTACTCTATAGCCAAAGCTAAGCTAGAGAAGCTTAGAGAGCTTGGAAATGACTAGAACAGAATGAGACATCTTCCACTGAGCTCCACACCCCTTGTTTATAGTGTAGGGAGGTCTGGGGGGTACTTGTAGGTAGCCAAGAGGTCAATGGAGGTGACTTGGGTGCCAGGCGGCCAAGGGAGGGAGCCGCCTGGCCCTCCATTCCATCACCTCTTGATCCTACGACGTTGGTTGGCTCCCAATGGCAGTTATTTGGATAGCACGTGGTGAAACTCGGACAGGAAGTCAGTTGGTGAAGCTCCAAGCTTATGACAATGGACCATGGATCCATGGGCTCTTCATCTTGACCATTGCTCAAACTGACTTGGATCAATGCTTCTAATTGGCTGAGGAGGTGCTCCCATGGATCACTAACATGGCAGGGCCATAGGTGGGGTTGGGCAACGCCTGCCTGTGGGCCCTCGACCTCCTGTCACGTCCACTTGGTCCATTTGTCCATATTTGTCACCTATTTGACCAAAATTTGCCATATTTCCTGCATACAAATAATTCTCCAAGTACAAGTGGAACTAGGTGAAATTTAAACATAAATCTTCACATGTGATGATGATTTTCCATATTGTTGGGTGGAATGTTGATGGTAAAAAGGGGTGTTAGTGACCGTCAACACCCATCGCTAGGGAACTACTCTTCTAGAGCACCCTTGATCAAGCTTGTTTAACGTCGATGCCAAGCCCCTTTAATCCATGACCACGATACATCTCGTCAACTTTCACATCAAACCATGACTGATTAGCCTTCAAAGGCATGACCTTCGCACAAACAAACTCCTCAACCAAATCACGAGCGCACTGGTGACACGATAAAGCTCTCAACATGCCAACTACAACTAGACAACCATCGGTCATGACAGCGTCTGAGATCACGTTGTCAAGCCTCGCCAACTTCCCACATAGGCCTGGCTCTCCCTCTAGCCTTAGATAAAACCAGTGCTCCATCCAGGGCGAGGCCCACTTATTCTTCTGCGCCTGAACCGGAACCTTCGCACTTTGTCGATAGCAAAAGGTATAAACTCCAAACTGACCCAAAGCAGTCTTCCCAACAACCTTCACCTTATGAGGCTACAGATGAACCCTATGGATATGTATGAACCCCTCAAGATCCGGCTTCACCCCTTGAGATTTACAAGCCCAAATGAAAATACCAAGTTTCACGAAGCTTGAAGGGTTCAGCTAATGAAACTTGAGATTAAACCTCTTCAAAACCCCAATCACAAGAGGATGCGGAGGAAACCTCAACCCGACAACAAAGAACTCTTGGTACACAACAACCTCGTCATCCTGCTGGTCTAGAACAGTCTCCCCCTCCAGCAGCCTAGCGAGATTACGAGGGAACCAACCCATCTTCACGAACTCATCCAACTCCTCCAAGGTGACCCTCGTAGGGCTAAAATCAAAGCTCACTGCAACCTCTGACACAGAGTAAATGGCCTCGGTGCTATCAATGGGCCTCACAGTCTTCTTTACCTGAGCCATCCAGCTACAAAGCAAAAATCATAAAAAAGCAACAACAACGTCAACAAAAATAAAGTCTATGAGAACTCAAAAACAAACAACAACAAGCACGTACCTAGAAGAGAAGGAAACAACAGACAGAACAAGAAAAAACCCCAAACTCTGACCAAAACATCGACCCTTGAACCTGTGCAACCCTCGCTCACTAGTTACAACAGCAGCAACTAGCCAACAAACAAAGTGAGAACAAGGAAAAACCCTAAACCTGCCTCAACTATTTATAGGCGCCCAGCGTCCACCCAAAAGGAAACTAAGTATCCGAATCCTAAAAAAATAGGACACAAACGGCCGTCGCGAATCCTTAGAGAAACAAGGAATAGCCTCCGACAATCATGTGTCACATCAAACTGCATAACAAGACCACCTAAAAATAAGGAAACCCTACCCCTAAACAACGGGTCCAAAATCGCTACAACCCAGCATTGGTCAAGCACAATGGGGGCCTCGCTGGGCTAGGCCACAGGCTAGGTACCCTCGCCTACCCCCTTCCATGAGTTTCAATGTTGCTCCGACCACTACTAACTTCTGACCCTTATACCACGCTTTTTTGTCACAACGGCATGGTTTCGTTGCAACAAGCGTTGTCATCACAACGATTTTCACTTTTGGTTACAATAGATTGGTTTTTTGCCATGAAGATTGTTTTGTGGCCATAAGTGTGGAGATCGTTGCAAAAAGTAAGTGTTATCGCAACAAATTATTGAACGGTTGCAATAAGTGATTAATGTTGCCACGATTTGATTTGCGTTGCGGGCAAGTTTATTTTCGTTGCAATACTAAGGTGGTATTGCAACTCTTTATTTTATGGTTGCAATAGCCCATCTATATCGCCACGAATATGTTCCGTTGTATATAATAGTCGCTTGCGTTGCAAAAAATTGGTACATATAGCAACGAAAAAAATAGTTCGTTGCAATCACTAAGGTTGCAACGATTATGGTTTCGTTGTATGTAGCAGTTTCGTTCATTGCAAAAAGGTTATAATATAGCAACGAAAAATTACATTGTTGCAATACCTAAGCCTTTCCACTTTAATGGTTGCATAATTTTTTTTTTTTAAAAATGACAACAATATGGTTTTTGAACCTGAGACCTCTTGGTCTTGAAGGTAAGCTCCTACCACTAGGCTACGTCTATGTTTGTGTTAGTAATAGCGAAAGTACCCTATATTAATTAATGTTGACCAGTTATATTGGAAAAGGATCTAATCTAATTTTACATATCACGTAGAGGTCGCGGCCTGTAGCTCATGTCGCGGCTCTTTCTCTCCTGTGGCCTCTCTTCTTCCCCCACGCGCTGTCTCCTTGTGAAGAACATGGTGGAGGCCCCCCCTGATCCCTACAGCCAGCACCAACAGCTCTCGTGGCCTCCTTGAAGCCTTTGTCGTCGCGACGCCCCTTCCCTACAGCCGTAGTCGTCACGGCCCTTGAATTCCCTGCAGCGACTACAGCATATTGGTGCCCTAGTTCCTTCCTGATCATCGACGAGATAAGGAGAGCGAGCACCGTCCAGTCCTTCCTTGGCGTGCGAGAGGGGACGGAGCGTTGAACCAGATTCACCTCGCACCCTTCATCATCCATGAGAGAGACGATCAGCGGCCGACCAGCGATCATCGACGTGAAAAAGAGAATCACGTATGCTTGCATTATTGCTCAGCTTTTTCTCTACATATTACTGTTAAGTTTGGTACTTGACTAGATCAAATTACTCACTGTTGTTGATAATCTAGACAAATTTTTGCAAGATTAGTTATTCTGACTTAATGTGTAATACTCCAATCTGAGTTTCGGTTCATCACATTTATTTTAAGGAGATAATCATTTGTTTCCATTAACTACTATTCTGAGCATGGATGGAGAAAACAGCAAAACACGCTGGGTAGCTGTTGTCACAATGGACAGTGCTAAGCTTCTGAATATTGCTCTAGATATACTAGTATATAAAGTTTGATAAAAATGCCCTTTGGATGCATTAAAGTTTATTAAATTATAGTTAAAGTAAAGAGCCCTTTTTTAAGCTTGGCTCAGAAAATTGACAGATTATTAATTTTCTTTATCTCTGATAAATAAAGTTTATAATAATGTCATGATCCCTTCAATTTAACGTGCTACACGAAATCATTGTGATATTTCGAAGATATAATTAATGGCACATGATGATGATCGGAGTTGGATGCTGTTGCCTCGGTCATCAGTTGAGTGACAAGCAGGTCTGGACAAATTTATTGATACTATTTTCGAAGGCACCTATGCATCAGAAACTGCACCATGTCCATGTTCAAGGTGTTGTGGAGTCGTGCACAAAAGAAAATCCGAGGTTCAAATGGACTTGCTAACTAAAGCGTTTGATGAGAACTTTGTCAAAGAGGAAGGTAACGCTGGCATATTTTTGAATGATGATAGGGATCTGAATGTAGGCCCACCAGATGATGCATCATCCGCCAACAGTCTGTTGTCCGCATTAATTAGGGGTGCGACCAGTGGTAATACCAATGAAGAGCCTTGTGAGAGTGCAAATAAATTATTTGATTTGTTGAAAGATGCGCAACAAGAGTTGTGGCCAGGCTCACAGCTTACCAAGGTATCATTCTTGGTCAAGCTCTTTCAGCTTAAGTGCATGGGTGGATGGAGTAAGGAGAACGCAGAGCAAACACTTAGCCTATGGAGAGATACGCTCCCCCCACGACATTGTATCCCAGACACTATCAAGAAAGCACAGAAGATTATCCGCGACCTTGGCCTCACATACATTAAGATCGATGCTTATGTGATTGACTGTGTGTTATTTCGTGGGCCGTTGGCTGATATGGACACGTGTCCAACATGTGGTGAGAGTAGGTGGAAGAAAGACGACACAAATTCTGATGAGATTGGCGAGTCTAGCGAAAGTGGTGGAGCAAAGAAGCGCACTCCTTGCAAAGTTCTAAGGTATTTTCCACTTACTCCTCGATTGCAAAGATTATATATGTCAAAGGAAACATCATCATTGATGCGGTGGCACAAGAAAGAATTGGTTAGTGATGGGAAAATGTGGCATCCAGTAGACTCATTGGCGTGGAAGCACGTGAATGACAGGTATAAGTGGTTTGATTCTGATCCACGTAATGTTAGACTGGGACTTGCATCTTGTAACACCCCAGGTGTTTGTCACCAGTTAAGCAATGGGTTTAAACTCAAACATGACATGTTAAGTGGTGATGAAAGTTTCAAGATCAAATCTACAAAATGAGCGACCACTTAAACTTGGACCATGTACCATTGCTTACATGTTGCCCTTTCCAAAAAGTATGCTTGAGTAATGTTGGATCTACTTCTTTCATGTGCCTCACATCAATTTCCACCCACATGGATGATTGGAAAAGCTTCGTGAAGTTTGGAATCAAAAAGTTACATAAAATGATAAGTTATAATCTTTCTTTGATTGCTTTATTAAATGAATGGAATTATAGATCGTCAACCAAACCTTGCTACCTTGCCCAAACGACTCAAATTGAAATCTACAACAAAAGTCATGAAGGGTTCGTGTTGAGAAAAGGTCAAGAAAACGCCTCAATCGGTCATGAGCTCTAATTTAAGCTTTACCGTGATGCTACATTGACCTGGTTTGAAATATGGCTTACCTTGTTTGCATGGCAGTGCACCCTTAAGCAAAGTTGTAGTACTTGATTATATAAACAACTTTTATTTTTGGGTCATGAGCTAATTCAGTGCTTAACTTGGTCGTTTAGAGCTCACAATAATCAACATGGTACTGTTTTGGAACTTAGGAAAATTTTCTAAGTCAAAGTGAGTTTACAGTTTCGATGTGCCTGACTTTGTGACGATGCAACTTGATATCCTTTGCGAATTAGACCAAGATGACTTAAGAAAAGTTGGAGATGGTATGTAGATCTATACTTTTTATTAATAGAGTTTTTGCTAACTAGTCGCGGTTTAGGAGTTACGGAGGCAAGAAATATGGGTTTCAGTTATATTTTTGAGGTAGAATTGGAGATTTGAATTTGACGAACAGTACCGACAGTGCACTCGCTCGCCTTCGCTGCCGCGTGTTGCACTCGCTCGCCTTCGCTGTCGCGTGGCCTCCGCTGTGCTGCGCCCGTTCGCCAGCTCGCCTTCTTGCTGTGCATAAGTGCAGACCCAAGCTCCCCTACCCTCTCCACTCTCTCCCTCTCCTTTCCCCTCCCTTCTCCTGCTCTCTCTCCCAACCGGCACCTGCCGCTACCATGCTGCTGTTGTAGCTCCATCACCGCTGGCCACTCTCGCACAGTCGCCCAGTTAAGGCCGCTGCCGGCTCCGTCTTCACCTCCTCCCATGGTGCTCCTCCACTGCCGTCCCTTCTCCGGCCGAGCTCGCCGCCGTCGCCGAGGCTGCCGCTGACGGTAGTGACGTCCGGAAGCTGCTCAGCCGCTACACTGCTGCTGCCTGCGGCTTGGCCGGCCAGAGCCAGGCGCGGCCACAGCTTTCCGTGGACAAGCCCCAGCGCCTCCCCTCTGTGGCCGCCGGCGCCCCTCTCCAGCCGGCCGGTTCCGACGTGTCCTCTGCTCGGTTCAGTTTGAAGAAGAAGAGGGGCTTTGCGCAACAATTAGAGCAAGTCCAAGGGCCAAACTGCAAAGTCCTTGACTCATATGAACAGTATCCTTAAGGGCCATTCGATTATATTTTGTTTTCTGGAAACTGCAGGGCTCCTAATGCAAAAGTATTTTCTTTTTTTCGGATTAATCTTTTCTTTTGCAGATTTATGTGCTTAACTTTGGAAAATCGTAATAATTAGTAGAAAAATCGTAAAATAACAAATGTGGACTTTTTGGAATCCTTGTGAAATTCTCCATGCACTAGATCTATAATATGACATGTTTTAGTTTAAATATTGTGCTATAAAAATAGATCTATGCAGCTAGGTTCTTGATACTTGCCATGTCTTGTCTTTTTCATAACTGCAGTTTTTATGCTCAAATAAATGTGACAATTTTGTGGAGTGCTACTAAGGTGATTGTTGTTGTCTGGTAAAAATTTCAGGGGTTTCAAAATTATAGTTCAAGAGTTATAAAAATAACAAATGCCCTGTTTTGATTGCTCCTATTCTGAATAGTTCTGCATGTTTGAATTAATTGGCTCAGTTAAGTTATGAATCATGATTTTATGACAATACATGAGTTTTAGTACTTTTATTAAGATTTTCAAAAAGATAAATATCATAAATTTTGGTTAAGTAGATCTTGAGTTATAATTGCTTGAATCTCAGTGGCTGTTTCTGCCCAAACCCAGATAGGGTTTCCTTGTTCTTACTGTGGAGCCTTCTTACTAGTAGAATTAGCTTTAGGTGTTTACGACAAAGTTGTTTGGAATTTTCTAAGCTTTCTAAAAAGTCTAGAACCACATTTATTGGATATGTATAACTCCATTTATAGTTGTTTAAAGTGGCATGTCAGTTTCTGTTTATGTTTTGGATAGAGGTGCAATTATTGGATTAATTGACCCTTCTAACCATAGAATCATCTAAATATGAGAATAAGAAAGTTGTAGGTAACTTCCTAAGATTTTCAAAAAGTTATGGTTCATATTTGTGGGAGGTCTAGAACTCCAGTTATGCTTCTCTGAAGTTCTTATAAGTTTTCTGTCCATAGTTGTGCCTCTGCTGTTTGGGCTGCTTGTGCAGTGTTACTTGTGCAACTAGTTTCATGGTGTAAATGATGTTTACTGTAGTTTTGGTAAATACACAAGTTGTAGATGATTATCTTATCTTGCTTGTGTTAAATTTTCATGATCCCAGGTCTGATATTGTAGGAGTTACATGACTTTTAAGTCTTCTGTTAGGATTGGATTGTATTCTGAGCAGACCTGAAAGATGCTAGTGTTTGATCTAGTTAGGATTTGAATTAGTTTTTGGTGATAATAACAAAGTTGTAGATAATTCATGTATCTAGATTCTGTTAAAATTTAGTGATATTTGGCCAAGTAGTTTGTGAGTTATGCCTATTTAAAGTTGGGTTACAGAATTGATTACTCTACGTCTTGTTTAGACCAGTTTCTGTAAATGGGTATATTTGACTTAGTTAACTTGAGAATCTTGCTAAGATGATTAAATATTAATTTTAGATAACTTCATAAGCTTTCCATAATGTCTTCTTGCAAGTCATTTGGATTTGTGTAACTCCCGTTATAGATAAATCTTGTAGCTGTTGTTTGCATGTCCAGAAATTGACAGATTCCAATTATAGTTGTTTGCTTGTATATTGCTAAGTGTGGCTCATACCTTTGATGATGGTTGAGTTAGAGTACCTGAAATCTTGGGAAACTTGTGTCATGCTTGGTGTTGTCGTCTTCTTTGCTATCGTGGCATGATAAATTGTATGATATTTAAAGTAAGCAATGCGAAGTGCTTGTGCATGTTAACGTAACCTTGTGCTTGTCTTACTGCATGCGATGCATTGTCTATTGCACTTCCATGTATTCATACACATGCATCTTGCATCTCATTTAGGTACGCTAGATGAACCACGTGAAGGATGTGATGTGGAGTCAAACCCGAAGACGGTGTTTGATGGATCTATCCCGAAGATGGAAGGACTAAGCAAGTGCTAGGACCGGAGATGTCACCAAGTCGGTGCAAGCTAACTGAACTAACTTGTGTTGGATCCCAGGCAAGCCCCGGAGCATTCTAAGTCTCCCAGTATTTTACAAATGATTACTTAAGTACTTATGATTGATGCATTAGGTTATAAGAGTTGAATGGAACCACTTGATGCATATACATTCCTTGTCCAGATATTACACCTTTAACCGGTATAGGTCCAGGATCGAATATATGCTTAGCCATGCTTAGACCGGTAGAAGTCAGGTGATTTCCTATCACCTGCGAGATATAGGTGGATACCGAAGCACGGTTGGCTATATTTGCTATCGTGGAAAAGAACCATGGGGTAAAAGTAAATCGAGGCCGGGCGGAGTCTATGTGTAGGTTGACTCATGTGATTCCATCTGTGTCGATTAAGGACCGTACCGTTGTTGGCGCTTCTGACAAGATTGAACGCATGCCTCTCACTTAGCTGGCCGGATAACTCGTTCTGACCGCGAAGCCGAGTAATTTAACTCAGGCCAGGACCCATTCTGTTGTGCGCTCCTTACGGGGGGCGATCAGACTGAGCCCAAGGGCAGGCTAGGCCTGAACGTCCTGGCATCTGGTGTCCCAGACTGTGCGGCACAGTACGGACCCGCGAAATGTGTACCTGAGTTGTACCAAAGGTGACCTAAGGTGACCGTTGATCTGGTCTGCCTGGGTTTGTGTTAGCAATTAAATTCCCAGCTGGTTGAAATCGATTCGAATCGCCGTCTCTCCCGGATAGTGAGAAACTTGGCTAGTCCCAACATCGTAGTAATTGGATTATGGAATGTGATGGTTCAGATAAACATGGAATTACTATACCTGCTATGGTTACTATTGTATGCTCTAAAAAGATATACCACATGTTTGGCACAGGATAGTTGCTAATCTAGAGATGGATAGTTCTAATTAACTTGATGACAGAATTATAATTGTATAATTGAGTTAATCGCTTTTTATGCAAAATGTTGTCAAGCTACCTCCACTTATAAAGCCTTGCATACTCCTTGGAGTCAATTTTATTTCTGGTTTATGACGGGTAAGTCTAGCTGAGTACATTCGAGTACTCAGGGTTTATCCCACCATATTGCAGGTGAGGTTTTGGCCTACTAAAGATGGTGGTTAACCATCGGTGGGCTCGGTGACTCTATATTTACTTCTCATCTACATGCTTTTGTCTGAGGATGTCACTTATGCTAGCAATGTATTTGGAACTTATATCAATGTAATCCTTTGAAAGCAAATGTTGTTTTCACTAATCGGTTTTGAAACCCAAACTTATACTATTATTTGTGAAACCATTTGTAATATTATTTCCGCTGCAACTCTACGTATGTGATGTGTATTTGCTTAATCACGCGATCTTGGTTGTGATGCTGATTTACCGAGGTCATGCGTGACACTCGGCGGACTACCGGGTTTATATAAGTGAAAGTATGCGCGTGTCAACGTGTTAGCGGGGACAGCCACACTTGATCTTGTATAAATTGGGCGGTTCTGTCACACATCTGATGGCTTCAATCCATTTGGGATGTTGAATGTTAATTACACTTGTTGGCTCGTGATACTGATTCCTTATAACCTGCCTCCTTGGCTATGTTTGAAACAACCTTATTGGATGATGTCGATGTTGATACCTAGGCCTAAATCTCCTGGAGTGAACATTGATGTATATTTGCAACCTCTGATCGATGAGCTACATGATCTATGGGTTAATGGAGTTTTAACATGGGATGAGAAGGAGAAGAAGAATTTTACTCTACATGCAATTCTGCTGTGGACAATTAATGATTTTCCCGCATATGCGATGTTATCTGGTTGGAGCACAAAAGGTAAGTTTGCTTGTCCTTATTGTCACAAGCATACTGATTACTTGTGGTTAAAACATGGCTCAAAGCATTGCTACTTGGGACATCGCCGATTTCTGCCCATGAACCATAAGTGGCGAAGGAACAAGACGAGCTTCAATAACAAGGCTGAAACTAGGGAAGCTCCAGTGCCACTCAGTGGTGAGCAGGTGCTGCGGGACTATGAAAGTTTCCAGCAAGCGACTTTTGGAAAGGATACAAGGAAAAGTAAGCAACATGACGAAGAAAATAGGTGGCACAACTGGAGGAAGAAGAGTATTTTCTTTCAGCTTCCTTACTGGAAATCATTGCTAGTTTGACATAATTTGGATGTCATGCATATAGAGAAGAACATATGTGAGAGCTTACTAGGGACTTTGTTGGAGTTACAAGGTAAATGCAAGGATAGTGAGAAGGCTCAACTTGATATGCAACATTTGGGTATAAGGCCATATCAACATCCAGTGCTCGAAAAGGGTAAGTACACCTTGCCACCAGCGCTGTACTCTCTAGGTAAGGATGACAAGGAAATTCTATGCAAATTTTTACATGGCGTCAAGTTCCCTGATGGTTATGCTGCAAATATTCGGAGATGTGTGGACGTCAATGGTTGCAAGCTTTCTGGACTTAAAACTCATGACCTACACGTAATCTTGCAAAAACTTTTGCCTTTAGTGGTGCGCAACATATTGCCTGAAGATGTGGTGACCCCATTGATGGAGCTAAGTAGGTTCTTTAACTCACTGTGTTCAAAGGAGTTGGAGTTTTTAGAAATTGAAAAACTGAGCACTTCGATTAGGGAGACCCTTTGCCGGCTGGAGATGATTTTTCCACCGGCTTTTTTTGATATTATGATGCACTTACCGGTTCATCTTGCTGACGAAGCTAGACTTGGAGGCCTGGTTTGTTATAGATGGATGTATCCAGTTGAGAGGTACCTTCATACTCTTAAAGGCTATGTGAAGAACAAAGCGCGCCCTGAAGTTCAATTGCAGAGGGGTATATATCTGAGGAGTGCCTCACATTTTGCTCTCATTTTTTGGAAAATATTAGTACCAAGCTTAATCGTCCAGAGCGTCATGAAAGCGCCGCTGCTAGTGAACCACCATCTAGGCTAATTATATTTGGGAGCCTTGACTACAGTAGGAAAGGAAGTACTCTCGAGAAAGTTTCTGATATTGAAATGCATAGGATGAGGCATTACATATTAACCAACTGTGACGAGGTCACTCCATGGATAAAGTAAGCCATATTTTAAATTGTTTTTTATGGTGGTCATGAATGTTTAAAATATATATGTAACTAATGAATGTATTTTCAATTGTTGTGGATAGTGAGCATATGGATGAGCTGAAGAAAATTAGCTCAAGGCATGTTGATAAAAGACACAAGGAGGAGTTTGTATCATGGTTTGAGCGTAAAGTGAGTCGTCCCTAATATATTTATCCATATTTTATTTCTATAGTTTCCACATGCTTCTTGTAAATTTATTAGTCCGTAATAATAGCTAGCCACTTTGTCGGTTTATTAGTCCCTAATATATTTTTAAAATGATTAAATGCAGATCAGCACATTGCGTGCACAAGGGGAAATAGATGACATAATTTATTATCTATCTCGCGGTCCATACCCTCGGGCTCGTGTGTTCAACAGGTGTTTCATAAATGGCTTCCTTTTTCGGGTCTCTTCCATAGAGAATTGCTTAACTACTCAAAATAGTGGTGTATTCGTGAAGGGCGATGCAAATAAAGGAAACATGGACTGGTATGGTGTGCTGAAGAAAATCATTTGCCTTGATTTTCATGGTGACAAGGAAGTCATGTTGTTCCACTGTGTATGGTTTGATGTCCCTGCAGCTAGTAGTAGCAGATCGAGAGGGTACAATAAGGATAAATATGGGGTCATCGATATTGATATCACACGGTTTAGGTATTCAGATGAACCTTACATCCTGAGCACACAAGCCGAGCAAGTCTTTTATGCGAGAAACATAAAGAAACCAGATTGGTGCACTGTCCTTAGAGTGCAGCCTAGAAATCTCTTTGCCATGCCTGAAGCAGAAGGCATTGACAATATGGGCGAGCTCGATCTGGACTCAGTTGTTGTAGGAATGGAAGATATGAATGTTCAACAACAAAATGAAGATGTCACAGCTTGGAATAGGTCTGGCCTTGATGGGGCTACTGTTGATGCTTCTGTTATTGAGCATGCTATTGCAACAGCCATGCCTGAACCTAAGCATGATGACCTGTTTGATGAAGACAAAGACCTAGATGACACTTACATTAATGACGGAGTCATCCCTCCATTTAGTACTCTAGGAGAAGATTCTGATGATGATTTTTTTGTCTAAATTTTTCTCAAGCAATAGAGGCATTGGGCTCCTATTTGTTCTTGCTGCTCGCTGTTTGTGTGTTCTTGCTGCTCGTTGTTTGTGTGTTTATCATCATGCGGCAACATGTGGAAGCTTTGATGCTTCATGGTATATATAACATGAGTAACTAGCATGGATTTGTTCCTGCCTCGTAGCCTGTCGAAATTTGGTGCTAACAGAAAAATTCATCTTTGCCTTGTTTCCCTCTCGTGAGGTGAGCAAATCTGTAACAGGTCATGATTACTTTTTTATTTATTTATTTTCAATGTCATGATTACTATTGAATGTTGCTTTAAGGTTTGATCTATTTTGCAATGCCACTGGATGTGTAACAGTTGCAAATGGTTTCAGGTTTGCTGCTGCAGCGGCTTTACCTGAATGTGTTATAGAGTTCATTTCATTCATAATGTGCAAGAGTTGCTTGAAGCATGAGTTGTGCTTTGAAGCAATGTGACCAAGGGAACTACTGCAGAACTGTACATGTTGAGAGTAACAAGACGAAGATACACTAGAGAAAGGATCTCTGAAATTACATAAGGATGGAGACAATGGAAGACTTGAACATTCAACCATAGAAAATGCAACTTTACCGCAGCATAATTCTGCAGCTTCTTATGCCTAAACCCACTAAAATTGAACAATCATTCAACTGTTCTCAGTATCCTTCAACTGGACGGCCTGAACCTCAGCTTTCGGGGTTGTCCCATTCTTCTCAGTATCCTTCAACTGGACGGCCTTAGAAAATGCATCTGATATATCAGCCACGGGACCTTGAGCCTTGGTATCCAGCAGCTCCTGAGGATCGGTGCTGGCAGGCTACTGTTGATGTCTGTTCTCTTGCAAGGCTTTCTCCCGCTGCTCATAGAAGTCAAAATCTTCTAGGATTGTTGTCTTAGCCTCATGGCTCTTCAAGATTGTAAGCATCTGGAGGCCCTGTTCCAGCTTCACCTGTATGTTAAGAGTTGGTGAATTTATTCAGAAATGCCAATCCACAGGAGTATTTGTATATCTAAATATTCAAACAAAACTATGACAAAACCATAAAAATCGACAAAACTCAGGTGCAGAGGTTGGAGTTTTGCAAACATTCCAAGACCTTAGCTATTAAAAAAACTGAAATTCCAATACCAGGATGTCAAGAATCCTACGCTTAATTCTCAATTCCTGTCATTCTAGTCCCCAAAGCAGGCCGCACAAACCAATAAACCTAATACCTAGGGTTCTAGCGACAGAAGGTCGGCTGCGGCGGGGGCGCGACGTTACCTTGTGCTTGAGGTTGTAGTGGTGCCATTCGGAGCGGTAGTGGAGCCGCTGCTGCTCCTCATCGTCGAACCCCGCGTTGCACGCGTTGCAGGTGACCGTCGGCATCCTCGCTCAGCTCCCTCCTCTCCGCTCGCTACGGATTATGCTTGCTCCGACGGGCACGGGTGGGGAGGACTCTCTCTTCTCTCCTTCTCCTTCTCCTTCTGGTGCCGCTTCGCCTTGTATGCGGCGGCGCCTCGGTGGTGAAGAGTTGGGGGAAAGTGGCGGCGGGGTGGGGAAGAAGGGAGAGGAGGAGAAGTAGGAGAGGGCGAGGCGGCCGCGTTTGTTCCACTTCTGGGCCGACCCGTTAACAAAGTGTGTTGATTGTTCCACTTCTGTTGCCAAAGCTTGGTTCTTTAGTGCCACCTCGCCAATTCAGAGAGGCAACACTCAGCTTAAAAGCTGAAGCCACCAAACCACACTGAACTTCTCATATCAAGCGCTATTCGGAAATTGTTACCCTTCTGGGCTAGTTGAGGTCGGTAGCTTTGCTGGGCTCCCCATAGGGGTTGAGCTTGGCGCGGCCGCTGGCCCACTGAAGTACCAACTTTTTTGTTTTCTAATTCTATGCTAATCGTTCCAACTTAATTTTTTTAAAACATATTTCTATCGTGTCCAGCTAGTAACTAAATATCATATTCCATCTTTTTCCTAATTCTATTATAATCATTCCTACTGACTTTATTTTTTAAAAAAACATATTTCTATCATGTCCAACTAGTAAATAAGTATCAAACTCCTTTTTTTCTAATTCTATGCTAATCATTGCAACTGAATTTATTTTTTTTAAAACATATTTGTATCCTGTCCAACTAGTAACTACGAATCATATTCCATTTAGTGGCATGTCGTTTTGCCTGTCTTCCTATGTCATTGATGTCGTACCGAGCGTGCCACATCGCCTAGATATGTGATATGCTCCTTTCGAGAGCTGTCTTATGCCATCGAGTGCCTAGCTCATCGTCTCCAACTAGTCACAATTTGTCTCATTTCATTCCATGTCTAACATTGTTGTGGTGTAGTACTCAGTGTGCCAGGTCAACTAGATATGTGTTCTGGACCTTTCAAGTTCTATATCTTATGCCATTGAGTGCCTACCTCATCGTGTCCAACGAGTGCCACATCTTTGACTATGTTAGGTAGATGTTGCGTCATATGTAGCTAGGATGCCACGTCGAACAACAACTTGATATGTAGTCTCATCCTCTCGAGTGCCATGTCATATGCTACCAAGTGCGATGTCGTATGCCACCGAGTGCCTCATCATGATCATAGGGGCACGTCATTGCCTATGTCTCATCCATTGAGTGGCATGTCACTGCCTATGTCTTATCCATTGAGTGGCACGTCGCCTCCAGCCAGGACATCGCTTCCTCCTCAGGGCATGAGCGCCAGCAACAACGCCACCGCCTTGGGCGCCCATCGATATATTGAAGCCACCCTCGAACTAGAAGATGAACATGGGAACATGACTCATTGAACATTTTACAGGAGGGTGTAATAGCTTCACAACAATACGTAAGATAAGAAGCTTTCTAATGGATCACTGTTTAAGAAAAAGAAAAAGGGGTTAACAGAGTTTTGATCTTGCCATATGTTCTGTCACAAATTTATAATTTTCTTTTTACTTATAACATAAGTATAAACATTGTTTCCGGTGTAGAAATAAAAACACCTATAGTCTGGACAAAAAGCTTGTTGAGTTGCTTAGTGGCTTCTTACAAAAATGCTCTGATTATATTCGTTTTTCTTACAAAATCAAATTTAGCTAATTTTGAATGATTTTTTAATTTTGACTCGGCTCGTTAAGCTTGCTATGACATTGCATCGCAAACAAATCCATAGACTATAATAAATAATAATCTTCTCATGCCAATGTGAGTGTACTCGTACATGTGCTTGTACCGGTTCATGATTGTATTTTTTGCATTTGGCAATTTCAAAGAGACATTCTTGTCTGGTTGTATTTTTTCTGCTAAGTTTGCATAACTAGAAAAGAGCAAGTAAATTTAGCATTAAATAAAAAGAACAACTGATATAATCATATAACACCAAACGTCATTTTTTTTCAATTTCTTCAGGCATGTCTTGCAAGTCCTCTTGTGTGTGAGCGTGCCTCCTTTTGTTTGGCATACCAAAAAAATCGCTCCTCTCCCGCCTGTATCTCCTCGCGCTGAGGTCGAAAATCTCCACAAAAATCTTCAACTGCCGCGCCTAAAACTTTTCGCACCCGCCCAATCTCCCTGAGCCAAATCCGCCAGCGGTGGCCTTCTCCGTTCAAATCCCCTGCCGGTCCTTCGGTTTACTAAATTTCCTCCACCACTTCCCCATCCGCCTCCTCCCTCGTCCACCACCAATCGCCTATTGCCGCCCCTCTGGCCTCTATGACTCCCCTCCCCCACGCCCCCTGCTGTGGCCCCTCTGCGACGCCCCTACCTTGCCGTTCCACGACGTCCCTGCACGCCCCGGCCCCTCCGCGACGGACCTCTTGAATCTCCACGAAGGAAAGCAGCAAGCTGCGACGCACAGCACCAGCATGGCAGCAGGAAGCCATCCCCCATCCAAGTAAGACCCTTCCCCATTGACATACCCTCCTCCCTTCCCCCGTCTCCCATCTGCCTTCCTGAGTTGCCCAGATCCCCTCCCCTTCCTATCAACCCCTCCCTCTCCCATCTGCCCGGTCTACAGAGTGAGAAATCAACCAAGTCGATTGTGGCCACTTGTTGTTTGTTGATTTATCGATCTCTTTTTCACAGGGCATGCTGAGCGGCTGCTCTGAGATCGTGATCCGTCTCCCGTCTCCAGTCTCCAGACCGCGCGTATCCCTCCCCCTCCCCCAATTAGATCACGATCCGTCTCCCAGGACCGTGTGAGGGCCATGACGCCGCCGCCTACGCCACCTCAGTCCAGGACGCCCCCGACATCGCCTCCGTTGAGGACGCCACTAGCAACGCCTTTAGGCAGGACGACGCTTGTTCACAGGGCATCAGCGCCAGCACAGACTCCACCGCCTTGGGTACCCATAGCCATCGATATACTGAGGCCACCCTCGAAGTAGAAGATGATCTTGGGTTCTCTTCTCCATATGTCCCCAGGTACAATGATTACTTAATCTAGGTTTTTTGATTCATATTTAATCTCGCATCATAGCAAATTCTACAAATTGTGAGGGGTTTAGGGTTCTCAAGCATTTGCTGCTTGCATATTTTGGTCATGATAAAAAAAAGATGTTTAAGAAAAGGCAATTACTTGCTCGGTATTTGTTTTGCTTGTCTAAAATTATAGAAAGTAAACCCATCTGTTTCAATTCAGGAATACAAAGTCTGAGATCGTTTTCTATGCTTAAATATCAATGTTTAACTACACAAAAATGTATGGATGTAGTTAACCTTTTTCTGCATCAGGCATTGAATTTCTCATGTTGCATGTGCCTGCTCTATAATGGGATTACAAAAACCATCTAAAATAGAATCCTGAATTCAATGATATTTAGTTCAATTACTTATATATATGTAATACTTTACCTTTTTTATTCTTGTTTATTTATCAACCATTGTCCTATTTATGCAGTGGCATGGGCAAAATGTGGACTCTTTATGCTCATTGCAAGAATGGACTTCCACATCAGGATTATGTAATGTTCAAATTGGAAAGGCCTCATATAAAATTGTCAACCTTGACATCTCTTAAGGACCAGCTTGGGTATAATGCCCGAGACTTCTTGTACTACAAGAAGTGTTGTGGAAGAGATGTTGCAAGTCTTCAGTCCCTCGATTTTGTCAGACATGCAGAGATTATGCTACAAGACAATGAGGGTGAGAAGGAAATCAGATTAGTACTCTCAAAGGAACAAGAGACAGCACAGCAAGTCAGCATAACACCCCTCAAGCGACCAAGGCAGCAGCTGGAAGAAGATGAGCATCCGTTTATGGATGATCCTTTTGATGCATACAAGGACTAGCTAAAGAAGCTACGACCGGAACAATCCAAAAGTATGTCATCTATGTTTTTGCATATGTTTTCGTATTAAGAAAAATCTTAGCACCTTTATATAAACTACACCTCATCTTACATTTTTTTGGTGACTAACATATTTGAAGGATGACACTAGGCAACAAGCAGTCAACACGTACAAGGAATTTTTAAGGATGAAAGGGGACATTCCAAAAATTAGTAATTTATTTTCCTTCTTCAACCAATGTTGTTTAGTACTAATTTTTTTAAAACTAAACCTTTAACCTTGTGTGTAGTGGCATTTGTCGAGCAACGTGACACCGATGCAATCGTAGACGAAGACGACGAAAGCAATGGAAGCAATGCGACACCACCCTCAAATAGGCCAAGCCATGCAAGGAAGGCAAGAGATGAGGGAAACGGTTTGTGATAATGCATGTACTTTTAATATTGGGTTCACATATCTTAATTGAGAACTACTACAGCTCAAGATTGTTATTGTCTTTTTTGCAAGGACATGGCTCCAATGAACGCAAGAAAAGAGGTTGTGGCACTGTTAAAGGATTAATAGTAGGCAACAAGAGAGTTAAGGAACGCATTCACAAACTCCCAATCGAATTTTCATAAAGCCGTGGAGGACCCATTGGACCGAATACCTGTGCATTTGTCGATGAGGTCGTTTTATTTACAAGGCAATGGGCCCCACTAATTGGAGTAAACAGTTGGAAGGATATAAAGGAAGAAGTCAAACTAGAAATTGCAGAAGAGATACTGGTATGATGTGTACTATTTTTTGTTAAGGAACATTGTTGTTGCTCTTTTACTATCCAAAAAAGTGAGTACATTACTAAGCAAATTTGCGAATAGAGAACATGTAGCTAAAAATTAGTTAGAAAATGTCATACGCCCTTAGCCCTCAGTTAGAGAAGAGGTTTTGGAAAATCTTTGGATTCACATGCCTCTCCTCTGGTTAATTTAGATGCCAAATCAGCTTAATACTCCAGAAACAGTAACATGCATGTCTTAAAAACATCTATTTTTTAGTATGGACCAGACATTAAAATTGGATTCCAGAAAGATCAATGTTAGAACCCACTCCATTGTGGAATCAGCTTAATACTCCATTTGACAATATTTGTCCACACCGCCTAATATTTGTCCACACTCTTGATTAGGTCCAGTGAACACAGTTCTCAATATACAAAAATATAGTCGACACAGTTCTCAATACACAAAAATATGCATGTTGGAGACTAAATGCTAAAGATTTTGCCTTAAATGCATAACACAGTTCTCAACGCAGTTCTTAATTTTGATTTGAAAGAATCATGACCCAATATTGTGTGCAATGAACTGTAAAGTACGCCTTGCCTTGTGTACTCAATCGTAGCACACATTCTTTCTAGTAAACTAGATGGATTAATAATTACTCTCAGTGCCAGTGTACTCAATCGTATGATGTAACACTAATGAACAACCTAATACGTACTTGAACTCCCAAATCAACAAGCTGCAAAACACAAGTTTTCATTGCTTTTTAATTGTAAACAACTTAGGTGGAACTTCATCAACATTGATGATGTGGATAAAAGAAAAGAGAAAATATGGAAAATTGCCAAGGAGCGGTACAGAGGATGGCGATCTGATCTAAGTGCCACATACAAGGCTTATAATAGTTATGGTGAGAGGATACGAAATAAACCCGAAGAAATACACCTTTTTGAGTGGCACTACTTGCAGTTGTATTTTGGATCTAATAAATTCAAGGTCAGTGCTAGTAAAATCTACTTTGTCAAACAAAATTGATGGACCAAAGTTGCATTGTTACATACCACTTGTTCTCATTCTGCAGAAACTTAGCAGCCAGAACTCCTCCAACCGTCAGCCGCAAAGAACCAAGCATGTGATGGGTTCAAAGAACTTCTCACAATGTAGCTTTGAGCTGGTAATCATTAGATACACTAATCTAGTCCTTCCCTTCTATGATGCAATACTTGTGTGCTGAATTTTTTGGCATCCTAGAGAGACCAAGAAACTGGTGAAGAGCCAAGTGATCTTTTTCTTTGGAGGACCACTCACACAAAACATGGCGCATGGTCAAATCCTGTATCAGCTTCAGTATATGTAAGTAAATGTTTCGTCAACCTTTTTTATAGTTGATGGTAGTGTCAAGCAACTCTTTACAGGTTCTGTTATTTAATTTAGGAAAATGCAACCATGAAAATTGGTGAGATTGGATTAGAACCTGATAGACCAGCACTTACAACTGTTGAGGAGAACATGATTTTCCAGTCATGCTACAAAGAAACAACACAAATCAAATCATCCAAATTACATGGGCATGGATATTTGGCTACGTATCGAACTCGCAGAGAACTTATGAAAGAGAACCTTGAAGTACATGCACGTGCTCAAGCTGTAGCTAGGGAGAAGAGCATTGCTTTAGAAGCGGAGGTTGACAAGCTCAAAGAACAGATTGCGCAAGAAGCTACAGAAAGGGAAAGGGAGAAAGAAGAAAATTGGAGGAGGATGCAAGAGGAGCTGGAAAATGCTAAGATAAACTTAAGAGAAGAAATGAAGCAAGAATTTCTTAATATGCTAGCGCAGCACAAAGAAGGAGCTATGATTATGGTATTAGAATAATTTTTTATCCTTTGTACTCTTGATAATCTTATGATTGTGATGCCTAATCTTTCACCCCCAATATTTGTATGTATAGAGTACCATGTAAAACAATGCCAGTACACAAGTTGCACCAATTATAGAAGAGGAAGATGAGACCGGACATGAAAATGAAAATGAAGATGGGTTACAGGAGGTAATGACATTATTTCACTATGTTCCATATACCTTGAACTGTAGCTAAAATAGATCAAACAACTTGAGCGTTGTCACCGTACAAAAAGGTGCACTAGCACCTACTCACTCCACTAGAAGTACTGCACCTCCCTGCAGAGCTCTTTTCAATGAAAACACTGCAAATGTGACTGCATCGAAGACATATATCACTTCACAGCAGCTGACGAATAGGACAAGAAATAATCTTAAAAGGAGAAAGGTAATAACCAGCTAATTGGAATCTAAATTCTTGCATGATTTAATGAAATTTTATCAAATGTGACCTTCCTTGTTGAACTAGGAAATGTAGAAAATACATTGAACATGCGTGCTGAAAACTGCAGCTTGTGCAGGTTTGATTGGGTGAGTTGTTCTGAGTAGTAATATACCTTTTCTGTGATACTTGATAATACAAAAGTTGTAGAGGGTTTAGAGATGTTTGTCGTCGTGAAAGGTCATGATTTTAGACCTAGAGAATTAGAGTTATGGATTTTGAAAGTAGCCGGTCAGGTTTTGACCTTGGTCTGGACAGCAGTGGGTGTTTGTGTTTTTTGACCATGATAACTGTAGAATCTTATTTAACAAATAACTAGAAAGATGTAGAGAATTTCATGGGCTTTCCGTATTGTTAAAGCATATAATTTTTTGTTGTCTACAACTCAAGTTATGATTTTTCTAATCAACTAAACTGCTGCTGCCTTAAAAATTCAGAGAAGGCAGCTGCTACTGTAACATGACTTCCATCTTTTTCATGGAAAAAGGAATTGCAGCAACTAGACCGACAACATTTGCTCATTTGCAGAATTGCAGTAGAACTTCAACTATGCAAAAGCTTGGTTGATGGCTTTTGTATATGAAATTAGAAATTAGAACCATTTTATATCTTCATCTCTTTACATTTGTGCAAAAATTAGTAAACTTAATATTGTTCTAATATCCCAATCAAATTCTTTTGGCAGTAGGTGGACAAGGTTTCAGTGGGAGGCTCATAATCAAGCGAGGACATAGCCGAGGAGATGACATGTTGGGCTGCTAGGAATTTCTCAAGTGATGCATAGATGTTAGGAAGTTTGTAAAAAGTTGTCAAATAATGAGTTAATTGTACACTCGTTTATGATTTTAGCTACTATTTCATGGGTTTGGCAACATATTGAATGATTAATTATAATTAATATATGTGGGTGCAATTGCTTTTGATATGGTTTATTGATTTGCAATGATGATTTATTAAACCAAAATTAAATGTTACTAGCGTTGCAATAAAAGCTATACCTAGGAGCCGTGATGCGTGGCAATATGCTGTATGGCAACAGACTTATTTACGTTGCAAATAATACTATTGCCACGACATGACTATTGTTGCAATAACAATTAATCTTCCCAACGAATAAAATTGCGTGGCAAATTCTACTGTTACAACAGCACCGAGGTCATGGCAATAATGAACAGTATATCGCAACGAATAAAATTGCGTGGCAAATGATATTGTTGCAACGGCAACGCGGCCATGACAATAATGAACGGTATCTCGCAACGGATAAATTTGCATGGCAAATGATACTATTGCCACGCCAAGACAAGCGTGGCAATAATGTATACTCTCTCACAACGATTACATTTGCGTGGCAAATGATTTACTTGCCACGGCACAACAGTTGTGGCAACAACACCTTAAGCAACAAAATTATAGCGTGGCAACAAAAATCTATTGCCACGCTATCGCTCATTGTATTTACCACCTCTCACTACGAAGACAAACGTGGCAAGTGCTCGTATTGCCACGCCAATGAATGTTGCGATAACGTCCTATTGCAATGCTTGGCAACATTGCAAGAAAAGCTAACTCTTGCAACGCCAAACTAGCAACGGTTGCAAGTTCTTATTGCAACGTGACTTTTTGCAACCATTGCCAATGAACACGATTTCGTGGTATGAACTACCTTTTGCAACAAAATTGGGCCTATTGCAACGTTTTCTCGTTGTTGCGCAAGGGTTAGAAGTTTGTAGTGGACCCATCACACTAGGCCCAACCCTTGAGGGGCTATTGTTGGGGGGAAGTTATCCTGGCACAGCTCCTACCCTAGCGCTTGACTCTTTTGTGGCTATTGACGGTCGTTAACATCATTCCTAAACCATCAACATAACCTACATATTTACTTAATTCCATCACCAAACATAGGTCTAGGGGTTTAAACTAATAAATTCCACAAGTTTTGGAAAATCTGTGTTTGTAGGAGGATTTAATCAGAAAACCATCAAGGTGGACCCAATTGTCAGATCAAATCATGTTTATCCACGACGAAAACAACTTAGGAAGGATCTAGAATCATCTAGAAGGCAAACCACAGAAGATCGAGCTGAGAGGCTGACAGGGGGCCGGCCAGCCCCACCCCTAACGGTCGTTAACATCATTCCTAAACCATCAACATAACCTGCATATTTACTTAATTCCATCACCAAACATAGGTCTAGGGGTTTAAACTAATAAATTCCATAAGTTTTGGAAAATCTGTGTTTGCAGGAGGATATAATCAGAAAACCATCAAGATGGACCCAATTGTCAGATCAAATCATGTTTATCCGCGACGAAAACAACTTAGGAAGGATCTAGAATCATCTAGAAGGCAAACCACCGAAGATCAAGCTGAGAGGTTGACAAGGGGCCGGCCAGCCCCACCCCTAGGCCGACCGGCCTGTGGGCCCTACATATCAAGCTCTCCTTCGTACGTCGGTTTCCCACCGCCTTAAAGATCAAATCTATGACGTTGCTCATGGTGGGTTTGATCCGAGGGTCCAGAATTGATGCTACCCTCTATATATAGTAGCCCCTACCCCCCTCCCTGGAGCCATCTTAGAAACCCTAATTCATATCTCTCATTTAGATCAACATACAACAGGAGGAATTGGTCTAGAACTCTCCAATGTAGTAGATTAGTAGCTCGGGAGTAAGGGTTGAGTTGGGCTCATGCTCAAGTTCTGGATCTAGTCTTAGAGGCTCGGCAAAGCCTTGTATCTTCACTTCTACATCTTGTAAGACTTATTATCAATTCATCATATTCCTATCTACATGGCTATACTTACTTTTAATATGTATCTTGCTTAGTTGAGGATATCTTTACTTTTGTGTGCGGGTTCATAGAGCGCTTAGCCTGCTAGTTCATCGATTGGGCTAAGTAGCCGAGCCTCATATAAGCATGGTGCTTATATGATGCTCTGCCTATGAGTACACCCTGTTCCCTAGCCATGTGGTAGCAGCAGGAGGTGACAACCCCATCTATCCTCTATAGTCCACCCCATGTGAGCAGATTCTTAAATTGTAGGACTGTAGTAGCGTTAGTAGAGTTATCCTTTTGCGGTGCTCTACCGTTTAGCGGCGTCCCGAAGTGCACAAGAGTAGAGTGAGTCTTAGCTATAGTCAGATATATATATACTTTGATCCTGTAATAAGAATATCATAGGAATCTACCTCACCCATTGTTCTCCTGAGTTAACTAGTTTACAGTATGTTAGTGATCTATCCCCTAAGTGTCATTATGCTTAATTCCTATCATTACATTTACCCTTGGCTCTAGCTATGATGGTATGTTGACTGATAGATACTCCTTTGATATTTAATAATCTTTACTCCATTGTTTCCATATGGTAAAATATAAATAATGATACCTGAAATACTCCAGGTAAAATTCTACAATGGTATTCTGTGCGCTTGTGGAATCCTTCATATTCTATTTGCACTTATAAATACCAACAAGCATTTTTGACACTGTTGCTGGGGAAACAATTGGCGTAAAGATTAGTAACATACCACTAGCTTTAGTAGGATTGCCCCTGTTCTGTTATATTGTGAAATAGATAGGACAACAGATGCCGTTTCAAACTTCTGGCAAGCTTCCACAAGAAAAGAAGAAACATTGAAGAACCAGGGTGCCTGAACTTCAAGATCCATCAACACTGGAACCCTACCATCTCACAGGTTTGTATAGACGTATATATTCTCTAACCATGTGTAGATTGGAGAAAAAGGTCATCATCACAAGAATTCAAATCACATCTCAAGTGACGAATATAGACGCTGCACTACCCACAAATTCCATATTGTGAGTCATGGTAAGTATGATCAAGAAAGGTGAGATAGTCATGCTCATGGACTTTAAACTTGATGAGTAGTTATCTTTTAATTTTTGCATACCATTACATGTTTACTTTAAATGATTCATGCATCCACTCCGTTTAGTTTAAATTCTCTCATATCAAATCCACAACATATTTAGTTCCTTGCATACATTTATGCCACTTGCATTTTTTATTAAAAATCTCTCACCATGATCATGCTCTTTCATCTCTATTTGAATAAATCTATATAGTGCTTTCATGCTACCTTTGTTTGCTAAAGTATGTTTAGGTTTGGAAGTATCTTTATACATCTTTTAAATTAAGCATGGTGCTTAGTTTAAATCAAGAGGTGTGTGATCTTATTTCCAAAGGCCTTTTAAATTAAGCATGGTGCTTAGGTTAAAATGCCTTCCTTAATCAAATTAGACATGAGTTTAGTTTGGCTATTGAACTAAAACTTGTTGTAGAAGATATTGGATATTTTGTTGGACTAAACCCTACAGGAAACTCTCAAATTTAATCTGGGTAAGTCAAGAGATAAATTCACATCAAAGATGAATCAAGGCACGTGATGATCTCCAACTGTAGAAGTGGACGAGCAAAGCGACAGGCTATGAGCAACATCAAAGACAACCTAGCATTGAGCCTTCCCAGGACTCAAGCTAGAATGCTGATGAGAAGCAGGATGCAACACACCTTTTATTAGCCAAAATATGCCAGCTTTCATCATCTTTGAAAAGACCAACTCGCACGTTGACAACAAGGACTAGGATGACAAGAGCCACTACATCATGGCATGCATCCTCGGATCAATAGATGTCAGAAATCAATGGAGGTTTATCGACAGTGTCTTGTAAGGCTGCGACCACAGTCACGAGACAACATCCCAAAGTCATTGAAGACGAAGCTTCTATGCAAGTACCAATGAGGTTCTTTCCTTAACAATCAAGACGCCTGACGTATCGCTTATAAACAAAGAAGAACAACTCTCCGCCATGCCGTTAGACAATCAAGGAGGAACTTGAGTTTGCATCCCTAAAAGAACACCAACTCGTCAACCAAGAATCAACAAAAATCAAGATGAGTTGATGGGAGAAGAACATGAACTGTTCGAGTGGTACAAAGAAAAGGAAAGATCCTGCTCAATGGACTACAAGCCTTCGCTGATAGGAATAGAAAGATGAGAGGAGCAGTAGGTTCAAATGCAATACCAAGATCCACAAACAAAAGGACAAAAGGATGGCATGACAACAGGATGAGAAAGAAGGAGTACAACATATGAGACAAGATGCTCATGAACAGCTCAAGATGCAAAGTTAGTCAAGCAAGGAAGGCTTCAAGCAGAAAGAAAAGATCACCACAAGTCATCTACCCTTCATCACATGGTGCCATCATACTCCAATGATGAAGGTAACATCTTAAGGTAAGTGGACATTATTTAAAAAGCTTTCCTTTGATCTTGCTATTCACATAAATAAAGAAACAAACATGTTTGAGTTACAACTTTGCTTGATCCAACTTGATTAACTCAACATGTCTTGTTTCTTATGTTTATTCATAGCACCACTTTCTTGATCTCATAGTCTTAACCAAATGAACTAAAATGTTGCATATCTTTAGAACATGATAGTCATAATCATGTAAAGTTGGATACATTTTGTAAAGATGGACAATCCTTCCATAGGTTAAGTAACTCCACTCTTTTTGACAAATGTATTCAAATGCCACATTCATCCTCATCCTTCTAATCTTATCACCCATATTGTAAGAATGAATGCACATAACATCAACCATAACATGATTCGATGTGCCTAAGGCTAGAGAAAAAATAAAGATTTGGTTCTACTGGTGTTTTCCCACCAACAGAGCCCATGCACTTGATCTCTACCCTATCTTTATGAGCATAACACACTTCGAGCAAAGTGTGGGGGAGTTGATCCCCAAATTCTATAAGTAAAAGTTATAAACCAGCAATTATGATCCACACAAGATGTCACCAGTTTCTACTACTGATGGTTGACGTCGAAATGTTGAACAAGGAGGAACAAGTCAAGAAAGGATGAACCTATCAAACCTAAATCAAACTCAAAACCAAGACAAGTTTGGCAAAATAAGGTGGCACCACCATTGGAAGCACCACTACTGGAGGCGCCACCTTAAGAATCCTCATCTTCAAGAGCGAACCGAGGTACTCAATCAATGAACTTCCACAACTACCAAGGGCAAGATTATGAAGCAACCTCAAGTGGGCATTGTTGGCATTTCTTAGCGCAATCACCAAGTGTGGAGGTTTTAAGTCCATCCTCGGCAACGACGCCAGAAATGCATGTTGGTATTTCTTAGCACCATCACTAAGATTGAGTAAACCTTAGCAATGCCACCAAGGAACACCAACACGATAGTTCTTAACGATTGCAGAAAATATCCGCAAGCGCACGGATCTATCGTTGTAGCATTTCACTCGGAAGTATTCAGGGCATTATTATTTATATTTTCCCAAAGGAGAGCAAGATGCAAAGAGTCTAGCATGAATATGAACAAGATTACATACTTGTATTAGTAAACCAATAGTCTATAACAGGGGTAAAAATGGTATTTCAAGGATAGTGGACACACATCTGGGCCAACCTCAAGGATAAAAGGAAAACAAAGAATAAAAGAATGTTCCTAAGTGGAGCCGGCATGGTCAGATATAGCCGTGCAAAGAACAATTAATGATCATACAAGTTATATGATTAGAGTTAGAACTAAGTGTAAGATGGACGGGGAGATCTCCGAGCACTGGTCTGCCAGCAAGCGTGAAAGACTTTAAAACTCCTACACAATACTCGAACATGGAGCATTACAAGGGACGGACAGGGCTATCACCACCTGCCGCCTACCCCTCAATCGGGGGGCACCGTCATATCCGAAGGTTCCCGTGCACCCGAGCACCATGCTCATATACACAGAAACTACCCTTATCCCCTTAGGACTCTAACCCTATGGATCAACAAGCATACGACATGGGCAAACCCAAAGGAACGATGAACCACCACCTCAACCTAGCTCTACTTCTGCACATACAAGTCATATGAATGGTTAAGCATAAAGTTGAATATGCTAAGATCATAACACACAAACTATATGCTAGTTCATATATCATGATTATAACAAGACAACTATACTCTAGTTCATATGCACTACTATATTGAAGATATGGGAGCATGACTATGGAGAAAATTCTCTTTGTATTCATATCAAGCTTTTCTCTCTTTTCTCCCAAGGAGCCAAGCCCTCCTTGATAGCTCTTGCTAGCTCACAAGACTACTACTAAAAGCTAAAAGAGTACAAGTAGAGAAGTAAGGTGTGTAGCTCCAAATGATGTGTGTATGAGGAGAGAGCTCCACCCCTTCATTTATACTACAATATGGTCGGTTTGACATAGGAAAATAAGGAAACTACCATGGATCGCCTCAGCATGGTGGCATGCAACCGCCGTAGGAGACTGGGCCCAGGCCAGGCCGCCTAGGTGCGGACGCACCTAGGGTGCGGCTGCACCCTGGCTGGCTCGCCTAGCCACCGCCTTTGCTAGGTGGGCTAGTGGCTGGGCCTGGGCCCTCCCACGGTGGTGCTCGGCCTAGGTTGTTGCATGATGGTGGGCTTCTCCATTTCTCTCTTTGCGCATTTCTGCTTTACACTTTCTATTTGCGCCTTTTTGCTTGGTTTTCCACTTGTATTCAAATACTTATCCTGTAAAACATGATTTCTCCAATACAAGTGGAACTATGTCAATAGTAAAGGTATATGTGTCAAAAGATTGTTTATTTCTCCTATTTTGGATAGTAATTGGCGGTCGAATGTTGTCGTTAAGGACCGCCAACAGTCATTAGGGAGGACGCATGTCTTTCTCTGGCCAAGGGTATCATGACTCTCAGGAGGCCTTCCACTTCTTCGACAACAGACTCACAACCATTGAAGAGACAAATGCTATCATACAAGGTATGTTACACAATCATACACAATGGCAGGTAAGCATGGGACAAGAGATGTATAGCCTCCAGCAAGAACAGTAACAACAAAATCAAAATTGGGAGGCTCTGTTCCAGCACCTCCACATTCGGCCACCTCGTTGAGCAACCATGACAACAACCAGCTTGGGGAGAGGGCATCCCCCGTATATCTAGATAAGTATTTATTTTCATTTTATTATTCTTAGTTTGCTTTTTATATATATTAAAAAAAGAGACAAATAACTAAAAATGAAATAAAAAGTTATCTTTATAGAAATATATATATAGTTATAATGTGTGATCTAAAAAATGAAAACAAAATAAAAAGTCTGTGTCTAGTTTGCTTTAATTTGTTTTTAGGAGCTGAATAAAATAAAAAGGACTGAAGATAATCTCTTAAAATGGAAATGATGAATAGTTGCTCTATTGTAATTCCTTTCAAGTACCTAGTTTTCAACCTTGAATTCTCCTGAGTTTTGGATAAGATTGTTTTGATATAAGGATTTACTCTGAGCTTAAAACTCATGGGTAGCACATGCTTGACCTAAGTCTAGGTAATTGACGGATATGATATGAGAAGGTCTAAGCTTATATTTATCTTGTTCCAAATGACACTAAAATTCTGGAGATTTACTTTTGGAAAACACAAAAATGCTATGATGAGTTCCTGTATGACAAAGCTTGAATTCCTACCAGAGCCATACATGTTAGGCAAAGAAAACTTCCACATATATGCTGCTTGCTTTTGCATGGAGTTTTGTCAAGCTTTGTTGACCCTTATGAGAGGTTTGCCATGCTCTTAAAATCAAGATTACGTACACTCCACCTAAATATGCACTACTCCTACACTAGGAGTAGGCGCAAAAACATGCCATTCCATTTAGATCAACCCAAAAATATTTTACTCCTACACTGGGAGTGAACACAAAAACATGCTTGATAGATATTTCCATCCACCAAATAAATACTCCAAAGTTCTTGTTGCTATCTCTCAAAAGTTTTGTTGTAGAGAAGAGGCATGGGTTATGCAAAAGTTATTCATAAATAAAAGAAAGAAAAGAAAAAAAAGAGTTGAGAAAAAAATGGACACAAAAGTGTCCGATATATCTAAAACAATGGGTACTCAGATGCCCGCCTGAAAAAAGAAAAGAAAAAAGAGATGAATAAGATAGCCCATGTTCTCTAGCGAATGTTTTCAAGTTTCAAAAGAGAGATAAGTTTTCAAGGTGCAAAGTACAATTAGGTTAGCCACCATATATATCCACACACATGCACATCTTGATTTCCTTTTATGACTCAACTCTCTTTGAATCCATTGTTTGACTTTATAATAATGCATTACAAGTATGCTCTAGCTTCCTCCCTACCTAAGAACTCCACATAAAGCCTTAGTGGTAGGAAGAGAAAATGCACAACAAGTTATGCCTTGGTGAGGATCCACAAATACCATATATATTAAGAGACTTGAGAGTGTCATACAATGGAATCTCTGAGTTTTATTTTGAAAACTTACAAAAACTCTGGAACAATGGTAGAACAAAGAACTTGAGACATAGTGCTTGACTTGATTGTTCTGTCTTTCAATTGCTCAAGACCCAAGTGAAGGCTAAGAAGCCCATGGTTGAAGATAATATGGGTAAGTTTGAATGTCAGGTCAGTTTATTCTAATCTGGAGGAGAATTCTTGATTGAACGCATGTGTACTTTTGACGTGTGAAAGCATTGTAGCAACTCCTAATCCATTACTAAGTTTAGCTTTGCTCAGGGACTAGCAAATTTAAGTGTGGGGGAGCTTGTTGATGGTCGTTAACATCATTCATAAACCATCAACATAACCTGCATATTTACTTAATTCCATCACCAAACATAGGTCTAGGGGTTTAACTAATAAATTCCATAAGTTTTGGTGAATCTGTGTTTGTAGGAGGATTTAATCAGAAAACCATCAAGGTGGACCCAATCATCAGATCAAATCATGTTTATCCACGATAAAAGCAACTTAGGAAGGATCTAGAATCATACAGAAGGCAAACCACCAAAGATCGAGCCGAGAGGCTGATAGGAGGGGGATGGCTGGCCCCACTCCTAGTTCGGCCAGCCTATGGGACCCACATGTCAGGCACTCCTTCGTACATCAGTTTCCCACCGCCTTAAAGATCAAATCTACGCCATTGCTCAAGGCCAGTTTGATCCGAGGGTCTAGAATTGATGCTACCCCTATATATAGAAGCCCCTACCCCCCTCCCTAGAGCCATCTTGGAAACCCTAATTCATATCTCTCATTTAGATCAACACACACAGGAGGAAATGGTCTAGAACTCTCCAATGTAGTATATTAGTAGCTCGGGAGTAAGGGTCGAGTTGGGCTCATGCTCAAGTTCCGGATCTAGTCTTGGAGGCTCGGCAAAGCCTTGTATCTTCACTTCTACATCTTGTAAGACTTATTATCAATTCATCATATTCCTATCTACATGGGTTAACCCTCAGCCTCTCCCCATGTGTTACTCAGCGAGGGTGAGAGGTTAGGAGTGAACCCACAACTAAGGAGGGAGAGTAGTCCCTCTAGATCCGTGCTTTCACCGTCGGACTGGAGGAGGCTATGGACATAGGACCATCCGCCCTCATAAGGCACCTAAAGCGCTACACCCATCTTTTTGTCGAGTATGGACGAGAAGGTGAACCAATCGCTACTTTTCATATCAGCAAAACCATGGATCTTGCCCCCGCTTCAGATCCGATACCAATACCTCATCATTCCGCTTCCCAATCTTTGGGGAGATCGGAATAGATGATGATGACTTGTCACGAGACACTCTCGCAGGCTACGGTGGAACCCACCAAACCTCCCACAGAGGAAAGCCAGCCTCCAAATCTAACTAATCGGAGCGACCTCGACGCCGCCCCCGATCAACAAGACCGGTGGGATGACACCGATGTATCTGGACTCATCGATACAGAGGCTTTCCGCCGTTTTCTCTATAGCTATGACCAGCTACTCGAGAATTCGGATTCAGATCATGATGATGACGAGGCCGTCCTACCCATGACAGACTTTGACCTCAAGCCCTCACTGGATGAGCAATCGAAACTTAGACAGTCACCTTCAGTGAAAGGATGAAGCCTCCCCCAGTCGAGGAGGATAAGGGAATGGCGCAACCGATTACTCAGTGCCGACCTTGTGTTGGGAGACTCCCGAGTCCAACCACACATTCTCATCAAGTGGCCAATGACTGCAAGGAAGCAAGGTTTGCTGCCTCTCCTTCGTTGAGAAGAGAACCCTAGATAAGCAAGCAGATCCATTCGAGAGGAACCCATGCGACCAGTGGTGCCTTCCGAACTGATCAAAAGTTAGAAACTCTACAAGCTGGTCTCAGGGCATAACTACATGACTGCACCAGTTGACCTACCACATCTCTCCAACCTGAGGGACCAATTGCTCTTGCTCTGTCAGTTGCTGGGGTTGGAAACCTAAAACTGGACGGACCCTACACCAGCGATGAGAGGCTTCACCTGCATGAAGAGGATGACGAAGAATTTTGGAGGCAGCGATAGCCATGTCACCTTCCTCAACTCTAACTTCATCGCCAACTCTCGCCCCTAGAGATACACTCTGGCAGCAAGAATTCATCAAGCCTTGGAGAGACAACCGACAATCATCAGTTTTGTCGACTCATCTTTATCTTATCACCTTTTTCTTTTTGTTACTTTACATTCTGTGAGAATATATACATCAACACCTTTTGAGCGCCTCAAGAACAACCTCTCTGGGCCACTCGGGGGCTGATTGTTTCAAACACCCAGTTGTGAGTGTCCGCGATTATTACGATAGTGGGTTATACTAACCCATTAACGTGACGGCAGACTGTAGAGACAATCCCATGGATTGCACACTCATGTTTCTCTCTCGTTAATTGAAGTCTATAGAACTTGAAATGGTACGAGCAACCCGACAAGGTCTCGAGTGGACTCATTCAAGATGTTTCGTTTTGGCAAACAAGCCCTGGGTAGTCAGGGTTTATAGCTCAAACCAGCATCAAACACTAAAGGCTAAGAAAGACAAAAGAAAAAAGGGGCATGCAGACCGTGCATAACATAAACTCGTGGTGGATGATACCAAACACCGTCCCATTTTAAGTAAATTGGGAACATCCCCCCAACTACCAATAAAAAGCCTATTACCTCGACTGAAGGTAGCTGCAAGGTTGAGGCTCAACATGTCAACGACACTAATCATGACCAAATTCGGGCCGATCCCGATCCAACCAAAGGCCATCCCGAATCAAGGCCATACGCCCCTGAAACTCAGGAAGCCACCTCCTTGGAATAATCAAGGAATAAGGCCTCCATTCCACGTGGCGATACCATCAAGCACCTCGACCTTTAATATCCCACAACAAGGCATTAAAGGGTTGTGGAATTAACACTGGTGCACAAATGTTGGCATAGCTACGCTAATCGACCGATAGGCCACCCTAAGAATGGCTATGACTAGTCGAGCAATGTTTGATCAAAACGTCCGTGGGCTACATGTGCACAACAATATGTGTTCTAGAATCAAGAAATGATCTCGAACTGATGATCTACTTTACAAGCATAGGGAGCACCATTCGGGCTCCTGTCGATTGTCCTATGGCCTCAACCCTCGAATGCATTACGCTAACCCGAGCATTCAGGTGTGACTACCACGCACAATCACCATACACACAGAAGACTTGACTTGCAAAAACACCAAGGAACTGCAAGGTCCAAGCTTTATTATGCCTTTCTTACAGAGGCACATAATCTACTTCTAAAGAGGGCCATCGTTGATGACCTGCTCCACGTCCACAATGGTGGCAATCGCCTTAGCATTATCGCTAAACTCGGCAATCAACCGCCCAACGTCAACATCGTAAGGGACCTCCTTTGCTATCGGGAACCCGGGCTCTATCCTGCGTAGGTCCATCTTGTGCTGAAGACGAACATGAGCCACAGTCAAAGCCCCCATAGCCCCATGATGGACGCCATGAGCCACCACCTCCTAGATCTGAGTCGGGAGGCACCGGAGCTGATCAAGAAGGCTCGTTCCCGCTAGCAACACCATCGCGATGATGGCAATTGCCGCATAACAGAGCACCGAGCAACGCTCATCTCTGGACCGCGCTAGGGCAGCGGAGGTACGCGCCCAGGTGGCCAACTCATTCCGCCCACGGGCGGCCTCCGCCAACTGCCTGGCTAGATCTTCACTAGCCCACCACAGCCCTGCCACCTCGGCTTGCGTGGTAGCTAATCACTCTTGGACGCCTGGGAAGAATAAGTGTGGAGCTTAGAACTACACTCATCAAGATGCAGATCGATTAAATCTCAAGGAAGACGAAGTCCGACTTACCTACAAACTCTGCCTGAATCATCGTTGTCGTAGCTCTGGCCTTAGTAGCCCCTTAATTCGCTGCGTCAAGCGCCACCTCCATGACTAAGATATACTCCCTCCATCTCCTCCCCTCTAGAGTGACATTGTGGAGGGCTTCACGCGTCACATCAGCCTCCTGCACGACAACAAGGACACCCTTCTCGGTGATGCCTCAGTTTGTCGGAAGCCACAATGACGACGGAGCACTCCCATTAATGGGGGCCTTGGAGCAGGACACACCGTCGAGATAGCTCTACACCAGAGGATTTTCTAAATCGCCTTTTCTCCCAATAAGGCCAAAGGATGGACTCGCACTTACCCGAGCCTCACCAACTCCTCCCAAAGAAGAGCAGGGCCCTAGAATGCACACTTCTCGGTAGGCCCCTCCTCCGTCTCCACCCTCGCACACTTGTCGTCGGCCATGGATGACAAACAAGAACTCAGGGGAAACCATGGCAGACAACGAAAGGTAAGAATACGGAAGTTGTAATGCAAACTTACTAACTCTCCTCTGCTTCCTCTGTTTTTATAGGCAGGGGACGCACACGGCCAATGGAATTCCAACAATCTCTTCGCGCGGTGGTGCCAGTTAAAGCCAGGCCACATCCCCACAATCTCTGGGAGGGCGCCTTCTGAGAAAAATGTGTGGGGAAACAAGCCACCGAAATCGACACCTCAGCTTTGCTAAGTAGGAATCCATCTGCGTAATCATGGAAACCATGGGGCCCAATGGGACAAAACCAATGTACCATCACCCGAGCCAGTGCAGGCGAGTGATCTGACACTTAGATCGTGTACTTGGCCTGACTCACCCCCTCAGTAGGTGTATGTTGTAGTGATTCATTCAGTACCGACCCTGCCATACCATAGTTAGGGGGTATTCGAGACGGTTACCAGTATGATCCTAAAACCTCTGACACTCGGTGTCACGTAAATCTCCCAATACCTAGATGGGCTCGAAGTACCTTATTTCAATGGATGTGTGCCCCTTCGTGGGAAATCAGAAATCTAGAAAAAGAATTTTATGACATAACCTTTGTCAAGTAACTCTTGCAATTGGATCTTAAGTTCTGCTAACTCTTTTGGAGGCATCCGATATGCTCTTCTAGATAGTGGAGCGGTACCAGGTTTTAGCTCAATTACACACTCCACATCTCTATCTAGAGGTAAACTAGGCAAATCATCTAGAAACACATCTGGAAACTCCCTTACTACAGGAATGTCTGCCACTTCCTTAATAGTGGTTGCACATACTCTTTCTACTGCCCTCTTTGGAGTAGGTAGACAGATAAGCATCTTAGAACTGTTATCAAGGAGAGTTCAACTGTATGGCCCTCTGTAGTGTATCAATGACAGCTCCCCACTGATATAACCAATTCATACCAAGGATCACATCTATATCATGACCCTTTAGAACAATCAGATTGGTAGGAAAAATATGCCCAACAAGCTCTATTGGTATCTGATATACCACTTCCTTAGTAACCAATCATCCACTAGGAGACTATACACACAAACTGTCCTCCATAGTTTCTATTGGTAACTGATGCTCCACGACAAATGATCTACTGATGAAAGTATATGATGCACTAGAATCAAACAATATAATTGCAGGCTGGTTGGCAACATAAAATAGCCCCATCATTACTGGTTCACCTTCTGGGATCACTCCCATCCGAGTATAATAAACTTGACCAAACTTTAGGACAACTCTTTTCCTCATAGCACTCTACCGATTATTCTGTGAGCTTTTGGGATGAACACCAGGGGTATTCGGCTGGTCTAGATGGGTAAGAGCTACAGCAGGTCAGACAATTGACTGTTGCTAGGCTTGTTGCTGAGGTGGATCACAGAGGGAATGATGGATAGGTTGATAAATAATCCTATGACGCTGAGCACTACCTCTAGAGGATTCTGCTAACATATTCTTTCTCTTCTTTGCCTCCTTATGTTGACGATACTTATCGTCAGAAGAAATGGCAATACTGACAATCTCATTATAACTAGCAGTGATGTGGCCAGCCAACATAACCTGAAGTTTGGTGTGAATACCCCGTACAAAACAATGCTTTTTCTCAATATCTGTACTAACTATTCGGAGGCATACTGAGAAGCTGATTGAATCTACCCTAGTATTCCATCACACTCTGATCTCCCTGCTGCAACTTGAGGAACTGTTCTATCTTCATCTCCCTCACACCCTTAGGAATATAGTGTGTCCAGAAAGCTACATGAAATTTGGCCCATGAAACCTGATGTCCCTCTGGCTGTGTTGCAAGGAAACTCTCCCACCAAGCGCCAGCATGACCCTGGAGTTGTTGTGTTGCAAACAGAGTCTTCTGGATATCACTACAGCAGATAAGACCAAACTTCTGCTCTATAGTGCGGATCTAGTCTTCTACCTCCAAAGGTTCTTTAGCTTTATGAAATACAGGAGGGTGAGTTTTTAGAAGGTCATGATAAGTGTGGTAGGCTTCGGGATCAGGTACCCCATGCTGTACTAAGGTCTAGAGCATATGCGCATTGCCGGTGCTGACATTCACTAGAGTAGCAAGTGTATCATCTAAGGTTGGCGCTTGTGATGGATCAGTCGTGTTGGCACGGCCACGCGGTGAACTAGGTGTATCTGTTTTTCCAAAATGAGTCCTCATGTTGTAAGGTAAGAATGACCATCAGTCACCAGATTTCTAGAGACAGGTAGAACAACATAGGGGGAAAAGAAAGATAGCATGAATAGGATTGGCAACATACTTACCCACTACTAGTAAAAAAGGAAGGAAACATAATGTTTAATTAATTACATGATGCATGAATGATCCAACGCTCAACTAAACAAACCTATCTACTTACTTAACTTGATAACTTTAATAAACATATTACATGAATGAGTGACAACACACTCAATTTTATAACATAGGGCAATATTAAACATGCTATCCCACTTTTACATAACTTCTAGGTGTATCTACCACCTTTATGATCATATGGAATACCCGTAAAATAACTAGGGGAAAAGCAAGAAGATTCTAGCAGAACATCCTACAAGATTAGGGACTATATGAGTTGAAGTACTTCGGTGCGTGAAGAAGTTGGCACACCACATGAACTCGTGAAGTATGGTGGGACATTCCTCAGCAAACAGAAGGTAAGTCAGAAGTAATCTTTTGACCCAAAATAGACTTGAAATTTATTTGTGTTGTTCATTTTGAAGTTTTATAAAGTAGTACTACAATACTTCTGCAATGACATGCTCCGATATCAGCTGTGGCAGAACCGCCCAAATTATATGGCCCATAGGTGCCTGTCATTGTCTCATAGACTTCTGACAGTAGCACACATAAGCCACACAATTCCGATAGTCTGTCGGGTGTCCTCAGGAAACCCGAATCATCCACTTTTTCTTTCTGAGCAGGATACATTACAGAAGACATCATAGTATTACAAAAGTTTATACAAATATATTGCATCAGAATAAACAGTGGAAGTCTTATAAACCTTAAGTTTACAATTTATTCATTAAGTTATTACAAATCATAATTTTAGCCAAACTGGCAGTAGGTAGCATGACAGGTACCACTTTAATAACACACAAGAGAGCTTCACCCTGCCCAATGGTGCCAACAAACTTCTCTACGGTTGGCTCTCCTCCTGCAACAAGGGTTAACAAATCCTGAGTACAAAGGTACTCAACAAGACTTAACAGACAAAAAGGAAAGACTCTAAGGATATGTAGGCTTAAGGGAAATCAAGGAAAGTCTGAAGCAAGAATCAAGATTAACTTTTGCAGAAAAGCTTACTAATGATTGTTCCTTACTTTCAATGTTTTAGCTCAAGTTAAATCATTATTAGTCTCTAGTTTGCACCTGATCTAAAGCAACCACTTCTTTAATCATCACATCTCATGATCATAAGTACCATTGTTTCATTTGATTAACTACGATGAGTGGTCGGAGGATCAAGTCTTCTTCTCCGAGAAGCAACGGTGATTCGAATCAATTAGGCCTAGCTGGGGTTTCCTTACCACATGACATATGTAGGTCCTGGTCCAGAACCTACATATATCAACCCTCACTCAGATCCTCCAAAACATGAATGGGTCATGTGCCATCCAAGAGCATAGTACTCCTGAAACGTCCTAATATGGCTAGAAGGGGGTGAATAGCCTATTTAAAAATCTACAAATCAACTAGAGCAATTTGATTAGTAAGACAAATAGTGAAATGCAAACTTGCTCTAGCTCTACGAGGGTTGCAAGCCACCTATCCAACAATTCTAGTTGCAATGATTACTAGACACACAACTTGCTATGATGCTACTCACTAAGAGCTCTCAATCTTGCTACACTAAAGAGCTCCACTAGATGAACTTAAATAACAAATCAAGCTCTCAATTCTAATTACACTAAAGAGCTTGCCACAACTAGTTAGCAAGAATATAAAAGAGTGAGTAGGGTGATTATACCACCGTGTAGAGGGATGAACCAATCACACGATGAAGATGAAATCAATCACCGAGAGAATGCCAAATGGCAAGAGACAACCGATTTTCTCCTGAGGTTCACGTGCTTGCCAACACGCTACGTCCCCATTGTGTTGACCAACACTTGGTGGTTCGGCGGCTAAGAGGTGTTGCACAAACCTCGTCCACACGATTGGACACCGCAAGAACCTACCCACAAGTGAGGTAACTCAATGACATGAGCAATTCACTAGAGTTACCTTTCAGCGCTCCATCGGGGAAGGTACAAATCCCATCACAATCACCGGAGATGGCCACAACAATCACCAACTCATGCCAATCCTCCACCTCTGCACCAAGCCGTCTAGGTGGTGGCAACCACCAAGAGAAACAAGCGAAATCCGCAGCAAAACACGAATACCAAGTGCCTCTAGATGCAATCACTCAAGCAATGCACTTGGATTCTCTCCCAATCTCACAAAGATGATGAATCAATGATGGAGATGAGTGGGAGAGCTTTGGCTAAGCTCACAAGGTTGCTATGTCAATGCAAATGGCCAAGAGAGTGAGCTTGAGCTGGCCATGGGGCTTAAATAGAAGCCCCCACAAAATAGAGCTGTTGGGCTCCTCACTGCACTGAACACGGGCCGACCAGATGCTCCGGTCATATTGACCGGATGTTGGACCTCAGCATCCAGTCGTGCGATGTGCGCCACGTGTCATCGGCTTCAAACGCCGATCACCCGATTTCAACGGTCAAGTGATGACCAGACGCGTCAGTTAGAAAGTGACCGGACGCTGGATCTCAGCGTCCGGTCATTTCCAGTAAGGTTCCAAATGCGACATTTCACGACTGGACGCATCCGGTCAAGCTCGACCGGACACACCCTATGTCCGGTAACTCAATGTTTCCTCTGTGCGCCTCACGTCAGCGTACGTCAGCACTGACCGAACTCAGACCATGAGCGTCTGGTCAGTTTACACTCCAGCGTCCGGTCACAAGACCGAGACAGTGTGCTTTCTGCTGTCACTGACCGAATGCTAGACCTCAGCGTCCGGTCACTGCACCACCAGCGTCTGGTCACTCTGTAAACCCCTATCTTTTCTATATAGGGCGTCGGTGAAGTTTCTAACCCTTGCTCAAATGTGCCAACCAACAAGTGTATCACCTTGTGCACATGTGTTAGCATATTCTCGCAAACATTTTCAAGGGTGTTAGCACTCCACTAGATCCTAAATGCATATGCAATGAGTTAGAGCATCTAGTGGCACTTTGATAACCGCATTTTGATACAAGTTTCACCCCTCTTAATAGTACGGCTATCGATCCTAAATGTGATCACACTCGCTAAGTGTCTCGATCACTAAAACAAAATGGCTCCTACAATTTTTACCTTTGCCTTGAGCCTTTTTGTTTTTCTCTTTCTTCTTTTCCAAGTTTAAGCATTTGATCATCACCATGTCATCACCATCGTCATGATCTTCGCCATTGCTTCATCACTTGGAGTAGTGCTACTTATCTCATAATCACTTTGATAAACTAGGTTAGCACTTAGGGTTTCATCAATTAACCAAAATCAAACTAGAGCTTTCAATCTCCCCCTTTTTGGTAAATGATGACAACCCTTACACAAAGATATGAATTGATATATAATTGAATCCATGTTGCTTGCCCAAGCATATTTACCATGTGTAAAAGAATGTGGACAAGTTTCATCAACTCCAAATGGTAGCAATTGTTCCCCCTATATATGTGCTAAGAGTTTGGATTGTAGCTTGCACATATGCTTAGATAGGAAATATAGGAGACAATTTCTACCATATGATGCTAAGGTATAAGAGATGGACCTTTGAAGCGTGATACCAATCGGAGTGCACCAATATACCATCCTTAGCACCATTAGTAACTAGACATACACAAAAACTAGAATACCCCATGAGATCAACATTAGAAGCAAGGGTCTAGTTTTCATAATGTGAGCATGAGTCTAGTTACTTAGACTATGCATGCTAGTTTTTCATTTCATCATTCAAACCTATAACTAGCATACACCACACAAGCATGGATATTGAAATTTAAGACTTGTGCTATGCAAGCAAATATATGAAATGCACATCAAAATGCAACATACAAGTTTATGAGCTTGCTCCCCCTACTTGTGTACATTTTTTATTGATCCCCTTACAATGTCATTTCATGTTTGCTCCTCCTATCTTACTATCTTTGTGAATTTCTCTCCCCCTTTGTCAATAATTAGTACAAAAAGAGGGCTCAAATTTTAGATAGGTTGGGGTGAAACCATGTGAAGTGAGGATCATTTTCCCAAATTGGTTCAATCTAGATTACTTGTAAAAGTTATTTAACTCGGTTTGATCCAAGGACAAGCTTCTTCACACCTCCAAATAAGGGTTATCTTGTACCATGTTGAGTTAAACACTTATAGCTCATTTTCTAAATCAAACACTAGGTTTACAAGCCCACAAACATGTCATATGCTACCACAAGATCATTTCAAGCATACAAGCAATAGTGGTACCATACAAGCATCAAATTCATTTGATTTTCATGAATGAGCCTATTCAAATGTGAAATATGTCTAGATGCACTAAACATGTCCTTAACAAGTATGTATGCCATGACAATCAACTTTTACCTTGGATTGCTCGAAGGAGAGGCATGTCATATAAGTGGGGGGTGCATCAACACATATTGGAGAAGTCAAGTATGTTCAATTCATTCCTTAGCTTGCAAAACCTCTTCTCATCAAGTGGCTTGGTGAAGATATTGGTAAGTTGATCTTCGGTGCCCACACTCTCAATGCAAATGTCCCCTTTTTGTTGGTGATCTCTTATGAAATGATGGCGGACATCAATATGCTTTGTTCTTGAATGTTGAACCGGGTTGTTGGTGAGCTTTACGGCACTTTCATTGTCACATAGCAATGGCACTTGCTTGAATTTGATTCCAAAGTCACTCAAAGTAGCCTTCATCCAAAGTAATTGAGCACAACAACTACCGGCCGAAATGTACTCTGCTTCGGCGGTTGAAAGTGCTACACTATTTTACTTCTTTGATGACCAAGACACAAGTGATCTTCCCAATAGTTGACATGTGCCCGATGTGCTCTTTCTCTCAACTTTGCATCCCGCATAATCGGAGTCCGAATATCCAATCAACTCAAATCTTGCTTCTTTGGGATACCACAATCCAACATTTTATGTATGCTTCAAATACCTCAATATTCTCTTTGTTGCCTTCAAATGACTTTCTCTTAGTGAGGCTTAAAATCTAGCACACATGCATACACTAAACATCACATCCGGCCTTGATGCGGTCACATAGAGTAGGCTTCCAATCATAGACCGATACATCTTTTGATCCACCATGTTGCCACTAGCATCACTATCTAAGCCTCCACTTGTCCCCATTGGTGTACTAATAGCTTTACTATCATCCATTTCAAACTTCTTGAGCATGTCCTTGATATACTTGCCTTGACTCACAAATGTGCCATCCTTCATTTGCTTGATTTGAAGACCAAGAAAGTAACTAAGCTCTCCAATCATGGACATCTCAAACTCACTTGCCATCATCTTGCCAAACTCCTCACAAAAATCTTGATTTGTTGACCCAAAAATGATATCATAAACATAGATTTGCATTACAAACAAGTCATTTCTAAGCTTCTTGGTGAAGAGAGTGGTGTCAACCTTTCCCATCTTGAATCCCTTAGAGAGTAGGAAATCCCTCAATCTCTCATACCATGCTCTAGGTGCTTGTTTCAATCCATACAAAGCTTTTCTCAACTTGTAAACATGGTTGGGTTTCTTTTCATCTTCAAAACTGAGAGGTTGCTCAATATACATAAGCTCATTGATGTACCCATTGAGAAATGCACTCTTCACATCCATTTGGTACAACTTTATGTTGTGGGCACAAGCATAGGCTAACAAGATCCTAATTGCTTCCAATCTTGCAACCGGGGCATATGTTTCTCCAAAGTCAAGACCTTCAACTTGAGTGTAACCTTGAGCCACTAATCTTGCTTTGTTCCTTATTACTATCCCATCTTGATCTTGCTTGTTCCGAAAGACCCACTTTGTTCCAATCACATTATGATCCTTAGGCCTCTCAACTAACTCCCATACTTGGTTTCTTGTGAAGTTGTTAAGCTCTTCATGCATAGCATTGATCCAATCAACATCCTTCAAAGCTCCATCTATCTTCTTAGGTTCAATGGATGACACAAAAGAGAAACGCTCATAAAATGAGGCCAATCTTGATCTAGTTTGCACACCTCTTGAAATATCACCAATGATAGTGTCCAATGGATGATCTCTTGCAACATTGGTTGGTTGAAGCACTTGCACTTGATTGCTTGCATTTGATTGATCACTTAGTTGAGATGATGAACTAGCCACTTGTTGTTGATCTTGCATTTTGTCATCACTAGTTCTTGCTTGAACTTGATCATGAGAACCACTAGCTTGCACATTTGAGTTAGAGGGCACTTGATTCTTGTCATCTTCAACATCAATCACCTCTCTAGGCCTTATATCACCAATGTCCATGTTCTTCATTGCATTGACCAATTGAGTGCCTTTTACATCATCTAGATTCTCATCTTCCTCTTGGGAACCATTTGTTTCATCAAACTCCACATCATGAACCTCCTCAAGAGTACCACTAGCCAAATTCCAAACTCTATAAGCCTTGCTAGTAGTGGAGTAACCAAGCAAGAAACTTTCATCACATTTCTTTTCAAACTTGCTCAATCTAATGCCTTTCTTCAATATGTAGCATTTACAACCAAAAACCCGAAAGTATGCTATGTTGGGCTTTCTCCCATTCAATAGCTCATAGGGTGTCTTCTCCATCATGGGGTGACAATAGAGTCGGTTGCTATAATAGCAAGCCGTGTTGATTGCTTTGGCCCAAAATGAATGACTCACATTGTACTCACTCAACATTGATCTTGCCATGTCAATGAGTGTTCTATTCTTCCTCTCAATAAGGCCATTTGATTGTGGAGTGTACTTGGTCGAGAATTGATGTCTAATTCCAAATTCATTACGCAACTCATCAATTCTTATGTTCTTGAACTCACTTCCATTGTCACTTCTCACTTTCTTGATGGTTGTTTCAAACTCATTGTGAATGTCCTTGACAAATGATTTGAATGTTGCAAACACATCACTCTTGTCAACAAGAAAGAATACCTATGTGTATCTAGTGAAATCATCCACAATCACAAATCTATATTTGTTTCCACCAATGCTAGTGTATGTGGTTGGTCCAAACAAGTCCATGTGCATCAACTCAAATGCCTTAGATGTGCTCATCATGCTCTTCTTAGGATGTGTGTTACCAACTTGCTTTCCGGCTTGACATGCACTACATAGCTTATCCTTTTCAAATGTGACATCTTTCAAGCCTCTAACTAAGTCATGCTTGATCAACTTGTTCAATTGTTTCATTCCAACATGACCAAGCCTTCTATGCATAACCAACCCATGCTAGACTTAGTGATCAAACATGTTGTCAATTGAGCTTCTCTAGTATTGAAATCAACCAAGTATAGATTCTCATATCTAAATCCTTTGAATATCAAGTTAGAGCCATCTACACTTATAATCTATACATCATCTACACCAAATATGCACTTGAAACCAAGATCACATAATTGAGCTACTGACAGTAGGTTGAAGTTCAAGCTCTCTACTAGTAGCACATTGGAAATGCTCAAGTCATTAGATATTGCAATCTTACCAAGCCCTTTGACCTTGCCTTTGCCATTGTCACCAAATGTGATACTATCAATCCCATTGCTCTTGTTTTCATTGATTGAATTGAACATTCTTGGATCACCGATCATGTGTTGTGTGCACCCACTATCAAGTACCCAATACCTTCCTCTGGCTTTATAATTTACCTACAAAAGAAGATCAATCCTTTTTAGGTACCCAAACTTGCTTGGGTCCTTGAAGGTTAGTTACTAAGGTCTTTGGTACCCAAATGTCCTTCTTCTTTGGGCCCATAATTGGTGTACTAATGAACTTAGCCTTCACACCATTGGCACCCTTAAAAAGCATGTAACAAGAATCAAATTTAATTGAGGATACATTAGGTAGCTTGTTCTTGTTAATCTTGCAATATTGCTCTATATGCCCAACTTGCTTGCATCTTTGCAAAACCGACCATTGCCCTTCACAAAGCTAACTTTGGGAGTGACAAAGACCACCTTGCCTTTCTTGGAGGTATAGCCTAATCTCTCTTTGTTGACAGAAAACCTTTGGCTACCCAAGTACTTTAGCAAGCGGGCATCTCCACCATAGGCATTGCCTAAGGCATGAGTGAGCTCATTCACCTCCTTCTTGAGGGTCTCATTTTCCACCATTAGTGAGGCATCACAAGAGAGACCATCACTCAAAGGTGAAGTGAAAGTGGTAGTGCTATAAGAAGAGTTAGTGGGAGCAACTATAATAGGCTTATAAAAAGATTCATCAATAAGATCACAAGTTAGTCCCACATCACATGATACGATCACTTGCTCCTTCTTGGCTTCCTCCACTTTGACTTGCTCAATGAGAGAGGAGTGAGCCTTTTCAAGCTTAGAGTGAGCTTTGCCAAGCTTCTCATGGGCTTCCATTAGTCTCTCATGGGCTTCCATTAGTCTCTCATGAGTGGCATTGAGCTCATCAAAGGATTGCTCAAGAAATTTTACCTTCTTGCGTAATTCTTTGCACTCCTTTCTCTTTATCTCATTGCAAGCGTGGACTTGCTCACACATGTTCAAGAGTTCTTCCTTGGTGTACTTCTCCTCCTCATCATCATCATCATCATCATTATCATCATTCCTACAAGCAACACTTTCACATTCATCATCATCACTCTCATCATATTTTACATTGGTAGGCTTTGCCATGAGGCATGTCGATGAAGTGTCAAAGATGGAGGGCTTGTTGTTGATGGTGATGCTTGCTAGTGCTCTCTTGATAGATTTCTTATCATCATCACTAGAGCTATCACTATCCAAAGAGCCATCACTATCCCATGTGACCACATAGCCTCCACCTTTCTTCTTCTTTTGGAAGGTCATTCTTTTCTCCTTCTCCTTCTTTTCTTTCTTATCCTTTTTTAGTTTCTTCTTCTCATCCTCATCATTGTCACTATTGTAGGAACAATTTGCTATAACGTGATCGGGGCTCTTGCAATTATAGCATCTTCTCACATATTCCTTGCTTTTGGTGTGATCTCTTCTCTTTCTTGCACCATAGCCCTTCTTCTTCATGAACTTTCACATCTTGCATACAAAGAGGGCCATAGCTTCATCATCAATATCACTAAGATCATCATCATCACTTGATTCTTTCTTTGACTTGCCCTTGTTCTTGGATGATGATGAGCTAGCCTTAAATGCTATATTCTTCTTCTTTTCTTCTTCTTCCTTCTTGTCATCCTTGTCATCCCCTTCCCTTTCCACATGGTATATCTCTTGGGTCATGACATCACCTAATACTTGGTTAGGGGTAATCTCCTTCAATCCTCCTCTTATGATAAGCAATCTCAACATCTCAAATCTTGGAGGTAAGCACATTAAGAACCGATGAGAGACATCATCATCCTTGATCTTTTCTCCCAAGGCCTTCAAGTCATTTACAATCACTTACAACCGATGGAACATTTTCGAAATGCTCTCATCTTCTTTCATCTTGAAGCTTGTCAACTTATCCTTGAGAATGTACAGCTTAGCACTCTTCACCTCCGGTGTGCCCTCATATGTTTTCTCTAATCTCCTCCACACCTCATTTGCTCTTTCAAAATCCTTGATTTGCTCAAACACCTTGGAATCAATGGCATTGTATATGGTGTTCAGAGCCATTGTATTGCATTGCTTGTTGGTCTTGTCTTGGTTGGTGGGGTCATCGGGATCAATGATAGCATAGTCATTCTCGGTCACTTCCCATACTTGATCATTGATTGAACCAAGATACATCCTCATCTTTCTCTTCCAATAATCATAGCATGTGCCATCAAAGAACGGTGGTTTGCCCCCCACATGGTTGAACACAACTTGAGCCATAATTTGACACCAAGGTTGTTATGCCTTTAATCAAACGGTGACCATGGCTCTGATACCACTTGAAAGGTCCTAATATGGCTAGAAGGGGGTGAATAGCCTATTTAAAAATCTACAAATCAACTAGAGCAATTTGATTAGTAAGACAAATAGTGAAATGCAAACTTCCTCTAGCTCTACGAGGGTTGCAAGCCACCTATCCAACAATTCTAGTTGCAATGATTACTAGACACACAACTTGCTATGATGCTACTCACTAAGAGCTCTCAATCTTGCTACACTAAAGAGCTCCACTAGATGAACTTAAATAACAAATCAAGCTCTCAATTCTAATTACACTAAAGAGCTTGCCACAACTAGTTGGCAAGAATATAAAAGAGTGAGTAGGGTGATTATACCGCCGTGTAGAGGGATGAACCAATCATAAGATGAAGATGAAATCAATCACCGAGAGAATGCCAAATGGCAAGAGACAACCGATTTTCTCCTGAGGTTCACGTGCTTGCCAACACGCTACGTCCCCGTTGTGTTGACCAACACTTGGTGGTTCGGCGGCTAAGAGGTGTTGCACAAACATCGTCCACACGATTGGACACCGCAAGAACCTACCCACAAGTGAGGTAACTCAATGACATGAGCAATTCACTAGAGTTACATTTCGGCGCTCCGTCGGGGAAGGTACAAATCCCCTCACAATCACCGGAGATGGCCACAACAATCACCAACTCATGCCAATCCTCCACCTCTGCACCAAGCCGTCTAGGTGGTGGCAACCACCAAGAGCAACAAGCGAAATCCGCAGCAAAACACGAATACCAAGTGCCTCTAGATGCAATCACTCAAGCAATGCACTTGGATTCTCTCCCAATCTCACAAAGATGATGAATCAATGATGGAGATGAGTGGGAGAGCTTTGGCTAAGCTCACAAGGTTGCTATGTCAACGCAAATGGCTAAGAGAGTGAGCTTGAGCTGGCCATGGGGCTTAAATAGAAGCCCCCACAAAATAGAGCCGTTGGGCTCCTCATTGCACTGAACACGGGCCGACTAGACGCTCTGGTCATATTGACTGGACGTTGGACCTCAGTGTCCGGTCGTGCGATGTGCGCCATGTGTCATCGGCTTCAAACGCCGATCGCCCGATTTCAATGGTCAAGTGATGACCGGACGCGTCAGTTAGAAAGTGACCGGACGCTGGATCTCAGCGTCCGGTCATTTCCAGTAAGGTTCCAAATGCGACATTTCACGACCGAACGCGTTCGGTCATGCTCGACCGAACACACCCTGCGTCCGGTCACTCAATGTTTCCTCTGTGCGCCTCACGTCAGCGTACGTCAGCACTGACCGGACTCAGACCATGAGCGTTCGGTCAGTTTACACTCTAGCGTCCGGTCACAAGACCGAGACAACATGCTTTCTGCTGTCACTGACCGGATGCTAGACCTCAACGTCCGGTCACTGCACCACCAGCGTCCGGTCACTCTGTAAACCCCTGTCTTTTCTATATAGGGCGCCGGTGGCACCGTCGGACTGTCCACACTCTACGGGCGGACACTCCACTGGTGAAGTTTCTAACCCTTGCTCAAATGTGCCAACCACCAAGTGTATCAGCTTGTGCACATGTGTTAGCATATTCTCACAAACATTTTCAAGGGTGTTAGCACTCCACTAGATCCTAAATGCATATGCAATGAGTTAGAGCATCTAGTGGCACTTTGATAACCGCATTTTGATACGAGTTTCACCCCTCTTAATAGTACGGCTATCGATCCTAAATGTGATCACACTCGCTAAGTGTCTCGATCACTAAAACAAAATGGCTCCTACAATTTTTACCTTTGCCTTGAGCCTTTTTGTTTTTCTCTTTCTTCTTTTCCAAGTTTAAGCATTTGATCATCACCATGCCATCACCATCGTCATGATCTTTGTCATTGCTTCATCACTTGGAGTAGTGCTACCTATCTCATAATCACTTTGATAAACTAGGTTAGCACTTAGGGTTTCATCAATTAACCAAAACTAAACTAGAGCTTTCAACTCCACCTCCCTCCGTCGGTCTTGGCGGATTCACAGGATGTGCACGCTGCTCTCGCCACCTCTCCACTCCAGTGCGCGGTTGGCCTTTCACGTAATGGAATAGCCGAGATGTTAGGCTTACTAGAGTATGTGGCTAGTACTACAAAGTCTCGAACACAATAGGCCTACAACGAACGATACTTAATCAACACAGGCGGGGCACTACGTCAAGACTCAATTCTTGATGCAAGCAAAGAGTCCGTCCAGTCTCAAATTAAGTTCATGATCATCATTAATCCACAGGGTATTCTCTGGATAAGAACATTTGAAACCATATTGTTTCTCAACTCTTATTTACTAAGCATGACTAAGCATCATTAACCTACTATTGTAAACAGGGTGACAAGGATAGGTATTGAAATATCAAGGCAGGCATGCAACAATTGGTATTCAAACAACTCCTATTTTACTTAAATGCATCAATCATAAGACTTAAGTGAATAACATTTATAAAACACAAGGGAAAGGGGTTATGCTCTAGGGCTAGCCTGCGGTGTTGAGGTTGTCAGGCACTTCAGAAAACCACAGAAAAGATAACCAACTCCTACTGAATAGAAATCCACTTCTGGGACTTGCTCAACAACGGGATTCCACTCTCGATCACTAAATGTAAGTAAATATGCATGCTTTAGAATGATAAGATGCTAAGTATGGATTAATATGATTAAACAAAACTAATTAACTTGAGTACAATTTTCCCTCACTAAGCAATTAAGTTAATTCCTCATAAAGCAATATTTTTGTTTATCATTAACAAGTTAACTACGAGTACACAATCATGTAATGTAATTGCCAAGGAACAGCAAGAGTTTAGTGTTCCAAGGTCCACAATCAACTTCAAAATCACATCAACCCATTTAATTATTTAAATAAATATTTTTGGTACTTTTATTAGTGTATAAAAGGCATTTGAATTAAGTGGACAATTTATTATTTTTATCAAAATAGAGCCAAACTTTTTGTGAAGGTAGTTTTAAGCATAAAAAGCATATATACAAAGTTTCATGATTTTAGGATAATTATTTCAGTCTATAAAAATCATGGAAGGTACATTTATTAATTAAAAGAGGTAAATTTTAAGCATACAAAATTACTGAAATTGCACATTTAATATTTTTTTCTAGGTAGAGTACACAATGATAAGCTTATCCCAAAATTTTCATAATTTTATCACACTCCTACAATTTTATATGAATTAAACAAGAATCAACTTATCTAATCAATTTCTAAAAAAAGATAAAACGGATTAAAACTTTTCTCACCTGGCCCCCCGTACCCACTGTGACTGACAGCAGGCCCCGGGTCAGCGGAACAATGCCGGCAGCACTGACCGCGGCAAGGTCTCCGGCGACGGGAAGAACTCCGACGTGCTCCCCGCGACTAGACGCATCGATCAATGCTACCAGTGGAACCTCTACCGCCCCGTAGCTCGCACGACGGCGACCATGGCGGCCGGCGGTGCTCTGACGCGGTAGAGATAACCATCAGTGAGTTCTTCGGCTACGGGGAGACTACCTACAAGATCACGACACTCACTCTAACACGATGACGCTGCCAATTGATCGGATTAAGGCACATAGTGAACTCGCCCGCGACCATGGTGGCACGGTGACATTCTGGCCAAAATCGGCCCTAATAAACCAATCTAACACTCGATACACATTCCAGGTGCTCACCAAGACTTGCGCGGCCTGACGGTTGAAGCGAAGATACAGCAGGCGGCGTTGCCGATGGTGACGGCGGCTCCGGTGGCGCGGACTGGCGAAGACGGTGGCATTCTGGTGTCCTATGGACGAACGACATAAAGGGCGAGCCGATGAGCGATAGGGTACACGGCGCCAGACTCATCAGATCGTCCTGGCCACGGCAGAGGTGGTCACGGCGGCGCTCTGCTCGGCGGTGAGGGAGATGGTGGCCCCCGGCCAACTCCGGTAGAGAGGGATGGATTGAGCAGGCTCAAATAGTGCGCGAGAAGGTGGCGAGGCTAGCTGCGAGAGCAATTGTGTGTGGCCGGAGCGGTGGCGGCGAAATCAGCCGGCGATGTCAAGATCGACAGCGGCGGTGAGAAAACGAGAAGAAGGATGGCGAGACTTGGTGGTATAAGGCGAGGGCAAGGCAGGAGCGCTCGACAGCAGCTTCTTTCCCATCTCCAAGCAAGCTGCTGCGTGCCTCGGTCCAGAAGCGGCACGAAGGAGCTGAGCGACCACGGCGGCAAGCACCTGCGTGTCATGCTGTCGGCATGCTACAGTAGCCGTCTGCATCCCCAACTTCCCCTCCTTCTTTCTCTCGATTTTTCACAGCAACTCATTCAACACAAAGAACAAAACTTGCTTATCTACAGGCCCTCTCCATCTTTGCTTAAGGAACTCACACCTAAAACTGAAAGGTTTTGAAGATTTTGCTTTCCAAACATGGGTACAAGGAAACTGAAATAGAGTTCAGTTTAGGGTTGAAACAGAGTTCAGTTTAGGGTTGACCAAACAGCTTAATTAACTACTTTGATGAATTAATTAGTGATTATTTAGTAATCAAACAATTCAACCAGCCACACCTTTGCATAGTACAAACTTTGTACTAATAAATGATACTATTGGTTGATCAATTTTATTTGAGAAATTCATTTTATTAATTCCTCCAAAATTGAATTCAAACTTGAATTCCAATGCTTAACCAACATTGACTAAGTGTTGGAATTCAAATCCAATTTCAAACTTGGAGTTCAAATTTTAGTTGGTTGGGCTTGAATTCTTACCCTACACTTGACACTAGTGTAAAGTACACACTTTACACCTCAAAGTTTATTAGGGCACAATTTCAAGTATTTTAGTGAATTCCAAAAATAGATGGCCACAAAGTACCTTGGAAGGATTTTTGGTATTTGAGCACAATTCACCACAAATGCATTACATTCCTAATAAATTAACATTATTTTTAGTGAATGCAAGGCATAGTTAGCTATTATGGATGATTAACATGCATGATGATGACATGGTCAAGTTTTAGTGATGCTTAACACCAGGGTTGTTATATCAGCTTCCCGAGTAACGTGGTGTAATCACCCGATCCTGGCATTAACAACGTCCTGGAAGCCATGCTTCGGGTTAAAGGGTGCCACCACCCGAATACGGCATTCACAACGCCTTAAGGGCCACGCCCAGGAAAACACGTTTCCCGATATGGGGTGTACCACCCGAGCCAAACGTTTACAGCGGCCAGGGAATCACAATCCCTAATAAATGGTGTACCATCGCCCTCCTTGGTACCCGAGGAGAAGTCTCAGAACCTGAGAAATGCTCTTGGTACCCGAGAAGTTACACACTGGCTCCTCAATACTTGGTAATATCAAGTTGCACTGCTCATATCCTCGGTACCCGATGGAAAAGCTCACTGGTGCTTATAGTATACAGAACTTGCAGGGGTCCTCAACGTCTCAGGGGCTAAAGCTACATGCTAGCTTATCATTAAGTCCTACAGGGCTACTGTCAGATATATGGGCCAGGGGTATCCGTACAACCCGCATATGTGACCATCGCTGAGCTATCGGCCCAGTAGCCGCCAAGGAGGCCCACAAAGGCTGACGCGATCGACCAACGTGAAGATCAAGGCAAGCCAAGACAGGCGTATCTAGACAATAGCTAGGATCAATCTGTTGCGCATTCTGTGTAACAAACTAGGAATCCAATCTGGTAACCCGATCGCCCTCTCTGTAACCCTATCCCTCTACCTATATAAAGGAGGGTAGGGATCTCGAGCTTAGGATCTCCATCTTCGATCATACCAATCTACTATGTAGCTAGGAGCAACAGCCCCTGTAATTGAGCATACAAATACAAGATCAGCCGCACCACTAGAGTACAGTTTAGCGCGCCACTGCACCCCGAACCAGTATAAACCCTTATGTCTTGTGTGCTACCATCTAGGTCTGTCTATGTGATCACGTTGCTAGGCATTGCCAGAGCTAAATAATCCGACACTTAGCAACTAGAGTTAGAGCTGGTAGATTCACTGACAGGATAAAAAAGGAATGCATAACATGTTGAAAGCTCTAGTTTGGTGTTAGATAATTGATGAAACCCTAGGTACTAACCTTTGGCTCTTAGTGATTATGAGATAGGTTAGTACACACCAAGTGATGGAACAAACATAAAGTCCATGGTGATGATGGTGGACATGTGATGATGGTGATCAAGCTCCAAACTAGGAAAAGAAGAAGGAGAAAAACAAAATGGCTCAAGGCAAAGGTATAATTGATAGGAGCATTTTGTTTTGCCACTCAAGACACCAAGTGGGTGTGAGAGGATTAAGGATAGATAGTCGTACTATTAAGAGGGGTGAAACTCGTTGTAAAATGCGGTTATCAAGGTACCACTAGATGTTCTAACTCTTTGCATATGCATTTAGATTCTAGTGAGTGCTAACACCCTTGAAAATGCTTTGTGAAAATGCTAATACACGTGCACTATGGTGAGACACTTTTTGGCTGGCAATTTAGAAGCAAGGGTGAAGTGAAAGGAGTTGAAACACTGGTCACTGGGGTGACCGGACGCGTCTGACAGGTCGAACAGATGCGTCCGGTGTTCACCCTAGACTCGGCTGCTTTGGCGGAGATAACCAGACTCTGCATTAAAGGAGGACTGGACCCTAGTAGGTTACTATTCCTATGTCTGGTCTAGCTATTGTGTTGCGTTGGAACTGAGCGGTAGAGGATCCGACGCTGGGCGCGTCCGGTCACCTGCGACCGGACGCATCTAGTCATCAAAAATCCTCTCTGCATACTTTCTGGACTCGACCGGACTCCAGCTGGGGTTGCGTCTGGTCATTGTGTGACGAGTCCGGTCGTGGCTGGCTATGAGTGCAGGCATAGGCGAATGGACGCTAGGCTAGTGCCTCTGGTCGATGTTAGACGTGTCCGGTCTTAACTTAACACATGTGCATAAGTGTAGCTAGCCGTTAGGATCGAATGGTAGAGTTTTGAAGCATGGACGCATGGCTACATCTGTGCGACCATACCCTGCACCGAACGCGTCCGATCATCACGATAGGTGCATCCGATTGCTGCACAGTCAGCCCAGTGAAGGGCATAACGGCTCTATTTCGTTTGGGTCTCCATAAATAGTGGTTGGCTGGCTTGGGATCTCTCTCTTAGCCATTTCTATTAAGAATACACCCTAGTGAGCCTAGCCATTCCTCTCTAACTCATCTCGCTTGATTGATTCATCATTTGGTGAGATTGGAGAGCATCCAAGTGCATTGCTTTGAGTGATTGCATCTGGAGGCACTTGGTGATTATGTTTTGTTGTGGATTTTGCTTGTTACTCTTGGTGGTTGCCGCCACCTAGATGGCTTGGTGCAGCGAGGATCATTGAGCGGAGGGTGGTGCTTGTCTCTGGCTCCGATCGGTGGATTGTGAGGGGTTCTTGTGCCTTCCCCATGGGAGATCATGAAAGGCAACTCTAGTGGATTGCTCATGGCCTGTGGATCCCCATCTTGTGTTTGTTGTGTGGCACCCAGTTGTAGGTTAGGTGTGTGATGCCTATTAGCGAGTGAACCTCCAAGTGGGTGAATCACCACAATAGGGACTAGCTTGCCGGCAAGCAAGTGAACCTTGGTGAAAAATCATGGTGTCCATTGGTATTCATTGTGATTGATTCACTTGCTGGGCTCAATATAAAATCCCCTACCTCTCTTGTATTTACATTTCTAATGATATCTTATGTGGAGGTAGCCTACCTAGTTTAAGTAGTTCTCTAGTGTAGCTTCAAAGTAATTAGTTGATTTACACTTGCTAGGTTGCTCACTAGTGGTAGAATTAGTGACATAGCCATTGTGTGATTATTAGAGACCATATCATACTAGAATTGTGGATAGGTGGCTTGCAACACTTGTAGTGCTAGCGCACAATTCACTTTGCCATTGAGTTGACTAACAAGTTGTCTTATTGTTGTTGTAGAAATTTTTATAGGCTATTCACCCCCACTCTAGCCATTTAGGACCTTTCACATGTAACCAGTAAGAAAATGATGCCCACTTGTTTTTTTAATGCCCTTTTGCCAGGGCTATTTGGTTTTCCTCTTGACCTCCCATATGCACTTCTGCATTACCTCTAGAACTGAATGGAGTTCAAGACATTTTATCAATTTTAGTTGGCTAGAACACCACTGATGACCAGATTCAAAAGATTTTCACTACCTTATGGTACATATGGAAAGCTAGAAATGATGCTCATTTTAACAATAAAACATGGATAGTATGGCAGGTTCACAATGTTGTAGCGGTGGACTTTAAAACAACTGTGTTCATTTTAGAAAAGGAAAGCTTGCAGGTGCAAGAACAGCAGTGTAAGGAAAATGGATCCTAGGCCCATTTAGTTTGGATTTAGGTGTTTGATGATCAACATGACCAAATTGGACTAATATGTTTCCTAGTGTTTATTTTATAGTTCGTTAGGATGCAACGCGGACTTGGACCAAGTTTGGAACATGAAGAAAATGATCAACACTCAAAAGAAGACATTGGAGGATGTGTTGACATCTTAGAAGTGCAGTAAGGAGTCCAAGACGCGAAGATGATGAAGCCTCGATGAAGAAACATGAATAAACAACAAGAGGGGGCACCGCCCTGGTCACCGCCCTAGGCATGGCGGAGCACCGCCAAGGGGTGGCGGTGGCACCAAACAGTGGGCTGCTATAGCTGGAGAAGAGAGGGGCACCAGACAGCACCATGTGCACTACCCTAGTCACCGCCATGAGGTGGCGGTGCAACGGATAGGGGGTGGCGGTGCCACTGCCCTCATTTTCCAAAGAGCAGCGAAGGGGGGCTCGGGCACCGCCCTAGGGGTGGCGGTGCACCGCCCTATTGTCTGGGTCCCAATGGTCGACTTGTTAGTGAGCAACGGCTAGGTCACATGGTGGTCACCACCCTGTCCGGTGCCTGGCATCGCCTTCTTTGGTGACCACACAGAGAAGAGGATCTTGGCCACAATGGCTAGTTTCGACTTGGGGGCTATAAATACTTGCCCCAACCGGCCATTTGAAGTGTGTGGGAGCTGAGGGAAGATAGGAGGGTGTTGCTACACCTCATTTGTGCTCTCCACATGCATAGAGCTTAAAGATCACTTTGTGATTAGCATAGGTGCTTTGCAAAGTGCTTAGGTTAGTTAGACCACACTCATATGAGCTTGCTCTAGGCTCAGGTCTAGTTGCTAGTGAGGTTTGCATACTTCTAAACCCAAGGTGCTTGCGTGCATCGTGTTTGTACTCAGCGGGGCTTGTAGTCTTGTGAGACCACACCAACCGCATTTGTGGTTTGGCCGCCACCGTGTACCGAAGGGAACAAGGCCCACAGCACCAAAGACCAACTTGTGCATGGCGAAGGCCCAAGGTTATCCATAGAGTTACCTGATCGAGAGCTTGGCCCTTGCGAGGGATTCCTTGCCAGGGGCTCCAACGAGGACTAGGGGGAAGCTTGAGCACTTCTTGATACCTCGGTAAAAATATTGGGGTCATCAACGAGAGTTTGCATCTCTACCTCATCTTTACCTTCCGCATTTACAATGCTACCTTGGTTGTGTGCTTTACTTCCCTAGCTTAGTTGATAGGCTAGTTGATAGGATTGGAACCTAGGTTGCATAACTCTTTTGTGGTAGAGATAGCAACACACCTAGCAAAACCGTAGTTGCATATTTAGATAGATTACTTTCTTGCATAGGTTTTGACTAGGTGGAAATAGAGGCCTTAGTTAGAAGTAGAATTTTAAGTTGCCTAATTCACCCCCCCTCTTACAAGTGGTATCAAAGCCGGTTGGCTCAATTTGGACCTTTGGCTTCACCGCCATTGAGCCGACGATATTCAAAGTGGTTGGGATGGATACCTCTAGGCCTTGGCACTTTGACAGCACTAACTTCCCCTACCATAAAGCTAGAATGGCTTCTCACCTTGAGGTGGTAGATTTGGGTGTTTGGAGAGTCACTTGTGATGGGACGAAACCCATTAAGAATCCCAATAAACCCATAAAGAGTGAAGAAAAAGAAATTTATTTTAATGCTAGAGCTAAAAATTGTTTGTTTGAATCTTTTAGCATGGATGTGTGTTAACCAAGTGTTCACTATAAATACGGCACATGAAATTTGATTAAAATTACAAGAGCTCCATGATGGCACAAGTAATGTCCGTGAGCAAAAATATTGCCTAGCTCATCAAAGTTATGATTCTTTTGAAATGAATGATGATGAGCTTGTTCGTGATATATATTCTAGTTTGAATCTAATTGTCAATGAGCTCAATTCTATAGGATTAACAAAGCTAGGTGATGCGGACATCATGAGAAAGATCATCTCCCTGCTACCACAAAAGAAATATACAAGCATCTTTACCATCCTTAACAACATGGAGGACTTGAGCACTATGACCCCGGCCATAGTCATTGGCAGGATAGTCGCATTTGAAATGTCACGCAAGATGGGTCAAGAAGAAGCCTCTTCATCAAGCAAAGGCAAAGCTCTCACATGTAGTGAGAAAAAGAAGATGAAGGGCAAGCAAGTTGAGACAAGCTCAAGCTCAAGCTCCTCAAGTTAAGATGAAGAAGAAGATGAGGATGATGATGATGATGAATCAAGTGATGATGATCAATCTTCCTCCTCTGACCTTGATGAAGAATCAATCAAACTTATCAACAAGGTGGAGAAGATGATCCAAAGGCTCAATGTCAAGGGTGTGCCCATCCAAATTCAAGATTTCATCTTCACCAATCAAAGAAATGAGCAAATGAAGAAATGATGCTATGGATGCGGCAAGTTAGGGCACTTTGTGGAAGTTTGTCCAAATATGCCCACACCTAAGACAAAGAACAAGGCAATAAAGGCAAAACACCAAGCCCTCACCACAATCAAAACGTGGGATGATTCATCAAGTGAAGATGAAGCCCAACACAAGAGGCTAGGCCACAAGCACTCATCATCAAGCTCTTCTCGTATGTGCCTTATGGCACGAGGTAACAAAAGCTCATCCTCTAGTGAGAGTGATAGTGATGATGAAATGCCTTCTCTTAATGAACTTGTGCAAGAAAATCTTAAATATGCTAAGGCTTGCACTAGCCAACAAAAGAGGCTAAAAATATTGCAAGAAAAGCTAGATAGTTCACAAGAAGCATATAAAACCTTGCTTGAACAATATAAGACATTTGCTAATCTCAATATTGAACTATCTACTAAAATTGAGCAAGTTAAGGCTAGTGCAACAACAAATGCATGCACAATCAATGATGAGCAACTTGTAAAGAAAAATGAAAAATTAAAAGAAAAGTTAGCTAGCTCACAAGATGCTTATAAAAGTTTGCTTGCTAAAATGGAAACCATGTGCAAACATTGTGATGAGCTAACTAATAAAGTTGCTAATCTTGAAGCCATCGGTTCAACCCTCACCAAGGCACCTAAAAGAAAAAGTTCAATCTTTGAAATGTCTAAAAAGGATGCCTCTACTTCTTGCAATGATTTATGCAATTTGAGCTCACCCATTTGTGATCAAGTTTGTTTTGAGAAAGTTGTCGTAGAAACATGCACACAAGAGGTCGCAATGGAGAATGAGAATGTAACACCCTAAAATTTGACATGGTTTTAAAAATCACTAAAAAATTGAACTTTTAAAACATTGCATAGGAGCTAGCATATATAACCAACATAGGTAATTTTTACAAATAAATTAACATAGGGAAATAAAACTTGATGTGTGAAACTTGATGTGAGAATGTTGCTTGGTTTGTTGAACTTATGGTGGTACACTTTTGCATACTCATGCATTCAAATTTGAATTTAAAATCATTTAAACATATGGATACTTAAGCTAGGAAAAATAAAAACGAAATAGAAATGGATAAAGCCCCATGGGCTCAATTCCTCCCCCTCTCCCCTTTCGGCCCACAGCAGCCCACTCCACTCCTCCCCTTCTCCTTCTCTCCCCGCGTGGGCTGGCCCAACCGACGCAGCACCAGTCATAGCCCTGCACTCAGTCCGGCTAGCCCATGTCGTTCCCTTCTCCCCCTCTCTCCCACCGATGCCTGGGCCCCTCTCCTCAGCTCCTTCGTCCTCCTCACTACTGGTAGTCGTACGCGGCATAGCCACGCGTCAACGCTCGCCCTATTCCACAGCGGTGACACGACAAAACTTCAGGATTCCATGGCACCCTCCTTTATTCTCCTCTCCCCTCTCCAACCTCACTATGAGCTCGTCAACAGCGATGCCATGGTCGCCTCCATGCCGAGCCACTGGAGTAGCCACCAAGTCACTTCAACGTGCACGTGGGCAAGCTCCAGTTGTGGCAACGTGACCCAATGAGATCAGCCATGAGCGCATGTGGTGGATAAGCACGGCTAGGAAAATATCTCACCGCCAAGACACCGACCTAGCCAGCCTATAAATAGGCCCGACCAGCGACGCTATCGCCCCGCCATTTCCCCTTTCCCCTCCGTTTTCCCTATCCCCTCCTCCTTTCCACTTTCTTCCATTTTCCCATAGATTGGGAGTTCACCGGCGCCATAGGTGCCGCCTCCTCTCTTCACCTCCCTAGCTGCAACATTGGCCGATTAGAGTGACCGGTGAGTTCCAGCGCCCTTCCGCTATCTCCTTTGCTAGTTAGTTGGTCATTTCTCTCTCTGTGTTGCGCTGCCACCGTGCGCCTGGCTCTGCCAAGCCGCCATGGCCGTCATCCATCACCGGCATGGCCACCCCAGGGCACACCACCACCACCACTACACCCCTCACTCGCACACACATACACGTAGTTAGTTGTTTAGGATAGGGCCTCTAGGGCCGAGTTCACCGCATGGCGCCACCGTGACCTCTCTGGTGAGCCACCACCACCACCACGGGCACCCATTGTCGACGGCAACCCCACCATCGGCAGCGACATGACCCCGCGAGCACCGTGCACCTAATACATGCCACCACCGAGGATCGACGCCATCGACGTGGCCAACTCTAGTGAGCCAGGCCTCCCCCTCCCCTATTCCAATGGCACGACGGTCACCCTGGCCCGCTGCCGTTCCCTCTCTCCCCTTCCCTATATCTAACGTGTGGGCCAGGCACGGAACGGCGTTGCCATTACCGTTTACCCCGTCTGTCTCTCTCTCTCTCTCCCTCTTTCACTGACACATGGGCCCATGGCCATAACGCTATTGACGGTAGTTAACAACCATTATAAACAATCAATATAACATGTATAAGGGCATAAATATAATCACCAACGAAGGTCTAGGGGTTTAAACTAACAAGTTCCATGAGTTTTGGTGAATCTTTATTTTCTACAGGGGTTATCCAGAAAACCATCAAGGTGGACCTAGATGATAGACTTAATTGCGTTTATCCACAGCGAAAACAAACCCAGAAGGTTCTAGAAGACTCGAGAGGACACCACACTGAAGCGGAGGACGAGGCACCACTAGGTGGGGCTAGCCAGCCCCACCTATAGGGCGGCTGGCCCTTGGGGCCTACCTATCAGCCCCTCGTTACTATGTCAGTTCTTCACCGCCTCCTAGATTGCATCTACGCCATTTATTCAAGTCAGTTTGATCCGATGGCTCAGGATTGATGCTCCGGCCTATATATACCAGCCCCTACCACCCCCCTGGAGGCATTGAAGTCATTTGAGAATACAAAAACCCTAATCATTCTCAGAGCTCTACCATATTCTAGGGCATAGCTAGTTAGGCTAGGTCTAGAGAGAGGCAAGCAGGCTTCGCTTGGATTCCTGATCATGTCAAGAGTGTGGTTTGTTATAATCATTGTACCCCCTCTCATTTGTATCTCTCATTACTTTTATATGTTTGCTGTAATTGTTATGACAACAATATTCATATAGTTTATGTTCTTAGTTATCCTGTTCATGGTCTACTTTGATTATATACTTAGTATAGCTAGATTATCCTTATATTTATATATAAGTTCGTATAGCGCTCACTCTAAGGTACCATGGGTGAGTGGTCAACATTGTGTAAGCGTGGTTCTTATACGTTATTTACCAGCAGATACACCCTATATTCGGGGTCATGTGATAGATCGTGGATGTAACACTCCCGTTGAGTCTTTTGCAGTCCACTCCCCGAATATAGGTATACAAGTAGGATCTAGTTACGAAGGAAGACAAGCTCTATTGTTCTTAATCTTCCTTAGTAATATCCCTTATGTGTAGATATAAAGTTGATCTTAGCCATGACTACTAGGTGTAATTGCACTAATCAATGAATGCTTTGACATCTAATTAAGAATGACTTAGGAATTATTCCTCTAATATTCTACTTAACCATGCTAATGCCATAGAGAGAAGTACTCTAAGTGATCAATGATTAGTTATTATGCACCATTTATATATACATTTATCTCTTGACTTACCCCTATTGTGAGTAGAATATTGGTTATGGTTTACTTCTCCATCAAAAACATAAGTTATCAATACATGTCCTTGCCAGACCTTCACTATGGTAAAAATATAAATAACGATACCTAGAATACTCCCGAGTAAAGTGCTACAATGGTATATTATCTATGCACTTGTAGATCCCTTATATATATATATATATATATATATATTCTTCCTAGTCACATAAAATAATAATGAACTACTTAGTATTATTCTAGTAGTAGTGCTAAGTAGTACCAACAAGCATCTCTGGCATCATCACTAGGGATGACAACCTGGTAAAGTAATGTTAAGAGATGTAGACATATATTAGGTGGCTACTAAAACAAGTGACAAGTTAATAAATACCAATAAGCTTTTCTGGTGCCATTGCCGGGGAAGGTAGCTAGACAAAAGAAGTATTGATAAACTTATACTTATTGATGTGATCGAGATAACCATTGACCTCTGCTCAAACATGCTTACCCTTGTTTTGTCTAATTTTGTATCTTATGCAGGGTAATGTATGACTAGTTTTGACCTTTCGACAAACTACGTTGATGATCCAAAAGCATTACTTAGGAGAACTAAGGCTAAACTCAAGAAAGTTTCAGCTTTAGAGTTGGAAGACAACCAAATAAGGCGAAGCTTAACACCAGAATTTGAAGCTGTTTACACCAAAATTTAGGAAGAACTCGTGAACTCAAAGCTACCAGGATTGTGTCAACAAGGAATTGATTAGATGTGAATCGGTATTAGCTGATTTACATGTGATGTCAGAATCGACTATTTTATGGATGACGTCAGCAGACATCGTCAATGGGCTATACTTGAGCGGCGCTAGGAAGATGTGTCGAACTCTACAAATAAGGAAAATTGGGGTCCAAGTTATTATTAAGTTAGGAAGTTTTCTTTTATTCCAAGAATTGTAATGAGTCGTATTTGAGTAGGATTCATGTTTTGGTTCTGGGTATAAATATTAAACCCTAGTTATTGTAAAGAAAAAATGAACACACAGTCAATACAATCTTTCTGGCTTTCGCCATCGCATTAGGACTAGGAGTACTATAGATCTCAATGAGTTCTTCAGCAAACAGGGCTGCATCGACTGATCGACCTCCAGTTTGCTTGTGAGTACCGTCACGACTTGTATTGTGCTTATAAAGCTGCATCAGTTGATTGATCTTTTATGAGCCATAATCTAAGTTAGTTATCGATCTATATCGTAGTTTGTAAGGCTACATCGGCTGATTGATCTCTTACGAATCATAATATAGATCAAAGTTATCAATCTTATGTTAAATAACTTATTGTTTAATACAATATCACCAATTATCGAATCTACTAAGATTAATAAGATTTTCCTTGCTGTTTTTTATTGATTCACACTACAAGGTTTTGCCCCTGATGCAACGACCTAAAAGCGTTGCAATATACCAAAAATGGTTGCGATAGACAAAATTGCAACATTTTTTTTCGTTGGCAGGCGTTGCTATAGTAACCGTGGCAAAAGGTTTGCCCAACGACTCATTTTGATGTTGCAATAGGTTTTCCCCTATTACAACACCAAGGAGTGTTGTTGCAACGCCATGTAGTGTTGCAACCCATAGTATAGGCAACCATCGTAGGTGTTGCAATAGTTACTATTGCAACACACCTGGTGTTGCCAAAAATACCTATTGCCACGTACCCAAAGCGTGGCAATAGGTGCACTAGCAATGACAATGGGTGTTGCAATAGACCTTATTGCCACGCATCAATAGCATTGCAATAGATGGACCCTCTATTGCCACGCTATCTCGGTGGTTGCTATAGGTGGAACCCTCTATTGCCACGATAAATATTTGGTTGCTAGAGGTAGCCTCTCTATTGCCACACTAAACATTATGGTTGCTATAGGTGCGTCCGTCTATTGCCACGATAAATGTTTGATTGCTAGAGGTTACCTCTCTATTGCCACACTAAACATTGTGGTTGCTATAGGTGCAACCATCTATTGCCACAATAAATGTTTGTTGCTATATCACATATTGCAACGCCAAATTATGATGTTGATAGTCCATATTGCAACACCTTATTTGCTTCAAACAATAATTGCATGCCGAACAATATATGATGAAAGAAACATTTAGACATCCATTAATCCAAAATATGCTCAACTGAAACACATAAGGTATCCGACTCATAGTAGCTAGTTTGAACACATCAAAATGTAATGAACTATGTCTAGCACTGTAGCAAAGGTTGGCTTGGCATTGACCATCCCATCACTTGTGCACTCCACCCAAACTCTATCTTGCTCCGACCAGTACTTGTGCCTTTCGCTGTGGTAGCTACGAGTTGTGTTTGTGGCGGGCTGCTATCTTGGTTTTCCTGCAAATCAATAGATGGAGGGAAAATTAGGCCCCATACTAAGGACTATCACATGACAACATTAAACACTCTTCAGTTCTCAAACTACAAACATTGACTTTGAGGATAAAAGAAATACAATGATCTCTACATTGTATGAGCAATATTGTGAACAAAAATTTAAGCATCTTGTACATGTTACGCTGCTACCTAGAAAACGATATACCACACTACGCAAGTGCATCTTGTACAAGTAACCTTATAGCATGGCAGGTAACTATCCTTGGCACTTTTACCACTAAAGGCATGACAAAAAAAATCCTCTTGAGTCCATAACAGTCACTCCACTATAGTTTTGTACAACACACTTTTGAGTCCATAACTTTGTCTAATACAAAAAAAAATCCAAGATACCTACCTAGTAGCAGCACCATGCATGTAGCGTGGATGCAAAAAGAGTTGTGCGGTTCCCCACAATGGCTTGATATTGGTCTCATCCTACATTTAGTTCAGATGAAACAGAAAATTGAGCAAACAGAGAAATGCACTACACTTTCGTACAGCCCAAGTGCTAGCAACTTAGATTACACTAACCTGGAGCATACCAATGTAGTTAGCTTCCACATCAACGATGCCTAGGATCAAGTGGTAGTACCATTTGATCTGCAGGAACAGAATGTGGAAAACATGTCAGGCTTTCCTTAGATAGTAGCATTCACATTACTGAATAATCACATAAACATTGTGGCGATGAAAGCCCAAATAACTTATAAAGAACAGAATAAGAATACGCATAAATACACTGGTGGCCATTGGTCCTGGTTAGCAGGGCACATACACTGAACGTGAATTGTATTGTACATGCATCAATCATACAAGAGAAACAGTACCACACAAACTTCTGGCCCATGGGAATAATTTAAAGGCTGGGCATGTGCTCAAACCCAAAAATAGCATCTCAACTTTTGATCATAACTTCTAAAGAGATTGCTCTCGTGTCCTGAAATCTAAAATAGCATCTCAACAGGTGATCATAACTTTTGAGACTGTATAATACTTCATTACTTCAGTCTGTTGTTTTTTTATTCTACTGTATGAATTAATGTGTAGTATAAGCAATAATAATAGTTCATGATTAGTATCTTTTAGAACGAACAAAATTTAAGATTAGCTTCAATTTCCCCAGTAACATTTCCATGTGTTGGAAAAGCAGCATCCAGACATACCGTCATATGTTGCCTTTTGTATAGCAGTGTTCCACCATAAACAAGTGCAAGAAGGATGTAATTCAGCAATGACTGTGATGTAGGTGCATTGACACCTGAAAAAAGAAACCCTTATGATTCAGCATTATCTTCAGTATTTTTCAATCCACACAGTTCTCAACCATCTGTCATCTGAACATGGTCATACGATTTTGTTTTTTTTCGGAACACAGAAAGAAATGGGACAAACATGGCAGTCCAAGCTACAGGAGCCAAATGACAGGTCTCAGCCTAACATGAAGAACCAGTAACCAAAATCACGGCACAATTGAAGACACGGCTAACTGGGAAAAAAAAGGAATGCCTTTTATGTTCAGAACGATAATAAGATCCAGTATTTTTGCAGCAGTGCTAGTCCGCCAAGAAGTTCTACCCTAGGAAGGATACAGGTTGCAAAGCATCACCGGCATACGGGAACAGAAAAAGACAGCGGCGGCGCAGCGTACCTCGGCGAGCGAGCTCGGAGGAGGCGAAGCCGGTGGAGGTGATGAGCAGCGAGACAAACTGTCCCAGCGCCGCCATGTGTTAGAATAGAGAAGCAGAACCACAGATGGATTGATAACATTTGGTGTTGTAGAAAAACAATTGAGTGGCTATTGAGCAATACATATTTGCAGTCCCAGCCCTGCATCTCCTTAATTTAAAGCGGGGGTGCGGTCTGCTCCTTCCCGTGAAGTTTTTTTTAAAAAAAAGTAATATGGCATTAAAATTCAGGAATGCCCCATTTCATTTTAGAAGACAAACCCTAAATCTGAAGTATGTGCATGTTCTGTTACTTCAAGCTTATCAAATGCATGTATTACTAAGAAAAGCTGTAGTGTAAGAAAATACTAAGTTACTAGTAATTAAAGATATCAAAATAAAATTCAGATTTCACACTGGAAGTCGCAGTAATAAACACACCCACCCACCCACCATAATTTTCTTTGACAACACATTCCATTACTAGGCATACTCCTCGTGAGTTTCATAGTTGCTAAGAGTACTTCAGATCCTGCCATCCAAAGGAGATAAGCAATACATGACTTAAAGGAATATTGCTTGAACAGACTTCACACATAGACACAGATTCAATAGCAAAATGCACACATGGACTTAAAGACTAAGATAGTGTCACCTCTATAGAATGTGTTGACATTTTGTAGAGACTACAGTATTCTAATTTAGTATACAAGCTGACACGAATTCTTTGTATAGTACACTGCCGTGGCACTATATTTAAGATTAGCACAAACTTCAAAAAGCAAATAAAAGCAAATACAGAAAAAAAAACAAATGCAAAATTAAGTACTCACAGCTCTTGTAGGGACTATGCACTGGTAGTCATCTAACTCAGGGAGATGAAAACACTTGGGGTTGATGGTCCAACAGAACATACCACTACCAGGCTTAAAGGGGTTCTCCCCCATCCAAACCTCATCAGGGTACTCAGTTACCGGCACACTCTGTCAGTACTACCATTCCAGTTAAGACCACCTTCCCTCAAGAGCAGCATGCAGAGGAAAAAGAATTAATGGCATCAATCAGATATAGCAGGAATTCAATTAGGCAAAATAATACAAACAACATACTAGCTAGAATGCATAAATGTGATGGACATAGGATCGATGATATGGTAGAGAAAACTTGATAGGAACAGCTAGCAAGCAGACCTTGTAGTCTCTGAATTAAAGCTTTCAGAAACTTACCACTGCAAACTTAGTTCATCACTGGCACAATGGAACCCCTACTAGACTATGAATCTGAGAGACCAATGGAGCCCACAAAAGAAGGATGCAAGGTAAAAAATACTGCCCAAAAACTTACCAGAGCAATTTGCAAGCGAATGGTTTAGTAGAAGCCCAATCCCACACGGCTACGCACAGAATCAGACGATACCAATTTGCACATGGATCTGAGAACAGCTCGGAGGGGATGGAAGAATCTCTCGGATCCGACGATGCGCCAGGCAGGACCGCAGGACGACGACGGGTCCGGAGTGGCGGCGGATCTCCGGAGAGGAAGGCGCGCGCGGGGGCGAGTGTGGCCGGCGGCGGCGCGGCGCCACGACGATGGGCGGCCGGCGGCGCGCGCGAGCGCCGCCCGCGGGCGAGGGAGCACGGGCGGCGGGCGGGGGGCGGGGGGCACTGGTGGCGCCGTGAGGGGTGCAGCCATGGGACGGATAGGAAGGGTTGAAACGTGGAGGAGTTGGGCCTTAGAATGGTTTTGTAAATCTATTTTATGCTAGTTGAGATCTTGATCCTCGTTCTGTAGATGAACGGTTATGAGGAGCTGGACCTTAGAAGAAACGTCTCAGGACAGGATATTTCAGCCCGTTTAACAAAATCAATCAACATGTTTATTGTTTAAATAGAAATACATTTAAATTAAAAAAATTCTTATGAGGAGCAAAATTTCCAAGCAGGAGCAAAATTTTAATTTTGTTGAGAATTTGAATTTAATGAAATGTATTATATCCATGAACTTTCCACATTGTATGAAATGTAATTAAATATCATGGTTTGTATACATGGTTTAACTTTCCCATGAACTGTTAATTTTGAATTTTCTTTTGCCAGACCTATGATGGGAGAAATTTTCATTTGGATGGAATTGCTTTATATTTCAACATTGACAGTGCATGTTACATGCTATGTTTTGAGCTTGATGTTGACAATGGCTATCTAGGTGACACTAATTCGGAATAAGTGACATAGATGTGCTCATCCGAAAAACTACAATGCAAGTATCACAAATGAACACGATTTATACCATGAGGGTGCGATCAGAACCACTGGATCGGCGATAGACAGCCAAAAATAGTTGGGCCATTTGGGCTAAAATGGGCTTGGTTCATTCTTTCTCTGCTTAATGTTTTTCTTTTTCTTTTTTCATTTTATTACACCAATGCTAGGGATAATTCAAACTTCTAGTTGCAACCTTACTATAAAATAATGGTAATAATATCTAAAACTTCTTCGAAAAATCTGAAAATTGCCATACAATCAATTTATTGACGTATAAGCTTGACATAAAAGTTTCATAAGATTTTACAAAAATTAGAGTGTACGTTGTTCACAAAATGGATAGACCTCTCACATTGTTTCATACAACTTAAGTCAAACTTTGAGATTTGAATACCTCGTAATATGTTCGAACTCGTACGCACCTCAAAATTGGACACAACCTTACCTTTACCATGCTGTTGATATTTGTGGATTTACATTGCCACTTGTTGTGCAAAAAAGTTATTTTTCTATTTTTTAACTAACTAATTAATACACCCTTGTGAAGTAACTTGCAAAATAATTATTTTATATACCCCTAATTACATTTTTACATGTAATAGACAACATTTAAGTTGCCATGTAGGAGTTTCAAGAATTTTTTAACAGATTTAGTATTTTCTATCATTTAAATGAATTTCTACACGCTTATCGAAAGTAATTCCAAGTTGAACTATGTGTACCTTCAATAAGATTCATAAAATGCACGCGGTAGCATGCTCGAGCGGCGATGCGCGTGGACAGCGTGGTCGGGCACTGGCGGCGAGTTGTTGGCGCGGCATGGCGGTGTCGAGGCGCGTCGGGCGCGGTGAGGGCGGCCAGATGGTAATATAAAGGCTGCTTAATGTTGAACACACTTCAGTACCCTAGTGGTAGATGAGGGTTTACTTGTACTTTAGTTCCGAGGATCAAATCCTCCGTGGAGCATTTTTTTGTTAATAGAATATTTTTTTTTGTCTATTGCAACCATTTTTGATATATTGCAACACTTTTAGGCCATTGCATCAGGGGTAGTCTACTGCGTGGAGCATTTTGTCTATTGCAACCATTTTTTGTATATTACAACACTTTTAGGCTATTGCATCAGAGCGGGTCCCACTGGCTGGATTCCCGCGCGGCCAGTATTTGCTCCCGTGTAGGTGTGAATGAAATGGTGCGGTGAGCGACGTAGGCCGCGGGGCTGGTGACGTGGTCCGGCCAGTCCTATGCCTCCACGTCGGTACGGTGGGCCCCGTGGTCAGCGACGAAGACAGAACTGCTTGCCACGCATGTCATCACGTGTTTGTTCTTTTTCTTTTTTTCCTTCTAGAATTTTTATGAACTTCTACAATTTTAAAATAGTAGATAATTTCTAATGGAAAAGTCGTCAAAATAAAAGTTGTAGAACTCACTGAGATCTACAATTTCGGTTTTGGTCCTTTCTCCATCCGACTTTGTTTCAACAATTCAAATTTTGAATTTTAAAATATAAGAATTCGAATAGAATTTTGGGATAGTAAATGATTTCAAATGAAAACGTTATCAACAACAAAGTTGTAGAAATCATAAAGATCTACAACATTTATTTTGGTCATTTCTTTATCCGACTTTGTTTGAATAATTCAAAATTTGAATTTTAAAATATGAGAGCTTCAAACATATTTTTTTGGATAGTTAATGATTTCAAATGAAAAAGTCGTCAACAACAAAGTTGTACAACCCAACGTGATCTACAACTCTTGTATTAGTAATTTTTTCATCCGACAAAATGGTAGTATACATTGTTCACAATTGGATACATCTTTCATATTAATCACTTATAACTATGTGAGAGATGTATCAATTTATGAACAATGTCTATTGCCACCTTGTTAAAATCATTTGAGTTTTTTATATGATGATTAGATAACAAAAACATGTTACCATGCAAAATTATAGAATTTTCTAACAAAATTTAGAATTATTACAATTATGTTATCTTAATTTAGGAATAGAAGGATGAATTATCCCTAGCAAACAAATGTTTTCCCTAACAACTCTAGGATATGGGATAGAGTGAAATGTATGACTATAAATATTTTCTTTGTAAATTTTTTTGACTCCTACCGGAGGTACACACAGTTCAATTTGGAATTACTTTCGGTAAGCACGCAGAAATTTATTTAAAAGATAGAAAATATCAAATGAGTTCCAATTTTTTTGAAACTCCTACACAACAACATATACGTAGGCTATTGCTTGTTAAAAAAGTTTTAGAAATACCAACTATTAAGAATAGAAATACCAACTATTCATGTGTTCTTCATTTCAAATCAGTTCATCTAACTGGACGGAATTAGTACTTGGAAGAAAATTCCCCCAACTTGGCACAAACACTTGCTGTAGCCTGGTGGTTAGACTTCCTTGGTTCCTTGTCGAGGTCCTGGGTTCCAGTCTCAACTAAGGAATAATTTTTTTCCGATTTAATTCTCTCTGACATGTTAAGAACAATGTATGCCGAAGCAAGTCACAAACAACAAAGTGGTGTGGTGGTACGGTGCACTTAGCTTTAGTCTGAGGTCTTGGGTTCAATTCCCTTGGACAGCATCTTGTTTTGCCCTTTTCACGTCAATTCCCTTGGCAGATGGGCTCCAGCTTGCATCTGGCGCCAGCAGGCCTGCTCGGACCAGGCGCAAGCGTGCATCCTAGCCCATATTTTTTGGTTTTGAATTTCAAATGATTGGACCAAACATGTATAAGGAAACATGCCAAAAAAAATCACAAACACAACCATGATGTGGTGGTAAGACATGCTCATCTTTAGTGGCAGGTCGCGGGTTTGAATCCTCCTCACCCCCACTTTTTTGGTATATTATTCAAAAATGCGTGGAGCATTTTGTCTATTGCAACCATTTTTTTTATATTGCAACACTTTTAGGCAGTTGCATCAGGGGTAGTCTAATGCGTGGAGCATTTTGTATATTGCAACTAATTTTGTATATTGCAACACTTTTAGGCCGTTGCATCAGCGGTAGCCTATAGCAACACAAAAAAACCATGGTAATATTATCATGATATTGCGACCATTTATGATTGTAGTTGCAATAAGTACTTAACAATTGCAACGCCACAAAAAATTATTACAACCCCAGAAAACCATGGCAATAGGAACATGCTATTGCATCCATTCAAAAATCTTGTTGCAATAACCACTCTACCAATTGCAACACCATAGAACATTATTGCAACCCATAATAACCGTGGCAATAGTTACAAGCAAAAGCAACCAAATCTAATATAGTTGCAATAACACCAAGTAATTGCAACGAAAACCAATACTATTGCAACTCAAAAATGCCATTGCAATAATGCCAACAAATTGTAACACAATTCTTAAATGGTTGCAGTAGCACAAGCCTGTTGCAACGATAAACCACACATATTGCAATAAATTTAGTATGTTGTATTATAGGCACATATTGCAACCATTTTTTGAAAAGGTTGCAATACGACCCACCTATAGCAACCAAATTAGTGGTGTTGCAATCATGTGGCGTGGCATTAGAGGTAGAACCTTGTAGTGTCACCAGTTATCGATCTTGCTATAATTAATGTTTCATTAATTATAACAAAATTATCCGATTGAGATAGAGATAGATCAGCACCATATCATCTTAATTGGTCGTCCTCTGATCTGGTCACGCTTAAAGCCTTATAATTGATGGCATAATTCTGCTAGATCGGCTATTTCATCTCTATTCCAATCAAACATAGTATGCATCCAAAGACATGTTTCAATCTTGAATAAACTCACTAGTTAATGAGATCTAATCTAATGACACTACCATAGCTGCATCGATCCAGACGAACCTCACTGGTAAGACTTTAGATTAGAAATTATCGATTAGTGGTCTTGTTCATGATCAAGATATGTACTCTGTTTGTTTGCTATGACTGCATCAGCTATTTTAGCTGATTTGACTATACTCTCACGCATATAGCATGATTTTATGAATCTGTCAACATATAGATGGTTTTATAGATTCTTTGGCTTTAGTTTATTATTATTATCATAGCTGCATCAATCCGATCGAACCTCACTATTGATGATAATAGATTAGACTCAAAACTGTTTGTAGATCCATTTATATTAGACAGTCGATTTGTTCGCATGTTATACTCTTCTCATCAAACTTATCGGCTAGACGCTTTATATCGATCATGTTCTATTTAGCTGATGATGCTTTCTGATGTTTCATGAGCATCGATTATTTTGATTCGTATCATTATCGTTTAATATTAGCCGATAATCCTTGATTTAAATATCTTCATTTCATGGATACGCTGGATATCGACTATTTAGTCGATAGCCTCATTGAATCTGCTATCTAGCCGTATATTTGGAACTGTTTGGTGCAACACCGACATGTTCCACCTTAAACTACTGATAAGATTTTCTCTCCTTGTCAATTCTAGGTCAAATTAACTGACACATCGTTGGGTTTTAAGAATCGGCTGGTTTTGTGTTGAAGCCAAGCAGATCTCTGGTCTCATTCCACCCAGATCTTCTGGCTTGCTGTGTGTTGATCGTATCGCCACATTTTTGTGTCAACACACTTTTTGGCATGCCCAGTGGGATCACAATCATCATGGCGGTTCATAACAACAAGGACATTCTTATGGTGTCTTATGAAGACTTACTTGATGGGGATAAAGATGTCATTGGTAGGGCTATAGAGGAGTTTCGAAATAAGTGTTTGTTGTCATACACCAAAACACGTGGCATTAAAGTTGTATAGAAATATCCACTACCGAGAGTTTTGATGCATGGACAGTCAGATACAGACGAAGCTGATGATATGCGTTTCTTTATAGAAGCTGTCAACAAATCTGTTCATGATGCAATGCTGAATCATAATATAGCTTTCTTGAATACATTCCACAATACCATGAAGGAGGTGTTTTATGGATTTCCACTTGATCAGGTTGGATCAACTTATTACAATATTTCACATCCGTTGACTCAGGGGACTAATCAAGCCGGTACTAGCCATCAAGAAGCAGCACTAGCTAAGAGTGATGATGCCCAGACAATTTAGAATTCGTCTGAGTGAATTCAGGGTGCTACTACTAATCAAATGCAATATAATTTTGTATCATCAGTGCAGCTTGTGCAACAGCCGACAGGGCAAGTTCAGAATTAGATGGTTAATTTTGGTACATCAGGCCAAATACCACCATCGGCTCAAAAAATTGCACCATCGGTTCAAAGGATTCATAGAGATATAGATCCTAATGTTTTCAATCAGAGATTTCAAACAGTAAATCAGGAAGGGGCTCGATAGATAGATATTCTATAAGGATATCATTATAGTTTAGATTATAATACTCTCAATATGATTCCAAATCCAGGATATCAAGGCACTCAGAATTTCAATCTGTAGATGGGTCAGCAATTGCTAAGAAAATCAAACTCAAATACTGATGAATTGTTGCTTAGAGTAACCAAAATGATAAAAAATCAGTGTGGTTTAAAACCAAAAGGGCAGACCTTTTTGTACAAACGTCCATATTCAGAATGATATGATTTATTGGCTCTTCCTATGAATTATAGGCTTCTAGAATTTGCTAAGTTCACTGGTCAAGATAGTACAAGTACAATAGAACATGCCAGTCGATATCTTACTCAGTTGGGTGAAGCCTCTGTTGAAGAAGCGCATCGAGTTCGTTTCTTTTCTTTGTCCCTGTCATGACCTGGTTTTCATCACTAGCAGTTAATTCCATTGCTAATTGGAGTGATCTTGAAAATAAATTTCATACATATTTCTACACTGAGATAGGAGAAAGAAGGATCATAGATTTGACAACTATAAAGCGAAGAGCTAATGAATCAGGTGTTGAATTCCTTCAGAGGGTCCGAGAAACAAGAAACTTATGCTTTTTGTTGAAATTAACTGATGATCAGCTAGCTGCATTGGCCGTTCAAGGAATGTTGCCAACATAGAGAGAAAAGTTGCTTGGGCAAGAATTTGATAATTTAGGTCAATTGACTCAACGTGTGGCAGCACTTAATAGCCAATTCCAGAATATGCGCAGAGATATTTGATTCTAGAAGAATGCTGCAATCGTTGAAGCTTATAATCCATATTTAGTCGATGATGATGATGAAGAAGAGGAAATTGCCGTAGCTGAATGGAATTGAGGTAAAAAGATAGTAATAGTTCCAAATCCTTGGGGAAAAGAAGTTGAAGAAAGTTATGATTTTGATGTTACAAAAGCAGACAAACTTTTTGATTTCTTGCTTGAGAAGGGATAGATTAAACAGCCTGCCAATCATGTTATATTACCTCCTGATCAGTTGAAGAATAAGAAGTTCTATAAGTACCATAGCACTACTTCTCATACTACTAATGATTTGCAGGATTTTTTGGCAGCATATTTAGAGGGCTATTCAACAAGGGAAGCTTAAATTTGATACAGCTTAGAAAATAAAAATTGATGATAATCCTTTCCCAAAGGATCAGAATATGGTTGATGCTAAGTTGTTTAAAGGGAAAGCTAAAGTTTTAACATCAGCCAGGGCAAGAGAAACTAGAACAGTTGATCCGGAGATGCAAATATCAGCTGATAAATATAGAGAAATTAAAAGGCATCGTGACCAACAAAAGAGCCGATATGAGCAGGGAGAAACATCTAGAGATGGTGCAATGAGACCACGTGTTACATCTCGAATTCTATTGAATAAATGGCAACAGCAGAAGGAGAAAGATTATCAATGCCGGTTAGAAGAGAAGGAATATCAATGTCAACAAGAAGAAGAGAGATATGAAAGAGAACGAGCGGAGTCACAATGGAATTGCCTTTTCTTCAGACATTGTTGGAACAAAGGTTTGAGATTGCCTACTAGAAATAATTGCCCAGAATATAACGAACAATATTAGGAGTTTAGGCAATCTCAAGTCAGCCGCTGGTCTATCCATGATCGAATTGAATATCAACGTAATGATGTGGATCGGCGCTTAAAAAATAGAAGCATTCATGATCGGCTTAGAAAGCGAGTTGTTGATCAGAACTGGGCCGATTATGAAGAAGAGGATGATGAAGAGTATGTTTGGCAGGAAGGACTGTGGTGTCTAGGAGGTTTAACAAGAACTCAGAAGAGAAGAGTACAACGCCTAAGGAGCAAAGAATTAGAATAGGCTCAGAAGTCTAGTAAACCGCAAGTATGGTGTGCTAAACAAATAGCCGATAAGGGTCAACCATCGGCTAATATTCAAATGGTTTTTCTTTTACCATCTGAATTTAAAGCTCCAACAGATCAAGAAGTTTATTTGGATTTTGATGAATCAGAGTATGAAGAGATGGCAGCCCAGTTGACATTGATACATCAAGCTATATTTGATAAACCAATTAAGCATCAGCATTTGAAGGCTTTATATGTGAAAGGTTTTGTCGATGGGAAGCCGATGAGTAAAATGTTGGTTGATGGAGGTGCTTCTATTAATTTGATGCCTTATACTACTTTTTGTAAGCTTGGTAAAAGACCAGAAGATCTAATTGAGACTGACATGATGCTTAAAGATTTTGGGGGTAATGCGTCCAAGACCAAGGGGTAATAAATGTTGAATTGACAATTAGAAGCAATACTTTGCTCACTACATTCTTTGTCATTGACAGAAAGGGTTCATACAGTTTACTCCTTGGTCGTGATTGGATTCATGCATCAATGCTTGATTTAGTGGCATGGAGACAATGTTGAGTTAGTTCAAGCTGATGATTCAGTGAGTATAGCAACAGCTGATCCAATGTTTTGGGAACTAGAAGATTTTGAGTGTTTTCTAGCAAGCGATGAGAAGGAGGCTTCATTAGAATCAATGATGAAGGCCAACAACCAATCCGAGCAGTCGGCTTTGAAAATTTATTTTAATGGATAATCCAATAGATGGTACAGATGGTAAGCTAGAACATGGCTTTACGTCAGCCGATGAGTTAGAAGAAATAGATATTGGTCCTGGAGATAAGCCTAGGTCGATGTATGTAAGAGCTAAATTAGATCCTGAGTATAAACAAGAATTGATAGATTTGTTAAAGGAATTTAAAGATTGTTTTGCTTGGCAATATTATAAAATGTCTGGTTTAGATCGATCAATTGTTGAACATCGGTTGCCAATTAAATCTGGATATTGGCCATTTAAACAAGCTCCAAGGAGATTTAATCCAAATGTTCTTGATGACATTAAGAAGGAGATTGAAAGGCTACTAGAAGCAAAATTTATCCGACCTTGCTGATATGCAGAGTGGATATCGAGCATAGTTCCTGTGTATAAGATAAATGGGAAGTTGTCTGTATTGATTTAATAGATTTGACCAGGGCTACACCAATGGATGGTTATCTGATGCCAATAGCCGATATGTTGGTAGATGCAGTGGTCGGACATAAGGTAATTAGTTTTATGGATGGTAATGCAGGTTATAATCAAATTTTTATGGCTGAAGAAGACATTGCAAAAACAACCTTTAGGTGCCTCGGTGCAATCGGCTTATTTGAATGGGTTGTGATGACTTTTGGATTGAAGAATGCTGGTGCAACTTATCAGAGGGTAATGAATTATATTTTCCATAAGTTGATCGGCAAGATTGTTGAAATCTATATTGATGATGTGGTGGTGAAATCCAAAGGGTACAAAGAACATCTAGCTGATCTGCGGGAGACTTTGAAGTGCATAAGAAAACATGGTTTAAAGATGAATCCTAATAAATGTGCCTTTAGAGTGTCAGCTGGATAATTTTTTGGTTTTATGGTCCACGAGAGAGGAATTAAGATTAGTCAGAAAAGTATGAAAGCAATTGATGAGATAGTACCTCCAACTAATAAAACATAATTATAATCTCTGTTTGGTAAGATTAATTTCATCAGAAGGTTTATTTCAAATATGTCAGAAAGGATTCTACCATTTTCTCCTTTGTTGAAGTTAAAGAATGATCAAGAATTTAAATGGGGTGATGTATGACAAAAAGCGTTTGAGGAGATAAAAGAGTATATGAAATCTCCACCTGTGCTGGTTCCTCCTCAGTAAGGTAAGCCTTTTAAGTTGTACATGTCGGTCGATAGCCAAATGATTGGACCGGCCTTGATGCAAGAGTTTGAAGGAAAGGAACGGATTGTTTTCTATTTAAGTAGAAGACTTTTGGATCTAGAAACAAGATATTCTCCAATTGAAAAGTTATGCTTATGCTTGTATTTCTCCTGCACTAAATTACGACATTATTTATTATCGGCTGAGTGTACAGTTGTGTCTCAAGTAGATGTGATCAAACACATGTTGTCGATGCTGATATTAAATGGGAGAATGGGAAAGTGGATTCTTGCATTATCAAAAATTGATTTGAGGTATGAATCGGCTAAAGCAGTCAAAGGGCAAGTGATGGCTGATTTTATTACTCAACATCATAAACCAAGCATCGGCTATGTGGAACCATGCCTTGGACATTATTCTTTGATGGATCATCGTGCAAGCAAGGGGTGGCATTGGTATTGTTATTATTTCGCCTCGGGGGCAAGTTTTGAGTTTGCCTTTCAAACCAAACCAATGACCACCAATAATCAAGTAGAGTATGAAGCTATTCTTATGGGACTTCAACTTCCTTAGGAAGTAAAGGCCGAGTCAATTGAAAAATTTGGAGATTCACAGTTAGTTATTAATCAGTTGATCGGCCTATATGAATATAAAGATGATATTCTCAAGGGATACCATGGTGAATGTCGAAAGTTAATTGAGGGGTTTCCACTTACTTCTCTCCAACATATTCCGAGAGCACAGAATCAAGAGGCCAATCGGTTAGCTCAGAATGCATCAGGCTATCGAGTGTTCCAAGAAATCTTAAGTAGTGAGACCTTGGTTAATGATTGGAGAGTTGAAATAGCCGATTACCTCAAGAATCCATCACATAAGGTTACTAGAAAATTGAGATATAAATCAACTAAGTATGTTTTGTTGGATGATCAGTTGTATTATAAAACAGTCGATGGAGTTTTGCTTAAATGTTTAAGTCAAGAAGAAGCAAGAGTATTGATGGGAGAAGTACATGAAGGAATATGCAGAGCTCATCAATTGGCTTAGAAAATGAAAAGGGTTATTCGTAGGTCTGGATATTTCTGGCCAACAATATTAGAGGATTGTTTTGAATATTACAAGGGGTGTCAGGATTGTTAGTGTTTTGGTAATATTCAAAAATCATCTGCATCAGCTATGAACCCAATAATTAAGCCATGGTTGTTCTGAGGCTGGGGAATTGATTTAATTGGCCAGATTTTTCCACCATCAAGTAGAGGGCACAAGTTTGTATTGGTAGCAATAGATTATTTACTAAGTGGGTTGAGGCGATTCCTTTGAAAACAGTAACTTCAAAGAATATGGTTGATTTTGTCAAGGAGCATATTGTCTATCGTTTTGGGATTTCTTAAACCATTACTACTGATCAAGGGACAATGTTTACATCAGGGGAGTTTAGAGATTTTGCTGCCAGTATGGGAATTAAATTACTAAATTGTTCTCCTTATTATGCTCAAGCTAATGGCTAGGCAGAGGCATCCAATCAAATTTTGATTAAGTTGATTAAGAAGAAAATTTAAGAGCAACCAAAAAAGTGGTACCTGACACTTAATGAAGCACTATGGGCATATAGGATGGCTTGCCATGGATCGATTAAATCATCACCTTATGAGTTAATATATGGGCATAATGTAGTTCTTCCTTGGGAGATTTAGACTGGATCAAGACGTGTTACATTGCAAAATGATTTGACAGCCGAAGTCTATAAAAACCTTATGATGGATTATTTGAAGGATTTAAGTTGTCATCGGCTGTGCGCTCTTGAAAATATTGAGGGCAATAAATTAAGGGTTGCAAGGCATTATAATAAAAAGGTCAAGAACAAACAGTTTTGTGGAGGAGAATTAGTTTCGAAAGTAAGATTACCGATTGGGTTTAAAGACAACAAGTTTGGCAAATGGTCGCCTAATTAGGAAGGTCCTTATCGAATTAAACGTTGTGCACCTGGCAATGCTTATATTTTAGAAACGCTAGAAGGGGAAGAGGAGTTTGATAGAGCAATCAATGGAAAATTCCTAAAGAAGTATTATCCAAGCGTTTGGATAAATACTTGATAGCCGATTTGTTTAGTCATCGGCTCTAATTACCGGTACCAGGAGGGTATCGCCTTTAGTTCAAAAAGGAAAATTAAACCGAAGGGGTAAAAGCCGGTATGATATGTATCGCCTATAGAGCAAAAACACACACAAGGACAATCATGATTCATACTATGGTAGTCTCAGAGATGAATTCATAAGGAAGAAGCAGAAATTTTATTCATTGATAGTTTGTTCCTAGGATAAACTAATCAAAAACTTTATTAATCACATCCTGGGCAGATGTAATGTCCACGATGGCCACAGCCACATCATCGAAGTCCTCGATCAACTCCTCATGCATGTCGGGGTCGTCGGCCATCGGGAAGCCTAGCTCCATGGTGCGGAGCTCGTACCTGGTCTGGACCTACACCGCTGCCAGGGCCACCGCTACGCCACAGTGGACGCCGCGGAGGGTGATCTCCTAGGCGTGCGCTGGGACATCGTGCAGGCAGTTGATGAGTAAGGGGCCACGGGCGTTGATGGTCACTGTAGCCACGTTCGTCGCCAGTTAGAGGAGGTTCTCCAACTGCACCGCCAGGGCTGGCTATCACAGAAACAAAGAAACTGTCAAGACAAAGGTAGAGAAAATAAGAACATAGGTTTTCTTGGAATCCATCTTACCCACCACCATGGCGTCGGACTTAGCCAACCACGCCCGGGTGGTGTTGGTTTCTTCCTCGGTGATGAGGAGGGCGGTTTGAGAGGCCTCGAGGCAGATCTCAAGCTAACTGTTCTCCCAAGTTGCCTCAGAGTAATGGTCCTTGGCCGCCCTCCATTATTGGAGGAAGCGCCGGGCATCATCACCGGTGTAGGAGTCAGAGGAGTCCGATGACGAATCTAGCGCGGGGATGGCGGCAGATGCAGCATTGGAGGGCTCACCGGCCCTAAGAGGAGGAGGAAGCCTGTTGTTCAAGACAAACCTATAGACACGTCAGATGGTGATCTGTTGACAGGAGCAGGAGTTGTTTGGTCCTACCTCATGCGGTAGAGCCGCTGGCTCACTGGCATCTCCTCCTCCAAGAGATCTTCTACCGCGCGCTTCCCATGGTTGTCCTCGCCTGCCATGGGTGTTGTTAGTTCTTGGGAGGAGAATAGGAAACTACTACAAGGTATGTGAAGATGGAAGGACACAAGAGAATGAGAGTAGTTGCAAATGTAGATGTGATTGAGGCCAAAGCCCTTGGCTGGTATTTATAGTAACGAAGACGGGACGGTAGATATCTTGGGACGTGTGAAAGCAACCCCAATTGATTAAAGGGGAAGCGCCACTTCACTAATACCGAGGGGAATGCGACGTTGATGACTGAGAAGGAATTCGAGGGGTTTTGTGATAAAAGTCGTTTTCAGATTCAGTTAAGTCAGAGTAAAGTCAGAAATCGGCTAATTCAAATCGACTCTTCTAACCGAACCAAAAAGTATAGTTTTCATCAGGTTTATGTGCTATAGATACTGGAATATAAATTACAAGTTAAGAGTATCATGAATTGCTCATAGTGCTTTCAACCGAATAGCATCAACTTCTGCAATTTGTTGTTTATCTTCTTTGGCTGATCCAGGAATGCTCTCAAGACTGCTGCGAATAGCTTTGCCTTCTTTGACCTTGGTCAACATTTCTTGCTTCTTCTATTTGATAGCATTGGGGATCTGAATCAAGTTGGACTCATGACGTTAGATGGTGGCTTTCACACTTTCCAGTTCTTTTTCAAGCTTAGCACGCCTAACTCTCAGCCGATTTAGTTCTGGTTCAATTTTGAAAGAAGAATTCTTCAAATTGTTGATCAGTTGTGCTAATTCTTTGGCTTCATGTTTGTTAGAATTCTTTTGGGCCATCAAAGCTTCACGGTCAATCAGATTTCTTTGAGCCTTTTCACCTTGGGAGCTTGGTCTTTGATATTGGATATATGTATCAAGGCCTTAGCAAGATTTGGGGTCAAATTATCCTTGATGGCCAAGAAGATTCTTCTCATTGGGTCTGCATCCTAGACCAAATTGGCTATATTCCTCTCGAGCATTTGCAGCATGTCTTTTAGCTAATTTTTGGTCTCATCTGATAAAGTCTCTTGGGAAGAAATGGTTGATGAGCTAATCTCACTTTCGTCTATGTATTCTTCAAAGTTGAAGGAGTAGCTCAGAGCTAGAGAATTAAGTACCTACATATGAACAAAAGGAATCTTATTAGAAATAGCAAATGGGTTGATAATGAGGTGAATGGTGAGGGGAACATAGTACCTTTTTTGGAAGAGGCTCTGGCTGAGGAGAAGGAACAGCTGATGGTGTGCCAATATTTTTTTCAACATTTGGTTGAATCGGCTCTAGACTTTTGATGCTAGTGTCTGCAAGCATAAAGAAGTTTTTTCAATTTATATTTGTTATAGAAGGACAACAATGAGTATAGAAATTTCTTACCATCGACTATTTGCTAAGTTGGAGAATCAACGGTTTAGGTATCAGCATCAACAAGATCATCTTCAACTATTGGATTGTTAGACATTTGCTCTTGTGCAGGTGTTTTCTCAGGTGGTATCTGATAAAGGAGACTGATCAGAAAAGAGTAAGGATTTCATAAGATTAAAAGGCTTGAGGAGATACCTTGGTAGCATCAGGAGGTGAAGTAAAGAGGTTCTCATCTTCTGCTGTTTTGGGTCTGTCAGAAGCATCGATTGTTTCAATTGTAATCGGCTCCTTAGGGGGATTAGCCGATGAGAGGTTGGTGGACGCCGATTCAAATGCCTAGGACAACAATTTGGCACCCAAGGCCGATTGAGATGCAATAGTCGATGGCTGCAAAGAAGGGATTGAATTAGAAGTTGGATATCATCTTAAGAGGGAAGATAAGTTAAGTTACCTGAGTAATTGTTGATTTTGTTCTATGAAGTCTCTTCCTAGTGGTGGTTTTCTGAGTTACACCTTGGGTTGCCTTGTGTTTTGAAGACTGATATGTGAGTATTGTTAGGATAGCTGGGGTTTTCATCAACTTTTTTAGAGTGGGTGCAGTTGATCCCATTCTTGAGGCTAGACATGGTGGATAGTATTCTATGGGATGCCCTTTCCTGTCCACACTTGGCGGATCAAATTTGGTATCCTGCAAAAGAATTTGTTAGATGAGTTGATAGGAGAACTTGTTAGGTAATCCTTTTGAAAGAAAAGTAGTAAGTTACCTCACTATCAGAAGCAAATTCTTCATCTAGGGCCAAACAGTTGAGATGAATTGGACTGCAGAAAAGGTGAGAGTGTCATTCTTGCCACTAGGAATCAAACAAATTTGAGAAGAAGGTAGCTCTTGTCCATTCATGCAGGCAAAGGGAAGGAAGGTCTAATCCCAATTGAAAAACTCTAGAAGCTTCCATCATTTCACTGATACCTTCTCTTGGCTTTAGAGTGTTCCTAAAGAACAGCCGAGGAGGTAGTTGACCAAGGCCGAATTGATGGGCCACAAAAGAAGGATTATAGAATTCATAAGTTGGGAGATTATCTGGGAAAAAAGAACCAGTACCCATTTTGCCATGGCCATGGCGAAATTCGGCTAACAGTACATAGGGTTTGATAATACAACTAAAAATTACAGCAGCTGTTTCATCTTAGCAACCTGATTCAAACCAAAATTTGATTGGCAGAACTAGTTCATTGTCTTCATCCTCATCGTAAGGCACCCAAGTCAAGATGTTTGCATCAAACCCTTTGAAAAAATTTCTTGAAAAGGTGGCCTACATCAACAGCAATTGTTATGGCTGATGCAGCATCACCATAATTCATACATTGTCGAGTTCTTTCTTCTTTTCCTTTATAATCTTTAGCAAAGTTGGAAGAAGGGAAGCTCAGATTCCTAAGATCAGGTCTTACAATCTTATGTATGTATAGATTCAGCCACAATTGTATTAACCACCAAGGGCCACTGATGGTATGCACTGGTTCATTTTTCAGTAATTGAACATATACTTGGTGCATCAGGTGATAAGTAGACCTAGCAGATATTTTCCAAGGGGGATTTCATTGTTGGCTGCTAGACATTCTACCATGTATTTATGATTATAAGTTGGTCCGCAAGATGACCCACAAAAGATGAATTATTTCCAGCCACATATTCAGGAAAGCTACATGCTCTCTTTCATCAACAATTGATCCATCCCCAATATGGTTCAGAATATAGCTTGCCCATCCTATGCAGTCTAATATTTTGGCTAATTTCTTAGACCCAGCACTTAAGAAATCATAGGGTTGCATTGATCCTATTATTCTAAGGCCGGTCAACATGTAAATATCACCAAAGTGATGTTCATTGGACCATGACAAAAAACAAAAACATTCAAAGTGTTGGACCAAAAGTAAGATGCAGAAATCAAAAGTGAGTCATTCCTCTCCATTCCAGGCAATGAGAGTGTCAGGCATTGGTGCAAGTCATAAATTTCCCAATCTCTAGTCTTTTTCTCTGATACCCTATGGAACCAATCCCTCCATCCCTTAGGCATTTTTGGGCCAGTTTCTAAAGGGAGTCTTGGTGTTCAAAGAAGATAAATCTACTACAGATTGTTTGAAGAGTATTCGGTTGGTTTCTTGATTGATAAAATCAGATGGATCAAGGTCACCCATGGGTCCAAGATAATAGGCATTGGGAACAACAGCTGATGGAATCAAAATTTCGTTCCTCATTTCCTAGAAACCAGTTGGGATGAATTTAAGAAAAGGGAAAGTACAGAGTACCCGTTAACACTTAAAAGGAAGAAGGTTGAAGGTATACCTTAGGAACGTGGTCGCTGGTTCCATTGTAGCCAAAATGGATCTGAATCTGTGGAAGGTTACTTAAACGGCAGCTTGGTAGAGCAGAGGATTTGCTAGGGTTAAGGCTTTGGCGGTGGTGGCTTTGACTATTGAAGTTTGCTCGAGAAAGAAGGGGAAAGTAAGTAGGCCAAGCGAGCTAGAAATGATATGTTGGGGTATTATATAGAATTTGGTCCGAGAGATCAGGAGCCATGCGTTTATTTTGGAATGAGCGGTTGCAACATGGTGAACAGATGAATAGGAATTTTGGGAGGCATGTGTTTACACCAAGATTGGGAGGCATGTGTTTACACCAAAATTTGGGAAGAAGAACGCGGGAACTCGAAGCTTCTAGGATTGTGTCATCAAGGAATCGATTAGATGTGAATTGGTATCAGCTGATTTAGATGTGATGTCAGAATCAGCTATTTTATGGATGATGTCAGCAGACGGCGTCAATGGGCTATACTTCAGTGGCGCCAGAAAGATGTGTCGGACTCTACAAATAAGGAAAATTGGGGTCCAAGTTATAATTAAGTTAGGAAGTTTTCTTTTATTCCAAGAATTGTAATGAGTCGTATTTGAGTAGGATCCACGTTTAGGTTTCGGGTATAAATATTAGACCCTGGTTATTGTAAAGAAGAAATGACCACACAATCAATATAATCTTTTTGCCTTTTGCCATCGCATTAGGAGTAGGAGTACTATAGATCTCGGCGAGTTCTTCAACAAATAGAGCTGCATCGACTGATCGACCTCCAGCTTGCTTGTGAGTACCATCACGACTTGTATTATGCTTGTAAAGCTCCATTAGCTGATTGATCTTTTATGAGCCATAATATCAGTTAGTTATCGATCTATATCGTAGTTTGTAAGGATGCATCAGCTCATTGATCTCTTATGAATCATAATATAGATCAAAGTTATCAATCTTGTGTTAAATAACTTGTTGTTTAATACAATATCGCTAATTATCGAATCTGTTAAGATTAGTAAGATTTTCCTTGCTGTTTTGGTTGATTCACCAGTTATCGATCTTGCTATAATTAATGTTTCATTAATTATAACAAAATCACCCGATTGAGATAGAGATAGATCGACATCATATCATCTTAATTGGACGTCCTCTGATCTAGTCACGCTTCAAGTCTTATAATTGATGGCATAATTCCGCTAGATCGGCTATTTCATCTCTATTACAATCAAACATAGTATGCATCCAAAGACATGTTTCAATCTTGAATAAACTCACTAGTTAATAAGATCTAATCTAATGACACTACCATAGCTGCATCAATCTAGTCGAACCTCACTAGTAAGACTTTATATTAGAAATTATCGATTAGTGGTCTTGTTTATGATCAAGATATGTACTCTGTTTGTTTGCTATGACTGCATTAGCTATTTTAGTCGATTTGACTATACTCTCACGCATATAGCATGATTTGATGAATCTGTCAACATATAGATGGTTTTATAGATTCTTTGGCTTTAGTTTATTATCATTATCATGGCTGCATCGATCCGATAGAACCTCACTATTGATGATAATAGATTAGACTCAAAACTGTTTGTAGATCCATTTATATTAGACAGTCGATTTGTTCGCATGTTATACTCTTCTCATCAAACTTATCGGCTAGACGCTTTATATCGATCATGTTCTTTTTAGCCGATGATGCTTTCTGATGTTCCATGAGCATTGATTATTTTGATTCGTATCATTATCGTTTAATATTAGCCGATAATCCTTAATTTAAATATCTTCATTTCATGGATACGCTGGATATCGACTATTTAGTCGATAGCCTCATTGAATCGGCTATCTAGCCGTACATTTGGAACTATTTGGTGCAACATCGACATGTTCCACCTTAAACTACTGATAAGATTTTCTCTCCTTGTCAATTCCAGGTCAAATTAACTGGCACATCATTGGGTTTTAAGAATCGGCTGGTTCTGTGTTGAAGCCAAGCAGATCTCTGGTCTCATTCCACCCAGATCTTCCGGCTTGCTGTGTGTTGATCGTATCGCCACATTTTTGTGTCAATAGAAGCCATGGCTAACAAGACTCACCGTGAATTCTCTGCTCCAACTATAGCCAACATCCGTACTGGACCAACAGTCGATGTTGCAGACAATGGATTTGAGCTCAAGTCAGCTCTCATCAACATGGTGCAAGCAAGCCAGTTTTGTGGAAAGGCACATGAAGATGCAAGTGCACATCTCCAACACTTTTTGGAGATATGCAGCACCTTCACCATCAAAGGAGTTACCAAAGATGCCACACTACTTCATCTCTTCCCATTCTCACTCTTGGGGAATGCAAAGCAATGGTTCTACGCCAACAAAGATAGAAATACTACATGGGATAACTGCTCCACTACCTTTCTAACCAAGTTCTTTCCCATAGGCAAGACCAATGCTCTACATTGGAGAATTTCAAGTTTTCAACAGCAACAAGATGAATCTATCCTTGAGGCATGGGAACGCTTCCAGGATTACATATCAGAATGTCCTCATCATGGGATGGAGAATTGGCTACTCATGTAGACTTTCTACCATGGGTTGACCAATAGTACCCATGAGACTATGGATGCCGCTACTGGAGATGCATTCCTGTCACTCACCATACCAGCTGCAACAGCTGTTGTGGAGAAGATGGCCTCCAACCAAGGCTGGAATAAAAAACGAGTTTAGACCCGCAAGAGAGGTGGAGGTATGCATCCACTCAAGGAAGTAGACATGTTGTCTGCTAAGATGGACCTGCTGATGAAGAATCTCGAATATCTAGACAATGAGAAGCAAGAAGTCATGCATATTCATGATTCCCGCATGACAGGTGAAGAGTGTGGAAATATTAGGCATCCAGGGAACAGCTGCCCTGAAATTCAGGAGGATGTGAACTTCATCAACAACTACTACTTTTGTCCTCAACAAAATCAAGGATGGAATCAACAATAGAGGCCAACCTACCAAGGTAATTACCAAGGTAATAATTTAAATAATTTCAATCAACCACGCTTGAGAGAATTAATTTCTGGCCAAGCTAAAATTATGGACGGTTTATCTAGAAAACTAGCTTCCAATGATAGAGTTTTAGAAAATATAAACAGTAGAATGGATAACCTCTCCTCTGCTATTAAAAACCAGCATAGCTTTAATAAAATGATAGAATCACAAATAGCTCAACTGGCTGCTGTTGTTCCTCTGACTGACAAAGGTAAGATTCTGGGGCAACCGAAAAATCTAGAAACTTCAAATCTTGTCGATATTCACAATGCAATATATTATTGTATACAACCATCGATGGGAAGGTGGATAGATTATACCATGCCAAAAAAGAAGAGCAATCCAGGGAGACCTGTCATCCCCATCGCCATTGGACCTCACATTTTCCAAGAAGCTATCTATGACTTCGGAGCAAGTGTCAACATTATGCCTAAGGTAATTTATGATCAAATTAATGGAGATACTTTGTTGTACACAAATATGCGTTTGCAGCTTGCAGATCAGTCACTCTGCTAACCCAAGGGAGTTCTTGAAGATGCCATTGTTCGAGTGAGACAATCATATGTTCCCATAGATTTTGTGGTTTTGGAAACAGGTGGAGATGAAAGGGCAGCACGACAAAAGCCATCATCTACGCGGATAGTGCTAAGATCTGTTTCACAATCAAGGATAAAAAGAAGAAGTTTTCTTTTAAGAATCGTATCTTGCAATCTCCTAGACATCCACAAACGCCATACCTGCACGAGGAGACAACAGTGACCAAGATGAAAAATAGCAAGAGAAGAAGGAAGAACAAGGTCAGGCAGACACAAGAAGAATCAATTAACATGATCAACACACTCAGATCAGAGTACGACCACTTCCTCGCTTCACCATTTCTAGCCAAGAAGGACGATCCAGGTGTCCACACGATCGAGTGTACCATTGGACAAAGAATCTTCCACAAGACCTATGACATTGGGTCGGGTGTCAACATAATGTCCAAGGTAACGTATGAATATTTATTTGGTGACGAACCTTTGTTCCCTACATATATGCAATTGCAGATGGCGGACCAATCAATCCGATTTTTAGAGGGAACAGCAAAAGATGTCATGGTAAGAATACATGATCACTATGCCCCTACCGACTTCATGGTTCTAGACATGGGTGAAGAAGACGACGACACACCCATCATCCTTGGAAGACCATTCCTCAACACTACCAATGCGATCATCTATGCCGAATCTGGACAAGTCCACTTCCAATTCCCTAGAGAGAAGGTACGCTGCTATTTCAATAGTTATACCACTTATGAGCAGCCAAAGAAGACCCGCTCCAGGAGGAGACGTCGATCATCCCAACACCAAAGTAATCAATCCCAAGAATCAATGGGAGGAAGATAAAGAACCTGTGAACAATGAACCTACTCCACCAAAGACGAATCCACAGACTAAGCAGCAGTGGAAAGAAAAGGTAACATCATCACCAGAGTCACCATCACAAGAGGTGCAACCATTAAGGTCTCCATCTCTGGACCGCAGATGCACCCAAGCAATGAACAAGATTGGATAGAAAGTCCTGTCCAGAAGACTTAAAATTCCGAACCCTCGTCGGGAGGTAAATCGGTAGTTATCTATATTTACTTCATAGCATTGCATAAATTATTTTTACTTTAGTATATTTACTTTTCTATATATGCTTTGCATTTAGAAAATAAAATAAAAAATTAATTATTGCATTATAAAAACCTTAAGCCCCATGTGAATACTTCTACGGTGTGTAAAAACCCCTAAGAAATTTATCGTGGTGACATAAAAATTAAAATATCATGCATTCAATTATATCAGAAAATCCAAAAATACTAGATGAACATCCTGCTAGAATTTTGTCCCTTCAAAAATGTTTATAAACCTTCAAGAACAACTAATCTCTGGACGGTTGACCGCTAAACCCTTATCCTAATCCGTTCTACGAGTTTTGGTATTCTTGTTGGTATTTTTGCAGGATGATATGATCAACAGCAAGTTCACTCGGTCGACTTCATCACACTCCATCCAAGAACGAAGAGAAGGGCATCCATTGGCAAATCTGCTCTGAGAAGGATCACTCAACTTCAACATTTGACCACGACAACATCCAGCTTGGGGAAAAAGCATCCCCCGTGTATCTAGCTAAGTATTTCTTTTCCTTTTGAGTTTGTTATATACTAATAAAAAAGATGCATAACTAAAAGCAAAATAAAAATTTATCTTTACAGTAGAATTCTATATTAGTAATATGTGATCTAAAAATGAAAACAAAATAAAAAGTGTGTGTCTAGTTTTCTGTTTTTAAGAGCTAAATAAATAGACTCTGAGGCTAATCTCTTGCAATGGAAATGATGAATAGTTTCTCTATTGCAATTCCTTTCAAGTACCTAGTTTTCAACCTTTTGGATACGATTATTTTGATATAAGAATTTACTCTAAACTTGAAACTCGTGGGTAGCATATGCTTGATCTAAGTCTAGGTAAATTGACAGATATGATATGAGAAGGTCTGAGCTGCTATTTATCTTGTTCCAAGTCACACTAAAAGTTTTGGAGATTTATCTTTTGAAAAACATAAAAATTCTACGTGATGAGCTCCTGTATGACAAAGTTTGAATTCCTACCAGAGCCATATATGTTATTTAGAATAGGAAAACTTCCACATATATGCTAATTGTTTTGCATTGAGTTTAGTCAAGCTTTGTTGACCCTTATGAGAGGTTTGTCATGCTCATAAAATCAAGATCATGTACACACCATCCACATATGCACTACTCCTACACTGGGGGTAAGCGCAAAAACATGCCATTTTATCTAGATCCACCAAAAAATATTCTACTCCTACACTGGGAGAAAACACGAAAAACATGCTTGATAGTTTTCCATCCCCCAAATAAATGCTCCAAGTTCTTGTTGCTATCTCTCAAAAGTTTTATTGCAAAAGAAAGAAGCATGGGGCTATGCAAAAGTTATTCATGAAAAAAAAGAGAGAAAAAGAAAGAGATGAAAAAAATGGACAAGTGTCCGAGATATTCAAAACAATGGGTACTCAGATGCCCACCAGAAAAAAAGAGATGAATAAGATAGCCCCTGTTCTCTAGCAAATGTTTCTAAGTTTCAAAACAGAGATAAGTTTTCATGGAGCAAAGTAGAATTAGGTTAGCCACCATATATTCCACACACATGCACATCTTGATTTGATTGTATGACTCAACTCTCTTTGGATCCAAGGTTTGACTTTACAATATATGTATTACAAGTATGCTCTTTCATGTTTTTTTCCACTCCTATGAGCTCCACATAAGTCTTAGTTGTAGGAAGAGAAAGGCATAACATCACTATTGCCTTGGTAAAAATCCACAAATACCACATAAATTGAGAAACTTGAGAGTGTCATACAAAGGAAGCTCTGAGTTTTATTTTAAAAACCTACAAAAACTCCAGAATAATGGTTGAGCAAAGAACTTGAGACTTAGTGCTTGACTTGATCGTTCTGTCTTTTAATTGCTCAAGACCCAAGTGAAAGCTAAGAATTCCCATGGTTGAAGGTAATATGGGTAAGTTTGAAAGTCAGATCGGTTCATTCTAATCCAGAGGAGAATTCTTATTTGAACGCATGTGTACTTTTGAGGAGTGAAAGCATCGATGCAACTCCTGATCCATTTACTGAGTTTAGCTTTGCTAAGGGACTAGCAAAGGTTAAGCTTGGGGGAGTTTGTTGATGGTAGTTAACAACCATTATAAACCATCAATATAAAATTTATAAGGGTATAAATATAATCACCAACGAAGGTCTAGGGGTTTAAACTAATAAATTCCATGAGTTTTGTAGCACCCGGTTTTAAAGACAAAACCAGATACACACTATATGTGAGCCCAGGAAGTCAAATCTCACATATAGCCACAAATAAGGGTAATATCAAGAGACAATACTTATTACATAATGTATTAGTAGAAAGTCGACTCTGATCTTCAGGCGAATACTCCAAATCCACAGGGACGTCTAACTGGTTGACCACAAGCCTAACTCCTCCAAACCAGCAATCTGGTATCCATCCGGGATTTTTATCCAAAGTATAGAAAAGTAAAGCAAGCGTAAGTACATGTTGTACTTAACAATTATATCATGGGGTTCATGAGGCTCAAAAGGCTGACACTGGTTTACTGCGATTAGCTTTAATAGGTCATCTTTTAAGCAATTGAGTGGCAAAGAATTTATCATTCCCATAAACACATGATTAGGTAAACATCAATAATGTATAGCATAAACAATTAATCATTAGAACCATTATCTATTAGTGATCATCTCTATTCCATAAGGGTCTAAGGCCGCTCGTGACCGTGAGCACGGCTGTTATAACAGTTTTATACTCTGCAGAGTTTGTACACTTTCACAGTGAGCCGTGATTTACCCTTTTGCCCGAGGTGATCAGCCTCTTGACCCACTACCAAGGAAGGTCGGCAGGGTTCACTATGAAGCATTTCAAAGGTTCGTCTAACAAGTTAGGGCCGCTAGGCGTATGTGGCCCATCTCTAGGAGTGGCACGCATGGGCATCGCAGCACGGTACACACAACCTAGCAGAAAAGGAAACATACCCTCGTGCGCCATAAAGGTAACCACTAACAAGCTAGAAAAGGTCTTCATACTGAGCTAAAGCCAAAGCCATATAGCCCTCATAGATGTACTGTAAGTCCCGGATGATCGCTTACAGATAAGTCCTTAGGGAGAGGAATATGAAGCATTTAGAAAGTAGCTAAATACTCCAGCCCCCTGTTTCCATGTTGCTAAAAAGTCAAGTTTTAATGTTTATTGCATATATCATTAGTCAAGTTACAAGATCATGATTTAGTTAAGCACTAGCAAAAACTACCCAATGCAATATCCCAAAGGTATCAAGGTACAAGATATCAAATATCTATGATATCCTTACTGGCAATAAGGGAGACACATGCAATATGAATTTAGTGATTAAATGTGAATAGGTAACAAGGATGGTCCCATGCTATACTTGCCTCACACACCGATCCTTCGGTAAGCTTTACTCTTCACGTCCTTCTTCTTCTTCTTGGATCACCACGTGTATCTCACCGACTGGACGTAATTCGTAGAACACCACACAAACATTCATACACATACATGCATAGCATACAATTGCATCTATATCAGAACAGTACATCAATCATAGAAAAATAAGTAAAAGAGATTGAATTACGATTCTACGCATCGATACGAACACACAGTCGCGAGAGACACCCTAATCGAAGCTACGGTTGAGAAGTTACAACTACCGAGAGATTTGCCTTATACGTGGAAAAGAAAACTATAGGCTTCGTTTATGTTAACTATATGAATTCATATATAAAAGATATTTTATAAATAATATAGATTAAATTAAGTCAATTTTAGATTTAAATTATAAAATAAAAGTAAAACAAATCATATTTTATGTATAAAACCCAGTTGCATAATCATTAATCAAGATATGATTTAAACTATGATTTTTATGAAATATTAATATAGTAAACATCATTACTAATGCGTAGATCTTGTCGTTATGAAACAAACGTAACTTGAATGGACTTTTTCGGAGTTAAAACGAATAAGTTATGATTTAAACAAGTTTTCCTATAGTTAAATAATAGATTAAATCTACCCATGAATTTCAAATATTAAAAACATGCCTAACAGTTGTATGAACATGTAGAAAACGTAAATACGGTCCTAACGCAATTCGAACGGATCAAATCGGACTTAAAACGCAAAAGTTACGCATGAAATAAGATTCAGTGGCATTCCTGTAATTAAACTGAACTTATTTTTGAATTAAAACAATTAAAATCTGAAATTACACGGCTGCTGGACTGCTGGTACTATTTCTGGAAAATACAGGGTCTAAAGTGAATAAAAACAGGACAGAAAAATAATTATTTGGAACTGATCTGGACTGTGAATTGATTAATTGAAAACCCAGGGGCTAAACTAAAAAACGCACGTGGTTTTGACTGCGGTTGACTGTGGCTGCTGACTGGATGACACGCGGCGACCGCTGGTTGGCATGGTGCACCATGTGGTGTGCGCGCGTGCTGACACGGCGGGGTGGACCGAGTCCACGGTCCGCAGTGGACCGGTCACTTAATCCAACCGGTACATCTAATCTAGGCCGTCCACGCCAGATCTAACGGAGCTGGATGCTTGGGAGGATCTCCACCGGCTACGCAGTCCCGCCAGCGAGCCCTCCATGGCCGGCAGCGAGCCGAGCTCAGCGATGGTCGTCGAGATGGTGCTCGAGACTCCCACGATCAAAACAAAAAGCACAGGGATGATCTACGGAACATGGCGAACACGGTGGAGGCGCTACCGAGGCGAGGGAACACGGCGGGGTGGCGTTCCGTGGCGGCGCCATGGCCAGCGGCCTGGATGTCACCAGTACGGTGTTCCAGAGCATGAATCAGCAAATGGGAGGCACGAGAAAGAAGGGGAGCTCACCGCGAGTCGTTGGGAGAGGAGCGCGGCGTCCGAGGAGGCTTCCGAAGCACGGGTCAACGACGGTGGCGTCTGGAGAGAGAAGGAACGCGCGGGTGAGTGGAATCCGAGCAATTCGAGACCAAAACACGAAATTGAAGTTACCTACGGGTGCGGAGGACAACTATGGAGCTTCGGGTGACATCGGCGAAGGGGATTGCGCTCGGAATCGAGGGATTCGCCGACGGCGGCGGCGATTTCAAGCGCGGAGGGGAAAGGGAGAAGACACGGGCTCGGCTCGGAGCTTATAGGAGGGTCGGGGTGCGGAGAAAGGAAGGGAAGCGAGGTGCATGGAAGATTGGTCGCCTTCCCTGCATGCTCGACGGCGGCGGCGGCTTGCCATACATGGGCGCGCCATTACCGGGAGCAAGAAAGGAAGGAGCACGGGGAAGGAAAGGGAAGGGGACGGCAGCGCTGACGAGTGGGACCCGGGTCGCAGTGAGAGGAAGAAGGAGCAGCGCGTGCGGGCATCTGACGACGTGGGCCAGCGGCGCAGTGTAAGGGAGGAGCGGCTTGTGGCAGGCGCATGCGCGCGAAGCGGGCTGGGGCGTTAGCTGGGCCGCGCGGTGAGCAAGCTGGCGCGCTGGAAAAGGAGAAGGGAGGGGCGGCTGGGCCGGCAAGCAGGCCGAGCGCGGGAGGGAAGGAAGAGGAAAGGGCCGGGCTGGTTCTGGAGTTGGGCTGAAAAAGGAAGAAAAGAAGATTTTCAAATAAAAATCCTTTTCTATTTTTAGTTTTCAAATCCTAAGCCGAAATCAAATCAAATTCAAATATGTTCTCAATATACTTTTCATCTCAAATATAAATGAGCAACTTTGGTAAGTTTCCAAAAATAAATTTTACCATTTTTTTTAAATCCTCTTATTTTTATTTTTTCTTTTCTTTTATTTCAAAGCCATTTTTAATTTCATTTCAAAAGCATTTTAACCATTTTGACTTTTCAATTAAAGTCACTCAACCAATAAAATCAAATGCAATGGCATGTATGCTCAAACATGTTGCTACCTTATGATATATTTTAATTTAATGAAAATTTTTATTTTCCTATATTTCATGAGCACAAAAATTCCAATTTAAATCATTTTGGCTCTATTTTAAAAGGGGCAATTTTTAGGGTGTTACAAGTTTTGGTGAATATGTATTTTTTGCAGGGTTTATCTAGAAAACCGTCAAGATGGACCTAGATGTCAGACTTAATCATGCTTATCCATAGTGAAAACAACCCCAGAAGGTTCCAGAAGCCTCAAGAGCACACCACACCAAAGCGGAGGGTGAGGCACCACCAGGTGGGGCCATCCGGCCCCTGGGGCCCACTTGTAGCCCCCATTGTTGTCGGTTCTCCGCCGCCTCCTAGATTGCATCTATGTTGTTTATTCAAGTCAGTTTGATCTGAGGGCTCAGGATTGACGCTCCGACCTATATATACCAGCCCCTGCCACCCCTTGGAGGCATTGAAGTCACTTGAGAAGATAGAAACCGTAATCATCCTTAGAGCTCCACAATATTCTAGGGCATAGCTAGTTAGGCTAGGTCTAGAGGGAGGCAAAAAGGCTTCGCTTGGATTCCTAATCGTGTTAAGAGCGTGGTTTGGTATAATCTTTGTACACCCTCTCTTTTGTATCTCTTATTACTTTTATATGTTTGCTACAATTGTTATGACAACATTATTCATATCGTTTATGTTCTTAGTTATCCTGTTTATGGTCTACTTTGATTATATACTTAGTATAGCTAGATTATCCTTATATTTATACATAAGTTCGTATAATGCTCACTCTAAGGTACCATGGGTGAGTGGTCGACATTGTGTAAGCATGGTGCTTATACGTTGTTTACCTGCAGATACACCCTATATTCGGAGCCATGTGGTAGATCGCGGATGTGACACTCCCGTTGAGTCTTTTGCAGTGCACTCCCCAAATATAGGTATACAAGTAGGATCCAGTTACGAAGGAAGACAAGCTCTGTTGTTCTTAATCTTCCTTAGTAATATCCCTTATGTGTAGATATGAAGTTGATCTTAGCCATGACTACTAGGTATAATTGCACTAATCATTGAATGCTTTGACATCTAATTAAGAATGACTTAGGAATTATTCCACTAATATTCTACTTAACCATGCTAATGCCATAGAAAGGAGTACTCTAAGTGATCAATGATTAGTTATTATGCACCATTTATATATACATTTACCTCTTCACTTATCCCTATTGTGAGTAGAATATTGGTTATGCTTTACTTCTCCATCAATAGCATAAGTTATCAATACATGTCCTTGCCAGACCTTCGCTGTGGTAAAAATATAAATAACGATACCTGAAATACTCCCGGGTGAAGTGCTACAATGGTATATTATCTATGCGCTTGCAGATCCCTTATATATATATATATACTTTCTAGTCACATAAAATAATAACGAACTACTTAGTATTATTCTAGCAGTAATGCTAAATAGTACCAACAAGCATCTCTGGCATCATCACTAGGGATGGCAACCTAGTAAAGTAATGTTAAGAGATGTAGGCATACATTAGGTGGCTACTAAAATAAGTGACAAGTTAATAAATACCAACAAGCATTTTTGGTGCCATTGTCGGGGAAGGTAGCTAGGCAAAAGAAGTATTGATAAACTTATACTTATTGATGTGATCGAGATAACCATTGACCTCTGCTCAAACAGGTTTACCCTTGTTTTGTCTACTTTTGTATCTTATGTAGGGTAATGTATGACCGGTTTTGACCTTACGACAAACTATGTTGATGATCCAGAAGCATTACTTAGGAGAATTAAGGCTAAACTCAAGAAAGTTTCAATTTTAGAGTTGGAAGACAACCAAATAAGGCAAAGCTTAACATCAGAATTTGAAGCCATGGCTAACAAGACTCTCCATGAATTCTCTGCTCCAACTACAACCAAAATCCGTACTGGACCAACAGTCGATGTTGGTGACAATGGATTTGAGCTCAAGCCAGCTCTCATCAACATGGTGTAAGCAAGCCAGTTTTATGGAAAGACACATGAAGATGCAAGTGCACATCTCCAACACTTTCTAGGGATCTGCAGCACCTTCACCATCAAAGGAGTTACCAAAGATGACATACTACTTCGCCTCTTTCCTTTCTCACTCTTGGGGAAGGCGAAGCAATGGTTCTATGCCAACAAAGATAGAAATACTACATGGGATAATTGCACCACTGCCTTCCTAGCCAAGTTCTTTCCCATAGGCATGACCAAACCTCTATGTGGGAGAATTTCAAGTTTTCAATAGCAACAAGATGAATCTGTCCTTGAGGCATGGGAACGCTTTTAGGATTACATATTAGAATGTCCTCATCATGGGATGGAAAATTGGCTACTCATGTAGACTTTCTATCATGGGTTGACCAATAGTACCCATGAGACTATGGATGCTGCTGTTGGAGGTGCATTCCTATCACTCACAATACCAGCTGCAACAACTCTTGTGGAGAAGATGGCCTCCAACCAAAGCTAGAATAAAAAATGAGTTTAGACCCACAAGAGAGGTGGAGATATGCATCAACTGAAGGAAGTAGACATGTTGTCTGCTAAGATGGACCTACTGATGTAGAAGCTCAAATATCGAGCCAATGAGAAGCAAGAAGTCATGCATATTCATGATTCCCACATGACATGTGAAGAGTGTAGAAACACTAGGCATCCAGGGAATAGTTGCTCTGAAATTCAGGAGGATGTGAACTTTGTCAACAACAACTACTTTTGTCCTCATCAAAATCAAGGATGGAATCAGTAACAGAGGCCAACCTACCGAGGTAATTACCAAGGTAATAATTTCAATAATTTCAATCAACCACACTTGAGAGAATTAATTTCTGGCCAAGCTAAAATTATGGAGGGTTTATCTAGAAAACTAGCTTCCAATGATATAGTTTTAGAAAATATAAATAATAGAATGGATAACCTCTCCTCTGCTAAAAACCAACATAGCTTTAATAAAATGATAGTATCACAAATAGCTCAACAGGCTGCTGCTGTTCCTCAGACCGACAAAGGTATGATTCTGGGCAACCGGAAGATCTAGAAACTTCAAATCTTGTCGATATTCATAATGCAACATATTATTGTATACAACCATCAATGGGAAGGTGGATAGATTATACCTTGCCAGAAAAGAAGAGCGATCTAGGGAGACCTGTCATCCCCATTGCCATTGGACCTCACATTTTCTAAGAAGCTATCTATGACTTCAGAGCAAGTGTATACATTATGCCTAAGGTAATTTATGATCAAATTAATGGAGATACTTTGTTGTACACAAATATGTGTTTGCAGGTTGCAGATCAGTCACTCTGCTACCCCAAGGGAGTTCTTGAAGACGCCATTGTTCGAGTGGGACAATCATATGTTCCCGTAGATTTTATGGTTTTGGAAACAGGTGGAGAGTATTGGGAAATATTACTAAGTTCATTTGGATCAAGAAACCTTAGGTGAGCTTGGAAGAAGAGGTTGAAGTAAAACCTATATGTTAGCTATGCCAAGTCAGAACCAGAGTTTCTCTATCTTTTGTGAAGCATCTCATTAAGGTTTGGGGATGTGCTCTATGCGAGGAAAATAGTGGCTTATGTATCAAGTCAACTAAAGAGGCGTGAGTTGGACTACCCGACCCGTGATATGGAGAAGCTATTTCCTTGGACCTAAGCATGGCATCTACAAGGACATGAGTGTGAAGTATATTTCAGTAAAGATTGGATCAAAATTTGAGACATTGCAGCTGGATTGGAGCAATCAAGAATAATGACTTGGAAAAGTGCTATCACCTGGAGAAGTAGAAGTCACAGCCGATGACCTTAGCAACAAAGAATTGTGCCAAGAAGGTTCGGGTGACACCAAGGACTAAGAATTGTATTCCAAGTTTGGGTAACCTGACCAGAATTATTAATGTTTTGAAGATTGGTGGTAGATTCTCTTTCTGACCGAGAAAGTGAAAAGGCTCCATTGGAAGGTGGATACTTTAAGAAGGAGAATTGGTATTATAGGGAAGGTGGCCTAGTGATTGGAGTTACCTGGGTTTTGTTTGGAGCACCTATCAAAATCTTGGAATCAGTTTAGCAAGTTACTTGGAGTAAGGTCAACAGGTATGCAAAGTAAAGGGTAATCCTTATGAAGAAGATGGAACAGCACAATGGAGCTACCCGAGGGAGTAAAGAAGAATCCAAAGATGGAGTATCTCTATCTCCTAGTCGATGTCTTCTAAATCTCAGGGACAAGATTCATCTTAAGGGGGGTAGAATTGTAGCACCCTAAAAATTTCAATTTTGAAAATAGGTTGAAAATGATTAATTTATGAATTTTTGTGCTCATGAAATGTAGGAAAAAGAATATTTTTCATTATATTAAAATTCATCATAAGGAGTAGCAACATGGATGTGCATACATGCCGGTGCATTTGATTTATTGTAATGAGTGGTTGAATCCAAAATTCTAAATGAATTTAAAATGCTTTTGAAATTGGCTTTGAAGTAAAAGAAAAGAAAATTAGAAAATAAAGGCATTTAAAAAGTTGTAAAATTTTATTTTTGAAAACTTACCAAAATTGCTCATTTTTATTTAAGTTGAAAAGTATGTTTGAAACTCTATTTGAATTTGATTTGGTTCGTAATTGAATTTGGTTTTGAAAGCAAAATAGAAAAGGATTTGAAAATGGAAAATCTTTTCCCCTCCTCTTCTGGCCGGACGGCCCAGCTCCCTTCCTCCTGACCCTGCGGCCCAGCTCTCTCGGCCCATTTCCCTCTTCTCATTGGGGCAACCCAACTCATGCTCCGGCCAAGCCACGCAGGCCTACTCTCCCTCCCTTGTTGCGGCCCATCTTCCCCTTTCTCCACTGCGCAGCCCACTTCTTCGCGCTCAGCCTAGCACCGCTCCGCGCCTCTTTCCCTCTCTCTCACTGACTGACCGACCCCATGCCCTATGTCACTACCACCCAGGCCCACCTTATCAAGGTCATCCCCCTCCTCCAGCTTTTGTCTGACATGGACTCTGCTCCACCGACTTGCGTGCGCTGCAAGCCGAACCACCCCATATGTATTAGCCAAGCCCTGCGCTGCTTTCCCCGAACCGCCACTGCTGTAGCTCAGACCACCACCGCAAATTTGTCGCATCGTCGCCTCATAGTTGTTTCCGACCCACCAGAAGGCATCGCGTGGAGGTAAGGAACGCCCGTGCAGTTGGCACCATCTCTCTTCTTCTCTTATGTGTTTGCGATCTCATCGTTGTTCCTCTACCGTTGTTGAGCCACTCGCACTCGAGGAACGCCATCTCCGGTGCTTGGGAGCCCTCACCAATGCCCTAGTCGCGTTCACCGTCATCCCCTCTCTCTCCCCATGGTCTTCCCGTGTCAGATGGTGGACGGAATCGGCCAATCCGACCATGTTGGCGAGCTCCTGTGCTCTCTAGCCATGGTGGTGCCGTCTGGAAGTAGCACGCCGGTGATCTCAACCTCCCCAACCATCCACAGCCGTCCGATCTTAGATGAACCGCCCAGATTAGAACCCCACAAACACCTTCATAACTGGTCCATGAGCACAGTGTAGACTAGGTCCACAGCTTCGGTCCACCACCGACACACCATCTCCAGCCAATCCTACTTCGCCACGTCATCCTCCGACCGGGTCAGCGCTGACAGTCGTGGCACTTTTGCAAAAGAGACCCCACTATTTTGCAAAATTAACCCGCCGTCCACCTCAATTTACAACTAATTCCAACCGTGCCCCTGCTTTTTATGTTTTGGCCCCTATATTTTTTCAAAAATGAGGCTAGGGCCATGAGGCATTTTAAATTTGGTTTTTAATTATTGTTAATACGAAATTGATTTCAAAATATCTACAAAATTGCCACTACCTTCTGTAGGCCATATCTTCTCCGTTTTAACTCCGATTTGATCCGTTCAACTTGCGTTAGGTTCCTAATTCCATAATCTACATGTTTATACTACTGTTAGATATGTTTTCAACTTTAAAAATTCGAGGTTAGATTTAATCTATTATTTTATTAAAGGAAATCTTGTTTCATTCATATCTTCTACGTTTTAGCTCCGAATTGACCCGTTCAAGTTGCTCTAGATTCATTGCAATGAGATCTACACGTTAGTAATAATGTTTATGTGTAGTGGTGTTACTGTAGGTGACTGCTTATTATGTACGAGCTTTGTGCTTAGTAATAGTCGCTTAAGCTAATCACATTGAGTGTTTCGAAATGCTCGCTTAAGACAACGATGTAGGCGTGGATGCTCATTATCTTGGTAGTGCCGTAGTTGTCACCCTTTTGTCCTCGATAAGCATACGAGTGTCAAATAGCTTTATCCTAAAACAACGCTCAAGTTACGTAATCGCACAGTTGTCGTCTCCAATTAGGTTCTCTCTTGGGAGCCTGAGCCTGTACACGTGGTTGCTAGCCTTGAACGTTGTGCTACGAAGACTTTATCTATGCCTTTGCTTGACCTTAGGCCCAAGCTTAGTTCCCTTGAATGCTTGCATGTTTCGTGGTTGTCCTGTTCCTGTGTGGGAGGACCCTGCTCAAAAATCCTTGTTAGATCTTATTGCTCCTTCTTTTACAGATGATCTGGTGCAACGCTAATCGCTATCTATCCTAGCTTTGGAACCTTTTCCTCGTAGATCATGTCGTTGCTTTATCAATTGAATCTCTAGTCAGTGCAATGGCTCTGTCCCTCAAATCTCGTGTATTTTGTCTCCAACTCTTTCAAGTCTCTGGATGTTTATCAGTCTTGATCTCATGTTGCTGCTCGACAAGACCAAATCTCATGTTAACCTTTATCTAGTAATCACTTTGGTGGACACGAGGCATTTATGGAAATTAAGCAAGAGTCTCCTGCTTAGTTGCCTTCGGCAATTAGGCTATGTTCTTTTGCGCTGTGTTTTGATCTTCTGATCACCTCCTTGTTGATTCCTAACCTTGTGACTATCCTTGTTTGCTATCCCTCTTTTGCACAATGCTTGTTCTTACAATCTAATTGGTGCCACTAGAAGTTTCACTTTGGTTGTATGTTTAGTAATGGTGCCACGATTAGCGATCTACGGTGCCACGACGGAACCTAGGGCCTCCTTGTGGGCGGTCGACGCATGGTTGTGCTGCTGGGTGCGCGCTGGTATCGAGGTTTCTAGTCATGATCCATTGCCGAACTGTACCGATGTGTTATTTTCACGGGAGCTCTTCCTTGATTATCTCTCTATATCTTATCGAAGATCCATATATCAGACCGAAAGTAGTAGAGCTTCCTGTTGAAGTCACAAAAAGGTTTGACCAAAAATGAAAGTTGAATAAAAGTTTGATTATAACAAACTTTGTTAAAAGACCAAGTCATGATTCTGTTTCAAAATGGATCAAAACAAGGCGCAAAGTCTAATAGAAAAGCTGAAATCAACCCGACAGTGTTTGTAGTCCAGAATTCACTGACATCGACATTGACATCCCGTGTTCTCCAAATTTTGCTAAGCAACTCGAGTTGGTCCAAAAATAAAAGTTGAAGGTTATATTATGGAGAAGAGCATATAAAAAGATGTCACTCGTTGGACTTTGTTTTGACCATCAATTTTGGACTTTTGTTCATCGCTGTCAATGCGCTGACACTATCACTTTGGAGCACAGTTAATCGCTAATCCATAGCCCTTATGGCAGTGCACCTTAAATAGAAATTGTAGAGCATTATGTGGGCTGCAACTTTGCTTTTGGGTCCATGTCCAAATTTGGCCTGCAAATGGCCCAGAATCGTGCCCCACGCTGATCACTTTGCTGCCCGCCACGTGCTCGGTAAAACGCCCCAATGGGCGGCGCGTGTCCAGGGCGTGGCCGCCATGCACAGAGTGCGCCCGCCATTGCTGCCGCGTGCCCTGCTCGCTATCACATGCGCTGCATGTCTTGGCACCACTGCGCCCTCCAGAGGTGGATGCCGAGCTCCCTCTGGCTCACTCGCTCGCCCTCCCATCGCCCCTCTCGCTCCCTGCCTCTCACTCGCGCGGCCGCGCGAATGCCGCCGCCGAGCTTGCTGCTGCCCGTGCTACTGCCAGCGCTGCTGCCCCTAGGACTCTCCATGCCCAGCTACACGCACGTTGCCGTCCACCTCCACTTCCGCGTCGCCTCGCAGCTGCAATGGCCGGTCGTGCGCGTACGCCGCCATGGCCGAGGAGGGCCAAGTTCGCTGCTGCCGCGGCCAAGCCGTTCGGGCTCATCTCAGGCCGAGCAAGATAGTCCTACGGGTCCGCTATGCTCCCTTGGTGCTCCCCCACCCCTTCTTCGCCGCCGGTGAGCACCACGGTGGTCGGAAGCGCGAGCGCCGGCGTGCTGCTCTGTTCCGGCCGGGTGAGGAAGACGATGGACCTCGCGCGGCAATAAGGGAAAAGACAGGGGGGTTTGTGAAGAACTAGTGACTCCAGTGAACAGTGCTGAAAAGGATCCATTTGTTCATGTTTAATTTGTGTTTTCCGCAGGGACTCCGATGCAAGATTTCAATTTCCTTTTTCTCTGGTTTTTACAGATTTGAATGCTCCACTTTGAAAATTCGTAGTAATTTGTAAACAAATCGTAAAATAGTAAATGAGGATTTTTTGGAATCCTTGTGAAATTCTCTGTGCACTAGATCAATCATATTTCATGTTATAGTTTAAAGGTTTAGCTGCAAAAATAGATTTAGGCAGTTAGGTTCTTAATGCTAGTCATGTCTTGTCCTTTTTATAACTGCAGTTATTTTACTCAAATAAATGTGAAATTTTTATGGAGTGTTACTGATGTAATTAGTGATGTCTGGTAAACATTTCAGTATTTTAGGCTTGATAGTTTAAGATCTATAAAAATAACAAATTACCTGTATTGCCTTACCCCTATTCTGAATAGGTCTGCAAGATTAAATTAATTGGCTCAGTTAGGTTATGAATCATGACTTTGTGATAATACATGAGTTGTAGTACTTTTATTAATATTTTCAAAAAGCTAAATATCATGATTTTTGGTTAAGTAGATCTTGAGTTATAATTGCTTAAGTATCAGTGGTTGTTTCTGCCCAAACTCTGACTGGGTTACCTTGTTGGTATTGTGGGGCCTTCTTAATAGTAGAATTAGCTTTATGTGTTTACAACAAAGTTGTTTAGAATTTGATAAGCTTTCTAAAAAGTCTAGAACCACATTTATTGGACATGTATAACTCCATTTATAGCTGTTTAAAGTGGCATGTCAGTTTCTGTCTTTGTTTTGGACAGAGATGCAATTATTGGATTACTTGACCCTTCTAACTGTAGAATCATCTTAATATGAGAATAAGAAAGTTGTAGGTGACTTCCTAGGATTTTCAAAAAGTTATGGTTCATGTTTGTTGGAGGTCTAGAACTCCAGTTGTGCTTCTCTGAAGTTCTTATCAGTTTTCTGTACCACTGCTGTTGGGTTGCAATTGTAGTTTTGCTTGTGCAATTATTTTCGTGGTGTAAATGATGTTTGCTATGGTTGTAGTAAATACAAAAGTTGTAGCAAATTTCATGATCTTGCTTGTGTTCAAATTGTAAGGTCATAGGCCAGATAGTGTAGGAGTTACATGACTTTTAAGTCTTCTGCCAGGTTTTGATTGTACTCTGAGCAGATCTAAAAGATGCTAGTGTTTGATCTAGTTAGGATTTGAATGAGCTTTTGGTGATAGTAACAAAGTTGTATATAATTTCATAAGATTTCCAAAATGTCTTCTTGCAAGTCATTTGGATTTGTGTAACTCTAGTTATAGCTAAATCTTGTAGTTGTTGTTTGCATGTCCAGAAATTGGCATATTCCAATTATAGTGTTTGCTTGTATATTGTTAAGTGTGACTTATGCCTTGAATGATGACTGAGTTAGAGCACCTGAGATCTTGGGAAACTTGTGTCATGCTTGGTGTGGTCGTCTTCTTTGCCATCTTAGCATGATAGATTGTGTGATGTTTAAGTTAAGCATCGCAAAGTACTTAAGTGTGTTAGTTTAAACTATGCTTGTCTTGCTTGCTATTTTGTGATGCGTCTCATGGTACTATTCTTCATATTTATGCACTTGTATATTGCATCTCATCTAGGTACGCTAGATGCACCACATGAAGGATGCGATGTTGGAGCCAAACCCGAAGATTTGGTTTGGTGGATATATCCCGAAGATGGAAGGACTAAGCAAGTGCTAGGACCAAAGATGTCACCATGACGGTGCAAGCTAACTGAACTGACTTGTGTCGGATCCCAGGCAAGCCCCGGAGCATATTAAGCCTCCTAATTTCCGAAATGCAGTTAAAGTATTATTGTTACATATATATATTGTTGCATTAAGTTTAGGTGTTGGATGCAAACACTTGCTGCATTGGTTATCCAATCCTTGTCCAGATATTGATACCCTGAATCCTATGTAGCTCAGGTTCGTGTAGTGCTTAGCCCTGCTTAAACGCGGTAGAAGTCGGGTGATTACCTATCACCTGTGAGATATAGGGACATACATATGGCACGGTTGGCTATATTTGCTATCGTGGAAAAGAACCTGTCTTAATTTGAAATTTAGACCGGGCGGAGGCTTGCCGGTTTGCAGTGACTCCGTCTGTGTCGCTTAAGGACTGAATCTTGGAGCCTTTCCTGTTCATGTTGAACGCATGCCTCTCTCTTAGTTGGCCGGGTCTGGAGATCGACCACGAAGCCGAGTAGCTCACCTCAGGCCGGGAGTCGATAAGTATAAAGTGCGCCTCGGAAGGGAGCCGTAGATGTGAGTCCAAGGGCAGGTGATTTAAAAGTCCTGATCGTCCTGGCAGAAGGGTAATCCCTGAGAGTGCTGGCGCTGATCGAACCCGTGAATTTGGTTCCTGAGTTGTCCCAAAGGTGACCCACAGCTACCCTTGCAAAGTATGCCAGGGTGAGAGTTAGGAATACCCCCTCAGCTGAGTTGTAATTCGATTCAAGTCGCCGTCTCTCCCGGTTAGTGAGAACTTAACGGGCTTATCTCCAATGTAGACACACTAAATAACATAATAGTTCGGAAATGATGATATGATGATGACAGCCTTATTATACCTGCTATGGTTAATATTGATTGCTCCTAATAAGTGAGTGCTCTAGTACAGGTGCTAATCTAGTGGACAGGTAAATGATGATAAACTTGATGTTAAGTTTAAATTGGTCACTATATTCATAAGCTCTTTTATGCAACTGTGTCAAGCTAGCCCACCTCATAAGCCTTGCATGACCCTTGGTGTCAATTGTTTTGGTTTCCGACGGGTAAGTCTAGCTGAGTACCTTCTCGTACTCAGGGTTTATCCCACCATGTTGCAGGTGAAGTTCTCGGCCTGTTGAAGATGGTGGCTAACCGCCGATGGGCTCGGTGATTCTATAGTTACTTCTTATCTATATGCTTTTGTCGGATGATGTCACTTATGCTAGCAATGTATTTGGAACATATATCAATATAATCTTTTGAAAGCTATGCTGTTTGCACTAATCGATTTTGAAACCCAAACTTGTACTTTTAATTGGGAACCCATTTGTAATATTATTTCCGCTGCAACCCTGTGTATGTGATGTGTATTTGCTTAATCATGCGATCTTGGTTGTGATGTTGATTTACCGAGGTCTTTCGGGACACTCGGCGGACTACCGGGTTTATATGAGTGAAAGTATGCGCGTGTCAACGTGTTAGCGGAGACAGCCGTACTTGATCTTGTATAAATTGGGCGGTTCTGTTACAATGTGGACAGTAGAAAAAGTTTCAAGGTCTGAAGAGAAAAAAAAACTTATTATTTCATGCAGTTATAGCTCAAATTCAATTTATATCAATTAAAATTCTATAATTGCACTTAATAAATTAATATTATCAAACGGATTCAAAAAATTACCAAAATTACACATTAATCAATCTATGTTCTCTATTGCCTATATAAAAAGTTTTGAAGTCAAACCCCAATTCGACCGTCACTTTGACTCCAAATCTTACCGAATCCTTCTCAACGCTATGATTCTTCTTGTGAGATACTTCGGTTTGTAAACATCGTACATGACAGATTATGCGAAACCTTCTCAATTTTTTACCATGGCCTCCATGTATGATATCATGAGATCTTGACAAATCTCATGATTTTCAGACTTCGTTTGCTTTTTTTAGAATTTAAAAACCATTCGGCCACACGTTCGTGGTCGTGTTTCCCACACAAGATGTTCAAAATTTCTTTTCATTTCCTGTGTAAGGCCTCACAACGGGCTCAATAACATGAATATCATTTTTATAGTCATTTTATTCTATTATTTGAATCACTTGCAGTTCAAATTTGACTTATACCAAAAAAATCCTTGAAATGCAATAAATTAATTAAATATAGCAAACAGATCCAGAAATATACCAAATCTTAACATAGAGTACCACATGTTGTATGTGGATAGTAGAAAAAGTTTCAAGGTTAGAAGAGAAAAAAAAACTTATTTCTTTGCCGAGTGCTGAAGAAAAACACTCGGCAAACTTACTTCTTTGTCGAGTGCCACTAACGGACACTCGGCAAACTCCTAACAGCCGGCACACTAACTGACGGATGTCCACGTTGTGGTTTTTTGCCGAGTGTCTCTGTTTTGTCGAGTGTTTTTTCCTAGTTTGCCGAGTGGTCTTTTTCAGCACTCGACAAAGATATTGGTATGTTGAGTGTCATTATTTTGCCAAGAGTGGTTTCTTAAGCACTCGGTGTCGGGGACCAATACTAGGGTACCTAAATAGGAGGAGCTAATAACTATCAACATTGATTTGTCCGACCCCTGAGGGTTCGCTCCTGCTCTTGCCGACCACTAAGGCCGCGGGCTCTGCCTCGTTTGACCCCGAGGGTTGGCTCCAGCTTTTGACGACCATCGAGGCCGCGGGCTCCACCTCAGCCGACACTGAGGTCGTGGGCTCTATCTAGCCCGACCCCCGAGGGTTGGCTTCACCTCAACTAACCCTCGAGGGATGGCTTCGCCTCGACTGATGCTCGAGGGTGGGCTCTGCCTCGCCCGACGTCTGAGGGCTGGCTCCGCCTCGCTCGATCCCTCGGGCACGGCTCCTTACGGAAGCTCACGTTGTTGCCAACCATTACAGACCAAAAAGTACGACCCAAGGTAAAACTTCTGGCATCGTGCAGGGAGCGGTCATGTCTCAACATGACCTATCCCCACGACATGTCATTTCAGGGAACTCACATTGCCCACAGTGATGGACGCATGGTCACTATGCTGCCCACTCCCTGTATGGCCATTAATCAGCATGCTGGTTCACTGCGCCGCCCACCGGGGCGAAGTGGGACGTTACGACCCATTAACAATGCCATGGCATGGCATCATTGACGGATAGGCACCTGGCATGGAGATGTCCCTATCACCACCTGCCGTATCAGCGGGGCCCGTAGAAGGGAAAGCAGGGTGTCCCATTAAGGGGCATCACACGGCATCAGATAAAATCCACTAGCATTGAACCTCAAACACATAGCCATGCAATGACCAAGCTCTCGGTACCCATTCGTTCTTTCCACCAGAGACTTGGGATCTATCTCTCTCTCGCTCGTTTGTAACCCCTACTACAAACTTTTTAGTGCTAGTAACACGAGCAGCAGCAACGAACTGGACGTAGGGACATTTCGCCCGAACCAGTATAAACCTCATGTCCTCTTGGCACACCATCCAAGCTAGATGCGCAATAATACAAATTTACTCATTGGTGTTTACTTGAAACACCGACAGTTGGTGCGCCAGGTAGGGGCCTTTTGCACGTCTCAACATCAACACCAGGCCTCGGATGGCCAATCACAACCTCAGCTGGGTCCCAGGCGCGCACGTGCGCTTCGGGAACCTAGACTTCATCGTCAAGGCGGATGGAGAGTTGGTAATGGCTCCCACCACCATCCAACCTCTCCACTCCATCGGCCTCGACGCAATCACCGAGGCGCTTGAGGAGCTACAGCTGCACACACCGGAGACCCATGCCCCCAAAAACAACCAGCTCCTCGACTTTGACCATGGGAGGCTTGAGCGCCAGCTCGGCGTCATCCTAGGACCCCGACCATCCTGGGAGGACCTACGCCGCCTCACCTTTTCGTTTGCCAATGTCATGGCACAGCTTGCCGGAGGAAAGCCGTTCTCTTTGGAATACCTCATCCGGAGCACCCCGACAGCGCTCCCGTTCGGTCTCCGCAATGCCGCGGAGACCGATGACCACCCTATGGTGCAACACGCGCCTTCATCCCCCACGAACGATGGGTTTATGGGGATGACCAAATATGTAGTGGAATCTTTCCACGACCTCCTTGCGGGAGCATCAGAGTCGCCCTCTGGCTCTGACTCCAGTAGGGGAGTCATCACCCCTCTTGTGAATGTTTTATGGCAGGTACCTCTGAGGGACATGTCGAAAGCATCCATGAAGAGGAGGCTACCTCGACGAACGACCTCGATGATGAAGTCAAGGGGGAGACAGCAGCCCCACCTATCATGTAGGTGGAGCAGCTAAAAGCCCAACACCAAGAGCTTGAGGAAGCGTGACTCCAACTCGAGTAGGAACGCACGGAGCTCGATCGAGAGATCGAGCGCCATGGAGATGGTCGACGCGCATGTGCCATGGCCCACGACGTGAACCAGAGGATCATTGTAGACAATGAAGCCCTCCCACACTTCGCCTGGGTGAGCCAGAACATCGCTGCCGCGGCGGCCTTGCTCCGTGGTCTTTTGAGGCCCACGACGCCCGAGGATCGTCGGGCCCACCGTGAGATTCGTACACTGCTCGAGCGTGCGGCGGCACAGTAGGCCGAGAGCTCATTGTCTCAGCGACGCGAGCTTGACGCTAGCCAGCGTACGCCCTCAGAGTGCCCTAGCAAGGACGCATTAGTCCACCAGGCACCACAAGGCGGTAGGCAGCGCACCGCGGTCCCGGTGCATCAGCATCTCAGTCGCAACCGTGACGCACGTGACACCCTCGATGCTGCACAAATGTACCCATGACGATCCGAGGGAGGGAGCTAGCCATGGCTATCTCCCTCGTCATGGCAGACGCTATGATAGTGGAGAGGACTGAAGCCCAAGCCCCGGCCTGCCAAGGCCTTAGGCCTTCGGACAACACATCCTCAACGTCACCTTCCCATCAAGGTACTGACCACTGACCAACATCCCAAAATACTCTGGGGAAACAAACCCCAGACTATGGCTCGAGGATTATTGGCTTACCTACCAACTCGGTGGAGTAGATAATGATAATTTCATTATCCACAACCTTCCATTGTTCCTAGCCGATTCGGTGCGAACATGGTTGAACACCTTCTGCCCAACAGAATCCAAAGTTGGGCGGACCTGAAGGAGATCTTCGTGGGGAATTTTCAGGGCACATACAAGCATCCTGGGAACCCATGGGATCTCAAGAACTATCGACAGAAGGCTGGAGAAACCCTTCGTGGGTACATCCGACACTTCTCCCGGCAGTGCAACGAGCTACCTAACATTGTCGACGCCAATGTTATAGGAGATTTCTTGTCTGGGACCACCTACGAGTCCCTAGTTCACAAGCTAGGATGTAAGGGCCCATGAACCACCAAGGACCTCCTTGACATCGCCACCAGCCATGCCTCAGGCGAGGAGGCAGTTAGAGCGATCTTCGACCAACTCAAGGGCAAGGCAAAACGGGACGAGGATGCCGGCGAAGGCACCTCCAACCGTCCCGTCAAGAAGAAGAACAAGCAGCGGCGTGAGGGCTCGCTTGTGGCCACCGCTGACCGAAGGGGTGGTTAGAAGCCCATGGAGGGCACCTCGAATCACTTCAAGAAGCTACTAGAGGGGCCATGCCCAAACCATCCCTTCCCCGTCAAGCATCTATACAAGGATTGCGACCTCATGAAACAGTTCCTGGCTAGAGGCTCCAACAAAGGGAAGCACGGGAAGGACTCTGACCCGACCATGGACAACACTGAGGGGACAGACAATGGCTTTCCGATGCCAGATGGCTGCCTCATGATCTTCAGAGGATCGACGGCCTATGACTCCAAGCGTCACCAGAAGCTCATGCACCGCGAGGTCTATACGGTCAAGCCGACCGCGCCTACCTTCCTCTGATGGTCAAAGTCCACCATAACCTTCGATCAGACTGACCACCCGTAGAGCGTCCTACAACCGGGGAGATACCCGCTCATGGTCGACTCGATCGTCGGCACGAAGCGGCTCACTAAGGTACTGATGGATGGAGACAGTGGCCTCAACATCATGTACGCCGAGATGCTCGATGCCATAGGCATCGACAGACCATGCATCTGGCCGACCAGTGCACCTTTCCATGGCATCATGCTTGGAAAGCAGGCCGTGCCACTTGGGCAGATTGATCTACCCGTCACCTTCGGGGGTCCATCCAACTATAGGACAAAGACCCTCACCTTCAAAGTGGTTGGCTTTCATGGAACCTACCATGCCATCCTAGGACGACCATGCTACGTGAAGTTTATGGCCGTCCCCAACTACACCTACCTAAAGCTGAAGATGCCGGGCCAAGGCGGGGTCATCACCATTGGCACCTCCTTCTAGTGCACCTACGAGTGCTAGGTCGAGTGCTGCGATCACGTCGTGGCAATCGTCGCCTCCGGAGAGCTTGCGGCCATCAGGAAGGAGGTCGCCGAAGAAGCACCCGACCCCAAGCGGTCGGCTGGGTCTTTCGAGCTAGTAGAGGGTGCCAAGTAGGTCCTCATAGACCCTAGTAGCCCCGAGGGCAAAGTGGTGCGCATTGGCACCACACTTTGCTCCAAATAGGAAAGCACGCTCGTCGGCTTCCTCCGCGCCAACAGAGACATCTTTGCGTGGAAACCCTCAGACATGCTGGGCATTCTAAGGTAAGTCACCGAGCATGCCTTGAAGACCTGCCTAGGCTCCAAGCCAGTGAAGCAATGCCTATGTTGCTTCGACGAGGGGAAACGCAGGACCATCGGTGAGGAGATCACGAAGCTTTTGGCAACTGGGTTTATCAAGGAAGTGTACCACCCTGAGTGGTTAGACAATCCCATTCTTGTACAATAGAAAAGTGGGAAATGGAGGATGTGTGTTGACTACATGGGTCTCAATAAGGCATGCCCAAAGGATCCATTTCCTTTGTCGCATAGACCAAATAGTCGACTCTACCTCAGGGTGCGAAACCCTTTGCTTCCTTGATACGTACTCTGGGTACCATTAAATCATGATGAAAGAGTCTGACCAGCTCATGACATCTTTCATCACTCCCTTCGGATTGTTCTGCTACGTCACAATGCCGTTTGGTCTAAAGAACGCTAGGGCTACATACCAGCATTGTATGCTCAAGTGTTTTGGATACCTCATTGGGCGGACCATTGAGGCCTACGTAGATGACATCAAGGTCAAGTCCAAATCAACTAACTAGCTCATAGTTGACCTTGAACAGACCTCCACAAAACTCTGAGCAAACGGCATCAAGCTCAATCCCAAGAAGTGTGTTTTTAGGGTCCTGAGGGGTATGCTGCTCGGTTTCATCATCTCCAAGCGTGGCATCGAAGCTAGACCGAAGAAGATCTCAACCATCACAAGGATGGGCCTGATTCAGAACATGAAGGGGGTATAGCGAGTTATAGGGTGCCTTGCCATGCTTAGCCACTTCATCTTGCGCCTCGGCAAATGAGGTCTCCCCCTTTATCAACTTCTAAAGAAGGTCGACCACTTCAAATGGATGTCCGAGGCCCAGGAAGCACTCAACACGGTCAAGCAGCTTCTGACAAAGGCCTCGATCATGGTTCCTCTGACCGATGGAGAACCCCTTCTGCTCTACATTGCGGCCACCACGCAAGTGGTCAGTACCACCCTGGTAGTGGAGCGAGAAGAAGAAGGGCACGCCCTCAAAGTATAGCGCCCCATGTACTTCATTAGCGAGGTCCTATCTGACTCTAAGACCCGCTACCCCCAAATCTAGAAGCTCCTATACGCCATCCTCATCGCCAAGAGGAAGCTACGCCACTACTTCGAGTCACATTCGGTGATAGTCATGATGTCCTTCCCCCTCAACGAGGTCGTCCAAAACTAGGATGCCACGGGAAGAATCATGAACTAGGCACTCGAGCTGATAGATCAGGGCATTACGTACGCCTCCCGGACGGCCATCAAGTCCCAGGTGTTGGCTGATTTTATCATAGAATGGACCGAGGTCCAAATGCCACCAGCGGTCATCAACCAGAAGTACTGGATGATGTACTTCGATGGATCGCTGATGAAGATAGGTGCCGGCATGGGGCTGGTCTTCGTTTCGCCCCTCGGGGTATGCATGAGGTACATGGTTCACCTCCATTTCCCCTCCTCCAATAATGTGGCCAAATATGAGGCGCTCATCAATGGTCTACGCATCACCATCGAGTTGGGCATCTGACGCCTCGACGTCCGGGGCGACTCCCAACTGGTCATTAACAAAGTCATGAAGGAGTTGAGCTATCACGATGCCAAGATGGCTGCATATTATTGAGAAGTCCGCTAGTTGGACGACCAATTCGATGGCCTCAAGCTCAACCACATTCCGAGGCGTCTCAATGAGGTGGCCAACATGCTGGGGAAAGCGGCATCCGGCCAAGAGCCAGTGCCCATGGGCATCTTCGCCAGCAATCAGCACAAGCCCTTGGTTTGCTACGAGGAGCCAAAACAAGCTAGTGATGGGACATCCACCCTGGGCTCAGGGGCTAACCAACCATCGGCTCCATTCTACCCTAAAGTCATGGAGCTCAAAGAAGACCCAGCGATAGAGCCCAACCCTTTGGTCGACTGGAGGATACTCTACCTCAACTACCTCCTCCATGAGGCACTACCGATGGACAAGATGGAGGCTCAATGGCTCACGCGTCGTGCCAAATCCTTTGTCCTTGTGGGGGACAAACTCTACAAGTGAAGCCACACCAGGATCCTGCAGTGCTGCATCCCCATTGAACAAGGGAAGCGTTTGCTGTGTGATATTCACGGTGGGGTCTGCGGTCACCATGCTGTGCCTAGAACCCTGGCCAGAAACACGTTCCGACAAGGCTTCTACTGGCCGACAACAGTAGCCGACACCGAGCAGATTATGCGCACCTACAAAGGGTGTCAGTACTATGCTTGGCAGACTCACCTATCGGCCCAAGCACTCTAGACGATCCCCATCACATGGCCGTTCGTGGTCTGGGGGCTCGATCTAGTCGGACCTCTCAAAAGAGTGCCCGTAGGCTACACCCACTTGCTTGTCACCATAGACAAGTTTACAAAGTGGATAGAGGCTCGGCCGATCTCCGCGATCAAGTCCGACCAAGCCGTGTTGTTCTTCCTAGACATCGTCCATTGCTTCAGAGTCCCAAACTCCATCATTACGGACAATGGCATGCAATTCACCAAAAAGAAGTTCCTCCGATTCTATGATGAATACCACATCCGGGTCAATTGGGCCGCCGTGGCGCACCCCCGCACGAACGGGCAGGTTGTGCACACAAATGGCATGGTCCTACAGGGCCTCAAGCCAAGGATCTTCAACCGGTTGAACAGGTTTGGCGGACGATGGGTCACCGAACTTCCCACAGCGCTCTAGAGCCTAAGGATGACTCCCAGCCGGGCCACCGGCTACACGCCATTCTTCATGGTCTATGGTTCCAAGGATGTCCTCCCGACTGACCTCGACTACGGAGCGCCAAGGGTCAGGGCGTACGACGAATAGGGGGCCGAGGCATCCCTCGAGGATGCCATGGACTAGCTATATGAAGCGCGTGACGTTGGCCTCCTTCACTCGGCCAAGTACCAGCAGGTGTTGCGACAGTACCACAGCCATTGAGTGCGGAGTTGGGCCTTCAATGTCAGAGACCTAGTCCTCCGCCTTGTCTAGAGCAGCAAGGACCGCCACAAGCTCTCCCCACTATGGGAGGGACCGTATGTCATTGTGGAGGTGCTCCATCCAGGTGCCTACAAGCTCAAGACTATCGACGGTGAGGTCTTCGCTAATGCCTAGAACATTGAGTAGCTATGTCGCTTTTACCCTTAATAAACGCACAATTTCTCTTATCAGTTTCATTATCGAACTCCTCGACCTTTAGTGACATCCGACCCTAGCAACGGCGGGGGGTTGGGCCTCACTTGGGGGCTAATAAGAGCATATCTATCTGGTAGACAGTCTCTATGTATGACCCTTTCTCATGATTAAGACCCAAAAGTGAAGTTTGCGGAAACAAACGCTGAGTAAAACTGGTCGGACTGCGAGAAACCTACGCCTCAGCGGCTATGGCGCCTTTGCTCACCAGCGTAATCAGAGTTTTTTCTACACCTCAGGCTTTTTGGCCTTAGCATCAGAGTTTTTTCTACACCTCAGGCTTTTTGGCCTTAGCCACTGAAAGAATCAGTATGTGTTTAAGAGTCTATCTGCCTAGCAAACATTCTCTGTACCCAACCGCCTTTCACGTTAGGACCTAGGAGCTAGGGATGCGGGAACAAGCTCTGAGTATAACTGGTCGGATTGTGAGAGACCTACGCCCTAGTGGCTATGGTGCCTTTGCTCACCAGCGTGATTAGAATTTGCTCACCTACACCCCGAGCTTTATGACCTTAACGACAGAAAGGGTCGGAGTGCACTAACCTTTTTATACAAAAAGGGGAGAAGGGCTAAAAAGCTATTTTGCTATAACGAAACCTAAGAGCTTGTCCATTTACAAGTTTGTCACCTGGCTTATCTGCCTAACTAAAGTTTTTGGGCAAGATGTACTCATCCCATATCTCCGTAGGTAAGTCTTGTCCTAGCAGGTAACACAAGTCGATCGGACGGTTTGACCACTACCGAGAAATAGGTAGGGAGCAGCAGGATGCCCCACATGGGTTATGCCAACCCCATCATGAATGACGGACCTAGATCCCACTCGATCATATTCGGTAAGAGCCCCTCGAACCCATCACTCTTACCATTGAGGTAAATCTTGTACCCAAATCGATCGAATGGCTCAAAGCCGCTGCCGAGGGACAGGTCACCATTACTTTACGTGCATTAAATTTGCTACCGAGCCCCCAACCCCAGCAACGGTGGGGGGTCAGGCTTTGCTTGGGGGCTAGCAAGAATCTCTATTTGGTAGACATTCTCTATGACCGACCCCTCCTTACGTTAAAAACTAGAAGCAGGGTGTGCGAAAACCAACTCTGAGTAAAACTGGTCGAAATGCTACAAACCTACGCCCCAGCGGCTACGACATCTTCGCTCACCAGCATGATCAAAGCCTTTGTCCCCAAACCTCGAGCTTTAGCCTCCACCTTCTCAGGAAAGGTTTAGAGGGGCCCACCTATGGAATCTCCATCGAGGAGAGGACGACAGGTCACCTAGGTCAATCGAACTGCTCGGGCCACTACCGAGAGATGGATAGGGAGTTGTGGGATGCCTCATGCAGGTTACGCCGGCTCTGTCATAGACATCAGACCTGGACCCCACATGGACATATTCGGTAAGAGCTCCCCGAACCCGTCACTCAAGCCATCGAGGTAACTTTACCGACCCCCACTTTTTCTTTTTCCATTGCATGATCATTCATTCATCCATTCTCATGCATGCATTCATCCATTCATTCATCCCATACATCCAAGCAATGCATATGCAATTGTTGCATCACAACGCTTCGCGTCATGTCACGAAGCGGTAGTCGTCTCATTCGATATGAGCGGCAACCGATCGAGGATCGAAGGCTAGCCCGTGAAGGGCTTGAGGCCACCTCACGTCAAATAGAGCTAGGGGAGAAAAACTAAGATGAGCCCCAGCGGCCTTGCCCGACCCTGCTCAGAAGCGGATAGGAACATCTTGACCTTTCTCGTTTGATTCTAACCTCGAGCCAAGCCCACAGAATCTCCATTGAGGGGAGGCCAGCGGGCCACCTGAGTTGCTCTCAAGAGTCACACGGGCATCTACCGGGAGGCGGGTTAAGGAGCAGTGGAATGCACATGAGGGCTATGCTAACCCCATTAGTAGATGACGGATCCAGATTCCACTTGAACATGTCCGTTAGCAAACTCACTGAGCGTGGCACTCGAGCCATCGAGGCAAGTGTCGTTAGCTCAGCCCCTCTAGTTGTGGAAACCGAGGACAGGGTGACCCATGAAACATGGCTGACCCCTACCGAGCCCTACGGGGGTTAGGGACTCGAGCCACCCGACCCAAAATTAGGAGACCGGGGTTCGAAGGCCAGCCCACGGAGGGCCCGAGGTCGCCTCACATCAAACAAGAGCCAGGGCAGAAAATGCAGATGAGCCCCCACAGCCTTCGCTCGACCCGCCTAGAAGCGGACAGGGTCATCTCAACATTCTCATTCGATTCTAACCTCTAGCTGAGCCCACATAATCCTCATTGAGGGGGCATCTACTGGAAGGCAGGCTAAGGAGCAGTGGAATGCCACATAAGGGCTTTGCCGACCCCAGCACGAACAACGGACCTGGATTCCACTCAAACATACTTGTTAGCGAGCTCACCGAGCGCGTCACTCGAGCCATCAAGGCAAGTGATGTTAGCTCAACCCTCCGGTTGTGGAAACCACGGATGGGGTGACGATCACAAAAATGAGCCAACCCTCAATCGTACCCCTGCTACGTGCGGTGGCTCGAGGAAAGTTAGACTCGCAAGGAGACGAACACATGGTCGCAGAATGATGGCTCAAAACCTAAGGAGGGAGTACGTGCGAAAATAAGAGACGTTGTCTCCTACTAGTTTTGCTATCTTCTCCTCGATCCTCAGTGACACCCAACCTCAGCAATGGCAAGGGATCGGGCCTCACTCGGGGATTGATAAGGGCATATATACACCCTTTCTGAAACAGTCGCCACGCCTGACCTCTTCCTCATGTAAAAACCTAGTGGCAAGGTTTGCGGAAACAAACGATTGAGCATGGCTGGTCAAACTATGAGAAACCTATGCCCCGGCGGCTATGGCACTCTTGCTTACTAGCATAATCAGAGTTTCCTTCCTACACCTTGGGCCCTATGGTCTTAACAAACGGAAGGGCCAAAACACATGAACCCCACACATAAAAAGGGAGGAATAACAAACTCGATCAATGAAACAAAATGATAAGATTGTTCCTTAGTACAGAAGGGTCGGAGCTAGTTCGCTTCATTACATGAATGATTACCTGACCTATCTGACTAACTAACCCCTCCGGGGGAGAACTATGTCTTCTATCTTGTCTGCCAGGTCCCACGAAAGGGGAGCCACCGCCATCTCCATCTCCTCTAGCTCATGGGCTTCGTAGCCAGGCGTGAAGCCGAGGCTCATCATCTTCTGGTTGATGATGTCCCTGTAATGAGAATGAGCAATCGTGAAGGATTGGTTGACCCCGACATGAAGGGCGTTCCTCTCGAGCTAGCGCACCCACGCCGTGATCTCGATGGCACGGGCCACGAGTGAACTGGTCCCCTCTGACTATACTACCTCTAGGTCAACGCAGACCACTCTGAGGGCAGCGCTCAGGATACCGAGCTTGTCGCTCTCCGCCAGAAGGTTCCTCCTCGCCTCGGCGAGGTCTATGGCTAGCCCAGCAGAGATGCCCTCGGCCTCTAGCCTCTAGGTCGTCGTGGTTCCAAGCTCGGCCAAGAGGGAGCCAACCTTCTGCTACGCGTCGTCGCGCTCTTGGAGGGCCCAGTCACGCTCCTCATGGGCCGCGCCACGCTCTGAGCGGAGCCTCTCCATGGTTTGGAGCTGCTCGTCTCACTCCTTGTGTAGTCGAGCGACCGCCATGGCATCCAGACTCGCCCTCTTCTTCAGGGCTGCGAGCTTCTCCTTAGCTCCTAGCTTTAGCTCCTGCTCCTTCTCAACCTCAAATAGAAGGTTGAGGATCCACCGGTGGGTTTCGGCGTCCTTCTAGAGCAGCTCGTCCCACTCCCTCCTGACCTTGGCGGCCTCCTCGTCGTCCTTCCATGATCTCACCAATAGGGCCTCGAACACCCTCTCGGCCTCGTCCGTATGCCAATGGGCCTCGGCCACCCACAATCGGAGATTGTCCGCCTCCTCGGCAAGGGGAGTTAGCTCGACCACCCTTTGCTGGGCGACAACAAGCTAGGCGCTCACCTCCTAGCACAGCCATGCCTCCTCGCCAAGACGGTCCCAGTTTTCCTTCTGCTCATGAAGGAACCAAGATTTCCCCCGGCTGCCAGTGATAAGGGACTGAAAGGAGATGATGGTCAGAACACAAAAAATACATAAAGAAAGAAAAGAGCGAGGGGCAGGATCAAAAAAGTACCTAGCCAGAGGGAATGATGACATCGCGCAAGGCACCACTGGCATGGTCCAAGGCTTCCAACACGGACGCGATCCCCACATCGAGGCTCTCCCGCTCCACGCTCTCGGTGGCATCGTCGAGGGTGAAGAGCGTCAACATCGGCTCCTGCGAATTTGTCCACCGGAGCAGGGGCTCGCCCCACGTGGGCGAGTCGCTGCCTATCGATGTCAGGGGCAGGGACAATTCCCCACCGGTCCTCTCTACCACCACCACGATGTCCAAGGACCCCTCGGCCGTGTCCCCCTCCGTCTGACCCACGTCAGGCGCCGTCGCTTGGGCCGCCGGTGGCGCGGATCGCACTGCTACCTTGGGTGCCGCCATGGTTGCGTCTGGCTATGACCTGACTATCATAGCTTCCACCACCTCCACCTACATCGGCTGGGCCTTGACCAGCTATGTCGCGCCCACCACAGTCGGCGCCATGAGCCCAGTCCGTAGCCCCGTCTACCCCGTCATCGGCAACGGTATCGCCTCCATCGCCTGTTGCTCAGGGACCTTCGAAGGCGTCCCTTGAGCCCCTACGCTCGCTTGTCCCGCTGAGGGCATGGGTGCCACCATGGGCGGCGCCTGACTGGCCAGTGACTTAGTCATACCGGCGCCGCTCCCGCCCAAAATGGGTGCGACGCCAACCGACGGCTGCTGCCTCGCTTGAAGGGCGACGCTCTTCTTAGGCGCCAACGCCAAAGGATTACGCTACCTCATGATGCTGCAAGAAACAAAAAGCATAAGTCATAATGAAATCCGACCAAAATAGGAAAAATAGAGGAGCTGGTGACTCACATTGGCGCTATTGTGCGGCAGATACGTTTGGGGGGCGAACCCCCAAACCTCTGCTCCACCTCATCGAGGGCGAGGCCATTTTGAGCCCGCCCCCTACTCCCGAGCAGAGGGGCTCGCTCCCCTTGGATCTTGGGGCACGACGGTGAAGCCACCTGCCTCCGCTGGCACCTCGGACGCGGCAGCAGAGCCGCCCGTGCCTGTTGGCTCCTAGGGTGGGCCGACGGTCCAGCCCGTCTCTATCGGCTCCATGGACGTGCCCTCCCCTCCATGGAACGGGAAGGGTCCCAACTCCTACAAGGACAAGCCGATACCTGTTAGCACATCCTCGCTCTCTAGATCATCCCACTCAATGTCATCGACTACCTCATCGTCGTCTTCCTCATCATCATCGTTGTCGATGTTGGTTTCCTCCCCTCGCTCCCACGCCTACAGCTTCCGCTGCCTCTTCTTCCTCTTGTCCTCCTTCGCCTTCCTCAGCCGCTCGCCCTCGGTGCCATTCGTCGCCCTCATAGACGAATCCCTCGGCAATGGAGCCAGGTGATCCATGAGGACGAGGTCCCTCGGCTGATCCCGCCCCTCTCAATGTTAGTATCAAGAGGTTAGGAAATCAATTGAAGAGGAGGCATGAGGAGGGGAAACTTATGAAGACGACATGGCCTTGTTCCGGCTGCATCGGAGGATATCCCGGCACCGGGTAGACAAAATCAAGGGCGACGCCCGCATCGTCCCACAAAGGCTCCATTGCCTCCTTAATGCGCTGCGCGACCTCGGAGTGGGAAAGTGCTCCCTCGGCAAGCGTCATCCCGTCGAATGACGCCTCAGGCACCATCGCATACAGTGGGAGCGCGTGCCTCATCAACGGTGCCACCCTCCTCACGTGGTAGGCCCCGATGATGCATGACCCCTTCAGGCTGCTCTCCTTTAGGATGCGGATGGTGGTGAGGTGGTCCCAGATCTTCTTCTTGTCCTTCTTCGGGACACCCCACTTCCTCCATGACTCCAAGGCCTCTCCGATTAGGCACCTAGTGAACTCCAGCAGGAGGGCGGCAGCGTCGTTCTTAAGATAGAACCACTGCGAATGCCACACCTTGTTGGAGGTCGATAGCCACATCAATGGGTACTCGCCGACCCGGCTGTTCCAGAGGTGGATGCCGGTGCATCCCATCGGCGTATGCAGCTCCTGCCTGCCGCTCTTCTCCCTCTTCTTCTAGAGGGTGACGATGAAGAAGTGCCGCCACAGATCGAAATGGGGACTGATCCCTAGGAATCCCTCGCACAGGTCAACGAACGTCGCCATATGCTGAATCCCATTAGGATTAAGGTGGTGTAGCTCAATCTTGTAGTAATGAAGTAGCCCCCAAAGAAATCTATGGGCTGGGGTCATGAACCCGTGCTCATGGAACTAGGTGAATGATACCACATAGCCGTCGGGCGGCGACGACAGCTCCTCCTCGTCGAGCAGCAACCACTCCTCGACCAAGGTCTGTGCACAGAGAAGACCACGACGGATGAGGCCTTCCATGCGCTGGAAGGTAATGTCAGAGCGGCACCATGGATCCATTGGAGATGGGGATGGTTGGATGCGGGCTCGACGGCGGCAGGGATATGGAGATGGAAAACCCTAGGCGATTGGTGGCGGCGGTCATGGCTGTGGAGGCAAGAAGGCGAGGTATAGAACTCTAGGGGTGAACCCTTTGGTTTTATAGGGGCGACGATGCGAGGAAACCAACCATCCACCTAGATCTCCACACCTACCACGATCTGCTACAACGTCCCACCGTGGGAAGTGTGCATGCAATATCTATTCGCTCCCTCAGAAAGCTCGCCGAACGTTTTGCCTTTCCAAACGGGTCGCGACTCGTCACAAGTAAGAAGGATATGGATCAAAAACACCTCCACAGTCTGCCTAGGCCCAAGAGTTCGAAGGATTGGCCCATCGGCAATTTCGACAACCGCTCTGGGCACCCTTAGAATAAGGGATAGAAAGGGATGGGCCCACAAGCAGCTAGTACCTAGGCGCATGAACGCCATGGGCATCCTAGTTCACGTTTGAGTCTCGGCAGGTTACGATCCGTGGTGTTTCCTCAAAAAAAGGCACATAGCCCTTGGGACCGGTCAAATGGACCCGAGAACTATACGGATCGACCGCCAAGAGTCTTGGGTCAGTCACCAAGCTGACCCTAGCCGGATCCCCTCAAACGGGATGCCGAGACCCTAATCAAACCAGTCAGCTAACAAACCACCAAATCTCACGGCCATACCCGTGAAGGTTCCGACCTCTACAAGAGGGAATCACCATTCCTAGGACATGTCGTGGGCAACAAAAGAAGGCTAGGGCCCTCAGAGTCCTCCCTTTTGGAAAAAAAACTCTGAAGGAGTATTCTACTCCTCCGTAGGCTCAGGGGTACTATCGGGGACCAATACTAGGGTACCCAAAGAGGAGGAGCTAATAACCATCAACGTTGATTCGTCTGACCCCTGAGGGTTGGCTCCAGCTCTTGCCGACCACCGAGGCTGTGGGCTCCGCCTTGTCCGACCCTCGAGGGTTGGCTCTAGCTCTTGACGACCATCGAGGCCATGGGCTCCACCTCGTCCAACCACCAAGGTCGCGGGCTCCACCTCGTCCGACCCCCGAGGGTTGGCTCTGCCTCTGCCAACACTGAGGCTGCGGGATCTACCTCGCCTGACCCCCGAGGGTTGACTCCGCCTCGGCTGACCCCTAAGGGTGGGCTTCGCCTCGCCCGACGTCTGAGGGCTAGCTCCGCCTCGCCCGATCCCTCGGGCACGGCTCCTAACGGAAGCTCACGCCATCGCCAACCACTATGGGCCAGAAAGTCTCCCAAGGTCAAACTTCTAGCATTGTGCAGGGAGCGATCACGTCTCAACAAGACCCATCCCCGTGACATGTCATTCCAGGGAACTCACATCGCCCACAGTGACGGACGTATGGTCACTATACTACCCACTCCCTGTACAGCCACTGATCAGCACGCTGGTTCGCCGCGCCGCTCGCCGGGGTGGAGTGGGACGTTACGACCCGCTGACAATGTCAGGGCATGGCATCATCGGTGGACAGACGCCTGACGTGGAGCTGTCCCTGTCACCACCTGCCGTGTCAACGGGGCCCGCACAAGGGAAAAGAAAGGCCTGGTGACCCTAAAAGACTTCCTCTCCCTCTAGTTCTCCTCTTTTCTCCCATTGTAACCCATACTTTCCCTTGGCCTATAAAAGGGAAAGCAGGGTGTCCCATTAAGGGGCATCGCACGACATCAGATAAAAACCACTAGCGTCGAACCTCGAACACATAGCCGAGCAGCGACCAAGCTCTCGGTACCCATTCGTTCTTTCTACTAGAGACTTGGGACCTGTCCCTCCTACTACGAACTTTTCAGTGCTAGTAACACGAGCAGCAACAACGAACTGGACGTACGGACATTCCGCCCGAACCAGTATAAACCTCGTGTCCTCTTAGCACACCATTCGAGCCAGATGCACAATAATATAAATTTACTCGTTGGTGTTTACTCGAAACACCGACACTCGGCAAACAGCTTTTTTTGCCGAGTGCCCGATGAAATGCACTTGGCAAATCTTTTGGCACTCGGCAAATCTATTGTTTCCGGTAGTGGTTCCTATATGCATAGTCGTGGCGTTATTTCATGGAGGCCACCGTGCGCCATGAAGAAATACATTTTCATGAGAGTTAGTCATCGCCATGAAAATTAGTAGCACCTACACAGTGGTGAAGCTACATTGTAGCTTGTGAGTGCACATGCACCCACAAAAATTTGAAAAATCAATACTAAAATCAAATTTTCACCATGTTTTTAGCTTAAATTCTCACACCTATAAGACAAATGCACCACCCTCTAATTTGCTCTAGCTTCGCTGCTACAGAAATACATTCTCATGAGAGTTGCACATCACCATGAAAATTGCATATACAACAAAATACATTTTCTTGAGAGTGATACACCGCCATAAAAATTCCCTAACACTGCAAAAGAAACACTTTTTCATGGGAGTTGCACACCACCAGAAAAATTTTGCTAAATTGCACTCTAGCACAAATACAATTAGATCCCAATACTTGCATATATTCAACTTATTCTAATCCAAACATATTAGAAAGTGTCTAACAATTGCACCCCAGACATATTACAAAGTGTTCAACCATTACACTAAAAGGCAATAATATTTTATAGTCATAGCTAACTAATATAAGCCCCGGCACCTACATACAGTGGCGGAACCAGGGGGCCAGCAGGGGCCGTGCCCCCCAGCACATTAGATTTTTATATCTATCCCTATAAATGTTTTAATTTACAGCACAAAAATGCAAAAAAATCATCCATTTTTTTATCATATGTTGTGATTTTTTGTTACAAATACTAACTACATATGTGAAAACACTGAAAAGGTTGTTGAGACATACAATTATGTATATGTTTATCATGCTTAAAGATGACATCTTATTATTTGTCCGGCCCCCCTTAATCAAAGGTGCTAGTTCCGCCACTGCCTACATAACTCTAAACTTTACTTAGTACAACACCAAGGGTTGTTGGTTAGCAAAATATGCCTAGCATCCATTAGTTTGGATCAAAAGAATCCAAAAGAATGAGGGTACCATGTTTAGATTAATTTTACTCCCATTCATTACATCAATTGTCGTTGATATCAACTGCATTATCATCATTGCCATCCAATTCTTTTGAATTCTCATGAAGTTGCGTTCTTGCATTGTAGTCATCTTAAAAAAATACCATAGGGAAGCATGTATAAAATCAGCAAGGCTCATGTAAAAATACAATCAGCAAGTTTGTAACCATGTAAAACTAAATTAAGATAGAAATCATGAGAACATATCGGTGTTGCAAACTTTTTTTATGAATTACATATGTACAGACACAGACACTCACAACACGCACGCACACTTACCCCTATGAACACACGCACGCAAACCCTACCCCTATGAGCACCTCCGAAAGATTGTGCCGTCACATCTCGAGATTGACGAAGTCACCACAAGCACATCGTTGTCGATGGGAACGTCTGCTACCACTGAAAGCACAACGCCGTTAAATCCTGAAATAAATCCAGAAAAATACGAGCATCCATGATAAGTCGAGGACTTGAACTCAGGTAGGCAGGTTCCACCACAAGGAACCTAACCAACTAAGCTAGAATCAGTTAGCTTTTTTATGGTTAATAAGGTATCTAAGTGTTCATGGAAATGGAAATTATCAAGTATCAATGGAAATCAGCAAGTCTAACCATGTAAAAATGCAATCGATCAGCAACGTTATAATAATAATAATGTAAAAATACAATCTAGTATTAAATCGATTTGTAGAGCGACTCCGACATAATAGTAACAAAGAAATTAGTGCAACCATATTCCAAACATGAAGCATTTGTATGGTTAAGATTGTGGATTCCTTTATTACATATTAGACCTCTGTATGTACAACATTGTGGATTCCTTTATTACATATTAGACCTCTATATGTACAACTTGCAGTTCTCCCTGGCTTATTTATATGAATTGCATGACTGAATATTCAGGTGTGTTCAGTTTGTTTCATGTGTGTGCAATGTAGAAAAGTCACATTCCAAACATGAAGCATTTTTCTGAATGTTCTTTTTTACTGCAAGTATTGTAAAAATTCATATATGTACCTATTTTTCCTATCATTGTTCCATTGTGAATGGGGTGAAAATTCATATATGTACCTACTACTTTGTGGTTGTTTAATTTGTACTTGGTATTATAAATTAGAAATCTAATCACTGAATATTAAATACTAAGATGAATGGCACTTGGTTCTCATCCTAAATACTTTTTTCTGAAAACTAAATGCCTTTTGTAGGGATAAACCCATATCCAACTAGTGGATTCATGAGTTACTTTGGGAACAAGCCAAATATTTTTTTTTCATTTGATTGGTGCACCTTCTCTTAGTACCCTTGTGAATATACCACTGCCTGACACCAGCGGAGGAAGTTTGCCGCTAGATTGTGCTTCTACCGAAAGTGTGTACAAGCGAGATTACCTTAATCCATGTTTTGCAGAGGTGATTCAGAGGAATTCCGCTATCAAAGCTCATGCAACACATAGGCATCTTAAGAAGAATTTAGTCAAGCATATATGACACCGCTATGGAATCAAAGAAAACTAGACTAAAATGGTGTGATCGTATTATGTTTTGTTTGATTTATTGATGGTTCTAAGAAAATATTGTAACCATAATCATCTTTTTTTTAGCTTCATCTGTTTTGTACCAATAAACACTACAATGGTTTTATTGGGGATTTGACTTCGCCATAAAACTCAGCCCCTAAACTTTAGAGTTGAATTTGTAATTTTTGTATCAAAGGTTGCCTGCAGGGTGAAAAAGCTGAGCGAAGATAAAGATTCGACTTCGCCTAGAAGAACTCGACTTCGCTAGAAGAAAGAGAAAGATCAGAGCTGGATTAAGGGAAGACAAAAGTTTGGCTTTGCCGACAAGAAATCAGCTTCGCTTACAGGCGAAGACAAAGAAGAGCAAAGCAAGAAACAGCTAAGACAAAAGTTGAAGTCTCCTGAAAAGATTGACAAGCAAATTGAAGGAAGAAGACTAGAGTAGTGGAAAAGAACCACTTCGCCCTTCTAGTTGAAAAGTGTTGTATTGATTTTAGAAAGGGGTAAAATGGGCATTTGTACATGGATTACGAAAACTAGGACCTCTATAAATACCCCCTCTGACATGTACAGTACGACGATGAAATGAATACAACTTTGACTTATGTTCAAACTTTGATGTTTGCGTAATTATTTTACCCAACAGGTATACATGAATATTAATATTCACACTAGATATATGCCCCATTCGTTTGACTGATAAGTCATGACTGAAAGTACTATTAACTAATTTGTTGTGAGAGAAAAATATTATTTGTTGGCTGAAAAAGTACGACTTATAATCCAAACGACGATCAGCTACATACAAGCATCGAACAAATAGCAAACAATCATACAGACATCACACTATACATGTCTATTTAGTCGTACAGACATCGAGTTGTACGTGGGTTGTGTGTCCTAAACAATTGATAACATTTTCAGATGGCTCTGATTACTTGCTACTATTTTGGGTCATGTTCACTTGGCTTATAAGCCGTACTTTTCAATCAACAAACAATATTTTCTCTCATATCAAATCAGTCAACATTACTTTCAACCGTAGCTTAACATCAAACGAACATGGCATTGATAGTTAGTCTAATGCTTGTATTGAACACGCGGTAAAAATAGCTCTCATAAGTTTTCTCGTAGACACGTGATAATGTCTCTCACAGGAGATTCTTGCATTTCTTGTTTACGTGGACACACAGGCAAGATGCATGGAATAATTCGCCAGCAGTCCACTGAATGGAGAGGGAGGGTGATTTGAACTGTTAGAAGGACAAAATAAAAATGTCTTCTCTGAGGAAACCAAAGAGACAAATATTCATGAACAAACAAAGAAAATTGTTTAAGAAATGACAACTAAGCATTGGAGGAGCAACAAGCCAACACGTGACGTTTTGTGCGCTATAAAAATGGCCAGCCAAGTGTCAGCCGGTTGCTGAAAACAGGACCAGCTGCAGACTTCAGTAAAGTCAGTCAGTGGCTGTACTCCATCTAGGCGGTCGGATCCGGATCAGACGGTTCAGATTGTACCAATCAGCTGGGCTAAGAGCACCCTGCGCTTGCTCTAGCAAATCCTATCTCCAACTCTCCAACCTGTGAACCCCAATCGAATGACGCCGATGGCGAGCCGCCTCCTCCCGGCTCCCCCATTCGTCTCCATCTCCGATGTGCGCCACCTCCAGCTCCCCCTGCGCGGCCGCCACCGGCCTCGACTCTGCTGGAGAGGCGTGGAGTGGGGCTCCGTACAGACCCGGATGGTCTCTTCTTTCGTTGGTATGGGCGAAACCTACTACCCGTGGAATAGATTGCTCTGAGTGCCCTGTTCTTGGGGGTTCTTTGATATGCGGAATCAAATTCAAATCTTTCTCACTTTCGTGCTCTTGAGGGAGTGGCACGCTGATTTTGTCTTTCTGTGGCGTCTAACTGTAGGGAGCAGAACACGCCGCAGAAACGTTATATGTGCTTCCCTGTTTGGAGTTGGAGCTCCCGAAGCACTGGTCATTGGAGTAGTCGCCTTGTTGGTGTTCGGCCCCAAGGGTCTGGCAGAGGTAAATTATCTGCGTCTACAAGCCTGGTTAGCTTTCTGTTGTTGCCTTATTGGGGCTATTTACTCGTTAATGTGCTTGAGTGGTGCTAGCAATTGAGAAATATTGACCACTGACCGACAAGATTGACCTAGCTATAGAATTTCAACCCAAAAAAAAAATCAAGTTTAAAAAAAAATAGACCAACTTAGGAGGAGCTAGGTGGCATTTTATTAAGAATAAAATATGCACCCAAAATCGTTAAAAAAATTTAACTTGATTAGTATTATGTTAGGACCATCCCTTCTTTAGCTCACTGTTGACCTTTGTCCATTCAGATTCATCCCAGTGCATAATTTTTCCTTAGGCCAACTCTCAGTTCAGGACACTAGGGTGGTGTAAATCGTTGAGTTATTATTAATGAGAGGATGCCCTTGATAACTGAGAGCTGTTTACACTTTCATCTGCCTCTGGAACTGTGTCATTGTTAATCAACTTTTAGTTTTACAGAATAAGCTTCAGGTTAACCAAAAGAATTTCCCCTATCACTCTGTTCTTTTGTTGGGTGCAGGAAATTACATGTTTAACCTTATGTCTGATTTTAATGTGATACTTAGCTGACAGTCTAAGGCAGTAAGCTATTAAATTCCTCCCTGATAGGCTTTAATTGTGAACTTTGTTGGAACTATGGAACTGTTATCATGACTTCAAACACTATCCCATTTCTATATTTTAGAGTTTTGCTGTGTAATCCTTCTTTGAATTCTCAGCATCATTGTCATCGAAAACTGGCCATTTTAAATAGTTTAGGAAAAATATATTGTAGCACATGTGCGCGTAAAGGTTCACCTCAAGTTAAATTTAAGACTCCTTTATCTGCCAACAACCAAAGTAAAAAATCATTCTGTTCTCTAACTTTTTCCAAATTTACTTTTAAACGTTTTTCCCTCTCTGCTTCTGTGCTTGACAATCATTTCCATATCAGCATATGTTCTCTACAAACCTATGATCTTGAGCTAGCTTTTAAAAAGACATATACGTTTTAGATGCACTGCTAACATAAGGGTCTTGGCCTCATTTGCTATCTTGTTTCTAGGTAGCCAGGAATTTGGGGAAGACTTTGCGTGCTTTCCAACCAACCATTAGAGAGATACAGGTTGGTCCTTGATTTGTTGTTGCAATATGTTTGAGGATCTTGTTCCGTAATGTAATATGATTCGCTGCTCTTAGGATGTATCAAGGGAGTTCAGGAGCACTCTTGAACGAGAAATCGGAATTGATGAGGTTTCCCAATCGACGAATTATAGGCCCACAACCATGAATAACAACCAACAACCTGCTGCCGACCCAAGTTAGTTGATTTGACTACTTCTGAATTTCTTTCCAATGTTATCATGCCCACTTCAGTAAAAAGGAACTTTTCCTGAAGTCCACATTTGATAATCATGTCTTTCAGTCAAACACCACAGATACCCATAGATGCACATGCTCTGTTTTCATTCCTAGCAGTTATTGTTGGCAAACCTCTGTTTGCATGCACATTATCTGGCTCAGTTATGGTTCTTCCTTTCTCATTACAATGTGTTATATACTAACAAACAGACAGAAGTATTTGTTATGTATGAACAATTATCAGAAGCCATTAACATCTGGAAGATGATATACAGTCAACCAGATGATTATTTGGCGTTTTCCCTGATATTAATGAAGTATAAATTCTTCCATGTGAGCTTAACACCCATGGCCTGTGATTGTGTTCTCTCTAATTTGTTTTAAAAAGCATGTGCTTCAAACTGAAAAAAAAAATCCTTTCTAGCCTTTAGCTCAGAGCTCAGAAGATGGGCTTGCACCAGTCTCTGAAGTCATTGATTTCTATATTGCTATCACTATGCTAGTGCCTTATTACTATCCATCCTGCATTCAGATGTCAAGCCTGAGCCTGCACCTTACACTAGCGAGGAACTCATGAAAGTAACTGAAGAACAAATTGCTGCATCAGCTGCTGCTGCTTGGAATCCGCCACAGCCTGCCACGTCGCAACAGCAAGGTCTGGCATTTCTAGTCTTGCAAGTTGCAATTTCTTGAACTATTTAGTATTTACAATACCTGAATTTGCAAAGGCTCCTAGTTTGTGTTTCCCCGGGTTAATTTCCAATCTGGAGAATAAAAGACACATTCACAAGCTAAATTTGCTGCACATTGTGATGTTTCAGAAGCAGCTTCCACTACTCCAAGTGAGGACGCTCCTACATCAGGAGGAACCGATGGTCCTGCTGCTCCTGCTCCTCCGGCTCTTGCTGTGAGTGACTCTGACACAAGCCAAGCGAATCAGCCAGAGAAGGTGGACACAGAGAGATGACGCTGCTTAACAGTCTGACGCTGGATGGAAAGCGCACAGTGCACAGATGAGGACGAGCAGTCTTGTTTTAATTTTGTAGGCGATGGAATAAGTATATGAGAGCGTTTTGGATGCTTAGGCTTTCTGTAGCAGCATGGGCGGCTAGATGCAAAAAGGCTGTGTGTATATTTCCCACGTTTTTCGTGGCCGTGATTGTTTCCAATCATCATTGTAACCACGAGTTTGTATGGATTAAGTTGAAACCCGGTTCAGTTAAGAAAATAGTGCCCATCGGTTAATCAAATGTCTTTTTTTTAGATTTAGATTAAAAAATGCACCTGAACAGGCGAATTCAATCAAACACAAAGAAAATTTCATCGAACATAAAAAATACAAACGTCAATAACTACTACATTATTTGGTTTGGAAACATAAAGTGTTTTATTTGTACATATATCAAATGTTTTGTGTTTTAAGAAATGCACTTGAACAGGTGAATACAATCAAACATACAAAGAAATTTTGGTCCAACATTAAAACTTCAAAAATCTGTAACTATTACATTGTTTAGTTCGAAAACATGTCATTTGTATATGTAGATCTGTATTCAAAATATTTGCAAAATTCCTTATATTTGAATGATTTTAAGCACATTCTGAAAGAAAACTAGCGGTCAAATATATGCATTGAAACCGTTTAGGTCAAATATGTAAGCAATTGTGATGAAGGGGATACCGCTAAACAAACCAACAGCCGCATGAGTTAAACCTGCGCAGTGCGACTTCGTACCTGATTTTAAGCACATTCCTGATGCCTACTCAAGCAATGCCAGTTTCTTGATTAAAAATCTGTTTGAAACACGTGAATTTAACATGCAATAGGTTCTGTTGCATGCGCTGTAGAGTAGAGAGGAGAGGTCTTGTTGTCTGTATAGATAGAATAGCCCGCTTGCATCCCTTTGATTTCGGCGGATTTCGTGTTAGTAATCTAGTGTGTGCCGGTTAGTTAGGATTGCGTGGCATCTTTCTGTTTCTAGCAGTTGCATGCGCGTGAGCCCCGATCTGTGGCGGCCGCGCGCGTAGGAGGTTGTGGCGCAGACTAGCTGCCCACGTACCTGAGTTCACGGCATGGATGACTTTGCGGAGGCATGGGGATGGATGTGCCAAAACTCCCGCAACGTGTTGATCATGTATGTGGCTCATAGTTGTTTAAGTTTTCAAATAAAAAGGAGAATAGAAGCACAGAAAACGTTGCGCTTTCAGGCAGCACCAAAATCGTTGTGTTCTTGCTCGCTCATTCTCTCTCGCCGCTGCTCGTGTTCATCTCGCCGGTGTTCACCGCTGTTCTGTTTCTAACAAGTGGTATCAGAGCTAGGTTGCGAGGAATCCCGTCGTCGCCATGGTGTCTCCAACGAGACCTCGTGGCCGTTCACCAGCCGGGAAGAAGGACGACCCCAAGAAGAACGATGGTTCCAGCGGCTCAGGCGTCAAGACACCGCAGCGCACGCCTTCGCCGACCCGTTCCCCTACTCGCCATTCACGCACGCGCGACGCACGCGCGACGCACGCCGTTCGCGCACCTGCGGCGCACGCCGTCCGCGGGAAGTCGTCGTCGAGCGAATCATCCAGGAAGGCAGCTCCAGCAACTGGCCACAGTTGACGAAGACGAACTACCATGAGTGGTCGCTTCGCATGCAGCTGAAAATGCAGGCGCGCCACCTGTGGGACGCCGTCGAGTATGACGACGTGGACTATGACGACGATCGCAGCGCGCTCGACGCGATCTGCAGCGGCGTTCAAGCGGAGATGGTCCCCATCCTGGTGGCCAAGGCGTCTACGAAGGAGGCCTGGGAGGCCATCAAGACCTTCCACATCGGCGATGATCAGGTGCAGAAGGCGACTGCACAAAACCTCCGGGCGGAGTACGAGTCCATCGCCCTTCGCGACGGAGAACCCATCGAGGATTTCGCTCTGCGCATGACGGGCATCGTGCAGTGCCTGGCGACGCTGGGTGACCCGGAACCCGACGAGAAGGTGGTGGCCAAGTACCTGCGCGTCGTCCGCCCACGCTACAAGCAGTTGGTAATCTCCATTGAGACCCTTCTCGACATTTCTCAGCTTTCAATTGAGGAGGTCACAGGGAGATTGAAGGCGGCCCATGATATCGAGCCGCCACCACCGCAAACCGCTGCCGGCAAACTGCTACTCACCGAAGAGCAGTGGGCCAAGCGGTACAAGCAGAAGGGCCAAGAGTCCAGCCGCGGCGGCTCCAGCTTCGGCGATCGCGGCCGGCACCATGGCAGAGGCCGGGGACGCGGCAATGGCGGCAACGGCTAAGGGAGGTCCGGCTCCAACTCGAGCCGGCCCGTTCCAGACAAGCCCTGCAAGCACTGCGGGAAGAAAGGCCATTGGGCCCGTGACTGCTGCAAGAAAAATAGGGAGGAGCAGGCCCATGTGGCCCAAGAAAAAAATGCAGGCACTCATGATGGCCATCGCCTCGTTCCCCTCCGATGCGCCGTCACCAGTTCCGCCGCCAACGCCGCACTCAACTTCTACACCGGCGGCGCTCCCTGCCCTCCACCTCATTGAGCGCAAGGTGTTCGCCGCCCTTGACTCCGATGCAGATCCGGATCCGAGGAGATGGATCTTGGACACCGGCGCCTCCAATCATATGTCCGGGTCCAAGGCTGCCTTCGCCGATCTCGACACCGACGTCATCGGCTCCGTCAGGTTCAGCGACGGCTCCATCGCGCAGATCGTAGGGAGCGGCACCGTGCTCTTCACCTACAAGAACGGGGAGCACCGGTCGCTTCCCAACGTCTACTACCTACCGTGCCTCACCGCCAACATCATCTCCATTGGCCAGCTCGACGAAGGCGGCTTCCAAGTGCTCGTGGAGGAAGGCGTGATGCGCATACGCGACGAGGAGAGCCACCTGCTTGCGAAGATCCCACGGAGTCCAGGCAGACTGTACGTGCTCGACGTCACCATAGCACGCCCAGTTTGCCTGGACAAGCACTCCGACGATGCCGCCTGGACGTGGCACACGCGGTTCGGGCTCATCAACTTCACCGCGCTGCGCAAGATGGCGCGCGAGGGGCTGGTCCGCGGTCTGCCCCTGCTCAGCCAGGTGGAGCAGGTCTGCGAGGCGTGTCTCGCCGGCAAGCAGCGCCGGGCGCCATTCCCATAGAAGGTGCTCGAACGTTCGATGGAGGCGCTGCAACTTCTCCATGGCAACATCTGCGGTCCCATCACGCCTGCAACACCCAGCGGCAATCGGTACTTTCTTTTGCTCGTCGATGATTTCTCATGGTATATGTGGATCACCCTATTGCCGAGCAAGGATGCCGCTGCTGCCGCCATCAAGAACATCCAAGCCACGGTCGAACGCAAGACCGGGAAAAAGCTGCTCGCCCTGTGTACCGATCGCGGGGGCGAGTTTGTCGCGGCGGACTTCGTCGACTACTGCGCCCACCTCAGAGTTCAGCGTGAGCTCACGGCGCCGTACACGCCCCAACAGAACGGCATCATGGAGAGCTGCAACCATACCGTCATGGGCACGGCTCGAAGCATGTTGAAGGCCAAGTCCCTTCCCGACGTGTTCTGGGGAGAAGCCGTGGTGACGGCTGTGTACCTCCTGAACCGGTCGTCGTGCAAGGCCATCGGGGGAAGGACGTCGTACGAGCTATGGACCGGGAGCACGCCGGTGGTGTACCACCTCCACACGTTCGGGTGTGTCGCTCACGTCAAAGTGACCACACCGAACCAGAATAAGCTGGACGACCGCAGCCGGAGCATGATCTTCGTCGGGTACGAGCCCGGCTCTAAGGCATATCGCGTGTACGATCCGATGACCCGACGCGTCCACATCAGCCGCGACATCATCTTCGATGAAGCGGCACAGTGGGCATGGTCCGCTGAACACGACGTCGACCCCGGCGACTTCGTCATCAAGGAGACCGAGCCCCTGGAGCCCACAGTGATCACCACCACAAGTGTAGTGACGATGCGCGCTCTAGCTGCGGACTCGGCGCCAGGCTCAGCTTCACCTGCTCCATCAGCAGCGTCACCGCCACTCGCTCGAGGAGGCACTACGCCATGAGTGCTGGCGCCATGCTATGCTGGATGAGATGACCTCCATCGAAGCGAGTGGCACGTGGGAGTTGGTCGAGCCACCGCCCCGCACCTGGCCAATAGGCCTCAAGTGGGTCTATAAGGCCAAGAAGGATGCATCCGGGATCGTCACCAAGCACAAGGCCCGACTGGTCGCCAAGGGCTATGTTCAGCGCCAAGGGATCGATTTCGATGAAGTCTTTGCTCCCGTGGCACGCCTAAAGTTCGTGCGGCTGTTGCTCGCGCACGCCGCGTGCGAAGGCTGGGCTGTCCATCACATGGACGTCAAGTCTGCGTTCCTGAATGGTGTGCTGCAAGAAGAAGCCTACGTCGAGCAGGCCCCCGGCTTCATCCTCCGAGGCCATGAGCACAAGGTGCTCCACCTCGTCAAGGCACTTTACGGGCTCCGGCAAGCCCCACGAGCCTGGTACGCCAAACTCGACGAGTCCCTGATCAGGCTCGGGTTCCAGAGGAGTACCTCCGAGCACGCCTTCTACCTCTGTGGTGCTGGGGGCCGTCGCCTCGTGGTGGGTGTGTACGTCGATGATCTTATCATCGCCGGCGGCAATCAAGTCGACATCGACGCATTCAAGTCAGAGATGCACTCCACCTTCAAGATGAGCGACTTGGGGCGCCTCCACTACTACCTCGGCCTGGAGGTATCCCAATCGGAGGAGGGCATCACCCTGTGCCAGAACGCATACGCTGCCAAGATTCTGGAGACGGCAGGGATGACTGGATGCAAATCAACCTGCACCCCCATGGAACCGTGCCTGAAACTCAGTAAGTTGAGCACTGCCCCCGTTGTTGATCCTACTCATTACAGAAGCATTGTGGGGTCCCTGCGATATCTGGTGAATACAAGGCCAGACTTGACATATTCAGTGGGCTATGTGAGTCGGTTCATGGAAAACCCGACCACCGAGCATTTGGGGGCAGTCAAGAGGATCCTCAGGTACATCTCTGGGACCCTCAGCTATGGCTGCCAGTACCAGAGGAAGAAGAAGGAGGAGGCCCGTCTGCTCGGCTACAGCGATAACGATCAGGCGGGTGACATTGATACGCGGAAGAGCACCACCGGCGTCCTCTTCTTCCTCAGTAACAACCCCGTCACCTGGCAATCTCAGAAGCAAAAGGTTATAGCTCTATCGTGTTAGTAATCTTGTGTGTGCCGGTTGGTTAGGATTGCATGGCATCTTTCTGTTTCTAGCAGTTGCATGCGCGTGAGCCCCGATCTGTGGCGGCCGCGCGCGTAGGAGGTTGTGGCGCAGACTAGCTGCCCACGTACCTAAGTTCACGGCATGGATGACTTTGCGGAGGCTAGGGGATGGACGTGCTAAAACTTCCGCAACGTGCTGATCATGTATGTGGCTCGTTGTTTAAGTTTCCAAATAAAAAGGAGAATAGAAGCACAGAAAACGCAATCGTTGTGTTCTTGCTCGCTCATTCTCTCTCACCGCTGCTCGTGTTCATCTCGCCGGTGTTCACCGCCGTTCTGTTTCTAACATTATGCATAGGCACGAGCGGTGCCGACGTACCATGACGAGGAAAATTCTAGCGATACGGACGCCTGAAGAGTCGAGTCATGGTCACAAACAAACAAGCAAGTACCGAGAGCCGACCCTGGCTGGCTTAGCTTCTTGTGTTCTTATTGTATAGGCTGAATCTGCAAAAACTAAACACAAACAGAGGACGAGAGAGAGATCATGGACTACAGCATGCAGGGCTCCAAGGACTCGTACTCGCCGCAAGGCAAGACTCTGCTCGGCTCCTCCTATGATCACTCTAGTGTGCTTTGTTCTTGCAAACTGTTCTAGCTGCTTGCCTTTTTGCGGGCAACTACAGAACTTCTCTGTTCTTTGTTTCGAGGTGACCATCCAATTTTCGTGTCTTTCATCAGTTCACAGCTTGTACCCGGACGCTTACCCCGGGTTGTATCCGCCGCCGCCACCGCCGGCAGCGAACCCGCAGGGGGGCTACGGCTACCAGTACCAGGGCTACTTCGGCGAAGCGGCGAACCCTCCTTACGGTGGCAGATGGCCGCAGCAGCGAGGAGCTCCGTCTGATGGGGGCCCTTTCTACTACCAGGACGATGCCGGCTGCATCACCTTCCTCAGAGGATGGTATGTATGTATGTTCCACTTCCTGCTACGATTCTTCAATTAAGCTTTCCACATGCCTTGATGCATCTTTTTTATAAGCTTCATGATGTCGGAGAGCTGAAGGAAAGCTTGTTTGAGTTTTGCCTCAGTCAATCAGTTAGTCAGTCGTCTGGTAAATAAACAAGAAACTAACTGAAAGGAGACTGAACTCGGCACACCGGCCCGCGGTATGCAATTTTTTTCCAGGGCATCTCTGAAACCGTGAGCAGCATGACTCAAGTGATTGTGAAGTGAAGGGATTATAGCTGTGTTCAAAATAAAAAGACGTTGGCCTCACCCTCACCGGCGCTTTCTTTACATGTCCAACATGTCACATGAGCATGGGTTATGTGCACTGTGGTGTCTAGTCTAATCCAACACATGATGTCTGCTTGCGTTGCAGTGTTGCTGGGCTGTGCTGCTGCTGCTTGCTGCAGCGATGCTGCCTCTGCTGCTACTAAGGAGGAGGATGGAGACTTGGAGAGCGTGGTGAAAAGGCTTCCTGGAGCACACTTGCTTCAGATGATCAGAACCGCAGCCGTGAATGTGATGTACACATGTCGAATATATAAGCAAATACTAATAATAAGCTCTGACCTTGGAGCCACGCAGCAGAGGCGACGGTTTCTGCGTTGACGACATCCATCCATCCATGTAAACCAAGGAGCGGCTTGCCATCATCATGTCTCTCTTGGCTGCCACTCGTCCTTGGTCCTCGTATCTTTGAGAGAGAGAGAGAGAGAGAGACTAGGGAGCACCGGAGCAGCATGGTTTTTCTGTGCTCGGATGGACAGATTGAGACGCGACGGCGATGGCACGCAGGCATGGCATGGGCCATGGCCACTGCTGCCTGCCACTGCCACCGCCGGACCGGACGCGTGCATGCGGTGCGCGACACGGGCGGGTGGGGAGCCGGAAGCCCCAGTGAGGTAGCGCAGTGCCCCCACGTGCCTGCTGCCGACCCGAGCTCCGTCCGTGTACTCACACTGTCTAGTGTCAGTAGGCTGGTCACTCGGACAGTCGTCGGCCTGTTCCTGCCAATGCAACCATCATCCAAGTCGGATGGATGGGCAAATCGATCTACAGTAGTGGTAGTAGTAGTAGTATCATCATCAGAAGGGGAGTTAGTTTGATCAATTTGATCGTATTTGTTGCTGGTCAAACAATAATGTCCGATCGGAGATTGCCGGAATGCCGGTAAAGCCGGCAGGTTGCACTAGGAGACGGACGCCAATCTCACACCGCCACGCGAAGTCGATCGGAAACAACGTAGGCAGGCCGCAGCTGCAGCTCCGGAACCGAATTGCCTCGTTAAATTGATCGCCACGAGCGCCGCGCCAAGGCCAAGGCGATCCACGCACACGTCGTCCCGCATCTCGGCTCCCGGTCCGGCGAGAGGGGACCGAGCGCGCGTCCGCGGCTCCACCTCCGAGAACTGAGATGACCTCCGCCGACGACGACGAGGCCGAGCGGCGGCGTCGCGCCCGCGCGCTGCTGAACGCCACCACCCCCGGCCGCAGCCTCGCCGTGGGGCGCTGCAACCTGGCGCTCGACACGTTCCGGAACGACCGCGAGGGCGGCGGCTGCGGCGGCGGCGGCCTGAGGGAGGTGCGCGCGCTCCTCGGCGACGCGCTCTTCTGCAGCAACGTGCACCACCCCACCATCTACCGCGCCTCGATCAGCATGGAGGTGGAGGCCGGCGCCGACGCCCGCGGCGTCCGGGAGCTCTTCGAGGGCTGGCGCATCTGGTACCTCCGCGGCGCCCGCGCCGCCAAGAACAGGGACGACGACGGCGAGGAGGAGGAGAGGTGGCCGAGCAGTGGCGTAGCTTGCAGCTATGGTGGTCCGTAGTCTAAAATTTTTTTAGCCACTATTAATTTAATATGTCGGTGTACAAGTATATAAATTACAAAACATAATTAAAAAAAGGTATACATAGTTCGAGTAAAGAAGAAATGATATCATGATCAACACACAGGTCGTGCGTTTCTAGCCTTGCCTCTGACTCCGACGTCTGGCCGGCCGACAGCCGGCCGGCCGACGGCTGCGTGGCTGCTGCAAATATAGATCGTCGAGACCCCAAGTATGACAGAACTCAGAAGACCAAGGTGCCGGTCGCGAAGACGCTTGGACTTCGCTTTGAGGCTTGATCGGGATTCGGCAGCAGAAGCACGTAGCAGAGTCCACGGCCGAACAGTGAGGGAGTGAGGAGTACTACACTTTGGACCAAATCTATAAGGTGGTCCGTGGCCCACCCTGTCCACCCTGTAGCTCCGCCAGTGCGGCCGAGCCAGGACGAGGGCGGCTTCTGGTGCCACTACATCGACTTCGAGCTACGACACGGGACCGATGCCAGCGCGCGGTGCGTCGAGGAGCGCGCCGTGGCGGCGTGCCCGCGCGACCCGGCTGTGCACGCCAAGTACGCCAAGGCGGAGCTGTGCTTGGGGTGCCCCAGTCGCGCCACCGCCGTGCTCTTGAGCGCCCTCGACGCCTTTGCCGCGGACGTCGGAACACGGGAGTGGCTGGAGAAGGAGGTGACCGCGTACAACGACTCCATGCGCCACGGGAGCTGGGGGAGGCTTCGCGGCCTCTTGCCGTCATTGTGCCGCCGCCGGGTCCGGCCGGCACCGGGCTACGAGCTACTCGCCGTGGCGTGATGCTGCCGATATCTCCGACGGAAAAAAAAATCTTACAGTAGATAGATTTGTATAACACAAACGCAAGGGACTTGCTATATCTCATATGTCTGAAATATACTATCAGTATTCTCACAATTGATCATTTGGGTGCAGTGCTACTAGCTGGTTTCCTGAACAGTCACAGTAGATGGATCGCCTGAGCAGTCAGGGGACTGAGAGGTACGAAAAGTGCAAAACGCAAACAAAAGGTTGTATCGATGTTGTATTAGATTGTAGTCTGGCTGCATATGTTCATGTTCGAGAAATGTGGATGATAATGTTGTATTTTTTCAGTATGGTTTCTGTAGTGAACGAATACCAACATGGACATGGTATCCGTAGATGTCTTGGTGCACTACTATTTTCTCTATCTATATCTTCTATAAGAAAAAAAGCAAATAAGGGCCTGCTTGGTTCATACTGCTGAATAAATATATAACACAAAACACAAACAAAAAGGCTGGCATTGTTTAGTTTGCAAATGAGTTGTCTCACTCTCTCCCCTTCTTTGGTCCCACATGTCAGCTCGAAAAGGAGCCTTCCAACCATCGGAACCAACTCTCTCTCTCTCTCTCTCTTCACACTCACTCTCCCACTCTCTCTCTCTCTCTCTCTCTCTTCACACTCACTCTCCCACTCTCACCTCTCTCTCTCTCTCTCACACTCTCTCTCTCACTCTCTCTCTCTCTCTCTCTCTCTCTCTCTCTCTCTCTCTCTCTCTCTCTCTCTCTGACGCTAAAAGGACTTATACCGACGGACTGCTCGATGTTGTTCCGAGGTTGTAGTGTAGTGGAAGAAAGGAAGAAGGAAGAAAGGAGAATAAATTGAAGCTAAGACCATGTTTGGATTGAAGGAAATGAAGCTCACCTTCCCTCATCTCTCTCACACACATGTGTACGGCCAAGAAGGACCCCGATTCCCTTTTCATGGACAAATTCCCTCTCTAATCTTGTGCCCCCTTTTGGTTAAGGAGACAAAGACAATGACCATCACCCACATCTCAAGGGGAAGCTCAAATTTCACCTCTCTTTGTGTCTAAGAATTCAACTCTATCTCTAAGCCATGTGCATGTGGATGTAAGGGACCCTCTCCCCAACTCCATCTTTCCCTAGCATGTCTCTTCAGCCCAAGATCACCAACTCATCAAGAGTAAATTTATTATTCTCCATTCTCTCTCTAGAATTCCTCTCTCAATCATGGTTTAGGAATTTCCTAAACCTAGCTTTAGAATCTCGAACATGTTGATCCAACTCTATGCTACACAACCCTAGCATGTCTCTTAAGCACCCCTACCATTATTCTCCATTCTCTCTCTAGAATTCCTCTCCCAATCATGGTTTAGGAATTTCTTAAACCTAGCTTTAGAATCTCGAACATGTTGATCCAACTCTAGGCTACACAACCCTAGCATGTCTCTTAAGCACCCCTACCTACTCCCTAACACCCCCAAGAGGCCAAGAGGCATCACACACAACCCCTAGGAAGCAAGCCCCAGGAAAACCAAGAACAACTTTTCACATTGGTTCTGTCGACGTTCTAGCGAACCATCCGACATGAACCACCGGACCGTTTGACAGAGCTGAACCGTTCCAATCTACACGGACTATGACACTTAGGCACTTTTCTCCCAAAGGATCTCGCAAACCGTCAGACCTCACATCGTGAACTATCCGTGAAATCACAAAAAGGTGATGTAAACCAACCCCGTTCCCCCGAATTGTTTCTAGGTGCTCTGGAACCATCCGTGGAAACCATGAACCGTTCGACAGGACATGTCGGACCATCCGAGCGAACACCCACTCATTCCCAACCTTCGAGAATGCACCCGCGGACTGTCCGTTGCCGGACCATCCGGTGGATCACTGAATATTTTGGTGTTGTTACCCTTTAACCTAGACGCTTAACAATCCTAACCTATACCTACCTCTACCCTAGACAACAATATCAGAACCAATCTTCCCTTCCCTGGGTAAAATATACCTCTCCAGCTTCCAAGGTTGAACCCCTTTAGGCCCTCTTTGAATACAAAGTATTTTTGGAGTTTTAGAAAAATACCATGGCTTTATAAAATTCTTTGGTTTTAGAGTACAATGAAGTGCTTGGGTGTAACAAACTTTATGGTTTTGAATACCATGTTATTGTTAAAGCTGTGGTCTTTTTAGATTTTTAAAAACTCCACAAACCACGGTTTTTGTTTTTTAGAGTTTTAAAAACTCCACTCTAGACCTCTTTTTTCTAAACCATAATTTTGCACATCAATAATTTTAATACAGTTTCTTGACACTATGATTTCTTCGTACTCCAACATCCAAAAAGGCCTTAATCCTTCCAAGCCAACAATTCCTCCGATTAAGGAACCGCTACGTGGGTTGGTAGTCGGTTACGTCTCCTAGGTCCTAACAAATCTACGTGCAGAGATGTGATATTGCGCAAGGGCGAAAAGTGTGACACGACAAATTCTGCCTGGCCATCAAATGCACCTCCAGGCGTGCGTTCATGAACACTGGGAAACAAAACTGATAGCATCTCGCAGATAAACCTCAAATTATTCCACGCACTGCATTCAAAGGAGCAAGAAACAAATCATCGTCCCCGGAATGTCCCGATAATAATTCTCAGGTTTGCGAAACAAAACACTACAACAGCAGCGGCAGCAACACAAGCCACCGTGCCAATGTCAAAAGCAAATGGAGACAGGTACACTACAGATTACATGGCGAGAAAAAGGAGAAAAAGTCATCTGGTTCTGTCCTCTCCTCTCGAGTGAGAATGCACAGGGTGATAACGGGCCTGGGTGGCCATATGACCAGACACTGAGAGAGGGGGCGGTGGTACACAGGATGATGATGGATCCGGCCATGTTGCTCCAAGATAAGGGCACACACCAGTGTGGCTTTTCCTGACCCTGCAAAGGGGAGACGATTCAAGAACTTACCACTGTTGCTCTGGTCCCAGGCATGCCGGATTCCACCGACCATCTGTAAAAGCAATCGAGTAGGAGTGGGAAAACAGGGTTAGACATATCAGGTTGTGCTGCTCCCTATTGGTACTGGAATCTGAATGATATACACGTTGACAGAAATTAGCACTATGAGTAGCCACAATCAATGTACTGAGGAACAAACAAAAAGGAAAGCTACAGATTTGGCAGCAGAAAGGTGGTTCAAACATCAGCTTCAAGTACTATCCAGTTAAAATTCTAGTACTATCCAGTTTCATATTTTCGGCAAAGAGGCTTGGTTTATTATAAAACACAAAGCAGAAGCTTCTTCATGCAGTATTTAAGATATTGTCTATAATCACATCTGATCTTAATGGGTGTACAGCTGTTGCTTCTGAATGGAACATTTATGCTGCAACAAGAGCCTAGAGATACTAGTTCACATGTTCTGGAGCATGTATTAGAAAGATGCAATATTCAACAGAGTTACTAAGTGCAAAACAAAAAAATTAAGTTCAAATAGCAATGGACTAGCAGAAGAGCAAACACATGATAAGCAGGCATACGATATTTCCAGATGAAAGAAGATGGATATATGAGAAGTATCACCTCTTAGGGTGGGAAGATACCAGGGTAGTCGCAGCAAGCTCTATAGGATTTTAACAAAATTTGGTGCATCATCCCTCGCTCCAGCAGTTGTGCGGTAAACATATAACTTATCCACTTTAGAGAGGTCTGTGTGGTTCTCCTCCATTTCACTAACATATAACTTATCCACTTTAGAGAGGTCTGCATGGTTCTCCTCCATTTCACTACTTCCATCTAGTTCATTCATGATCTCCACGTTGAGCATCGGCATCTTCGATGCAAGGACTTGGCACCCCTTTAATGTGACATTGCATGATGACATCCAAAGGGATCGCATTGTCTCATACTTGGCAACATTTCCCAAGAGTGCAACATCACCAAATGGGCTGTCTCTAATCTCAAGCTTCCTCAGATTCTTACATCCGTTCATCACGTCCATCATCCCCTTATCACTATCTCCAGCAAATGCTATAGAAAGCATCTCAAGGTATTTTGCATACTTTCCAATATACATGAAAACCTTGTCTGTGAGAAGACCTGACATTGACAGTCGTCTTAGCCCTTTGCACTCACGGACAATTGCACCAAAGCCTTCATCTAACGGCTGGCCTGTCATGGCATCTGGCTTCTTTGGCTCAAGGATACAGAGTCTAAATCTGATGAAATTTGGGCAGTTCTTAGCTACAGTAATTAGTGCTTCATTGGTCATCTGGTGACAGAAATACAGCAAAGAGCTTAGTTTTGGGCAGCCTGATGATATTGCAACAAGTCCCTCCTCTGTCACCGCAGAAGCACCAGCAACATAAAAATCTGATGGAAACACCCTAAGTTCTTGTAGATCCTTGCAACTGGAGGCCACCACTTGCAAACCCTTATCCGAAATGCAGTCCAGTACCTGTGGAGGCTCAAAATCATTACATGGTTTTCTTTCAATGTACAAAAATGACAAGCCCAAAGCAAAGAGAGGAGAACTCACCCAAAGACGCTGGAGTTTCACACAGCGGCTGACCATTTTAGTCAGATCAGAATAATCCAGTGTAGGAGTATAGCTCAAGTTTAGGCCTGTTAGTTGATGACAGAGGGGATATATATATGGAACACAAATAGGAGAAGCATCCCAAAATCCAGACAAACTCCTCAACATTTTGCATTTCTCCAAAGCACTGGTAAGCCTGGCATAGGACTCAGCTTGGAACTCATCTGTCAAATTACCTGTCCCCAAGTCTTCCAAATTTGGGGTTCGCACTAGTATCTTCGAGAGTGTGTCTACTGAAACAGAACGATTCAACCTCAAACTGCGTAGGTTCGGAGACCTAGCGACAAGTCTCTCCAATGCACCAGAGTTCACCTCCCCTTTGATGCAGGCGAAATTCAAGGAGACCAGCGAAGTGCAGGAATCAGGGAAGAAGGAAAGCCATCTGGGCCCACGGTCCTCCACGTCATTTTCCTGCAAATCCAACTCCCTCAGGAGCCTAGATAACAGATAAAAGGAAGAGAACAAAGTTAACACATTAACCATAAAATACCATGTAACAAGAAAAAATTGATGCATTCAGTTAAAAACATTCAACTACTACTCAATACTGATAGTACTAATGATAATAATTTGTTGAACAACTGCAAGAGAATTTGCATCTAGACCTAGAAAACAGTCATACGCAGTACAACCACAACACAACTAGTTAACTATATGCAATATGGTCAAAACTGCATGGATTCATCACACCGAATAAATATCATAGAAGTCATACAGAAAAAACAGTGCTAAAATATATAAAGAGCAAATGCAAGAACAGAACAATCAAACACCACTTGAACAGTTCAGCTCATTAAGGGAACATGAGCAGAACAATGCAAGACTTGAACAGTTGTAAAATGAATTAAAAAACAATTGGAAGATAAGCTAAAAAAAACTAACAAGCAATGGCACCTAAGTGATAAGCATCAGAGGAAATAAGAGAAAGCGCAAAAGTGTGCTGTTCTGGACCACGATATCAAAAGGTAATTGCATACAACACTGCTAAGTAAATAAATGTGATGCTCTTAAGGAACCGAAATTTTCAAGGCATAGTCATTTGCAATAGCTGCTTAATGACTAAATAATGACATATCAAAAGGTAATTGCATACAACACTGCTAAGGAAATAAAATTTGATTAATTTTTTTCAAAAAAAAAGTGAAAAATTTGATGCTCTTAACTGAAATTTTCAAGGCATAGTCATTTACAATGACTTGCAATAGCTGCTTAAGGACTAAATAGTGACATCAACAAGTCCTTAAAGATTACAATGCCAGATCAGGAAAGGAAAAAAAATGATGCACTTAACAAAAGAGGCATATAGAAAACTCAAATGAGGTACTAGCATTTGACGAACTGGAATGGAAAACTCACTTGCAGTGACTCGCAATAGCGGCTAGACCATCAGTGCTAAACCCCTCGCAGCTGATAAGTACGAGGACTTTGAATCTTGGGAATGACCGAGCTAGCAGCTCAAGGTTCTCATCAGACACAACCATCCGCTTCATGCGCAGCTCCTCAAGACCCACACAGCTCCTCGCTGCCGCTTCGATCCATGGCCCCGCGTAACCACCCCAGTCAGGCGGCACAAGGTTGAAGTCCGCAAAGTGAGGCTTCCCCTTCACCGTGAGCGCCTTCACATTGGGGAACCGCAGCACCACACGCTCGGGGCGCACGGCGTAGCAGTTCCCCACGAACACAGCTCGTCGGCTCAGCCTCTCGACCTCGTACCACACCTTGCACACGAGGGAGACCGTGTTCCGGTCGCTGTGCGATGGCAAGAAGCTGAAAATGTGCTCCACCACCTCCTCAGGGAAGTAGGTCATGGCGCCTTCCCCCAAGAGCACCTTATTACTAGGGCCGCAGGAACTGGATCTGACCCCTTCCAGCCTCTAGGATATCCAAGAGAGACCAAGAAGTCAACATGAGCAGAGCAGTAAATGTGATCCGCTCCCTTCCAGCTTCCTCCGGGTTATTCAACACAGGGCAAGTCGACAAGATACCAGCAACAACTAGACGCCCTCTGAGCACATCACCTCGTGCTAAATTTCTTGATCAGACACCGAAAAGGAAGTAATGACAGTCAAACAGCGGAAAGCAATGCCGTTCAGATTAGGTAAACTTCAGCTCCTGCCACCTACAGGCCACCGAAAGCAAATGGAAACAGGCGCCGGAGCGGGGGAAAATAATGCAACAGCCTACCTCGCTCAGATCCGCGCCGCCGGACCGCCAGATCAAACCCATGAACGTCTCGCTTACTCGCGGCCGCCTCCTTCCTTCCCCCACCAAACCCCGGTGAAAAAAAAAAACTCTCCCCTTGGAGACCGAAAATCACTCGCCGTCGCCGTTGCCGCGCCTCCCGGACCAAGGACCCGCCCCGCCTCTCAAGGCGTCCCCCGAAAAGGGGAACGGAGCGGGGGTAAATCTCAGGCGACCGCCCAGCGGGAAGCGCCAGGAGGAGAAGGACGGACCCGCGGCGGGGGTAGCCCTGAAGTGGCCGGCGGCGGGCAAGAGGGGCGGACAGGGGAGGGGCAGGTTGCGGCAGGAGCTGGAGGAGGTCGAGGGAGCAGGGGGGAAGGGGAGGGGGCGAGAGACTAGAGTGAGAAGATGCTTCTCTCTCTCTCTCTCAGGAGAGGGGAGATTTAACCTTTTTACCATTATGGAGAGGTTCGCTTCAGCTTATCGCTCAGAATCGATCATACTTTTCCATATACATAATAATGTTTTTCTCTACCAACAAATTAGTCATATAAATTAGCTGTAGCAGTAATAAGTCCTACCAAAAATGACTTATAACGATGAGCACCTACTCAGATAGCACTTTAACGATTGCCAATACATTTTCGCCAACACGAAGAGAAAAGTTATACGAAAACAACACTTTTACTCGCGTCACGCCAGCATGGATCTGAGTCAGCAATGCGCGTGAAATGTCACTGCTACCCCTCCCTTCATCCACACCCCAACACAGCCCGCCCGACGAATCCGCGCTCATCTCCGTGGCCTTGAGGATGTCGGAGCTAAAGCACCCGCTGACCCAACACACCTTTGTACGAGCAGCGTACCCGAGCAGGTCCATGCCCTGGACGGCGCCGTCGGTCGCGGTGCTCAACGTGTGCGTCTCGAGCGAGAAACCGACCCGGTAGTTTGCGTGGTTGCCGTCAATGACCTCGATAAAGAATTTCGCCGCGACAAGGCCATCGAGGTCCAATGGCGAATCGACGCTAACAACGGGTGCGGACGACGAAGGCGACGAACGACGAGGAGCTCTCCGCGCGCGCAGCGCATGCGAGCGTCGTTCTTTGGATTCCGTGTGAGGCGATCGGCGTGGCGATGCTGGAGCGGCTACACGCATGCCTGCTAGGCCAGAACCGCGCGTTGGTCGGGGAAGCCGACGCTGCGCATGAGGCCTTCGAGCTGGAGCTCGACGCGCCACCGTCCTCACCCTCGCCCTCGCCCGTGGTCGACATTAGGAGGGTGACGGAGTTGGCCATGGAGCTGTGCGTGGACGGGTGTCGCCGTGGTGGCGTGGCGGCTGCTGCGCGTGTCTGCGGCCGTTGACGCGTGCGCCGTGCGCGGGCTAGCGACCGTGGGCGGCCAGGCCGTGTCCGCCGATAGCATGTTGATTTACGGCAACACCTTCTGCTCTGTTGCTTGCTATTTTTGGTTTGGACAGCTGCATCTCTTCTGCTTCTTTGGTCCACAGTCACGATGGTTCACCGGAGGATGGCATGTAGCTTGATTGATGAATCACGGCAACGCGACATAGGGTGAGGGAGAGCAGGGCACGACGAATCCTGCTGGAAGCAGAGCAGGGCCTACTACAAGTGGGAGCTCACGGCGGCTTGCGGGAGAGGGTGGAGAAGGAGAGGGCGGGGGTAGGAGGGACATTTCACACGCCCTGCTAACTCAGATCCACGCTAGCATGAGGAGCTGACGTGCCACGTGAGTAAATATGGTATTTTCGTATGACTTTTCTCTCTGTGCTGACGAAAATGTATTGACATCCGTTAAAGTGCTATCCGAGAAGATGCCAATTGTTATAATGATAAAAAGTTAAATCTCCCAGAGAAAGGGGAGGAAAGGAAAACAGGCTGCAGGCAGGCAGGTGAAGTGGGAGGTGGTGAACCGGCTAATAACGAGGGTCAGCCGGTCGGCGGTCGACGGTCAGGTCGGACCGGTGGCGCGGGTCGGGGGTGCGACCCGGGCGGGCGCATGTGTCCCTATCCACCGCTTCCGGATAAGATGTGAGGGTGTCAGAAAAGCGCCATAAATTGCTACGCGCACACACAAGCAGTCTTCGGCTGTGCTCCACGGCCATAACCCCTTTTTTGTTGCCATATAGTTTGAGAAACTCTCCAAAGCATTATGGGTATATGTCTGGTAGATGATAACAGAGAATCGAGCTTTCAACTTTGACGTCACACTTTCTTAGGCAACTATTTACTTTACGTCGTAGGTTTATCATGCTTTCGCTCCACGCTAGAATCCTGATTCTTTCCTGTGCCACATGACTTTTCCATTATTATAATCTAAAAATATTGTTGCTTAAGTAACTTATTATATATTCTAGTGGTAGAATTTTAGTTCATTTCGAAGAGTAACTTAACAAAATTAACAAAGAATTATTTTTTCATAAAAAATTGTTTGGAAGGGCTTCTCTTGATTCAACATAGAAGGACGCTCTATCATACACCCCCTAAAATCCATGATAGTTTAATAGGGTTACAGTTACTAAGTCGTTATCATCAAATCGGCCATAAACTCAGAAACTTGTGGAAACACTATATATTATCAAAAGATGTCGAAGGCGTGTTAAATTTGGTGGTTGATTCGTTGGTCGGGCCAAATTGACTTGACCCTCACTGTGAACCTTCACATAAATGAAGTGTCTTTCAGTCAGAACAGTGTTTTTCTCTCACAACAACCCAGCTGAAACAGTATTTTGGCTTATTCAACCAGGCTGCCGAACACTCCCGAAATATTTTGTTCTCTAATAAACTCGTGTGTACAGAATAGGTGAAAATATGGTACTCTCTCTATCCCGAGATAAGTATCTATCTCACATTTCGAGGAGTAAAATAATCTCAACTTTGGTCAAATATATAAAAAATGCTAATATTTGGTATGCCAGATAAACATCATTAGATTAACCATGCTATATATTTTCATAAATACCTATTTGAAGATAAAAATGTTGATTCTATTTTCTTTAACTATAGTCAAAGTTAAAATTAGTTTACTCATCAAAATCTAAGATGAAGACTTATTATGCAAAAGAGGAGTACATAAGAAATCAAGACATGTTTGTTTTGCTTTGCTGCTATATAAAATAGCACCCTACCTCTAACTATAATCTAGGGGTGGTGCGTAACGTCCCACCTCTCCGAGGCCGGGTTGTCTTTTCTGCGCATTTTGTCCTCACTCGTGCGCACCCAGGAAGAACTTCCCGGTCAGTCACTCATCGCTCCAGGCTAAGCACGCTTAACCTCGGAGTTCTTTGCAGATGGGCTTCCGGAACAGAAGTTGCAACTTCTTGGTATGAGTATCCTAATAATCCTATTAAGCCTTAGGCCGGGGTGTTACATCCTCACCCCCTTAAGAGATCGACGTCCTCGTCGATCAATCCCAAGCCAGGAACGTCCCCTCTTAGTCACGTCTGTGTGTCCAGTGCCAGCGCATGTGCCATGCTTTGTGACCACGCCGGATCCACACCAGCCATGCGCACCATGCCTGCGCAACTACGACACACGCGCCCGTGAAACCGCGAGAGTCGGCTCCGATACCATTCTATAACGTCCCACCTCTCCGAGGCTGGGTCCGCTTACATCTGGTAGCTTAACTAGGATATAGACTGCCCTCACAGACCAACACTTGTCTTTTCTGCGCACTTTGTCCTCACTCGTGCGCACCCAGGAAGAACTTTCTGGTCGGTCACCCATCGCTCCAGGCCAAGCACGCTTAACCTCGGAGTTCTTTGCAGATGGGCTTCCAGAAAAGAAGTTGCAACTTGTTGGTATGAGTATCCTAATAATCCAATTAAGCCCTACGCCGGGGTGTTACATCCTCACCCCCTTAAGAGATCGACGTCCTCGTCGATCAATCCCAATCCAGGAACGTCCCCTCTTAGCCACGTCCGTGTGTCCAGTGCCAGTGCATGTGCCATGCTTTGTGACCACGCCGGATCCACACCAGCCATGCGCACTATGCCTGCGCAACTACGACACACGTGCCTGTAAAATCGCAAGAGTCAACTCCGATACCATTCTGTAACGTCCCACCTCTCCGAGGCCGGGTCCGCTTACATCTGACAGCTTAACTAGAATATAGGCTGCCCTCACAGACCAACACTTGTCTTTTCTGCGCACTTTGTCCTCACTCGTGCGCACCCGGGAAGAACTTCCCGGTCGGTCACCCATCGCTCCAAGCCAAGCACGCTTAACCTCGGAGTTCTTTGTAGATGGGCTTCCGGAAAAAAAGTTACAACTTATTGGTATGAGTATCCTAATAATCCTATTAAGCCCTAGTCCGGGGTGTTACATCAATCAACTAAAATTATCATAAAAAGATGTTAAACATTAATCGAACGGGTTTTCTTAGAAATTGCACAAAGACACAATGTCCTTTTTTAGAAAATAATATGCTATCTTAAACCATGTAAGACAATAAATTTTTTTGAATCTTCAGCAATTCAAAAACAAATTTTATAAGTATTTGTTTTTTGTGAATTACACAGATACAGATAGATATGCTCACAACACGCAAGTCAATAGCATATATGTTCATATTCTCTCATATTCATATGGCCTTAGCTAGAGGATACTACAACATGATGCTTGTATAGTGTAGGATCCCTGGTTAGCCTAGAGGAGGGGGGGTGAATAGGCCTGTTAAAACAAAACTTGAACTTTTATCAAATTCAATCCGCGGCCCTACCGCTTTATGACCGCGGCACTGCCTAGCCAGAACAGTGGTACTGCCGCACCTATAGACAACTGTGGCAGAACCACTTGAAATAACATGCTTTCGGAGGCGCTCGTCTTCCACTAGACACTAAGCACTCCGAAAGTTAACTACATCGAACAGTTCCGTCGAACCCACCCCAAGGGAGAACTCAAAACAATCCATGTTTTACCGCCAGGATCCAATAATGAATACGAGTTTACAACACTTAGTCCATTTCATACAACAAGAGTTCTTAGAAATTATTTATTACAATACCAGAGTTCAGAGTGCGATAATTAAACAGCGGAATGAAAATAAGTATCTAGAGAAAACGATACAAGGATCCGTCTGTGCCCACCAGAAAAATCCTCCACACAAGAACTACTCCTCAAGCTGCACCTGCAACAGGGGTAAAATAAACCTTGAGTACACAATGTACTCACAAAACTTACCCGACTAGTGGGAATAGCATTCTAACTCCAAGGAGTATGATAGGCAATATGGGTTTATTGTTTTCTTTTGTTTGCGAAAAGCATTACTAATAGTTCATCCTTACAGTCAAGTTTTATTAGCAGTCATGATCACTTCATTAGCTAACCATTCTAGGTAAGCATATGTTCTACTTTCAAGTAAGGGTTAAGCAATCATAACTATTTCACTATTTTTTCATCTTTTAGTTCTTACTATGGTGCTAGACCATAGCCAAGTCGTACCGTCTCACGAAAACAGTGATTTGGGAACTAATGTATCCCAGCTGGGTACCCCGAAACACACGCTCCATTTGTATCCCAGGCACAAACAAGACCAACCCATTCCACTCCTGTCATGGGGTCTAGGTCCCCGTCCAAACTTGGACTCCAAGCCCCCACACTTGAGACCCGGTCTCAGTATGGTGCTTAGACCTCTACCTTTCTTCGCCTCCAATCAGTCGGTCCGAAAAGAGCCAGAACCCACGATAAGAGCGTAACGAGCCTTCCCGCTCCCATAAGCAAATATGTGCTCAGGATAATAAGTCTGTGACCTGACTACCATTCACAACAATGGACGGTCCTTAATCGACACTGACAGGAAAAACAGTGTAACCAAGCTAAGCCCTGTTGACCGTAGGACACAACCTGTTACACCCACCAATACCCATATCATATCCATGCCCTATTCCCATTTTTCCTTTCATCATTTTATCATGAGAGTAATTATAATAATCATCTATTGTGAGTAACAGCAGGTTACTCATGCTATCAAAAACCTAAGTATAGCATCTACTCGAACCTGCACTAGTAAGACTCTTAGGATAGATATATTTATGCATGTGGTTTTCATAAAATTAGTAAGACTCTTAGGATAGATATATTTATGCAGGTGGTTTTCATAAAATTCCTGTAACGTAAATGCACATCACACACACACATATATATATATTCAGTGATTATAAAAAATAAGGGTTATGCATCGGGGCTTACTTTGGGCTATCAACTGAGTCAGTCAGTGGTGACTCCAGGACCTCCTCCTGCATGAGAATCTCCTCCTCGTACTCCTCGATGATCTCCTCGAACTCATGATCACCGGTGGTGATGATCTCCGCCAACTCGTTCTCTACATGCATGCGATGATGATGCAACACTTAGCATTTATGCAACAACAACTCTTAACATAAGAATACGCATACTAAGCTATTAAGCTAACTCTAATGACTAAGATACTAGCTAACTATCATCTTTACCAAGCAAAGTGTTAGGTTCAACTAACAAACACTTGGCTTTACAAATAAAGAATATATCTTTATTTCCACTAATGCTTTAATGTATATTGAAACATAGAGGACTTAACTACCCTAATGTTTAGTCTATTCTAAGGCTACAAAAATTACAGCGAGCACATAATAATACAATGAAGCTATCATAAAAATTTTAGGACTAAAGCTATCACCAATTTACCACAAAAATTCCTACAATAATTCTCCTAATAATATTAAATATTTTTAAATGATTTAATATCTCCTGGTATCAACATGTACATATATGAACTAGATATACTAGCAGATAGAGCACAATTTTTGGAACTTAACAAAATTTGTTTCACAATTTTTGGACACCTACATGATTTTATATGATTTACCAATAATCAGCTCAAAAATTATATTAGAAAACTATTTCTAATTCCTTATGAAAAAGAAAATCGAATTCTCCCACGCGGTCCACACGTGCGGCCCACGTGACATCGGCCCACGCATGCGAGGAGGCCCACGGCAAGGAAGCCCCCGTGTGGGTGCTTTTGCAGAAATGCCCCCACGCTATCCTCTATTAACACAATGATTATACGTACTATTTTTACAAACAACGTTTATGCAAGAAGACCCTCGTATTAACCCATCTTCGCATCGGAGAGGTCCCCGACGCCTCCGCGCTCGCCGGCGCATCATTGGCCGGCATAGGGCCACGACGTCGGCTAACTAGGGATTCCCCTAACCCTTCTAGAGGACCAATGCTCACCTACGGGACAACGCTCAACAATAGGCAGCGACTCAGAGACCGAAGACGAAGCAGAGCGACCTCCCCACATCGGTGGACAACCTACAGTGGCGACAATGATGTTCTGATGAGCCACGGTGCTAAGGGAGTAGCAGAGGCAGCGGGTGAGCATCAGCGACTCACCAAGGACCTAGCCGAGGCGATGGTTCAGCCGGAGACGCCCAGAGCAAGGCTGGCCACATAAGCGCGGCGAGCTCGGTGATGAGCCGTGGCGGACACGACCACGTCAGTAGTGTTGGGACAATGGTAGGGGTATGGCTTAGGTGCGCATGGCGAGGAGGGGTTCGAGATGAGTCTAGGGGTGCAGCCAATTTGGCCCGAGGTGGTCAGATGAGGGTTGCCCTCGGTGATGGGTGGACTCGGCCTTATCGGCATGGTGGTGGGGAAAAGCTCCAAAATTGAAGCTCGACGGGCACCATTCAAGGTGGGGTGGGGGCGGGTAGCTAGGTAGCTGTGCGACGGAGCTAACAACATGATGAATCGACTTGAGGTGATCGCTCCCTAATGAATTTAATGGCGCGCTCGACGGAGGCAACAGAGTGAGAAAGAGAGAAAGAGAGAAAGAGAGAGATGGGGCGTGGTAGGTGGGCTCGGCTCGTCCTCGCCTTGGCGGGACGCGAGCAGCGTGATAAAGACACCCACGCATAGGCGCTATGGACAAGGCGTGCGTGCTTCTAATCGACATGGCCCGTGCGGCCGTAGTGTCTTAAATGACAAGGCGACGGCGGCTTGACCACGTGTGCGCGGTAGTGGCGGCCTTGAACTAGGCCGACAGCGGCACAGGGGTATGGTAGACAGGCGTGGACGCGATAATGATGCGACGGCAGCGGCAGCGTCGTGACGCGAGGCTGGTCGGCAGTGCGGCGATGTGATAGCAGAGCAGCGCGGCCATGGCGGCACCAATGGTGGCAGCGCGGGGCAGGGCAGTACGGCGCAGGGCTAGTGACTCGCTGTGGCCGGCCTCGGCCAAGCCCAGGCGGCTCGATCGACCCAACATGGCGGCACAGGATGACCGCGCGAGATGCGGCCATGTGCACGGCGTGGGGTGGCCATGCGGTGACCGCGCCAACCATCCCAAGATTGTGATGCACACGAATTTTAAAGTGTCCAAAACAACTAAATGGTTGCTCTAGGAGCCAAACCATCTTCACCATGCTCAAGATGGCATATGAGACTACCAAATCAAGCTATAACACTACACCACCCCTTAACCCAATCTCTCAAAATAATTTGCTAAACATAGCAATGTCTAGCTGTTGACAGACTTGGAAATTTTCTTAGTTTTTGAGCTGAACTTGATTTCAATTTGTAATTTCTAGGCTAGTAGAAATATTAGCTAGTAATATTATTTTTCGACAGCAAGTATTTCACTGTTATCTACAAAGTTTGTACTTCAAATGTTATTTAAGTATCACACACATGTTCTATAGTATTTTTGCTTAATAAAAATTAGTTTTAAACCCTACTTGATATACATGAACTATCGAATCAACTTTTGTTTAGCATTTTTATTGATCATTTTAAGTTACAAGAAATTGATCTACACACTTTATCACATGCATTAACACATAAACATGATGCTCATGACATGTTTTAATAATTGATTTGGGGTGTAACACCGAGGGTGTTACAACAACTTCGTGATGTAATTCAAAATCTGTAAAATGAAACTTGGATCCAAGAGGTTACTGAGGTCCCTACAGGTATATTGAACACAGATCGATAGCAAGAAGTGGTAGGAACACCACACACAAGTAGATCGATCTCAAACCTAGAAATCACCTCAACAACAATATGAATCACAAGAATGTAAAGCAAGCACAAGGTGACACAATGATTTATCCCGTGGTTCAGCTCATCACTAAGGCTTGCCTAAGTCCATGTTATTGAGGTTAGCCACTAAGGCTTAGGGCTTTCCAACCCTTTCTCGTTTTCAAGTCAAGAGACTTAACTCTTGAGATGAAAGGTTAGTTTACTAGCTGCAAGAGGTGGTTACAAACCTCCCGGGGCTGCCACATAAGTTGGCAAGCTCCACGGGCAACGCTCTAGCCGGCTAGGAGCCAAGCTCCAAGAGTAACAAACACAACCACTGGCCAAAACGTGAACCAAGTGCTCTTTAGAGGTTGGGAATTAGTGGATCCGCTCTCTAATCGAGTTTGGCACCTTTTCCTCTCAAGGATTGATGGAGAAATCAATGGAGAAGTTTGGGAGCTCAAGGTCACCGATGGAGGAGAGAGAGAAGCACTTTTCTATTTCTGCACAATCTGAATGATTGAGGAAGAAGAGAGAGATGTTGGGGAGGAAGGGGAAAGGTATAAATATCCCCCAGCCCCCAACGGTCACTTAAGTCATGGCAGTGTCGTGGCTCAAATGTGGCAGTGCCTCTCTCTAGATGTGGCACTACTGCACCAGGCAAGACAGCAAGGGTAAGAGTGAAGTGCTAGCTGTCTTGGCTGTGAAACTGAGGATGGAAGTGTAGGATTGAGCACTTAGTAGCACATGTTAGCTTAAGCATTGTGTCCCCCTTTATAGTACGGCTTTTCCTATACTCAAATTCAAAATATAAAAGAATTTAAACCTCATTTGAATTTGAAGCCATTAACATTTGTAATTTGGGAGCTCCTCCATTTCATATAACATCCTCGATTATAGATTCCCTGCTTATCATCTCGATAATCTCATTAGTCCTATAATTGTGTGGTCATTATCACCAAAACCCATAATTAGGGCTTGATTGCACTTTCAATCTTCCCCTTTTTGGTGATTGATGACAACCCAATTAGAGCTTACAAAAGATAAGAAATAAATACTGAGATTTTTGAGCCATGAGTTTAGAGCCTCCCCCTAAATATGTGAATGGAGAATTTGAACTCTCAAATTGGCATAAGAGACCAAGATTCATATTTTTAGTGAAAGTGATGGGGCTCCCCCTACATCCATGCTCCTATGAGGTGCAGCACACTTGTGTCAAATATATAACCGTAATGCAAATGATAGTCCATGCACAACAAGATAGCTGTGATAGCTTGGTGCGACATTACCGCTTGTTAGCCGTAGCACTGCCGTAGAGCGGCACTGCCGCACTTGCTGCAACAACACAGATAAGAGCAGGCACCACACATCATATAACACATATAAAGAAGTACATTCTAGCACAATTAAATCACAAGCTATAGCATAGATTAATACATGTCCATATCCCACACATATAGAGTACTTAGGTAGCATTATTACACAAATAGAATTTTGATCACCTCTCAAACTCTCAACCTAGCGAAGTCTACTCTCAACGGATAAGAACATGAAGCTCCTACTACAGCAACCTCTCCCTAGCATCAAAAAAAGTTGTTGACCCCTCTAATTTTCTCCCCTTTAGTATAAAGCACCAAAAAAGAAGAAAAGAAGAAAGACCAACGAACTCACTCCTCATCTTCTTGGATGTTCTCCCAATCGACATCATTGCCACCAGTAGCCCCACCAGCACCTACAGCAGCCTCCTTACCACCACCATCATCGTCGTCATTGGAGGAGGACACCATCGCCCTCCCTTGGTGATGGGTGGTTGAAGTGTGGCGCTTACGCCTGGTGCTCCTCCTCAAGGACTACAAGGTAGAGCTCAATGTTGTGTGAGGGTCAAGCTTCGGCTGCTCCTGCTCCTCCTCCTCCTCATCCTCTGAACCCATGTCGGATAGGCTAGGGAGGTTATCAAACCTCGATGGTGACTGAGCAGGAGGAAGGGGTGGCAGTCCTGCACACTCTCTAGACTCCTGGTTGGCCTCATGACTCTCCAATCGGTCCTCATATGCGGTCCTCACTGCATAGGTGCAAGTAGTGAAAATGGCCTTTATCCATTTCCCAAACTTCTCCATCTTCTTATCCTTGCGAGACCTAGAGCGAGAGGACTTAGGCACGTCTTCAACTGATGGAGAGCATCTCACTACCTTGCTAGCACCTAAGGCTTGGGTCTTCTAAATCTTGTAGACTGTGTGGAGACCATCTTTATCAAACTTATAACCGGTGACCCTCTTAATTATGAACATGAGATAGGGGGCATAGGGCAGCCCCTTTCTCCCATCATCTATGGCATTCATCAGCTCATGCCACATGAAGCGAGGGACATTGAACCTATCACCTCTAGGAGCAAACCTAGCAAGCACATTTCTCACATACCCATTAAGATCTAAAGCTGCTCCATCCTTGGGATTGATAGTGTGCCTGATTAGGTTGTTCAAGATGTAGTTGTAGCTTTGCAAGCCACTAACCTTGCCATCTGCACCTCTCCTGTCAATCACATGTATGCAATATCGTGGATCTTAGCTCTAGCCTTATCATAGATATAAGTGAAGCTCCGCTCCTCTCACCAAAATCAAGGATCCGGCTAAAAGTCACAAAGTCAATCCGATAGTGCTATCCCCCAGTCATCCAGTGTATCTCATCAGTATAGATGTCATAGAAGAAGCTAGTATGGAATTTGGGCTAGCACTTCCTCATTCCAATTATACTGGAAGCTCATGATATCAGTGAGGCCAAAAAGCTCACAAGCCTTGATTACTTTGTTGAATTTAGGCTCATTCTTCTGCTTCATTTTCTCCTAGTCAACATACTGCATCTTGACAATCTTGGACTTCTTGGAGTTGAAGATCACAGAGGCATAAAAGTTGGAATGAAACTCATTCAAAAATCTGTGGTCCACCCTAATTCCTTTGGCTGCTCAAAAGGATTGTTCTCATGTGCTTCTTCCACCATCTTCTACTTTCCTACATAGTTGAACATGGGATGAGCACGGGTGTCAATTGGATGCCGCACGATCACCTCCTTAGAGTACTCTCTGATATAGCCTCTGTCAAACTCCTCAAGGTGAGGAGTGTCTAGGCAAGCACTAGGAGGAATGGTGCGGCTAGCCCTCTACAAATCCTCATTTTCTTGGATCAACTGCTCTCTCCTCCCCCTGTCTCGGACATCCCCTCTTGCTGCTGCACTGCTGCTGCCATCTACTGTCCTGCCACGACCATGACGAGGGGCTTGCTTGTCACAAGGCTTGGTCAACTTCCTCTTTCCCCTTCGGTCATCTTTACCTCTAGAGGCCATCTATGCACAATGATAGAATGAAATAAGAAACTGCTTTAATGATGTGTAGAAGTTAGCCTATAAAACAAGTTAAGTAATCAAGAAGAGTCAAGATGCAAGTGGGGGAAGCAACTGATATGGCACTGCCACTAGGCATGTGGCACTGCTGCGCCTGAGAGCGGCACTGTCGCACTAACTATTTCACTAGGAATGCATCTTGCTTCTTTTTGTTTACCTAACTTATCTCATAATCCAACTATTGTCCAATGTCATAATCTCAGCAAGCCTAGTTCTATCGAGATATGGAGTTAGGCAAAAGGGTGCAAGATAGGGTTGTGAATGAGAAGTATGAGAATTGGTGACTAAATCCAATCAATATTGAGAGTCACAAATCAAGTGAAGCTACAATCTTGTCAGGACTGGACTGCTGCTCGCGGCACTGCCGCATCTACCTGTGGCACTGCTGCAAAGGCAGATTCCACTCCACCCGTGAATCTCCATATCGATTCATGTTAATCATCAATCCAATATCCAATTGATTCACACTACTACCAGAAAGCAACATACATAGCCACAAGACCTCCATTGCATAGATTGGGATGGTTCTAGGGTTATACCTTTGGAACTCATGGATTGAGGAGGAAAGGGAGGAAATTGCTCCACCCAAGAGCCTCAGCAGCTACTGGCGATGAAGAAGAAGACCAGCAGCCACGTGTGGCACCGCCGGGCCATGGCATAGAGGCACGGCGATGGCGGGGCGACGCGGACGTGCGATGGAGAGAGAAAGAGAGCAACGTGTCGGGTGAAAGAGAGAGAAAGGGAGTTACCCAAGGCCGTATGGGATAAGAAGAATGAATGGGCCCTGCGGTAACTGGCCGTTGTGGGCTGAATTCCAATTGAAATTCAAAGTGTGGCACTACCGCTTGCCACACGCGACACTACAGCAGGACAGGCGCGGCACAGTCGTACTCCCCAGAACAGCTGAAAATAGCTACTAACAACATAGCTTGATATATATAGGATATGGACACATATCTCACGTATACTATGATCAGCAGCAGATAATCAGTACAAATAATGATCATAATGCACTTGTAGTTTTTGAGAAAACATTTTGAAGCACAATATTTAAAACCTTTGCAATTCTTTTCTCCTATCCATGCTAGTTCATCAATCAATGGTGTGCTATAGTTCAAACCTCGTTACGAGAATCAAGTATATTTAGCTCACTACGCAAAGCACAAAACCTTGACTCATTGAGAGGCTTGGTGAAGATATCGGCTAGTTGCTTTTCGGTGCTCACATGGTGAATTTTGATATCTCCTTTGGTTTCGTGGTCTCTCAAGAAATGATGTCGAATGTCTATGTGCTTAGTTCTTGAGTGGCTTATAGGATTGTTTGCATACTTTATGGCACTTTCATTGTCACACAAGAGTAGAATTTTGGTGAAGCGATATTCAAAATCTTGAAGGGTTTGCCTCATCCAAAGTAGTTGAGCACAACATGCATCAGCTACAACATACTCGGCCTTAGTGGTAGAAAGGGCTATACAATTTTGCTTCTTAGAACTCCAAGACACTGGGGACTATCCAAGGAATTAACATGTTCTCGAGGTGGTTTTTCGATCTACTTTGCAACCGGCGTAATCAGAATCCGAATACCCAAGTAGATCGAACTTAGAGCCCTTAGGATACCACAAGCCAAGGTTAGGAGTGTGTACTAAATATCTCAAGATTCTCTTAACAGCCACTAAGTGGCACTCTTTCGGGTTAGCTTGAAATCTAGCACACATGCACACACTAAGCATAATATCAGGCCTAGATGTGCACAAATGAAGTAGAGAGCCGATCATGTAGCGATATACCTTAGTATCCATGGCTTTCCCTTAATCATTGAGATCTAGATGTCTATTGGTTGGCATGGGAGTTTTGATAGGCTTGGCATTCACCATGTCAAACTTCTTGAGCATATCATGAGTGTACTTTGTTTGGCTAATAAAAGTTCTATCCTTCATTTGCTTGATTTGAAATCCAAGGAAGAACTTCAATTCACCCATCATGGACATCTCAAATCTTTTGGTCATGATCCTACTAAATTCCTCACAAAAAGAATGATTAGTACTACCAAATATTATGTCATCGACATATATTTGGTACACAAATATATCTTTGCCAACTTTACGAGTGAAAGGGATAGGATCGGCTTTGCCTATTTCAAAGCCTTGTTTAAGTAATAAACCCTTAAGGCATTCATACCATGCTTTTTGTGCTTACTTAAGCCCATAGAGCGCCTTTTGGAGTTTGTAGATATGGTTGGAAAACTTGTGATCTTCAAAGCCCAGTGGTTGCTCAACATAGACAAGTTCTTGAATAGGGCCATTGAGAAATGCACTCTTCACATCCATTTGGTATAGCTTGAAGTTGTGATGAGCGGCATAGGCTAGAAGCATTCAGATTGCTTCAAGCCTTGCCACCGGTGCATATGTTTCTTCAAAGTCCAAGCCCTCTACTTGAGTGAAACCTTGAGAAACCAATCTTGCCTTGTTCCTTATCACCATGCCATTCTCATCTTGCTTGTTGCGGAAGACCCACTTGATGCCAATGATATTGGTATTGGGTCGTTCCACCAAGGTCCACACTTTGTTTCTTTTAAAGTTGTTGAGCTCTTCTTGCATGGCCATCACCCAATTTGGGTCTCTAAGTGCTTGTTCTACCTTAAGAGGTTCCAAAGAGAAAACAAACGAGTAATATTGGCAAAGGTTTGCTAAATATTAACACGTTGTTACCCTATTAGAAGACTTCCAAGGATGTTGTCAACGGGATGATCCCGTTGTATTATTTGCCTTAGCCTTGGATGCTCAATGGCCTCTTGTTCATCTTTTGGACCTTCATCGTCTTCTTGCTCAAATATGGGTTGTAGGTCTTATCCACCAGCTGGAGTCGAATCAGCCGCTGCTGACTATGTAGGTGCAGCACTGCCGCTCATAGGAGCGGCACTGTCGCATGCAGGTGTTATAGCAGGGGTCTGCTGTTGTTCAGCATCAGGTATGTCAGCAAAAATGGGTGCAGCAATAACTTGAGGAACCTCCACTTCAGTGACTTCATCTTCTTGTGGTCTAATATCACCAATAGCCAATTGCTTGATTGCTTCACATGGTGGATCCTCCTTTCCTACAACACTCGAATCGACTTGCTCCACCTGAGAGCCATTAGATTCATCAAATGTCATGTCTACCGCAATCTCAACTCTCCCGGAGATTTTGTTGAAGACACAGCAGGCATTCTCATTTGATCCATAACCAAAAAGAAAACCTTCATCAACTTTAGGTGCAAACTTAGAGGTTTTAGATTTATTGTTAAGTATAAAACACTTGCACCCAAACACTCTAAAGTAAGACACCTTAGGCTTGTTACCAGTTAGAAGCTCATATGAAGTTTTCTTCAACTTCTTGTGTAGGTAGAGGCGGTTGATGGCATGGTAAGCGGTGTTGATGGCGTCACACCAAAAGAGGTCTGGCGTCTTGTACTCATCTAGCATTATTCTTGCCATGTCAATGAGTGTACGATTCTTTCTCTCTGCTACACCATTTTGTTGAGGATATATGGAGTTGAAAACTCATGCTTGATGCCCCCTTCATCAACAAATTGCTCAACTAGAGTATTCTTGAATTCAGTCACATTATCGCTTCATACTTTCTTGATGGCAAGATCGAACTCCTTTTGAGCTCTTCTAACAAATATCTTCACCTTCTCTTGAACTTGGCACTTGTCATACAAGAAAAATACCCAAGTGAAATAGGAATAGTCATCAATAATAACAAGACCATATTTGTTACCCCCGAGACTTAGGTAGGCGACCGATCTAAAGAGATCCATATATATTAGTTCCAATGGTTGCTTGGTGGTCATGATGCTCTTCAGTGGGTGAGGTATGCCGACTTGCTTTTTGGCTTGACAAGCGCAACAAATCCTGTCTTTCTCAAAGTGAACATTTGTTAGTTCAAGGATGTGTTCATCTTTTAGAAGTTTGGCCAAGTTCCTCATCCCAACATGGGCTAGTTGGCGATGCCAAAGCCAACCCATGCTAGATTTTGCCACTAAACAAGTCTCAAGCTTAGCTTTACTTTTATTGAAATCAACTAAGTAAAGCTTGTTCTTTAATCAACTCATAAAGACAATAGAGGAATCCTCCCTTCTAAAGACTTCCACACCCTTATCCGTAAAGAGACAATTGTAGCCTATCTCACACAATTGAGAAACGAACAACAAATTGTAACTTAACGAATCAACATGTAATACATTTCTAATTGAATGCTCAAGGGTTATAGCAACTTTACTGAGACCAATCACCCCCCCCATTGAATTGTCTCCAAAAACAATATTTTCATTTGAGTGTGTCATCGGGGAATATGATGAGAACATACTCTTTTCTCTGGTCATATGATTTGTACATCCACTATCAAGCAACCAACTTGATCCACCAGAGGAGTATGCTAGCAAAACAAGTTTAGTTGCTAGATTTAGGTCCCCAACTTGACTTGGGGCCTTGCATGTTAGTCACAAGAAACTTAGAAACCCAAATAGAAGTATTCATAAATATGTTGGTTTCCTTTCCAACATATTTGGCAACCACTTTTCCACTATTGTTGTTCTTCAAAACAAAGCATGATGTCAAGCTTTGTCGAGGTGCATGGGTCTTTGGTTGATAGGCATACTTGTTCTTGGTGCCCCACATTGATTCCTTAGGCTTCTAGAAAACCTAATTCTGTTGGAACACCTTCTTGAGCTGAAACAAAATTGGTAGCCTTTCCATTTTTGTGGGGCGCGGCACTGCTGCCCTTTACCGCGGCACTCCGCTTCGTGACACTACCGCTCGGGGATGCTGCACTGCTGTGGGCTATGCATGCTGATCTATACCAATTCTGCCCTCCCTCTCAAACTACACACACTCATAGCCATTCACTATCCTTCTTCTATTTGTTTTGGCTCCTTTTGTGTGTCCAAGCCCATACTTGATTAAGGGATGCCTTCCTTGCTTGTATTGTGGCCCCTTTTGTTCCTCCTTTTTGCCATTGATTTGAGCCTTGTCAATCATGCACCATTTACCAATGATCTCATTGAGCCTTGCAATTTTCTTTCTCATGGCCTCCATATTGGCAAGATTAGTGGAATAGGCATTCAAATCAAGATTATAACATTTTCCACAACCTTGACTAGTGGAGGAAGTAGATGTTTCCTTTGCCTTAGGGGGATGCGAGTTGCTATCCCAAAGAATGCCATATTATAGCTCAAGTTCTTTGTGCTCTTCATCCAATTCACAATACTTTTTCTTGAGAGCATTATTTGCTTTCTTTGTAATAGCATGGTCCTCTTGCTCTTTGGTCAAAGCCTTGCACAAGGATTCCACCTCACTTCTCTCTAATATAAGAGCTTCTTTGCTAACAATGTAGAGATCCTCTTGTTGATAAGGGTCTCCTCTCTAGATTCTAGCTCGGCTTAGACACTCTCTAAATCCTCTATTAGCTTAGTGATGAATAATTTGGTCTTTCCATCCAAACTTTTAGTTATTTGATCAATTTTTTCATCACTAGATTCATCATCACTAGAGCTATCACTAATATCACTACTAGAGATATCACTAGGAGGTGGAGGAGATTTGGTCTTTGATTTGGATTTTACCTTCTCACCCTTTGTCATGAGACAAATGTGAGGGGAGTAGTAGTCATCATTGGACATGTTGTTTAAGAGCTTTGGTGTACGGGATGACTTGTGAATAGCAATGGTAGCAACCTTCTCATCCTCTTCACTTGTGCTTTCTTTAGTTGAGTCCCATTCAAGGCCAATGTGAGCCTCTCCCATGTACTTCTTGCTCTTTCTATGGTCAGCCTTGTCCTCTTTCTTGTCCTTCTTTATTTTGTTGTCCTTGATCTCATATGGACACTTAGTAATGAAGTGGTCGGTGCTACCACAATTGTAGCATGTCCTCCTTTTCTTGTTTGAAATTTTTCTCTTCACTACCTTGTAGCCTTGCTTCTTTAGCCCCTTGTGAAACCTCCTCATAAAGAGAGCAACATCATCAACCTTTTCATATTGATCATCATCATTTTCACTTTCACTTGAGGATGATGTGGTTTCTACTTTTTCTTGGACTTGCTTGATTGCTTTGGGCTTGCTAGTTGAAGCTTGCTTGTTGATCTTGGACTTGCTTGTAGAGCCTTGCTTGCTTGATTTGTTGGCCTTGAGAGCTACATCCTTGATCTTGGTGCCTTCTAGCTTTGCTTGTAATTCTTCAAGCTTCTTCCTCTCATTTGCTTCTTCTCTTTGCATGTCAAAGGTCAAGATCATCCCAAGTATATCATTTGGTGTGAAGTACTCGAACTTCTTCTTGTCTCTAATTAGAGTCACTATGGTATCATTTCTAGGTGAATAAGCCTTCAACATAATCTTGATAACTTTGTGATCATCTAGCTCATCACAACCATAGCCTCTAATCTTGTCCACCATTGTCATCAACCTATCAAACATCTCTTGTGGACCCTCTCCATCCAAAATTACAAACTAGTTGAGCTTTGGCATCAACAAATCAATTCTTGCCTTTCTCACTTTGTCAACCCCTTCATGTGCTAGATGCAAAGTATCCCATATTTGCTTTGCAACATCAACCCCAATCACTTTATTGTACTCATCACCATCCAAAGCACTAAGCAACACACTTGTGGCTTGACCATTGAGGTGAATGATTCTCATCTCTTATAATGTTGGGTTTTTGGGATCAACTGGTGGCTCAAATCCATTGCAAATAATCTCCCAAATGCCGGGGTGAAGACCTATAAGATAGGCTCTCATCAAGTGCTTCCACTTGGCAAAGTTAGTCCCATCGAAATGAGATAGCTTGCCCATGGGCACATTGATGAAAGAACTCCGATCATGGTTAGTCATAGGCTTAGAAGAATAGTTAAAGGATACAACGGCATATTTGTTGTTGTCGGCTTTGCCCTTTCCTTTCTTCTCCTTCCTGCCCCCTTCGACACTTGGAAGGACTCATCATCTCCATCTTTGGAACTACTTGATATGTCACTTGCTGATGCATTTGTTGCCTTCTCTTCTTCTTCCTTCTTCTTCCTAGCTTCTCTCCTTTTTCTTCTTGCTTCTCTTTTGAGCTTTCTTTCTTCTTTTCTTTGCTTCTTGTCTTCTAACCGCTGCTCCTCCTTCTTCTTCTCTCTTGCTTCTCTTTTGAGCTTTCTTGCTTCCTTCCTTTTTCTTCTCTCATCATCATTGAGAGCTCTTTCGGCATCGGTAGCCTCAAGATGTGGTAGCGTGGTGTTGCTTGCTGTCGACACGCTCAACTCGCTGTTGTCGGTGTCGTGTAGATCAACCCGCTTTGGATCAACATCCACTGGCTTCACGCTACTAGTTCCTCCTCTGGCCACCATACCTCACGCGGTGAAGCGCACATGAGGTAACCTACTCTAATATCACTTGTAGGATCCCTGGTTAGCCTAGAGGGGGGGTGAATAGGCCTGTTTGAAAGGATCAAGACGCCCAAGAGGGGGTGAACTGGGCTAATTCTAAATTTTATTACAATAATTAAGCCCTACACTTAACCCATTTCACTCCTTGTATCTAGAATGTTTTTCTATTATTTTGTCGTACAAAAGTTTTGCATCATAGGTTCCAATTCTACTCTAGCATGGTAATTCTAGGAATGTAAAGACATGAAATGAATTGCTCAAATGTAAATGCTCAGAATAAAGAGAGGGAAAAGAACGCGGTGATGTTTTCCTGAGGTATCGAAGAGTCACCACTCCCCACTAGTTCTCATTGGAGCACCCGCGCAAGGGTGTAGCTCTCCCTTGATCCACGCAAAGATCAAGTGCTCTCTACGGGCTGATTCTTTAACACTCCATCATGGTGAATCGTCCACAACCGCTCACAACATGACTTGGGTCATCCACAAGCTCCACCGGATGATCACCAAGCTCCCAACCACCACCGAGCTATCTAGGTGATGGCGATCACCAAGGGTAACAAGCATAAACTCTCACTTGACCAGGACAAGCCTAATGAGAAAGATGGATGCACACTTGCTACTCCCTATGCACTAGTGAGGTCCTTAATCTTGGATTAACAACTCTCAATCACCACACTTGGCTCTTGCTCTCCCTTGCACTTCAAAGGCATTTCACAGCTGAACTATTGGGCAAGAGAACTCCAATGAATGAGTGGGATAAGTATTTATACCCCCTCATTCAAAACATAATGGTTGGAGGCCAACTCAGCAAGTTTCGGGGTGACCGGACAAGCCGATCAGGGTGATCGGACGCTCCTGTCAGTAATACACGTCACTGTGTCAGATAGAGCCGTTAGCTCTGACCGGACTGTAGCAATCGATTTTAAGGACAAAACCAGATACACACCATATGTGAGCCTAGAAAGTCAAATCTCACATATAGCTACAAATAAAGATAATATCAATAGACAATGCTTAATATATAACATACTTAGTATAAAGAATATAACCTTAGATAGCAAACAATAGAAAGACAACTCCGATCTTTGGGTGAAAACTCCAATTCCACAGGGACAACTAACTAGTTGATCACAAGCCTAATTCCTCCAAACTCTAGCAATCTGGTACCCATCCGGGATTTTCATCCAAATATTTGAAAAATAGCGTAAGCGTAAGTACATGTCGTACTCAACAAATATAACATGGGGTTCATGAGGCTCAAAAGGCTGACACTGGTTAACTGCGATTAGCTTTTAATGAGTTATAATTTTAGCAATAGGGTGGCAACAAGTTTATCCACAAGCCCATATAAACACATGATCAGGTAAACATGAATAATGAATAGCATAAACAGTAATCATTAGTGAGCATCTTTATCATCAGTGTTCATCGTCTATTCAATAAATGTTCTAAGGCCGCTCGTGACCGTGAGCACGGCTGATATACTAGTTTTACACTCTATAGAAGTTGTACACTTTCACTGTGAGTCGTGATTTATCCTTTCGCATGAGGTGATCAGCCTCTTGACCCACTACCAAGGAAGGTCGGTAGGGTTCACTATGAAGCCTTTCAAAGGTTTGTCTAACAAGTTAGGGCCATTAGATTTACTCAGCAAACAGATGTAGAGCCCCCCTTCCCGATGGCACAATGACGTGCAACCTATACACAAGGGGACAGAGGCCGCACTATACCTGACTCATCAAGCCATTCTTACACCAATAAAGGTAACCTCTAACAAGCTAGAAAAGGTCCTTATATTGAGCTAAAGCCAGAGCCATATAGCCCTCACAGCTGTACTATAAGTCCCGGATGATCACTTACAGATAAGTCCTTAGGGAGAGGAATCTAGAGCACCATAAAAACAGCCCAATGCTCTAGCCCTCTTGTTCCTTGTTGCTAAAAATATCTTTTAGTGTTTATTGCATGTACCATTAGTCAAGTTATAAGATCATGGCTGTAGTTGAGCACTAGCATCATACTACCCAATGCAATAACTCATAGGAATCAAGGTACGAGGTAACAAAGTACTAAGAAATCCTTAGAGGTAGTCAAGGTAGACACATACAGTATAAATTAAATGATTAGAGGTGTATAGGACAACATTGAAGATCCCATGCTATACTTGCCTTAAAATTAGATCCTTCTTCAAGTCCAAAACTTCAAAGATCTGCTTCTTGATTCACCATGTATATCTCACCGACTGGACAACATCATAAAGCACCACACAAGCATCCATACAATCATACATGAAGCAAATAATAGATCTAAATTAGAACAGTACACCAAACATAAAATCAAGATGAAAAGTTTGTAAAGCGAATCTACGTCTTGCTACGAACACACAGACGTGAAAAGCACGCTAATCGGAGCTACGGTTAAAAATATACATCTACCGATAGATTTGCTTTATACGTGGAAAAAAAACTATAGGCTTTATTTATTTTAACTATATAAATTCATATATATAAGATATTTTATAAATAATATAAATTGAATTAAGTCAATTTAAGATTTGAATTACAAAACTAAAGTAAAACAAATCATATTTTATTTATAAAATCCAGTTGCATAATTATTAATAAAGATATGATTTAAACCATGAAATTTTAGAAATAGTAATATGGTAAACACTGTTACTAACGTGTAGATCTCGTCGCTATGAATCTAACACAACTTGAACAGGTCAAATCAGAGCTAAAACGTGGAAGATATGAGTTAAACAAGATTTCATTTAATAAAATAATAGATTAATTCTAACCTCATATTTCAAAAGTTGAAAACCTACTTAACAGTAGTATGAACATGTAAATTATGAAATTATGAACCTAACGCAAGTTGAACGGATCAAATCGGAGTTAAAACGGAAATTTTATGGCTAAAACAAGATTAGTGGCAAAACTGTAAATAGGTGAAAATGTATTTGTGGACCTAAACCGAAGAAACTACGCTTTCCAAAGAAAAAGACGGATTCTAAAAAAGTGCTATGGACTGCGGGTTAAGATTCAATTAATTGTAAGGGGATTTTTGCAAAAGCGTCAGCGAAGGGGTACGTTCTAATCTAGGCTCTTGATCTCTAGATGGATGGCCGAGAGTGGAGAGAGGGGGATGGGGGTCCCTGGCGTGCTGCTTCAGGCGGCGGCGCCATGGCCGCCGTTGAGAAATTCAGCAACGAGCATGAGAAAACACCTACGGGCCATGAGAGAATTAACTGGGAACATGGGGACAAGGAGAAGGAGATGGCAAATGCGACTAGGGCACTGGTGGGGCCTCCTAGCATTGGAGACGACGCGGACTCGGACGACAGCGGTGTCCGGCTTGGTTACGCGCGAGGAAGAAGACGGCTGCCCGGTGGGCCAACGTGGTCGACGACACGGAGAGGACACGCAGGAACGGCTGGGCTGGTAGCTAAGATGGGCCAGCTCTAGGCGAGGCGGTGCGAGATGGGGGGCGGGGTAGGCGGCACGGTGTGGGGGCTCGCTATTTATGGGACCGGGCAGAGTAGGGCGCAAGGCAACGACACGGGACGACACGAGCACGGACTCACCGATGGCGGAGTCCATCTCGGGTACGAGTAGAAGGAGGGGGACGGAGCTGATAGGCGGGCCCGGGGTGGCAGTGGGGCAAGCGGAGAAAGGAGAGGCGAAGATGGGCCAGCGCTGCTGCTGGGCTGACGCGGGGGAGGAACAACATGGGGGCGAGAGTGGGCCGGCGGGAGAAGCAAGGCCAAGCGGTGGGAGAAGTGAGAAGAGGGGAAAACGTTGGGCTGCCAGCCCATGCAGGTGAGAGGAAGAGGGAGACAGGGAGAGGGCCGGGCTAGGCCTGCAGGCCTTCGGCCAAATAGAGAACAAAAGGGAGAAGTTTTCTTTTCCTTTTTTTCTTTTACTTTAAAGCCATCTTTAATTTCATTTGCAAAAGCAATTTAAACCATTTTAAATTTTCAATCAAAACCACTCAACCAAATAAATCAAATGCAAAGGCATGTATACCTTATGATGAATTTTAATTTAATGATTTTTTTTATTTTCCTATATTTCATGAGCACAAAGTTTAGAAATAAATCATTTTAAACCTATTTTCAAAAGAGGCAAATTTTAGAGTGTTACATGGACTCTGGCAGACCTTGTAAGACACCTTTGATGTGGTCTCAACCGGGTGAAAGATCGTTCTTTGATTCCGCTAAGATTCAAGATGCAGAGGAAGGTGTTGCTCAAGTAAAGGAGAATTTGAGAATTGCTCAAAGTCGATACAAGAGCTATGCTGACAAAAGGAGAAGAGAACTTGAGTTTAATGTGGGAGACTTCATCTATCTCAAGGTATCCCCGCTACGTGGGACTGTCAGATTCCATTAGAAAGGGAAGCTTGCCCCTAGATTTGTTGGCCCATACAAGATTTGCAAGAGGATTGGAAAGCTCGCCTATAAACTTGAGCTACCTGAGGAATTGGTGGGTGTACATCCCGTATTCCATGTCTCTCAGCTACGCAAGTGTATGAGAGTGCCCGATGAAGTAGTTCCAACTGATACACTTGACATTCAAGATACACTTGAGTATAGAGAACATCCTATCAGAATTCTAGGCAGAGATACCAAAGAGACCCGAAGCAAGACTATTCCTATGTGCAAGATCCAATGGAGTAATCACACGGAGAGAGAAGCAACATGGGAGAAAGAGTCTGACCTCCGGCTACGATATCCTTACCTCTTCGAAGAGTACGTTACACTTTAATCTCGGGGATGAGATTCTGTTAAGGGGATAGGACTGTAACAACCCAAAAATCCATATATCCAAAAATACCAACTACAAAAAATTTTCTTCAAAATCCCATGTGATGAGGAGTGACATTGTAGGAACCAACCTAAGAGATGCATTAGGTCTAACCCCAACCCAAGTCAACACTTAAGCATGACATGTCATTTGTTGAATATGATTATTTAATTTCTAACAAATAAAATGTTGCATATGATGTTAACTCAAATTGTGATTTGGATTTTCATTTGCTTTATGTTATGCTTAACCACTCTGTTAAAGTAATAAACCATAAGGTTATTAATAAACAAAATTCCCTAAACTCCAACGAATAAGTTACCTCAGTTTTGAATTCAAATTCTAAACCAAATTTGAATTCGAATCAAGGGAGTAGAAAAAGAAAACAGAAAAGAAAAGAAAAGAAAAGAGGAGAAGGCCTCGTAGCCCAGGCCTGCTCGGCTTCTCGGCCCGCCAGCACGCAGCAGCCCAGCAAACAGCCCCGCCAGCGTGCAGCAGGCCGGTCCAGCTCGTGGCCCAGCGCATCACCCACGCCTGCGCGCCCTGTCTGCCTCGCTCGCAGCCGCTACCACATGGGCCCCGCACGTCAGCCACCCTGTCCACAGTGTCATCTTCTCCACGCCAACACCTCAACCGCCCGCCGACCAGAGGCCGACAGCGGTGGTAGGGGCGGGCCAGGGGGGGTCACGCCCGGGGCATGACCTTGTCCCCTTGCGCCACGCCCACGCAACCACGCGCACGCTGTCGGATGCAAGCTCACGCCCCGATCACCCTTAATCCCCATCCACCGCTCGTCCATGCCGTGGCCGAAGCTCTGGCTACAAAAGCCCCAGCCCTAGAGCCCTAGTGCTCGTCCCATCACCCGCCGCCATCTGGTGGCCGTCCGCAGTGCATCCGAACCAAGAGAGAAGGGGGAGAAGGGGAAGAAAGGGGAGGGGAGAAAAACGCCAAAGCCACCGTGGGGGAGGAGGTCGTCAGAGCCGAAGACGACACCATCGTCTTCATCACTAACACGGGCAACGCTGCACTGCATGGCTTTCAGAGTTACACTGCCGTGACTCACCACTGCATCACCATCCCCTCTTCCACAACACCATCGGTGAGCACCCAGTTCTTCCCCTGCTCGCCGCTGGACTCTGTCACACCGGCCATGGCACTCCACACTTGGAGCGCGTAGTCTAGGGCCGTCTTCGGCCGCTGGGAACACACGCACCCACGCGCACGTCTGTGACCCCGCCGTGACTACCCTGCTGGAGCCCCCTGGTTCACCCGTGCGCCTCACCGTCGTCTTCATGACCGCCGTGGCCACCGAGAAGCCCCTACCGGCCACATGAGAATTCGAGCCCCGCCTTTGAGCCTGAACGTCCTCACCGTGGTCCCACGAACCCGTAGAAACTTACACGCCCCACCGTGACACTTCCCTGGGGTCATAGCCACCTCATCGATGCCGTCGTCGTGCTCGGGAAGTCGCCGTCGTGGCCAAAGCCATCGAAGGCCCTGGAGGACCCCTCGACCTGCCCAACGTGCCCGTCGAAGTGTTGTGTCGCCCGCGCGCACCACAGAATCGGCCTATGTCGTAGCACCACGCCATTCCCACATGCCGGTGGAGCTTGAGTCGCCGTTCGCCGTGGCCAGCGCCTTGGGAAGCCTTGGCCGCCACTTTGACCCCACCGTTGCGGTCACAACGGTGTGAGGGAACTATTCCCCTCCCCGATCGAACGCCAGCGCCACCGCGGGGGCTCACAGCGAGCTCACCACCGGCGTGTAAGCCGCCAGGAAGGGAACAGGGGAACACCCCCCCTCGCCGGCCACCTGCACGTGCACCCAGAGTACATGGACCACGCCTGGGAGACGAAGGTTGGACTCGGTCCACCGTAGACCTGTCTGCGGTCCATGGACCAGCATCTCTTGGTCCACCGTAGACCGCAAGCCGTAGACCATAGCCCAATAAGAGCCCATGGACGAGACGTGGCAGTACCACAGCGTGCCACGTGTCCGGGTCATTCCGACCCAGACCGGCCCAACCCGAGCCCTGTCTAGGCCCAGTGTGAACCCAGCCCGTATTGACCGTTGACCGGTCAACGTTGACCATTGACCGGACCCACCTGTCAGTAGCACAGACACTCTGGACCCACACGTCAGATGCTGACGTCATGATGACGTCACGTGGGACCCACATGTCAGAAGCCAGCACAGCCGAGGTGATGTCATGCTGACGTCACGCTGACATCAGCTACTGACGTCAGCAGCCCAGGCCCCACATGTCAGTGACCCTGACTGTTGACCGTTGACTCGCTGTTGACCGACGTTGACTTTGACCGGACCCACCTGTCAGTGACCCAATAGCCTTTGGCCCCACCTGTCGGTGTGGATGACGTTGATGACGTCAGCTGGACCCCACCAGTCAGCTCGGAACCATGATGCTGACGTCATGCTGGCGTCAGCAAGCCACGTGGACCAACCACAACGTGACACGTGTCAGCCCAGGATTAATTCAGCCTTTTTCCATTTTCAGAAATAGATTTAATCTTTGGAAATTCATAACTAATTCATACGACCTCAGAAAAATACGAAACCAGGACCAAAATTCATCTAAAATCAAGCTCTATGCAATGAACCCATGTTTGAGTGCATTTGGATCTTTTGAATTTTCATTGCTTCTTTGTGCTATTCTATAGACGTCGCTAACGCGACTATAATGCGATCGTTTGCAGACTTGGAGGAGAACCAGACGGACGAGGATCGTGAGTACCATGAGGAGTACGGAGATGACTACACTGAAGGTGCCACATCCCACCCAACCTCATAGCACCTATTACGCATGGCTAAAATAGAAATGCTAGTGCTTTACTTTATTGTAATCACACTATGATAGGACTTGCATGGTAGAATGCTTTCTTGATGGCCTTTACCTTGACGCAACCTTACCCCTGCTCACCCTACTGTTAGGCTAGTCACACGCTTGCTATTTCATTACTTAATACTTCTACTATGCTTGCACTACATTGATGTGTGGAGGAAACTGATGATTGGGGAGAGTGCTGCGTGTGTGACTTGGGTGCGTGGAGGGTGAGGGTTGTGTCGACCAAGTTGGAGTAAATGATGAGCCTGGGGCAAGTATTGCCGTGGGGTGCTACCTGGGCACCCCTGGAATGGATACCTGTGGTGGGTAAATGGTATATGAGGTGGCCCTGGGTGTGAACCTATGATGGGAGGAGCCTAGGGTGGAGGTGCTGTGGTGGCACGGTAAATGGAAACCCTGATGGAGACATTCTGGCTTGGTCATCCCTAAGGACTTACTAGTACTCAGATTCACCGGGAAGCCTTACGTACCACTCGCCCTATATGGTGCGGGACGGCTGGACTACTTGGTAGGATATTGCCACTACTGCTAGGTTGATAGCGGACAGTGTGAGGGAGGTACGGGGTGCGGAGGATTCCCCCCACACCCTTTCGAGACTTCATGGAGACCTCGTGGACCTGGTTCATGACTCATAGTTTCAGCCACCCCAGACCAGACTTGGGGTGTACCAGGGTTGAATGGTAGAGTGGCATTATCCTAGGCTAGCAAGCGGCCGGAATCAGCCCAGTTGACGACGGTCAGCGAGGAAGGCGGATCTTGTGGTTATGTAAAACCTCTGCAGAGTGTATGGTTGATCGATCGATACATATGCCGACTCGTCGGCAATGGACCTTTCCTGGGTTTCGCTTAAACTAGATAGTGAGATGAGTCCTTCTCTTCTCCCCCTGGGAGTGAGTGTTCAGACATAGCCAGGGGCTACGGGCCTTGAGACAGCATCGAGTGGGGGTTGGCCTGTCGATAGAGCGATGGTATGGGTGTGGTATGGAGATGATGTGGAGATGGTGGTGTATCGATCCCAGGATCGAAACCTGGCTCTGGAATGGGAATGGGGTGGAATGTGTGAGAATGGTGTTAAAACTTGACCAACTGATATAATGTACTTGATATGCTAATACATAGGAAACCCCAGTCTTATAGGTTCCTTTTTGAGTATATCCAACGTGCATCCAATTTCCACAAAGCAATGCTCATAGGGTTGGGAGTGGCCAGTACAAATCGTACTGATAAATTTTGGCACACAGGTTCTGCTGAGGAGTATAGCTCCGAGGAGTTTGATGGTTGAGGGGTTCGTTCCTACGCTCAAGTTTGGCGATCTATCTTCAAGTTGTTCTAAATGAATGCTACTTTTGATTCCGCTAATGTGGCGATGTAATAATTTATGTAATTCCGCACTATTTTATACTCTGATATTACGTTGTATGGTTGTGATGTTCGTCTGGAATTCGGATAATATGATCTTCAACGGTCTTATTACACTTCAACTCTGTGGATTTCCCTTCGTGGAAATCGGGGTTGTTTCATCTGCAATGCCCCTAATGATCTCATCCTGCTGAGCCACTATCTCTGGTACCTCTGGGCGACGGCTCGGCTGGCGAGGTGTCCTCACATGACTGTGACATAGAATCTGGCTCATGTCATACCGTGGAAACTCAGTGGTAGCACTTGTCCACTCTGTCATTATCTCTGGGGACTTGTGTGGAACTGCCTTTCAGAGTAGGAAAGTGATCCAATGAGCATAAGGCAGCTGATGATAAACTCTGAAGCCCTCTGCCAGTGTATCCTTCATCTCTAAAAGCATCACATCCCAAATGTCAAAGACAGTCTGAGACACCAGGTGTGGACACGGCGGCAGAGATGCAAGGGTGGCGCATCAGCTAGGGCAAGGTGGTGAGGATGCGGTGGTGGAGACGTAGGCATGGGCGCGGTGGCGGAGATGCGAGGGCGGCACATCGGCTAGGGCAGGGTGGCGTGGACGCGGTGGTGGAGACGCATGTGCGTCAGCTATGGTAGGGCGGCACGGACATGGTGGTGGAGGCATAGGCGCGGGCGTGGTGGCAGAGATGCGAGGGCAGCGTGTTGACTAGGGCAGGGCGGCATGGACGCGGTGGTCGAGGCGCAGGCACGGGCACGGTGGCGGAGATGCGAGGGCGTGGTGAGGGCAAGGCGGCGCAGATGCGGTGAGTAAATGAGGGCCCCCTCGTGACAGTTATAGAAGAAATGGATCTAATCCACATGAGTTGAAGCGGCCGAACGCACTGGTGAAAATGACCAGACACAGCAAACCAGAGTCTGGTCGAGTACAGAGAGGTCCAGAAATGCCCAAATGGCGATCGGACGCGTCCGGTGACACGTGACCTGACGCGCCATAGAGTCGGATCATTCTCGAGAAACAACACGCACATGACCAGACGCAGAAGCACGTAACACTGGACGTTGGGCAAACACTGTTGAGCGTCTGGTCCTCCTTCAGTAGCAATTCCTCAGAAGTACTGACCCGACGCTCGGTAGCAGAGTCCGGTGCCGCGTCCAGTCACTCTTTCAATAAATAAACCCTACACTTAGCCCACTTCACCCCTTGTGCCTAGAAATTGATTCTATTGATCTACCGCACAAAAGTTTAGCACCCTAAGTTCCAATTCTACTCTAGCATGGCAATTCTAAGAATGTAAAGACAAGAATTGAATTGCTCAAATATAAATGCTTAAAGTAAAGAGAGGAGAAGGAACATGGTGATCTTTTGCTGAGGTATCAGAGAGTTGCCACTCCCCACTAGTCCTTGTTGGAGCACCCGCGCAAGGGTGTAGCTCCCCCTTGATCCGCGCAAGAATCAAGTGCTCTCTATGGGTTGATTCTTCGACACTCTGTCGCGGTGAATCACCCACAACCACTCACAACTTGAGTTGGGTCATCCACAAGCTCCGTCGGATGATCACCAAACTCCCAATCACCACCAAGCCATCTAGGTGATGGTGATCACTAAGACTAACAAGCAAGAACTCTCACTTGATCACAACAAGCCTAATGAGAAGGGTGGATACACATTTGCTACTCTCCTTTCACTAATGAGGCCTTAATCTTGGATTCTCAAATCTCAATCACCTCACTAGGCTCTTGCTCTCCTTGGCACTCTCAAGGGTGTTTCTCAGCTGTTGAAATGGGCAAGAGTACTCCCTTGAATAAATAGAGGAAGAATTTATACCCCCTCATTCAAAATGAACCGTTATGTGCCTGAGTCAGCACTCTGTGGGGTGACTGGATGCTCCGGTCAAGGTGACCGGACGCTCTGATCAGTTCTCCCCGCCACTGAGTCATTAAGTTGTGACCGGACTCTGACCTACATCCGGTCAGCACTGACTGGACGCGTCCGGTCATGAAAACTGTTCTCTAGACCCTTACTAATGTTGATCGGACTCTGGCACCCAGCGTCCGGTCACTTTGCTACTCAGCGTCCGGTCAGTAGCTGGAACCTGACCAGCGTCCGGTCAACACTGACCGGACGCGTTTGATCAGGATTCTCCCTCTCTGGAACCTTACTGGAGTTGACCGGACTATGGCACCCATCATCCGGTCACTTTTCACTCAGCATCTAGCCACATCCAGACGACTTCACTTGATCAAATGAACTGACCGGACTCTACTGCCAGCGTCCGGTCACACCAGAACCAGCGTCCGGTCAACATTTGACCCTCCATTCACTTCCAACTCGAAATCATATATGAATGAAGTTTTCTCCAATTGATCTTAGTGCAACTTAGGAGCTACCTAGTGCTAGATTTGATAAGTGTGCACTACACCTAACCCACTAGACTCACCTAGGTTAAGCTACTAGTCCATACCCCTCTTAATAGTATGGCCAAAGGAAAGATAAAGTTCTAAACTACTCTAAGTGTCTCTTCAACACCAAACGACACTTAGAACTAGTGCATCCTTAACATTGTCATCCATCCTTTGAAAACTGAAACGATTTCCATCGTAGGGGCATGACAACCATGATTGCCCAATCAATTGCCATTACCATGACCTAACTTAATTGTCTCTACAAAACACATGTTAGTCATAGTAATCTCGTATTGTTATTAATCATCGAAACCCAACTAGAGGCCTAGATGCTTTCAATCATGATTTTTCTCCATCTTAAGTCTCTTGTTCTCTTCTTTAAGCATCTCATTCTCAAGAGCCATATCATAATCTTTATCAAGATTCTCTATCACAATTGTGTTGGTGGTTGATAGCTTTTCAAGATCTTTCTTGAGCTTTTCATTCTCATTCTTGAGCTTGACATAATCATCATAATTGTCGGACTCAACCACTTTCTTGCCTTTGCTACTAGAACCTTGCTCAATGCTCTCAACAATCAAGTCATCACATGATGTAGCTATATCAATCTTAACAACATTGTTAGTAGTATCATGTGGCTCATTGGATAATAACTCATGAGAAAAAACAAGATTGTCATGATTAATCTTGAGATTGGTATACTCTTCTTTTAGAAAATTGTAACTAGTGGTTAGCTCATTATGTATCCCCTCATGTTTATCATGTTTTTATCTAAGCTCCTTTTTAGAGGTTTTGAGCTCCTTGAGTTTGGATGATAATTTTATTTTCTTCTCTAAACTCAACACTAGCTTTTTTGGCTATGTCATAGTTTGCTAAGAGTGAGTCCTTCTCAAGTTCTAGCTTTTTATTTTTAGCTTTTGTCTTTCTAATGATTTTAGTGTATTGGTTTAGCAACTTGACAAGATCATCATAAGAAGGTGATTCAAATTCTTCATCATTATCACTACCACTTTCATCATTGCTAGCATTATCCTCACCACTACTATCATCATCATTTTGTACCTTTCGTTCACCCTTGGCCATATGGCATAGATATATAGAGGATGATGGCAGTGGTGTCGGTTAAAATAGTGAAGAATCAATCACAAGAGCGGCCACCTTCTCCTTCTCATTCTCACTTTTATCATTGGATGAGCCACTTGATGATTCAATGTCTATGAGCCAATCATCAACAATATATGCCTTGCCATTCTTCTTCTTATGAAATTCCTTCTTCTTGCCATCCTTCTTCTTGCCATCATTCTTCTTGTATAGCTTGTTGTTCTTCTTCTCATCATCATCTTCATCACTTGAGTCATCTTTCTTGCCCTTGTACTTCTTCTTGTACTTGTCTTTCTTGGGTTTGAAGCATTGATCAGCTAGATGACTAAGTTCTCCACAATTATAGCAATCTATTTCAGAGATGGGATTCCTTCTACTACTAGTGAAGAATTTCTTCTTTTTGTCATTAAACTTGACACCATTCTTGTTTAACTTCTTGAGCATCTTGGTGGTTCTTCTCACCATGAGAGCAAGACTTGCATCATCAATCTCATCATCACTTGAGCTATCATGATCAACTCTTGCTTTGCCCCTCTTCTCTTGGCTAGCCTTGAATGCCAAATCTTTCTTCTTGGTGGAAGAAGAGACATCTTGTGGAGTGATGTGCATGTACATCTCATGTGTATTGATCTTTCCCAATATTTGACTTGGTGTAGCAGTGGAAAGATCACCTTAATGAAGCACCGTCACAATATGCCCATACTTGTCAATGGGGAGGACACTCAAAATCTTTCTCATAACATCAGATGGTTGTATTTGTGTGAGTCCAAGCCCATTGACTTTCTCTACAAGAATATTCAAGCGTGAATACATCTCATTGGCACTTTCTCTAGGAAGCATCTCAAATGAATTAAGCTTTTTCATCACGAGGTGATAGCGTTCCTCACGCTCACTCTTGGTTCTCTCATGGAGCGCACAAATGTCCGACCATAGTGCATGGGCATCTTTGTGGTTTCGCACATGGTTAAAGACACCCTTGCAAAGGCCTCTAAAAAGGGTGTTTTTAGCCTTTGTATTCCACTTCTCGTAGTTAACCTTATCGCCTTGAAGGTTGGCGGGATCCTTAGGCTTTGTGAAGCCTTGTGAGGCGGCTCTAAGAACTCCAACATCTAAAGCCTCTAGGTATGCCTCCATGCGAATTTTCCAATAAGGAAAATCATCTCCCTCAAAGATAGGAGGGGGTCCATCCCCGTGGGGCATCTTGCTCTAGGCGGTTAAGCCTAATTTAGGGATCATGAGGCTCTGATACCATTGAAAGGATCAAGATGCCCAAGAGAGGAGGTGAAATGGGCCAATTCTAAATTTTATTGTAATAATTAAGCCCTACACTTAGCCCATTTCACCCCTTGTATCTAGAATGTTTTTCTATTGTTCTGCCGTACAAAAATTTTGCATCCTAGGTTCCAATTCTACTCTAGCATAGCAATTCTAGGAATGTAAAGACATAAAATGAATTGCTCAAATATAAATGCTCAAAATAAATAGAGGGAAAAGAACGTGGCGATGTTTTTCTAATGTATCGGAGAGTCATCACTCCCCACTAGTCCTCATTGGAGCACCCGCGCAAGGGTGTAGCTCCCCCTTGATCCATGCAAAGATCAAGTGCTCTCTACAGGCTGATTCTTTGACACTCCATCACAGTGAATCGTCCACAACCACTTATTCTCAAGTCAAGAGAATTAGCTCTTGAGATGAAGGGTGAGCTTACTAGCTGCAAGAGGTAGTTACAAACCTCCCGGGGCTGCCACACAAATTGGCAAGCTGCACGGACAACGCTCTAGCCGGCTAGAAGCCAAACTCCAAGAGTAACAAACACAACCGCCGGTCAAAATATGAATCAAGTGCTCTTTAGAGGTTGTGAAGAGAGAGACGTTGAGGAGGAAGGGAAAAGATATAAATATCCCCTAGCCCCCAACGGTCACTTAAGTCATAGCAGTGCCGTGGCTCAAGTACGGCAGTGCCGCTCTACGACAGTGCCTCTCTTTAGGTGCGGCACTGCCGCACCAGGCAAAACAGCAAGGGTAAGAGTGAAGTGCTGGCTGTCTTGGTTGTGAAACTAATGATGTATGTGTAGGATTGGGCACTTGGTAGCACATGTTAACTTAAGCATTGTGTCCTCCTTTACAGTATAGTTTTTCCTATACTCAAATTCAAAATATAAAAGAATTTAAACCTTCTTTGAATTTTAAACCATCAATATTTGCAATTTGGGCTCCTCCGTTTCGTATAACATCCTCAATTATAGATTCTCTACTTGTCATCTCGATAAATCTCATTAGTCCTCTAATTACATGATCATTGTCATCAAAACCCACAATTAGAGTTTGATTGCACTTTCATATAGTGCCTCTGTTCTAAAGATGTAATTCTAGAATAGTAAAGTATATTAAGTTTGGCTAAACTAATATAAAGATTTTTCTAATATTTATCATACTAAATAGGTACTATTAGATTTATCATAAAAGATATTTTTATAATAATTTTTAGTATATATATATTTAGACAAACTTTGAGCATTTTAATCCATGATATAGACTTTGAATTGCATTTTTAAAACGGAGGAGTATAGGATTTTAGGAGTGCAGTCAGGTGGTGCCCCAAAGCAATTGAGCCGAGAGGAAAGCAAAAGCAATGGTCCTGTCATGTCCTGCGCCTGTGCTCGCGCAGCGTGGTGATGTTCAATGCAATGCAGCCCTTTGTAGGTACTCCGACCTCCCGAAGAGCGCACAGTGTAAAAAGAAGATTTTTCGCCACATTAAATTTACGGTACATATATAGAGTATTAAATATAGATGAAATTAAAAACTAATTACACAATTTATTTTAACTTTACGAGACGAATCTTTTAAATCTAATTAGTCAATGTTTGAACAATAATTTATAAATATAAACGAAATGGTACGTTAGCGAATCTTCGCTATGCAAGGATTGAACACCGCCGCAATAGTAGAGGCATGTACAGTACGTAGGTGTATACGGAGAATGTACGGCCAGTCTATTCCTCAGCATTGCGTACATCCGTCCGTCCGTCTCTCTACTGCTGCTGATATGCGTCGTCCTCTGCTCCTCTCTCTCTTCATTCTCACCTAGCCTAGCTAGCGTTCAAGCAAGCCGCACCCAAAAAAAAAAAAAAAAATCGTTAATGATTAGATGGCGGACGGACAGACAGACCGGGCAGATGACCTCAACCTCTGCCCTCTCTCTCTCCTTTTCGATTCCATCAGTCTTTTTCCAACATCAGCTCCCACCAGCACCAGTTTTTTTTTTTATTATTATTGTTCTCGGCTGCCCGCTGTGCTGTAGAGCGAGGTAAGACGTGTTTGTTTTCTGCTCACTCCTAAAATTTATGTCATATTAAATATTTAGATTTTAATAAAGAGAATTAAATATAGATTAATTATAAAATCAATTATATAGATGAAGACTAATTTACGAGACGATTTTTTAAGCCTAATTAACCTGTCATTAGCACGTATTTACTGTATCACAACATTGTCAAATCATGAACTAATTAGGCTTAAAAGATTCGTCTCATAAATTAATCGCAAGTTATGTAATTAGTTTCGTAATTAGTCTATATTTAATACTCCATACATGTGTCAAACATTCGATGTGATAAAAATTTTAGGAACATATAGAAATCTAGGCCGCCCATCGCTCATTCGAACACCGTCCAAGGGTTTTTGAATTTCGAACGGGATCCAGTTTTCTGAAGGACGTGACCTCGTAAGACCGATTTACCCCCTTTAAGTAAAAAAAACCAATTTTTTTATGCTCCTCTTACTCTTGAAACCCTCTCATCTATTTTTCTGAACGGTTTTAAAAGCAATTTTGAACTTTCGCGATAGTTTGGAGAGATCAATTATTTTTTAAAGAAAATATGCTTTCAACAAAATTATCCAAATGTTTTTTCTAGAATAATATAACTTTAAAAATACTAAAATTTAATTTAATATTAGAAAACTATAGTCCCTTTGTCCCTGAATAAATTAATTTTTAGTGTTAAGCTAAATTAATTTTTGTAAGTTTGACCGAATTTGTAGAAAAAAGAGCACCAAGATTTATGGCATCAAATCAATATCATTAGATACACTATGAAATATATTTTCATAATTTGTTCATTTGGTGCTATGAAGTTGTACTTTTTATAAATCTGGAGAAAATTTAAAAAAAAATGACTTAAGACAAATTTAGGAATTGATTTATTCAGGGACAGAGGGAGTATAAAGTTTGTTTTAACTCAGAAAAATATAAAACTAGTTTCACATTTTTTTTTCTAAAATCATGTTCTACCTTTTTTTTGTTCCTTGCATAGAATTATTTAAATTTTATATGGTCTTGTAAAATTTGAAACCGAGCCAAATATGAAATGGAGAATGCATACCAATACAATTCCTTGTCGATCGTGGCATGAATCATTGTGCAACTTGTTGTGCAAGTTGGGAAAAAAACATTTGTCCAGCATTAATGTCTTGCTTAACCATGGAGACATGCACCGAAAATTCGAAACAGAAAATATAACTTAAGCTTTGATTGCACATTAACAACATGTATCATATGAATTAACTTTGCAACAACATTGTCTTCTTCAGGGGACATCACAACAATGACATGTGTAGACTCATTGGACATCTGGCATGTAACTTTCCAGACTCCTGAACCAAAGTCTACGACTTGGTCAACAACATCCGGATGGATGCAACCGCTTCCTCGTTTGTCATCACCATCATAGGTCTGTGAACGCACTAGGAGCACATGAAAACAATTTGGATGGGCTCAGAATACCGAACTCATGTGTTTCCTAAACTCATTCTCTATATTGTATTATGGTGCCTAGCTCAGAGAAACATAGAGCATGATTTTAGAAAATTATGAAAGTGGTTTCATATTTTTCTGACTTAAAACAACTTTTCTATGAATTTTTTATATTAAGTCAGATTTTCATATTCAAATGCATCTTTATTCCATAAAAAATATTTTGATATCTTTTTTTTTTGAAAAAAATGATTTCTACAATTTTGATAAAATTTAGTTTACCTTCCTAAACTATCGCAAAAGTCCAATTTCCCTTTCTCGTGGTTGACGTGGCGCCAAAACCATTCCAAAACCACTCAAGGAGGTAAATCGGACGGTTTCAAGAGTTGAAGGAGTCTAAAAACTTGGTTTCCAATCGAGGAAGGTAAATTGGACACACAATAATTGAGGGGTTTAGATGGACTTTTTTTTTCCTTTTCTTAATGCATTTTTGAAATGGGTCGTTTCTTCTTCTGAACTAGAAGAGTGGTATATCATTTCAGTAATAACGAAAATAGAGTATAAACTAAAGCTAACAAGATTTCTGAAAACATATCTCAAAATGGGTTCAAAGAACACACCGTACTATAAGACATTGAAGCGTCAATTGATTAACATCCCTAAAATACTAACTGGTATCATTTGTGATTAACCCATGGAAGAGTTCATAGAGAGCACCGGCTTTGATGCATTTTTAGTCTTTTAAGATATTTTTGTGTTAAGTTATCGATCTTTTCATGTTAAGTTATCAATCCTATATATTCTTATAAAGCTAAACCCCAATAGAGATTTCTCTCAACATGCAAGCTAGCTATCAACATCAACAATCCACTAGAACTTGTAATTATAGCTAACTAGCACATGTAATTATGATAGTTATCTCTTCATCCACTAACATGCATTTAGCTGTCCACATCGATATGTCAAATCATTCACCAAAAATAATTTAAGATAATTTCATTCATATAACTATAAATAAAATAGCCTAATTTCTTTTTAAATTATCTGGAATCCCCGCAGCAACGCGCGGAGTATTTCTTTTAAGACGAGTATGTCACGGCAAGTGCCTTCCCGATTGATAAGGTATATAAGGCACTGTTTTAAGTGTCTTTATTAAAAGAAATGCCTGTCATTGATTCATCCTATCCCAGTAGATAGTATATACACGATTTTATTTCTAATCAATAATACCGAGCTTGATCGACGATGTTCTCCATTAATAATGACTTCAACGGTTGATTTTGGGTCGAGCTTACTTGTACGTACTATGAGCTAATGCTGCTGCTGTTTCTATTGACCTTTAGCAAGGTACTGCTCCATCCGTTCCATTTTTTTATATATATCTAGTTATATAATATGTGTAGATACATAGCAAAATGGATGAAAAAAAAAAATCAAAATGATTTATAATTTGAAACGGAAGGAGTACAATACAGTCAATATATATTGCGTCGATCGGTTCCTTGTATATGCACAAGAAATATAAACTTCGTAGTAGGCTACCAGATGGAATGGATAAAATGAACCAAACAAGGAAAACACACACAAAAAAAAAGATTATTAGTGCCAACTACTCGAGATAACATTGTGAACGTCCCATCACAATTATGTGCGCTAGAGTAATAATGATTTTACAAACACAAGTTTCCAAAACATCACAGTCAGGAAGGCACTTGCAGGACATTACTCGTCTTGGATGTCGTTTTCTCATTGGTGGTAGTGTGCTACACAAATTCTTAATGACACGTGGAGCCTATGCCTATAAGATTGCTATCACGTGCTGACGTGTGACCGTGGGTGAAGATTAATTAATTTGCGTGGTCTTCGGAAACGTGAGTAAAAAAAATCTGATTTGTCACTCTAAATTTGTCGCTGAATTTAAAAAATGTTCTTCAACTTAAATATCATACAAAACTTATTGTTCCTCAACTTTCAAATCTTAACTAGTTTCCTATATATGCACAACAAATCTTCAAAAGCATGTCAATATCGAAGGTTGTTTGAAAAAAAAAATTGAATTTCAAACTATGAGAACTAAAAAATATATATTTGAGACTCTAAACAATCTTAGATAAAAAAAAGTTATCAACAACAACGTTATAGATCATATTAAGAGCTATAAAAAATTGTAGTATAGACCATTCAACATCCTAGGTCGTTTAAAAATTCAAAAAATATATAATTTAAAGATCTGAAGACGATGAAGACGGATATTTTCCACAAGTATCCGAGTCTAAATCCGTTTAGAGAAGTTTAGTCGTTCGTATCCGAGTTCGAATATAACATCCGATATCATATACGTATCCAAATACTCAAATAACATATTTATGATATCGATGTCTATTCATATCTTATCCGACATAGTGGACACTATCCATATTTGAATCTGAATTCTAGAAATATTGTAGCTATATGTATTCGTATCCATAGTTATCCGACCATATCTGACCGTTTGCACCCTTAAGGAGAGGTATGACTTGTACAAAATTGCGTAGTTCGCTGATTTCCGCCGTATATTGAGTTGCTCATCATCGGCCATATGTGATGTATGGCGTAGTAATAATAGGTGTGGCCTTATGTTGTTGAAGCTCGGCCATGACATTGCCATAGCCGCAACGGAGTAACGGAATATGTTGATAACGAAGAGGATGACTTTTTGCCTCGTCGGTGTCCAGTCATGTATGCCGACTTCCATTAAGCATGGGCATGTGTGTTGCCTTTACCTCGTCGGTGCTTACTAGCAATGATATGCCCGATCCCTCTAATTGGGACGTGACAGTTGGGTCGATAGTGACTTTGCCTCTCGTCGACAGTTGGCTAGAGTTCATTCCATCTACCCTCGTCAACACTAGACGTATGTGATCATGATAAAAATGGACATACACGGTGACTTACGACGTTGACATAGCATTTAGACAATGCTTGCTAGCTAGATGATGAATGACAGCCTCTCAGCATCTCAGATTACCCTGGTCTTGGCAACACGAGGCATTACGCCTTCCACAAAACATCAGAAGCTCTGGTCGAGAAGCTCGCTACTAATATGCCATAGCCGTGCATATACTTCAACAATAAAAACCCAAACTATGGGCACACGGAATGACGGAAATATACCCGCTCTCAATTTTCATAAATTAAATGACGCAACGCATAGGTTGCCGTTAATAAGGAGAATAAAATCGATCCAATAGAGTAGTAGTCCAGCTGATGATTGCTGGCTCTACATGTCAGTGACAAAGTCGTCGGTGACTCGAATGCAGAGGATTCCAGTACGCTGCTACTAGCTACCTGTAGACTAGCATAGCAGCTCAACATCCGGCGGGTCTTAGAGTATACCAAAGCCTGCCTGATTAGGAAAAGGACGCCGAACGGTAAGATAAGTTATCTCCAGCAGCAAAGGCATGCAGCGCGGGTTACAAGGAAGGCGATAATAACCAAAACTAACTGCATGTAGGAGTACTCGTAGTTGCCAAACGACCCTGATTATGACACATACAGTACATATCAGCAGTAGTTGGAGTATATTTTAACGACCTGCTAATGGAGGCGTTGGCGTTGCTTGGCATCACAGCTCATCTTGTAGCTCTAGCCTAGTACTATATATATATCACCAGTTGGGCAGTGAAGATTAATCAGAATAGCAAAAGGAAGGGTTGGCATGGGAGCATGTGGGTGTGGGTAGCTACCTAGCTAGGCCATTGCCAGCCAGCGCAGTTTGACGAGGAGCTGGAGCAATTTGCAGCTCTCTCTCTCTCTCTCTCTCTCTCTCTCTCTCTCTCTCATTAGCTGCTAAGGAGTGGTCGTTAGTTGGCCTCTAATAAAGTAATTAAAAGGTTGTTTTTGTGTTGTCAGCACATTTTGTCTCTACTAGAGTTGTTATGCGTACGAATGTTAATTAGCAAGAGGAACTCTGCCACCGAGCGAGGAGCCTACGCCGCGCGGTCGGATCAGCATCAAACAGTCAAACGTCAAGCATGCAAATTTGTAGAATGCATTTGCAATTAATATTCGTAGTTGTCAAAGTAATGTATTTGTGGCCACGCTCGGTCGTTGTTCAAAGCAAGACAAAATCGTTGAGAAAGCTAGAGAAATTTTTACGGTGCTTGAAAAAAAAGAAGAGAACCATCCATTTAGAGAAATTTTACTTATTTTGTTAACTCGCTAAATTTATTGGTTTAGCAAGTGATTATAGAAAACATCGGGAACTACTCTTATTTAATTTGTTTCTGAAGAGGTATATATGTTGTCTCTACTTCAGTTAACATGCAAACCGTGCAATAATTTTTGCACCAAAGAGACCACGTAGTATGTAACCTGATTCTCAAAATAGATGTCATGTTAAAAAAAAGAGAGAGGAAAAAGTTAATACTCCTGAGCCCCACCAGTCAGCCCTTTGATCCCTTTTTTCACCAGTGACCTGATCACTTCTTTCTACCATTCAGTATTGCTTTAGTGCTTTGCTATTGTCCGAAGCAACTCTCTCCGTTCCATGACAGATGACACCCTCTCCCTCGTCTTTTCGGCCATCGTTGTCATCGATTATATCTGTCCAAATGAAAGGTCTTTTATTTGTAGATTTCCTTATCATTATATATTTATATCACAAGGTAAAATGTATTGTATTATTGCATCATATATGTGAAGAAGTGTAGTGTAGTGTGAACTCATCATTTATTGATTTCTCTAAGTTTTCTGGAACATGTCTTTATCTTTGTCTGACCTGATTTAATAACCATTAAAATGATCAAGATACTACTACTTCCATCCAGAAAAGAATACAATTCTAGCATAATATCAAAGTTAAAGTATATATATAAAAGTATAAATAGTTATGACATCAAATATGTATTATTAGATTTAATATGAGATATATTTTCATAATATACTTATTTGGTGTCAAAAAATATTAATATTTTTACTATATATTTGGTAAAACTTTGGACAATTTAACCGAGAATGTACCTAGAATTGTATCTTTTCAAAACAGAGGTAGTACATCATTTTTTTGGGCATCCGTAGCTCTCGGTTGGTGATGTCAAAAGATTAGAGAATAGTAAAAGGAGGAAACGAGAAGAAGAAAACCATGGGAAAGTGGCATCTTTGTGGAGAGCTACCCTAGGCATTAAGATAATGGTGCATTTGCAACTAACCTAAGGGAGATCCTAGTATGGATCCACAGCAACCTCCTCTGGCCTAGGCAGAGGCAGGGCATTTGGTGGAGTAAAGGCTTGCTTTATTTCCCTACAAGAATTAAAAAAAAAAACAAAAGATTCTGTTTCTGACACACCTTAACCAATCAGGTGCAGAGCTCAAAAAAAGCTCAAAGGGGAGAGCATGGAAAGGTGGTACTACTACTACTGCAAGCTCCTTTCATCGGTAGTAGTACCCCTGTGATATCTGGAATGAGAGAATGTTTGAGCACTCAACCACACCCAACCCGGTGTCACTGGCGCCGTTCGTTTCGCTGAAAAAATAAATCGAAACATTGTTTCGGCTGATTTGTTATGAGAAAAAAATACTGTTCCGGTTGAAGAATCACGGAACCATATCGAATATGCTCATGTAGAAAATCTCGGACATGATGTCCGTAAAGGCAAGCCGGGGATAGGCTGCTGGCAACCCGCTTAATTTTAATTAACCTTTATTTACCAAAACGATGGACGCATCTTTGTAGTAGGCCGCATTTGAACCATAGCATTCCATTTTCACCTGAATTTTTCTAGGGCATCTTTGAAAATCGTTTGATTCATGTTGAGGGAAAAATGGCAATAAGCACATAAGTCACACTTCCATCCATAACAAAAACACATGCCATATTTTAAAAGAACTTTGATTAAGTTAATAGAAAAATTCATAAACATTTATAACACCAAATCATTTTTTTATCAAACCAACCAATTGATATATTTTTTTGTCAAAGTTGGAGAAGTTTAACTCGCGAAACCAACCCCTCTCGTGTTAGGCAGCACCGGATACGTGAAGTCATGCAGTGACCCCAGTGGATAAGTGATGTGGGACGACCCATCATCAAGATAGATAGATTTCTATCAGCACGCATATCCTCTGATCCGCGGTTGTCTTTCCCCCGGCCCCCTTTGGTTGATGGAATCATGCATGCCCTCGGTTCGGACTCTGGAGTCTGAATCATCATCGAGACAATCGATCGACCACTGTGATGGCTCAAAGGAAGCATGCCATGGGGGAGAACTTATTCTCTAGACCCCGGTTCCAATCATGTGCACCAAGGACCACCACGAAAGCGACGCACGCTTTACTATTCATCTCCTTCTGGCTTCTGGTCCATGCATCACATGCCCATCAGCCACTGGGCTTCAACTTGGACCAAATATAGAAGTAGGCGAGGAGAAAGGTTATCATTTATCAAGCGGCAACACATGGCAGGGCCTACAGGAGAGGAGCCTCCCTCCTACAGCTACCATGTCTTTCTTTCACTGCTATCTTGCCCGAGGACATACTGCTAGGACTGGGATGAAAACGGATCGAAAACGAACGAATATCACTGATATTATATTTGTTTTTATATTTATGTTCAGATTCGAACACGGATAGTTTTAGCTACACTAGATACGAATACGGTATCGAATGTTGAATATTCGAACTCAGATACGGACAGATTTAAACCCCTCTAAACGGATTCGGTCTCGAATACGGTCGAAAAATATCCATAACATTTTCATCCCAACTAAGGACAAGTCGTCGTTCAGGACGTCTCCTTTGTCTATGATCCCAGATTCCCAGTTCGGCAGTTTGGCTTGTACTTGTCGTATACGATCATATATTTCTAGCCAGAACAGTATTTTTCTTTCACACAAATCAGTCAGCAGTACTTCTTCACGAACCAGAAACGAGCCAACCGAACAGGTTGAAGACCATGCCAGGATAGTCCAAGAACAGCAGCCGGATAAAAGAAGCATACCAGGGAACAAGGCTCGCTACACGGGAACCAACTGCTGGAAGCCGCAAGGCTGGAACCAGACAGGGGCAAACCGTTAACTGTTCAATCATGATCACAGCATAACCGTTTACCAAATCTTAAGCCTCACTACATAGTTAGAACTAAACACGTCTTCTCTTGAGGACGCACAAGCAACACCCTACTGATGCCGTAAATCATGGTGACAGACAACTCTTAATGATTGCAGAATGACGATTAGGCTATCCACGAACAAACGCTAACAGAGAACATGTAAATCTAGGTCCCCCAGGCACAGGAGGATACAGATACCCAGCACCAAAAGCCACCATTCATTCCTGCAGGGAATAGAAAACGAGCACAAAATTAGCAACAAGCTTTTATTGGTTTCCTGCCTAACAGGACGGGAAAATGCGTGACTCCGAGCTCTACAACAATGCAGAGATTTGTTGAGCACATCACGTTTCAATCATGTGCTTATATCAGACCAACAAGATGGGGCTTTATTTCTCTGGTCCCGAGTGAGCAATCAGAGATCGATACAAGCACATCAACTATTGAGTGGTCAGTAACAGAGTAGGTTTTGGCAGCACATTAATTGGCCGCTACTAGAAACACACGGGAGGGTCCCGGCTAATTATGCGGTTCTTTGGAATTAATGAGCAGCCCCTTTAATCATTTGAAGCATTCGTGAAAAACAATGATTAAATATTGACAAACAATAGGCTCGCAAACATCCAAATCCAACCATTATGAGTCGGCCAACTACACTTCAGAGTTGCAGATTGACAACCGCACTAGACAAAGATTTGGGTGTAAAAACTACACCCGGTGTATGATGAAATAAATCTTGTGATATACTCCCTCCATCTCAAATTGTAAGTCATTCCAAGAATCTTGGAGAGTCAAACTTTTTCAAGTTTGATTAAAATTATAGAGAGAAACACAAAGATTGATGACATCAAATAGGTATAATATGAAAATATAACTAATGAAGAATCTAATGATACTTGGTATGATAAATATTATTATTTTGTTATATAAATTTGGTCAAACTTGAAAAACTTTGACTCTCCAAGATTCTTGGAATGACTTACAATTTAGGATGGAGGGAGTATAATATGAATATCGCCTGGGATTTTATGTTCTGATACATATCACCATGTCACCGTGTTCAAATTTAATGAGGTGATGGTAACACCTCAAGTAGACACACCTTGACAGATTTCAGTCAGAACCATACAAGCTGTATCCAATACCTTATATGATATCTACTTGTCTTGTTCGGATTTTGAACTGTGATTTAATAAGAGACTGTTCTAGAACCATGACTTTTAAAGGGGCAGCTCAGATCAAACAGAACTTAAGAAATGAGGACATCCGTACTAACAACAACGAAGTTCCAACGCCAACAAGAATACAAGAATATCTAATGACTTCACGCAACATGGGCGATGGATACAAGACAGCGCTTCACAATGGCAAAAACGCAATTTCTCATAACAGGTCAATAAGTGGCTATTGAACGGCGGCGAAAACAGGACACACTAACAACTTGGGGTGGATCAAAGGTCATGACATATGGAACTGTGGAAGCACGTAGGGATGGCTTGGCTTATATATGTCACAAGATAAGAACTATTGCTCAAGCAGGCAGCTATGTGTGGAAGGATATCAAGAAGCACAACCAAACTAAGCAGGTTTATTTTACAGATGGTGGGGCTGAGAAACTAATAGAAAATAACATATAAAGTACAAATGTAAATAAGTGTATGCTCTATGAAGAACAAGCTTTAAAATTGAGTGAAAAATCTAAATAGCTGCTTTTCAGATCAATCAAAGTCTATAATTCAGTATAAGGTTGTAACACCCTAAAAATTTCTCTTTTTGAAATAGATGAAAATTGAATTAATTATGCAATTTTGTGCGCTCATAAAAACATAGGAAAATAAAAAATATCATTAATTTAAATTTTATCATAGGAATTTACCAACATGGTTGTGCATACATGCCGGTGCATTTGATTTATTTGGTTGAGTGGTTTTGATTAAAATTCAAAATGGATTAAATTGCTTTTGGGAATAAGTTTGAAAATGGCTCTGAAATAAAAGAAAAAAGAAAAAGAGAATTGGAAAATAAAAGAGATTTCAAAAGTATGCAAAAGTTCAGTTTTGGGAACCTCTCAAAAGTTCTCATCTTGAAAAGTATATTTGAAACTATATTTGAATTTGATTTGGTTCATAATTGAATTTGGTTTTGAAAACAAAATAGAAAAGGATTTGGAAAATGGAAAACCCTCTTTTCCTCCTTTCCCCTTGGCCCGCTCCGATCGGCCTGCGCCTCTCCCACTCTCTTGCGCAGGCCCAAGCCGCGTAGGCCTGCTCCACCCCGAGGCCCAGCTCCCCTCCAAGCCAGCCCGCTCCCGCTTCCCCTTTCCCCACCAAAGCCGCGGCCCAGCAACCTGAACCCGAGCGCGGACTTGCCCCTTCCCTCTCTGTTTGGCTGACAGCCTGGCCCTCGCCCTGTGCCACTGCCACGCCGGGCCCGCTTGTCGGCGCCATCCCCTACCTCCCGTGCCCGGAGCAGACTCTGCCCCAATGAAGTCCCGCCGCCGCACGCGCAGTCCCGGGATTTGGCGTGCTCCCCACGCCCAGCGCCCCTATAAAACCGAGCCGCCGCCACCGCCTCGCTTCCGTGCGACACCACATTGAGCTCTAGCGCCCTCCTGCTACGTTCTGGATCTTTCCAACGCGAGGTCGAAGCCGCCGTCGACGCGCCCGACAATGGAAGCCGCTGCGCCGTCTCTAAGCATTTACCGCCCTTTGTTACCAGGTGACGAAGCTTTCTAGCCTAGCCTCTTGCTCTCCATGCCCTGTTAATCCGCCACCAAACCTTCGCAGGGAGCCACCGTCCGCTCCAACGAGCCCTGCGTCGTCTTTGTGTCGTCCTCTTCCGCGATTTAGCCCCTAGGTGAGTTCGCCGTGCTCCGCTCTCTCTCCCGGTGCCTTTCCCGTGTTGTAGCATGGCCGTAGGCGCTTCCCCGTGCACGCCGGCGAGCTCCTCGTCGCCGTTAATGGCCACCACCGCGCCGGAGTCACTGTGCCGGCCGGAGAAATCCTCCCAACCCTCGGTAGCCATCCATCTTTGATCCAACGGCCTAGATTAGAAGATACCCCTTCGCATGGAATTTTTTGTAGAGTCCCTTGTGTTTTTTAATATAGAACCTGACGTCCCTGCTTTTATTCTAAATAGCCCCTGTTCGTTTTATTTATCACGCCCAGAGTCATTGGCCGGTTTAAAATCTGATTTTATTTATTTTAAATTCGAAAATCAAGTTCCATCTATTTACAAAATTGCCCCTACCTTCAGTAGGCCATATCTTCTCCGTTTTAACTCCGATTTGACCCGTTCAAGTTGCGTTAGATTCGTAATGACAAAATCTACGCATTAGTATCAATGTTTTCCATGTCAAGAGCTCTGGAATTTTATGGTTTAACGCCTAACTTGAATAATGATTATGCAATTGGATTTTTCTAATTAAAAGTAATTTAGGCTTTTCACCTTGGTCAATTATATGATCAGTTTTACCTTATTTTTCTAAATCAAGTATAATTTGACTTAACTCAATTAAGGTATTTCTCTGAGGTATCTTATGCATGTTTTATATAGCTAAAATAAATAAAGCCTATAGTCTCTTTTCGAAACAAATCTATCGGTAGATGTATCTTTTTACCGTAGCTCCGATTAGCGTGCTTTTCGTGTCTGTGTGATCGTAGCACCGCGTAGATTTGATCTCAAATTCTTTTTCACTGATTGGTGCATTGTTCTAATATAGTTATGTTTGAATGCTATGCATGTTTGTTCAGATGCTTGTGTGGTGCTTAATGATCTTGTCCAGTCAGTGAGTTTTACGTGGTGATCAAGAAGCAGTTCTTTGGAAGATACAAATCAATAGAAGAAGGATCGGTGTTTTAAGGCAAGTAAAGCATGGGATCTTCCTTGTTGTCCTATACACCTTTAATCATTTAATTCATACTGCATGTGTCTACCTTGACTGCCACTAAGGATTTCCTAGTGCTTTGTTCCCTTGTGCCTTGTTACCTACGGGGTATTGCATTGGGTAGTATGATGCTAGTGTTCAATTAAAGACCATGATCTTGTAACATGACTAATGGAATATGCAATAAACATTAAAAGATGCTTTTTAGCAACATGGAATCAAGGGGGCTAGAGCATTGGGTTGTTTTTATGGTGTTCTAGATTCCTCTCCCTGAGGATTTATCTGTAAGCGAACATCCGAGACTTACAGTACAACTGTGAGGGCTATATGGCTCTGGCTTTAGCTCAGTATGAGGACATTTTCTAGCTTGTTAGAAGTTGCCTTTATTGGCGTAAGAATGGCTTGACGAATCGGGTATAGGACAGCCTCTACTCTTATGTGTATAGCCGTGATGGAATTGTGCCATTCGACAGGGAGTTCTTATATCTGTTTGCCGAGTGAATCTAATGGCCCTAACTTGTTGGACGAACCTTTCAAAGGCTTCATAGTGAACCCTACCGACCTTCCTAGGTAGTGGGTCAAAAGGCTAATCACCTCGGGCGAAAGGGTAAATCACGACTCATAGTGAAAGTATACAACATCTGCAGAGTGTAAAACTGGTATATTAGCCGTACTCACGATCATGAGCGGCCTTAGACCCTTACGGAATAGATGATGAATACTGATGATACTGATGATAAAGATGCTCACTAATGATTACTATTTATGCTATTCATTATTCATGTTTACCTGATCATGTGTTTATATGGGCTTATAATAAACTTGTTGCTACTCAATTGCTAAAATTATGACTCATTAACAGCTAATCGTAGTTGAACCGGTGTCAGCCTTTTGAGCCTCGTGAACCCCATGTTATATTTGTTGAGTACGACATGTACTTACGCTTGCTTTACTTTTTAAATCTTTGGATAAAAATCCCGGATGGGTACCAGATTGCTAGAGTTTGGAGGAATTAGACTTGTGATCAACCAGTCAGTTGTCCCTGTGGAATTGGAGTCTTCACTCGAAGATCAGAGTTATCTTTCCGCTGTTTGTTGTCTAAGGTTATATCCTTTATACTAAGTACGTTATATATTGAGCATTGTCTTTCGATATTACCCTTATTTGTAGCTATATGTGAGATTTAACTTCCTGGCTCACATATGATGCGTATCTGGTTTTGTTCTTAAAACCGGGTGCTACAAAGTGGTATCAGAGGCTAGGATTTAGTGCAAAAGTACCTTGCAATCTACATGTTAAATTTGTGAATACTTTTATATGTTTCAAAAGAGGACAATGCTTAAAAATGTTAAAAAGGGTCACCAAGTAGTAACTGAAAGGGGATCCTATATTATTTCGTTTGCAGGAATTGCAAGTAACTGATGAAAATAAATTTCAGGAAAGCAATTGATAAACTGCTAATTTAGTTCATCTAGCATTTGTTTTACATCAATTACATGTGCTTTGGGCTTTGGACTAAATGGCTGTCATTTTTGTTGTAAGCCACACGTGGCATTCCTGTGGTCTAGTCTAGGCCAAGATGACTGTGTTGAACAACCTGATAGTGTTAATGCTTGATATTACTACACACAGTACTTATATTAGAAGTTGATAACAAGAAGACAACTGGCAGAGCTAAACTGAAACTTAGAAATAACAAATTCACATAAGTATAGCTCACAAGAGAACCTTGATTCATGCATCAGAATATGAATTGCACAACAAAAGGAAATCAACAGTAAAGCAAAAGCATAGTTCTGTTAGGAAAGTTAAGTGAAGTATAAATTTGAGAAGATAGTCAGGTTATTCAGGTTAAGGCAGAATATCACAACATGGAAATCAGTAATGAAATATGTTCTTATTATTTCAAGAAGGTTATGAGCATAGAATATATGCCTTTTACAATAACAGGCAGTTGGGCACAAGCCTTCATGGAGTAGTTGAATGAATCAGATGCATACACAATACATAATGTGTCAATATGAAGCTGGGCAAACATATAAAAGGCTATCCTTGAAACAAGTGTGAATTTTCACTCAATTGAGAATCATTCATCTTGGGTCCATAGTGAGTCCAGCTTATACAGATAAAAACTGACTTCAGGTTGATACAGAGCTCAGTTCAGATATCCTCTCATGTTTTCATATAATTTACTAAAGTACTAATGTACAGGAAAGAAAAAAAAACCTTCATCAACAACATCTAAGCATTTAGTGAGTTCAAGATCCCAACTCACTAACATTCTCCAAGATGCAACGCCAGCATCTCTGTTAGTAGAGTTCCAAAAAATTCCTAAGGGCTAAGCAGGCGACTGGGTGGCGCCTAGCACTTAGTCTACAAACACGTAGAGAAAGCAAATGTTTCAAATTGGAGATATTTACACTTCAATGTTTATGAATAGTTAGGGCATCCATAGCGTGCAAAGATCACCGGCCTTGAGGCCCAGCTGGCATCGCTAGGGGTCACCGCATACATACCATCATTGCACCAAACTTCAAGATTGAGGCAGGGTGTCAAGAACTAAAAAAAATCAGCTTGCTGCCGTTGGCTCCATCTCCAATCCCTGCACCTCCTGCTGTCCCATGCCATCTCGCACAGTGCAGCCATCGCCTGACTGCCAGCAACTTTGGCACTCCAACCAGCGGCAAAAAGGCCATGCAGAAGCAACCAACGATCCACAGGGAGAGCCATCCGCCTCCTCGTTCATTTCCCCAACTGGAAACAAGTCAGTGCACGAAGCACCGGCCGGCGCCCGTCCTCACCAACTCAGGCCACTCCTGTGCAGGCGAGGGAGCAGGAGCATCGGCTCTCATGTCGACTCTAGCACCGAAGGACGCTCTCATGCTGGCGAACAGCTGGGGTGGTGGGATCTCATGCCAATGGCGGCGCCTCTCACATGATCTGACACCAGGGGCGTCGGGGAGAAGGGCTCCAACGGCGGCTGGTGAACCGGTGGATCTCGCATTGGCAGCGCTATCGTGCTAATTGAGAGCAGAGGCAGACGCAGCAGCTGGCGCAGAGGTCTGCTGCTAATGCGATGTTGACCATAAGCGGATGAGGATGGGAGAAGAGATTGGGGATTTCTTTTATGAAGAACATGGGTCGCACCTTAAGACCCATATGAGACTTATACATGAGAGGGATACCTCAGCACAGGTGTGTCTCAGCTTATGGTTAAGGCTGGCCATACACATTCCAGATGCCCTTATTTACTATGTCGTTCGGGTCAGGACAGATAGCACAGATGTAGCACTTGTCTTGAATTCACCTGTCCAAAAATCTTTATACCAAAAGCAACATCCCCTCTCCTCCCTCCCCTCCCCACCTCTTACCCGCCGTCTAATATAATTTTGTTGCTACCGATTCTTCCCTCCTTAGCACTCTTCTCACCCCAGCACCTCCTCCAAACATGCCACAACCTCCTTCAGTTCCTGTCTATCTTAACACGCTGCCCCTTGAGCTGCCTAGGTCATGCCAGCAATTAAACTGCCAATGTCAGCCCAAACCAGAGCAGCAGTGTTGCACCTATGCCAATTTCAGGATCACAAACTGACAAATTTTACAAAGCAAGTACAATTCATTTAAACGCATAAATCCAATATACAAAACAACAATCCTCTTGAACAACATAGCACATTACAGATGACTTGACAGTTTTCCATTTTCCAAATGTGTAAGCTTCGTATAAGAACAATCTATTGCTATTTTGAGGTACATGTTTCAAAAGGGACCTAGGACCATGCAGTTCTATCGTAGGTTAAAGTTCGCAAATCCCTGTAACACAAAGGCTCATTTAAAAACAGCAAGCCAGCATAAAATGGTTTCAACATAAACTCTTGCTCACAATGTAACATTTATATCTAACCAGCATCAAAGCTCTGCCTGAACCCATTTTGAGAACATCACCAAACAATGCAATTTGGATGATGTCATCCAACTGCAAGTGAAACTCCGCACATAAACAGGGCGCATTTCCATACCAGAAATACAAGGCATTGGTGAAAAACACAACGCATATAATGCACATCAAACTGCACAGGGCCAGGTTTTAGGCAACAGACGGTCGCACGGCACCGGAATCTTGCTGACAAATTATTGCAATTAAAAACAAACGCCACAAATCAAAATGCACCCAATTAACATGGTTCACAGATGCGTTTGAGCAGCACAAGAGCCAGGGATAAAGAAATTACCTAGTGAGTCCGTTGCCGAGGAAGCCCTAATCGCTCTCCTCCCCCTCCGCTCCCTCATCGTCCTCAGGAACCACGTCAGCGTCGTCGTCGTCGTCCTCCGCGGCAGCCTCCTCCGGAGTGACGAGGTACGCCCCGGGCTGCGGGGGCGCGCGGCGGCGGGTTCGTGACGGGAGGATGTTGCTGAGATCTACCTCAGCCATCGGGTCTTCGACGAGCTCGTCGTCGTCGTCGCTGCCGCCGCCGCCGCCGCCCTCCTCGTCGTCGCTGCTCTCCTCGCTGTCGTCTTCCTCCTCCTCCTCCTCCTCGACTACCATCTTGCCCTTACCCTTGTCAGCCGCGCTAGCCCTGGCCCAGGCCGCCTCGGCCACGGCGGCGGCCTCCTCATCGACGTCGGGACGCGCGGCCTTCGGGGGCGCGAGGTCGGCGTCGGCTTCTGCATCCGCCTCGGGCTTGCGCTTGGCCGGGGAGGGGGAGGGTGCCGGAGCCGGGACCTGGGCGGGGTCGGTGGCCACGTGCTGGGGCTCGCCGTCGGCGGTGGCCATCGCGCGGGTGGGGCGGGCGGGCGCGGGGGGTTGAGCTAGGGTTTTAGGACGGTGAGGGCGGTGTTGTGTCGTCTAGCCAATGAAGAGCGGGGAAGAGGACTAGAGGATGTGGGCTTCGCAGCCTTAAAGGTGGGTGGCGCGGTTTGGTGGGTTGGTGGGCATGACCTGCGTATGGGTTATGGGCCGTATTTCCGGCCTGGGGGCTGGGGCATGCCGCGGGCCTAACGATATTTGTCTAAGTTTTGTTTGGAAAAGAAGTTTGCTCAAAGTTTTTGTCAAAAAAAATGTCTGCTCAAAGTTCGGTTTTCCTCTACGATTGGAAAACCTGTTATTTGGAACTCCTTTAACCTTTGAAATCAGTCAAATTAGCATGAAACTTGTGTTATAGTTAAAGTCAATTAAACTTATACGTAGTCTAAGTTAAGATTATTAGGATTTTTGAATTTTCCGGTCGGAGATGAAAAAATCCTCTCGTCTACCTCACCCCAAAGCACAAGTCTAAGAGCATCTTTAAGAGTTTTCAACATTTTTTATCAAAACCATAGAGTTTCCCAGCTCGCCAAAAATTATGGGAGGAATAAATAAGACATCATCAATAGTTTTCAATAATTCACTCCTAAAATATATAAAACAATTTTATATCAGGAATCCTATAATATTTCTAAATTGTCCTAACTAGTTTTATATATTGTTTCTCTATTGTACATTTGCATCAGAAACCCTTCCAAACTCTTTATTTTTTCCCACAACCTTCGAACTTTAGATTGGCCAATGGATACGCACAAGATTCAGAGGTGGGATTAGAAACCGATGGAGATGAGAATTTTCTATTCTTACAAAAATTCTAGATTGGGATGCTTTATTGGCAACTCTCGGAGATGCTCTAAGGCTAGCTTAGTCTCACGGAAGCTACGGTGCAGCTGTGTATGGAGGGCAGAAGTTCGAGAGTTTTCTTGATCTGCGTAGAAGGTCTTTTTCTTAAACACGATGCCTATGGACACCTCGCGGTCTGAGTTTTTTTATTTCACTGTTACGGTATCTACACCGCACAAAAAGCATAGGACTAGATAGGATAATATTGATCTAATTTACTAAACCGTTAGTACTAATAGAGTGAGCTTGTTTTTTTATTTGAGGTAAACTATACTAGTTTCATTTTATCGTTCTTTTAGTTTGTCTATTGTCAGCGTTAGTTTTTTTATGAATTCTAACAGAACGTATTAGATTTTTTTATCTAATTTAATAAAACCTAAGGACACTCCAATGCAATAAGCTATTAGTAGTTTTTATAGTTCAGGAGATCGTTCTAAGAAACTATTATACTCAGTATAAAATTTTTTACAGTATATGACATAAGTAGCCTTAGAAACAATGTTTGCTCTTGCAATAAGCTACGAGTAGTTTTTTATCTATCGATAACCATGAAGACTCAGTTTTTTAGATAGACTTGTGCCATATTTGCTTGGCTGATAAACCATGGCTGAAAAATATTGTTGGTTGATTTGTTATGAGAGAAAAATACTATTCATTGGCTGAAAAAGTACGGCTTATAAGCCAAGTGAATAGGGCGTTGGTTTCTTGGATTTTTCCCTCTCTTCTCATTAAATCACTTGTCATGTTAACAAATTGCCTACGTAACGATGTAATTAATATCTATGTATAGGAACTATTATAGTTTCTGCATTACGGGTGTCCTAAATATTGTAATATGAAAACTAATTTTAGCTGGTTTCTTGAGTTGCTCCGAACTCGGAAATCAACTCAGTGCCAGCATTTTCGGGCAGCAGGGGGCGAGCCGCTTCTGCTGGCCTTTCGCCCACCCGCGCCAGCGCCCATCCGCCCACGCCCGCACGGCCGCACCTCCCTCCGCCGCCCCCATCCTCCTTCCGCCCGTGAGCAGCAGGCGAGCCCAATAAACTGCAGTAGATCGGTGGATAGGAAGAAGACGGCAGGCACCCACGCAAATCAAACGTGCTCACCTCTGCGAGTCGTCGTCACTCCTGCCATCGGTCACCTCCGCCGCCCTTGACTTCGCCGAATCGACGCCGTACGCCGTAATCGAGCCGTCTCCGAGCAGATCGACACGGTGCGTAGCAATTCGTCTCCGACCAAATCGACGTCCTGCGCTGCAAATTGACCCATCTCCGCGGCGACATCCGCTTGTGCCTGCTGAGGAGCGTCGCCGTTACGCCCTCCCCGTGCAGGTGTGCGCTCCAACTCACTTACATGTGGGTCTACTTAAGAAGAAGTCCAAACAATAAGCTGGACACCAAACGCATAGCTTTTTTTGTATAGAACTTTTTTTAGGAAGTGGCTTTCCTGGCTAGCTCTGAGAAAGCCATCTTAAGCAGATCCAAACGAGCCGACTGCGCACCCCTGTTCGATCGCCGCGCTTGACCCTTGATCCCGTCGCTGGTGCCACGGGTTGGGGGCTTGATCCTGCTTCACACGGTTTGCGGTGGTTTCCCTGCCAGATCCGGTTTGTTTTAATTCCATTGCGCTGGTTTTGGAATTTGGAGTGATTGTGGGACTTCCTGCTACGCCCGAGTTTGTGTTCTCGAGGGTTGGGAGAGCTCAGACCTAGGCGGCGATTGTGGGGGTGGATTTGGTTGCCGTGTGAGTGGGAGGTGGTGTAGTTTTGGTGTCTAGGTATGTTGGTACCTGTTGGGATTGTTCACTCGTGGCGTGTCGTTATTAGATTGCCCTGTGGGTCTGTTGTCTATCTGGTTATGTGCATGAGTTATTCAGTTATCCACCTCGGTCTATAGAAATTCACTCATTCTTTTAGAAACTTCGAACATGCAACTGTGGAGGTGAATAATGTGGTTATATAAAATTTTGGAAACAACAGCCAACGCAAAACTTTTCACCCTGTTCTATAGCACTACTTCAGCAGTAATTTTCGGTGAACAAACAGTGTTTTCCTCTCCCAACAAATCAGCATAAGTCAAATTTCAGCGAAACGAACAGGACGTGATTAGATCTAATCATGCCAAAAAATTTACTATTTTAGAGCATTTTGCTCCCTCATTCAGTAACTCAGATTGTTGAGATGGCAAAAGATGATGTTTATTTCACCTGAAATCTTATTTGCACAATAAATAGGCATTTTTTGACATTTCTAGCAGCCCAAACAATAATTACTGTTTGTCGGTTCACTGAAGCATACATCATTTCTAATTTGGTAGTTGAGCCTCACTTAGATGATGGCGTCAAATGTTTGATCTTGATGTTCTGCTAGGTAACATGGGTTGGTTAACTTTATCTGGATCATGTTCATCACAGTAGCATTCATATGTAATACTGTCCATGCGAGTCAATCCCAGGGATTTCTTTAGTTGTAAATTTGTAATAGTTTGATTGATCTAATCTTTGATTATGTTATCAGAGATCTGATTGTTGATTTTTTTTTCAAATTCGCCTTTTTAATTTTTGCTTCTCTTTGTTTGTGCAACAAAAGTTGTGTTAAAGTTTCTTTTTTATTTGGTAGGAGTAGAAAATTTAGAATTACAAAGTTCCTAATGTTATTTCCTCATTTACAAATTTAGACATCCTTGATAAACCTGATGGCTATCGCGGAGAGCTGTGTTGACGCGGTGGTCATGGAGATGGTGGCTGTCTACTGCGGTGGCCTCTACGCCGCCAAGCCAGAGCTCGCTGCCCGCCGCATCGAGGCCATCGGCTTCCAGGTCGGGCACCAGCTCTCTGAGAGGTATGGCCAGAAACAAATTCTTTTTTCTCCCATTCTGTTCTTCATCTGCCTAATTCTGCACTCAGGTCCCAAGTCCAAATCTTAACTGATGATCTGTCACCCTAGTGCGGTTCCGGTTAGGCAGTTACTGATATGGGTAAATCTCAAAATGTTTCTCTTAGTTGAGGTCTAGTTGGTGCAGGCTCTTAGATTTGGTATTACGATCCAGCCTAAACCTCATGGTTCATGTGCCTTTTGGGAACCTTGCATGAATGAAATTTTCTCCTGGCTGTCCAAATCGCCATCGTTTTAATCTGTATTAGGGCAAGAACTGATTGTATTAGGGCAAGAACTGCTCGATTAATGATCGTCATCCAAGTGGCACATTTTCAGCAAGTTAAGGTGTTAACTAAAAGTATCACCCTTTCTGGTAAACAGGCGTAAGTATTGTTCCACAAGTGTCTAGTTATCTATAACTGCTAGTAATTATATCAATCGAGCACATGCCTAATCAGGGACGTGGATGGTAAAAATCTTCTCATATAATTAAGTTACTGAACCATTTACCAAATCAAGTTAAAAGATTCTATTCCGTCATTCCGTGGATGCTAGTACTGTCGAGGTTCCTGAAGATTGCTGTTTGACATGTTTGATCGTTGGGCTCCACATTTGCCTATTTCAAAAACTGAGCTAGTTGTACTTTGAAGCTAATTTGAAGGGTTCATACCCAGCATGAATGTTCTATCTATTATTGTCACCATCTTCGAATATGTCTTATGAACTTTACCGGGTACCTAACATTTTATGAGTTGAGGAGAAGGCAATTTGAGCATTTTGGATTGCAGCTTATTCCTTGAGGCAAATTTATAAACTCCATGAGGTATAGCTTTATGGAACTAGCGAGCAAACTAAGTACTCACCTTTCTGGTTGTGAAAATTAGTTGTATATTTTTGTATAAATCTTTTGACATGTGGTTGTAATTGTTGAGGGAAATTTGAATGACGCTTCAGTTTTTTTTTGGAATGCAGCAGGGAGTGGGCTGACTATGGGAGTTTAGAATCATCCATATTTCATAGCCACATTCTTTTATTGCACATCTTATGCATGACTGATAATACGACATGTTTCCTCTGAAATCATTGACGGCCATAGTTAATACTGGATTGATGAACTGCATTATGTTCTTATACTATCCAATGAACAATTTTAGGTCAAGTTAGTAAATGGAACGTTGCCTTCACCACATGTCTCCTTAACACTTACTATGATGTTATCTTTTTTGCTCCTAACTATAATATGTTAACTGCTTTTGATATGCTCGAGATTTTTTTTCCAACTATTTTCTCCGTTCCACAAAGAGTTTATTTGTAGCAATTGCCAGACATATTAGTAGCATGGAGAAATGACCTAGGTGCCCTAATTAATGCTGTTAGATGTGATTCTCATGCATGATGTCTTTTGGTTAGAGGCAGATCATTACCCATTTTCTGCATGCAAACAGCATGCTGGCTATTTATCTTATAGGGCAACATCTCCATATAAACTCTTTGTGGGGCAAATTTTGAATGCTAAAAATAAACTCTTTATGGGCGGAGGAGAGTACCAAACAAATTATTGCATCGATTTTAAAGTTCAGAAATTTATCTATCTGATTTTTAGATGCTCTTTATTCTAATGTTATATATGAATTTCTTTTTTTTTCATAATACGTTCTATTCTTTTTTCATAGGTGATCTTCATCTTATTTTGGTGGATGATTTTTTTTTTATTTGCTTACATAGTTACTGTTGTGCTGTGCTTCTTTACTTTTTTAGAGCACAAGGCCTCTCTGCCTGTAACGTCTCGGGCCAAATATTTTATGCTCTGCAAATCTGTCTCAGTTTTCTGTGTGATTAATTTTTAGTCAGTGCAACGCTCCAATGTATGTAGTTCTGCAGACTCAACCAAAATTTTGTTCATATTCAGATATACCATGGAGCGCCCTCGATTTAGTGATCATCTTGAAGCAATCAAATTTATCTGCAAAGACTTTTGGTCAGAGCTGTTCAAGAAACAGATTGACAATCTGAAAACAAATCATAGGGTGATGCAGAAATACCTCCTACCTATTTTTCCTTCTTGTTAAACACTGACATCTATTGACTACTGTACATGCAGGGTACCTTTGTCCTTCAAGATAACCGTTTTCGGTGGCTTACTCGTGTTTCTCTAGATCCATATACAGAGAACACAGATTCAACTGAAAATGATTCTGCAGCATTGGGTGATACTGCAGCCCAAACAACTACCATGCTTCTGTATTTCCCATGCGGGTTGATAAGAGGTGCCTTGACCAACTTAGGAATTTCGTGTTCTGTCTCTGCTGACATGTCAAACCTTCCAGCATGTAAGTTGAGCTATGCTTTTTTCTATGACCTTTTGACATGTGGTTAATTTTCATCATTTGATGATCTGTTGCACATCTTATATCAACCACTGGAGTCAAACAAGTACCCAAGTATGGTGTTTATTGTCCAGAGGTTGTCATGATGTAGAAAGTTCGATTTTAAGATAATATTGCAATGTTTAATCTGCAGCGAGGGCTGTACAAAGTGAAATGTTAGAAGATTGGAATCGGACATTAAAATCTACTCCCTCCATTCCAAATTATAAGACGTTTTGGCTTTTTAGATACTTTTACTATGTATCTAGACAATGTATATCGAAGTGCATAGCAAAAGCTATGTATTATAATTTGGAATGGAGGGAGTAGATAAATTATTGCTTATTGATTTACCTTTTATACTAGTAATCAACTAGATAAATTGTTGCCTATGATATGGTTGTGTGACCTTCAGATTTGATCTGTTTCATGCCTGTTACCATCATTGACTCATTGCCTAAGAGTGCATCTCCTCTTGGTACCCATGGAGGCATGGACAATTATTTTTGGGTACTATAGATCTGTACTACTCAGTAATCATCTTAGCACATTCTTTAGGTTTTGTGGAAGTATGATACGTGCTGCTTTCATGCTATTCCTTGATTATTTCTAGTGTTTATGCAAACCTTTTTCTGTTATGATCCTTTATTTCCATTCAGTTTCAGCTGTGAAAATGTTTTTAATGTTGAAACAATCTGTATTTTGTTAGAAGAAAATTTCATTCTTTATACTGAAACATCAAAACAGGGGCCTCCAAGGCTCCGAAGAACACATTGTTTTGATGTAATTTTGGCTCTGGTGAATCAAGTGGCAGGAATTCCCTGCCATTCCAAAGGAAATCTTGTTGGGTCCTTAGTTCCTTACTTTCTTCTACTTTAACCACTTTGAGATCCTGTTCTATTCCATGCAGCTCCGAAGTGCACTGCACATCTCTTCATTCACTTTATATATACTGACAGAAAGTTGCCGCTCCATTTCATATTTTCAATGCCTATTGCATGAATTTTGCCTTATGCGAACTCATGACAGTTATCTAAATTGTGTTCTTGATGACAGGTTCGTTTGTGGTGCGCATAAAGACATGAACTGTGAGAAATGATACAAGTACAGTATGAAGATTTGACAGTACCTGCTTGTGGTTCAAGCGGGTTGAACATTGAAGACAGCAGAGTTTGGGCATGCATTAGATGTATCGTGGTACTGCATTTTAGCCTGGGAAATACTGTGTGTAGCTGTTGATTTCTGTTTCCTTTTCCTCCAGCAATTACCTGTTTTCACTATCTGAAATGATTTTCCCACCTTCTCTTCATGACCATATTCCAGAGTTTAGGTTGGTTATTACTGCACTCTAGTTAGCCACCACTGGCACCATTGTGAGAGATAACTATGGTTGTTGGTTGCATTAGGTTGTATCCATGTGGCCTGTGTTTGATGACCTGCCTTGCCATGGTTCGTGGGCTAGCACTCTAGTTAAAGCATGATTGTTGCCATGGTTCGCGATCTTGGGTATATAGTTTCTCCCGTAGCGGGCAGCAGCAGACCTTACCTGGCCAGAGATTGATTTTATGGCTGTGCTCTCAAAACTTGGTACACTGGCGTATAGGTATTTGCAGCTTCGAAGTTCTGTTATATTTGCAACAAGTTTAGTAGGCCGTGAACTTTTTTTGCTCCATTCTTTCAACGGATGGTCTTGCTGTGAAGTTCGATAACAAGCTAAAGTTATGTGTTGTCTTCAGGGTAATTAATATAGAGCTGAATGGGTTTGATGCACTTCCTGAGTACGTTTTTCATGATGTTTTCTGGTTCCATGTTCATGATTGAAGGCAAAGGGGAAGCAAAAAGCAGTGTACGGCAAATGTGGAAACTGAAGTACCAATAATTACCCAACTTTATCACTTGCGGTACCATGATTAACCGATTGTAAAGTGCAAATTAAATAATTCAGTCTTCATGGCAAAAATGTAAAAGGGGGGTGAGAACAAGCGCCGGATGTGTTAGAGTTGAAGAGCTACCGTTCGATTCATCAATTGACAACAGCAGGAATGGCACTACTAGCGCCTGTGCACTGCACTCCGTTTTGCGCGCTCCACGTGGAGCTCGTGCCGCCCGAGCGACAAGTGGGGAATGGGGTGTCGCCTCCGATTCGAAAGGACCCGCCCGCGGCGTCGTATGGATGCCTTGCCGGCGCCGGGAGGAGTACACACCGAGACAATGCAGCAGAAAGCAAGGAGAGACAATGCAGCAGGAGGCAAGGAGGAGACATGCAACACCCGATCTACTTTTGAAACATCAAAATACAACAGTTGTAACATACGTTTGAAGACAGATAAAACACTTGAAACATCCTTCTGAAACACTTGAAAACACACACCTGAAAACACTTGAAAAACATTGCAACCATACGGAACATACATTGCAATATCCAGATAAAACACATGCAACATATATGTGAAACGTATGCAACACCCAGATAAACACACTTGCAACATGCATACCGAAACACACAGATGAAACATTGGTAACAGACCTTTGCAACATACGTGTACAACCATTGCAACATATACAACATTACGATATACTTTTGCAACATGCATATGAAACACCTGCAACATACCTTTAAAACATGTAAAACACTCGAAACATGCACTTTCAGCAAAATATGGCAGTCAGGGGGGCGGAGTGAAGGAGGATGGCAACGGATGGGCGGCTGTGCGGACCCCGGCAATAGGGAGCACATGGTGCCCGCGGTGGAGGCGCATCAGCAGTCGGGCGGTGCGGCCCCGTGGCGGTACGGGCGCAGTGGCGATGGAGAGGAAGGGAGGCGTGGTAGAGATGTAGGCGCGCGGGAGCCACGCCGGAGCCGGCCGCGGAGTAGATGCGTGAATTTTTTTTAATCTGCGGTGACCGGAGGGGACCGGATAGGAACGGCAGCTTCTGGACGTCGGGTCCACCAACAGAGACGCCCCGCGCAAACAGGCGTCTGACTCCCAGCGTTACCGCAGCAGGATTAGGCACCGCTCCATGAGAATAGATCGCGAATTCTTCTAGATTATTTGGCCGACGGTTAGAGTCTTCTCCTGGGGTGATGAATGGAAACGGTTTTGGCTTGCTCTGGAAATGCCACCGGCCACTGCCATTGCTGGACATGACACAACTAAGATTGACATTATTAGGGGAATAATTCTCTTCCAAGTGTAATATCTATGCAATCTCTACATATATAAATTGGGAAGTTTCATTATACAAGCTATCAGCTATATCAAATATTTCATCACAGCGGAATGTACATCGCAATTTCCTATCCATAGGCTTTACCTTCCAACTACTATTGATAAGAGTTCTCGCAGTTAGCCAAACAAGCTACTACTAAGTAAAAGCCTTTAATCAGTAAAGTTGTACTACACGATTGTGTGGAAAGAAGGAAGAAGATGAGCACAAAAAAGGATGGCACCGACGATATAAATCCTTCGTGTGGTGAGTATGAGTATATACTAAACACGATTGGGTCTTTGGATATGCTTTGGCACTGGCAGTTTGGCGTGCTCGACATCCACCTCCATCCATCGGAATGGCGCCTGACGCAGCTTTTGCGCCCGCGTGCCGGCGTGCGTATTCCCGACGGCGACGGTCATTTTATACACCAAGACACCAACTCCATCGTCGGCGAGGCGGTGTATATATGTGCTGTGCCTGTGCGACAGCACAATGCAAGCTACTAGTACAGTATACAGCACACGTGGTCACTTAGGAGTGCGAGTGTGTCGCACGGCGCCAAGGATGACGACGAACAAGACGGCTATCTCCCCGCCAGAGCGTCGTCGTCGTCGTCGGCTTCCTCAGCGGACGACTTCGTCCGGTGCCTCTCCACGGCATGCCGAGCCAGCTCGTGTTCCCGCGGAGCTCGCCCTCGTTCGCGTCCGTGCTGGCGTCGTCCATCCGGAACCCCAAGTTCATGGTCCCCGGCACGGCGCGGCCGCTCTGCGTGGCCACGCCCGCGACCGCCTCCCACGTCCAGGCCGCCGTGCTGTGCGGCCGCCGCCACGGGGTGCGCCTCCGCGTGCGCAGCGGCGGGCACGACCTGGAGGGCCTCTCGTACCGCTCGGCCGCGCGCGCCGACGAGGACGAGGACGCGGCCTTCGCGGTGCTCGACCTCGCGGGCCTCCGCGCCGTCCGCGTCGACGTGGAGACCGCCACCGCGTGGGTCGACTCCGGCGCCACGGTCGGCGAGCTCTACTACGCGGTGGGCAGGGCCAGAGGCGACCGGCTGGCGTTCCCGGCCGGCCTGTGCCCGACCATCGGCGTCGGGGGCCACCTCAGCGGCGGCGGCTTCGGCATGCTCCTGCGCAAGTACGGCGTGGCGGCCGACCACGTCGTCGACGCGCTGCTCGTGGACGCCCGGGGCCGGCAGCTGGACAGGGACGCCATGGGCGCCGACGTCTTCTGGGCGATCCGCGGAGGCGGGGGCGCCAGCTTCGGCGTCGTGCTGTCGTGGCAGGTCAGGCTCGTCCCCGTCCCGCCTGTCGTCACGGCGTTCAAGGTCCCGGTCTCCGTCGACCGCGGCGCCGTGGGCGTGCTCACCAGGTGGCAGACGGCCGCCAGCAAGGCCACCTCCGACTACGTCCGACAGCCCCTTACCAGGGCCGCCTGGGCGGAGATATTCGCGTGGCTGGCGAAGGCCAACGCGGGGCTCATGATCCTGGACCCCTACGGCGGCAGGATCGGCAGCGTGCCCGAGTCCGACACGCCGTTCCCGCACCGCGGCGGCGTGCTGTTCAACACCCAGTACATGAACTTCTGGTCGGCGGCGCGCGGCGACGCGGCGGCGGGGACCAAGTGGATCAGGGACATGTACGCGTTCATGGAGCCGCACGTGAGCAAGAACCCCAGGGAGGCCTACTTCAACTACAGGGACCTTGACCTGGGGCAGAACGTCGTCGTGGGCAACGTCAGCAGCTACGAGGCCGGCAAGGTGTGGGGCGAGAAGTACTTCGAGGGTAACTTCCGGAGGCTCGCCATGGCAAAGGCCCAGATTCCTGACGACTACTTCAGGAACGAGCAGAGCATCCCTCCGCTTGTGGCGAGCAACTAGTGACGATCGATGAGAAAATGGGCACCGTATGTCTGCCTGCTTATCAACGTGTCAAACTTAGTACTTTCAATCAATAATAACATGATCAAAGAACAAAAAACTAGCACAAGCGTTGGGGAAACAAATATTTTCGTGTACTATATTACAGGAAACTAGCACAAACCTGATCAAATACCAAAAAAAAAAAACTTCTTTTCAAATGTGTCTATACTATATTCGTGTGTTTCACAAGCAACTAGCACTTGGTTGTTAGATCCACGTAGAACACTCGATTTCCATAAGCAACAAACTTCGGTTGTCCCAAAAAACTGTAGCACACGAATTCTAGCGCCATTAAATTCAAATCAAACGGCTGCCCACAAAATAACAGACATAAATTACTGGAAATAAATCTGATGCAAGTATAACCTTTTCCAATGAAACATCTTTCACGAAATAAAATAAAATAAAATCCAAGAATTACACCACAGTTGATGATGATGCTAAAATTACATCGGATAGGTAGATGTGATTTCTGTGCCAGTGAAGAGTAAAATAGTAGAGCTCAATAACTAAGATGAGAAATGGTCCATTGAAACAATCAACAACCCATAATAAAAGCCCAGCATCAGGAATCCATAGGAATATTAGAGAGGAATCCATAGGAATACTAGAGATTAAAGGCTTGGGGGAAGAAGCAAGCTGTAGAAAACAGATCCGCTCTGCTTAACACAGAGTAGGGGAAAGCTGTAGAAAGCAGATCCCACCGCAACGTCAAATAAGAACAACAAAAGAAAAATTGAAGAACTAACACTAGATAATATACAAAGAGTACAAGTCTTATTCGTACCTCAACAGCCAGTTAAGCTGGTAGACTGATATCTCTGAAGAATGAACATAGAACAAAGAAGCAGCTCGGATGAAAAACTAGGAGAACATAGATCCACCGAATCTCTAGCCTTGAGAGCTATGGATAGATTGAATCAGATCAAAATACAATAAAGATTTCAGTCAGAACCAAATTAATATAGACACATATTCTTGTATTATGTATTGAAAAATACCAGAACCAAGATTTCAACATAATAAGAGTATAGATTCAATCAGGATAGTAAAACTGGATACTAAATCTTTATGATGCTACAACTTCATCCTAATGACATATCATTTAATTGTAAATGCAGGTAAACAATAGGGAAAAAATTGAGACTAGAGTAGGAAGTAGTACAGAAAATTGAAACTATGCATGAGCATAACTTGCAGGTAATGTAAATGTCCATAACTAAGTTTTGGTTTAGGAAATATCTATTTACCATAGAGTTACTAGAATACAAGTCAATCCTTCTAATTTAACATTACTAAATGTATGTCATCTATTACAGGGACCATATAGTTATACACATGCAAATCAAAATTTAGATCCAAACATTGATCTCACAACGGAAGATGGGTTAAAAAAGTGGCAAGAAACACTAGAATTGATGTATTAGACTAACCAAGTACTAAATTAAATATTGCATCAAGTAATCATTTACACAATAGAACTAGACATATGTGAATCTCACAACAGAAGAAGTATATATGTTCAAATTGATGCAGGGTGGAAAGAATGCATTTGCAAATTTTGTATTGATAAATCTACCAGACCTTAATTACAATGACAGAGATGAGCATAGTAGGAACACCAATTATGTTGCAGAAACACTTATTGGATCTGATGTCGACCTTTCAAATACCTAAAAATACAAAAAGGTGAGCAAATCAATGCTCGGTTACACAAATGCCAAGATAAAAAGGTTATTCTTGAACTAAAATATATGTCAATGCTGGGAGGCTACACTAAACTTATGTTGGAACAAATCAGGAACTCACAGGAAGATAATCAGATTGACAACAATATAGAGGTACAATTTATATTGCAAATAAACAAAAATTACAATGCACACAAATGTAAATTCAGCATAATAGGAGTGTATTTTTCAATGCTTCGTTATAAACTTTGCAGCTACATCAAGGCATGCAAGGAACATTGATACAGATGATACTTGAAAATGACATGAATGAGGTAAAATTACGTATGCTTGTCAAACTAGTTGTGTTATAATTGTAAATAATAGCCATTCTCATAAAAAAACATAACATAGAATATGAGCCTTAAAAATCTAGATGCAATCTTTGGAGTACAAATTTATGTCAATATAAGAGTCAACAATGTCATATGAGGTAGGTACAAACAACTAAGGAATTTGATTATAATTATAAGCAATACAAATATATACTACCATCAAAGTAAATTTATCTTTGCAAAAACAGAATAAAGGAATGGCAATCATGGCTAATGATGATAGATGTGAAATTGAACAATATCATTGGCAAACTGATGTATTCCATAACACAGACATTGATGAGGTGCATAAATAATGATCTCTTCAACTATTTCAGTCCATAGGGAAAAATATATTTATATTACAAATGTCATGCTCGGTAACTAAGTCTTTTGCTAATATATTTATAGGTACATCATGCATATCGAGATGATCACCCAACAAATGGAGAAAATGACTTGAGGGCTATAGCAAGACAACGGACAAGTACAAATATTACATCAACCAGAACAGATGATAATGAACATATAAATGGCAGTTAGGAACTTATAGAAGAAGAAATTAAAGAATTCATTAAAAATAAGCAGGTGACAACATTAGAAATCAACAATGCAGCTATCAATAGCAAGTGCACCCTTTTGGGGGTAGGGGTGGCTGCGCCTTCCCCCCTCATGTAAAAAGGCCAGCGCCTAGTAGATCTGAGGATCTTCATGTAAATTCGTGAACCATAAGGGGTATGGAGGAAGATGCTTCCTCCCACCTCCCTTATAAATAGAACCCAAGGGCAAGGGGGAAGGGGCTCTCTCTCCTCATTATTCTGGCCATAATCTTTGGGCATTTACTCTCTTTCCTATGTGTTGCCTAGTTCCTGAGCTTCCTCCTCACCCCGGTGAAGGTACCTTCGTCCTGGTTGGTGAAGGTACGAGCGAAAGGGATATAACCCCACACACCCCATAACTATCAATGGAATTTAAGGATAGACATGATGCTCACCGCTACTTCAATTTCGATGCATTCCTAGCCGGATTTGAAGTTGTCATAACACATGTAGCAAGAACAACTACAAGTAAGAAAAGAAATAATGAGATATTCAAAGCGATAATGAAATGTAATCGTCAAGGAAAAGAACAAGTAACAAAGTTTTTAGAGGAAGAAGAATAAAAAATAGACAAGGATATAGGAAAAGCAACCAAGAACAAAAAGGAAAACAAATGTGCAGATGAAATCAAATTGTCCTTGCGTCATGGTGGTCAAAGAAGAAAAAGGCATATGGAAGATAACAAGGCTTGATTTGGAACATAACTGTCGGGTTCATAAATCCGGGGTCCCTCATAGACTGGCTTCCCAACAAAGGCTCGGTCCAGCAGACAACGTTGCAAACAACGCGCAACTCATGGGCCGACCCAAATACCTAAAACAACACAGAAGGGCAATCCAGTCTTCGACCGGAAGGCCTGGCCGAGAAGGAACAGCGCCCGCTTCTGACTCTGGCCCGCCTCTCCGACCGAAAGGCCTCGCCTCGGACTCTGGCCCGCGTCTCCGACCGGGGATGCCCAAAACCTCTGCTCATTGCTCTTCTCCAACAGGCGCAATCAGAGCCGACTAGGACCAACCGACCGGGGACGCCCGCTTGGTAAGGACCAGGAAACAGATGGAGAAAGCAAGGTAGGGCACTCAAGTCAACCACAATACCGAGGAATGTACCCTATACACCTACAGGACAGTACCCTGTGACCTCCCTGGCATAATAGAACCCAAGCAGTGTTGTAGGCGTCGATATTTTCCCTATAGTGTTGTGGGCGCCATCAACTCCCATACCAGACAAACACAGTAAGGCTCCCCCACATGCCTCTGAGGCATCAACAGTGTTGTGGGCGCTGGCATTTACCGTACCAGGTGAACATGGTAAAACACCTTGCATGCCTCTAGGTATCAACAGTGTGGCAGACATCGATATCTATCATACTAGAAAGAAGACGACGCAACCTCCCACGTGCATCTGACATTAAACAGTATTGTGGGCGCCTACCATCATCTTGTACCCACCGGCGTAGGCAGCAAGACTTAGCAGCATACGTACTCTCTCCCTCTCACTTGTAAGGCTATCCCCTTCATCTATAAAAGGAGATACGCTCTCTTCCAACAAAAGGATCGATCAGTTCACTAGTACACAACAACAGAGCCACCAGGTTCAAACCTCGAGCACACGCTCGGACACTTAGCACATAGCGGAGCTCCCGTCACTCTCGGCCCTTCGGACCAGAGTCCGACCAGACCTCTTGTACCTCCCATCTTTCTCCTTCTCATTTGTAACCCCACTGCAAACTTCAAGCACCTGGGCTCAGGAATAAAGTCATCGACCGACTCAAACTAGACGTAGGGCACGTTGCCTGAACCAGTATAAACCCTATGTTATTGAGTGCTAGGCCACCTCTGATAACAACGTATGGCAAAACTACAAATATTTACATGTTGGTCACTTTCTGCACCGACAGTTGGCGCCATCCGTGGTGAAGACGCTGTACATTCACACTTTTTGGTCATCGGATGACCTACTTTTCCACCACCTTCGCCATGGCGGGCTCAAGCGATATGACTCACTTTGGCTCATTAGAGTTTCCCGCATTCTCACCTGTTGGGATGCAGATTCCACCCGTCTTCGAGCCGTCCCGGCCTTCCTCTTTGGAAGCCTAGACTTCGTCGCCGACTGGCTCGGCGTACTACACCTCCGTGAGGAGGTAACCATCCCGGTGCTGGTCGGAGGGGCGCCCTCCGTCGGCTCTAGGACACCCGATGACTTCAACGACGAGGCGCCTACGCTTCATTCCGAGCAAACTCTCTGCTCAAACCCCACTGTGAGTAATGTGCATACTGTTATTTACTCTCTATTTACTATCTCCTACCGATTATCTAGAGAGACCGTATTATCCGCACCGCAAACACTGTACGACCGGTTCCCCTACGGCCTCACGTCTCCCGCAGACGCGTGCGCTCGGGGGCTCCGAAGGACGCTGGCGCCGCCCCCTCTCACATCCGAATTCATGGGAATGGCGAGCTATGCTCCCACCACTTTCCACGAACTCCTGGATGACGAGGTTGAGAGCGACGGCTCCAGCATCGGGGACGCGACACCTAGCCACCGTTCGTCCCGGGAGTGCGCTATGGCGGACGCTCCGGGGCAGCCACCGGTGGTTGCGGAGTCTGTGCAAACTCACACCCCTCCAGACCCACATGCGGGGGCCCTCGCGCTTGCACAAGAGCACACCGAGGAGCTACGACGACGGCAGCAGAACTAGCCGCCGCTTGCGCCGGTGCGCTCGGTGCAGCATGTTGCGCCCCATGCGCGGACCAAGACGAGGGCCCCTCCACATATAGGGGCAAGAAGAACAAAAAGGATCAGTGCCGAACGGACAACACCGCGTTGGTCGCCACAGTTGATCGCATAGGCAAGCAGCCCTAGCAGGGCCTGCCTAACCACTTCAACAAGCTCATGGATAGCCCATGCACCAACCACGCCTACCCCATCAAACACCTCTACAAGGACCACGAGCTCCTCAAATGTTTCCTCCGATAGGTCGGCGGGCCAAAAGAGGGAGATGGCAAAGAGGCAGCAGCCAAGAAAGGAGGCGCGGCGGGCAAGGACGGGGACAACTTCTCCAACCCCGAGGAATGCATCATGATCTTTGGTGGATCCGAGGCCATCTGCTCCAAGCGCCAGCAGAAGGTGCGCTACAGGGAGGCATACGCCGCTGAGATGGCCGTCCCCTCCTTCCTTAGCTGGTTGGAATCTCTGATCACCTTCGATCAGAGGGACCATCCGTCCCACGTCGCGAGACCAGGACGCTACCTGCTCGTCGTCGACCCCATCGTCCGCAAGAAGCGCCTCACCAAGGTGCTGATGGACGGAGGCAGCGGCGTCAACATCCTCTACGTCGACACCCTCGACGCCATGCGCATCCCCCGGATGGAACTCTGCTCAGCGGGCTCTCCCTTCCACTAGGTGATCCTGGGAGCGCAGGCATACCCGCTCGGGCAGATCAACCTGCCCATCACGTTTGGCAACCGAGCCAACTTCTGCTCAGAGGTCATCACCTTTGAAGTGGTGGACTTCCCATGGTCCTACCACGCCATCTTGGGGCGGCCATGCTACGCCAAATTCATAGCAATCCCCAACTACGCCTACCTCAAGCTGAAGATGCTGGGACCGAACGGCGTCATCATCGTGAGCAGCGCCTTCTTGCACGCCTTCACGTGCGACCGCGAGCATGTCGAGCTCGCCACCATAGTCATCAACTCATCCGAGCTCCCGTGGCTCGGGGAGTCGTCGACCCCAGTAGTCCCAGACTTCAACAAACCAACCTCCTCGACGGCCTTCCACCCTCTCGAGGAAACCAAGGCGGTGGGAATCGACCCCACTGACCCAACCAAGATGGTGCGGATCGGGACCCAGCTCTCGGCCAAATAGGAATGCGAGCTCGTCGACTTCCTACGCACCAATTGCGATGTCTTCGCATGGAAGCCATCTGACATGCCAGGCATACTGTAGGACGTCGCTGAGCACGCACTATGCCTCATTCTGGGCTCGAAGCCCGCTAAGCAACGCCTGCGCCGCTTTGATGACGAGAGGCACAGGGCCATAGGTGAAGAGATCACCAAACTCCTGGCAGCTAGATTCATCAGAGAGGTATTCCACTCCGACTAGCTTGCCAATCCTGTTCTTGTTAAAAAGAAGACCGGAAAATGGAGAATGTGCTTTTATTATACTGGCCTCAACAAAGCGTGTCTAAAGGATCATTTTCCTTTGCTGTGCATAGACCAGATAGTCGACTCCACCTCAGGTTGCGAGATCCTCTCCTTTCTGGATGCCTACTCGGGCTATCACCAGATCATGATGAAAGAGTCCGATCAGCTCGCAACCTTGTTCATCACCTCGTATGGTTTGTACTGCTACGTAACCATGCCTTTCAGCCTAAAGAACACTGGCACCACCTACCAAAAGTGCATGCAGCAATGCTTCGCTGACCAAATCGACCCGCTCGACCAGCCTAATCAAGCCGAACGACCGAAACCAACAATCGCCATCTATGTTGATGACATAGTGGTCAAAATGGCCCAAGCTTGCGACCTAATCGCAAACTTGGCCGCAATGTTCGTGAACCTCTGAAGGTTCAACATCAGATTGAATCTCGAGAAATGTGTTTTCGAGGTTTCGAAGGGAAAGCTGCTAGGATACATTATGTTCGAGCGCGGCATCGAAGCCAACCCTGAAAAGATCAAGACCATCTCCAACATGGGCCCGATACACAACATCAAGGGTGTACAAAGGCTCACCGATTATCTGGCCGCCCTGAGCCAATTCATCTCCTGGCTCGGCGAACGGGGGACGCCACTCTACAAGCTCCTCAAAAAGACGGACGCCTTCGTCTAGACTGGGGAAGCTCAGCAGGCTCTGGAGAGCCTCAAAGCATCACTGATGTCGGCCCCAATCCTCGTCGCTCCCAAACAGGAAGAACCCCTCCTCCTCTATCTCGTGGCAAGCAACCATGTGGTAAGCGCCGCCCTGGTCATCGAAAGGGAGGAGCCAGGACACCACCTTAAGGTCGAGCGGCCCGTATACTTCATCGGGGAGGTACTCACCAACGCCAAGGTCTGGTACCCCTAGGTGTAGAAACTCCTATACGTCGTGCTGATGGCAACCCGGAAGCTCCTGCACTACTTCACCGACCACGAAGTCACGGTCGTCACTTCATACTTGCTCGGGGACATCATCTGCAACCGCAACGCCGCGGGATGGATCTCCAAGTGGGCACTCAAACTCATGGGCCACGACATCAGGTATATCCCCCGTACCGCTATTAAATCTCAGGCTCTCGTGGATTTTGTCGCTGAATGGACGAAGGTGAAGCTACCGACCCCGAACGTCACCCATGAGTACTGGACAATGTACTTCGATGGGTCCGTAATGGCGCCCGGCTCGGGGGCTGGAGTGGTTCTAATCTCCCTAGACGGGAGTAGGCTCCGCTACGCCATCCGCCTCCATTTCTCAACCTCAAACAATGCCGCGAAATACGAGGCCCTCATCAATCGCCATTGAGCTCAGCGCTACGCGACTCTACGTCCGCGGCGACTCGGAGTTGGTCGTTGACCAAGTCATGAAGGAGTCCTCCTACAAAAGCCCCCTCATGGCAGCATACTGCCAGGAGGTGTGCAAGCTCAAGGACAAATTCTAGGGGATCGAGCTGCATCACGTCCCCCGAAAGGACAACGATGACGCTGATTTTCTCGCAAAATTGGCCGCCAGGCGGGATCCGTCTCCAAGCAGGATCTTCATCAACGATCTCCATGAGCCATCCACCCACGTCCTAGAAGGTACGATCTAGGCACACCCTGACGCCAAGCTAGCGCCCGGGGGCTCTGACACCGACGCCAAGCCGGCGCTCGGGGGCTCCGACCCTAGTACCTCCATGACAACATCACCTGCTGATGTCGCCGTATTGGCATTCGATCAAACCGACTGGCGAGCGCCGCTACTCGCCTACCTCCTCGAGGAGGTTCTCCCGCCCAAAAGGACTGAAGCCTGATGGATCGCTCGACGCGCCAAGACCTTCGTCGCACTCGATGATGAACTCTACAAACAGAGTCCATCTGGGGTGCTCATGAAATGCATCCCTACCAACCAGGGGAAGCAGCTCCTCCTCGAGGTCCATGCCAGGATCTGCGGACATCACGCGGCCCCGAGGTCGCTGGTCGGAAAAACCTTTCGCCAAGGTTTTTACTGGCCCACTGCACTACGAGATGCAGAGGAGGTTGTCCGCAGGTGCGAGGGATGTCAATTCTATGCTCGGCAGACTTGTTTGCCGGCACAGGAGCTTCAAACCATCCCCATCACCTGGCCATTCATGGTCTGGGGCCTCGACATGGTAGGACCCCTCAAAAAGGGCCCGGGCGGCTTCACTCACCTGCTCGTAGCGATCGACAAGTTCACCAAATGGATAGAGGCCAAGTCCATCACCAACATCCGCTCAGAAGAGGCGGTCAAATTCTTCCTTGACATCATCTACCGGTTCGGCGTTCCTAACTGCATCATCACTAACCACGGGACTAACTTCACCGAAAAGAAGTTCCTAGACTTCAGTGATGGATACAGCATCAGGATCGACTGGTCAGGTCAAGCGTGCCAATGGCATGGTCCTCCAAGGACTTAAGCCACACAACTTTGACCGACTCAACAAGTACACCGGGCGATGGGTTGTAGAGGTCCCAGCGATCCTCTGGAGCCTGAGAATGACCCCAAACCGATCCATAGGGTTCACACCCTTCTTCCTGGCCTATGGAGCTGAAGTAGTGTTGCCCTCTGACCTCGACTACGACGCCCCAAGAGTGAAGGCTTTCGACCGTGACCGAGCCGCGGAGGCTCAGCAAGACACGGTCGACCTGCTCGAGGAGACCCGCGAGATGACCGTCATCTGCTCCGCTCGCTACCAGCAAACTCTCCGCAGGTACCACGAAAGGAAGATCAGGGGGAGGATCCTCGAAGTTGGTGATCTCGTGCTTCGGAGGACCCAATCAACGAAGAAAAAACACAAACTCTCTGCACCATGGGAAGGACCCTATACAATGACTGAAGTGATCCGACCGGGCGCCTACTGACTGAAGGGTGACAATTGCAATGTTCTCACCAACACTTGGAACATTGAACAACTACGTCGTTTTTCCCTAAATTCGGTCTTACCACTTTTATTCAACACTTGCTCCTGTAAAGCACCCCAGCCCGAACACTTTTGGCCTAGGTCACTCAGGGGCTCCATGAGGGTACAATACTAAATACTACCTCTCTTTTTTACTATCACATGGTAAAAACTTTGTTCCCAAATGAAAGCGCATTCCATTCCTTTGATTACCCTTCGTGACTTTGTTCTTACTCCCAACCGAATGAAAGCGCATTCCATTCCTTTGATTACCCTACATGACTTTGTTCTTACTCCCAACCGAACGCACCCTGCCATGACCTATGGTTATGAGCACCCGAGCCCCACGGGCCGTGCCCAGGTTCTTAAAAGCTGCAGCCTACGGAATGAGCGGGCAGGTGCGAAAAAGAAAGGATAAAAACAAAGCTATGCTAGGATAAAAAACAAGAAATGGATAGTGATTCTATCACAAAAACAGAACTGATGTATTTATTGATATAAAAAACTATTCACACGGGGCTCCCCCACGAACTTAACGATTACATTTGCTGACTACTTCTACTCCAAATACTACTATGGCCGCTCGGCGGCATCAACTGATACCAAAGGAGAAGCCACGACACATGCTGCTGGACATAACCACTGCCGTAAGAGCCCCGCCTAGTTCTGCTCCCTCGACTTCGACGAGCGCAACGGGTACCTCAAGGACCCCGCCCGGTTTCGCTCCCTCAACTTCGGCAAGCGCAATGGGTACCTCAAGGGCGTCGCACCCATAGATGCTCAGTAGAAGAGCATGGAGCTCTTGACCTTCTCATGCAGTCGAGGTAGCTCCAGGGCAGGGACGCTGCCCGCCGAGGTATGGCCACCATGGCTGGAAGATATCTCATCAAACTTTATGAACTGGCCAACCTGAGCAGCTGCAAGGGCAAAACCTCCCACCGGCGCAGTCCCGAGCGTCTTCCTCTCCGACAAGGCTCACCTAGAGAAGACTCGCCGGAAGGAGGCCATGTACGGCTCCATCCCAACGAAAGTCGGTGACGTATGGCACCCTCCAGTGCGCCACCTCCTTCGGTGGAACCAGCCCCTTCTCAGCGAAGGCGGCCAGCACCATCTCATCTACATTGGGGGACCTCCAACTCGACATCGCCCTTCGGAATCACGAACGGGTCTGTGAGTTCTCTTTTCCTTCTCCCTTCCCCTATTTAAAGAAAAGACGGAGCAGTTGAGGAAAGGCAAAAGGATTGGGGCGAGAAACCCTCTCCCTTCCCCCATTCAATGCGGATGGGAAATGACGGGACGCGCCCTGACTGATGGGACGCACCTTGCCCGATGGAATGGCGCCTGGTCAGATGGGACATGGCCTAGGTATGGCCCACCACTACCGCACGACTGGGCATGAGAAACAAAGCACCACCATAGACAGGTGGCCCTCCGCCTTCCCAGGCAGAACTTGGGAAGGCCCAACTACGGGATCTCCGCCCAAGAGAGACCATCGGGGTTCCTAAGTCAATCGAATGGCTCAAGAAAACACCAAAAGATAGGTAAGGAGCAAAGGGATGCCCCATGTGGGCCATGCCAACTCCATCATGAACGACAAGCACGGATCCCAGTCGGACATTTCCGATTGGAGCTCTTCAAACCCTATCACTCGAGTCATCAAGGTAACATTACCAACCCCCACTATTTCTTGATATAATCATTCATACATCCATACATGCATTCATTCCATACACCCCCGCGCCCCCCGGATGATTCGACCGAATCGCTCGGGGGCTAAAGCATTGCGTATGCAGTCAAATGCATCACAATGCTCCATGTTGCATCGTTAAGCGGCAGTTGCCTCATTCAACATGAGCAACGACCGACTGAGGTTCGAAGGCCGGCCCATGAAGGGCTCGAGGCCGCCTTGTGTCAAACTGGGCCAGGGGAGAAAATGCAAATGAGCCCCGAGCGGCCCTCGCCTAGTCTGCCCCAAAGCGGACAGGGTCATCTCAACCTTCTCGTTCGATCCTAAACCTCTGCCAAACCCACAGAATCTCCATCGAGGGGAGGCCAGCGAGCCACCTAGGTCGGTCTTTGGAACGACCCAGGCATCTGCCGGGTTGCAAGTTAAGGAGCAGTGGAATGTCACAAGAGGGCTATGCCGAACCCGTCATGAACGACGGACCTAGATTTCACTCGATCATATCCATTAGCGAGCTCACCGAGTGCGTCACTCGAGCTCGAGTGATCGAGGCAAGCGACATTAGCTCAACCCCTCTGGTTGTGAGAAACCGAGGACAGGGTAACGCACAAAACTCAAACTGACCCCTACCAAGCCCAACGGGGCTCAGGGGCTCAAGACACCCAAAAAATGCCTTGGCTGCACCTGGGTCCGTGACTCCGACTTGCCCAAATCCCTCGGTGCGCCCGACACCTAGATCCACGAGTCTGTTTCGATCCCTCGGCTGCGCCCGACGCCAGGATCCACGAGCTTCGTCTCGCTCGATCCCTAAAACAAACTACCTCGGCTACACACGATGGGTCCGTGAGTCTACCTCGATCGATCCCTCGGCTGCGCCCGACGCCAGGATCCGCGAGCTCCGTCTCGCCCGATCCATAAAAAACCACTTTGGCTGCACACGACACCTTGGTTGACGACTCTCTCTTGACTAAAATGCATGCACACACGCCCGCTGACAAAACCCCCCAGGCAATTCTACCCAAAATCGCCCGGGGGCTCGGGGGCTACACCCGTGGGTGCGCTCACGCGCACTCGCTGACAAAACAAAACTTCCCTTGCTGGCAACACGAAAACCCCCCTAGACAATTCTATCTGAATCGCCCGGGGGCTCGGGGGCTACACCCGCGGGTGCGCTCGCGCGCACCCACCGTCAAGACAAAAATCCCCCAGACGATTCTACTTGAATCGCCCGGGGGCTCGGGGGCTCCTGTAGGGTTCATAAACCCGAGGTCCCTCATGGACCGGCTTCCCAACAAAGGCTTGACCCAGTAGACAACATTGCAAACAATGCGCAACTCCTGGGCTGGCCCAAATACCTAAAACAACACAGAAGGGCGATCCAGTCTTCGACCGGAAGGCCTGGCCGAGAAGGAACGAGGCCCGCTTCCAACTCTGGCCCGCCTCTCCGATCGGAAGGCCTTGCCTCTGACTCCGGCCGGTGTCTTCGACTGGGGATGCACCAAACCCCTGCTCACTGCTCTTCTCCAACTGGTGCAATCAGAGCCGACTGGGACCAACCGACCAGGGACACCCGCTCGGTAAGGACTAGGAAACAGACGGAGAAAGCAAGGCAGGGCACTTAAGTCAACCGCAATACCGAGGAATGTACCCTGTACACATGCAGGACAGTACCCTGCAACCTCCCTGGCATAACAGAACCCAAGCAGTGTTGTAGGCGTCGGCATTTTCCCTATATTGTTGTGGGCGCCATCAACTCCCATACCAAACAAACACAGTAAGGCTCCCCCACATGCCTCTGAGGCATCAACAGTGTTGTGGGCGCCGACATTTATCGTACTAGGAGAACATGGTAAAACACCTTGCATGCCTCTGGGTATCAACAGTGTGGCAGGCACCAACATCTGCCATACCAAAAGAAGACAACGCAACCTCCCATGTGCATCTGACATTAAATAGTATTATGGGCGCCTACCATCATCTTGTACCCATCGACGTAGGCAGCAAGACTTAGCAGCATACGTACTCTCTCCCTCTCACTTGTAAGGCCATCCCCTTCATCTATAAAAGGGGATGCGCTCTCTTCCAACAAAAGGATCGATCAGTTCACTAGTACACAACAACAGAACCTCCAGGTTCAAACCTTGAGCACACGCTCGGACACTTAGCACATAGCAGAGCTCCCGTCACTCTTGGCCCTTCAGACTAGAGTCCGACTGGACCTCTTGTACCCCCCATCTTTCTCCTTCTCGTTTGTAACCCCACTGCAAACTTTGAGCACCTGGGCTAAGGAATAAAGTCACCGACCAACTCAAACTGGACGTAGGGCACATTGCCTGAACCAGTATAAACCCTGTGTCATTGAGTGCTAGGCCACCTCCGATCATAACATACGACAAAACTCCAAATATTTACGTGTTGGTCACTTTCTGCACCGACAATAACCATGTACTATGCCCTAGTTAGAGAGATGAACTATTTTTTGGACACAAATACATGACAGATATGGAAAAGGTGCTCATCAGGACTCTGAATGACAAGAACGTCCCAACTAGAAAAGATGATATCTATCGTGTCATATCTAAGAGAGGTACTCTACTAATGTCAGCAACTATAGGACCAAGATAAATAGAGAAGTCACAGGTTTAGATATGACACACTTACTAAATTATTTCAGAATGAAAAAAAGTAGGGGATCCTTCTTTCTTTTTACAAATTCGACTTAGAAGACAATAAGAAAGTTGAAAACTTGTTCTAGACAGATGGATGTCTATTGTGTGTACTTATTGCGAGGATAGTGGAAGGTGAGCCATACATCCATGTGGGGGTATTAACCCCTATACCCTTACGGCTAGGTTTGGGCCGGCCCGCAGGGGGTTCGGTCCACCAGAAGACGACGTGCGGCCCAGCCGATCTGCTCGGAGTCCCACGCAAGGAATCAAGGCAGACTTGGAGATCAAGCAAGTTCCTGGTCGGTTAGAATAGGAATCCTTATCCAGCCACCTATGGCAATTGTAACCAGTTAGGATTAGTTTCCAGATCTGTAACCCTGCCCCCCAGACTATATAAGGCGGGTAGGGGACCCCTCTCAAAAATAATCTCATTGACATACAACAATACAATCAGACGCAGGACGTAGGTATTACGCCCTCACGGTGGCCGAACCTAGATAAAACCTCGTGTCTGTCTTGCGTCACCATCTTGTTCGTAGCTTGCGCACCTGTCTGCCGATAATCTACTACCTTGGGCATACCCCTAGGTAGACTACCGACCATATTTCATCGACAGTGGCGCGCTAGGTAGGGGGTGTGTGTACTGCTCCCCAGACGAACAAGATGGTCATCATCCCTGGCTCCATGGCTACGCCGAACGGCCTCACGTTCACCATCGGCCAGATCACTTGGACCACTTGCTCCGACAACTTCATCGCCATGACCACAGAGGAGGCGCAGATCCAATCTGCGTCGACCACTGCTTCACCAGCATCGGCTATGGCTCCGACCATGTTGGATCTGGCTCCGGCCACACCAGCGTCGTCTTCAGCCACGTCGACAACCCGTCGTTCGCTTCCTTGCTACAAAGGGAGGCAGATCGACAACACCGACCTGCTCGACTCCATCGATTGGGTCGGCACCAAGCTTGCTGAAACCCTAGCTCTGGTAGATTCGATTCAAAATCAACCTACCAAGCAGGTAGCCACTACCCACAACAGATCTACCCGATCAGCTCAGGCTAGTCGTCCTGCACGACTCGGTACGGATCTCGTGGTCACGTCTACTCCTGAAGGGCGCTCCGTTCGTCGCCGACCAGCCCCCGCAACGGGTCTCCGGCTCTCCGAGTGCGAAGCCTTGATGGAGAATTACCAGGCCCAGCCCTACGGCCTGCGAAACACTGCTTCCAACTATGCGTACAATATACATCAACCTCGGCCAAAGCCACGCAACTTCATCAACATGGTTCGGATTGAGGAGTATCAAGAAGGGTCGGTCCACACAGTTCAAGAGGGCGGCTCAAGCTCCCCGTCCAGCACCGCATCTAATGGCTCCATCCACACTGAGCTTCAGCTTCACGACGATGAAGAAGTTGATTACGATCTGGATATCCCAGACCACCCCCCGGGGTTTCCACGATTCCCATCCTTCCCACCAAGGTGAGGAGACTTAATCAATGTCGTCAGTAATGATGAACCCCTGGTAGTTGGCGAAACAGAACAAGAAAGGCTAGCACGCGAAGCACGCAATATTGACCGGTTTAATCGCAGACAAGCCGAAGTTGAGGTAGAAGTGGAGGCACGACGCATAAGGCTCTAGCCACGTGATCTCAACAATGCCTTTGATAGGGTAGGGGAAAAGCAGGTCTTCAGGACTCAAAGCGCCAACATAGCTGTTGCTATGGCGATAATGCAACGACTGCCCAATACCCCAGAAATCCAGGCAATTTGTGATGATATGCAAGCCTACCTGACGGCTGCTATGGCCCAGACCGTAGAGATTGCGAACCAAGCTCGGGCTCCGACCGCCTCAGTCGAATCAAGCCACAGTCGTCAGTATTCAAGTTGCCCACAGCCACCCAACCAACGTGGCTCGTGCAACAACGTCCCACCAGACAACCGTCAAGGCAGAAATGGTGGTCATGATGGTGGTCGGGATGACAACCGCCGCTACAACCGGGACGATAATCGACGAGAAAACTGCAACAATCGCCATGATAACCACGGTCGCAGGGTCAACTAGGGCGGCAATCGGGATCGCCGTGATGGCAATAACGATCTTCGCCATTCCCTCGGAGAACGCGATCTGCGCGATCGCATCAACCAAAGAGCCAACGATCGTGCATCCTACGAAAGCTATCGCCGTATGGAATATGATACTACCCACGGCCCTCCGGGTTTGAAGCAGTTTACTCCTCACCTTCGCCAAGTCGTGTGGCCAAAAAACTTCAAGCTCGACAAACTCTAGAAGTACGACGGCAAGGAGAACCCCGAGTTATAGGTCATGCTCTACGAAACCGCGTGCAGATCAGCCATGGCTGATGAGCATGTCATTTCTAATTACTTCCCAGTCGCCGTCGGCCATGCAGGCAACCAATGGCTGGTCAGCTTGCCGGCAAACTACTTTGATTCTTGGCAAGAGCTCAAGCAAGCATTCATCGACAACTTCATTGCTACTTGCGAACAACCTGGCAACAAATATGATCTGCAGCGGATTTGAGATCACAAAGATGAGCCACTGCGCGAGTACGTTCGACGCTTCTCAGAGATGCGCATCAAGGTCCCATCAATCTTCGACAACGAGGCAATCGAAGCTTTCATCACTGGTCTCCGCTTCCACGATGCCCTAAGGGACAAGCTCCTCCGCAAAAGACCTGAATCGGTCACAGCGCTCCTAGCTACTGCTAAAAAATATGCGGACGCCGATGATGCTAAAATGATAATCATCGAAGAAGCAGCAAGGGTTCCACGCTCCAACCACCCCCACACCGCGACGACTACCGCGGCAACCATGGTCGAAACAACAATTTTGATCGCCGCAACCATCGCAACGATTCTCGCGACCACCACGACCAGCGTAATCAGCGGCGTAATCGCCGTAACGATTACAGGGGCAAGCGTGCTCGGGAAGATGACGGTGAAGTCAACATCGTTAAAAAAGGTGGCGGACGTTGCAACTACGAAGAAGACTACGCCAAAGCATTGAAAGGACCCTGCCAGCTCCATCCCAAGTCAAACCATACCATGGAGAATTGCTGTGTTCTCAAATCCATCTACACGCGCCAACAGGCTTCGGATAAATCCGACAAGCCTAACGACGCAGGGGAGCAGCGTAACGAGGACGACGATGATGAAGACGTAGATCCCCGTCACAAGTACGTCAAGCCAACCGATCGCGTCCACACCATCATGGGGGCAAAGTGTCCATCGAGACCAAACGAGAGCGCAAGCTGCTCGCCCACGCTTGCTTGAACGTGGCCAATGCTGACGACCTCATCGCCGATCCGTGGCTCCCTCCTTGGTCTCACCGCGAGATCTCCTTCAGCAGAAAGGACCAATGGGCTACAATACCTGAGCCAGGGCGTTTTCCTCTGGTTCTTGATCCTTGTATCAACAAGGTTCAGTTCGATAGAGTGCTGATTGACGATGGCAGTTCCATCGATATACTGTTCAAGAATAGTTTGCCAGCCTTGAAGATAACCTAGGCTGATCTCAAGCCATACGAGGCACAGTTCTAGGGTGTTCTCCTCGGACAGAGCTCCACACCCCTCGGGCAGATCATGCTACCTGTGCAATTTGGTACCCCAGACCACTTCCGCACCGACTACGTCAACTTCGTGGTCGCTGACTTCGAAGGCACCTACCATGCTATCCTTGGCCGACCAGCGCTCACCAAGTTCATGGCCATACCTCACTACAGGTATTTGGTGCTCAGGATGCCTACTGAGAAGGGGGTTCTAACTCTCAGGGGCAACATATACGCAGCTTACACCTACGAGGATGACAGCTTCAAAATAGCAGAGGCTCACAACCTCTCTATTCGCATGGCCGAGACCATGCTCGACGCCAAGCAGACCCCAGCCGACCACCTGGAGATCCTAGAGCTCGAGGCTCCATGCAAGAACATCAAGTCCAAAGAGCACAAAGAGATCTAGCTGGTCGACGGTGATCCCAACAAAATGGCCCTTATTGAGGCCAACCTGGATCCTAAATAGGAAGACGCGCTCGTCAGGTTCTTGAGGAGCAACATGAGTGTGTTCGCATGGAAACCCGCTGACATGCCCGGTGTACCTCGGAACTTGATCGAGCACTCCTTAAATGTCGATGGCAAGGCCAAACCCATCAAGCAGAAGCTACGATGGTTTGCTCGCGACAAAAAGGAGGCTATTAGGGTAGAAGTTACACGGCTTTTAGCAGCCAGATTTATCAAAGAAGTGTATCATCCGGAGTGGTTAGCCAACCTGGTTCTTGTACGCAAAAAGAATAAGGAATGGAGAATGTGCGTTGATTACACCGATCTCAACAAACACTGCCCTAAAGACCCCTTCAGCTTACCTCGCATAGACGAGGTTGTAGATTCAACTGTCGGTTGCAAGCTGCTTTCCTTTCTCGATTGCTACTCTGGTTATCACCAGATCGCTCTAAAAAAGGACGACCAGATCAAGACATCCTTCATCACGCCCTTCTGCGCCTACTGCTACACGACCATGTCGTTCGAGCTCAAGAACGCTGGGGCTACCTACCAACGCGCCATACAAGCCTGCCTCAAAGACGAGATAAAAGATGACCTCGTCGAGGCTTATGTTGACGATGTAGTTGTTAAAACCAAGGAAGCATACACCCTTGTCGACAACCTAGAATGTACCTTTGCAGCCCTTAACACATTCCAATGGAAATTAAACCCAAAGAAGTGCATCTTTGGTGTTCCATCTGGTATACTGCTCGGCAACGTCGTCAGTCACGATGGCATACGCCCTAACCCAGAGAAAGTAAAAGCTGTCTTGGACATGAAGCCACCCAAAAAGGTGAAGGATGTTCAGAAGCTTACCGGATGCATGGCTGCCCTCAGTCATTTCATATCTAGATTAGGCGAAAAAGGACTACCATTTTTCCAGCTGCTCAAAGCATCCGAGAAGTTTGAGTGGTCAGAGGAAGCAGACGCTGCTTTTACACCGCTGAAACAATTCCTTACAACACCTCCGGTCCTCACTGCTCCCAGAGAAGATCAAACCCTCCTGCTTTACATTACGACAACTAATTGAGTGGTCTCCACTGCCATGGTGGTCGAGCGCGACGAGCCCGACCACGTCTACAAGGTACAACGACCAATTTATTTCATCAGTGAGGTGCTCAGCGAATCCAAGACCAGGTACCCACAGATTCAGAAGCTGATCTACGCCATACTAATTACATCCCGAAAGTTGAAACACTACTTCGACGGATATCATGTGGTGGTCATGACCAAGTACCCTCTGGGAGACATCATTCACAACAAGGATGCAAACGGGCGCATCGTCAAATGGGCAATGGAGCTATGCCCTTTCTCCTTGGAATTTGCAAGCCATACTACAATCAAGTCTTAGGCACTTGTCGATTTCATCGTTGAGTGGACAAACTTAAGCACACCTGCCTCTCAGGGGCCTGCCGAGTATTGGAAGATGTACTTCAATGGCTCTCTCAACATCGACGGCGCAGGAGCAGGAGTCCTTTTCGTATCACCATCCAAGGAGCAGCTCCAATACGTCCTCAGGATTTATTTCTCGGCGTCTAATAACGCCACCGAGTATGAAGCATGCCTACATGGTCTGCGCATTGCGGTCGAGCTCGGTGTCAAGCGTCTCTATGTCTACGGAGACTCGGCTCTAGTCATCAACCAACTCAACAAGGACTGGGATACGACCAGCGAAAAGATGGACGCATACTGCAAAGCGATCAGAAAGCTGGAAGGCAAGTTTTATGGCATCGAGTACACACATGTGGTCCAGGACAAAAATCAAGCAGCAGATGCGCTGTCAAAGTTAGGATCATTCCGAGCCAAAGTCCCACATGGCGTATTTGTTCAAGACCTGCTCACGCCCTCCATCAAAGAAGAAGATCCCGCGGTTGACAAGCCTCCAGACCAGCCATTGGTGGCTACGGTTCCGGCGTCAAACACCACGAAGAAGCCCGACTAGAGAGTACCTTTCATCAAGTACCTGACAGATGGTAGCGGTTACACCGATCGGACAGAAAACGAACGTCTGATGCGTCGTAGTAAGCAGTATCTACTCCTCGATGGCAAATTATGGCACAAGAACGCGAAGGAGGAAATCTTGATCAAGTGTATAACCCAGGAGGATGGTGAACATATCCTAGACAAAATCCACTCTGGCTCCTACGGCAACCACGCGGCCTTGAGAACGCTGGTCGGCAAGGCTTTCCGAGCAGGGTTCTATTGGCTGTCAGCCGTAGCCGATGCAGAGAAGCTTGTCCGCCATTGTGAAGGTTGTTAGTTTTTCACCAAGAGAATCCACATACCAGCACATGAGATTTAGACTATACCAGCCTCTTGGCCCTTCGCATGCTGGGGACTGGATATGATCGGGCCTTTCAAACCGGCCCCTGGAAAATTTACATGCGTCTTTGTGCTGATCGACAAATTCTCCAAGTGGATAGAGTACATGCCCCTGGTCAAGGCATCTTCAGAAAAGGCTGTCGCGTTCCTTGACCAGGTCATCCACCACTTCGGCATACCCAACAACATCATCACTGATCTGGGTACTCTGTTCACCGGGAATGTTTTTTGGGACTTCTGCGATGAAAGGAGCATAGTAGTGAAATACGTCTCAGTTGCACACCCTAGAGCTAATGGACAGGTCGAGCGGGCAAATGGTATGATCCTGGATGCACTTAAGAAGAGGATGTATAGAGAGAATGACAAGGCTCCTGGAAGATGGCTCAAAGAGTTACCAGCCATGGTCTAGGGTCTCAGAACCCATCCCAGTCGCAATACCGGCGTATCACCATACTTTATGGTTTATGGCGCTGAGGCAGTGCTCCCAGCAGATATAGCCTTCAGATCAGCATGTGTAGAGAACTTCGACAAAGACAAGGCCAAGGAAGTGAGGGAGCTTGAAGTGAATAGTGTAGAAGAGAAGTGGCTCAATTCTTGCGTACGTACAGCCAAATACCTTACTGTTTTGCGCAGGTACTACAACAAGGACATCAAGGAGCAGTTCTTCATGGTCGGGGACCTGGTCCTAAAGTGGAAGATGAATCAGGCTGGTGTCCACAAACTCGCAACCCCATGGGAAGGACCCTTCATGATCAAGGAGGTCACACGCCCTACGTCTTACAGGTTAGCTCGCCTAGACGGCACAGACGTACCCAATTCCTGACACATCGACAAGCTTAGGCGTTTCTATGCTTAGCTACTAAGATATGTACCCCTCTTGTACTTTTGATGTATTTTAATAAAGCTGTTATGATTTCTCCGACCACTCTAATATGTCACTTCGAAGTCTATTGTTATTCTAACTTTACCAGTTAAAACCGACCACCATTCCTTCTCGGGGTCTCGGAGCAGGCCTTGTCTCCGGTTCCTCCCAACGCGTGCATGGGATCCGCTCTCTACGCTACGGGTGATCGGCAGGCGCTCTCTGGTTTGACTTGTGTGTTTCTACGTGTGCACAAGCTATGCATCTCACACTCCGACTACAAGACAAACCAGGGCATTACAAACCTTTCAAGATGACATGTCGACTAAACCGGTACAACTAAACAGAACGCCAACACGTTCTAACTTAGTTATATCAACATGATATCCGAGCTTAAACATGTTTTTTACAAAACAAACAAGCTTATGTTGAGATACAGTTACGTTATTACAAGCTTGCCTAAAAAGGTCCAAGTTTACAATAACCCAACTACATCTTCTTCTACAGCTATAGCCTACACTATTGGCTGGTCGGGGCATGCGGCGCCTGCTGCTCGCTAGGCCTGACATCGTGCTCGGGTCTCTGGGACTTTGGCATTGATCGAGCTGAAGAAGATGGCCCCGCCGATGCCTGGATGGTTGAGACCGCAGGCTTCGCCGGTTGGCTTGAAGATGACGGCGCTCCTAGCCGACTTGTTGACGGCGTTCCTTGTACGGGTGGTGTCGCACCTCCACACAGGTTAATATCACCAATTATTTTTGCCGACAAGTCCAGCTGGGTCATCTGTAGCTCCTCAGCCATGTCTAGATCTACCTCCTTTGGGTATCCAGCCTCCAGGCGCTTGAGATCGATCAGGGGGTAGTGAGCACGTACCATGCTTAGCACATGTGCGCCTGTGTACTCTCCCACCTCCTTCACGAACTCCTTTTTTGACCAGACGTGTCAGACCGGACTTGTCAGAACAAATAAATAAATAAATACATAAAATAATAGTAAGTGTGGCATATGGTTTTTTGCCACATTCCTTGTGCTCGGGGACTGTCCTGACCACCATCGTGCTCGGGGACTGTTCTGACCACTCTCGTGCTCGGGACTGTCTCGACCACCCTCATGCTCGGGGACTGTCCCGACTACGGTTATTCTCGGGGATTCATCGTTTTCCCCATGCTGCGCTCGGAGACTGCCCCGACCACTCTCCGACCATTTCTTGGGGACTGCTCTCCTCGGCTACATGTGATTTGTACTCACATACAGTTGAGAGGCATTTATTTTTTCTTACTTAGACCTTGCTACAAGGCTGATACCTCGCCTTCCAGCAAGCTCGGGGACTACATCGGTACGATGCACCTGTCGGTGCAGCTCGTATCGCCTGTACGACGATTGGATTCTCAACTTAATTGGAAATTCTTTTTTAGACCCTGGCACCACGTGCCTAGGTCACCTACTACCAGGCTCGGGGACTAAGTGGGCACACTTCACCTTGCGGTGAATGTGCTTATTTTGTCGACCCCTACGCTCTGACTGTTGGCCATAACTACTCCTGTACAAGGGTCACTTACATTTCTTTTCAGAAATACAAGTGGGCACACTTGATCAGGAAAGAAATCTTTTTCTTTTTTTCTTTAGAGCACCATGCATTCTTCGGACAACCGGAATCTTCGGCTATAATCGTGGTCTACTGCTCTCTGTGCTGACCAGAATACTGGCGCATTTGCTTGGTCAATGTTTCAACCAGTTGGAGATGACATGAAGACAGGCTGCATTAGCCAAAGAAGATCAAACGGCGTGTCGCAACATAATACATGGTGCTCGCGGACTAGCTGTGGGGGTATTAACCCCTATACCCTTACGGCTAGGTTTGGGCCAGCCCAGACCAGGGGGTTCGGTCCACCAAAAGACGACAGGTGGCCCAACCAATCTGCTTGGGGTCCCGCGTAAGGAATCAAGGCAGACTTGGAGATCAAGCAAGATCCTGGTCGGTTAGAATAGGAATCCTTATCCGGCCACCTATGGCAATTGTAACCGGTTAGGATTAGTTTCTAGATCTATAACCCTGCCCCCTAGACTATATAAGGCGGGCAGGGGACCCCTCTCAAAAACAATCTCATTGACATACATCAATACAATCAGACGCAGGACGAAGGTAATACGCCCTCACGGTGGCCGAACCTGGATAAAACCTCGTGTCTGTCTTGCGTCACTGTAACACCTCTAGTGTTTTGACCTAGCACTAAAATTTGACATGTCATCATATGCATTGCAAAGCATTCATAGAGTAGAAAATTTTGAATGCATTCACTAAATAAGGTTTATTTCATAATGTTGTTATTTCATGTGATGTGTTTCAAAACCCTAAATAAAGATCATGACCACAAGGGTCAAATTTCATGTGATCATGTGAGGTCATATGTCATTTGACTCAAATAACCCTAATGGGCCATGTTACTGGTCAAAAATCAAAATTTAAGTAAAAGGAAGACAAATCAAATTTGAATTCAAATTCAAATCACAAAAGTCCTTTTGGCCCCTTTTGACTAATTCAAAATCCATGTGGAATTTGGGGTTGAGGCAAAAAGGAAAGTTGGAGATTATTTTATGTGGATCAACTTTGGTATTCAAAGTTTTTCAAGTTTACATATAAAATTTGGAGTAATTTTGAAATTATTCAAATACTCAAATGCACCCCAAATTCAAATTTCAAAATGGAGGCAGAATTTAAAAATGTTCATTGAAGCAAAGTTGTAGAGTTTGAAAAATTGAATAACTTTCATTTTTGGAGATTTTCAACTTCTTTAGAAAATTTGAGAGTAATTTGAAAAAAATGGACTCAGTGGCAGTTCTGTAAATAGTTCAAAAATCAAATTGACATCGTCTGCTTGCCACCGGCGACACGCCGCTGTTTGCCGCCGTTCTTCTTCGCCGCTTTCACGCACGGTGACACGCCGATGCCTCCGTGTTGAGCTCGCTCGTGTGCTGCAGACACCGCACGCCTTCCTTCTTTCTATAAATAGGAGCATGCTGTCGTTGTTCCTCAGTTTCCCGTCGACTGCTCGCCGCCGGTGTCCTGACCGCGCTCGCGAAATTCGTCCTCGCCGTAGTACCTGGGGTCAATTGCGTTGGCCAGAAGCTCCACCTCACCCTGCCACTCATTCCCAACCTGCTCGCCTCGCCTCTAGCCGATCAGCGCCACCGCGCGACGCCGTCTTCTTCGGAGCCGGCCGGAGCTCCGCCATCATCGACCTCACCGTGGTCCCGTCGATCCAGTACGTCTCCGCCTTCACTGAGTCTACCTACGTGATCACGGTGAGCTCCTGAACGTGATGATCGTTTCACTTTAGTCTCTACCGCAACATCGCCGTGGTTACACCGTACGCCGTCGTGCCCAGGCCGCCATGGCCGGCGTGGAGCTCTCTCCGGTGCACTTGCTGCCTTTCTGAAGGTTGGGATGGATTCGTGGGGTAGAGTAGGTCATGTAGGTGCGGTCTGCCACGCCGGAGCATCACTGCCGGCGTGTTTTGGCCGACCGGTGATGGCAGCGCCGCCGTGTTCTGTGTCTGTGTCACTGACGAGCGGGACCGGCTGTCAGTGAGAGCAAGATAGAGAATAGTGCCTTTTGTTATTTTCTGATTTTAAATAGTGCTGAATCTTTGGAAATTTGTAGGAAAATAATCATAGCTCCAAAAATTCTGAAAAATTTTGTGTAGCTTCTGTACATGCTCTATTATGGTTTAAAAATTTGAAACTTGAAATTTGAATAAATTTTTAATGTTCACAAATTTAGTCAATTAATTGATAAATGCAATTTCCATAATTTTTGTAGGTCACTGTGTAGCTCCACAAATTATGAAATTTATTTTGGTACACTGATTTGTTATGAGGAAGGTTACATAAAATTTTGAGATCATTTGGAACCAACCCTAATTGTTAGGGTTAGAGTTTAATTTTTGTTTGGGTCATGTTGTGTGACCACTAGGGTTTCAAGATCAGTTTGGTCAAGTCACATGTGTGGTTCTTGATGGTAGGATTACAAGTGGGTTTTGTTGGCTTGCAACTGTACTGTGAAGGAAAATCAATTGCGGGGTGTTTTTACATTTCATGTACCGTGAAAGCACCATGTTTACATTATCATCATGTTAAAGCATATGTTATCATTTCATGTAGAACCAGAGAGTGAAACGATTCTAGTTGAGCAAGTCCTGGAAGAATCCCCGGTTGTCACGGGATTTGATAATCGTGGTACTGATCCGGAACCTGAGATCGTCAACGAAGGCAAGCCCCGGTTTATGCATTAAACCATTACCTTGTTTACTTTGAAAAGTTTATCACCTATGTTACTTATTGCATTAAGTTGATTAATTCAAATGTTACCTACTTGATGCATTGCCTAACTTGTTAATTGTTTACCATCCTTGAAGATGATTTCATTTACAAAGGCGTAGAATTGCTTAGTATGCTTTATGGTAGGCTTTCAAAGTAAAAGTTTCGATACAATCAAAGATGGCATACTGGCCAAAGAAAGAAAGAAAGAAGATAGAATGAACTAGAGACTAGTCGGGTGGCTTATCTTGAATGTTGGGTAAAGTTGCCGAGTATGTCGCTTAAAGGCCACTCATTGTGGATCTTCTAAACGAGACACTTTGTAGTACTGGTCACATACTCCGGTAAGCCTACTTCGGCTAATCCGATACTAAGACGAATGCCCATGCACTAGGAGTGGTGAGATGGCGGGAGTAGCATATACCCTCGTGGCTTGAATGTGGCCGGATTTGAGGCGTGCTGTGCTCTCGGGTGGCGTGGAGATGGCTTAGTACGGGAGGATCCGGTAGCGAGGTTGATATATGCAAGATTAAGTTCTACATATGTTGTGTGATAAGGAATCCCCAGCTGGGACTTGAATCAATTCGAATTGCCGGTGCTCCACGGATATAGAGACTCGATTCATTACAGAAGCAATGCAGGACTGGTGAATTACTAAAACATGAGAAAAGAATGGAATGAGAAGGATTGGAACATGGGATATGAACACTTAGTTGGAGATATTGAACTAAAGTACTTAGGGGTAAAACTCGAAAATAGGATCAAGAATAGTAAGATTTTGGCAAAGAACTTTTGAATCTTTATACATCCTTACCTTGACCCAACACCTGCATCCCTAAGACCTTCACCCTTTTTGGTCGGGTCAGTCTTGTTGAGTACTTTTGTACTCAGGGTTTGTTAACCCTTGTTGCAGGTGAGTCGCATGCACAGGCTTGTTTTGGTCTCTGCTGCATGTCAGTGTTTGAAGTCGATGACGATGAGGAATGATGAATGGCCTTTGGACAAGGCACTAGTTTGTGTGAAATAAATAATGTTCATGTAATATTAGCCCGCTACTATGGTTGTATGACAATTATGGTTTTGTAAGTTTGAAACAACTGGTTTATAATATCAAAACTTAAGTCTTCCGCTTTATAATCTCTGGTATGTATATTGAAAACTGTTGTAATCTGCAATGACTGTGATTGGGATCCTGTTTGGAAAAGATTCGTCGATGATTCAGGTTTCCCGAGGACACCCGACAGACCTGTTAAGTTGTTGGGAACTTGTGTACGCTATCTGAGGTCTGTTGAGACATCAATAGGTGCACGTGGGCCTGATTTCTTAGGAGGTTCTGGCACAACTGGTATCAGAGCAGGTCCTATCTAAGATCATTGTAGGTTCCTTTGGAAAACCTTCAAATTGATTTGGATCAAAGAAAGTAAACTTGATATTTTAAAGTTCAAATTTCTTTCTTCTTTCCTCTAATCTAGCCTCAATCCTATCTTATTTGAAAGTTTGTGGCGGATAATATGATTAGGTTTGTCCTATGTATTAAAAATCTAGTACTTTTGATTGTATGAATCTTTTGTACTCGGATTCGTAAGATCGATTCATGCATCATACTTGAACACCTTGCATAATAATTCCCCTTAAAAGTGGTTGGGTAAGTAATGTCAATCCCATTCTTGCTAACCTCCATTATCCTCAAGCTATCCTTATAGTCCTACCCTAACTTCTACAGGCTATGGCAAAGACCAAGATAACCGCACACAAGTCCACTGGACCTCACGGAGTCCCTCGTCACCAGTTGGCACCATGTAACCGTGAGCTTGGTGAAGGAAGTTCCAAGACCCTAGGAGATGAAGAATCTTCAAGCAATCCCACCAACATTGAGAACCTTACCAAGGAGCTCAACACTCTTCGTCGAGCTCATGCCAAAGATCAAGAGAAGCTGGCAGAAATGGAAAGGGACATCACCAAGAATACCGAGTTGCGGAATGAAGCCTGGACACGAGAGGATGTGGCCAATGAACGCGTCCATGAGTTGGAGTTCTACGTAGAGGACCTGGAGATGGACAATGCCATTCTTCATGAGAATGTCCACCTGCTGTACGCTCAACTTCATCCTCCTCATGGGGATGGTGAAGTTACAGATGAAGAAATGATTGTAGATCTAGGTGAAGTCGAGAATGAAGAAGAGGAGGAGGATCCCGAGGAGTTAGTGTACTTCTCCGATGAAGATGAGGGTTCATCCGATATGGGCAATGATGCCGATGACTGAAAGCTCGGAGTAGAAATAGTTCATTTACTGCTTTTCTAGTAAACCAGGGTTGTCTTGTGGGATACAAGACATGTAACTTAAATAAGAAACCCTTTGTAGCATGAAACCTTTTAAATGCTTTCAATAAAATAATAATGTAAATAAACATGTCTCTCTGACAGATGCCTCGTATTAACACCCGAACTGGTGCAAGTACTTTGCAAGACAATGATGAAGTCCCAAATCCTCCACCAATGCCTCCAAGTATGGCAGATGCCATAACTGCACTCGTCTATGCAATGGTTGAGAATGCTAGGTTGTTAAGGGAAATGGCTCAGAACCAACAAGCACCACACCCTAATCATGGCATCCGTAATAATGGAAATGATGAGACAACCTATATTGATTTTACTGACACACGTCCGCCTGTGTTCTCTAAGGCAGAAGAGCCTTTAGAAGCTGACGATTGGCTCCGGACAATGGAGCAAAAGTTTGAGCTGATTCATTGCATCGAGATTCGTGAAACCAAGGTTTATGCACAACAACTCCGAGGAGCTCTTTGGTGCTGGTGGGCAAATTTGATAGGTTGTGACTGACCCATTTGGTCACCAAATCTCCTGGATGGAGTTTAAGGATGCCTTCAGGGCACACTATATTCTAGATGGTGTGATGACCATGAAATTAGAAGAGTTCCTGGCTCTTAAGCAAGGGGAGCACCCGGTGATGCACTATGTTGGGTGTTTCAATCACCTGTCGTAGTATGCTATAGAGTATGTAAATATTGACAGGAAGAAGAAGAATCATTTCATGAGAGGTCTGAACACCAAACTTCAGACCATGATGGCAACTTGTGGCAACGCAACTTATCATGAGACTGTCAACATTGCTATCGCTTCAGAGGAGAATTACCGCCGACACAAGGAGGCGAAGAAAAAGAGGGCATTTGCTTCCGGATCATCGAGTGGAAAGCGTCAAAAGGTGATCTACCATCCTCAGAATCATGGCCGTGCACCATTCCACCCACAACAAAGCCAAAGCAGGCAACAAATCTTTATTCGCCCTGCAATTAATACGCCTTATACTCATCAAGCACCGCAGCAGCAAAACAATACAAATAATGCAAACCGCAATGCTACTCCCCAGAATCACAATTATCCATGCTATAATTGTGGTAAACCCGAACACTTTTCCCGAGAATGTTCGTATCCTAGGAAGAACAATCCTGATACACCCAAAGCCCCTGTTACTCAAGCTTAGAATTAGTACAAGGGCAATGCTCAGAATAGTCAGAAAGGTCAGGCTGAGAAGAAATCTGGAAGGGTCTTCTATACTCAGGTGGGATCTATTCCAGAAGGAGAACCAGTAATGATTGGTATGTTTCCCATTGCTAAGCACCCTGCAATTACCTTATTTGATTCCGGTGCATCCCATACATTCATCAATCGTACATTTGTTGTGAAGCATGGGATAACTATTGGGGAAACAAAAGAACCATATCATATACAGTCGCCCAGGGGACGACTCTATACAAGGGAGATAGTTCAGCATGTACCTATTGATTTGGGAGGACATGAGTTCCCTACAAAGACATCTTTGATATTAAAGGATCAAGATATAGATGTGATCCTTGGTATGAACTAGTTAACTCAACACGGGGCTGTCATAGATGTCTGCACAGAGAACCATAAGAGTAAATGTACTGGCAAAGCAAAACCCAACTTCTCATCCAACTTTCCTTTCCTAAAAGCAGTTGGAAGCAGTCATCACAACCTCTGTGGAAGAAGCCGAGAACATTCCTGTGGTATGTGAATTTACGAATGTTTTTTCCCAATGATCTGCCTGGACTGCCACCAAACCGAGATGTGGAGTTTAGAATTGACCTAAAACCAGGAACGGCACCTGTGTCCCGAAGAGCATATAGGATGCCACCCAAAGAACTAGCAGAGTTAAAAATGCAACTACAAGAGTTGTTAGACAAGGGTTTCATTCAACGTAGTTCATCACCTTGGGGATGCCCTGCTATCTTTGTGAAGAAGAAGGACAAAACCTTAAGGTTATGTGTTGACTATCGGCCGTTAAATGAAGTCACCATAAAGAACAAATACCCCTTACCTCGAATTGATTTGCTATTTGATCAACTTGCAGGAGCTAAGGTGTTCTCGAAGATAGACTTGAGATCAGGCTATCACCAGATTAAGATCAGACGTGAAGATGTGCCGAAGACAGCGTTTACTACCCGGTATGGTCAACTTTTGAATCTTTCTACATCCTTACCTTGACCCAACACCTGCATCCCTAAGACCTTCGCCCTTTTTGGTCGGGTCAGTCTTGTTGAGTACTTTTGTACTCAGGGTTTGTTAACCCTTGTTGCAGGTGAGTCGCATGCGCAGGCTTGTTTTGGTCCCTGCTGCATGTCAGTGTTTGAAGTCGATGACGATGAGGAATGATGAATGGCCTTTGGACAAGGCACTAGTTTGTGTGAAATAAATAATGTTCATGTAATATTAGCCCGCTACTAGGGTTGTATGACAATTATGGTTTTGTAAGTTTGAAACAACTGGTTTGTAATATCAAAACTTAAGTCTTCCGCTTTATAATCTCTGGTATGTATATTGAAAACTGTTGTAATATGCAATGACTGTGATTGGGATCCTGTTTGGAAAAGATTCGTGGATGATTCGGGTTTCCCGAGGACACCCGACAGACCTGTTAAGTTGTTGGAAACTTGTGTACGCTATCTGAGGTCTGTTGAGACATCAATAGGTGCACGTGGGCCTGATTTCTTAGGAGGTTCTGCCACAGTCACCATCTCGTTCTTAGCTTGCGCACCTGTCTGCCGATAATCTACTACCTTGGGCATACCCCTAGGTAGACTGCCGACCATATTTCATCAACAATCCACAAGTGTCACGGGCTTAGGCTCAAGTGGCGCTATCAAATATTTTGTACCTTCAAACTATAACTGACTACGTGTTGGAGAATGTCATTATAGGCAATGTATGTTTATATATTGTGATTTTAAGTCTATAGGAGTTGTTTGATACCATTGCTGCATGATCTACCTTCTCCACCTTGTATGATCTTAATCCATGAACTGTCATGTGTAGGACTCGCTAGTTGCTTTGCATGCTAGGGATATGGTAGAAGTCGAGTGATGGGCTGTCATTTGCGAGATACGGGATGGTTACCTTATGTTGAAAATTTATGATTACCATGATTTTGATGAACTTGATAATGAGTGGGAGTAAGTTGTTGATTGATTTCCAGGTGATGTCCTGGTCTGTTTAGTCCCGCCTATGTTGGTTAAGGACTGTCTGTTGCTAGACTTGAGGGTTAAGTTTGAACGTACTAGTCACAACTACATACCTTGTTTTACTGCCATTTCTAAACTGTTGCCCGCACTTCTAAGAAAAGACAATGGCCATGTGCTAGTCGTAACTCATAGATCAAGCAAAACTTGGATTTCAATTAGGGCAAGGCCCGATTATGCAGATAACTTTGGTCGAGGTTGGTAAAACTTGGAAATGGTGGACTTTTGTCGTGAGATTAGGTTTACCCAGCTCGATGTAATCAATTCAAATCGTCGTCGATTCTCAAATATGACTACCACTTGGCCCCTCCTTGTATTGTAGTAATGCTTATGGAACATGGATATTGATATTGATGATACACTTATTACTTGTTTGCTAATCAAGTGTATGCTATAGTTGATAGTTGCAAACATGAGACTTGATGTTTACTATGAACTTGAGCTAAAACATTAAAAACTAATGATCAACATTAGTAAGCTTTTCTACAAAAAAGGTGATGTTAGATAGCTCCACCATACAACCATTCATACCCTTGGAGTCTCTATATTATATGTTATATTTAGTTGGGTTTAAGTCTTGTGGAGTACAGTTGAGTACTCAAAATTTATTCCCCCACCATGTTGCAGATGAGCTTGTTGAGTTCTATGATTCGTGTGGCAAGTCCGTCTTGCCCAATGATATCCACCAGGAGTAGTCCTAGAGTTGTTGTAGGTTTAGTGTCAGTGAGCTCGACGTGGACTTTATTTATCTTTTGCTACCTCTACTCAGATTCTGGTCGTATTGTCTCATTATGTTTAAGAATTCTGAACTATTTGATTTTCACAGCAAAATACTTTGAATTCTGGTTTGTAATAACTTCTATTTGGACTCCGCTATGTATTATATTCTTCATTATAAAACTGCTGTAATGATGCGTGTGACCCATGGTCATCATTCGATTCAAAAATATTGTAACATCGGGTTTCCCCACGTGGTGACTCGACAGATTACCATGTTTAGTTTGGTTTATGGTGTGCTTAGTATCATGTTGGTGACGAGCACACTTGAATTGGGTTAGATTAGGTAGGTCTGTGGCACAATGTTGGCACTTTAACAGATCGGACGGTCCATTGCTCGGTGTCAATAAGCACCTAATAAGTGCTGGTTTCCACAAGAACGTTGAAAAGTTTTGTGTGGTTAGACGGACCGGACGACCTGGCGGTGTTGGCTGGACGGTCCGATGATGTTTTTTGATAGATTTGTCTATACTTTTGCAACGGATACCAACACTCTTCTATGGAGTTTGTGGCTATACAAGCACCTCAAGGGCATCCATTGAGGTATCTTGTCATCTTGTTACTAGAAGATCAAGAGAGAGATTGGAGTGACAAGTGTGCATCACAGAGCTTTAGGCTTGTCTTGGTCAAGTGAGTGATTCTTGTTCTTATTACTCTCAGTGATTGAGAGCACCTAGATGGTCTTGGTGATTGGAGGTGACTATAATAGCTCTTGGTAATCTTATGGGAGCTTGGAAGTCTTTGTGACTTGTATGTGATTTTTTATCCACTGCTCCAGAGATGGAAGATCGATACTCTAAGAAGATCTTGAGTCTTAGTGACTCAAGGTTGCTACCTTAGCGGGGGTGCAACGACATGGACGGGGGGGGGGGGGGGGTTGTCCCAACATCACAATATCACGGGGAAAAAAATCAGTTGTCTCTTGTCCGCTCCACTCCTTGCATTATATTCATGAGTTATGATCTTTTTTTGTGCTATGTGTGCTTGAAATACTTGTTTTTCAACCTAGGATTTCTTTTTCTTGTGGTATGTAGTGTGCTCCTAGCTTGTAGGTTTTTATGTTCCACACCTGAGAATATTATTGTTAGTGTGATCTTGCTTAAGGACTAGGCCATATGTTTTTTGCGCGTAGAGAGAGATCGGTCGTTTTCGCGTGGCTCTATTGTCGTCATCTTGTCTTGCGTGTTCATACTTGCCGTGCCACGAGGGAGAAAACCACAACAAATTAAAGACGACACGGTGGCTATACATGTACTACCACTTGAACTGCTATTGCCTTGTCAGTTGTCATCAATTTATAATCTGGGCAGGGCGGCGGCACGCCTTCAAAGTTCAAACCCACCGCGCTAGCTGCAGTCTCTCTCCTCTCTCCTTCAGCTAGCAAGCAACACCGATCCCTCAGGTGTCCATGCCGTCGATGGCGCCGGTAGAGCTCGACTTCCTCGGCCTCCGTCCTGCTGCTGCTGCTGCTGCCGCCGCCGACCACAACCACCACGGCAGCACCACCTCGTCCTCCTCCTCCATCCGAGGTCTCGACGATCGCGGCCGGCTTAATTTCTTTCTCCCCCACATCGATCGAAACCGATCATTGAATTGAATTAGCTAGCTAGCAAAAGCGTACGTGGCTCTGGTTGTTGACCTCCGCATCCGGATCATCGTCGGTGCATGCAGGCATGAAGACGAGCGCGATAGCGAGCATCGGGGCGCACCAGCTGCGCCGCGTCATCGTCGGCGACGTCGAGGCGCCGCCCAAGCAGCAGGCTCCGATGACCGTCTTCTACAACGGCGCCGTGGCCACCTTCGACGGCGTCTCCCAGTTCAAGGCAGAGGCTATAATGAAGATGGCGATGGAGGTTACTACCTCCAATGGAGGCCGCGTTGTCGTCCGTGGCGACGCATTTGCTGGAAATTTGAGCAAAGGTAGGCCATCTCGAATTGCTAACTACTAGCAAGTTACCACCAGCAACAACAAATGAAAAACACAAATAGTAACAATGTCACTATTTCTCTCTTATTTTTTCCTCGCAGCCTTATTATTAATTAACTGTTCCTCTCTCCAATTTGTTCTTGCTTTGCAGACGACATGCCACTCACAAGAACCAAATCGCTGCAGCAGTTTCTGCAGAAGCGAAAAGAGAGGTAAAACCTACATGGCCATCATGCAACCCCTGCACTTATGATTCTGTTTGATTTTAATCATTGAAATACTACGTACAATAGTTTCATATTTGGTCAATAAGTAACTTATGCGTTGTATTTAGCACATCCTAGTACATTTCAAGTGGCAAAGACTATTTGAGTAGCACAAATAATAATCGCATGCATATCAGGTTTGGTCACCAGCCGGCTCAACTTTTTTTTTTCAACTTTATGAATATTCCACCGATGACTTTGTGTACGCATAAAAGTGGGAAACAGTAGGTCAAAAGTAGACAAGAGTAGAAAATGAGTGTTTGGATTCTATGAACGCTCGGTATTCAGTATTTGCAGTATAGTTGGTGTGTTTTGTTTTGTCTGTAGAAATACCATACGACTAAGATGCTGAACATATTATAGCCTGTTTGGACACAGAGTTTTGTTTGGAGTTTTGCTTTTTTGTAAGAAAAAAAACACCATGGTTACGCACAATACCTTTTTTGAAAAAAATATATACACACATATATATTTTTGCAACAAATCTTTTGTTGGTTTCAAAAGCATGGTATTGTCTAATATAAATTGTGAACACTAGTCATGAATAAGTGACATTCTGACATTGTCCCTAAAATACAAATGTGATCACTGTTTTTCGCTAGTATATATATTTGTAACACATAGCAAAAATATACTATTACGAAACTACTCTTCTATATATACAATTATACAAAATTATATGCACAGTCTTTTTAAAAAAAAAAATCCAAATTCAAAACACAATATAACTTGTAGTCTCCTCACTCTGTTCTAAATTATAAGATGTTTTGTTATTTCATAGTTTCTATTTACTCTGTATTTATATATAATATATATCTAGGAAAGTTATGAATCAAAAAAAACCAAAACATCTTATAATTTGTAACAACAAAAATAGCTAATTTAAAATGGTTGAGTAACATCGCTTATTTGTGTCCGGATCGGAGTAGTTTTAATTTTTCGGGAGCTTTACAAACTCCTCTAGGAACCTTTTTTTTCTTCTAAGCCAAACCTTTTTCATGTCTCTGATCTAAAACTAAAGTCTCTCAATACCACAAATGTTTACTTTTGAGCTTCAACATATCATCCAAACATGCCTTTAATTACTATGATCCAACACTCAATGCAGTTAAGCAAAACCTAAACCATCCATCTAAAAGATATTACTTCAACAGGATACGTATATAAATAAATAATATATAAATGAAATTAAACAGGATACGTGTGATCAGTCGTTGCTGGCATCAACGAAAGTATATAAACCGTGTGGGTCCTTTCTTTGGACCACAACAATCTCGATCGGTCAGTTGAAGTTGAAGGGTAGCACAATCAAAACCCACGTTTTGGACGTGACGGACAGCGATAGCTAGCTTTGCACGCAGTCGATACGATAGCCCAGCACCTACCGAATCGACGACCGCAATTATATTGAGCACAATATTTGCTCTCATCACATGTATGATCGCGTTCGATTTGGTTGCTTAGTTTTTGGACCAAGAATGCAGGCATAATTGACGCGTGCATGACTCTTTAATTTCTACAATATTTTTTACTCCATATGACGACATGTTTTTCCAATCTAAAATTTCGGGATATATAGATTTTGACCAAACTAGGCTATGTTTGGAACCGTGATCTGCGGGCGCACGGTGCAGTATCCCATCCGTGGCTCCATGGCCGCGATACGAGTAATTGGCGGTGTCGTTTGTTTTCCGATTTTTTCCTTACGGGTGGTCGCGAGAATCACGGTCACCATGAGATGTTTGGCGGTATTTTCTTGATTCTCGCGGTGGGACGTCCAGAAATCTGATTATAATCGGTTCTAAACAGGGCCATATACTAATTCACTACCTGCGGCCTTTTTAATCGAGTTACATCCGTTGCATGTTTACTGATGATGCCATTGCGCGCAGTCAATTGATTCGTTTTATATGTGTGGGTGAATTAAACGTGCAGGCTGAGTGGGTTGGGTCCGTATCAGCTGGGAATGGGACCGGGAGGAACCAGCCGCGTTGGTGCAGCGACGACCAACAAGTCGTTCCATGTGAAGGAGGAAGCAGCAGCTTAGCCTACCTTGGCGTCCGCTCCAGCAGCCGCCAAGCTACTAATTCAAGTTCAATTTTTTGGTAGTATTATTGTATCGACAAAATAAATAGAAGTTCCACAGAGGATAAGTTTGTTTGATAATTTCATTCATAAGTATTATTATTGATAAGATTAACTCTAGAGTTGATCATATAGGCATATGTATGTTTGTTATATATATTATTTTTTTTACCCAGGATGTTCAATACATTATATTGTTAGATTCTCTTGCTTGTTTGTTGGACACCAATTTTTGGTCATTCTAGCAATGCTTATGTAGAGCTTTTCCATCCTTGACCAGCAGGTTCTTTGAAAACAAATATCATTTCTAAGGGCATGTATGGATCTCCTATTCTAAAAACTTTAGAGTACTTTAGCCTAGTTTTGAGCTCTAAAACTCTAATGTGAGGTGGATTAAAGTTTAGAACTAACTTTAGACAACCTATTTGAAGATTTTAGCTTTAAAGTTTAGAGGGGTGGATCCAAACAGGCCCTAAGTTTTCAGAAGCTCTAAAGAGCCACAGTAGTGATGCAATTGTGTACTGAAAAGTTGGTATTACTAATAAAAAACCACCGACAGATTCAAAAGTATCCCCTAAATTGGTCTTCCATATTTGAGAAATGACTAACCATAATTGTTTTTAGCAACTATATAACCAGAAACAAGTGTTGTTAGGACTCCTTGTCATAGCAAAATCAGGGGCATAGCTAGGGGGTAATGCCGAGTATGCCCTGGCAATATCCTCTGGTCCAGCTAAGTGTGTACGCACACAATGAAAATGAAAAAAAATATCTATTCAATTGAGAAACATCTATTACCCGCTCTGTGTTTGGCCTTCCCGGTTGCAATCACCCAACACGCGTAACGCCTCAATTGCCGGAGCACAAGGGACCCACATATCACGGGGGCTAGTGATGTCTCGATTCACTCATTGATCGGCTATGCAAACAGCCGCTCACAGTCTGCACCATCAATTAGTTCATCACGTCGATGCTGTTATAGTGGTGGCTGAGCACTTGCCACCTGATCTAGCAACCCATGAACATGGAGTGACGTCACACATATGCAATCATTGTCGCTTATTCTTTCGGTAGAAAAAACTACATTCTTTCTGTCGGTGCGAAAAGTGATCAACAAGTAAATATTTATAGTTTTGTCATGTGTTATGATCGGATGTGGCATAACACTCAATGACACAGGATTTATACTGGTTCAGATAACGTGCCCTACGTTCAGTTTCAGCCGGTCGGTGACTTTATTCCTGAGCCTAGGTGCTCAAAGTTTGTTGTGGGCTTACAAACGAGTAGGAACAAGGAGGGTGTTCAAGGCCCGGTCGGACTCTGAACCGAAGGGCCGAGAGTAACGGGGGCTCTAACGTACGATAAGTATTGGAGCGTATGCTCTGTGTAGTTTTAGAGTTCTACAGCTATTGAGCTATTCGAGCTCTTTTTTTTAGGAGAGCTAGAGAGCCAGAGTCAGAATAGTCAGATCTCTTTTTAAGAGAGAGCTCATCCCCTTTTATAGTCGAAGGGGATGGGCTCTTACAAGTCAGAGAAAGAGAGAGAATGTATACGTGTGCTACCTAGTCTTGTTGCTCACACTATCGGGTATGAGACGGTCATCGGCGCCCACAATACTGTTTGTGTCCATATGCATGTGGCAGGCTCTACCATGTTCGCCTGGTATGGCAAATGTCGGCGCCTACAATACTGTTCGAGTTCTGGCAAATATCGGCACCGTCCTGCAGGTGTGCAGGTGATGGTAGAGTACGGTCCTCGGTATTGCGGTTTGACTTGAGCGCCTTACCTTATCTGCTCTGTCTGATCCCTGGGCCCTCACCGAGTGAGCATCCTCGGTCGGTCGTTCCCAGTCGGCCCGCCCGTGTTGGTTGGAGAAGAGCTGCAAGCAGAGGTCCGGCGTATCCCCGGTCGAAAAAGGAGGTCGGAGTCTGACTGTGTCCCCACCTTGGCCAGGCCTTCCGGTCGGGGACCGGATCGTTCTCCCTGCCTGTCATCATGTATCTGGACCGGCCCGGGAGGCGCGCGTTGTCACTACGCCACCTGCTGGGCTGAGTTTTTGTAGGGAAGCAGCTCCATTGGGGACCCCGGGTTTATGAACCCGACAGGAGCCCCCGAGCCCTTTTGGGACTTCTGTGAAGTCGTGAAGGGGTTGTTTACACTCATTTCACGAGCGCACCCGGTGGGTGTAGGGCGAGATGGAGCGCCAACCCAAGTGTCGGGCATGGCTGAGGGGTCGGTCTAGTTTTGTGCGTTACCCCATCTGCGGTTTCCGCAACTGGAGGGGTTGAGCTAAAGTCGCTTGCCTCGATGGCTTGAGTGACGCGCTCGGTGAGCTTAATAATGGGTACGTCCGAGTGGAATCCGGGTCCGTTGTTTGTAATGGGGTCGGCATAGCCCTGATGTGGCATTCCACTGCTCCTTAACCCACCTCCCCGCAGATGTTCGAGCCATTTCGGAGACTGACTCAGGTGGCCGCTGGCCTCCTCTCGATGGAGATTCTGTGGGCATGGTTCGAGGTCAGGATCGAACGAGAAGGTTGAGATGACCCTGTCCGCTTATGAGCGGATTGGGCGAGGGCCGCTGGGGCTCATATGCGTTTTCTCCCCTAGCTCTGTTTGACGCGAGGCGGCCTCGAGCCCTTTGCGGGTCGGCCTTCAAACCTCGATCGGTTGTCGCTCATATCGAATGAGGCGACTACCGCTTCGTGACGCAACACGAAGTGTTGTGATGCAACAACTGCATATGCAATGCTTGGATGTATGGGATGAATGTATGGATGAATGCATGTATGATAATGGATGAATAAATGATTATGCATTAGAAAACAAAAAGGGGGGTTGGTAAGGTTACATCGATGGCTCGAGTGACGGGTCTGGGGAGCTCCTATCAGATATGTCCGAATGGGATCCGTGTCCGTCGTTCGTGACAGGGTTAGCATAGCCCGCATGAGGCATCCCTCTGCTCCTTACCTGTCTCTCGGTAGCTGCCCGAGCCGTTCGATCGACTCGGGTGACCCGTTGGCCTCTCCTCGATGGAGATTCCATTGGTGGGCCCTTCCAAATCCTACCTGGGAAGGCGAAGGATCGTTTGCATGCAGTTGCACCTTATTTCCCGCGCCCGGGTTGCGGTAGTGGTGGGCCCTGCCTAGGCCACGTCCCTCTAACCGGGCGACGTTTCGTCGGGCAGGGCGCGTCCCATCAGCCAGGGCCACGTCCCGCCACACGCTTTTCCGCATTAAATAGGAGGGAAGGGAGAGGATTTTCCTCCTATTCTTTCGCCTTCCTTCAACCGCTGTCGTTCCTCCTTCCTCCCTTTCGCCAAGTCTATTCGTGTGCCGCAGTGATTTCTAGGAGAGAGGAGGGCAGAGCGAGGGAGAGGAGAACTCATAGATTCATTCGTAAATCTGAGGCGCAATGTCGAACTGGAGGCCTTCCAATGTGGATGAGGAGGTGCTGGTCGCCTTCACCGAGAAGGGGCTGCTCCCATCGAAGGAGGTGGTGCATTGGAGGGCTCCTACGCCGGGGGAAGTTGTTCCGCAACCCTGGGCCAACGAGGTCGTCTCCTTCCTCGCCTTCCATGAGCGCGGGCTTGGGTATCCCACGCACTGGTTCCTGCGTGGGCTCCTCAACGAGTGGGGCCTGGAGCTGCAGCACCTCAACCCGACTAGGGTACTACACATCGCTGGCTTTGTTACCGTCTGCGGGGCCTTCCTCGGGATGGAGGCGCACGTGGACCTCTGTAACACCTCTGGTGTTACGAGCTCGCTAAGCACTGAGATTATGGTCTGAGGGATAGATCTATAAATATAGCGAGTTAGTTACGTAAATGCCTATATGTGTTAATGAAAAATCCTAACGCGAAGAGTAGAATAAGTAGTTCTAAACTTTGTCATGAAAGCAATTTTTATAAGCAAAAATTAAATATAATTTGTATGTAGCACTTGAATAAAGTTTAGAGTGTAAGTGTAGTAGATGGAAATGCAACATTAATTTTTGGAGAATAAATACTATTCGTTAGTAATTTGGGAAGTTCAACAAAAATCAAACTTGGAATTTGGAAGGGTCATTTTCGTTGCCAACAAGCACTTGAGCTTATGTTTAAAAGTATCCTTCTTTGGCAAATTATATTGGACAAACTAATTAGGAAGTGCTTGGATATTATGTTTCTAAGAGTTAGTATGTAGTATGGCTAGGTCGTGGTACAATTGTTAGTTGAATCCGGCAAGGTTTAGACCCTTTCAATATTATGGCAAAAGCGCTAAAGGTTGTTAGTTCTAACTAAACCCTTACTCTGTCTTAAGTCGGAAAAGAATCATAAACAATGTCATTTTGGCATGTAAAATTTAACAAAAATGATTAAGCAATATATCTATGTTTTTGCACAATTGGTTGCATTTAGGTGTATACTAGAACTTGGTGTAGGTCGTGGTTACGTTAGAGTTACGATGCTCATGCAAAAAAATTGCCGAATTTCGTAACAACGCGCTACGAGCATGTGGTTGGTGCTCTGTTCGCAAATCGAAGTTTCAGCGACGAACTGATCTTGGCACTCATTGATCTTCCTCTATAGTCACTCTCGGAATGTGGGATTTATTTCGCTAACTAGTGGATAGTGTCGGCTTCAGGTTAGAGTAATTGGTTGAACCTTAGTCGAGTTAGTCAATAGTTTTTGATTCGCTTTAAAACTCGTGCATGCCACCACTCACTCTGTTTCGGCCTGAGTCCCGCGGTCACCGCGCGTGCACGCCGCTGCTACCTGGTCACTCCTGGCCATGGTCGCTGCCTCGCAAGCCATTCTCGCTAGCTACTGCTGTGGTGCTGCTCCCACGCGGTTGCCGCGAGGGCACTGCCGGCCAAGCCATGTGTAGGACCATGCCGACACCGCGACAGTCATCGCTTGGCCGTCATTGCGCCACTCATTTTACCAACCCACCGAGTCACCATTTGTCTCGGCTGTCTTCTAGTGTTGCCATCTCGCCACCACTATCTGGCCATCCATGCACCTTTGTCGCCTAGGCACGCGGTGCCGATGCCTTTGCTTGTCCTGTTTCTGCCCTTATCCCCTCACTAGACGATGCATCTCTGCTACCGCTCGCACGGCCATGTCCCCGCATGGCTGTGTCCTTGTCATGTCTTGGTCGGTCCATGCTAAGTCAAGGCCACGACCATGACGTAGCAGCAGTTGTGCGCCATTCCCTTCATAATCTATAGCTCAAAGCTTTCCAGTCCAATTCCTCGCGTTGGTGAGTAGAATAGGAAGTTAGCTGGATGTCCCATTCTCATCGAGCTCAGCCATGGTCTTTTGGTGGCCAATTTTAGGTTTTCCTCGCCACCGGTCATCTCGCTGCCGTGGGATGGCACGTGGGGGTAAGGCGTTATGCTTGGTTTTAGTTCGATTCAATTCGAATATAGGCTCATCTTGATACTCTTGTGTCGGTGCTCGCCTTAGCTCCGCTTGGGATGCCACTGGTGGTGAGCTAACGCATCGGTGTCTGCCCTAAGCACCGCCGCCCCGCCAGCTCACGTGAGGCCAGGCCACCTTGGCACTCATCTGCCTCAACCAGCACCACAACGCTAATCCCGGTGAGCTACTTATGCTTCCCCGCTACCTCTACCCTTTAGAAGGGCGCATTGGTTCATCGGATGGTTGTGCCATCGCTGCGATCCACCGCCCACTGTAGCAGCGTACCCTAGGGCGCCTCCCAATGCTACACCGCTTCCAACCATCATCGTCTGGATCATTGATGGTGGTCGGCCCTTTAGTTTGTCTAGAACGGGCCCCTATTGCTTGGCGCGATTGTGGTTTGCCGTCGGTCGCCGCGCTGGTGAACACGATGGCATCAGGGATCGTCCCATGGTGAAGGCAGGATAGTTCGGGGGCTTAGTTGCTAAGCGCGTCTCTTGCAGAATAGTGCGCAAGTGCTCCGCGTAATAACTCGCTAGGTTAGGGGCTCTTTCACAAAATGCACAATAGTGCTCGCGCTGCGGGCCTATTGGGCCGGCTTGCTACACGCGCGGGCTCCCCGTCGCGGGACGTTTAGGTGGGTGGGCCAAATAGTTGGCCACCGGCCTTTTCTTTTTCTAAAGCGTTTTCCAAATTAGTTTCTAAGGTAAATTTGTAAATTTAAGATAAATTTATGTAGATGTCCAAAAATAGTGAAACCAATTTTGTTAGGTTCCAAAAATCATGACCTATCTGCTGATGTATTTTGTTCACTTAGTTTCCTAGAATTTTCAAGAGTAGACTAAATAATTTGAAGCACTCAAAATGGGTAAAACATGAACTTGTAGGAATTATTGTGATGAATTTGTAGTAGTACTAGCCCTAAAATTTTTATAGTAGATTCCTAACATTATTAGGTGCTCCCTATAATTTTTGTAGCTCCATAGGAATTAGTTCATTAAGGTAACTAAAGGAGCCCTAGTATAAAAATATATATTTAATCAATCAAATATCAAAAAATAATTGGGGGTTTGTAGAACAAAAACATTTTCTAGAAACGAGCCTCACTTGACCACGTGGATACATGGCTTAGTATGTTAGTCATTAGATCAAGCTCGTTAGCTTGTGAGGCCTAATCATATTATAGAGTTGCTGTTACCATTGATTAATTGTGTCTCTGTGTTGCATCCACGTATATCATAACAGGAACAACGATGGATCGTGGAGTTGACCGAGGTAGCAGAAAAGATGGTGCCTTGATGATCGTGTCACCATGTTGGAATGCTAATTTTTGGTTATATCTTACCGAGGCAAGCTCCGGTGCATAACCCCTATTATTCTACACTTTATTTTATGCTTGTGCATTAAGTTTAAGGAGTTGAATGAAACCCACTTGCATATATATATCCTTATCCTATGAGTTTTACTAGTATGACAGGATCGTGTATATTGCTATACTACAGGACTCCGGTAGAAGTCGAGTGATTGCCTATCACTCACGAGAGATAGGAACGATATTATTATTGCTATTATATTATTATCACCTGGAAAATATATATGAATGATAATTGGAGACCGGGCGGAATGGTACTTTGGATCTGGACTTGGTTTGGCATTCGAGCGAGGCTCGGATTGCACTTGTTTCACCTGTGTCGGTTAAGGACCGGCCATTGCATTGCATTCTAGTCAGGTCACAGACTTATTATCCTTAGCACATACTTGTTTATGGGAGCAGGGAAGACTCATTGCTCTCTTGTCGTGGGTTCTAGCTCTTTTTCAGACTGACTGATTGTAGGCGGGGATGGTGGAGGTCTAAGCACCACACTGAGTCCGTTACTCAGGTGTGGGGGCTTGGAGTCCAAGTTTGGACGGGGACCTGGACCCCTTGATAGGAGAGTGGTGGGTTGGTCCTGCTTGTGCCTGGAGTACAAGCGGGGCATGTGTTTCAGGGTACCCAGCTGGGCACATTGTGTCAGTGTTTCGAACAAACACCGGCTAGTAAATTTGTAATTGTTGCGCGTTAGACCCGGATGGTGTACTAAAGGACACGAGGTTTATACTGGTTCGGGCTGAATGTCCCTACGTCCAGTCTGCTGCTGCTCGTGCTATTAGTACCGAAAAAGGTTCGTAGTAGGGGGTACAAATGGTCGAGAGAGGGACGGGTCCCAAGTCTCTGATGGAATGGTCGAGAAGGTCGCCGAGAGCTTGGTTGCTGCTCAGCTGTGTGTGAAGTGTCGTGTGCATTGAACTTATGTGTCAAAAGTCTATCCCCTTAGTGGGGGGCCCTGCCCTCCCTTTTATAGACCAAGGGGGAGCAGGGGTTACAGATGGGAGAAAGAGGAAAATACAAAAGGCATAAAAGGTCCTTCAAGGGAACCAGGTCTTCCTTTTTCCCTGTGCCTGCCCTGCTTAACATGGCAGACCGTGTCAGAGGTGGCGTGTTCGCTGATCCTTGTAGGCCATGCCCTGGCCCCATTTAGCAAGTGGGTGCGTCCCATCCTACGCCGGCGGATGGTGCGGCATGCCGGAGAGCCGAGCTGTGACTCCTCGGGGAGTAATCGAGGAAGTGACCACACATCCATCACTATAGATGATGTGAGTTCTATCTTGGACCATAGTGGCTTTTGTATGCCTGTGTTAGTGTCCACGCTCGAGGGATGAAGGCGGCGCCTACTACACTATGGGACAAAAGTCGGCGACCACAACACTATTCAAGCACTGTTATGATGGAAAGGGCCGAAAGCACCCGTCCCATCGTATCCTGATGGTACCTTCCTACAGGCGCGCAGGGCATGGCCCTCGATATCATGGTTGACTCGAATGTCCTGTCGGACCCTGTGCTCGTCTTTATGAAGGATCAGGGTATGGTCGTGGGGCGAGGCGGAGCTAGCCCTCAGTCGTCGGGCGAGGCGGAGTCTTGCCTTTTGCCGTCGGGCGAGGCAAAGGCCGCCCTTAGCCATCAGGCGAGGCAGAGCCTAGCCCTCAGGGGTCGAGTGAGGCGGGGTCTAGCCCTTCACCATTGGGCGAGGCGGATCCTACCCTCGGACGTCGAGCGAGGTGGAGCCTGTCCTTAGCCATCGGGCGAGGCAGAGCCTAGCCCTCGGGGGTCGAGTGAGGCGGAGCCTAGTCCTCGGAGGTCGGGCGAGACAGAGTCTAGCCCTTCGCCATCGGGCGAGGCGGAGCCCGCCCTTAGCAATCGGGCGAGGCAGAGTCTAGTCCTCGGTGGTCGGGCGAGCGGAGTCTGCCCTTAGTCATCGGGTGAGACGGAGTCCAGCCCTCGGTGGTCGGGCGAGGCAGAACCAGTCTTCCGTCGTTCGGGCAAGAAGCGCAGTAGTGCTCTTGTCTGACCGGAAGCGTCAACGTTCGATGGTCATTAGTTCCACCTCATTGGGTACCCCGGTACTAGGCCCCCGACAGTAGCCCTCGAGCCCCCTGGTGATTCAGACAGAATCGCCCGGGGGGTGTTTGATGAGGACATCGCCAAGATGGAGTCGAGGACGACTCCAATTCGAGAAGGGGAGGATGATGTGGACATCGCCACGCTGGACACACCGATGCCATGGTCTTCCCCAAGTTGCAATTCGTTCCCAACTCAGCTGCCACGTCACCCTCGGATTCAGCAGACACGTCGTCACTGTTTCGGTCATAACTTCCTTATACGACGTCGAAACGGGCCGTTCTTGGATGCGTTGGAAAGGGGACGACGACGCCGTCGTTTTGGATCTGGTCCCAGCTCTAGAAGGTCCGTGGATCATTCTGTGTGACCACGGCAAGATGCTGCGTCACCTATTTGGGCCAACTTGGCCATGTATCGTGTCGGGCCTTAAGCCCAAGTTGTGGGCGCCCAACCCCTGGCCATCCCCAACCCTAGGTCGAGTCTTAGACTATAAACACAGCCGCCGCCGCTGCTAGACAATTGGGTTTTGTTTAGAGTTTAGTTTTCCATCGAGAAACTGAATCGTTCATTGTAACTGTGGTGACAAATCCTTTTACAGTGATCCAGGGCCCCCGTTCTTGATCTCCTCCACTGTGTCGATTAGTCCTTTGGAACCGAGTTCTAGAACCCTCTATTGATAATCGCGTCATTCATATTTGCAATATCAGATTGCGTGTTTTACCTTCTTGCTTGTGCTCTTCGATTCGCTTGCAGGAAAAGCCTTCTTGGCGAGGTCAATCAAGTTGTGCTTGGTTGATAACCAACGGAGCAGTGGTGTAACGGTTGCAGGGTTCGAATCGCGTCTGATTTGAAGCCGGATCGCCAACGTCGAGATCTCCACAAATCGAACTTACCGGCTACCTCTCGGAAGATCGGGCCTGTACCCATCAATTGGTATCAGATATTTCAGGTTTTCCACGAGGTATAATCTCGTTTGCCTTAGATTCATATTTGTTCATTACCTAGAGTCCACAAAAAGCCTAAAAATATTTCAATTTCCGCTGTCCTATCGCCCTTTGTGCCTTTGCAATTTTGTTTCAGATTCGTGTTGTTGAGTTTGTGTCCGTGGTCGAGTCTTGTTGCTGGTTTAGGATTGTGTTCATGGTCGTAGTTCAATCGCCCGTTGCTGTGATTTTGTTTTCCGCCGCTATCCCATCCACCGTTCCCACACAACAAGTTGAAGCCACCACACTACTCGACTTGCCCCGCTAGCCGCCTTGTGTAACTTCTCGCCGCCGCGCAAACCCTAGATAGGTTGCCAGCCGCTCTTATTTTGCCTGCATCGCAGCCCTCCTTACATCATCAGGCGAATACCTACTGCTGTGATCGGTGTTAGAGTTTAGGGACGCTTTGCCCTAACTGCCGCCGCCGTGTTGTGCCTCCCGGAAACATACCTTGAGATACCTTCGGTAAAACAGGCATAACTTTTCGCTCATTTATCAGAAAAATCTGAAATTTTTTCAGCAGCTTCTTGACACCATTTGGACCCGACCCAAACTCGGCTTCGCCCTGTTTGGTTTCGTCAAAATTGCCAAAAAAATTCAGGAAAATAAAGAAAAAAAATTGTCAAAGTTTTTGCACGCTTTTCAGAGAACGTGCTGAATTTCTGTAGACCACATCCCACCTCAGTTGTAGGTGCCGATTTTTGTGGTTGCATCTTTTGTGATCCTTGTTCAGAGAAAAGTATAAAAAAAAATAGTAAAAAAATAAAAAAGTTTGTTTCCTACTAGTGCCTTTTGGAAAAATCCGGGAAAAAAGGAGAAATCCGGGCTATTTGCTTGTTCTGTGAGTTCTTTCGATCGTCCTTTGTTTTCACCTTGTTGCGCTACGTCTCGACACGTCCTAGCCAGCACCTGTGATTTGTACTTTGGATCCGGATTGAACAATCATTAATCTGTATTCGTTAATTGCTAATCCTTGCTGTCATATTGTGTACCTCCCATAGCTCCACATATTCTTCTGTCAGCACAGGTTCATCTTGCAACTGTTACCCACGCTCCACAACAGATTGCTTCGCCATTTTGGTTTTGCTCCTGTTTGGCGTTGGTAAGAATACAGGCAAGACGGTGGTAAGCCGCTTGTGATTTTGCATTCCACTTTCACCACCACCACCACTTGTTTCCTTGTAGTTGATAGGGATAATACTTTGGTGTTGTCTTTTTCTATCTTCTAACCATGGCAGGAACTCCGACGGACTTCAATGAGTGCGTGTCCAAGGGCGAGCTTGCAACGTTCATGACTGAACAACGCAATCTTATGACCGAGCTGACGCGCAACGTGAACAATCTGGTCACCCGCATTGAACAGCTTGAGCAACGCCCTCCGCCTTATCGTGCTAGTGAGTTTACTAATTTTGCTTTGTTCTGGTGGAGTGATCTTTGCAATGCTAATAATGCTGCTGCTGTGCCTCAAACTTGGAATGTTTTAAAGCAACGTATGAAATCTCATTTTGTTCCTCCTTATTACCAACGTGATTTACGTTTGAAACTACAAACTTTAAAACAAGGTTATAAAGGAGTAGAAGCATACTATCAAGAATTGCTTATTGGTTTAGCACGTTGTGGTATAAACGAAGATGATAATGATGCTAGTGCTAGATTTTTTGGTGGTTTAAACCATGATATACAGAACATACTTGATTACAAAGAATGGCGCAATTTTTCCCAATTGTATCATCTTGCTATTAAGGCAGAACGAGAAGTACAGGGACGCAAACAACACCAGCCTTTCAGGTCTAACAATGGGAGGAATTTTCAGCAGCGTTCCGAGCCGGAGACGACCAAGCTTCCTGTTGCACCACAGCCATCTACACCTCCATTTTCTTCCGGGGTAAGTAAATTGTCTAATGTGCAGTTTCCATAGCTGAAGAAAGGTGCCACTCCGGGTGCTTCTACTAGCTCCTCCTCGTCCAGCTCTAAAATCATTTGCCACCGATGCAAAGGCATGGGACATGTCATGAAGGATTGCCCCAGTCGTCGCGCTTTCATTGCTACCGAGGATGGATATGTAAGTGCTAGTGATGTTGAAGATGATTTAGCCCTTGCTGCTAACATTGATGCAGATCCCACCGAGGGCGATCAAGACAAGGAGGCCATCATCATTGACTCCGTGGCTGCTGCCGCGGACTACCCTAGCCTTCTTGTGCAGCGTGTGTTGAGTACACGTGTGGGACATGTAGAAGAGATGAAGATCCAACGCCACAATTTGTTCCACATGTATCTCATTGTGCAGGGTTGTCGTGTTCTCACTATCATTGATGGCGGGAGTTGCAACAACTTGGTGAGTTCAGATTTGGTTGACAAGCTTGGCTTGACCACACGACAACATTCGTATCCATATAAACTTCAGTGGTTCAATAATAGTGGTAAGACTAAGGTAACTAAATCAGCACGCATTAGCTTTTTCACAGGCTCTTATCATGATACTGCTGATTTTGATGTTGTCCCTATGCAAGCTTGTTCCATTTTGTTAGGTCGACCATGGGAATTTGATAATGATGCTTTACACCATGGTAGAACTAATACATACACTATCATACATAAGGACAAGAAAATTACATTGCTGCCTTTGTCTCCTACGGATATTATTAAACATGCTAATGAGATTAAAAATAAACCTCCAACAGACATTGCTAAAAATAATGGGATTAAGTTAAAAGGAGGTGCTTTTCTTGCTACAACTTCGCTGCTCATTGCTGAGTTATGTGATAATCTCGATGCACCATGTTATACTATGTTTTGTCAACCTTTTATGTCCGGTGCATTGCCCTCTCATCACTAACCTTTTGTAGGAGTTCATTGATGATGGGATGGAGTCGAGGACGACTCCAATTCTAGAAGGAGGGATGATGAGGACATCGCCAAGATGGAGTCGAGGACGACTCCAATTCGAGAAGGGGAGGATGATGAGGACATCGCCACGCTGGACACACCGACGCCATGGTCTTCCCCAAGATGCAATTCGTTCCCAACTCAGCTGCCACGTCACCCTCGGATTCAGCAGACACGTCGTCACTGTTTCGGTCATAACTTCCTCATACGACGTCGAAACGGGCCGTTCTTGGATGCGTTGGAAAGGGGACGACGACGTCGTCGTTTTGGATCTGGTCCCAGCTCCAGAAGGTCCGTGGATCATTTTGTGTGACCACGGCAAGGTGCTGCGTCACCTATTTGGGCCAACTTGGCCATGTATCGTGTTGGGCCTTAAGCCCAAGTTGTGGGCGCCCAACCCCTGGCCGTCCCCAACCCTAGGTCGAGTCTTAGACTATAAACACAGCCGCCGCCGCTGCTACACAATTGGGTTTTGTTTAGAGTTTAGTTTTCCATCGAGAAACTGAATCGTTCATTGTAACTGTGGTGACAAATCCTTTTACAGTGATCTAGGGCCCCCGTTCTTGATCTCCTCCACTATGTCGATTAGTCCTTTGGAACCGAGTTCTAGAACCCTCTATTGATAATCGCGTCATTCATATTTGCAATATCAGATTGCGTGTTTTACCTTCTTGCTTGTGCTCTTCGATTCGCTTGCAGGAAAAGCCTTCTTGGCGAGGTCAATCAAGTTGTGCTTGGTTGATAACCAATGGAGCAGTGGTGTAACGGTTGCAGGGTTCGAATCGCGTCTGATTTGAAGCCGGATCGCCAACGTCGAGATCTCCACAAATCGAACTTACCGGCTACCTCTCGGAAGATCGGGCCTGTACCCATCAATTGGTATCAGGTGTTTTGAGCTGCTAGAGTTTAATTCGCCAGAGGGTGTGCGCGAGCGCATCGGACGGGTGTAGCCCCCGAGCCCCCGGGTGATTTGGGCAGAATCGCCCGGGGGGTATTTCAATTCGCTAGACGGTGCGCTCGAGCGCACCCGACAGGTGTAGCGCCCGGGTGATTTGGGCAGAATCGCCTGGGGGGGTATTTCAATTCGCCAGAGGGTGCGCGCGAGCGCACCCATCGGGTGTAGACCCTGAGCCCCTGGGTGATTCGAGCAGAATCGCTCGGGGGGTAATTTCAAACCCTTCGTGGGTAAGGCTGTGAGATTCGGTTTTTGTCAACCGGATAGTTTTTTAGGGGAACACTGGTATCCTGTTCGTAGGGATTTCATCTAGGGTCAACTTGGCTGGGGCTTGATTGTGGGTCGAGGCTTTACTGACGCTCGTGTCCCTAAGCCTTGGTCGCTTGCGGGCCCATCCCTCGTTGGGACGTCCGTTGAGACTATTGGGGCGACCCTTGGACTTCTGGGCCCTCGGTGGGCCGGAGAGAGGGCCCTTTGACCCGTATTCCCTCGGTGGGAAAAGAGTCCTGGTCTGCCTGGGGAAGGTGAACTATCTGGCGCGATTTTGGTGGGAAAGAATAGGGATCACGGGCGCGTATCCTGCGACGTGACGCATCAGTGTGTCGTGGTAGGCTCGGAGATCGAGGCGGACGGTTGCCCTTCTCGCATTCGTCACCCCTATAAAACCACGGGGTTCGCCCCCAGGGTTCCATACCTTGCCTCCTCGCCTTCGCATCCATAGCCTCTGCCGCCAATTACCTAAGCCTTCGCACCTGCATCGCAGTCGCTGTCAAGCTCGCATTCGCATCGTAGCCGCCGCCGAACCCGTAGCCACCTTCTTTCCCACCATTTCAATGGAGCCATGGTGTAGATCCAACATCTCCCCTCAGCGCCTGGAGGGCCTCGTTCGCCGTGGCCTCCTCCGCCCACTGACCGCCACCGAGGAGTGGCGGCTGCCCATTGATGAGGACGAGCCGTTGTCGCCCGAAGGGTACATCATGTCTTTCGCTCACTTCCACGAGCAGGGATTCGCCATACCCGCTCATCAGTTCCTTCGGGGGCTGTTGGATTACTACCAGGTGGATCTACAACATCTTGCTCCCAACGGGATCCAGCACATTGTTGCATTCGTCACCCTGTGCGAGGGGTTCTTGGGGATTAGTCCCCACTTTGACCTGTGGTGGCATTTCTTCGGCGTCAATCTTGTAAAGAAGCGGGTCGGGAAACAAGAGCTGCATGCGCCGGCATCCACCTCCACAACAATCGGGCAGAAGCATACCCGTTAATGCATCTGTCAACCTCCAACAAGGGGTGGCATTCGCAATGGTTCTATGTCAAGGATGATGCCGCCGCCCCCTTGCCAGTTTTCTCCGGGCGCTTCATCATGGAGGCCCCGGGGTCATGGAACTGGGGTATCTCGGTCAAGGAAAAGAAGAACATCAATGACCTTCTCGCCGCCCTCTGAACTCTGAAGGACAGGGGCGTGAAGGGATCGGGGATCATCGGTGCCTACCACGCAAGGAGGGTGGCACCGCTCATGGCGCGTGCGCTCCCCCTGCATCAGATGGTGCCCGGAGCGTCGCTTGAAGGGACGGTGCTTGTCGACGAAGTGCTCCCTCCCTACGAAGTGGCGCAGCGCATCAAGGAGGTGATGGAGCCTTCGAAGGACACCGCTGGAGTCATCCTTGATTTTGTGTTTCCGGTGCCGGGGCATCCCCCAATGCGGACGAAACCAGGGTTCGTCGACTTCATAAGTTTTCTTTCTCCGTACTCCTTTTGACTTAAATTTCTAACCCCCTGAAGCCGACCTTGGGATGGCAGGACCAGCCGAGGATACTATTCTTCAAGGGAAGCCCGGCTCCGTTGCCGAAGGATTGGACCCTGGCGAAAGCATACCGTATTGCGGCCGAGTGGGACAAAAAGATGAGGGAGCTCAGGAAGAAGGAGCTGCTATGGAGGCAGCAAGCACGAGATCGAGGAGAGGAGACAGGCAGTGATGACGACGATGACGATGACGATGAGTTTGATGAGGCAGCCGCCGGTGTGGATTGGGGTGTCTAGGAGGGTGAGGATTCGCTGACAGGAGCCCCCCGTCCATGCAGGGACCCTTCTCGTTCCACGTGGGGGGAAGCGAGCCCTCGAGACCGGCAGAGATGGGCCTAACCGTCGGCCCATCCTCAGGACCGGTGGAAGCGAGCGGGTCTGCCACTGCGCCCAGGGTGCCAGTGGAGGGGGGCGGCTCCGATGCCGCTCCCCACGAGCCGACAGGGGCAGGCGGATCCGTCGCCTCGCCTGAGGTAACGGCAGAGAGGGGTGGCTCCGCCACCGCGCCCTCGGAGACAAGGGAGGTGAGCCTCTCTGCTTGGGAGCAGGGGGCAGGCTCGAAGCAGCCCCACCATGATGAGGTGGAGCAGGAAGCTAGGGGTTCGTCCCCCAAACGTCGTCTAATAGCGCCAGCGTAGTTTGCTGACTCCCCTGTTATCTCTGTTTTTCTCTATTTTTCACGGCAACTCATGACCTTCTTTTCTTCTATAGCGTTGGGGGGCTTGTCAGGCGGGGCATTCCTATAGCGCTGGCGCCCAAGAAAACCCTCGCCCTTCAGGCAAGGTGGGGTCCACCATCTGACGTTGCCCCTATTCCCGGTGAGAGCGAAGCCGGTGCCATAGCCTCGCCAGCAGTTGTGGCGCCGCCCGCGATGGTGCCCACGCCTTCGGTGGGTCGAGCCATCGGCGCAGCCGAGGGATCACCCTCGAAGGTTGCCGCGTGGCTGGCGATGGAAGTGATCCCGCCTTCGGTGGCACAGTAGGCGAAGCTATTGGCCACAGCCATTGCGTCGGCTGCGGTTGTCCCTATCCCTAACATTGGGGGGCAGTCGCCCGCCCATGTGGGACGAGCACCCGCTCCGGTGGGGGAGTCCACAGGAGTCGTGGTCGGCGATCTTCACCCTTGATGATGGCGCTGAGGACATGGATAGGGAGAGCCTCGGTAATGGGATCACAGCCATGTTAGATGCCCTAAACCATGCCCGGGGCACCCTTCGAGACGTCATCATTCCTGTCGGCTAGGTATTTGCTTCTTCTTGCCTCTTGATTTTTTCTTTCTTCATCTATTTTTATTTTCTGATCAGCTGTCTTTTTTCTAGTCTCTTGCTGCTCGTAGCCGGGAGAAATCCCGGTTCCTACATGAACACAAGGAAGAGTGGGACTGCCTTGTCGATGAGGCACGGCTGCATAGGGACATGACCGCCCAGCTCCGCTAGAGGGTGGCCGAGCTGACTCCCCTCGCGGCGGAGGCGGATGATCTTTGACGGTGGGAAGCTGAGTCCCGCCAGCACGCGGAGGATGCTGCGGGGATGCTCTAGGATCTGGCGGTGAGGGCATGGCTTGACGCGAAGGGGGCCACCAGGGTGCCGAAGTAGCAGGATGAGCTGATCCAGCGGGATGTCGAGGCCCGCCAGCAGATCGTCGATCTCCTGGAGGAGGTGGGGAAGGAGCGGGAGCTCAAGCTGCGAGCCGAGGAGAGGTCCACGGCCCTAGAGCAGAGGGCAAAGCTGGACGCTGAGGTGATCGCTCGGCTACGTGGGGAGCGAGACGAGCAACGCAAGACCTTGGAGAGGCTTCGCTAGGAGCACGGTACGATCTGCGGGGAGCACGACTAGGCCGTGCGGGAGCATGACAAGGCGTAGCAGAGGATCAGCTCCCTCCAAGCCGAGCTTGACACAGCGAAGGTGTAACACCTTTGGTGTTTTGACCTAGCACTAAAATTTGACATGTCATCATATGCATTGCAAAGCATTCATGGAGTAGAAAATTTTGAATGCATTCACTAAATAAGCTTTATTTCATAATGTTATTTCATGTGATGTGTTTCAAAACCCTAAATAAAGATCATGACCACAAGGGTCAAATTTCATGTGATCATGTGAGGTCATGTGTCTTTTGACTCAAATAACCCTAATGGGCCATGTTACTGGTCAAAAATCAAAGTTAAAGTAAAAGAAAGACAAATCAAATTTGAATTCAAATTCAAATTATAAAAGTCCTTTTTGCCCCTTTTGACTAATTCAAAATCCATGAGGAATTTAGGGTTGAGGCAAAAAGCAAAGTTGAAGATTATTTTATGTGGATCAACTTTGGTATTCAAAGTTTTTCAAGTTTACATATAAAATTTGTAGTAATTTTGAAATGATTCAAATACTCAAATGCACCCAAATTCAAATTTCAAAATGGAGGCAGAATTTGAAAATGTTCCTTGAAGCAAAGTTGTAGAGTTTGAAAAATTGAGCAACTTTCATTTTTGGAGATTTTCAACTTCTTTAAAAAATTTGTGAGTAATTTGCAAATTAAACGCAGTGGCAATTCTGTAAATAATGCAAAAATCAAAATCCAGCTGAACGCCACCTCTCTGCTTGCCGCCGGCGCCACGTGGATGTTGCCGCTGAGCGTTTTGCGCCGCTTTCTCGCGCGATGACATGCAGCCGGTGCCGTGGCGAGCTCGGGCGTGCGCTGTCGACGTCGGGCAACCACTTCCCGGCTATAAATAGCAGCAGCCGCCGCCGTCGTCCCCGTTTTTCCCCTCTGCTCTGTTCCGCCACTAGCTAGCTCCGTCGCTCGCCATAGCCATCGTCGAGCCACGTACGTCATGCCCATCTACGCCCACGCGATCGCCTCGGTCTTGCGTTTCTCTGCAGCTTGCTCCCGTCGCTTGGGTTGGTCGGAATCACCCGGCGCAGCGTCTTGTTCCCCAAGCCCGGCCGGAGCTCTGCCACCATCGACTCGACGTGGCCAGGCCGTTCTAGACCGTCTCCGTCTTCACCAAACGTACCGGCGTGACCGTGGTGAGCTACTGAACGCGATACTCACTTTGTTTTAGACTCTATTATGCCATTACCGGGGTTACGCAGTGAGCCGTCGTGCTCAAGCCGCCATGGCCGGCGGGGAGTCTTCTCCGGTGCGCCTTCTGTCATTCAAAGGGCGGGGATGGGTTCGTAGGAGTGTGTAGAGTACTTGGGTGTGGTCTGCCTCACCGGAGCGTCACCGTCGGCGCATTTTGGGCCGGCCAGTGATGGCAGCGCCGCCGTGACTAGTATGAGTCACAGACGAGTGGGGTCGGGCTGTCAGTGAGAAGGAAGGAGAAGAACGGTGAGGTTTTGTTATTTACTGATTTTGAATAGTGCTGAAACTTTGGGAATTTGTAGGAAATTAATCATAGCTCCAAAAATTCTGAAATTTTGTGTGTAACTTCTGTACATGCTCTAGTATGGTTTAAAAATTTGAAACATGAAATTTGAATAAATTTTTAATGTTCAAATATTCAGTCCATTAATTAATAAATGCAATTTCCATAATTTTTGTAGGTCACTGTATAGCTCCAAAAATTATGAAATTTATTTTGGTACACTAATTTATCATGAGGAAGCTTACATAAAATTTTGAGGTCATTTGGAACAAGTTTATTTTTGTACTTAATTCCAAATTTATTTAAAAATAAATAAAGGCAAACCCTAAGTGTTTGATTAGTGTTGGATCTTGTTTTGGTCATGTTTTGTGACTAGTAGGGTTTCAAGATCCATTTGGTCAAATTACATGTGTGGTTCTTGATGGTAGAATTGCCAGTTGGTTTTGTTGGCTTGCAACTGTACCGTGAAGGAAAATGGTTTTCGAGGTGTTTTTACATTTCATGTACCATGAAAGCATCATGTTTACATTATCATCATGTTAAAGCATATGTTATCATTTCGTGTAGAACCCGAGAGTGAAACGATTCTAGTTGAGCAAGTTCTGGAAGAATCCCCGGTTGTCACGGGATTCGATAATTGTGGTACTGATCCGGAACCAGAGATCGTCAACGAAGGCAAGCCCCGGTTTATGCATTAAACCATTACCTTGTTTACTTTGAAAAGTTTATCACCTATGTTACTTATTGCATTAAGTTGATTTATTCAAATGTTACCTACTTCATGCATTGCCTACCTTGTTGATTGTTTACCATCCTTGAAGATGATTTCATTTACAAAGGCGTAGAATTGCTTAGTATGCTTTATGGTAGGTTTTCAAAGTAAAAGTTTCGATACAATCAAAGATGGCATACTGGCCAAAGAAAGAAAGAAAGAAGATAGAATGAACTAGAGACTAGTTGGGTGGCTTATCTTGAATGTTGGGTAATGTTGCCGACTATGTCGCTTAAAGGCCACTCATTGTGGATCTTTTGAACGAGACACTTTGTAGTACTGGTCACATACTCCAGCAAGCCTACTTCGGCTAATCCGATATTAAGACGAATGCCCACGCACTGGGAGTGGTGAGATGGCGGGAGTAGCGTGTACCCTCGTGGCTTGAATGTGGCCGAATTTGAGGTGTGCTGTGCTCTCGGGTGGCGTGGAGACGGCTTAGTACGGGAGGATCTGGTAGCGAGGTTGATATATGCAAGATTAAGTTCTACATATGTCGTGTGATAAGGAATCCCCAGCTGGGACTTGAATCAATTCGAATTGCTGGTGCTCCGCGGATATGGAGACTCGATTCATTACAGAAGCAATGCAGGACTGGTGAATTACTAAAACATGAGAAAAAGAATGGAATGAGAAGGATTGGAACATGGGATATGAACACTTAGTTGGAGATATTGAACTAAAGTGCTTAGTGGTAAAACTTGAAACTAGGATCAAGAATAGTAAGCTTTTGGCAAAGAACTTTTGAATCTTTCTACATCCTTACCTTGACCCAACACCTGCATCCCTAAGACCTTCTCCCTTTTTGGTCGGGTCAGTCTTGTTGAGTACTTTTGTACTCAGGGTTGTTAACCCTTGTTGCAGGTGAGTCGCATGCGCAGGCTTGTTTTGGTCCCTGCTGCATGTCAGTGTTTGAAGTCGATGACGATGAGGAATGATGAATGGCCTTTGGACAAGGCACTAGTTTGTGTGAAATAAATAATGTTAATGTAATATTATCCCGCTACTATGGTTGTATGACACTTATGGTTATGTAAGTTTGAAACAACTGGTTTGTAATATTAAAACTTAAGTCTTCTGCTTTATAATCTCTGATATGTATATTGAAAACTGTTATTATCTGCAATGACTGTGATTGGGATCCTATTTGGAAAAGATTCATGGATGATTCGAGTTTCTCGGGGACACCCGACAGACCTGTTAAGTTGTTGGGAACTTGTGTACGCTATCTGAGGTCTGTTGAGACATCAATAGGTGCACGTGGGCCTGATTTCTTAGGAGGTTCTGCCACAGCTGGTATCAGAGCAGGTCCTATCTAAGATCATTGTGGTTGCTTTTGAAAACCTTCAAACTGATTTGGATCAAAGAAATTAAACTGGATATTTTGAGTTCAGATTTCTTTCTTCTTCCCTCTAATCTAGCCCCAATCTTATCTTATTTGAAAGTTTGTGGCGGATAATATGATTAGGTTTGTCCTATGTATTAAAAATCTTGTACTTTTGATTGTGTAAATCTTTTGTACTCGGATTCATAAGATCGATTCATGCATCATGCTTGAACACCTTGCATAATAATTCCCCTTAAAAGTGGTTGGGTAAGTAATGTCAATCCCATTCTTGCTAACCTCCATTATCCTCAAGCTATCCTTATAGTCCTATCCTAAATTCTACAGGCTATGGAAAAGACCAAGATAACCGCACGCAAGTCCACTGGACCTCACGGAGTCCCTCGTCACCAGTTGGCACCGCATAACCGTGAGCTTGGTGAAGGAAGTTCCAAGACCCTATGAGGTGAAGGATCTTCAAGCAATCCTGCCAACATTGAGAACCTTACCAAGGAGCTCAACACTCTTCGTCGAGCTCATGCCAAAGATCAAGAGAAGCTGATGGAAATGGAAAGGGACATCACCAAGAATACCGAGTTGAGGAATGAAGCCTGGACACGAGAGGATGTGTCCAATGAATGCGTCCATGAGTTGGAGTTCTACATAGAGGACCTGGAGATGGACAATGCCATTCTTCATGAGAATGTCCACCTGCTGTACGCTCAACTTCATCCTCCTCATGGGGATGGTGAAGTTACAGATGAAGAAATGATTGTAGATCCAGGTGAAGTCGAGAATGAAGAAGAGGAGGAGGATCCTGAGGAGTTAGTGTACTTTTCCGATGAAGATGAGGTTGAGTCCGATATGGACACGGACGCCGATGACTGAGAGTTTGGAGTAGAAATAGTTCCTTTACTGCTTTTCTAGTAAACCAGGGTTGTCTTGTGGGATACAAGACATGTAACATAAATAAGAAACCCTTTGTAGCATGAAACCTTTTTAACTGCTTTCAATAAAATAATAATGTAAATAAACATGTCTCTCTGACAGATGTCTCGCATTAACACCCGAACTGGTGCTGGTACTTCGCAAGACAATGATGAAGTCCCAAATCCTCCACCAATGCCTCCGAGTATGGCAGATGCCATAACTGCACTCGTCTATGCAACGACCGAGAATGCTAGGTTGTTAAGGGAAATGGCTCAGAACCAACAAGCACCACACCCTAATCATGGCTGCTGTAATAATGGAAATGACGAGACAACCTATATTGATTTTACTGACACACGTCCACCTGTGTTCTCTAAGGCAGAAGAGCCTTTAGAAGCTGACGATTGGCTCTGGACAATGGAGCAAAAGTTTGAGCTAATTCGCTGTACCGAGATTCAGAAACCAAGGTTTGCGGCACAGCAACTCCGAGGAGCTGCTGGTGCCTGGTGGGCAAATTTGGTAGCTGTACAGCCCGCTGGTCACCAAATCACCTGGATGGAGTTTAAGGATGCCTTCAGGGCACACTATATTCCAGATGGTGTGATGACCATGAAGTTAGAAGAGTTCCTGGCTCTTAAGCAAGGGGAGCACCTAGTGATGCACTATGTTGGGCGTTTCAATCACCTGCCGCAGTATGCTATAGAGTATGTGAATACTGATAGGAAGAAGAAGAATCATTTCATGAGAGGTCTGAACACCAAACTTCAGACCATGATGGCAACTTGTGGCAACACAACTTATCATGAGACTGTCAACATTGCTATCGCTTCAGAGGAGAATTACCGTCGACACAAGGAGGCGAAGAAGAAGAGAGCATTTGCTTCCGGATCGTCGAGTGGAAAGCGTCAAAAGGTAGTCTACCATCCTCAGAATCATGGCCGTGCACCATTTCGCCCACAACAAAGCCAAAGCAGGCAGCAAATCTTTATTCGCCCTGCAACTAATACGCCTTATACTCATCAAGCGCCGCAGCAGCAAAACAATACAAATAATGCAAACCGCAATGCTACTCCCCAGAATCACAATTATCCATGCTATAATTGTGGTAAACCCGGACACTTTTCCTGAGAATGTCCGTATCCTAGGAAGAACAATCCTGATGCACCCAAAGCCCCTGTTACTCAAGCTCAGAATCAGTACAAGGGCAATGCTTAGAATAGTCAGAAAGGACAGGCTGAGAAGAAATCTAGAAGGGTCTTCTATACTCAGGTGGAATCTATTCCAGAAGGAGAACCAATAATGATTGGTATGTTTCCCGTTGCTAAGCACCCTGCAATTACCTTATTTGATTCCGGTGCATCCCATACATTCATCAATCGTACATTTGTTGTGAAGCATGGGATAACTATTAGGGAAACAAAAGAACCATATCATATACAGTCGCCCGAGGGACGACTCTGTACAAGGGAGATAGTTCAGCATGTACCTATTGATTTGGGAGGACATGAGTTCCCTACCAGCATGCTGATATTAAAGGATCAAGATATAGATGTGATCCTTGGTATGAACTGGTTAACTCAACACGGGGCTATCATAGATGTCCTGCGTAGAACCATAAGAGTAAATGTACCTAGCAGCAAAACCCAACTTCTCATCCAACTTCCCTTTCCTAAGAGTACAGTTGGAACAGTCTGTGCAACTACTGTGGAAGAAGCCGATAACATTCCTGTGGTATGTGAATTTATGGATGTTTTCCCAATGATCTGCCTGGACTGCCACCAGACCGAGATGTGGAATTTAGAATTGACCTGAAACCAGGAACGGCACCTATGTCCAGAAGAGCATATAGGATGCCACCCAAAGAACTAGCATAATTAAAAATGCAACTACAAGAGTTGTTAGACAAGGGTTTCATTCAACCCAGTTCATCACCTTGGGGATGCCCTGCTATCTTCGTGAAGAAGAAGGACCAAACCTTAAGGTTATGTGTTGACTATCGGCCGTTAAATGAAGTCACCATAAAGAACAAATACCCCTTACCCCAAATTGATTTGTTTTTTTATCAACTTGCGGGAGCTAAGGTGTTCTCGAAGATAGACTTGAGATTGGGCTATCACCAGATTAAGATCAGACGAGAAGATGTGCCGAAGACAGCGTTTACTACCCGATATGGTCTATATGAGTATTTAGTCATGTCTTTTGGGCTGACCAATGCCCTAGCTCATTTCATGTACCTGATAAACTTAGTTTTCATGCCTGAGTTGGATAAGTTTGTAGTGGTATTCATTGATGACATTCTTATCTATTCTAAGAGCAAAGAAGAACATGCGGAACATCTTCGCATTGTTCTACAACGATTAAGAGACCACCAATTATATGCCAAATTCAGCAAATGTGAATTCTGGTTAGAGGAAGTACAATTTCTAGGTCATGTGCTATCTGCTGAAGGTATAGCTGTTGATCCGAACAAAGTAGAAGAAGTCCTTAACTGGAAAGCACCTACCACTGTTCATCAAGTTCGTAGTTTTCTAGAGTTGGCAGGTTATTACCATCGGTTCATCCCTGACTTCTCTAGAATTGCGAAGCCAATTTTTGGACTGCTGAAAAATCAAACTAAGTTTGTATGGTCAACTGGATGTGAGGAGGCCTTTCAGACATTGAAGAAGTTGCTGACAACTGCACCAGTATTAGCACAACCTGATATCGAGAGGCCATTTGATATCTATTGTGATGCATCTGGAATTGGTATTGGCTATGTTCTTATGCAAGAAGGCAGAGTCATAGCATATGCTTCCAGACAACTCAAGAAGCATGAAGAAAATTATCCCACCCATGATCTTGAATTAGCTGCTGTTATTCATGCACTCAAGATTTGGCGACATTATTTATTGGGCAATATATGTCATATCTATATGGATCACAAAAGTTTGAAATATATCTTTACTCAGTCAGAGTTGAATATGAGGCAAAGAAGATGGTTAGAACTTATCAAAGATTATGACTTAGAAGTGCATTATCATCCGGGCAAGGCTAATGTGGTTGCCGATGCCCTGAGTCGCAAGAGTCATTGCCATTGTCTGACTGTGAAACCTATGCAACGAGCGTTGTGTCAAGAGATGGAGCATCTGAATTTACAAATCATAGAACAAGGTTCCCTGTTCAATATTGTAGTTAAGTCCACTATCAAAGATCAGATCATTGCTGCTCAACAGAAAAGTAAGGGCATAGCCCATATCAAGGATAAAGTCAGATCTAGAAGATCAACGTGTTTTAAGATTGATGAATCAAATGTCGTATGGTTCAAGGATAGATTGGTAGTACCAAAAATCCAGAGCTGCGAAAGCAGATTCTTGATGAAGCTCATTCTACAAGATATTCCATTCATCCGGGTAGCAACAAAATGTATCATGATCTGAGAACGAGATATTGGTGGACCAAAATGAAAATAGAAATAGCTCAATATGTGGCCAAATGTGATACTTGTCAGAGAGTCAAAGCGATTCACATGAAGACTGCAGGTCCATTACATTCCTTGCCAGTTCCATCTTGGAAGTGGGAAGATATCTGTATGGACTTCATAGTAGGGTTGCCTAGGACATCTGTAGGCTACAATTCAATATGGGTTATTGTTGATCGCCTAACCAAGATAGCTCATTTCTTACCAGTCAGAGATAAATATCGAGTGGAGCAGTATGCAAAGCTTTATCTGGATAGAATCTTCAGTCTGCATGGGGCACCCAAGACCATTGTCTCTGACAGAGGGTCATTGTTCATATCCAAGTTTTGGAAAAGTCTACATGAGTCTTTGGGAACTAAACACTTATCCGTAGTTCTGCTTATCATCCGCAAACAGATGGATAGACGGAAAGAGTAAATCAAATTCTTGAAGATATGTTAAGAGCATGTGTTCTATCCTATGGTGTTATATGGGATGAATGCCTTCCCTTAGCTGAATTCTCATATAACAATAGCTATCAAGAGAGCATTAAAATGGCACCATTTGAAGCATTGTATGGTCGTAGATGCCAGACACCTTTATATTGGTCAGATGTTGGAGAACGTTGGTTCTTTCGACCAGATGTGGTCAAGGAAGCAGAAGAGAAAGTTAAACTCATACAAGCTAATATGAAGGTAGCTCAATCCTGACAAAAAAGCTATGTTGATAAGAGGAGGCGACCGCTAGAATTCATAGTGGGAGATCATGTCTACCTCAAGGTATCGCCGATGAAAGGAGTTCATCGTTTTGGGATTCGGGGAAAGTTGGCGCCCCGTTATGTCGGTCCGTTTCAAATCCAACAAAGATGTGGACTAGTCGCCTATCGTGTCAAGCTACCAGATCACATGTCAGCTGTGCATGATATTTTCCATGTATCCCAGTTGAAGAAGTGTCTTCAAGTACCTGACCAAGTGATCGACTTTGGTGATGTAGAACTAGCACCTGATTTGACTTATGCCGAGTACCCCATTAGAGTCTTAGATCAGAAAGATCGAGTCACTCGAAGGCGTACAATCAAGTTCTACAAAGTACAATGGAACCAGCACACTGAAGAAGAAGCTACTTGGGAGTCCGAGGATTACTTAGAAGAAAACTTTCCTGACTTCTTTGCTTCTCTCTAGTTGCAATACCTTGTCTATATTGTAACTTGTTTCTTTTGTCAAAAGAATGGAAAACCCCCTCACTAGTCTTTTGAATAAAGTTATGATGTGTTAGCTTGACACATTTCCTTTTCCATTACTTAATCCTAAGTTTTAAATCTCGGGATGAGATTTCTTTAAGGGGAAGGGTTGTAACACCTTTGGTGTTTTGACCTAGCACTAAAATTTGACATGTCATCATATGCATTGCAAAGCATTCATGGAGTAGAAAATTTTGAATGCATTCACTAAATAAGCTTTATTTCATAATGTTGTTATTTCATGTGATGTGTTTCAAAACCCTAAATGAAGATCATGACCACAAGGGTCAAATTTCATGTGATCATGTGAGGTCATGTGTCTTTTGACTCAAATAACCCTAATAGGCCATGTTATTGGTCAAAAATCAAAGTTAAAGTAAAAGAAAGACAAATCAAATTTGAATTCAAATTCAAATTATAAAAGTCCTTTTTGCCCCTTTGTACCATGAAAGCATCATGTTTACATTATCATCATGTTAAAGCATATGTTATCATTTCGTGTAGAACCCGAGAGTGAAATGATTCTAGTTGAGCAAGTCCTGGAAGAATCCCCGGTTGTCACGGGATTCGATAATTGTGGTACTGATCCAGAACCAGAGATCGTCAACGAAGGCAAGCCCCAGTTTATGCATTAAACCATTACCTTGTTTACTTTGAAAAGTTTATCACCTATGTTACTTATTGCATTAAGTTGATTTATTCAAATGTTACCTACTTGATGCATTGCCTACCTTGTTGATTGTTTACCATCCTTGAAGATGATTTCATTTACAAAGGCGTAGAATTGCTTAGTATGCTTTATGGTAGGTTTTCAAAGTAAAAGTTTCGATACAATCAAAGATGGCATACTAGCCAAAGAAAGAAAGAAAGAAGATAGAATGAACTAGAGACTAGTTGGGTGGCTTATCTTGAATGTTGGGTAATGTTGCCGACTATGTCGCTTAAAGGCCACTCATTGTGGATCTTTTGAACGAGACACTTTGTAGTAGTGGTCACATACTCCAGTAAGCCTACTTTGGCTAATCCAATATTAAGACGAATGCCCACGCACTGGGAGTGGTGAGATGGCGGGAGTAGCGTGTACCCTCGTGGCTTGAATGTGGCCGGATTTGAGGTGTGCTGTGCTCTCAGGTGGCGTGGAGACGGCTTAGTACGGGAGGATCTGGTAGCGAGGTTGATATATGCAAGATTAAGTTCTACATATGTCGTGTGATAAGGAATCCCCAGCTGGGACTTGAATCAATTCGAATTGCTGGTGCTCCGCGGATATGGAGACTCGATTCATTACAGAAGCAATGCAGGACTGGTGAATTACTAAAACATGAGAAAAAGAATGGAATGAGAAGGATTGGAACATGGGATATGAACACTTAGTTGGAGATATTGAACTAAAGTGCTTAGTGGTAAAACTTGAAACTAGGATCAAGAATAGTAAGCTTTTGGCAAAGAACTTTTGAATCTTTCTACATCCTTACCTTGACCCAACACCTGCATCCCTAAGACCTTCGCCCTTTTTGGTCGGGTCAGTCTTGTTGAGTACTTTTGTACTCAGGGTTGTTAACCCTTGTTGCAGGTGAGTCGCATGCGCAGGCTTGTTTTGGTCCCTGCTGCATGTCAGTGTTTGAAGTCGATGACGATGAGGAATGATGAATGGCCTTTGGACAAGGCACTAGTTTGTGTGAAATAAATAATGTTAATGTAATATTATCCCGCTACTATGGTTGTATGACACTTATGGTTATGTAAGTTTGAAACAACTGGTTTGTAATATTAAAACTTAAGTCTTCTGCTTTATAATCTCTGATATGTATATTGAAAACTGTTGTAATCTACAATGACTGTGATTGGGATCCTGTTTGGAAAAGATTCGTGGATGATTCGGGTTTCCCGGGGACACCCGACAGACCTGTTAAGTTGTTGGGAACTTGTGTACGCTATCTGAGGTCTGTTGAGACATCAATAGGTGCACGTGGGCCTGATTTCTTAGAAGGTTCTGCCACAGAAGGCTCAGAAGCTTGAGGCCGAGGCTGCCGCTGTCGGACTTGCCAGGGATCTTGCAGAAGCGAGGAGTGTTCTTCAGGCGGAGATCGACGAGCTCAAACTCCTAAAGGTTGGCCTGAGCGTTGTCTGCGATGACCTACGGGTGGTGCAGGCGGAAGGGACTAGCTCGCTCATGGCCTGTGCTATAGATATCACAGCACGGGTGCGCTAGCTAGAGAAGGAAGCTTTTCGCCTAGGGGTTATCCAAGCCTTCGCCATCGCCCGCTCGCATTATGCTGACAACATCAACCTAAGGGCAATGAGCCTAGGTTTCACGCCTAGCTATGAGCTCTCCGAGCTGGATGAAATAGAAGCGGCGGTGACTCCTCTTGCGGAAAGCCTAGCGAGCAAAATTGAAGACATGGTTCTCCGTCGGAGGGGTAGTTAGTTAGTTGAGTCTAATAAATATTTATCTGTAATATGTGGACAAGTGTCGGTACTTTCGCGCCCGAAAACAGATTCATGGATTTGTTTCAAAATTTCGTTTCATTTGTTCGATCTTATCTTCTTCCCTTTTTGCACTGAAAAGAAGTTTATGTGATCCGACCCTTCCGCTCGTTTAGACTGCAGGGCCCGAGGTGTGTAGGGAAATTTTGATTGAGCTGGTGAGCAAAATTACCGTAGCCGTCTGGGCGTGGGCTTTGTGCAGTCTTTCCTATCTGTTCCCCCGAACCTCGCCTCCAGTCTTGATGCGAGGAAAAGGTCTGATGTAATGACTATTATGAAAAAGGAAAGGAGATATTCGTACCTTTATCAGCCCCCGAGTGAGATCTGACCCCTTGCGGTTGTTGGGGCCGGATGTTACTGGAGACCAGAGCGAGGGTAGCGAGCTTACTTTTGCATTCGCACGTACCCCTTACTTAGGATTCTGGCGACCGATGTGTGACCGTGCGCTTGGTCTTATCGCTGGCCCGGCCTTCCTCAAGCCCCAGCGCGTGGTGGGGATTCGGTCAAGGGCCGGCTTGTTTCATGACTGTCGTCCGATCCGCGTTTTCTGTAACCGGAGGGGTTAAGGCGATGTCACTTGCCTCGATGGCTCGAGTGACATGCTTTATGAGCTCGCTAACGGGGATGTTCGGATGGAATCCGATCCCGTTGCTTTGCGATAGGGTCGGCAAAGCCCTCGGGTGGCGTTCTGTTGCTCCTTGACCTGCCTTCCAATAGATTCCCCCTCAATGGGGATTCTATGGGCTCGGCTAGAGGCTGGATTGAACTAGAAGGTTGAGATGACCCTATCCACTTCAATGCGGGAAGGGCGAAGGCTGCTGGGGCTCATCTATGTTTTCTCCCCTAGCTCTTGTTCGATGCGAGGCGGCCTCGAGCCCTTTGTGGGCCGGCCTTCGAACCTCGGTCAGTCGCCGCTCATGTTGAATGAGGTGGTTGCTGCTTCGTGACGTGACACAAAGTGTTGAGATGCAGCAATTTGCATATACAACATTTGGATGATGGGATTAATGTGCGACTGATGTCAGGGTTGCGGCTGATGACGATGGCGTAGTCCCTGGACGCCCTGGCGGAGGCGCCGTTATCGAGGTTGCAGTTGATCACGATGGCGCAGTCCTTGCACGCCCCAGGGAGGGCACCACGGTCACTGACGTGGTGCTCGACGTTGCAGATGATGGTGCCTTCGAGGATCCCGCAGAGCGGTATTGCGTCGCCGATGGAGAGCGTGGCGTGGCGACTGCAGCAGTACTCATAGTAGGACTGGTCAGAAACTGTAATCGAATAAGTTTGCAAGGGAGCCCCTCGAGCAAACAGTCTTTTGTATTTAGGAATGCATTAGTCCTTTTCGTGATGGGATCACTTTGTAAGCAATGAATTCTGTGTGAAAAAATGACTAAGTTTTTGACTTTTGCTACGATAAACAGCTTTTTAGCTTCCTCTTTTTTTTGTAGAAGAGGTTTCGGTGCCTTCTGACCCTTCCCATCGTTTAGGTCGCAAAAACTAGGAGTGCAGGCGAATCAATTCTGATCACGCTGGTGAGTAAGGAGGTCGTAGCCGTTGGGGCGTGGGTTTCCTACAGTCCTACCAATTGTACTCAGAATTGGTTCCCGAAATCCTAGCCCTTAGGACTTGTTATGAGAGGAGTGGAAAACTTAGAAAATGTTTGCGAAGGTAACACAGGAAGTGTTTGCAAGATAAGCGTACTTATATCATTTATATCACCCCCCGAGTGAGGTCCGACCCCTCGCAATTTGCAGGGGTCGGATGTCACTAAAGATCGGGGATTTGTGAAGACAAAAACTGATAAGGAAAAGTATGCGTTTATTAAGGGTAAAAATGACGTAGCTGCTCAATGTTCCAGGCATTGGTGAAGACCTCACCATCGATGGTTTTTAGCTTGTAGGCGCCTGGCCGGAGTACTTCCACGACGACGTACGGCCCCTCCCAGGGTGGGGAGAGCTTGTGGCGGTCCTTGTTGCTCTGCACGAGGCGGAGAACCAGGTCCCCGACATTGAAGGCTCAGTCCCGCACCCGTCGGCTGTGGTACCGATGCAGCGCCTGCTAATATTTGGCCAAACGGAGGAGGGCGATGTCACGGGCTTCATCTAGTTGGTCCATGGTGTCTTCGTGGGATGCCTCGGCTCCCTGTTCGTCGTATGCTCTGATTCTTAGCAATCCATAGTCGAGGTCCATCGGGAGGACGGCCTCGGAACTATAGTGTTTACACCAGAATTTGATAGAAGGATTTTAGAGGCTCGAGAGCTCCTAGAATCATGTCGGCAAAGGATCAGTTGCGTGTAGATCAAAAATAGCTGATTCGAATACGGCACTAGAATCGGCTTTCTTCAGATAGCGTCAGCAGATAATGATAGAGGCTATGATCGGCGCTGGGACGAGACATGCTGGACTCTACAAAAAGGGAAAGATTAGAGTCCAAGTTATCTTAAATTAGGAATATTTTCATTTTTATGCCAAAGATTGTAACAAATCGTGCTCGAGTAGGATTCATGTTTAGACTCTGGGTATAAATATCAAACCCCGGCTATTGTAAAAGACACAATCAATCAAATACAAGTCAATTTACTTTTTTGGCTCTGGCCACCCCTTAGGAGTAGGAGTACAGTAGATCTCGGCGAGTTCTTCAGCAAGTACGGCTACATCGATCCGGTCGACCTCCACTGCTTGTCTATAAGTATCGTCATGGTTTATACCTCTATTCGTATGGCTGCATCGATCCGGTCGACCCCCACTGCGACTCTGGTATAGGCTAGTTATCGACTCTTGTCTAATTCAAGTATGGCCTGTGTGATTCTGCCTCACACCCCACAGCTTGAATTAGATCAAGGTCAAGTTATCGGCTCTACCTTAGTATGGCAGTCTTTGGTAGATTCATTAAGTTACCGATATTGCTTATTGCTTTCATTGTTTATCTAATTACAGTAATATCACTCTGCCCGATTGAGATTGATCTGGATCGGCCTTATATCTTATTTAACCCATCGTTTGCTAATTTATAACAGATCTAATCCATATTTTAAACGATGAGTTATGTTTTTATCGGCTGTTTTGCATCAATCTTAATCGTGCATAGCGTGTGGTTAAGGCATGTTCAATCTTGAGTAGATCCATCGGTTAGCGAGAACCATTTCATGGCCCGTTATCACGGCCTGTGGGATTCTGCCTCTCACCCCACTGTTAGCACCGTGGAGCGGGGATCGTTAGTTGATAGATCCGTTCCTGAGAAGGCATGACATTAACTGTGCGCTATGCCTGAATCGGCTATTTAGCCGATATCGAGTGCTTTCACAAGCAGTTCACATCATGAGACCATTGAAGTAAAGATAAGTTGAAAGATATGTTAGCCCCATGATCTTATTATTGTATTACGGCCTACATGATTTTGCCTCATGCCCCACAGATATTAGTAATGAGTTAGGGTCGTCGAATCTATTGTTGTTTCTACGGCCTGCATGATTCTGCCTCATGCCCCACTAGTCATGGCGATAGATGAGATCTAATATGTTCATTAGATTTATCTTTATTAGATGGTTAAGTGGTGTTGAATTGTTTCTTTACATAAATAGGAGTTCAGTTACTTGTAATCATTGGCTCAGCATCAACCGACCATCATCGATATCTTATTGCCATTGATTAATGTTTGCTTAAATGATATTTATTCTGAATGATAACCTTTTCTTCCTACACACCCCCCATAAGCTTTAACCGATTTATTCTTTGAATATGCTGGAATCAACTATTTAGTCGATCTCCTCTCATATCGGCTCTCAGAGCCGCACATTTGGGACTGTCTGGGAACACCAGCATGTTCCGCCCTTAACTACTGATGAACTTTCTCTCCTTGTCAATTGCAGGGTCAAATTGACTGGCATGTCTCGGGAGGATTGCGTAGGATCGACCACCCTTGCACTGAAGCTAGGCGGATCTGCTCCATCGAGCGGACCCTTCCGGCTTGCTACGTGTGTCCTCGACACGGAGACGAAAATTCTATGTTGACACACGTTTCTAGCACGCCCGGTGGGACCCCACAATCGTCATGGCGGTTCACAACAACGACAACATCCTTATGGTACATTATGAAGACCTACCTGATGAAGATAAGGGTACCATCAACAAAGCCACACAAGAATTTCAGAAGAAGTGTTTGTTGTCCTACACCAAAACACATGATAGAACCATTATTCAGAAATTTCCACTACCAAGAGTTCTACTACATGGGCAGACAGATATAGTCGAAGCTGAAGAAAGGCGTTTCTTTACAGAAGCCATAGACAAATCTATTCAGGATGCTCTATCAAGCCGCAATGAAGCTTTCGTTGACGCATTTCACAACACCATGAAAGAGGCGATTCATGGAATTCCAGTTAGTCAGGTTGGATCGACTTGTTACAACATTCTAGATCCGTTGACCCAAGGGACTAATCAAGTTGGCACCAGCCATCAAGAAGCAGCACCAGCTAGTAATGGTGACGTCTAGGCACTTCAAGGTTCATCTGAACAAACTCCAGGTACTACTACGAATCAGATACAGAACAATCCTGGATCGTCGATACAGCATGTGCAACCGTCGGTGGGGCAAAGTCAAAACTAGATGATCAATTTTGGCACATCAGGCCATATACCGTCATCGGCTCAGAAGATAACACCATCAATTCAAAGGATCTGTAGAGATGTAGATCCTTATGTCTATAATCAGAGACTTCAAGCAGCAAGCTAGCAAAAAACTCAGCAGATTGAAATTCCACAGGGGTATCATTACGGCACAGATTACAACACCCTCCACATGATACCAAATCTAGGATATCAAGGCACACGGGATTTCAACCCACAAATGGGTCAGCAAGTGCCGAGAAATCCAAATCCGCAAGCTGACGAGTTGCTGCTGAAGGTGACCGAGATGATGAAGAATTAGTTCGATCTAAAGCCAAAAGGAATGACTTTTTCGTACAAACGTCCATATCCAGAATGGTATGATTTGGTCGCTCTTCCTACAAATTACAGGCTCCTAGAGTTCGCCAAGTTCACTGGTCAAGACAGTACAAGCACAATAGAACATGTCAGTCGGTATCTTACACAATTAGGCGAAGCATCAGTTAAGGATGCCCATCGAGTTCGTTTCTTCTCCTTATCCCTGTTAGGGCCAGCCTTCACTTGGTTCTCGTCACTACCAGTCAACTCCATTGCCAATTGGGCTGACCTAGAGAAGAAGTTTCATACATATTTCTACACTAGGACTGGGGAAAAGAAGATAACCGATTTGACAACCATGAGACAGATGACTAACGAATCGGGCACTGAGTTTCTTCAGAGATTCCAAGAGACTAGGAACTTGTGCTTCTCATTGAGCTTGGCAGATGATCAGTTACTGCTTTAGCCGTCCAGGGAATGCTGCCAATGTAGAAAGAAAAGTTGCTAGGGCAAGAGTTTGATAACTTGGGTCAGTTGGCTCAATGAGTAGCAGCGCTCAATAGCCAATTCCAGAGTATGCGCAGAGATACCCAATTCTAGAAGAGTACCACCGTAGCCAAAGCTTATGATCCATACTCAGTCGATGACGGCTTTGAGGATGAAGAAGAGGAGGTTGCTATAGCTGAATGGAATTGGGGCAAGAAGACAGTGATGGTGCCAAGTCCTTAGGGAAGAGGAGTCGAGGAGAGCTATGACTTTGATGTCACAAAATCGGACAAGTTCTTTGACTTCTTACTTGAAAAGGGCCAGATCAAATTGCCGGACAACCATGTTATGTTGCCCCCTGAACAATTAAAGAACAAGAAGTTCTGGAAGTTTCATAATGCTACTTCTCATTCCACCAATGAATGCAGAATTTTCCGGCAGCACATACAGAGAGCTATTCAGCAAGGGAGGCTCAAGTTCGATACGCCTCGAAAGATGAAAGTTGATGATAATCCTTTCCTAGGAGATCAAAATATGGTTGATGTTGGGGTATTCAAAGGAAAAACTAAGGTTCTAACATCGACCAAATCAAGAGAAGCTGGAACAGTTGATCCCAAGATGCAAATATCGGCTGATGAATACAGAGAGATTAGAAAACGTCATGATCAGCAAAAGAGCCGATATGAGCAGGGGGAAATGTCAAAGGATGGAGCGAAAAAGCCGCGAGTTACATCTCGGATCTTGTTGAATAAGTGGCAGCAGTAGAAAGAAAAGGATCATCAGCAATGGTTAGAGGATCAAGAATACTAGCGTCAACTAGAAGAAGAAAGGTATGAAAGGAGGCAAGCTAAATCACACTGGAATTGTCCTTTCTTCAGATACTGCTGGAACGAAGGTTTGAAATTGCCTACCAGACATGACTGTCCAGAATATAGCAATCAATATTTGGAGTTTAGGCAATCTCAGATCAACCACCGGTCTATCCATGCCTGGGATGCATATCACCATAATAACATGGATCGGTGCTTAAAAAATAAAAGTATTCATGATCGGCTAGGAAAAAGAGTTGTTGATCAAAACTGGGCTGATCATGAAGAAGGAAGCAACCAAAGGGAGCATGTCTGGCGGGAAGGCCAATGGTGCCCCAAAGGATTGACAAGAAGCCAGAAGAGAAGGGTGCAGCGCCTAAGGAATAAAGAGTTGGAACAGGCCCAAGTATCCGGTAAACCTCAGGCATGGCGTGCCAAGCAAATAGCCGATAGAAAGCAACCATCGGCTAATATCCAAATGGCTTTTCTATTGTCATCAGAGTTTAGAGCTCTAGCAAATTAAGAAGTTTATTCAGATTTCAATGAATCAGGGTATGAAGAGATGGTTGCCAAATTGATAGTCATGCAGTAAGCGATATTTGACAGACCAGTCAAACATCGGTACTTGAAGGCGTTGTATATGAAAGGTCTTGTTGATGGAAAGCCGATGAGCAAGATGTTGGTGAAAAGAGGTGCATCTATCAATCTTATGCCTTATATTACTTTTCGTAAGCTTGGCAAAGGACCAGAAGATCTGTTGGAAACCGATATGATGCTCAGAGACTTCGGATGTAACACATCTAAGACCTGGGGGCAATAAACGTCGAACTAACAAGTGGAAGCAAGACTCTGCCCACCACATTCTTTGTCAATGATGGAAAGGGGTCATACAGTTTACTCCTCGGTCGTGACTAGATCCACGCAAATTGCTGCATACCATCGACCATGCATCAGTGTTTGATTCAATGACGTGGAGATGATGTCGAATTGGTTCACGCTGATGAATCTGTGAGCATTATAACAGCCGATCCAGTCTTTTGGGAATTGGGAGATTTCGAATGTTTCTCTGGCAAGACATGGGAAGGAGGCTTCATTAAAATCAGCAATGAAAGCCAATAGCTGATGCAAGCGATCGGCTCAGAGAGTTTGTTTTAGCAAAAAAGGTTACGGCTTCACATTGGCCATTGGAATAAAGGAAAACAAACATTAGGTATGAGGTTTAGGCCGATGTATGAATGCTGGATAAGGCGGTGAAATTCAGAGTTAATGGATTTGAAGAAGTTATGTTTCACTTAACAGGATGTTCGACCTGGGTTGATTGCTCGTTCGACTTTTGATGTGAAAGTTTCTATGGTACATTATCCTAACACCCAGGCAACATTCGATAGCCGATTCATTCTCGGCTCTAATAGCTGGTACCGTAAGGGTATCGCCTCTAGTTCAAAAAAATGAAAATCTTCAAAGACAATAGTAGCTGATACGATATGTATCACCTATAGAGCAAAAACCACAAAGATTCATAGTCATGCACGAAGGCATTGCATTGAAACACAATCATAAAAGAATAGGAGTCTTCATTCATTGGTTTATCCTAAATACAAACTAATCGAAGACCTTGTTCACCACATCTTGGGCGGATGTGATGTCCACTATGGCCTCCGCTGCCATGATGAATTCTTTGAGCAGGTCTTCGTGCTCCTTAGGACCATCACTAGTCGAGAAACCAACCTCCATGGTGTGAAGATCGTGCCCGGTATGGACTTGCGCTGCAGTTAGAGCCACTGATGCGCCATGGCGAACGCCATGAAGGGCAACCTCTTGGATATGGGTCGGGATATCTTGGAGATAGATGTCAATGGAGGAACCCTGGGCATTGACGGCATCCACGGCTATGTTCGCCGCCAGTTGGAGAGATTCCAACTGTGTTGTCAGGGCTGACAATCACAAAACAAGAAAAATATCAAAATAAGAGTAATGAAAGATCAGAGTAAGAGGCCTTCATGGAATTCATCTTACTCACCACCATGGCGTATGATTCGGCCAGTCGCGCTCAGACGGCGCTAGCCTCCTCCTCAGCCGCATGAAGGGCGGCCTGGGAAACCCCGAGGCGAATCTCTAGGTGGCCGTTCTCCCAAGTCGCCTCGGAGTAATGACTTTGAGCCATCCTCCACTCATGAAGATAGCGCCGGGCGTCGTCGCCGTTGTAGGAATCAGAAGAATCCGACGACAAGGATGGCACAGAAGATGCGATGTTAGAAGGCCCGCTGGCCCTAGGAAGGGGGTGGAGACTGTCATTCACAACAAACCTGTAGGCGAATCAGAACTGTTCATCATCATAAACAAGAAATGTCGATCTCACCTCATGCGCCGGAGACACTGATTCATTGGCATAGTCTCTTCTGGGATTTCCTCCACCGCGCGCTTGCCTCAGTTTTCTTCGCCGGCCATGAAGAACGATTGGATCTATGAAAGGGAGAAACCAAACCGCTACAGGGTTTTGACAGGCGGAGAAGAGCGGAGAAACAGTTGTGAGTAAGGATGTATTCGAGGCTGAAAGCACCAGCCGGTATTTGAAGACCTGAAGCGAAGGGACGGACGCCTTGGGACGTGTAAAAGGCAACGACAATTAATGGAAGGCGAAGCGCCACTTCACTAATGCTAATGGGAATACAGCGCTGAGCAACTGAAAGGCAGGAAATTGAAGGGTTCTCTTAATAAAAGCTGTGTTTTCAGACTTGATTAAACTAAGGGCCTGGATCGGCTGTATCAAATTTGCTCTTTAGCCGAAGAAGGAAGCATGAGTAAACAATGGAGAATATGATCAGTTCTACACAAGATCCACGATGTGCAGATCTCAAGTCTAGGGCACCATGGGTCACTCTCGGTATTTCCAGTCAAATGGCATCAGTTCCCGCAGGCTGTTGACTTCTCCAGCTGATCTAAGAATGCTCGCAAAGACACACTTATGACGACCAAAAGGCGAGACAGCCGATATGGTCGCCTAATCAGGGGAAACCTTATCGGCTCAGACATTGCGCACTTGGTGCATTTTGGAGATGCTGGGAGGAGAAGAAGGATTCAGCAGATCAATGGGAAATATTTGAAGGAATATTACCCTAACGTTTGGATTAATACTCAATGACCAATTCGCTCGACTGACAGCTCTAATAGCCGATACCAGAAAGCTATCGTTGCTGGTACGAAAGTAGACCTAGAAGAGTAAAAGCCGGTACTATGTGTATCATTCGTGGAGTCAAAGCAAGCATAAACGAAGTAATACGCATAGTGCCAAGACAGAAAAAATATATTCTAAATGTCGCCTATTACAAACTATGGGCCGAGGAAAACCTTGCCTACTATATCATCAGCCAAGGTATTAAAAGCTACAAAATTGGCGACACTCATGAAATCCTCAACCAAGCGTTCCTGCTTCCCGAGGTATGCTGCATCTGGAAAACCATGGGGAAGAAGCTGAAGATTTTGGCCTGAACGGGCTTGGGCGACAGCCAGCGCCGTGGTAGTGCCATGATGAATGCCATGGAGGGCAACATCCCTGACATGATTCAGGATATCATGCAAACGAACCACCAGAACGGCGCCCCTAGCATTGACAAATCCTGCCGCATGATCCGTAGCTGATCAAAGGCTCTCTAGTTGGGCAGATAGATCTAAAAAATTCAAAGGGAAAGTGATCAGAGTCTTGGAAACAAAATTGAAAAGAAGTAGAGGTTACGACAGGTATCTCACCCGCAATTCTGGCCTCGGCCTTGGCCAACCTATCCTCCACCGAATCGACCGCAGGAGGTGACCGGCATCGAACCATGGCCAGGGCCGATTCTGCATGGGATAGGCACTCAGCGAGACTCTGGCCATGTCAATCAATGGAGGCAAGTAGATTGTCATTATCAATCTGCCTCATCTGATGGCAAGGGGGCTGGCGGTAGGCCGTCGATGAGGAAGGCCCTAAAGGCCGAATGGAGTCGGCCCTATTCCCCAAGGCAGCGGAGGCATTACGGGATACACCCTCCTGACGACGAAGGCACTGACGCGATGATGCAGATCTAATGAAGACCTTCTCAGGAGACCTCTTGCTGTTCTCCATGATCTCTGACCTACAGAAAAGCAGGAACTATGCTAAGGGTGCAGAAGGTTTGAGGCAAAGTGAGTTATACTTGGATCCACTGCCAAGGCCCGTTTATATAGCCTAGGAAGGTGAGAAGATAGATTTTGCCAGGAGATACGAAATTGAAATCAGAAACAGAAACAGATTGGCACTCCAGGAATTCAGGGGACGGATAACGGAAGGATAGCAAATTCGAAGTTATCATTTCCCAAAATTACGAAGCATTGTGAGACAGATACAAAGAGTTTACATTGACTAGAGATCTACCCACCAAGGCTTTTTTGGATTGAAGGGAGTCCGGATCCCCATAAGGCCGAGGATCATCGTAAACTAAGTCACATCAGCCCATTGATAAGATTGTGCAAGAGAAAGGGAAAAGCCGCCTGCCTAACAGGTACCTAGCTAATTCCTCGGTGACTGGGAGACCGCTGGAAAGAAGCTTGTGGCTTTCCCGATAGGCATTTGATGGAACAAACAAGGGAAGGTGTCCACATATTCTAGCCTTCACAAAAATGCTAAAACAGCTTTGCGAGCATGGAGAGAAGACTCAGGTGATATCACAAGAATTCTTCTATCCGCGATGACTGGTCTTTTTGCTCAATGGAGCACTAGAATTAGTGACACAATCACCCCATACACAAGAATTCTTCTAACCACTCAAGATCATCGTAACGAAAGGATAAACCATGGAGGGCCCAACGGAGTTGGGAGCACTCGGAAAGACGGATGGAAGAGAAACATGGCTGAAGTAGTGAGTTGCTCTCTCCAGAGTCGGATGAGCGTTTTATAGCCGGCCCGGGAAGATGAATCCAAATGCCCATGAAACAGTGGTGCTCTTGCAAAAGTTTTGGGGCATAGGCTCATGAATGGACGCAAGCGGTGACGGATGGTGGACCCTAGATCAAGGTTCTCTACCCGTGACTGTGGACCAATCAGGGATGCAGATAGGATAATTTTGGAATAAAATTACTTTTATCCCAAAATTGGGGGGCATGTGTTTACACCAGAATTTGGAAGAAGGATTTTAGAGGCTCGAGAGCTCCTAGAATCATGTCAGCAAAGGATCAGTTGCGTGTAGATCAAAAATAGCTGATTCGAATACGGCACTAGAATCGGCTTTCTTCAGATAGCGCCAGCAGATAACGACAGAGGCTATGATCGGCGCTGGGACTAGATTCATTAAGTTACCGATATTGCTTATTGCTTTCATTGTTTATCTAATTACAGCAATATCACTCTGCCCGGTTGAGATTGATCTGGATCGGCCTTATATCTTATTTAACCCGTCGTTTGCTAATTTATAACTGATCTAATCCATATTTTAAACGATGAGTTATGTTTTTATTGACTGTTTTGCATCAATCTTAATCGTGCATAGCATGCGGTTAAGGCATGTTCGATCTTGAGTAGATCCATCGGTTAGCGAGAACCGTTTCATGGCCTGTTATCATAGCCTGTGGGATTCTGCCTCTCACCGCACTGTTAGCACCATGGAGCAGGGATCGTTAGTTGATAGATCCGTTCCTAAGAAGGCATGACCTTAACTGTGCGCTATGCCTGAATTAGCTATTTAGCCGATATCGAGTGCTTTGACAAGTTGTTCACATCACGAGACCATTGAAGTAGAGATAAGTTGAAAGATATGTTAGCCCCATGATCTTATTATTGTATTACGGCCTGCATGATTCTGCCTCATGCCCCACTGATATTAGTAATGAGTTAGGGTCGTCGAATCTATTGTTGTTTCTATAGCCTGCATGATTCTGCCTCATGCCCCACTAGTCATGGCGATAGATGAGATCTAACATGTTCATTAGATTTATCTTTATTAGATGGTTAAGTGGTGTTGAATTGTTTCTTTACATAAACAGGAGTTTGGTTACTTGCAATCATTGGCTCAGCATAAACCAACCATCATCGATATCTTATTGCCATTGCTTAATGTTTGCTTAAATGATATTTATTCTAAATGATAACCGATTCTTCCTACACACCCCCATAAGCTTTAACTGATTTATTCTTTGAATATGCTGGAATCGACTATTTAGTCGATCTCCTCTCATATCGGCTCTTAGAGCCGCACATTCGGGACTGTCTGGCAACACCGGCATGTTCCGCCCTTAACTACTGATGAACTTTCTCTCCTTGTCAATTACAGGGTCAAATTGACTGGCACGTCTCGAGAGGATTGCGTAGGATCGACCACCCTTACGCTGAAGCTAGGCGGATCTGCTCCATCGAGCGGACCCTTCCGGCTTGCTGCGTGTGTCCTCGGCACGAAGATGAAAATTCTATGTTGACACGTAGACTATGAAGAAAGGTGTGTAGCCGGTGGCCCCGCTGGGAGTTGTCCTTAGGCTCCAGAGCACCACGGGGAGCTCGGCAACCCAGCGTGCGCCGAACTTGTTCAACCGGTTGAAGATCCTAGGCTTGAGGCCCTGTAGGAGCATGCCGTTTGTGCGCTCGACCTGCCTGTTCGTTCAGGGGTGCGCGATGGCAGCCCAATTGACTCGGATGTGTTGTTCATCGCAGAATCGAATGAATTTCTTGCCGGTGAACTGCGTGCCATTATCTGTGATGATGGAGTTCAGAACTCCAAAGCGATGGATGATGTCAAGGAAGCACAACACAGCTTGCTTGGACTTGATCGTGGAGATCGGCCGAGCTTCAATCCATTTTGTGAACTTGTCTATGGTGACAAGCAAGTGGGTGTAACCCCTGGGTGCCTTTTTGAGAGGCCCAACCAGATCGAGCCCCCAGACCGTGAAGGTCCATGTGATGGGGATCATCTAGAGTGCATGGGTTGGGAGATGAGTTTGTCGAGTGTAGTACTGGCACCCTTCGCATGTGCATACGATTTGTTCGGCGTCGACTACTGCAGTGGACCAGTAGAAGCCCTGTCGAAATGCGTTCCCAACCAAGGTTCTCGGCACGGCATGGTGATCGTAGACCCCACCGTGGATGTCGCTCAGCAGAAGTTTTCCCTATTCGATGGAGATACAGAGCTGCAGGATCCCGATGTGGCTCCATTTGTAGAGTTCACTCTCTACAAGAATGAAGGATTTGGCGCGACGTGCGAGCTGTCGAGCCTCTGTCTTGTCGGTCGGCAGCGTGTCGTGGAGGAGGTAGTCGAGGTAGAGTGTTCTCTAGTCGTCCAGAGGGTTGGGCTCTATCGCTGGGTCCTCTTCAAGCTCCATGACACCAGGACTGGGCGGAGCCGTCGGCTGGTTAGCCCCCGGGGCTGGATCAGATGGGCCATCGTCGGCCTGCTCTGACCCTTCATAGTGCATCGAGGGTTTGTGTTGGTCGCTGGCGAAGACGCCCGTTGGTACCGGTTCTTGACTGGATGCCGCCTTCGCGAGTGCGTCGGCTGCCTCGTTGAGGCGCCTTGGGATGTGATTGAGTTCGAGGCCATCGAACTTGTCCTCCAGCCGTTGGACTTCTTGGCAGTACGCAGCCATGTTAGCATCAAGGTAGCTTGACTCCTTCATGACTTAGTTAACGACCAGCTGAGGGTCACCCCGATTGTCGAGGCGTCGGATGCCCAGCTCGATGGCGATGCGTAGGCCGTTGATAAGTGCTTTGTATTCAGCCACATTATTTGATGAGGGGAAATGGAGCCGAACCATATACCTCATGTGAACCCCGAGGGGTGATACGAAGACCTGCCCCGTGCCGGCGCCCATTTTCATCAGCGATCCGTCGAAGTACATCGTCTAGTACTCTTGATCGATGGCCGCTAGTGGCGTCTGGACCTCGGTCCATTCAGCGATGAAGTCAGCCAATACCTAGGATTTGATCGCCGTTCAGGAGGCATATGTGATGCCTTGATCCATCAGCTCGAGTGCCCACTTTGCAGTTCTGTGGCAGAACCTCCGAAATTATAGGGCCCACATGCACCTGTCACTGTCCAACGACCTTTGACATCTATGCATATATTCCCAGTAACTTAAGAAGATTGTCGGGTGTCCTCGGGGAACCCCGAATCATCCATGATTTCTGAGCAGGATCCCATTATAGAGTCATTGCAGTATACAACAGTTTATTCAAATAGATACATCAGAGTAAAGATTAGCGGAAGACTTACATTAACATAGTTTACAAACCATTTGTTTCAAACCATACAACTAAGTTCGGTTAAAATTTCAAAACGTAGTAGTGGAGTGGCATTATAACATATTATAGAACACACAAATAAGTTGCCCTGCCCAAGGGCCACACATTTACTTATCGTCATCGCACTGAACAGCAGTCATGCAGCACGATCCAAAATAGATCTGCTCATGAGCCTCACCTGCAACAAGGGTCAATGAACCCTGAGTACAAAAGTACTCAACAAGACTTAACCGAAAATAAAAAACTGATAGAACTTAAGAATGCAGGCTCAGGGATTCAAGGTATGGCTTTAGCAATAATCAAAGTTCTTTTGCGTAAAAGCTTTTTAACAAAATTCTTTACATCAACATTTAAAACTTCATAAGATCATCTACAAAGCTGACATGATCCATATTGAGATCATGAAACTTCATAACCAACACCTTCACAAACCATCCTCAAGTTCCAGTTATTTAACTACGATGATGAACAGAGAAGTGAGTCTCCATAACCAAGGAGCAACGATGATTCGAACCGATTAAACCTAGCTGGGGATTCTAGACACACGACATATGTAGGTCCCCGACTTACATATATCAACCTACCCTCGGATCCTCTAAAACAAGAATGGGTCCACGCCACCCGAGAATATAGTACTCCACCAATCCAGCCCATTGCCACGTGGGTACATGCTATTCCCGCCATCTCTCCACTCCCAGTGCGCGAGTAGCCATTCTCGTGATAGAATAGCCAAGTTAAGGCTTACCGGAGTATGTGGTTAGTGCTACAAAGTCTCACCTCATGCGGTTCAACAACGGTACGGGCCTTAATCGACACAGGCGAAAAGAACCCGCTCACAAGACCTCCATGTCTTGTGGCTCCCCTACACCGAGTTCGCCCGGTCTAGATTTATTACTCCACATGCTCATATCTCATGATAACATAAATAACCAAGCATAACCAAAGATCCATTTAAAATTCACAGGTGACAGGTAATCACCCAACTTTTATTTGTCTAAGCATGACTAAGCATAACTAGCCATATACGAATTAAAACGGTTAACAAGTAGATATGGAAAAACAAGGTTGGTAATGCACCAATTAGGTTTTCACTTAACTCTTAATCACTTAATGCAGTAAAGAAAAGCAAAAGCGAAATCAATTTGTAAAACACAAGGTAGGTTTAAATGCGTCCGGGGCTTGCCTTCGTTGACGGAAAAGTCCGGTTCTAGAGTCGTTCCACCGATATCAAATCCAATCTCCACAGATGGATCAACCTCCTCAACTACTTGATTAACTACCATGTGCTCACCTTCGTTCACTACACGTAGTAACAATGCCATGTTTAACATGATGCGAGATACAAAATATGATTCTCGATGATGGATGCAAAAGTTAACAACTTGAATACAACTTTCCTTCGCGGTACAGTTACAAGTCAAACTAACTAAACCTTTCCGTAATACTAACATCAATTGCCAAAGATCATGACCAACTAATGACCCAAGGTCATCACACAATCCAAAAATTCAATCAAAACCTAAATCAATAAAGATTACTATTTGCTTTTATGAATTAATTATTAAACCCAAAATTATGAAATAAATCAACTTGTTCCAATTGACTTGAAAATTTTTATAAAGGTTCATCACATGATAACTAAGTGAAAAAACAATTTTCATAATTTTTGGATAAATAAATAAGCCTATAAAAATCATGGAAACTCATTTATTAATTAATTGAGCAATTTTTATCACATTCAAAAAGTACTGAAAAACAACATTTCATATTTTTCCTACATAGTATTCATCACACAGAGGTCACACAAAAATTTTCATAATTTTTCGAGCTCTAAATAAACCTACAAAAAAATAACAAATTACAGCACTATTCAAACAATTCTGAAAAAGAGACAATTCATTTTTTCAACTATACAGTCGCTGATAGGGTGACCCCACATGTCATCCCCGACCTCCCGCTTTGACCACGACGGCGATGGCGCTGACCAATGACATCTCGCCGACGGTGAGACCAACGGCGACGGCGAAGACACCAACACGTTCACCATGACTAGGCGCACATACTGATGTCCCTACTTACACCGATTACAGCTCTATACTAGCTCAATGCCGACCATGGCGGATACAGCCGAGCGGCTACACTACGCCAGCAAAACCAGACCAGTAGAGATCAAACAGAGCGCTTAGAAAGGATCACTGGCTCACCCCAAATGCGATGGAGCAAGGAGCAGGGTCGGAGGATCAACGTAGATGCTGGTCGACGGTCACCACGGCCACGGCGGTCCAAACAACGGTGACGGCGGCGCTCCAGTGGCTGCGGTGGACAAAAGGGTCAGACAACCGAGCACACAGCACCACGGCAACATGGCGAAGCTGACGGCATGCCAAGCACGAGCAGAGACAGACCGTGGAGCTCTGGCCATGGCGAAGCATGCTCGATGGAGATTCGGGCGGCCACGAGGAAGAAAGGCACGCACAGCGAAATCCGGCGAAGTCAAGCTGCAATGGTTGGTTGGCTAGATGCGCAAGGAACCAGCGGAGCTGTGGCAAGTGTTGCCGAGGATGCGAAGGCGCTACGACGACGACACGGGCTCGCCGGAGTTGGGAAGTGGCGACGGGAAAAGCAGAGCAAGGAAACGGGGACTAACGGCGACGACCAAGGTTAAATAGTGTGGGTCAGAAGCGCAAGGAAGCCACGTAGGAGCCTTCTCCACGCCAGCACGACACCGAAGATGGCCATGGCCGCGACTGGAAGCCTGAGGAAGGTCACCGGCGGCGACACCTGCCCGCTGGCACTGTTCCACATATTTATAGAAATGCCATTCATCTAAATTTCCAAATTACTCCCAAAATTTGTGTAACAACTCAAAAATCTCCAAAAACAAAAGTTGTTCAAAATTCAAAGTTCTACAACTTTGCTTTTATACCCATACCCAAATTCGGTCTACATTTTGAAATGAAAATTTGAATTCAAAAGGGGACACTTTAAGTACATTTCGCCTTTTCAAATTACTTCAAATTTTTCTAAACAACTTTGAAAACTCCAAAAACAAACTTTGTACAACTCAACAAACTCTACATTTTTTCTTTAAGGCTCAACCCCAAAATGTACTTTCATTTTGAAATGAGTTTTCGGGGTAAAACAAATCACTAGAAATCAGCGTTGCGAAGACCGAACGGGAACGCCGTCGTGGCGCTCCATGCGGAGTGTTTTGGAGAGAGGGTGAGGCGGCACAGGTCATCCCTGGATGGCTGGGGTCCAAGGGAGATGCCGGGCTGACGCTCAAGCCTCCTGTAGCCAGAGCCGATGGAGGGGAGAGACTGGATGGCGAGACAGGCCAACACCAACTCTCCTCCCATCGTGACGATGAAGTCCAGGTCACCGAAACGCACGTGTGCGCCCGGGACCCAGCTGATTGTGTGGTTAGCCATCCGAGGCCTGATTTGGAACATGCAAAGGCCCCTACCTGGCGTGCCAACTGTTGGTGTTTCAAACAAACACTGGCTAGTAAATTTGTAATTGTTGCGCGTTAGGCCCGGATGGTGTACTAAAGGACACGAGGTTTATACTGGTTCAGCCTGAACGTCCCTACGTCCAGTCTGCTGCTGCTCATGTTATTAGTACCGAAAAAGGTTCATAGTAGGTGGTACAAACGGTCGAGAGAGGGACGGGTCCCAAGACTCTGATGGAATGGTCGAAAAGGTCGCCGAGAGCTTGGTCACTGCTCAGCTGTGTGTGAAGTGTCATGTGCGTTGAACTTATCCGTCAAAAGTTGATCCCCTTAGTGGGGGGCCTACCCTCCCTTTTATAGACCAAGGGGGGAGCAGGGCTTACAGATGGGAGAAAGAGGAAAATACAAAAGGCATAGAAGGTCCTTTGAGGGAACCGGGTCTTCCTTTTTGCCTATGCCTACCCTGCTTAACATGGCAGACCATGTTAGAGGTTGTGGCAGAACCTCCTAAATTATAGGGCCCACATGCACATGTCACTGTCCAACGACCTTTGACATCTATGCATACATTCCTGGTAACTTAAGAAGCCTGTCGGGTGTCCTCGGGGAACCCCGAATCATCCATGATTTCTGAGCAGGATCACATTACAGGGTCATTGCAGTATTACAACAGTTTATTCAAATAGATACATCAGAGTAAATATAGCGGAAGACTTACAATAACATCGTTTACAAACCATTTGTTTCCAACCATACAACTAAGTTCGATTAATAATACAAAACAAAGTAGTGGAGTGGCATTATAATATATTACAAAACACACATTTAAAGTTGCCCTGCCCAAGGACCACACATTTACTTATTCTCATCGCACTGAACACCAGTCATGCAGCACGATCCAAAACAGATCTGCTCATGACCCTCACCTGCAACAAGGGTCAACGAACCCTGAGTACAAAAGTACTCAACAAGACTTAACCGAAATAAAAACTGATATAACTTATGAATGCAGGCTCAGGGATTCAAGGTGTGGCTTTAGCAATAATCAAAGTTCTTTTGCGTAAAAGCTTTTTAATAAAATTCTTTACATCAACATTTAAAACTTCATAAGAACCATATATGAATCTACCATGATCCGTAATGAGATCATGAACTTCGTATCAAACTCTTTCTCAAATCCAGCTCAAGTTTCATTTATTAACTACGATGATGAATAGTGAATTGAGTCTCCATAACCAAGGAGCAACGACGATTTGAACCGATTAAAAACCCAGCTGGGAATTCTAGACCATACGACATATGCAGGTCCCCAACCTACATATACCAACCTACCCTTGGATCCTCTAAACAAGAACGGGTCTACCCACCCGAGAATACAGTACTCCACCAATCCAGCCCATTGCCACGTGGGTACACGCTATTCCCGCCATCTCTCCACTCCCAGTGCGCGAGTAGCCATTCTCGTAATAGAATAGCCAAGTTAAGGTTTACCGGAGTATGTGGTTAGTACTACAAAGTCTCACCTCATGCAATTCAACAACGAATGGACCTTAATCGACACAGGCGGAAAGAACCCGCTCACAAGACCTCCATGTCTTGTGGCTCACACACACCGAGTCCGCCCGGTCTAGATTTATTACTCCACATTCCCATAACACATGTTAACATAATTAACCAAAGTTCCATTTAAAGTTCACAGGTGACAGGTAATCACCCGACTTTCATCGTTCTAAGCATAGCTAAGCAAAACTAGGCATATACAAATTTAAAACTGCTAATATGGTAAATATGGAATAACAAGGTTAGTAATGTACCAATTTGGTTTTCACTTGACTCCTAATCACTTAATGTAGTAAAAAGAAGCAAAAGCAAAATCAATTTGTAAAATACAAGGTAGGGTTGTATGCATCCGGGGCTTGCCTTCATTGACGGAAAAATCTGGGTCCGGAGTCGTTCCCCCGATATCAACACCAACCTCCACAGACGGATCAACCTCCTCAACTACTTGATTAACTACCACATGTTCACCTTCATTCACTACACGAAGTAACAATGCCATGTTTAACATGATGCGGGATACAAAATATGATGCTCGATGATGGATGCAAAATTAACAACTTGAATACAACTTTCCTTCGCGGTACAGTTACAAGTTAAACTAACTAAACCATTTTCGCAACACTCACATCAATTGCCAAGGATCATCACCAACTAATGACCCAAGGACATCACTCAATCAAAAACTCAAACAAAACCTAAATCACTAAAGGTCACTATTTGCTTTTATGAATTAATTAATTAATTAAGAATTATGAAATAAATCAACTTGTTCCAATTGGCCTCAAAATTTTTGTAAATGTTCATCACATGATAACTAAGTGACAAAACAATTTTCATAATTTTTGGATACATAAATAAGCCTAGAAAAATCATGGAAATCCATTTATTAATAAATTGAGCAATTTTTATCACATTCAAAAAGTACTGAAAAACAATATTTCATATTTTTCTTAAATAGTATGCATCACAGAGAGGTCACACAAACATTTTCATAATTTTTGGAGCTCTAAATAAATCTACACAAAAATAACAAATTGCATCACTATTCATTCAAATCTGAAAAACAGAAAATTCATTTTGAACTACACAGTCGCTGACACCCAGGTCCCACTTGTCATCCCCAACCTCCGGATTTGACCGCGACGGCGACGGCGCTGACCGGCGCTAACTCATCGACGGTGAGACCAACGGTGAAGGCAACTGCACCACCACGTCCCCTACACTACTACGCTTCGATTGGTGGCACAAACGAGACTAAACACTGACTGGACCGAGCACAACGACAGCCATGGCGGACATGACGGCACGGCCGGCTACGCCGGCGACACAATTGCGGTAGAGGTTAAACACTTAGCATAGAAGGGTTCAGCACCTCACCCCGAACACGACTGAGCAACGAGCAGGGTCGGAGGAGCAACGAAGAGGCTGGTCGACGTTCCGAGCAGGCATGGTGGAGTAGACCGTCGTCGGTGGCGATGCTCCGGTGGCTGTGGTGGTCAAAATGAGAAATCAATGGGTCATAGAGTACCACGGCATCATGGCAAAGCGGAAGCAAGACTCAGCAGGGGCATAGGCGCACCGTGGAGCTCTGGCCACGGCGAAGTGCTTGCGACGGGGATGTTGCCGGCCACGAGGAAGAAGAGCGCGCGGAGCAGTTTTCTGGTGAAGTCAAGCAACAAAAGCGGGTCAGTTGGGTGCGCAAGGAGCATGCGGAACTATTGAGCTCTATGCTGCGATGGCACAGGCGCTGGTTCGATGGTGGGAGCTCGCCGGAGATGAGCAAGGCAATGGGAAAACAGAGGAGGAGGAAACGGCAAGGACGACGACGGCTCAGGTTATAAAGGATGGCCAGGAAGTGCAAGGAAGCCACGGCGGAGCCATTTCCCTCGCCAGCGTGACGCCCAGATGGCCACGCGCGTGACTGGAAGCAAACCGAAGGATCGCCGGCAATGTAGCTTAGGCGGTGAACACTGTTCACAGAAATTACAAAATTGTCATTCGCCAAAATTCACAAATTACTGTCAAATTTTCATAACAACTCAAAAATATCCAAAAACAAAAGTTGTTCAAAATCAAAAGTTCTACAACTTTTCTTTTATAACCAACCCCTAATTCGCTCTACATTTTGAAATGAACTTTTGAATTCAAATAGGGGACATTTAAGGAATTTTGCCTTTTCAAATAACTTCAAATTTTACTAAACAACTTGAAAAACTCCAAAAACAAACTTTGTACAACTCAACAAGCCCTACAATTTTTCTTTAAGGCTCAACCCCAAAATGTGCTTCAATTTTGAAATGGATTTTTAGGGTAGGGTTTAAATATTGAAAATCAGGGTTTTCGGAATTTCAAATCAATACAAAGGTTTCAAACTTGATTCAAACAATACCAAGCAATACTTATAACATAAATGTAAACTTGTTTTAGTGAATGCATATCAAAGTTTGCAATATGACCAATGTCTTGCAATGCATATGATGATATGTCTAGTTTTTAATACTTAAACACCCGGGGTGTTACAGAGGTGGCGTGTCCGCTGATCCTCGTAGGCCTTGCCTTGGCCCCATTTAGCAAGTGGGTGCATCCCATCCTACACCGGCAAACGGTGCGGCATGCCAGAGAGCCGAGCTATGACTCCTCAAGGAGTAATCGGGGAAGTGACCACACGTCCATCACTGTAGATGATGTGAGTTCTGTCTTGGACCATAGTGGCTGTCATATGCCTGTGTTAATGTCCACGCCCGAGCGCTGAAGGCGGCGCCTACTACACTATGGGACAAAAGTTGGTGACCACAACACTATTCAGGCACTGTTACGATGGAAAGGGCCGAAAGCACCCATGCCATCGTATCCTGACGGTACCTTCCTGCAGGCGCACAGGGCATGGCCCTCGATATCATGGTTGACTCGAATGTCCTATTAGACCCTATGCTCGTCTTTATGAAGGATTAGGGTACGGTCATGGGGTGTGGTAGAGCTAGCCCTCAGTCGTCGGGTGAGGCAAAGTCTTGCCTTTAGCCGTCGGGCGAGGCGGAGCCCACCCTCGGCCATCGGGCGAGGCGAAGCCCGCCCTCGGACGTCAAGCGAGGCGGAGCCCACCCTCGGACGTTGGGTGAGGCGGAGCCCGTCCTTGGCCATCGGGTGAGGCGAAGCCTAGCCCTCAGAGGTCGAGTGAGGTGGAGCCTAGTCCTCAGAGGTCGAGCGAGACGGAGTCTAGCCCTTTGCCGTCGGGCGAGGCGGAGCCCGCCCTTGGACATCGGGCGAGGCGGAGCCCGCCCTCGGACATCGGGTGAGGCGGAGCCTGCCCTTAGCCATCAGGCGAGGCGGAGTCTAGTCCTCGGTGGTCGGGTGAGGCCGAAGCCCGCCCTCGGACGTCGGGTGAGCGGAGCCCGCCCTTAGTCATCGGGCGAGACGGAGTCCAGCCCTCAGTGGTCGGGCGAGGCGGAACCAGTCTTCCATCATTCGGGCAAGAAGCGCAGTAGTGCTCTTATCTGACCAGAAGTGTCAACGTTCGATAGTCATTAGTTCCACCTCATTGGGTACCCTGGTATTAGGTCCCCGACGCATTGATTCATGAATCGCTGGGTAATCCAGTACGACTTGTCTACAATCTAGCACCGTAGTAAGAACTGGAAGATGAAAGATGGTAAAATGGTCCTAATTGCTTACCACCTGCTTGAAAGTAGCACATGTGGTTGCCTAGAATGGTTAGTTAATGAACTAATGGTGACTGCTAATAAAATTGAATATAAGGACGCACTTTTAGTAATGCTTCCTGCAGATGCAATAACCCACGAGCTAGATAACCTTGCATATCCTTGGAGTCTTTTCTTTCCTCCTGACGGGTAAGCCTTGCGGAGTACAATTGAGTACTCAGGGTTTGTTCTACCCTGTTGCAGGTGACAGGAACATGTGGAGCTAACACTTATGTGTGGAAACCTCCAAGTGGGCTCAGCGAGGATTTCCTTAATGTTGCAGACATATAGTGTATTTGAAAGTTCCACCTAAAATGTTTTACAATGGAAAACTGATAACTTGTTATGATGTATATAATGGATTATCATGTTAATGTTTAACTTGTCGTTAAATCATTTTATTTCCACTGAAACTCTGATAACATGGTTATATTCCGTTGTTATAGACAACAAAAATTATACTCTGATGTTGCATGAAAAGTGATGTAAGAAATGGCTAAAATGTTGTTATCTTTATACTCCCATTTATGATCCTGTTGAAAAATATGGATTTTCGGGTTCTCCCATGGGGTACGCTTGACGGAACTGTCTGATGTGGCTCACTTTTGGAGTGCTTGGTGTCTAGTGGAAGACAAGCACCTCCGTAAGTGTGTTAGTTTAGGTGGTTCTACCACAACCTCTTTCGGTGGATCTTCAGCGAGTGAGCCCTGTCTAAGGGGAAGCCGCCCAGAATCGTGCCGGTTGGGGGATTCGCCTTGTAGAAGAAGCCAAAGCTGTCGGTCCCCTACCCTACGTACTCCCCCTATGACTCCAACCGGGGGTGGCACGGTGAGTGGTTCTACATCAGGAACCCAGCAGAAGCACCATTCCTGACGTTCATCAGAAAAAGACCAGAGAGGAGGGAAAGCTGGTCGTGGGGTCCCGTCGGTCGGTAGAACAAGTTGGAGGTTATCGAGACAGAGCTTCAGAGGCTTGTGCAGCATGGCCTCGACAGGTTGCGGGTCTTCCATACCTTTTTCTGCCATTGGGTCGCCCCATTGGCGAAAAGAATGTGGCCAATGTGGGAATACTCCGACCTGATGGATCCCGACTGCGCGTCGCCGGAGGAGTTGTCAAAGGATGAAGTCTAGAGTCATCTCGATTAGGTGCTACAATTGAGGGATAAAGTCTCCCTTGAAGGGACGCCTAGTCCCCTTCATGCCGCGAAGCTGTCCAATTTGGTATGCCCCCCTTTTTTGTGACCATTTCATTCTTGTTTTGATGTTTTGATTGATTCTGAGTTGCCCGTTTTGAAGGGACTCATGGGCTATAAATCCCGGCCACATCTTCCGAGAGGGCTAGAAGGCATGGCTCGGCAAGCTGCCCAGAGGGAGGTGGCGCTTGCTAAGAAGATGAAGAAAGCCAAAAAGGCCCGGAGGAGGTTCGATATGGAGAAGGAGATCAACCGGTGGGTCCAGGGGGGGTGAGAGTCGGAGTGACGTGGAGGCAGAGCTCGAGTTGGAGGTGCCCATGGAGATGGGTGACAACACAAGTGCCTTGGAGGATGAAGATGTCAGGGGCGCTGTTGTGACCTCGGTGGAGCACCGTGAGCCCACGGCTATGTCCGTTGGTGGTGGGCTTGATGTGGAGATGCGTGGCAATGTTCCTGAGTCAAGGAAGCACGCTGCAAGTCAAAATGCCACCCTCGAACGAGAGGCAAAGCGGGCATGGGCGCCGCGCCCTTTGGAGGTGTCGTTGGCTCATGCCCCTCTACTCCGAGTGTGGCAGAGCACGCCGGTCGATCGAGAGGACGTGATCGTTCCCCTACATCTTCGGGGTCGATGCGTGTGCGTGACCCCCAACGGGGGGATGCCCCGCGAGTTGCTCCGGTGGTTTTGCCACGAGCTAGCGGTCATGGCCGTTCACGGGCCGATCGGGGACCGGCCAGGTCGGCCCCTCCCTTGGCCGATGCGAGGGGGCGCGGGTCACGACCCACGAGTGGTCCTTGTCCTATTGGCTCATCGTCCTCTGGTCGGGGATTCTAGGCTCTGCCGCTTTCGTCTAGGTATGCATTCATGCTCCTTTTTGTTCTTATAGTTGAGTTTTTAAGTGTGACTAACCTGTGCTTGTTTGACAGCGGCCAAGGGCTGGCGGGACTAGGAATCTCCTTGCCTCCCATGCGAGAAGAGTGGAGAGCCAGCCTACAGCGGGTCGCGACAAGCGACAGGGGAAGTAGGTTGGCGGCGGCATGACCTCCCCCTCTAGGGGTTGCGTCTTCTCGTTCGATCATGAGAACGACGGCAATGACGATGACTGTGATGGCGGCGATCCTCGTGGTGACGATGGAGGTCAAGTCATAGGCGACTCTCATGGTCCCTCCCCCAACAGTTGTGGAGCAGGAGAGGAGGGAAACAGGGCTCCCTACCTCGCCTAGCGGAGGAGTGCACAGTTCACCCGCCTGGTCAGAGCTGGAGGGGTCGGGAGGAATCGTGGCCAGGCCAGAGGTAGTGCATCCGTCGGCGTGTAACACCCAAACTTTTTAACTTTTGCAAGTTTCTAAATTTTGATAGAACTAAAGTAGAGATATGACCAAATTTGTAGTTGGAGGAAAAACTATTTACAATTAAAAACTTAATTCAACATAGGCTTTAATTGTTTTGTTGCATTCATCCCGTTTGCATCTTGGTTTTATGATGTGATAACTTTCAAAACACGTTTAGGGGTTGTTTCGAGTCTCCCGGGAGTTTTTCTCGCTTTTCCGAGAATTAAATTCCTTTTTCCCACAGCTTAATCTTTTTATTAAAACCTTCCAATAACCTTTTCATGAGCTCCAAACTCCATATTTTGATCCATCATGTTCATATCTACCTCCAGAAATTTTCTCAGAATTTTCCCTAATTTCTGTGATTTTTTGTGGCTTAAATACGATTTTAGGAATTTCCTAGAATTATTTTTAAACAGAAAATAAATCCTGAAATTAAGAAATTTCGAAACTTTTCCAAACCCTAGAACTATATATATGCCGGTGTTCCTCTCGACGCAAGGGTTCCAGAAGTACAAACCGTTTCCGCAGCCGCCACCCGTAGCCTCCTAGATCGGACACCGAAGTTCGGAAGAGGCTAGGTTTCGGCGAACATCCAGCGAGCTTTTCCAGGCAAACCGTCGTGTTCTTGCGACAACCACCACCGCCCTGAGGTAGATCTCTTCATTCTCTATGCCATGGTATATCCTATTGCACGAATCCATCACCGTTTGACCCGTTTCCCATCTCATCTATTTTATTCCGGCGAGCATCTCCTTGTTTATTTTCTCTGTTGTGCTGCCTGTTGGCCGCCGCCGGTTGGCCATCCCCTCCCCCAGCCTGGACGCAAGCCCTCCAAGACGGCTGCACAGCCCTTCGTATGGCCGCGTGCCCTACGCCCTGCCCTGTGATTTTCAGCCGGCCAGTCCTCTGCGACACCGTAGCGCGAACAGCTACAGTACCCGAACCAAGGAAGAAGAAGGACCCGATTTCAAATAAATATTTTCGGGTTTCGCGGATTAATCCCTGATTTCTCCGCAGATTAGACCCTGGTCTTCGAAAGGCCGTAACTTCTTCGTTTCAACTCCGTTTTTCGCGTTCTTTTTATCCGCGTGATCGTAGCGATGAGTACAACTGTTTAGTGTAGGTTTTCTAAACTTTTAATGTGCTATGGTATACTGTTATTTAATTGTTTTGTGGGCCCATGCTTGTTGTTTATGCGTAGAAGGTGCCGACACCGTGAACTTCCAGGACCAGGAATTCGACACCTCTGATCCGAACTAGTTCGAAGGCAAGTGTCCTTGACCATACTTGCTTCTACTTTTGTTTTGATTTGAGTTAGTTTAGTTAGACCATTAGTTGCATGCTGAGTCATAATTTGAATCCTATGTTAAGGTTTACTAGAACTTGATGTTATCATTCTTGTAACCTGGGTTGGTTGGGTAGCTGTCTTGCTTAGCTTGCAGTCTTGGGTTGGAAAGGTTATCATTTAATATTAATTAATGATTTATGCAACTTGGGTTGGTAATGTTTATAGCAACATGGTGAATAGGAATCCGGCAGGATGGTTGGTTTTGGTGGAGGTGTGTGCCAAATTTTGGGTAAATGTTTTCTGGCGGATTGTTGGAATTGGTGGAATGGATTGTGCTCGTTCCTGCTTAGATTCTAAGGACCGGTTCATGGACAAGTAACCCGGCTTAACAGCGCAACCTCGAGGGCTATATGGCTCTGGCCTTGGTCAAGTAATTAGTTTCCTCCAAGTTATGCTACATCGGGTTGGTTTGTGTGGCACAAGAGGGGGCTTCTGCAGTGGTGTTGGTACCCACTGTTAGCGGTTAGAAACCTTAGTGAAGGTGTAAAACAGACTTGGAGGGACTTTGTAAAGGCCTTGTAGTGTGACCCTGCTAAGCACCTAGGTAGTGTGAAGCATGATGGGGAAACATGACTCGTGGTGAAAGTGTGCAACCTCTACAGAGTGTAAAACTGATATATCAGCCGTTCTCACGGTCAAAAGCAGCATGGACTTCTTCTTGATTAGATGGCTCTGGTTCAGTTGGGAGGCTTGGATGGAATCCAAGTGTTGGTTTGCTTGGATGGAATCCAGGTGTGGTGCTCGGATGGGATCCGAGTGTTGGTTTCAGTGGTTCTCTAAGGAGAAGGAAGATCTCACCTAGTTAAATAGGTGCTTAAGGTTTAAGGTAACAGGTGTGTTGCTTAAGGGCTTGTGTTAAACCCTGTTAGCCTTTCCTTGTGTTGGCCCGCATGTCATACTTTCCTACACTTGCGGAGTACATTTCGATGTGCTCACCCTTCCTCTTTGTCCCCCTGCTACCCCACCCAGGCGCTGGAGACGGCGAAGAGGAGTACATTGAAGACGGTGCCTTCGACCCTGATGACGTGTACTAGGCTGGTGCTGCCCTCGGTCGATACTCCTATGAAGATGGAGTCCTTTCCACTAGAGTTAGAATAAAGTTTATGAAATTTTCTTTTAGACCCACGGGTCATTTTGTAATGAAGTTTAAGTTTTAAGTTTTGAACAATGCAGTAATACTATCATGACGTCGTTATATGTATGAATAATTGATCCTGGCATACATATGATGTGCACTTGATTTTGTCCTTAAAATTGGGTGTGATAGAGTGGTATCAGAGCTATTGTTGACCGTAGGATGCTAGCCTAGGTAGACATGATGGTTTTATAAAACTAGTTTGATAAAAAAATTTCTCGTCCTCAATTTCTCTTATTTCCTTGATGCTCAATTTAAAAGTTTTGGTCCAAAATAGGCTCCTTCGTTCATAAGGTGCATCCCTATGTGTGGAACGCTAGTCCGTTGTGTGATTTGGTGCATGTGCAAATGAATGATTTGGATCTTTGTAATGATTGTTGGTGTGTTGTTAGCCATAAGACTACAACGACATCATTTGTTTACCAGTTTTATTTTATAGTTAGTTGGGGTTTTCTTTCTATCCTATCTCACTCTTGTCCATGATCATATCAGATGGTGAACACTAGGAGTGGCAGTGGCTCTGGAGGCAATGATCCGAACAACAACCCCCTAAGCAATGATCCCAACAACAACGCCCCAAGCCCTCCACCACCAGTTTATGATCCAGTTCAAATGGCGGCTATGGAAAATTAGATGATGCAGACCATGGCTCAGATGATGACTGCTCTGCAACAGATGGCTCAACCCAATCTCGCTCCACTACCTCCACCACCTCGTTAGGAAGACACTCTCAGGAGGTTCATGATGACTCAACCTCCAATCTTCAAGCATGTTGTGGAGCCAATGGATGTAGATGATTGGCTCCAGACCATTGAGAGCAAGTTGGAGATTGCTCATTGTGTGGGTCATGATCGAGTTCTATATGCTGCTCATCAACTGCAAGGTCAGGCCAAAGATTGGTGTGCTGCTTACACTGCTGCTCATCCTAATGCTCAAGCTATCACTTGGCAGGAGTTTTGTCAGAGTTTTCATTCTCATTATGTGCCTTCTGGTGAAATCAAGGTGAAGCGCAAGGAGTTTCTAGAACTCAAGCAAGGCTCAATGTCAGTTCGTGAATATCTCACTAAGTTCACGCAGCTGTCTCGTTATGCCTCTAGTGATGTCGACACTGATGACAAGAAGCAAGACTATTTTAGAGATGGTTTGAACCTTGGGATTCGCTATGCTCTGTCCTCCAATGAGTATGACACCTTCCAGAAGCTGGTTGACAAGGCTTTTACTGTTGAGAGAGAAAGGAAAGTTCTTGAGGCTGATCGCAAGATGAAGATGGCTTTTCAAGGTCAGTATTCTGGTAGTAACACTCGCCCCCGCTTCAACCAACCTGGGCAAGTTGTGCGCCAGGGAGGTCAGTATCAACAGTAGCAAAACTTCAACTAGGGATCTGGTCAGTACAAGCAGCAGATGTCAACACAGCAGCAGCAACGCCAGATGGTTTAGACCCAACAGCAGAACCGCCCAACTCAAGGGACGAGCAACCTTGGTCCTTGTTTTAAATGTCATCACATGGGGCATCTTGCCAATCGGTGCCCGTTGAAGCATCAAGACCAACCAATAGCTCAGAATGGGAACCAGAATCATAATGGTGGACAACCTCAGCAGCAAGCTCGATAGAATTACAGTCAGGGCAAGGTTAATCATATCGCTATGGAATCAGCTCAACAAGCCTCGGATGTTCTGATTGGTATGTTCTCTATCAACTCCAACCCTGCTACCGTATTGTTTGATTCTAGAGCTTCACATTCATTTATATCAACACGATGCGTAGCACAATACAACATGCCTATGATTTTGATGAAAAACAATTTATTAGTTGCTTCTCCTAGAGAAGAAATGATATCAAGGCATGTATGCCCAAGACTAAGTATAAACATAAGGGGGGTAGAGTTTCTTTCCAACCTCATTGTTCTAGACTCCAAAGGAATTGATGTAATTCTAGGAATGAATTGGTTAACCAAGTACCAAGGGGTGATTGATTGTGCTCAGAGATTGATCAAGATGAAGCACACAGATGGAACTGAGGTTGAATATCAAGCATGGTTAGAACCAATCAGTGAAGTCAAACTCAACCAAGCCAACGAAGTTGTGGATATTCGAGTGGTCCAGGAGTATCTAGATGTCTTCCCTAAGGACCTACCAGGTATGCCACCAGATCATGAAATTGAATTCGTTATTGAGTTAGTCCCAGGAACTGCACCTATTTATAAAAGACCATATATAATGGCTGCAAATCAATTAGCTGAGCTAAAAGATCAAATCCAAGATCTCTTAGATAAAGGGTATATATGTCCTAGTACATCTCCATGGGGAGGCCCTGTTATTTTTGTTCCAAAGAAAGATGGGGGTACACGAATGTGTGTTGATTACCATGCATTAAATGAACTCACAATCAAGAACAAGTACCCTCTCCCTCGCATTGAAGATTTATTTGACCAATTGAAGGGTGCATGTGTGTTCTCTAAAATTGACTTGAGATCGGGGTACCATCAGTTAAAGATTCGAGCATCAGATACTCCTAAAACAGCTTTTGTTTCTCATTATGGGTTAAATGAGTACACAGTAATGTCGTTTGGGTTAACCAATGCTCCAGCATACTTTATGTATCTTATGAACAAGGTCTTCATGGACTACTTGGACAAGTTTGTTGTGGTGTTTATTGATGACATTTTGGTATTCTCTAGAAGTGAGGAAGAGCATGAAGAACATTTGAGATTGGTATTGCAGAGGCTTAGAGAGAATCAACTATATGCAAAGCTTAGCAAATGTGAGTTTTGGTTGAAGGAGGTCTCCTTTTTGGGCCATGTCATCTCAGAAGGAGGAGTGTCAGTGGATCCAGGTAAAGTGAAGGATGTTCTAGAATGGGAAGCGCCTCGAAATGTTAGTGAAATTAGAAGCTTCTTGGGAATGACTGGATATTATCGACGTTTCATTGAAGGTTTCTTGAAGATAGCAAGACCAATGACCAAGTTGTTGGAGAAAGGATCAAGGTTTGTGTGGACAGCAGAATGCCAGGCCAGTTTTGATGAACTAAAGAAGAGATTAACTTCTGCTCCAGTCTTAATCATGCCAGATGTTCAGAAAAGTTTCTCTATTTATTGTGATGCTTCGCGACAAGGTCTAGGTTGTGTTCTGATGCAAGAAGGTCATGTAGTAGCTTATGCCTCGAGACAGCTCAGAAAGCATGAAGTGAATTATCCAACTCATGATTTAGAGTTAGCGGCAGTAGTTCATGCTCTAAAGATCTGGAGACATTATTTGATTGGGAAGAAGACTGAAATCTACACAGATCACAAGAGCTTAAAGTATATTTTCACTCAGCAAGACTTGAATCTTCAGCAACGTAGATGGTTAGAACTGATAAAGGATTATGACTTGAATATCAACTATCATCCAGGCAAAGCCAATGTGGTTGCAGATGCATTGAGTCGGAAGAGCTATTGCAATGTGTTGGAGTTACAGGAACAATGACCTGAGTAGTATGAGGAGTTTGCTAAACTCAACTTGGGCTTTATATCCAACATAGAAGCCGTTGCCATGGAAGTAGACTCTACATTAGAACAAGATATTCGCAAGGGTCAGTTGACAGATGAGAAGATCATAGAGATCAAGGGATTGATTAAAGGGGACAAAGCCCCAGGATTCACAGAAGATGAACAAGGTGTGTTATGGTTTAAAGAAAGGATTTGTGTGCCCGACATAAAGTCAATTAAGGAGTTAATTCTGAGGGATGCACATGATTCAGCATACTCTCTACAACCTGGTAGTACAAAGATGTATAATGATCTCAAGCAGCAATTTTGGTGGTACAGCATGAAACGAGAGGTAGCTGAGTATGTGGCGTTATGTGATACTTGTCAACGAATCAAGGCTGAACATCAAAGACCCACAGGTTTGCTACAACCACTGAAAGTTCTAGAGTGGAAATGGGAAGAAATAATTATGGATTTTATAGTTGTCTTACCTCGGACACAGTCGGGTTATGATTCTATATGGGTAATAGTGGATAGGTTGACAAAGGTGGCTCATTTCATCCCAGTCAAGGAGTCATATCGAGGAGCTCAACTTGTAGAGTTGTATATGTCGCGGATTGTGTTTGCATGGCGTGCCCAAGATCATAGTGTCAGACAGAGGTACACATTTCATGTCATGGTTTTGGAAACGACTGCATGAATCAATGGACACTCGATTGAATTTTAGTTTAGCATATCATCCATAGATGGATGGTCAGACAGAGAGAGTCAATCAAATTCTAGAGGATATGTTGAGAGCTTGTGCCTTATAGAATAGCAAAAGTTGGGATAAACATCTACCTTATGCAGAATTCTCCTACAATAATAGTTATCAAGCAAGCCTTAAGATGGCACCATTCGAAGCCTTATATGGGAAAAAGTGCAGATCTCCTTTGTTTTGGAACCAAGTCGGGGAAAGAAAGGTATTTGGTCCAGATGTTATAAAAGAAGCCGAGGAACAAGTAAAAGAAATCCGAAACAACTTAAAGACAGCTCAGTCTAGACAGAAAAGTTATGCAGATAAAAGACGACGAGAGTTGACTCTTGAAGTGGGAGATTTTGTATATCTTAAGGTGTCATCGTTTAGAGGTCTCAAATGATTCAATGTTAGAGGAAAGCTTGCACCAAGGTATATCGGTCTGTTCAAGGTGATTGATAGGAAAGGAGTGGTAGCCTATCAGCTAGAACTGCCTTCACAACTTTCAGGGATACATGATGTGTTCCATGTATCACAATTAAAGAAGTGCTTAAGGGTCCCTAAAGAACAGTTGCCTCTTGATGAACTTAATATAAGAGATGATTTGTCTTTCTCAGAGCCTATCAGAATTCTGGAAACCTCAGAAAGAGTTACTCGGAACAAAAGAGTCAAAATGTGCAAAGTTCAGTGGAAGCATTATTCAGAGGAAGAAGCCACTTAGGAAAGAGAGGATGATTTGAAGACAGAGTCCCCTCATCTCTTTGACAACCTTTCCGAATCTCGAGGGCAAGATTCATCTTAAGAGGGTAGGTTTGTAACACCCGAACTTTTTAACTTTTGCAAGTTTCTAAATTTTGATAGAACTAAAGTAGAGATATGACCAAATTTGTAGTTGGAGGAAAAACTATTTACAATTAAAACTTAATTCAACATAGGCTTTAATTGTTTTGTTGTATTCATCCCGTTTGTATCTTGGTTTTATGATGTGATAACTTTCTAAACACGTTTAGGGATTGTTTTGAGTCTCCCGGGAGTTTTTCCCGCTTTTCTGGGAATTAAATTCCTTTTTCCCACAACTTAATCTTTTTATTGAAACCTTCCAATAACCTATTCATGAGCTCCAAACTCTATATTTTGATCCATCATGTTCATATCTACCTCTAGAAATTTTCTTAGAATTTTCCCTAATTTCTGTGATTTTTCGTGGCTAAAATATGATTTCAAGAATTTCCTAGAATTATTTTTAAACAGGAAATAAATCCCGAAATTAAGAAATTCGAAAACTTTTCCAAACCCTAGGACTATATATATGCTGGTGTTCCTCTTGACGCAAGGGTTCCAGAAGTACAACTCGTTTCCGTAGCCGCCACCTGTAGCCTCCTAGATCGGACACCGAAGTTCGGAAGAGGCTAGGTTTCCGGCAAACTTCCGGCGAGCTTTTTCGGGCAAACCGTCGTGTTCCGGCGACAACCACCACCGCCCTGAGGTAGATCTCTTCATTCTCTACACCGTGGTATATCCTATTGCACGAATCCATCACCGTTTGACCCGTTTCCCATCTCATCTATTTTATTCCGACGAGCATCTCCATGTTTATTTTCTCTGCTGTGCTGTCTGCTGGCCGCCGCCGGTCGGCCATCCCCTCCCCCAGCCTGGCCGTAAGCCCTCCAAGACGGCCGCGCACCCTACGCCCTGCCTTATGATTTTCAGCCGGCCAATCCTCTGCGACACTGCATCGCGAACAGCTACAGTACCTGAACCAAGGAAGAAGAAGGACCCGATTGCAAATAAATATTTTCTGGTCTCGCGGATTAATGCTTGATTTCTCTGCAGATTAGTCCCTGGTCTTTGGAAGGCCGTAACTTCTTCATTTCAACTCCGTTTTTCGTGTTTTTTTTATCCGCGCGATCGTAGCGATGAGTACTACTGTTTAGTATAGGTTTTATAAACTTTTAATGTGCTATGGTGTACTGTTATTTAATTGTTTTGTAGGCCCATGCTTGTTGTTTGTGCGTAGAAGGTGCCGACATCGTGAACTTCTAGGACCAGGAATTCGACACCTCTGATCCGAACCAGTTCAAAGGCAAGTGTCCTTGACCGTACTTGCTCCTACTTTTGTTTTGATTTGAGTTAGTTTAGTTAGACCATTAGTTGCATGCTGAGTCATAATTTGAATCCTATGTTAGGGTTTACTAGAACTTGATGTTATCATTCTTGTAACCTAGGTTGGTTGGGTAGCTATCTTGCTTAGCTTGTAGTCTTGGGTTGGAATGGTTATCATTTAATATTGATTAATGATTTATGCAACTTGGGTTGGTAATGTTTATAGCAACATGGTGAATAGGAATCCGGCAGGATGGATGGTTTTGGTGGAGGTGTGTGCCAGATTTTGGGTAAATGTTTTCTGGTGGATTGTTGGAATTGGTGGAATGGATTGTGCTCGTTCCTGCTTGGATTCTAAGGACCGGTTCATGGACAAGTAACCCGGCTGAACAACGCAACCTCGAGGGCTATATGGTTCTGGCCCTGGTCAAGTAATTAGTTTCCTCCAAGTTATGCTACATCGGGTCGGTTTGTGTGGCATAAGAGGGGGCTTCTGCAGTGGTGTTCGTACCCACTGTTAGCGGTTAGAAACCTTAGTGAAGGTGTAAAACAGACTTGGAGGGACTTTGTAAAGGCCTTGTAGTGTGACCCCGCTGAGCACCTAGGTAGTGTGAAGCGTGATGGGGAAACATGACTCGTGGTGAAAGTGTGCAACCTCTACAGAGTATAAAACTGATATATCAGCCGTGCTCACGGTCAAGAGCAGCCTAGACTTCTTGATTAGATGGCTCTGGTTTAGTTGGGAGGCTTGGATGGAATCCAAGTGTTGGTTTGCTTGGATGGAATCTAGGTGTGGTGCTCGGATGGGATCCGAGTGTTGGTTTCAGTGGTTCTCTAAGGAGAAGGAAGATCTCGCCTAGTTAAATAGGTGCTTAAGGTTTAAGGTAACTGGTGTGTTGCTTAAGGGCTTGTGTTAAACCCTGTTAGCCTTTCCTTGTGTTGGCCCACATGTCATACTTTCCTACACTTGCAAAGTACATTTTGATGTGCTCAGCCTTCCTCTTTGTCCCCCTGCTACCCCACCCAGGCGCTAGAGACAGCGAAGAGGAGTACATTGAAGACGGTGCCTTCGACCCTGATGACGTGTACTAGGCTGGTGCTGCCCCCGGTCGACATTCCTGTGAAGATGGAGTCCTTTCCACTGGAGTTAGAATAAAGTTTATGAAATTTTCTTTCAGACCCATGGGTCATTTTGTAATGAAGTTTAAGTTTTAGGTTTTGAACAATGTAGTGATACAATCATGACGTCGTTATATGTATGAATAATTGATCCTGGCATACATATGATGTGCACTCGATTTTGTCCTTAAAATTGGGTGTGACACGACGAGCCATGGTGTAACGTCCCGCCTCCTCGAGGCCAGGCCTGCTTACATCTGATAGCTTTCCTAGGACATAGACTGCCCTCACAGACCAACACCAGTCTTTTCTGCGCACTTTGTCCTCACTCATGCGCCCCCAGAAAGAACTTCCTGGTCAGTCACCCATCGCTCCAGGCCAAGCACGCTTAACCTTGGAGTTCTTAAGAGATGGGCTACTAGAAAAGAAGTTGCAACTTGTTGGTACGAGTATCCTATTAATCCTATTAAGCCCTGAGCCGGGGTGTTACATCCTCACCCCCTTAGGAGACCGACGTCCTCGTCGGTCAACCCCAGGCCAGGAATGTCCCCTCTTGGCCACGTCCGTGTGTCCAGTGCCAGAGCATGTGCCATGCTGGGTGACCAATCTGGGTCCACACCAGCCATGCGCACCATGCCTGCGCAACTGACACACGCACCCGTGAAACCGCAAGGGTCGTCTCTGATACCATTCTGTAACGTCCCGCCTCCTCGAGGCCAGGCCTGCTTACATCTGATAGCTTTCCTAGGACATAGACTGCCCTCATAGACCAACACTAGTCTTTTCTGCGCACTTTGTCCTCACTCATGCGCCCCCGGGAAGAACTTTCCGGTCGGTCACCCATCGCTCCAGGCCAAGCATGCTTAACCTTGGAGTTCTTAAGAGATGGGCTTCCAGAAAAGAAGTTGCAACTTATTGGTACGAGTATCCTATTAATCCTATTAAGCCCTGAGCCGGGGTGTTACACATGGAGTCCTATTGGTGGACATCCCCTTCCCGACGAGGAAGATACCAGGGGGGAGTTGTCGGCCATCCCACCGTCCCGGGAGCTGGTGATGATCTGGTCGGCGCATGATACTGTGATGGCTGGATCTTCCAGCGGGTCGGGGATGACTCGCGAGCTGGTGTGTCCTTGCCCTGATGAGCCAAGAAAGGCCTGGTTCGTCCTTCGTGACGAGGAGGAGGTGAAGCTCTGGCACCTGCTTGGGGAGAGAGGACTATCGATGGAGTTCGATCTCGCCCTTACCAAGGCGAGGCTCAAGGAGGCCTTGGAGAGGGTTGAGCTCATCCATCAGGCCATGATAGTCAACCTACCACGCGTTGTAGAGGTAAGTTCTCTATGTTTTTGGTGTTGTCCTTGACTCCTTGGACTTTCAATAGTTGTGTCAGCATGCCTGCTTCTTGTCTCATAGGATCTAGAGATGATGTTGATCCGTAAGTCCTGATTTCTTTAGGAGGAGCACGGTCGAATAGAACAGGAAGCGATGGCATCACGATAGGCTAACGAGCTCAGGCACCAGCTAGAGTCCATCCGTTGTGAGTCCCAAAACCGGGCAGCCAAGGCGACGGGAGCACTGGCGGTGGAGCTACGTGCGGTCGAGCGGGCGACTCTGCCGAGCGAGAACTTGACGCGGTGAAGGTCCACTTGGTAGACACCGAGTTCATGCTTCAGAAGTCCTTGGAGGATCTAGAGGCTGAGAGGAAGGCTCGGTTGGACGCTGAACAAGAAGTGGTTGCGCTCTGAGGGCAGATGCTTGGGGTAGAGGAGTCAAACGCTCGACTGCTCGAGAGGGTGACTGGGCAAGAGGAAGGGCTCTTGATTCTCGAAAGCGCCCGCCTTGGTACATACCTATTCTGCCCTCGGTTGTTACCTTGATTTTTCCTTTCCTTTGCTTCTGAATTTGTTGTCTTTTTCCCGAACTGGGTGGAAAGATCGGCTCTCTGGAGAAGGAGCTAGAGACGGTCAAAGCAGCGATCGGTCAGGGCACGGAGGTGCTAGCCTAGTCCCTTGAGGACCGACGCACTCTCGAGGGGGATGTCGACCAAATTCACAACATCGCACAGTTGGTCGTCTCCGATGTGTTCGGGTCGGGACCGAGCACTATTACACCCATCGTCCAGCTGGCGGAGGTCCCGAATGAAGTTCGGCCTCTCATCTTAGATGGCATGTTGAAAGGGTCGAGATGGCGGACTAGAGGGGGGGTGAATAGTCTTTTCTAAAATTAATTGCATCGGCTAACCGATATAAATGCGGAATTAAAACAATCGGTCTAGCCAAGACTACACCCCTCTATATATGCTCACTAGCACCTTGCCAAGATACTAATTATGCAACTAAAGTGCCGGGCTAGCTAGAGCTCTCCTAAACAATTCTAGGAGCAAGGTCACACAAACCTATGCCACTAGTACTTTAAGCAACAAGGGAGCTCCTACACATTCTAGTAAGCAAAAGCACAAAGCCAACTAAGCTCACTAGCAAAGCTCAATAACAAGGCAACCAATGCCTAATTAGAGAGCGCAAATACTTAGCTACACAAACTAAGCAATGTGACTAACAAGGTTACTAAAACCAAATTAGCCACGCAAGGGAGCTACTTCTATGCTACACAAGCAAGAAGGTAACTAGTAAGCTACACAAGCTAACTAATTACAAGAGCAACTACACAAGCTTAAGATATATAAAAGTAATTGCAAGCTTGTGTAATGGGGATGCAAACCAACGGGAAGAACAAGGTTGACACGATGATTTTTCTCCTGAGGTTCACGTGTTTGCCAACACGCTAGTCCCCGTTGTGTCGACCGCTCACTTGGTGGTTCGGCGGCTAATTAGCATCACCCGCTAAGCTCGCACGTCGGGCACCGCAAGAACCTACCCCTTGAGTGAGGGTAGCTCAATGACACGCTTTACTAAAGTTGCTCTTCGCGACTCCCGCGGGGCGAGCACAAGTACCCCTCACAAGCACTTCTCGGGAGCGCCCGACAAGCTTCTTGCGGGCTTCGACGGAGACCACCAGCAAGCCGTCTAGGAGGTGGCAACCTCCAAGAGTAACAAGCACCACCAGCTTGCAACACGACCACCTAGTGCCACTCGATGCAACCTCACGATGCAATCACACTAGAATCGCTCACTCACACAATTGAATGATCACTATCAAGTATATGTGTGATGGAGGGCTCCCAAGCACTCATAAGCATGGACACTAAGTCCCTTGAGGTGCTCCGCACCAGCCATGGCCGAGGGCCACTTCAATTTATAGCCCCAAGGGCTAAACTAGCCGTTACCCCTTCAATGGGCAACGGTCGGGCCGACCGGACGCTCCGGTCGAGTTGACCGGACGCTGGACCTCAGCGTCCGGTCGCCCGCAGACGGCCACGTGTCCTGATTCCAACGGTCACTTGACTTGACCGGACGCAGCAGCTTTCAACTGACCAGACGTTGAACCCCCAGCGTCCGGTCATTTCCAGTAAGGTACCGACCTCGACCGGACGCGTCCGGTCACACTTGATCGGACGCAGCCAACGTCCGGTCACACTCCAGCTTCTGCATCATCGTACGTCAGCCTGACCGGACGCATCCTGCCAGCGTCCAGTGCATTTAGATCCAGCGTCCGGTCAGTTGATCGACGCCAGCATCTTCGCGACTAACTCGTTTTCACTTCTAACTTCATCACCCTTGCTCCAATGTGCTAACCACAAGAACTTGCATCCGGCGCAATAGAAAATAGGCATTCTATTTTCCCGAAAGCGCCGAATCCATCTCACCCCTGCAAACACCACCTCCTTTGTAAATGTGCCAACACCACCAAGTGTACACCACCATGTGTATGTGTGTTAGCATTTTCACAATCATTTCCCAAAGGATGTTAGCCACTCAACTTGCCACGCCACTCGATCCTAGCGACAATGCAAAGTTAGATCACTCGAGTGGCACTAGATGACCGATATGCAAACAAGTTTGCCCCTCTTGATAGTACGGCCATCTATCCTAAACCCGGTCATAAACTTCTCTACACACCTATGACCGGTGAAATGAAATGCCCTAGGTTATACCTTTGCCTTGCGCATTCCATTCCATCTCCTTCAATGTCGATGCAACACATGCACCAACACGATCAACAATGATATGATCCATTTCATATCATCACATGATCATATTGGTTCATCGATCTTGACTCTACTTGCTCTTCACCGTTGCTATCGTCCATCGGCGCCAAGTCTTGCTCAAGCTTCACCGCCACGTGGTCCATCACTCCAAAGCCTTTGACTTGCCCTTCATGCTTGCAACCGATCCATCAAGCCAAGTCTTGTCTTGATCTTCTCCACCTTGATCACATGACTCAATGTCATGTCTCATGTGCAATAAGCTCCTTCATCATCACATGTGTGAGCTTTGCAACATCTCCAAGCCATTTTCACCTCCATGGCATATGTTGCTCATACACATGTACCTGTGGACTAATCACCTGTGTATCTCACATAAACACAATTAGTCCACCTAGGTTGTCACTCAATTACCAAAACCAACAAGGACCTTTCACATGTTCTATGGAACGATAGGGGTGCTGACCTCGGTGGCGACCCATCACCCTAATCTGGACTTCATGGCCATCTATAGAGGGTACGTCGACGAGTGGAGCACAAACAAAATCCATGCGCTGGGGGAGAGTTTGGTGCCACATGTGCAGATGGTTGCCGAGCAGGTCACCGCGCAGTGGGTAATGGAGGCTCACTGTTCATCTGTGGCTAAAGACGTGCACCGGGAAGATGTCATCCAGCCTGTGGTGGGAGTGGCGACCGGGTCAGAGGCGAGCATCGTCCTACCCCCAGCAGAGCCAAACGTTGTCCCGACCGGAAGCGAGCTGCCTTCGTACTTGCTGACCGTACCAACAGCCGATGCCGCCGGGAGGTCATAATAGAGTTTAGAGTAGAAATATCCAGTCCATGCAAGAGAAGAGTTCATGGGGGAGCCCTCGTGTGAACAACTTTACATTCATGAATATTCTAAGTTCGTTTTGTGATGAAATCACTCGTGAGGGAAAGCTTATCCCATTCGCCCTTGTTTTTACCCTAGTGTAGCTTTGTTTTTTGTCCTTTGTTTTTCGCACCCGCCCGTTGACCCATAGGTTGCAACCTTAAGAACCCGGGCGTGTCCCACAAGGCTCAGCTGCTCGTAACCGTAGGTTGCGGTGGGGTGTGATCGGTTGGGAGGTTAAAACATAAGTTACATAGGGTAATCAAAGGAACAGAATGCCCTTTTGTTTGGGCGACGCCCTTTCGTTTGGGTGAAAGTTATTACTATATGATAGTAAAAGAGGAGGGTGGTATCGCACCCCCGTGGAGCCCCCAAGTGACCTAGGGCGAGAGTGCTCACGTGGGGGTGCTGTAGGAGCAAACGTTGAATGGAAAGAGAACGGTAAGACCGAGTTTTAAGGGAAGAAACGACGTAACTGTTCGATGTTCCATGTGTTGGTGAGAACATTGCCATTATCATCCTTCAGCCAGTAGGCACCTAGCTGGATCACTTCGGTCACCATGTAGGGTCATTCCCATGGTGGAGAGAGTTTATGTTTCTCTTTGGTTGACTAGGTCCATCGGAGCACAAGGTCAACGACCTCGAGGATCCTCCCCCTCATTTTTCTTTCATGGTACCTATGGAGAGTTTGTTGGTAACGAGCGAAGCAGATGATGGTCATCTCACAAGCCTCCTTGAGCAGGTCGACCGCATCCTACTGAGCCTCCATGGCTCGGTCTTGGTTGAAGGCATTTACTCTCGGGGCGACGTGATTGAGGTCGGAGGGCAACACTGTTTCGGCTCCATATGCGAGGAAGAAAGGGGGTGAACCCTATGGACCGGTTTGGCATCGTTCTTAGGCTCCAAAGGATTGCTGGAACTTCTGCAACCCATCACTCAGCATACTTCTTGAGTCGGTCGAAGATGCGGGGCTTGAGTCCTTAGAGTACCATGCCATTGGCCCACTTGACCTGACTATTGGTACGCGGGTGCCCGACCGAGGCCCAATCAATCCTGATGTCGTATCCATCACAGAAGTCCAGGAACTTCTTCTTGGTGAAGTTTGTTCCATGGTCGGTGATGATACAGTTTGGAACACCAAACTGGTAGATGATGTCGAGGAAGAACTTGTTCGCCTCTTCCGAGCGGATATTGGTGATGGGCTTTGGCTCTATCAACTTGGTGAATTTGTCCACCGCTACGAGCAGGTGAGTGGAGCCGCTCGGGGCCTTTTTGAGGGGTTTGACCATGTTGAGGACCCAGACCGTAAATGGCTAGGTGATGGGGATGGTCTGAAGCTCTTGTGCCGGTAGATCAGTTTTCCGAGCATAGAACTGGCATCCTTCACACCTACGAACAACCTCCTCTGCATCTCGCAACGCAGTGGGTCAGTAAAAACCTTGGCGAAAGGCTTTCCCGACCAGCGACCTTGGGGCCATGTGATGTCCGTAGATTCTGGCATGGACCTCAAAGAGGAGCTACTTCCCTTGGTCGGGATGCACTTCATGAGTACTCCCGAGGGATTTCACTTGTAAAGTTTGTCACCGATGGCGACGAACATCTTGATGCATCGAGTGATTCATCGTGCTTTAGTCCTTTCAGGTGGGAGAACCTCCTCGTGCAGGTAGACGAGTAGTGGTGCTCTCTAGTCAGCCTGATTGAGTGCCACCATAGTGACGTCGACGAGCGACATGGTCATGGAGGCGCCAAGATTGGAGCCCCCAAGCACTTGGTCGAGGTCAGGGCACGTCGGGAGGTCGGAGCCCCCGAGTGCCAGATTGGTGTCAGAGTCTGTCTGGATTAGATCCTCCAGAACATGGGCAGATGGCTCATGGAGATCATTGATGAAGACCCCATCTGGAGACAGAACCCGCCTGGCAGCCAGTTTTGCAAGGAAATTGGTGGCATCGTTGTCCTTTTGGGGGACATGATGCAGTTTGATCCCTGAGAACTTGTCCCCAAGCTTGCGCACCTCCTGGTAGTATGCTGCCATGAGAGGGCTCTTACAGAAGGACTCCTTCATGACTTGGTCGACGACCAACTCCGAGTCACCGCAGACGTACAACCACGTAGCGTCGAGCTTGACGGCGATGCACAGTCCATTGATGAGGGCCTCGTGCTCCGCGGCGTTGTTTGAGGACAAAAAATCAAGACAGATCACGTAGCGAAACTTGCTCCCATCCAGGGAGATCAGAACCACTTTGGCCCCTGAGCCGAGCACGATAACTGACCCATCAAAGTACATTGTCCAATACTCGTGGGTGACGTCCGGGGTCAGGAGTTGGACTTCCATCCATTCGGCGATGAAGTTGGTGAGAGCCTAAAACTTGATAGCGGTGCAAGGGACATACCTAATGTCATGACCCATGAGCTTGAGAGCCCACTTGGATATTCGTCCTGTGGCATCGAGGTTGCGGATGATATCTCCTAGCGGGTACGAGGTGACGACCATGACCTCATGGTCGGTGAAGTAGTGCAGGAGCTTCCGGGTCGCCATCAAAATGGCGTACAGAAGCTTCTGCACCTAGGGGTATCGATCCTTGGCGTCAGTGAGTACCTCACTGATGAAGTACACTGGCCGTTGCACCTTCAGAGGGCGTCTCAGCTCCTCCCTTTCGATGACAAGGGCGGCGCTCACAATGTGGTTGTTTATCGCGATGTAGAGGAGGAGTTCTCCCCGTTCGGGAGCGACGAGGACTGGGGCCGATGTCAGTGTTGCTTTGAGGCTTTCCAAGGCCTGTTGTGCCTCTTCTATCTAGACGAATGTGTCTGTCTTCTTGAGAAGTTTATAAAGAGGCATCCCCTGTTCCCCTAGTTGGGAGATGAACCACCTCAGGGCGGCCAAATAGCTGGTGAGCCTCTGTATGCCCTTGACGTTCTGTATAGGGCCCATGTTGGAGATGGCCATGATTTTTTCTTGGTTGATTTTGATGCCGCGCTCAGACACGATGTATCCAAGGAGCTTCCCCTTCAGAACTCCGAAAACACATTTCTTGGGATTCAATTTGATATTGAACCTTCGGAGGTTCGTGAATGTTGTGGCCAAATTTGCAATCAGGTCACTAGCTTGAGCCATTTTCACCACTACATCATCTACATAGATGATGATTATTGGTTTCGGTCGCTCAACTTGGTCAGGCTAGTCAGGCGGGTCGATTTGGTTGGCAAAGAATCACTACATACACCGTTGATAGGTGGCGCCGGTCTTCTTCAGACCAAAAGGCATGGTTACGTAGCAGTACGAACCATACAGGGTGATTTATGAAGTCGCAACCTAGTCAGACTCTTTCATTGTGATCTGGTGGTAGCCTGAGTAGGCATCTAGAAATGAGAGGATTTCGTATCCTGAGGTGGAGTCGACTATCTGGTCTATGTGTGGCAAAGGAAAATGGTCCTTTGGACATGCCTTGTTGAGGCCAGTATAATCAATACACATTCTCCATTTCCTAGTCTTCTTTTTCACAAGAACTGGATTAGCTAGCCAGTTAGAGTGGTATACCTCTTTGATGAACCCGGCTGCTAGGAGTTTGGCGATCTCCTCGCCTATGGCCCTGCGCCTCTCGTTGTCAAAGCGACACAAGCGTTGCTTGGTGGGCTTCGAGCCCAGGACAAGGCATAACGCGTGCTCGGCGACCTCCCTTAGTATGCCTAGCTTGTCAGAAGCTTTCCACGTGAAAATATCACGATTGGCGCGTAGAAAGTAGACGAGCTCACTTTCCTCTTTGGCCAGGAGCTTGGTCCTGATCCGCACCGTCTTGGTCAGGTCGGTGGGGTCGATCCCCACCACCTTGGCTTCCTCGGTCGGGTGGAAGGCACTCGAGGAGGTCAGCTTGTTGTAGTCTAGGACTGCTAGAGTTAATGAATTCCCGAGCTCTAGGAGCTCGGTAGAGTTGATGACGGTCGTGGTGAGCTCGTAATGCTTGCGGTCGCACATGTAGGTGTGCGAAAAGGTGCTACCCACGATGATGATGTTGTTTAGTCCTTGAAAGGTCCTTGTGTGGTTTTGATAATTGAGTGACAACCTAGGTGGACTAATTGTGTTTATGTGAGATACACAGGTGAATAGTCCACATGTACATGTGTGTGAGCAACATATGCCATGAAGGTGAAAATGGCTTGGAGATGTTGCAAAGCTCACACATGTGATGATGAAGGAGCTTATTGCAAATGAGACATGACATTGAGTCATGTGATCAAGGTGGAGAAGATCAAGACAAGACTTGGCTTGATGGACCGGTTGCAAGCGTGAAGGGCAAGTCGGAGGCTTTGGAGCAATGGACCGTGTGGCGGTGAAGCTTGAGGAAGACTTGGCGCCGATGGACGAAGGCAACGGTGAAAAGCAAGTGAAGTCAAGATCGATGAACCAACAAGATCACATGATGATATGAAGTGGATCATATCATTGTTGATCGTGTTGGTGCATGTGTTGCATCGACATTGGAGGAGATGGAATGAAATGCGTAAGGCAAAGGTATAACTTAGGGCATTTCATTTCACCGGTCATAGGTGTGTAGAGAAGTTTATGACCGGGTTTAGGATAGATGGCTGTACTATCAAGAGGGGCAAACTTGTTTGCATATCGGTCATCTAGTGCCACCCGAGTGATCTAACTTTTCATCGTCTCTAGGATTGAGTGGCGTGGCAAGTTGAGTGGCTAATCCTTTGAAAAATAATTGTGAAAATGCTAACACACATACACATGGTGGTGTACACTTGGTGGTGTTGGCACATTTACAAAGGAGGTGAAGTTGGAGTTGATGTGGATGAACTCAGCGATGAAACGGAGGCGAAAGGAGAAACTTCACCGACGAAGTGTCCGCACGTAGAGTGCGGATAGTTCGACGGTGCCACCGGCGCCCTAGACAGAAAAGACGGAGGTCACTGTAAGTGACCGGACGCAAGTCTCGGTTGGACCAGCGCGTTCGGTCAGTGGCAGCAAAGGGCGCGTGTTTTGGTCTTCGACCGGACGCTGGCACTAAAAGTGACCGGACACTGGCTGGGCACATCTGGTCAATGCTGACGTACGCTGACATGGGGCGCACAGAAGGGTTGTTGAGTGACTGGATGCTGGCTGCGTCCGATCGAACAGGACCGGACGCGTCCGGTCGTGAAATGTTGTTTCTGGAACCTTACTAGAAACGACCGGACGCTGGAGGCTCAGCGTCCGGTCAGTTGAAGCTGCTGCATCCGGTCGTCAGACGACCGTTGAGATCAGATGAACAGTGTTTGAAGGAGGGGACACATGGCGAGTATCACGTGACCGGACGCTGAGGTCCAGCGTCCGGTCGATCGGACCGGAGCGTCCGGTCGTCCTGAGTTTTGCCCAGTAAAGGGGTAACGGCTCTATTTGTACATGGGGTGATAAATAGAGGCCATGGTCGGCCTTGGGCCGATAGCTGAGCACACTAGAGCCTTGGTGGCTTGTGTGGTAGTGCTTGGGAGCCCTCCATCTCACATATACTTGATAGTGATCATTCGATTGTGTGAGAGAGCGATTCTAGTGTGATTGCATTGTGAGGTTGCATCGAGTGGCACTAGGTGATCGAGTTGCAAGCCGGTGGTGCTTGTTACTCTTGGAGGTTGCCACCTCCTAGATGGCTTGGTGGTGGTCTCCGTCGAAGCACGCAAGAAGCTTGTGCGATGCTCCGGAGAAGAGCATTGTGAGGGGTATTGTGCTCGCCCCGCGAGAGCCACGAAGAGCAACTCTTGTTGAGCGTGTCATTGAGCTACCCTCACTTTCAGGGTAGGTTCTTGCAGTGTCCGACGTGCGGGCTTGGCGGGTGATGCCAATTAGCTACCGAACCACCAAGTGAGCGGTCGACACAACGGGGACTAGCGTGTTGGCAAACACGTGAACCTCGGGAGAAAAATCACCGTGTCAACCTTATTCTTCCTGTTGGTTTGCATCCTCGTTACACAAGCTTTTAATTACTTTTGCATACATTGTGCTTGTGTAGTTGCTCTTGTAATTAGTTAGCTTTTGTAGCTTACTAGTTAGCTTCTTGCTTGTGTAGCATAGAAGTAGCTCCCTTGCGTGGCTAATTTGGTTTGTGTGACCTTGTTAGTCACATTGCTTAGTTTGTGTATCTAAGTGATTGCGCTCTCTAATTTGGCATTGGTTGCCTTGTTATTGAGCATTGCTAGTGAGCTTAGGTGGCTTTGTGCTTTTGCTTACTAGCTTGTGTAGGAGCTCCCTTGTTGCTTCAAGTACTAGTGGCATAGGTTTATGTGACCTTGCTTCTAGAATTGGTTAGGCGAGCTCTAGCTAGCCTAGCACCCTTGTTGCTTAATTAGTATCTTTGGAAGGTGCTAAAGAACATAGATAGAGGGGTGTAGTCTTGGCTAGACCTATAGTTTTAATTCCGCACTTGTTTTGGTTAGCCGACGCGATTAATTTTAGAAAGGACCTTACAAGTGGTATCAGAGCAAGGTCTCTCATTTGTGGTCTTCAACGACCCGAGAGGATGGCGTCTAATGGGCTAGATGCTTATGAGGCACACATTTTTGATGGCACAAACTTTGCACTTTGAAAAAAATCACATGCTTGATCATTTTCATGCAAAGGGACCTAAATTTTGGTGGGTTGTCACTAGCGGTCTCACCCATGTCTTGGATCATAGAAATCTCACCAAAGCTCAAAGAGTTCTCTATGAATTTGATGTACATGCTTGTTGTTATCTAATGGATGCTTTGAGCTTTGATTTGATGAAACAAGTAAACATCAAGGGAACCACTCGTGAGATATGGGAGTCCATCAAGGAAACCTTCGGTGATTCCTCCACATGGGATGATGGCAAATTCAAGAAGGAGGATGAGCCTAAGAAGAAGGTGCATGAGTGTGTTGAGCATGATCACAATTTGGTGATTGTGAAAGATTGCTCCACCTCATGGTCAAGTGATGATCATGATGATCGATCCACTACAAGTTCACTTGACAAGGATTATGATGATGCCACAAGTGTTGCAAGTGATGATGCTACCCCATGCACACTTGATGGTGATGATGGTTCATGCTCAAGCCATGATGAAGATGCTACTACAAGCTCTCCAACTACATCACCACATTGCTTCATGTCACACGGTGACACCAAGGTATCAAATGATAATGTGGTTGATCATGTTGATTCATATGATGAGCTTGTTAGTAGACTTGCTAGCATGACCATGTCTTTAGAAAATGAGAAAGCTAAAACATTGAAATTGGAAAATAAAAACTCATTTCTAAAGAACTCTTGTGAAGAACATAATAAGTTACTTGATGCTTTTAAATCTTCACATGATGAGCTAAAATTGAATCATGAGACACTACTTGCATCTCATGATGAATTATTAGAACAACATAATTCTCTCATTAAAATGTTTACAAAGAAACTTAAAAATAATGAGAGCTCTTCACATAGGTCACATGATCAATCACATATCATTACTAACCCTTGTGATGTAGGCAAGAAGCATGTATCCACCTCGTGTGATGATTTACTAGATATGCCATGCTCTTCACATATAGATGCTTGTTCTACTTCTATGTCTTGTGAGACTAACCTTTTGAAGGAGAACAATGAGCTCAAAAATGAAGTGAAGAAATTGAGCAACAAGCTAGAGAGGTGCTACAACTCTCAAGTCACCTTTGAGCATATGTTGGAGACTCAAAGAAACTTTGGTGACAAGAGTGGAGTCGGCTTTAAGACTAGCAAAGTCAATCATCAAGAAAGCCGTAATGACATAAGTGGCATTGGCTTCAACAAGAGCAAGATCAAGGGCAAGAGATGGGGCAAGAGAAGATATGAAAGAGATATGAAGAAGCAAGAACAAGAGAAGCTCTCTCATTTCATGTGCTTCAAGTGCCATGAAGTGGGACATTTTGCAAATGGTTGCCCCAATAAAGAAAAGCTCAAGTTGAAGAAAGAAGAAGAGAGGCTAAGGCATGTTAAGTGCTTCAAGTGCCGCACTTGGGGTCATCTTACCTCAATGTGCCCAACCAAGGAATTGGTGAAGCAACAAGTGAAGTCTCAACCAAAGCCACAAGTTGAGCAAGAGAAGACACCCCAAGAGAAAATCAAGATCAACCATGAAGATAGTGGTGATTTGATGATAAAGAAGAAGAAAACAAGAAGGGGTGGAAAGGCAAGGCATCCAATGCAAACTCAAGATGCCAAGATGATGAGCAAGAATGAAAATAAGAAGAAAGATTATGCTCACATCAAGTGCTTCAAGTGTGGAAGTATGGGACACTTTGCCTCTAAGTGTCCTACCAAGCTTGAGAAGAAGGTTCAAGCAATCCATGAGAGGCAAGGCAATAAGAAGCACCACATGAGCAAAGAAGAGAAGGCTCAATCAAAGAGAAAGTGCTACTCATGCCGGGAAAGGGGACACAAGGCACATTCATGTCCCCTAGGTAACACTCCTAAGCCTATTTCAGTTGATGATAATTCTATGCTTAGGAAGGATGGTAATGGTACCTCTATGGTTGCTATTGCAAAACATCCCGCTACTCATACTAAGGCTTTGCCTAAGTATGTTGCTCCTAACTTGAGAGGACTCAAACTTGTTTGGGTACCATAAAATAGTGGATGATTGTTTGTAGGTACCATTGTCATTGGAGACTTGATTCAATTGATTTCATATTAACCATCATATGTTGAGTCAAGATATGAAGCTTAGTGCATATCCAACCCAATGCTAAGTGAAAATTGAGTGAAGTTCAAGTGCTACAACATACAAGTGTCATATTCAAGTTGTGGTGATTTATTGGATTATTTGATGGCTTGCAAGTATTTGAGTTGAAGCTTGCTAATTAGATGATCATGATCCAACTAAGGTATATCTCTTGTTGATCATTTCATTTGGGTGCATATGAGTTGATTGAATTGGATAAATATGCAATGTTGCTTGCTATGAGATGATTGAATGGATAATTGATTAGTAATCAAGTTTGGATTGATTTGTGTTGGATAAATTCATAAGATGACTTTTAGTAAGTGGTTTGAATGGATATATGTCTTATGAAAGTATTCAAACAAGTTAGTTTCAAGTTTGATTCCTATTTGATGAAGTATAGCTCAAATGATTGAAATCTGTCCTATAATTGAGAATCTGAGCTAGCTGTGATCTTAGCCATGATTGAGTGATCAAAACTTATTGGATTGGCATGAAAATTTGTGTACATTCTCTAGACTTATGGTATGAGATGCTGTAGAAATTTCATGAAAATTGGATAAGAAATGCTTCAGTTTTGGAGTGGATCTTGTCAGCTATAGTGCAGCAGTTTTCGGCATGTAGCAGTGCAGTGGTGGAAGAATTGAGATCTGGTAGCAATATAGAAGTCAAATGAAGCTCAAATTTTTACAGCTGCTAGATAACTTAGTAATGCACTCCTACACCAAATTTTGAGGTATTTGGATTTGTACTTTGGGAAATATGCATATTTCTTTGAAGGGTATAGAATCTGCCAGAAAAGTGACAAATGTTGGATTGAACTAGAGTCACTTTGATTGAAAGGTCCTCAAGTTGGAAACATGTTTACAAGTGTTTGAGGTACCTAAGTTTGGTTTTGAGATGATCTAGAATCATGACAAGTAAAGAGTACAAGGCCATTTGATAGTGGAGTGTACTTTGCACACTTTTGGTACTCAAGATGAAAATCATGATCAAACTCAAGATGAAGATGAAATTTAAGTTCTAGTGACTATTGGAAATTATTTGGTAGAAAGAAAAGAACTTAAATAAGTAGAAAGAAAAGGACTTAAAGAAGGAATCAAGGTTACTCATCAAGTTAAGTCCACCACTTGGACCAATCAATCAAGTTATTTCAAGTGAGTGTCAAGAATGGTTCTTGGAGAGAGGTCACTTCTCCCTAGTGTAGGGGCTTGCCGCCTATGCGTAGGTGAACCAAGTGTGATACTTGGAAGGCTAACATGGAAGTAGTGATCCGAGGAACATTTGAGATGCTTAGTTGAAGCAATCAAAAGGGTTGATCAAGAAAAGTAAGCAACACCCAAAAGAGAGCTAGTCATGATATTTCAAGTAGTGTTCTCACATTGATGCTCTCATGCAAGCATTGATCAAAAGATGAAGCAAGCCAACCACAACAAGAAAGTGCACTTGATCATAAGTGGTATTCATTCTATATGGGTGAAGAATGGAATTCAAAATGGTATCTATTGGTCTTCACCAAGCTAATAATTAGACTTCACATTGCTATTGGAGTAATGAATTAGAATCTATGTGACTATCCTCTACTCCAACATAACAAAGGTATCATTGTAATGTGCATGATCATTTCATCCCTTACTAGTATGCGGTTAGTGCATATAGTACATGCTTCATAAGATCATGCATAACAAATGAAATGTTTAAATTCATAACCTACCACTATTGCTTGAATTATTACTTGATCTAGTGGTTAATATATGAATTTGTTCATGAGCTAGTGATCCCAAGTACTTGATCTAATTTGGATTGCTAACAAGTGACAACTACAACATTGGCAAGATAACCCTTGCAAGAGGTGTGAAGAAGCTTGTCATTGGTTCAAACCGGACTTGAAAGCTTAGGCAAATCAATTTAGTTCAAGTCAACCATAATAGCTCATGATAGTGATAAGAGTACAAGCACAAGACAACAATACAAATGGATATCTAGTTTGTTTGTTTCAAGTGGTATCTAGACTCAAGTATTTCATCAAGAATCTACAAATGATGTCTAGATCAACTCACAAGTGATATCCTATAAGTGGTACTCATGAAGATAGCAAATGTTCAAGAAATGGTTTTTATTGATAAATCCAACAAGTGGTTCCATGCTAGAAAATTCTTTCAAGTGATATCACATCTATACATGGTATCAATCATGCAAGACGATGGTTCCACAAGTGATCCTCAACTCTAAGTGATCATAAAATGAAGCATGCATCCCTCATCTACAAGAGCTCAAGTGTATCAAATGGATGACCCACGCTATCACATAAGGGGAGGTGACACACAAATTGATATCAAGATCAAAGATCCTATGTGTGGTATCTGAAGAAGCCCTATACAAGTTACAAGTGGTATCTACAAGTGGTGTCATTCTAACAATCAAGTGATTTCCATCAAAAATGCGAGATTCAAGTCTCAACCATCTACCCCAAATGCGTATCTTTGCATCAATGAGAAGCACACCTTTTATGGAAATTGATGACAAAGGGGGAGAGATTGTACAAAGATATGAATGATATGAATGCTTTGAGATTAAGATTGTACAAAGGGGAGAGATAAGAGCTTTAAAGAAGTAGAGGTTGGACATGGACATGGACAAAGAGGGAGCAACATTGAAGAAAAGAGATGAATCAAAATTCTTGGACAAGAAAACCACACAAATAGGGGGAGCAAGCTCATGAACTTTGATTGATTGCATTTGATATGTGCATATTCATGTGCTTGATTGCATTACATAAGTTTTTAAATTCAATATTCATGCTTGTGTGGTGTATGCTAGTTGTAGAACTTGAATGATGATTTGATAACTAGCATGCATAGGATGATATCTAGACACTTGGTATGCTTTACAAGTAATCCTAGTACCTTGGTTTTAAAGTTGATCTCACGAGGTATCAAGTGATTTTATTTCCAAGTGATATCTAGCTAACCATGGTGCTAAGGATGAACTTAAAGGTTGTAACACCTCTGGTGTTTTGACCTAGAACTAAAACTTGACATGTCATCATATGCATTGCAAAGCATTCATAAAGAAGAAAATTTGGAATGCATTCACTAAATAAGATTTGTTTTATAAGTTGTTATTTTATGTGATGCAATGTGATTCAAAACGTTAAACAAAGATCATGACCACAAGGGTCAAATTTCATGTGATCATGTGAGACCATGTGTCATTTGACTCAAATAACCCTAATGGGCCATGTTACTGGTCAAAATTCAAATTTAAGACAAAAGGAAAACAAATCAAATTTGAATTCAACTTTAAATTATAAAAGTCCTTTTTGCCCCTTTTGGATATTTCAAAATCCATTTGGAATTTGGGGTTGTGACAAAAAGCAAAGTTGGAGCTTATTTTATAAGGATCAACTTTGGTATTCAAAGTTTTCAAAGTTTACATATAAAATTTGGAGTAATTTTGAAACGATTCAAATACTCAAATGCACCCCAAATTCAAATTTCAAAATGGAGGCAAAATTTGAAAATGTTCCTTGAAGCAAAGTTGTAGAGCTTGAAAAGTTGAGCAACTTTCATTTTTGGAGATTTTCAACTTCTTTAGAATATTTGTGAGTAATTTGCAAATTAAACTCAGTGTCAATTCTGTAATTCTCATGAACAGTGTCACGATCACCGCCCCACCGCCGACGTACCTTCTCCGGCCTTCCAGGCTCACCCTTGGCTTCGTGCTGGCACTGCATGCACGCTGCGTGTCGATTCCGCGCACTCCTGGACGCGCTATAAAGCTCGGAACGCCGTCATCGCCCTTTCTTTCCCTGCTCTGTTTCCCGACGTCGCCGCCTCAACTCCGGCGAGTTCCCCTCGCTTCCTCAGCCCAAACCAACCTCGGAAAAGCGGTGTTACAACTCCGTCTCGTCCTTCTGAACCCATCCCAACCACTGTGGTTGTCTGGGATCGCCGAGAACCTCTGCTTGCGACTCTTCTTCCTCGCAGTCGGCGATCTTGACCGAAGCTCCGGTTCACCGCGGCCAGCATCATCTGGTGAGTCGTTGTCCTTGTTTGTAGGTTCTATAGCTTCATCTTGATGTTGTGGTCCTTATTTCGCTCTTGCTTGGTCATTTTGCCCACTGCAGTCACCGGAACTACGTCACCGATGAAGTCTTCTCCGCCGTGAGCACTGTCACCGTCGACCCGCGTCACCGTAGTGCCTCCGGTCTCGTTCTTTGCTTCATCACGTCCGGGGTGAGCTGCTGATCCTTTCTGAGCCTTTTGTTTGATCTCAACCGGCCTTGTTTCGCCGGCATAACGCTGCCGTGGCACCACGTCCGCCATGGACGGCGTGAGCCTGGTTCCGTGTCGTAATCCACCTCTGAAATCCCATAGATCGACGCGGCTAGTCTTTGTGAGTGTTTAGGTACCATGGTCGTCGCAGTTGAGCTCACCGTCAGTGAGCTAGCATCGGTCAGCGCCGTTGAGGCCATGGTCAAAGCCCGAGGTTAGGGATGACATGTGGGGGCCGGCTGTCAGTGAGAGCAAGAGAGAGAATAGTGACTTTTGTTATTTTCTAATTTTGAATAGTGCTGAATCTTTGGAAATTTGTAGGAAAATAATCATAGCTCCAAAAATTTTGAAAAATTTTGTGTAGCTTCTTTACATGCTCTAGTATGGTTTAAAAATTGGAAACTTGAAATTTGAATAAATTTTTAATGTTCAAATATTCAGTCCATTAATTAATAAATGCATTTTCCATGATTTTTGTAGGCCACTGTATAGCTCCAAAAATTATGAAATTTATTTTGGTACACTAATTTGTTATGGGGAAGCTTACAAAAAATTTTGAGGTCATTTGGGACAAGTTTATTTTTGGGCTTATTTTAAATTAATTAAAAATTTAATAAAAGCAACCCTAATTCTTAGGGTTAGGGTTTAATTTTTTTTGTTTGGGTCAGGTTGTGTGACCAGTAGGGTTTCAAGATCAGTTTGGTCAAGTCACATGTGTGGTTCTTGCCGGTAGAATTGCAAGTTGGTTTTGTTGGCTTGCAACTGTACCGTGAAGGAAAATCGTATTCGGGGTGTTGTTACATTTCATGTACAGTGAAAGCATCATGTTTACATTATCATCATGTTAAAGCATATGTTATCATTTCGTGTAGAACCCGAGAGTGAAACAATTCTAGTTGAGCAAGTACTAGAAGAATCCCCGGTTGTCGCGGGATTTGGTAATTGTGGTACTGATCCGGAACCTGAGATCGTCAACGAAGGCAAGCCCCAGTTTATGCATTAAACCATTACCTTGTTTACTTTGAAAAGTTTATCACCTATGTTACTTATTGCATTAAGTTGATTTATTCAAATGTTACCTACTTGATGCATTGCCTACCTTGTTAATTGTTTACCATCCTTGAAGATGATTTCATTTACAAAGGCGTAGAATTGCTTAGTATGCTTTGTGGTAGGCTTTCAAAGTAAAAGTTTCGATACAATCAAAGATGGCATACTGGCCAAAGAAAGAAAGAAAGAAAGAAAGAAGATAGAATGAACTAGAGACTAGTCGGGTGGCTTATCTTGAATGTTGGGTAATGTTGCCAACTATGTCGCTTAAAGGCCACTCATTGTGGATCTTCTGAACGAGACACTTTGTAGTACTGGTCACATACTCCGGTAAGCCTACTTCGGCTAATCCGATACTAAGATGAATGCCCACGCACTGGGAGTGGTGAGATGGAGAGAGTAGCGTGTACCCTCGTGGCTTGAATGTGGCCGGATTTGAGGCGTGCTGTGCTCTCGGGTGGCGTGGAGACGGCTTAGTATGGGAGGATCCGGTAGCGAGGTTGATATATGCAAGATTAAGTTCTACATATGTCGTGTGATAAGGAATCCCCAGCTGGGACTTGAATCAATTCGAATTGCCGGTGCTCCGCGGATATGGAGACTCGATTCATTACCGAAGCAATGCAGGACTGGTGAATTACTAAAACATGAGAAAAAGAATGGAATGAGAAGGATTGGAATATGAGACATGAACACTTAGTTTGAGATAATGAACTAAAAGGACTTAGAGGTAAAAACTTGAAAGTAGGATCAAGAATAGTAAGCTTTTGGCAAAGAACTTTTGAATCTTGCTACATCTTTACCTTGTCCTAACACCTGCATCTCTAAAGTCCTTCATCCCTTTTTCGTCGGGTCAGTCTTGTTGAGTACTTTTATACTCAAGGTTTGTTAACCCTTGTTGCAGGTGAGTCACATGCACAGGCTTGTTTTGGTCCCTGCTGCATGTCAGTGTATGAAGTCGATGACGATGAGGAATGATGAATGGCCTTTGGACAAGGCACTAGTTTGTGTGAAATAAATAATGTTAATGTAATATTATCCCGCTACTATGGTTGTATGACACTTATGGTTATGTAAGTTTGAAACAACTGGTTTGTAATATTAAACTTAAGTCTTCCGCTTTATTATCTCTGGTATGTATATTGAAAAATGTTGTAATCTGCGATGACTGTGATTAGAATCCTGTTTGAAACGTGGATGATTCAGGTTTCCCGAGGACACCCGACAGACCTGTTAAGTCGTTGGGAACTCGTGTACGCTATCCGAGGTCTGTTGAGACATCAATGGGTGCACGTGGGCCCGATTCCTTAGGAGGTTCTGCCACAAAGGTGCAACTCCGATTGGTATCACACTTCAAAGGTTTACTTTATACACCTTAGCATCATTTAGTAGTAATTACTCTCCCACAATTTCAATCTATGCATATGTGCGAGCCTCAAAACAAATACTCTAGCACATATGTAGGGGGAGCTAATACTATCATTTCGGGTTTGTGGTATTTATCCAAAATCATTTACACATGGTAAAATTGCTTGGGCAAGCAACATGAATCCAAAAGAGCTTAATTTCCATATCTTTGTAGAGTTGTCATCAATTACCAAAAAGGGGGAGATTGAAAGGTCCTTGTGTGGTTTTGGTAATTGAGTGACAACCTAGGTGGACTAATTGTGTTTATGTGAGATACACAGGTCATTAGTCCACAGGTACATGTGTGTGAGCAACATATGCCATGAAGGTGAAAATGGCTTGGAGATGTTGCAAAGCTCACACATGTGATGATGAAGGAGCTTATTGCAAATGAGACATGACATTGAGTCATGTGATCAAGGTGGAGAAGATGAAGACAAGACTTGGCTTGATGGACCGGTTGCAAGCGTGAAGGGCAAGTCGGAGGCTTTGGAGCGATGGACCGCGTGGCGGTGAAGCTTGAGCAAGACTTGGCACCGATGGAAGAAGGCAACGGTGAAAAGCAAGTGAAGTCAAGATCGATGAACCAACAAGATCACATGATGATATGAAGCGGATCATATCAATGTTGATCGTGTTGGTGCATGTGTTGCATCGACATTGGAGGAGATGGAATGAAATGCGCAAGGCAAAGGTATAACTTAGGGCATTTCATTTCATAGGTCATAGGTGTGTAGAGAAGTTTATGATCGGGTTTAAGATAGATGGACGTACTATCAAGAGGGGCAAACTTGTTTGCATATTGGTCATCTAGTGCCACCCGAGTGATCTAACTTTGCATCATTGCTAGGATTGAGTGGCGTGGCAAGTTGAGTGGCTAATCCTTTGAAAAATGATTGTGAAAATGCTAACACACATACACATGGTGGTGTACACTTGGTGGTGTTGGCACATTTACAAAGGAGGTGAAGTTGGAGTTGATGTGGATCAACTCGGCGATGAAACGGAGGCGAAAGGAGAAACTTCACCGGTGGAGTGTCCGCACGTAGAGTGCGGATAGTCCAACGGTGCCACCGGCGCCCTAGACAGAAAAGACGGAGGTCACTGTAAGTGACCGGACGCAGGTCTCGGTTGGACCGGCACGTCCGGTCAGTGGCAGCAGAGGGCGCGCGTTTCGGTCTTCGACCGGACGTTGGCACTAAAAGTGACCGGACACTGGCTGGGCACGTCCGGTCAATGTTGACGTACGCTGACGTGGGGCGCACAGAAGGGTTGTTGAGTGACCGGATGCTGGCTGCGTCCGGTCGAGCATCATGAAATGTTGTTTCTGGAACCTTACTGGAAACGACCGGACGCTGGAGGCTCAGCGTCCGATCAGTTGAAGCTGCTGCGTCCGGTCGTCAGATGACCGTTGAGATCGGATGAACAACGTTTGAAGGAGGGGACACGTGGCGAGTATCACATGACCGGACGCTGAGGTCCAGCGTCCGGTCGATCGGACCAGAGCGTCCGGTCGTCCTGAGTTTTGCCCAGTAAAGGGGTAACGGCTCTATTTGTACGTGGGATTATAAATAGAGGCCATGGTCGGCCTTGGGCCAGTAGCTGAGCACACTAGAGCCTTGGTGGCTTGTGTGGTAGTGCTTGGGAGCCCTCTATCTCACATATACTTGATAGTGATCATTCGATTGTGTGAGAGAGCGATTCTAGTGCGATTGCATCGTGAGGTTGCATCGAGTGGCATTAGGTGATCGAGTTGCAAGCCGGTGGTGCTTGTTACTCTTGGAGGTTGCCACCTCCTAGATGGATTGGTGGTGGTCTCCGTCGAAGCCCGCAAGAAGCTTGTGCGGTGCTTCGGAGAAGAGCATTGTGAGGGGTATTGTGCTCACCCCACGGGTGCCACGAAGAGCAACTCTAGTTGAGCGTGTCATTGAGCTACCCTCACTTTCAGGGTAGGTTCTTGCTGTGCCTGACCTGTGGGCTTGGCGGGTGATGCCAATTAGCTGCCGAACCACCAAGTGAGCGGTCGACACAACGGGGACTAGCGTGTTGGCAAACACGTGAACCTCGGGAGAAAAATCACCGTGTCAACCTTGTTCTTCCTGTTGGTTTGCATCCTCGTTACACAAGCTTTTAATTACTTTTGCATACATTGTGCTTGTGTAGTTGCTCTTGTAATTAGTTAGCTTGTGTAGCTTACTAGTTAGCTTCTTGCTTGTGTAGCATAGAAGTAGCTCCCTTGCGTGGCTAATTTGGTTTGTGTGACCTTGTTAGTCACATTGCTTAGTTTGTGTAGCTAAGTGATTGCGCTCTCTAATTTGGCATTGGTTGCCTTGTTATTGAGCACTGCTAGTGAGCTTAGGTGGATTTGTGCTTTTTGCTTACTAGCTTGTGTAGGAGCTCCCTTGTTGCTTCAAGTACTAGTGGCATAGGTTTGTGTGACCTTGCATCTAGAATTGGTTAGGTGAGCTCTAGCTAGCCCAGCACCCTTGTTGCTTAATTAGTATCTTTGGAAGGTGCTAAAGAACATAGATAGAGGGGTGTAGTCTTGGCTAGACCGATAATTTTAATTCCGCACTTATTTCGGTTAGCCGACACAATTAATTTTAGAAAGGACTATTCACCCCCCTCTAGTCCGCCATCTCGACCTTACAGTCCTAGCATCTTCAACTTAAGGTTGGTGTAGTTGGGGATCGCCATGAACTTGGCGTAGCATGGGCACCCCAAGATGGTGTGGTAGGACCCTGGAAAGTCCACCACCTCAAAGGTGAGGACCTCCGAGAGGAAGTTGGCTCGGTCGCCAAACGTGACGGGTAGGTCGATCTGCCTGAGTGGGTACGCCTGCGTCCCTAGGATCAAGCCATAGAAGGGAGAGCTCACTGGGCGGAGCTCCGACTGGGGGATGCGCATGGCGTCGAGGGTGTCGACGTAGAGAATGTTGAGGCTGCTGCCTCCGTCCATCAGCACCTTGGTGAGGCGCTTCTTGCAGATGATGGGGTCGACGATGAGCGGGTAGCGACCCGGTCAGGCGACATGGGAAGGATGGTCTCTCTAATCAAAAGTGATCGAGTCTGACTAGCTAAGGAAAGAGAGGATGACCATCTTGGCGGCACATGCCTCTCTATAGCGTACCTTGTGTTGGCCCTTGGAGTGGATGGCGTCGGATCCCCTAAAGATCATGAGGCATTCCTTGGGGTCGGGGAAGCCGTCATCATCCTTGCCCACCGTGCCTCCTTTCTTGGCAGCCTCCCCCTTGCCCTTCCCTTCCTTTGGCATGCCAGCCAGTCGCAGAAAGCGCTTGAGGAGCTCACAGACCTTGTAGAGGTGCTTGACGAGGTAGGCATGGTGGGTGCATGGACTCTCCATGAGCTTGTTGAAGTGGTCGAGCTGGCCCTGCTGGGGCTGCTTGCCCGCACGATCGGCTGCGGTGACCAAAGCTGGGTTGGCCGGTCGGCACCGATCCTTCTTGTTCTTCTTGCCCCTTTGCGTGGAGGGGCCCTCATCTTGGTCCTCACACTTGGCCTTGCCTTGTCCCGACCGCCGCTGAAGACCGCCCCGATTGCCTCCTCGCCGGAGGCATGGTTCGTGGCGATGTCGAGCAGGTCACGGGTAGTATGGGGCTTCAGACAGCCGAGATGGTGGATCAAGGACTCACAGGTTGTCCTAGAAAGGAATGCGTGGATGATGTCCGCGTCGACGATATTAGGAAGAGAGTTGCACCATTTTGAGAACCTACGGATGTAATCCCGTAGGGACTCATTGGGCTCCTGCTGGCGGCTCTTGAGGTCCCAGGAATTTCTAGGACGGACATATGTCCCCTGGAAATTTTTTACGAAGACCCTCTTGAGATCCGCCCAGTCACGGATGCTATCGGGCAGGAGGAATTCGAGCCATGCTTGAACATGCTCCCCCATGTAGATGGGGAAATACTGAATGATGAAGTGGTCATCATCCACTCCTTCGGCTCGACAGGCGAGCCGGAAGTCTTCGAGCCATATATCGGGGTTTATTTCCTCGGTGTATCTGGCGATGTTGGTGGGTGGTCAAAAGCGCTGTGGGAATGGCACTCTCTGGATGCGATGACCAAAGGCCCGTGGCCCCGGGCCATCTAGGCTAGGGCTCCAGTTGTTTGGTCATCCACCATGCCTGGGATGCATGTCCCCGCACTCCTCGATGGTTAGGCCAGGGCCCGCGCCGCCTGCTCTCACCGCCACTTGATGGATGTCATCACCATGCCGGGCATGGCGTCGATTGTTGATGACGCTATGAGCATCACGGTTCGGCCTGAGCCATTCGCGCATAGGTGGTTGATGTGGAGACTATGGTGCAGCCGCGGCCTGCTGCCCCGCGCCCAGCAACTGTGGTGGTGAGTGGATGGAGCAACTCGACTGGTGCGGCCCCATTCCCCCGGTGGGTCAAGAGGCTACAAGCCGATGTCGCGACATGGAGCTCTTCGCCTGTTGAACGGCGGCAGTTTCCACCAGCGCCCGGAGGTTCCGGTGGATTGCCTGTTCTTGGGGGTCGGCAGGCTCGAGAAGGTCGCGCAGAAGCATCGCCGCAGCAGCGATGTTCTAACCAGCCCAAGCAAATTGTGGGGGATCGTTCCCTCCATCTAGGATGTTACGATGGACCTGGCAGGCGTGACCCCGAGCGTCGCTCACCGGGATACGCGCACGTGGCACAGCGTGCTGCGCTGAGCGCGCCAGCGCACGTGGCGGCTGACTCTGCTGTTTTTGTCGTAACTCCTTGCTGTGCTCCTACGCAAATGCGAGGGCCTTCACACGAGGGTCCAGAGTGGTGTGAGTCTACAGAGATTCCGCTACCACTGGTGGCTATCTTGGGGCATCAGCCCTAGCGCACTCCCGGGAAGAGGGTGGCCAAATGCCATGACATCACCGATGCTGGAGCCGTTGCTTTCGACCTCGTCATCTACGAGGTCGTGAAAGGAGGTGGGAGCATAGCCCGTCATCCCCACGAATTTGGATGTGAGAGGGGGCAGCGTTAGCATCCTTTGGAGCCCCCACGCGCACGTGTCCATGGGGGACGTGAAGTCATAGGGGAACCGGTCGGACGGCGGTCGTGGTAAGGACAATGGGGTCTCTCCGGAGAGTAGGCGGAAGGTGTTAAATAGTGAATAAAGAACAATATGTACGTTACTCACCGTAGAGTTTGAGCCTAGCATGGGCTCGAGGCGAAGCGCGGGTGTCTCGACATTGAGGTCGTCGAGTGGCCCAGGGCCAGCGGAGGGCGCTCCTCCTCCAATGGGCACCAGGACAAGTACCTCCTCGCGGAGGCGGAGTACGCCTAGCCGGTCGGCGACGAAGTCCAGACTTCCGAAGAGAAAGGTCTAGAGTAGCTCGAAGACAGGAGGAACCCACATCCCAACTGGTGGGAGCGTGGGAAACTCCAGCAAGCCAAAGTGAATCGTATCGCTTGAGCCCGCCATGTTGAAGATGGTGGAAAGATGGGCCATCCTTTGATCAAAAGCGTGAACGCACGGCGTCCTCCCCACGGATGGCGCCAACTGTCGGTGCGAAAAGTGACCAAGAAGTAAATATTTGTAGTTTTGTCGTGCGTTGTGATCGGATGTGGTCTAGCACTCAATGACATAGGATTTATACTGGTTCAGGCAACGTGTCCTACGTTCAGTTTCAGTCGATCGGTGACTTTATTCCTGAGCCCAGGTGCTCGAAGTTTGCTATGGGGTTACAAACGAGTAGGAATAAGAAAGGGGTGTTAAAGGCCCGATCGGACTCTAAACCAAAGGGCCGAGAGTGATGGGGGCTCTAACATGCGCTAAGTATTGGAGCGTATGCTCTGTGTAGCTTTAGAGTTCTAGAGCTATTGAGCTATTCGAGCTCTCTTTTTTTAGGAGAGCCAGAGAGCCAGAGTCAGAATAGTCAGATCTCTTTTTAAGAGAGAGCTCATCCCCTTTTATAGTTGAAGGGGATGGGCTCTTACAGGTCAGAGAAAGAGAGAGAATGTATACGTGTGCTATCAAGTCTTGTTGCCTACGCTATCAGGTACGAGACGGTGTTTATGTCCAGATGCATGTGGCAGGCTCTACCAAGTTCGCCTGGTATGGCAAATATCGGCGCCTACAATATTGTTCGGGTTCTGACACGCTTGGAAGGTTGCATAGTGCCTTTCTGGCATGGCCTGGTGGCACCGTCCTACAGGTGTGCAGGGTATGGCAGAGTACGGTCCTCGGTATTGCGGTTTGACTTCAGCGACTTACCTTATCTGCTCCGTCTGATCCCCGGACCCTCACCGAGCGGGCGTCCCCGGTCGGTCGTTCCCAGTCGGCCCACCCGTGTCGGTCAGGGAAGAGCTACAAGCAGAGGTCCGGCGTATCCTTGGTCGGAAAAGGAGGTCGGAGTCTGACTGTGTCCCCACCTTGGCCAGGCCTTCCTGTCAGAGACCGGATCGTTCTCCTGGCCTGTCATCATGTATCTGCGCCGGCCCAGGAGGCACGCGTTGTCGCTACGCCGCCTGCTGGGCCGAGTTTTTGCAGGGAAGCAGGTCCATTGGGGACCCCAGGTTTATGAACCCGACACTTTCATTCTGTCTTATTTAATTGCCGCTAAAATAGTTAGATAGATAGTATTGTAAGTGTCTTTTATGTTTATATTTTGAACTATCAGTATGTCATTTGAACTATTTATATTGTGGTTTATGAAAAATTTCAAACTTAATATTTGAATTTAATACTTATCATATTATTTAGTGCCTTTATACCGGATTATGTTGCAAATTTTATAATTGTTTACTGGATTAGCAAATAGTTTATCCAATTGCATATGAAATTTTTTGTGCAGCACACCCTTTGATAAAAATCCTAGATCTACCAAAGAGACATATACCGTCCTCTATTTTCTTTCTTTCTGCTAAATTATCCCTTGTTAGGACCTTATTCAGTGATAGCAACCATAAAAATAAATGAACCATTTGAGAAATTTTAGTCTCTCTAAATTAATATAACAAACTTGAAACAAGCGCGGCGTTGCCGCGCGCCTGCCTATGTTAGGCCAGTCGGCGTTGCGCGATTACGTGAGAGTATCAGAGCAGCTGCTTCCAATAAATATATCTATTTAATGATGCAAGACTAATATTTTTTAACACATATCTCAATTTTTATAATAAGCGGGAAGTTGGGAACACCATTTAGTTACCATTGTCGTTGCAATATTTGTGGGAGAACATTGATGAAATTTTATAGACAACAAAATACAAGTTTCTGATGTAACATCAGTTTGTCATTGGTATACCGATCACAATGATATTATGGAAATCATGGCATTTCAATGGACATAGAGATATACATTGGTAACATAAAACCTTAAAAATTGCATGAAGAAAAATAAATAGGATACATTTTTTTTGAACCGTTTTTTTTTTCAAACGGAAATACATCATTAAAGAGTATATCTGGAAGAGCATAGGAGGTGGAGAAAGCTAAAGAAGCCAACTAAACAGTTCTTCAACGCTAAAGCTTTTGGCCATACCCAACGTACATCTGTCTCAGATGGGGCAACCAAAACAACAACAAAAGGATCGGATCCAGAAAAAGAAACAGCGCCGACAGCAGCTTAGTCCTTCTGACGATGATAACGTTGTCTTCCAGCATCTGTTGCCCAATTGGCTTTGGCTTCTCGTTTAAAAAAAACTGGCTTCGGCTTCTTGTTCAACAGCTTCACAGCTATCTGGAGCATAGTATTGACGCCATCCACCAGAGTGTATTTGTCTTCCTCTAAGAATAAATAGGATACATAAGTTGCGCATGTAATTCAATCGTTTGTGAACTCCATATGGAGTTTATGTTCAAATCACGGTCACAACGTAACGCTTGTTAGAATCAGTGTACCTCATTGACTAATCACTTTATCCATCGCTTTGCCATAGGTAGTGCAATGTGACCAAGTTTCGACGGAGAGACGCTAGCTGAATGTGAGCTGCGTGACCATGCTGCCCCCTCTGCTGGATCATTGGCCACTGCCTTTGATGACTCCACCGCTACCCTTGAATGGAGTTGTGGCATGGAGCACGCAACCGATAAATAGAGCAATCATCACTACCTGCTAGAAGCAATTAGGCCATGGAAATTTCATCAAACAGAAGCAGAAATATTGGATAAGGGTGATGAAATCCATGTGGCAAAAACTAAAATAGAATCAGCAAACTGAAATCCATGGAACATCTGAATCTTCAACACAATCCAGGCCATGACAATGAAATTGTCAGCAACAGAGGTATTGGATAATATTGCAGAGTTTTATGTTGTGAGTTCTATCATCGAAATTATCTGATATATGCATAGGTGTTGATAAAATGTGCAAGTTTGAGCATTGAAAAACCGGACTATCAATCATTTCAGATACTGAGTTGCAGTGAAAGCAATGTACTATAAGGCCAAACTTGTAAGATGGTGATTGCAAGTAAAGGGAGATGAAGCATCTTCTGAGGTTGCCCCAAACAAAGCTAGTCCTAATCCTATAATATATAACTACCTAGCATCAAAATATATTACTACCCCCAGCTTAATTAAAAGCTATATTATTTTTCAACACTAAGATGTTTTTGCCTAAGTCCTAAAATCATGCTGCTGTATACAATTGGCAAGGGCAGATAACCTCTCAGGAAAGCAGTTCCTCGGATGTTGAAGCTCTGCAAGAGTTTGAAAGCACACCGAGGACACAGATCGTACTATTTAAAAGCATGCCATTAAATACAATCTGAAGTGATCAACACAAATGATTTTAGAAGTGCATCACACAGTATGTGTACCTCCTAGTTGACATGGTGCTGCCCAGGCACATCTTAAGTGTTTTTTTTTCATTCTGCAAAATTCAACCAGCAAGTCTTTTAGTCAAGAAAAAGGCACATGAGAGGTGTTTCAAGGTAGAAATGGATTGAAACTTAGTACGTTTTAGTAGATTCTAATGAATCAAAGACCAAAGTTTTCTATTAGATAAAAAAGCCCTTCATATGAATAGTATAACTGTCCACTAAAGAGAGCTAAACCTTGTAGTCATTTGATCGAGCACATGGTGGGTGTCGTCCATGTGAGTGTCCCTACTCCCAAGCAGCTGCTGGGGCATTAGGTGGCGCGCTCTACGGCGTGGGAGGGAGCACAGAGGCATGGGGAAGCTGCATAGCGCCGGCGCTACTTGCCTTCTTCCTCATGGGAGCCATGCTCAGCTTCTTTTCCACAACAGCGACAGTGTGGATGCCGAAAGTCAGTGCTACCTTGAAGTAGCGTGGGCATCCACGGTTGCATCAGTTGGCTCCTCCATGTGCGGTACAAGGCCACGACAAGCTAGGCATCGTTGAGCGAGGAAGATGCTGCTATGTGGAGGCTCTGGAGCGTCGAAAATGTGTGGAGCAGGCGCCCCAGCACCGCGACGTGCAGTGTTACGCGCTGACCAGAGTACGGCGGAAATCTCGCATGTCTCCAAGGAGCCCCGCTGCTGCCTGGGCGCCTCCTTGCGTGGCCGTCCTGGTGCCGCCCGCAGCATCTCCGCACGGGACAGGCGCCTATGGCTCGGCCGTCCAGGTTGCAGGGTCGAGGCCGCCTCGCGACGACAGTCGCCTGCATCGGTCCTCCGTGTCGCCATAGGTCGCTACGCCGGCCAGGTCTACGTCTACCTCTTGGCCGGACGGATCTGGCTCGCCGGGCTGCGGGGGAGGGACTGGAGTAGGGAGGGGGCGGCAGCGGCATTGCGGGGCGACGTCGAGGAGGATGGGGGAGAGGTAGAAGGGCCGCTGGGCCCCACTCGCGCCGGCGCAGCGCCCGCAGGGCTGCCGTCGCCTGGCACCCGCCGCCGCATCCGGAGGGAAGGGGGGGAGAGAGAGAGGAAGGGGAGGGCGAGATGGAGGTGAGAGGTAGGCGAGGGAGAGCAGCGGTGGAGGAGGACGAGGCACAGGAGGAGGAGTTCGAGGTCTTTTTTGAAAAAAAAAAAACTGCGAGGAGGCCTGGATTGCGGGTTGATTTGACTAAAGCTTGAGGTTTTGTTTGCAAAAAGACTGTGGCTCGCCTGATCTGCGCCGTCCGCGCGTCCGATCGAACGGCCTCGAAAAGTACGCGACGTGGCACGCTGGCTGGCCAGCTTTTGGAGGCAGGATTCATATAAGAAGATTGGAATTAAACGAAAACAAAAATTTCCTAACATCATGACAAATCCAAGATCTAATCATAAAAATTGTTCAAAAATCCTGACATATTCACTAGAAAATAAAATCCTGACAGTGTTAAAATATCCTAATGAATTCATGTAAATTGGAAAATAAATAAAAATTTCACTAGAACATCATGCCATATTCAAGATCTAATCATAAAAATTATTCAAAAAATGCAACATACATCATAGTTACATCAAGCTCATCATGAATTCGATACATATTAATCCCCATCTGTGACCAAGAATATTCTCAGTGGTTTCTATATTTAAGACTAACCGCTTCAACTATAACTACAAGAAAAGAAAAATATAGTATATAGGATAGAAATATGAGAGCAACGTACTTTTCTCTATTCTATCAGTTCTATCTTTTTTTGAGCAGTTTTTTTTTTTTTTGAGAAATTTTGAGCAGATTCTATCGGTTCTTTCTTTTTTTTTTAGTTTGAGAATCTCAAACTTTATTATCTGGTTTGAGAATAAGAAGTACACAGCATGCACAAGTGCACGAGCCGCCGGGCCGACATGGACCGGCTATCGGTCCACTATCTCGAACGAGGAGGAGCACGTCGTGGTCCGTGGGCTTGCGCGCGTGCTGTTGCTGAAGGCTCCCACGCGAACCAGCTGTCTTTTGCCGCCGCAGCCGCCTCGCTCCGCCGGCGCGACTCCAGCCGCCGCGTGCCCCTTCTCTCCCCACCCGATGCGGGCCCTCGCGCGCGCCGCGTCGCTGCTCCGCCACGCCGCGGTGTCCGCGCCCACTACGGGGGCGCTGCACCACCCGCCGCTGGGCGTAGGCTCGTGCCTCGCGAAGGTCTGGACCCCTCTCTCCTCCCCTTCCCCTGTCCTCGGTGCGGCGGTGCGCCGTCGCCTGGCTCTCCACGGCGGTGCTGGCGGTGGGCTGAGTCTGCTCGCCGCCTCGGTAGGGTACTAGGGTTTACGAGTGGGTTTGTAACGAGGGATTCGGGTGGGCCGTTGCCGCCACTGTCTATGGGCAAGTGCTAAGCTTAAGCAGCTGCTGCTCTCGCGTTCGGATGCTTGGTCCCTTGTAGGATGGGGAATGGGCCTGCTTCAGGCTAGAGTTGTGGTTTAGGTTCAAGATTGCTCTGCCACTTGCCTGAATCCTCCGTATAGTTCCTTTGTTCAACGTACTTAAGCTTCCAACTGAAGTTATCCAAAATCAATCTCCCAGTGTTTGATCTGTCAAACAAAGTGACTTTCTCCCCTCTACACTTAAATCCACAACTTTTGGGAACAACAAAAGCATTGTGTCACCTGTAACAATTCCACTATGCCTCTGCACAGGACCCATAGAGTCAGCCTTGCCTCTGCACAGGACCCATAGAGTCAGCCTGACCTTGTCTTGATTTTAACCGAAGAAGTACAACCATATTGACTGTGAGCGAAAGGCTAATAATGATAACCCAGGTCAGGACTAGCTAATATTGTCATGAAGTTCTGATGATACAACCATCAGTTCAGGAGGGCACAGTGCATGAAAATCGCAGAAATAGTAAGTATGAAGAAGTAAAATGAACTTCATATTTTCCCTAGTAAGCCACTCCCTCGAACAACAACCTAGTTCTCTGTACAGCCTAACGTGCTGTTCAGTTTGCCCAGGACTAAAATTGCTATGACTCCATTCCTGAAGCTTCACTAAACCACCTCCACAAGAGTTTAGGCAGCGAACCTCTACTGTACCTGACTCCCTCACTCCCATCATGATGCTCATTTCTTCAAACACTTGGTCTGTGGTGTTGCTTAGCCACATGAAGCTATCAACAAAAGCAGGCAACATGCCCACTGTTTCTACACCATACTCGAGTAAGAGAGGAAAAGAGACACTGATATTGCTAGGGATCTTATTGGCATCAAGCTCAATCACTGATTCAGTGCTCTCGTTATCCATGTAATCTGTGTCCCCTACAAATTTCTGCAATAATCCATGGCACAGATGAAGGTCCTGCAACATCTCCACATCCCACAAGACATCATTGCTAAGCATTTCATCGAACTCATACACAGCATCCATGCCAAGCTCCAAGAGAAGAGGAGCACTGCTGTAATGAGTGAGAATGTCGTCTATGGGCCTTGACCATTTGCTTGCTGTCCTCACCAGCCAAGTGCTCTCCATTTGCAGTTACTTGCTGAAAATAACCACCTTGTGAGTCAAGGTTGTGCAGCAGCTCATCATCCCACACAACCTCTGAAGTAAGCAATTCACTGAACAAATCGAACCTGTTAGCACTTTGGGGTATTAAGATTTCAACATAGAATTTCTTATTTTTTTTGCCAAGATCTAGCTTATTACATCCAAACATCTGTTAAGAAGTCTATTTCCTTTCTCTCCGTTTGAAAATGTGTTTTTGGTATATTTGATTGCACGTGAGTTTGCATTGACTTTTGTTTTAAATACTTGTTCCATTTCTAGAATCTGCTAGGTTTCTTTTTCAATGGGTATTCTACTCTTTTGGCTCCACAAAGTGAAGTGCTGATTCCACCAGAACTTCTTTCTAGCAGGACTGTGTGGACACCAGATCGGGAGCTTGGTAAGTTCTCCCCCTATTGACTAGTTTCAAATCACCATTTTAGTGGCATTTCTCTCAATAGTAGTCTTCTCAATTTTCTTTTAACGACAAATGATCTATCATATGACTTACCATCTTATCTTTGGTCAGCTAAAGCTTTGCTTACTGTTTGTTACCTAATTGGACCAAAATTTGACATGAATGAAACTTCACTTCACTTCTGCATTATTGCAGTTATTCATGAATAATGCTTATTTTCTTTTGAATTAAGAATATGCTGAATTTTGATTCCTCTAACTTGTTATAATATTGCAGGGCAGTATGAAGACCTGGTAGCTAGGGTTACAAACTTCCATAATGAGGACAAGGGCTTCATGGTTTTGGATGGTGATGTTTTTGATGTTCCAATTAGGAAGGATATTGTTCACTGGGTAGTAAGGTGGCAGCTTGCTAAAAGACAGCAGGTGCACCAATAGGATCACTCAATTATATTTTTACTTGGCCTTCACTTATGGAATTCTTGGACTGATGTATATCATCTTGACAAAATAACAGTTCTGTATTCTAATAAATTAGGCCCTTCTTTGTTTTTACAGGGGACACACTCAACTAAAACTATCAGTGAAGTGAGTGGCACCGGAAGAAAGCGTTACAAGCAAAAAGGAACTGGAAGAGCACGGCATGGAACACTGTGTGGTCCCAAGTTAGTAATATAACTGAATGAATAATGATACACATATTCGTATTGAGATTGCTTGAAACATATTATCCCAGTTTGGAGTTCAGTCAACTAAATTATGAACATAACAGTTCCGTGGTGGTGCAACCATGCATGGACCTAAACCACGAAGCCATGCAATCAAGCTGCAGAAGAAAGTACGGCGGCTGGGGCTTAAGATTGCCTTGTCTGCTCGTACTGCAGAGGGGAAGGTATTTGCTATCTACTACTCCCTCCGTCCAAAAATGGTAATCGTATTAGACTAGAGGAAAAATAACTATAAATTTGACCAACAATTAGTCAAATTATATAAAAGTTTAGAGCATAAAACTTACATTAATAGATTCGTGATAAAAGTTCCTCTAAGATGATATTGATTTTTCAGCCGCTGACTTTATATTATAAGTGAAATTAATGATCAAAATGTATTTTGTATGACTTTTCCTCTGGTCTAATACAATTGCCATTTTTGGACGGAGGGAGTATATGCTTTGATGTGCTCACTTTTGGTTAATAACTATTATTATATCTACAAAATTATTATTGACAAATGAATTGCTATACTTATCATAGTTTAATAGTGTGCTCTACGAGGAAACATGCTTACCAAATGTTTTAAAACTAGACGACTTGCAATTTTTCACAAAATGACATATTTGTAAATGTTATAATTGAACTCCTTTTAATATCTTGACTTTCTAGATCCTCTTTCGTCTTTAGGATGATATAGGATAAGTTGCTAACCACATGTGTAGTTATCTTGTAAATAACTATGAGCTGAGTAGTGTCGATTAATATCTTATACATGGCGCCCTGTGTCCTGTTGTCCCCATTGCATATTTAAGCCTGAATTTATATATGAACAGGCTGTTCTCTTAGATGGGGCGATTAAATGACATTACCATCAACTTAAATTTCTAGGATCATGGTTTCACGACAGGTTCAATTGTTGCCAGATTTTACTGTAAGCAGACTATGTTTTCCTACCTTCCTAAACTGCATTGTTGTTTACTAAAATCTATTTAGCGGTATGACGAAACATGTTTGTTTTGCGCAATGTTTTCTGGTGTGGCTCTTAGGCCATTCTCAGTGGAAGATTTCATATTGATGTTTCCAATAGTGCCTCATGTGCAATAGTGTATTGAAATGATGAATGAAATGGTCCAGTGTTATTAAGTTGTCGAATGTTGATTAATCGGACTGATCGGTCCTATGACTCTGATTATGTCCACTGACTCGATTTGTTCGACCAGATTCCAAGTCGACCTACTAACCATCGCTTAATCGTGACTAGGCATCTGATTAAGATGGAAAAGGACTAGCTTTCATGTTGTGCATTGGGCTGCCTGAGAAACTGGGCTTCGGCAAGCTGGTGGGCTGGCCATTTGGCACATTAGGTTTTAGAATATATACCTATCCAGAGTAGCCCAGGAGCAGGAGGTTTCCTCCTGTGTGCTGCACCGCTGTCCAGTCGCTGCCGCACCACCCAAGAGCTTGCTGCTGTGCCACCCAAGAGCTGGCCGCTGCCCAGGAGTTTGGCCACTGGTTCATATCCCTGCTGGGGCTTGACCTGGACCTCTTCCACAAATCTCCATTGGCTCCCATTGCTGCAGGGTGCCTGCATGCCTCCGCTGAGCGCAACCATTGCCGGAGGCCAGATTCCATCCCGCAGGCAACAAACAGCCTGAATTCTGCCACTGCCCACCAAATCCCTTCTTCCATCTCAAAGATGAACTCCTCTAGTCCTCCAATCCTCCATCTTCTTGCTTCTATGCTGCGTGTGTGTTTGATTTGTGCTCTGCACCCCTGCGACTCTGCCTTGCTCTAGCTCTGCGGCTGCTGTTCTTGCCTCATGCTCTATGCTGCTGCTCTCTGCTTAGTACTTACGTACACCTATGTGGCTGTGCAAATGTTGACAAGCGGCCAACTGGCCATCAAAACAGGAATCTGTGCGCCAGTGCTTTACACTCTTGTTGCTTGCTTTATACTACATGCTACATGGTATATCAGTCCTGGAATATATAGGATGACTATATGGACAATTAGGACAGACTAGGACCGACTACTCAGGCTGGTCAACAACTAATCATGATTAGTCGTCTGGTCAGTCCCATGCCGACTAGGGTTGACTGCATGATTTGATAACATTGAAATGGTCTATGAAATGCATTGTTTCATTTTGCTATTTCATAGGCAGTACATGCAAGAGATAAGCTGTATTGGAAACAGTGTAGACACATTCCATGTCTTCATTAATCACTTGCCACATCATAATAAAAGCTGACATGACACTATTCAATGAGAATGAAACTCCCATTGAGAGTGGCCTTATGAATCCTCTTGCATTCTGTCAAAAATGTATGCACTAATATTTAATTATTCATGTTTAGCATAGCCCTTAGCTTTTACAGACTCAATCACATTAACATCAACTTAGTTTACTAGGATCATGTTTTCACAAAAAGTTGAATTGTTATTTACTACCAAACGTAAGTACAAACTGGCATTGTTTCCGTGCTGTCCTTAAAGTTAACTGTAATAACAATATGGGCTTATGATAATATGTATATCAATGTTCTCCGACGTGGTTATAAAATTTTAGTCTGCACACATTTAGAGCACTCTTGAACTTTTCTGTCCTGCAGGGAAAAAAACCTTATGAATTTCATCGTTTGCCTTAAAATTTACTGTTCCATGTTTTTTTGTATAGCTCTTGGTCTTTGAGGACTTGGAAGTCCCTAGCCACAAGACAAAAAACATTGTGCAATACATTAGCCAGATGGATGATACAAAGAAGGTTCTGTTGGTGGATGGAGGCGACATTGATAAGAAGCTAAAGCTGGCTACTCAAAACCTTCACTATGTTAATGTACTTCCTTCCACTGTAAGTTCTGTGATTTCAGTACTTGAGGTTTGAATAATCAAACTAAGTGTTCTTTGCTTGGAATATCCTTTTCCTGGTTAAAAGACCATTCTGCTTTCATGAAACAGGGACAAAAAACATTGTGCAATACATTAGCCAGATGGATGATACAAAGAAGGTTCTGTTGGTGGATGGAGGCGACATTGATAAGAAGCTAAAGCTGGCTACTCAAAACCTTCACTATGTTAATGTACTTCCTTCCACTGTAAGTTCTGTGATTTCAGTACTTGAGGTTTGAATAATCAAACTAAGTGTTCTTTGCTTGGAATATCCTTTTCCTGGTTAAAAGACCATTCTGCTTTCATGAAACAGGGCCTGAATGTTTACAGTATCCTTCAGCATGACACCCTTGTAATGACTCGGGCCGCTATCAACAGAATCGTCGAGCGGATGCATACCCCCATCAACCGCTAGCAAGGAGGGTTCTGGGTCAGACCACTGTTTCTTACAATCAGCAACTGTGCTTTCGTCCCCTGTTGAAGCTCGAAGATTTCCAGTTATCTCGGTGCTAACTTGGAGAGGTGCAATATCAACTGTTTAGTTTCTGTCATACCGAAGCTACCGAGGTAGGAGGGAGTGTTGAGCTCTTCCGTGGCTTCTTGCGCGGACTATCACATGTTCGTTTGAGCTTTTTTTTTTCCCCTTATAAACCATACTTTTTTAGCCAACGAATAATATTTCTCTCTCACACCAAATCAGCTAACGGTATTTTTAGCCATGGCTTATCAGCCAAATAAGTCCAAGTGAACAGGGCGTATAATGTCCTAGTTTTCTAATTCAATAATAAGACACCTAGAGCGTGTTTGGTTTGGAGAACGAGTGGTGTCTGTTTTCTCCTCCTAAACTTTAGTTGCTGTCTTATCGGATGTTTGACACATGTATGGAGTATTAAATATAGACTAATTACGAAACTAAATGTACAGATTGAGACTGTTTTGCGAGACGAATTTTTTAAGCCTAATTAGTCTATGATTTGACAATGTGGTGCTACATTAAATATATGTTAATGACGGATTAATTAGGCTTAATAAATTCGTCTTACGGATTATTGATGGATTCTGTAATTTGTTTTTTATTAGGGCATGTTTGGTTTCCCTCGACTAAAATTTAGCTACTAAAACTAGTGCCTAAACTTTAGTCACCCTGTTTGGTTCTAGTGACTCAAAGTGATTAAAGGTCATTAAAATAGTTCAACAAAGACCAAACTACTCCTAACGAATGTTCAAATTAGGGTGGGGGACCAGCAATAATGAGGGACAACCTTTGTTCACTGGGCATTTTAGTCCACTTTTAGCTACTCAAGAGTGACTAAACTACTTTAGTCTCTTTTTAGTCAGTTTGTTTAGCATTTTAGTAGCTAAAGCGACTAAAACTTTAGTAGAGGATAATCAAACAGGTCCTTAGTATCCGAACACTCTATATGACACCTCCTAAACTTTAGTTTCTGGATCAAACACCTCTTAGTTCATCTACTTCTCTCTCGTTTGGTCTGTGGAATGGAATAGGTTGATGTATTATCTCTTTATTCTTCACGAGCGAATAATTAGTACTAGTATGAGGAATAGAGTTATTTAACTAAATTTGGCCCCGTTCGCTTGTCTTAAATTTGGCTTGTTCGGCTTATTTTTTCAGTGGGAACAGTGTTTTTCTCTCACAACAATTCAGCCGGAACAGTGTTTTTCAGCCAGTTTCAGCCAAAGTTTAGACCAGCGAATGGGGCCTTTGAGGAAGGAGCTCATGATGCTCACCTCATGGGATGGAGTGATTTCCAAACCAAATACCCTATTAGCTTGTGATTATCATTGTTTTCTGAACACACAAGATGCATGCAAAAATGAATTTGTTCTACTACATTCAAGGGCCTGTTTGTTTTTCATCTAGGCAAGCCTGACGCGAGCAGCATTCCCAGGCGTCCGGAATGTGATGCGAGCCTAGCTCGCGTGATGCCTGGGAGGTGCTCAAGCAAACAATCTCTCATTGCCTTTCTGTGCTTCTTAATTTGAGCCAATTTTCTAGTATATTATCCCAATAAAAATTGTTGCCCGGACAGCAGGTATTGAAAAGATGACCAGCAAGAGTAGCTGCAATGGCGCAAATAGGAGATTGCATACTTCGATCGTAACGCACTTAAGTCTCTTTAGGCTTGGTTTAGATACGTTCTTATTCATGTCAATCCATGTGTGTTAGAGTCACATATGGATTGAGGTGAATATGGCTGCATCCAAAAAGACCTTAGGTTTGTTTTAACTTTAACTCTATAATTAAAATTTTATATAGGCTGACAACACATGATCGATGTTAATAGACTCATTGCGAACATAGTCGTTGCGAAGGAAAAAAAAACATCGTATAATTGATAAACTTAATAAACAACCACATAGAGAATACTAACATGATAGCATGATTTGGAGTGCAATACTCACTCACAAAGTCACAAGCTAGTGGTGATTTATGATTAGCTAGTTCGTTATGCCATAAACCAAACAACCCCATACTAGTATGTGTTCATCATGATTTATGTCTTGGAACTCGCCATGCGACCTATGGCGTCGCCACACTTTGTGGCGCCAAAAATAGCCACCACACTTGTGGCATGGATTTGTACTAGAAAAATCTGTGGGTGCCACACCTGCATGCTCAACAAAACACCCTCTTTCTATTCATGGCGAGCTGCAAGTTAGGCGTGGCAACGTGCTGCAGGGAACAAAACACCCCCTAGTCATAAAGTTGCCTAATTTTCCAAGAGAGAGAATGGCAAAATGTTGAAGCCAATGCTGGTCCAAGTTCTATGGTAGCGTAGCTAGATGTTTGCCGAAATAAGCAACTCTTCCAGGCTTATGTGCTGTTTCGTCCTCGGTGAAGATTGTTACACTAACAAGAGCTTAATGCCATGTTCGCTTGGCTGATAAGCCATGGCTGAAAGTATTGTTAGCTGATTTGTTGTGAGAGAAAAATACTGTTCATTAGCTAAAAAATTACGGCTTATAAGCCAAACGAACAGGGCGTAACTTGATATGTTAAGTATAGATTGTCTGCTCTTCCCTAACAGATTGAGTTTTTTAGTTAATTAATCTATATATTGCTTAATGTACTATTAGAGCCAAATCTCTCGTGTGTAATTCCTAGTTAGCACAATTAAACCAAATAATTATTGTCCTATTTCACATATAAAGCCTAAAGAAGCTACCGCACTTTCCTGTCTTTCTCTATCGACCGTGCAAATTAATACTTCAAAGCAAAGTGGCTGAAGCATTAAGTTATTGGGTATATACCATATACATATATCTAGCCTTTGCAGTATTAGATGTGTGTGTTTTTCTTAATAGTTAAAATAGAATAAGATGATCCACCACCACTTCATCCCTTCTTGGCTTCATCCTTTATAAGCTATTAATTAGAATAAACATATTTAATAAAGTAATTTCACTAAATTTTATGGGATGAATTCATAATGTATCATATTGTCTAAGTTACTTAAATATAAAGGTAATAATACTTCCTTTGTTGGGTTGTTTGGCTACGAGGTGACACTTTGGCTAATAAAATCTTGAACATAAACATGCACTAGCATTATGTACTACTCCCTCCGTCCACAAATAAATCAGTTTCTAGAATCTGTGCAAGTCAAACTATTTTAAGTTTGACTAATTTATAGAAATGAGCAACAACAATCTATGACATAAAATAAGCACATTATGAAAATATATTCTATGATATATCTAGTTATACTAATTTGGTGTCATAAATCTTGACTTTTTTCTAGGAATTCTGTCAAAGTTTAATTAGTTTGACCGAAGATAACTCTAGAAATCTATTTATTCAGTAACAGATTGGGTATAAAAAGGCTACTCTTGACGTGTCTCACATCCGTGTAGTATCCACAAATTCAATTCCAAAATATAGCTACTTTATTCTAAGCCAAACTAATTAGATTTGACAAAATTGATAAAAAAAATGTCAATATCTAGGATACCAAATTAGTATCATTAGATCACTTATAAAAAATCAATAAATTTTCACAATATTCTATTTGGTGCCATGGAAATTAATTATTTTTTTCAGTGCACTTGCTCAAAGTTAAAATATCTGTGAACGTGGTCAGTGGTCTATGATGAATTGAGCAGAGTTGTTCGGAGACAATCCACCTGCTCTATCATGGTCAGCTTTGAAGGCGTCGTCGATTGTTTTCCACACGAGGCTAAAACAGTGTTTGCATGCGTCGGCTTGCAGCAGATTCCGACGGGTCTTTTTCATGAAATCGATACCTCGTCATCAATAAAAGCAGTCTACAAATCGTCGGTGCACAACTGACTTTATTATCGAGATGTGCATTTTTTTTTGTTATTTTTCTTCTACATACAGATCAAAAGATGCAACGTCGACATATAATAAAACAGTATGGCTACTGGCTAGCGTCTGAACATCCGGACGTGACAGACGTCCATGTCCGGACGTCGAAGCTTGCTCCTCATTTCACACGCGCACGTGGGAACCCACGCCCCTCCGTGCTCCTGTTTGGATGCCCGTGCCCCCTCCACTTCCCACACCCGCGCCACCATCCCCTCGACTGCGTTGTCCCGGGAGGCCGGGCGCCGGTGCTGTTGCTAACCATGACAGGGCCGCGACGCTGGTCAGGGAGTTCGTGGACAAAGCGAAGGTGGTGTCTAGCCACCGGCACTATTGTAACATGTGCAACACTAGATCTACTTTCGAAATATTTAAATGAAACATTTACAACATACGTCTCAAGACAGATAAAACATGCGTGTAGCCTATTGCAAAATGTGCAACCAACAAGATATGCTTTTGAAACATCCATATCAAACATTTACAACATACGTCTGAAAACAGATGAAAAACTTCGTGTGTAGCCCATTGCAATATGTGCAACACGAAGATCTACTTAAACATCCATATGAAACATTTGCAAACATACGACTGAAAAATCTGAAACACTTGAAACATAGGCTTGCAACATGAGTATTTTGTCATTGCAACATATGCAACATCCAAGATCTACTTTTGCAACACCTAGATGAAAAACACTTGAAACAAAAGTTTGAAACGCATGAAACACAACATTCGTCCGCGCGGCCCCTACCTGGTGGGGGACTGCGGTAGCCAACAAGCTCGGGTTGGGGGACGTCGAGAACAACATGCCAGCATACACCTCCGCTGCAGGAACTTCCCTTCCTGTCGTGGTGTCTTCGGCTGGCCGCAGGAGATGATGTCCCGACCGGTGACGACCTCCTATTGGTGGCGCCAGGTTCGTCATGCCCGGGTGACACCAAGGCCGCGACGGGCGAGGTGGAGTGGGGCACGGTAGGGGATAGGGCACGGGTACAGCCAGCGATGGGAGGTGGTGTAGTGGACGGAAGCGCACGGTGCGGTGAGGGACATGTCACGGTGGGGAAGGGCGTGCGCGGGGTGGAGTGGAGCAGGCAGATGTGAGTTTGAAGAAAGAAGCAGAGCAGGATTTCAAGCGTCGAACACTCAGGCTAGAGCATCATCGATAATAAAAAAATGCTGAACCCTAAAAGGTCCTCAAGATGCCGATATTAGTGCATCCGAATAAACTTTATGCATGCCTCTTTTATCATAAAATTTACAAAATAAACCAAAAAATCAAACTCCAGTAGACTTTCTAAATAATTCATTATCTTTTTTTGCTTTCCAAAACCACCATTCTCTCTCTCCACTAATAGAGAGGCTACATCTCTCTAAATTCAATATATACGAGTTCTGTTATGATTTTTTCACATAAGGGAAATTTATGATAAACCATTGTTCAATAGAATATGGTAGTTTTATCATGATTTTTTTTCACACAAGCAAAATTATGGTAAACCATTTTAATATAGAGAACAAAACTATATTAATGAATCAAATATGTGATCGTTGGGTTTGACTTGAAGGAAAATTTGAGAGGAATCAGTTGGAATGCTAAAATAAATCAACATATTAATAATGATTTACACATTATAACATCACCTCCAACAGTCAGAAAGAATGTTGACTCACTACTGCCTTATTTAGAAAAGGATCGACTCCACTCAGAAGGCTCGAGCCCTGTCATGTTGCTGTGAGGAGCATGCATTACGCCGACCATGTGAGATCATATCAACAGTATCAGAGCAGGCAACGACATCCAATGTTTTGCCTTAGCTCTGATGCAGCAGCTCAGGTCTGGCCCTGGCTATTTATTATGATCTCGCAAAGCACCAGGTCCCTTGTAAGCCCTAAACTCATCCTAATCATGACGTGTCTTTAAGAACTGCAGCCATCTTCATCCTCCATGTCTGTAGGGTATAGTGTGTCGAAAACCACCAGTGTAAAGAGATTTGTTATTTCTGCATGTGTACCATTAGACAGGTTATGGTAATTGATCATCCCGTCACGTTTTGGTTCATAGCCACGCTCCTTTTTGCCATATTGAACACTCTCGATAAATTTGAGAACCTTCAGGTAGGCTTGTAGTGGTATAAACACCTACAAAAGGATAAAACTGATTATTTAACAGGAAATAAACACAACAGCTAGTAGCATAAACCAGCACCAGCCAGTTGCGGCAACACTAACAGCGCTTTATTCTTTTTTCTACCTTAGAATAAACAAGCATTAGCAGAATGGAAGCCAAAACTCATTTCTCATTTTTATTGTTGTCCTCGATCTACAGGAGAGGCGTGCATCATTATATTTATATATTAAGAAGAAAAAGAGTCCAAGATGACCCATATTAATCCACACACAAACCCATATGCCCATCATGGTGATTCTTATTCCATGAGGACTCGCCAGAATCTCATGTTTGCTATTTTCAACAATGTGAACTAAATTGATCTCTCCCACTCCCGACTTATAAGTACCAGCATCAGGACACTAGCTACTTCACTACAGCGCTTAATTCTTTGCTTACCTTACTGATAAAATGAAAGCCAAAAGCATTATCATAATTATCAATGCTATTTTCAAGAATGTGAACTAGTTTGGTATCTGACCCATTCTCATGACTTTACCAGGATCAGGACAGTTAACAGCACCAATAATACTAAAACTTAATTCTACTTGCTTACCTTAGAATAAAATAATACTAACAGAATAAATTAATTTCAGCAATGTGAATTACTTTCAGGTACCTTTCTCACAGGATATAGAGGTCAGATTGCACACACTAAACATTGGAGAAAATATCGAACCTAAAAATACAGGAGATAAGTTGGTAGTGCTTACAAGATCTGACGATGGTGCTTGAGGGATTTTCGCCATAGCATTTGCGACATGATACTCATCAGTCATTTCAGTTAATGCCCGCTTCATCAATGCAGCGAAGCTTTGTACTTCACCTGCCAAATGCTTATCTGTCCAGACTTTGGGTTCTAAGAGCTCTGGAAATCCAGTATCATGTTGCCGGTTGATTGATTTTCCGATATCCACTGCCAAAGACATATCACCTCCCAGGTAGAAGGCTAGTGCAAAAGTAGCCACTACCAAAGGATCACATGGTTTGCGTGCCAATGATTCATGAAAGGCTAAAAGGCTTATCCTGTAACAGTAACAAGCAAGTTGAATATGTTGGGGAATAACATAACTACCTCAATTACTTCATTTTCAATAATGTAGAAGAGTCCACATCAGCTAGAAATAGAACAACGTAAAAATTTCCTTGTCTGCCACTAACAGGTTGGATAATTCAACTCACCATAGACTATTATGACATGGCCTATTAGGTGCAAGAAAATTATCCAGCTTAGAAAATAAGACCTGCACAAAGAGAATAAGAGATCGAATGAAACATAGTTAACTTAATGGGAAAACCTACCAACTAAATAAACAAAATTAATCAGCAACAAAAGCTCCATTAAAAAACAATGCACAGAAACAAAACACAGGAAATGCAATTGTAGACTGTTGCTCTAGCCATATCAGACACAAAGAACATCTCGCCCTGAAACCATCAAAACTTGCAACAAGAAAGTCCGAATATTCATTCAAATTTAAATGACACTGATTGCAAATTTCGATTAGTTATAATTCTAGGAGCTAAGAGACTGATGAACATTAAAAATGATAATATATCACAGATTCATAGTGAACATGACAAAATGTTCTGCTCTGGAAAGCAGGGCAGAGAACAAAAGGAGAATAAACTTAAATTTCTATTTCATCTTTACAGCATGTCAATTGAAGATTTTAAGTTCCTTTCAATCTACATAACAGCAGTAAACTGTACCAAAATAAAACTTACAAGTAGCATATTAGTTCCTTTATCCTTCCTCTTAAAACGAGTCGAAGAGAAATATGCTGCCTGTACAGTCCGATCAAATCATTTAGTCAGCACAATAACAAAAACTCTACAAATACTTGATTTTCAAGATAGGTTTGTTTTCCTGTCCATGAGTTTACCTGAAAGGGCAACAAATGTTCAAGGAGGCCAAACCTCCACAGCAACCTTAAAGAAGCTTCAGCTGAACCATAAGCAAGCATATAGTTCATCTCCATGAGTATCCTTCCCTGTAAAATTTCATGAAAATAAAATAAATCAAAGAGGCAAACATATAAGCTACTTCATTGTGGTTCTTTAGAGAAGCCAAAATCATTGATATAACGAAACCACATTATCCATGTCAGAATCAGACCTTGTCAAGTCTTGCCACTGAGTAAGCAAGCGTTCTCACATAATAAGCTGTTTCTTTGGGGAAGCTAAACCCTAAACGAGCTGCAATTCTGATTGCACGTAGAATACGGGCTGTTAATTACATGATTGCATTAATGACAATGATCACACACAAAAAGTAGAACTATAATAAAAGAAATGGTTGAACTTTGGATACTGACCACAGTCCTCCTGGAACGAAGTGCCAGCAGGAATTACAGTCCGAACCTGTTAAACAGAGAAAACTGCAAAATGAGCGCACAAAAAGATTGTCGAACAGGGCAACTATGAAACAAATAAGTAACACAGACCTTAGCTTTCTTAATATCTTCAATGCCTCCCAAGTAATCATAGATCTTTTCTGAATATGGGTTGAACATTAACCTGCATATTTCCAAGAAAAAAATAGCACAACCTGCAATATGGTATGCTTCACATTTGATGAAAGTACAGAAGTACTAACCCATTAATTGTGAAGTCCCTCCCTTGGCAGTTCTTCCAGCGAACAAAATCATTCTTGCTACAATTTTGGCTCTTTGAATTGTAAATCTGGCTACCACTTGACCCCCTTGCGCTAGTATAAAAACTTGACACCTGCAAATAAGGACTTCAGATATATCTTGCTAGTTGCCCACTCCAGTGCAAAAGGAAAATTTGATTCAACAAATGCCAACAATGAAGTGTGCAGTGTAGCAAGATGTAGCTGACGACTATAGGTCTGTGTTGTGCAGAGGGTGCTAAAATTTACAATCAGTAAAACTTGCACGAACCTCAATGATGGAATTGTTCTCATGTACATGGCATATGGGGAAACGCCTTCCTACTATAACAGCTGATCCTGAGAAAGTGTCTTTCACCTGCAGAGTTTAAAATAATAACAATAATTTTAATTGGCACAAACACATTGTATAAGCAATATCTTCTCTGGCATCTCAACTAAAAATTCTGAACATGGAAACTTCACAAACAGAATGAATCAATCACCATCTGCGCTGAACTACGCAAAAGGTATTTCTTTTACCCAACATATCGACACGGTAACAAACAAAGAAGCATTGCACAAGTAGGGAAAATTTAAACAAGCATACACACTTGATAACTTTATTTGGCACTGGTAGATATGCCATATACTGATAGTAATGTCTCTTCTACATAGGGCCATATCAAACATATGTTTTACAAGACTAAAATCAATTATGTCAGTCTGTGGACTCCCAAAATACCATCACATAGATGCTAGAGAATGCAAAATTGATGGTTCACCAATATCTCACACCTATGTAAGGTATTCAGGATTGTTTGATATGAATTATTGTCACCGCAAAAAAAAAGGACCATAAGAATATACTGAAATCTATAAAGAATAAAAGTGTAAGTGTAAGTAAACCAAGATCATTGTTTCCAAGCAAGACATCCTCACATCTAGATGTTGCAAAGGTAACAACTAGACAAGTGGAATTTGGACTGCCAGAGGGCAGCTTGGCCACAGCTGCTTGATTGCATTATATAGGAATAGCAAACTTGGGATACAAGAAGTTCTCAACTACTACAACATATTCTACTGCATAAAGTAGATGCTAGCTTGGATGCTAAGGCACCTGAAAACTGCTAGACAGTGAATAGTAACTAGCCTAGACAGTGAATGGTAAATAGCTAAGTAGATAACTAGATACATTGGGGTAAGCACTAGGCTAAACCCTCATTTCTCCCCCTTAGCCTTGTGCTCAGCTTTGGAGGTGATCTGCTTCAGGCCAATCCTCTCCCACATCTCCTCAAACTTGGCCTTGCCCAGAGACAGTGAGAATGTCTGCAAGCTGATCAGTAGTTGGGATGTGTTTGGCCTTGATGCTTCCATCTTCCAGACAGCTGCGGATGAAGTGGTACTTAATCCTAATGTGCTTGCTCCTCTCATGGAAGACTGGATTCTTGGCCAGAGCGAGGGCTGACTTGCTGTCCACCTTTAGCTCCACCACCTCAACATGTCTGCCGAGGAGCTCTGCTAGCAGCCTTGAGAGCCACAGAACCTGGGTTGCAGCAGTAGAGGTGGCAATGTACTCGGCTTCACAGCTGGATAATGCCACCACCTTCTGCTTGATAGATTGCCAGCTGACCAAGCAATTGCCGAGGAAGAACAGCGTTCCGCTCGTGCTCTTGCTTGTGTCGATGTCGCCGGCGAGGTTGCTGTCGCAGTAGCCGACGAAGTGTGCGGTGCCGGGCGCCTTGGTGAAGTGCAGACCGAAGTCGAGCGTACCAGCGACATAGCGAAGGATGCGCTTGACAGCTTGCTGATGCTCCACCGTAGGCCGCTCCATGAACCGGCTGACGAATCCGACGGCGAACGCCAGATCGGGGTGAGTGTGCACCAGGTAGCGCAGACTGCCGATGAGGCGCCGGTAGTGCGTGGGGTCGACCTCCTCCGCCGTCTTGTGTCTGCTAAGCCTCAGCCGCTCCTCCATTGGAGTATGGGCAGGGTTGCAGTCAGCCATCCCGCCGAGCTCCAGGATTCGCTTGGCGTAGTGCGTCTGGCGGAGGGTGATGCTGCTGGCGTCTTGGCGCACCTCGACGCCAAGGTAGAAGCTGAGGAGGCCGAGGTCACTCGTGTCGAAGATCTTCTTCATTTGTGCCTTGAACGCCTCCACTTCACGTTCCTCCGCGCCGGTGATGATGAGGTCGTCGACGTAGACGCCGACGAGCAGGAAAGAGCGCCCGCTGCCCCACCGGTACATCGCCGCCTCGTGAGCGCTTTGCTGGAAGCCCATGTCCTTGAGCGTGGCATCCAGCTTAGCGTTCCAGGCGCGCGGTGCCTGCCGCAGGCCGTAGAGAGCCTTGCGGAGGCGGTAGACCTTTCCTTCTTCTCCGGCGACGGCGAAGCACAGCGGCTGCTGCACGTACAGCTCTTCCTTGAGGTCGCCATTGAGGAAAGCGGACTTCACATCCATGTGGTGGACGCGCCAGCCTTCTTGAGCCGCTAGCGCGAGGACTCTGACGGATTCCATGCGCGCCACGGGAGTGAACGCGTCGTCGTAGTCGATCCCCTCTTGCTGCACGAACCCGCACGCCACCAGTCTGGCCTTGTGCTTGATCACCGCGCCCAGCTCGTCCTTCTTGAGCTTGAACACCCATTTCAGGGTGATGGGGCGATGGCCGGTGGGCAGCGGCACCAGCTCCCAGGTGCAGTTCTGCTCCACGGCCTTGATCTCCTGCTCCATTGCTGCCCGCCATGCTGGATCGTCCTTGGCCTCGGCAAAGTTGGCGGGCTCGCCGGCGCGCGTCAGGTGCAGCTCGGCGAAGAGACGTTGAGGCGGCAGAGGTGGAGGATGGTCGCCGATGATGTTAGTCATCATGCGGTACCGCAGCGGCTCGTCGTCGTAGTAGGCGTCGAGTCTGTCTTCATCATCCTCCAGGGGAGTGGCGAACTCCACTTGATCACCGGCCACAGCTGCCGCCGCCGGTGAAGACGGTGAAGTGGTAGGGGCAGCAGGGGACGCCGGTGGTGGCGTTGGCGAGGCCGGCTGGGGCGCTGGAGGAGCGACTGCTGCCGCCGATGTCCCTCCGGGCTCCCCCAGACTTGGTGACGGCGAGCGCTGTGCAGAGAGTGATGGCGCCGGTGATGTAGCTCCGGCCGCCACTGGAGAAGCACCTTGTGCTCCCCCGGCTCCTCCAGGCATCCAGTACTCGACGGTGAAGTCGCTCGCCGCCGAGGCGAGCTGCCGGTGTCCGGAGTGGACCAGTCCCGGCAGTGCCCCTCGTCGAAGATGACATCGCGGCTGATCTTCACGCGCTATGTCACCGGATCCAGGATGCGGTACACCTTGGCTCCCTTCGCGTACCCGATGAAGACACCGGGCTTGCTGCGGTCATCAACCTTGCAGAGCTGACCCAAGTCCTTGGTGTAGGCGACGCAGCCGAACGTCTTCAGATGGCTCACCGCCGGCGTCCGCCCGTGCCAAGCCTCGTAGGGGGTCTTGCCCTGCAAGCTCCGCGTCGGCGAGCGATTGAGAAGATGGACTGCCGTCATCACCGCCTCCCCCCAATACTTGGCCGGCATCCTCTGCTTCAGCAGCGACCGGGCCATGGCGACCACGGTCTGATTCCGATGTTCCACCACGCCGTTCTGCTGTGGCGAGTGAGGCGCCGAAAAGTGGCGTTGGATGCCCTCTCCTGCGCAGTAGTTGGCGAACTCCGCGACGGTGAACTCGCCGCCGTTGTCGGTGCGTAGCACACGGAGCTTGCAGCCGCTCTCCTTCTCCGCCACGGCCTGAACATGCTTGATGGCGTCCGCGGTAGCATCCTTGGACGGCAGCAGGACGGCCCACATGAAACAAGACGCGTCGTCCACCAGCAAGAGGAAGTAGCGCCGCCCTCCTGGAGTCGCCGGCGTCACAGGCCCGCAAAGGTCGCCATGGACGAGCTCCAACTGCTACTGCGCGTGGTACTTGGCTTGCTGAGGAAAGGGGCACCGACGCTGCTTCGTCGTGACGCAGGTGTCGCAAACTTGCTCGGCGTGCTTGATCACCGGCATGCCGCGCACCATGGCCTGCTTGCCGAGCTGGTGCAGCGCCTCGAAGTGGAGGTGGCCGAACCATTCGTGCCAGCGCCAGGCGTCGTCGTCCTTCCTTGCGGCGAGGCAGAGTGGCTGCGCGACCTCGAGATGGAGGACGTAGAGGCGTCGAGGAGGCGCCCACGACGATCCAAGATGCAAAGCACGCCCTTGTCGATTTCCACCTTGGACCCGCCTTCATCGAGCTGGCCGAGGCTCATGATGGAGTTGCGCAGCGCCGGGATGAAGTAGAAGCCGTGGAGAACTCGGTGCTCGCCGGTCTTGGCTTAGTACACGATCGAGCCGACGCCTTGGATCTCCACCCTTGACGTGTCGCCGAACCGCACCGAGCCACGGACAAAAGTGTCGAGGTCGGAGAAGAGCTCGCGACGGCCGGTCATGTGGTGGGTGGCGTCGTTGTCGAGGTACCAGCCATCTAGCTTGTCCTAGCCGGAGCCGGTGTTGAGGAACGCACGGGCTCTGGGCTCGTCGATGTCGAGGGTGGTGTCGGCCTTGTAGCAGAAGATGTCCTCCTCTGTTTCCAGCTCCAGGGAACCGTGGGCGAGGAACATAGCCGCCTCGTCGTCATCCGCCTCCGCGAGATGCGCTGCGCCACCACGCTTGCGTCGAGGCTGAGGGCAATCCTTCGCCTAGTGGCCAGCACGGTGACAGTTGAGGCAGGTGTCGTCGCGGTTCGCCTAGCGTTCGCTGCCAGCGCTACCAACCTTCTCTCCTTGTCCGTCATCGCCACGGTCGCCGCACTCACCCTTGGGCTTCTGCTTCCTCCCGCCGCGGGGACGTCGGCAGGGTTCCTTGGACGAGCTGGACAAGCCGGAGCTGTCTCCTCCCTTCTTCTTCTCCTTCTGCCAAGCGATCTCCTCGACCTGCTCACCGGGACGGAAGGCGAGGTTCTCCCACTCCTTGCACAATCGCTGCAGCGTGGCGCGGAGAACGCGGTCAACGCCGATGCGCGCTGCGGCGATGGAGTCCCACGCCTCCTTGGCCGACTCCTTGTCCGTGAGCGGTCCGCCCATCTCCGGCGGTACTCCGGCGATGATGGCCTGGTGCGCGCCGATCGTCGTGGTACGGGAGGTCGCCGTACTCGATGGAGTCCAAGAGCTGGCGCGCCTGCATCTTCACCTTCATGAGCAGGCTCCACTCGTGGTAGTTGGTCTTGGTCAGCATCGGCCATGGCGTGCCCGAGCCGGAGTCCTTGTACATCGTCTGAACGGCCGCAGGTGACCCGCGACGGCCTCCGCGTCCGCGACGGCGCTCCGGCGACGGCGAAGAGATCTGGCGCCGCACCGGGCTCCTCGATGGCTCTCTGGGCTGCCGCTCCAACTCCGCGCGCAGCGCTGCGGCTCTATTTGCCGCTGCCTGCCTGGCCGCCTTGATCGCCTGCGCGGCTGTGGCCTCTGTCGCAGCCAGACGCTGAGCGTGATCGGCGCCAGGACTGACCACCATCCCTCCGCCGGCGTTGGCGGCTGCGGCGGCTGCACGCAGAGCGCGCTCGCTGGAGGTGGACATGGCCTCTGCTCTCACCTAAACCTGGCTCTAGATACCAATTGTTGCAAAGGTAACAACTAGACAAGTGGAATTTGGACTGCCAGAGGGCAGCTTGGCCACCGCCGCTTGATTGCATTATATAGGAATAGCAAACTTGGGATACAAGAAGTTCTCAACTACTACAGCATATTCTACTGCATAAAGTAGATGCTAGCTTGTTGGATGCTAAGGCACCTTAAAACTGCTAGACAGTGAATAGTAACTAGCCTAGACAGTGAATGGTGAATAGCTAAGTAGGTAACTAGATACATTGGGGTAAGCACTAGGCTAAACCCTCACTAGACACCATCACTTTGACATTGAAATGACTAGGTACTGTTCAGTATGTACCATTTAAAAAACTTAAATATAAAGCTATCAAGTAGTTTCACTGTGTTTGGGATAAACAGGCTTTAGGTTATTATTACCAGCACATCAACAGTGAAGTTCAGAGCAACACCGTAACCAAACTTTAATGTACAGTTTCAATAACATGTACATACAATATACATAATCAAAGTTTATCTTCATTTAAAAAGTGAAACTTTGCACTCAATACACTGTCTGTCGGTTATAAGCAGCAAATCAATCACAAATCTGCATCATATATGCCATATTTCTTTTGCAATAAAGTAGTACCTGCTATCTGCAAAATTATGACACCAAACTTAAAATATCTACGCATTTCAGTGAAACAATAGCTCCAACACATGATGCCTCAAAACATGAGTAGACTTTCATTCCAGTAATACCACTACATCATGATAACATCCTTGTTCATTTGAGTTATAACCTGCCTAAGATCAGCTGTTGTTATTATGTCGAAATCTTTTGGCGTCTTCTTCATTATGAGATCTCGAACACAACCACCAACAAGGTACACATCATATCCTGCACAAAAAGGTGAAACATATCAAAACCAGTAATGCAATGAACCAGCAACAACAAAGGATACTCAAGCACCTAATTAAAAGATGAGAGAGGAAAATACAATGGAATTGAAATATCATACATATTTGATTAGCTGTATTAATCGACTACTAGCACCCAATAGGATACAAATATGGTTTTGCCTTTCTATCCAATTAGCCATTTCTCCTGTAATCACATTTATATCTTTCACAAAATAAAGTATGCCATACATGTTTCACTCTGAAATGTGATTTTATCCAAACTACTACAATTTGCTTGCAGAAGCAATAGATACATATGTTGCAGTATAGATAATAGATTGTTTCTATTCTAGTTAAGTAAAATGCAACTATTATCTGTTGCCATACTAAGACCTTTTCTCCATCCCTGATATCGTTCATGGGCACAGTCCTATCCCTTGTAGCAAAGGCGGAAGATGTGCATCAAATCAAAGAATCAGGAACAACTCTATATGTTGCTCGTGAGCCACCAAGTACCAGTCTCGCAACAGTACTGGTGTTAAAGGATCAGTCCTGCACGTGTGGATCATTCGCAAGTTGAACTCGCTCTCTTGCCATGCCTTTGACTCACGAACTCAGGTCCAAAGCAAATTGTTTGTCTTGCATTGCAGCAATCAAACCAAAATCAAGTATTAAAGTTGAAATACTTCTTTTCTTGGTAGCCTAGCTCCCAAAGCTGTTTCAGTCCCTGCTCATCCCTTTGTGACAGAGCGAGCGCCTTGACTAAGATAGATTGACTCTTTCATTCTTGCAGCCTATTCTGGTTCCAATCACGTTTGAGGAAAACTCCCTTTGGCATCAATGGAACTCTGTGATATAGGAGTTCAAAAACCTCATTTTGTCTGAGAGATAGTGGAATTTCTTCTTTCAATTGGAATTGAAATATCATACATATCTTATTAGCTGTATTGATCGACTACTAAAACCCAACAGGGTACAAATATGGTTTTGCATTTCCCTATCCGATTAGCCATTTCTCCTGTAATCACATTTATATCTTTCACAAAATAATATGCCATACATGTTTCACGAAATGTGATTTTATCCAAACTACTCAAATTTGCTTGCAGAAGCAATAGATATATTCTGTTGCAGTATAGTCTATAGATAATAGATTGTTTGTATTCTAGTCTAGTTAAGTAAAATGCAACTGGTATCTTTGATTCTATATATATGGGGCTATGAGTTGAGTGTTCAATCCAGTCTGCATTTGTTCCAACATTTGACTCATAACAAGTATAATTGAGTTTACTTAAATGGATGTGCCCTCACCCGAGGGCTGAACCCACTAGTTCAATCGCAGGATCTCGGAAATCCAACTCCAACAGTGACGTTTCAGGATCGGGCACGAAAACAAACCAAACACTAGCATGGCCATCGAGGTGGGGGACGCACCTCTGCTGCGGAGGCGGTGTAGTACGTTCCAGGCCTCTGCGGGGATCATGGACTCCTTGATCCCAAACCGCTTGGCACTGACCTTCTTCCACTCCGGCCCGTCGAACCCCTCCGCTCCCGGCGCACCTGCAGAGAATGCCCAGCGCCCACCAGGTAAGAAGAGCAAACCCTTGGGGGTAGCATTTCGCCGTCACCACTGGACCAACAACGAGAGCGGCGGAGGGGAGACTTACCGGCGGATGCGGGGGCGGTAGATGGGGTGGACGAGTCGGAGGGCGAGGGCGAAGAAGGGGACTGCGACGGGGACGGTGCGCGGCGGCGGCGCCGTGGGGAGGCGAGCGCCGCGAGTGGGGATGGAGCGAGGCGGCCGGGCCGCGTGAGCGAGCCGAGCCACCTCAGCTCCGGGGAGCGCAGGGCCATCGCGACTGGGACAGCGCGGCGGCGGCGGCCGTAGCGGGGTGGAGGCACGCAGCGCGCACGCGAGCGGCGAAGGAGGGTGGATAGGCAGAGCTGGCTGCTGACGGCGGCGAATATGCCAAATCCTCGAGGCATTTACCTGTACCGTCATAAAAGTTCGCAAGTCATTAGAAAGTCGAAGAGCTCGTAAGTGTCACTTGTCCGAACTTTTTTAGCCTCGATATCATTTCCGTCATATTATCTTAATTTTTAAGGGTTTGACTATTCTGATAGTTAAAATGTCCAGAATGCCCACATCTTGTTTCTAGCCGGCAACCCTATCCTCTGCAGGCCCTCATCGGGAGCGGCAGTTGCAGAGCCCGGCGGTTCCTCTGCAGCGGCGGCGGGCAGCCGAGTCGCGCAGGGCGGTAGGTCCAAATATATCTTAACTCACTCCTTTTGCTGACGTGGCATGTGGGGCCCACTTGTCAAGCCCCGTTGTCGGTGTTAGACCCCGTTGTCGGTGGTTGTCGTCGTCGCTCTGTATGTTGGCGATGAGCTTGGCCAGGAGGCTCTTGATCTCCTTGTCGAGCTGCCACACACACCTGTTCCTCCTGGTGGGTAGGAACCTATAAACTGTAGCCACTACCGGAATCAGTAGGTTTGCCATGTGTCCAGGGCACACGGCGAAGCCCAAAAAACACTCGGCAAACAAAGACTCGGTAGAGCTGTCTTTGCCGAGTCTTTTTTGTTGAGCACTTGGCGAACACTTTGCCGAGTGCTAAACCGACCCTCGGCAAATATTTTTTGAAAAAAAAATTAAAAAAAACAAGCACCACCTGCCGCCACCACCAGCCGTCGCCCACCTCCGAGCTACCTCCCTCCGCCACCACTGAGCTGCCTTCCGTCGCCACGCCACCACTGAGCTGCCTCCCGCCGCCACCACGCCCGAACTGCCTCCCGCCACCACCAAGCCCGCCACGCCACCACGCCCGAGTTGCCGGTGCCGAAGCTAGGGCCCGCCTCGACCACGACCACCTCGTGGCCGGCCATCGCGCCCACCACCACGAAGCCCGAGACCACCACCATGGAGTATGCCGCCTCTCGTGGGCCCCCCGACGCGAGGCCTCGCCCCGCGAGTCCCCGCCGTATCCGGGGAGGCGGGGCGGTGCGATGGCCGGATCCGGGGAAGAGGGGCGAGGCGGCAGCCAGAGAAAGGGAGAGGAGGGGCGGGGCGACGACCGGAGAGAGGGAGAGGAGGGGCAGGGTCCCCGCCAGATCCGAGGAGGAGGGGCGGTGTGGCGGTCGGATCCGGCCGGATCCGGGGAAGAGGGGTGGGGCGGCGATCGGAGAAAGGGAGAGGAGGGGCGGGGCGGCGGCCGGAGAGAGGGAGACAGAGGCGGGGCGGTGCGGGAATGGAGGAGGGGCCAGGCGCGCGGAGGGGCCGAGCGCACGAATTTGGAGAGGGAGGCGGGGCGGTGCCGGAAAGAAGGAGGGAGGCGGGGTGGTGCGGGAAAGGAGGACAGCCAGGGAGTTATAGCAAAATTTCTTTGCCGAGTGTTCTAGATCTGAGCACTTGGCAAAGTTTTTGTTTTTATTTTTTTCTTCTCCTTCTTTTCCAGAAAAAAGATTTTATTTCTTTGCCGAGTGTTCTAGATCTAAGCACTCGGCAAAGTTTTTTTTCTATTTTTTTGTTCTCCTTCTTTTCTAGAAAAAAGATTTTATTTCTTTGCCGAGTGTTTTTTTTTGACACTCGGCAAAACTGGCAAACTCCCTCTTTGCCGAGTGGTTTTAACGTAGCACTCGGCAAAGAACTTGTTCGCCAAGTGCCCGAGGGAATACACTCGGCAAATATAAAAACACTCGACAAATTTAAGGATTCCGGTAGTGAGCCTGGGATGAAGACCTTGCTGTGCGCCTCGGTGGCGTAGTTGGCTTGCTCGGCCTGCAGCTTGAACACGGCGCTACCCTCATCGTAGTTGCGGCCGAACGTGGACACGACGATGGCCTACTGCGGCAGCCACTGGTACCACTCCACAACATCCACCACCTCCACCTCACCCAACAACGACGACGAGCGCGTTTGACACCTGTGGCCCCGTCGCATGCGCCGCGGCCGGCAGCCCGTCGAGGGCAACGGAGAAGCAGAGCTCGAGGGTGCCGCACTGCAGCAGGTGCGCACCGTCGGTGACACCAGCGGCGTCAAGTCTGGTACCAGCTGCGGCCGTGCGAGCGCACGCCTGGCGCAGCAGCCCGGCCGGTCATGGACGACAGGGCTACCGCGGTGGTTGGGTCATGCGCAGGATAAGAGACAGACATGGCCAAGGCTGACAAGTGAGCTCCACATGCCATGTCAGCATGATGAAATAGTTAAGATTAACCAAAACCAAGTTTAGGGACATAGAAATAACATTTTGAAAGTATGTGGACCTAGATGACACCCTATGCCAACTTCAAGGACAGGGTGTGAATTTTCCTCTTAGGTAAACAATATGGTCAAAGGGAGCCTGCACTTGCCTTTTTCCGAGAGTTTAGCTACTCAGAAATCTTCAATCTTCAGCTTCTGATCTTTAGCTTCTGCTCCACTTCTCGGTCCTCAGCTTCTGGTCTTCAGCGCTAACAAACCGCTCTTCTACTCGCGGGAACCAAGCAAAATAGACAACACAAACAAACACAACTAAGAACAACATATCACTCACACAAAATGCTTGAAGAGAGCGCACTAAACGACATAGCTTGCTGAAACTATTTTCATATTTTAAATAAATCAAATTGAATTTTTAAAAGGATTTGTACTGCAGGTATAAAAACCAAAGAACTCAGGGTTTAAACTGTTAAAAACGCGGGCCGATTTGAATTGCTACGGAGCGCGGGTTGATTTCCAAAAACTACAGGGGATAAACTTCAAAAGCGCTAGGGCTGACCATGTTTGACTGCGTTAACACGGTCATCGCTTGTGTGGCGCTGACGTGGTGCCTACTTGGTGCTGACAGGGTAGCCACGTCAGCCATGCTGACTGGACCGGTTGACCTAGGGTTGACTGGTCATAGGTGCGATCTAGGCCGTTCGTTACAGATCGGACGACGAGGGGCTTGGCTCGGCTGTGTTGACCAGTGGCGGCGACGTTCAGCGCGGTGGCTCGCGGCGGCGGCGCCATGGACGGCAGCCAAAGGTCACCGGAGTTCAGCTACACGGCGGCTATGGGCACTGCGGGTGAAGGTGAAGAGACGGGGAGGTAGCGGGCGGCCTCGCAAACTCGATAGGCGGGTTTGGCTGGGCGAACGTGGGGTTGGCGCGGCGGGCGGTGCGCCATTGGCGGCCGCGGGAGCTCGCCGACGTGCGGCCGCGGGAGCTCGCCGGCGTGCGGCGGCGATGCGTCTACGGCACGAGTGGCAGCGGCGTGGCTTAGCTAGGGTTCAAAGGGGCGTGGGTGCACAGGGGCTCCGCCATTTATAGGCCGGCGAACCTCGGACTGTGTGCGGGCCTCGGGAGACGAACGACAGCTATGGTGGCCTCGCGATGCGGAGTGGCGGGGAAGACGGGCCTCTCCCGCTGATGTGTGGGGCCGGGCTAGTAGTGGCACAGCGTGGGCTGGTAGTAGAGGCCCGCACGGCAGCGGCACGGGGCGGAGACACGGGCCGCGCTGCTAGCGCTACTGATGTGCTCGGTTGGGCTGCGGCCACGGCTGTTCCAAGGCCCAAGCGAAGGGGCGCGCTTGCGCGGGGGCTGGGGCAGGCCGTAAGCGGGCTGCTGGCTAGCTGGGCTAGGCCAGTCGGGCCAGCCAGTGTGCATGGGGAGAGGAGGAGGGGAGCGGCTGCGGGTTGGGCCAAAAACTAGCGTGGGCCAAAAGCGGGGAAGGAAAACGAGAGAAAAAGAGAAAGTTTTTCTTTTTGAAAAGGATTTTCAAATAATTTTGAATTCATTTTTGAGAGGTATTTTGAGGTTGATGGTGGAATATGTTTTTAGACTATTTTGAAAGTCAAAATATCTTTTCTTTTAAACACATTTTTAAATATTTTTCAACCTTAAATTTTGAATTAATTTTGAAATACATCTTTTGAAGTTTTATTTTCAAAAACGAAGAGGGCCTAATCGCGGCTTGCTCGAATTTTAGGAATTCATTTTCACACAACCAAAGACAAAGTAAAGGCACAACAACAATCAAACACACTCACATTAACTTTGTTAAAGTTTTATAAATCCACATTTTTCTCATTTTGCAATGACAACAATTAAATAAATCTTGGAAAAATTTAGAAAAAATATTAAATCCTTTATTTTATTTAGTGTTTTCTATTCACAACCCAAAATAGGAATTTTGGGGTGTTATAGATCTACCCCACTTAACATGAATCTCGTCTCAAGATTTGAAGAGACTTGGGAGAATGATAAAGCAGATCATCAAGGTTGTTTCGAGATTCATGACGAGATATGATGAAAGAATTAAGTGTTTGCATAAGCTGAAAAGAATGATCAAAATTCATCTTCAAGCTTGTTTCGAGATTTATGAGATGCGATCAAAGGATTGAAGATCGACATAGGGTAAAAAGAAAGATAATGATTGATGACAAGGAAAGATAAACAAGCGGGATAAATATTCGATCTTTAGATCCCTGTATTATGATGAGGTGCAAGGGCAAGAAGCAAAGATTAACAAGAGATGATATAAAAGATAAAGATAGATCTTATGGTGCTCACAATTTCCTTAATAAGAAGATAAATATTAGAAAGGATTAAGAATTAGCAAAGGTTGAAAAGGAGGACGAAGATTGATCTTCAAGTCTTCGTGCTTCATTGATTCCATGTCTGAGATATAAGATCAAGGATCAAAGTTAGCAAAAGATGCTAAGAAGATAAAGATTTATCTCTAGTCCTTCATGTCTTGAAACTTGAGATACTCGAGATCGATGCCAGTAGTGGAGCTACCCCACTTTAACAAAGTATTTGCTTACCCTCGTATACATGCATGAGAACTTCATCTTGTCGGAAAACTATCTTTAGAGGTTTCCTTTGCAGATTACCACTTTCAGCACACATACTGCTCGAGGTTTGAAGAAACATGGAAGAGAAACAAAATGAAAAAAAATTGAGAGGATAGTTGAGGTGATTTGATGAAACATTCCAAGGTCTTAACGGTAAACTAGCTTGACGAGCCACTTGTAATCCATTGTTACAGCTTAAAAACAATAATATCTAATGGCACAAATAACTCAATTTACAATGAGGGTTACAACCGACTTGAAAACAAACTCTATAAGTTAAACAGCATAGCTGACTTCATATGTTACTCCGAGTGCTTCAAACCTTCTTGACTGACTCAAATCTATCTAGGCCTTCGTTTCCAATTCTGTAACATATCTGATGTTGAGGGAACATTTGTCTCTATATAAGGTCCCCATTTTCTCAAAATGCATCATCATTTGTTCAGTTATTCCATTATACCTTCTGGGGCGAGGCTGAGTGCCTTCATACTCAATCCTTTCTCCTGACGGTGATGTTAGAAATACCGAGTGTTGGGCTCTGTTAATCACTCCTTGACAAAATGAATAACCATCCCATTCCAAGGACAACGTCAATCTCCAACGACTTGAAAACTATAAGATTTGCCACAAAGTTTACACCCTTTTATGCCAAGATTAACTTTTGGGCATGCAGGTTGCTCATATTTCCTTTCTTGGCAAGTGAACTAGCATGGGTTTCCTCATTGCAAGCATATGTATCTTATGTTCGGTAACACATTTGCTCGAGATGAAAGAGTGTGATGAGCTAGAGTCGAACAAAACGGTGGTAAGAATTGAGTTGATCAGAATCGGTCCAAACACAACCTTCTGTGCTTCACAAGCAGTACTCAATTCCATATGGTTCAATCTGTCGTGAATGTAGTTTTCCTTCACTTTATTTCCTGATGTCTTGCTGCTTTGGCCTTGAGCTTCATGAACTTTTACCAATGGTGGCTCTATATTGTCCTGAATCTGATTTCTTCCATCAGGTAATTGTTGATTCTTCTGTGGGCTGAATAAAGCATAATCCCCTTTCTGGTTGCAACGATAACACAATCCTTTAGTTGGAACTTCTAGTGTGTTGCTGTTCATAGAGCTGTCATTCAGTGCATTGTTGGTGGTCCTTAACTCCCATTTCTAACCGCGAACTTTCATATAAAAACTGCTAAAATAAACACTAAGCTTAGAATTAGGGCTTATAACTAATCAATTCCACGAGTTTTGGTGATTTACCATTTGCAGGAGGATATGTTGGGATTACACATAAAATGAGCCTAAAGTGTACAAGAAACTTAGCAAAATATATACCCGACATGAACCCAAGGGGGAGAAGGCCCACAACAAGGCAAAATAGGGCCCAAAAGAGAGGAGAACAAGGACAAACCCAAATCAAATCACCTCATCTCCGTGAAACCACCACATAGGCTCATTCAAGAGGATCAAAGGAGATCACTCACCGAAGATGGGCCTATTCGGAGTGACCCATGGTGCGGCTGCACCCCTACCTAGCTCAATCAGCCCCAAACTTGGTCGGTTGCCTCATACCACCTCTCCAACGTCGGTTGCATGGGGGTCGCGAAGGAATTGGTCCGGAGGATGGCGGTTTGCTCAAGATAGGAAGGAATCAAGGGAATATCCCATGGGACATTCCCTCCTCTCCACCTATAAAAGGAGGCCACCCCCTTCCTCATTTGGACACAACACCACAATGAAGAAGAGCACACCTCACTTGAGTTAGAGCAACACTCCAAACGGCTTAGGCCCTAGTAGCTAGCTAGAGTTGTAAGGGAGAGATGTGAGGGAGAGCTCGGGGAAGCACTAGACTTGTCGGTGTCTCCCCAACTTGTACCTGGATGAGCATCTTTACTTCAACGGGTTTTACTTCAATGGGTTCTCCCGCTAAGTGAGTGTTCGTGGTTCTTTTGGTTGCAAAGTCTTTGATTAGTTAAACTTTACTCTTACTTCTTTGTAGGTTCGTCGTCTGTCCCCATGGTGGATGCTCTAGTAGAGGACTCCTGATAAAGATGGATGTTCCTGGCCAATGCTAAAGTAGTAACCAATAGCGTAGACGTGGTGTCTGAGCTAGAAGTTACCTTTGTTTGCCTTGTGCCCCACGGTTGAGGGGTAGGCGGCAGGGTGGTGATAGCCCTATTTGTCCCTTGTAATCCCCCACGTCCAGGTATGGTGTAGAGCTAGAGGCCGACAACATTTGGCAGACCAGGTGTTCTCCGGTGCCCGAAGTGAGCAAGTAGAAGTAGCGTTTATCTATCCATAGACCCAAAAACCATAAGAATCCATCTCTACCCTCTACCTACTCTCCCCTTGTGTTGTCATTGAACAAACTAGCTAGAAGAATACCTCCATTCCTTGTGAAAATATGATACCCTGAATACTTTCGGGTGAAGTGTTACAACGGTAATTCCGTGCGCTAGCAGATTATTTCTATATGCGTTAAGAAATACCAACATGCATCACAACCGCTTCCCACTTAGACCAATCCTTGCTTCTGATTGTTGTTTCCATACACATATGGGTACTTCTTTGGACATCGCCTCATTAAATGTCCCTCTTCGTGACAATGGTAACAAACTTTGGTAACGGTTTTTTTTCTAGTGCTATCCTAATGTTGAGTTCCTTTAGTCGACGTGCCATGAGTAGCTAGGGTGCTACAGACTTGTTGATTCTGAGAGTTCCCCTTCATGAGAGTTTCTTCACTGATTTGCTTCTTAGCTTGCTTGCTCTTCCGAGGATAAATTTCTATATAGGAGATGGTCCATCCAACTAGACATATCTAGCAGGTGTAGGTAGAGGGGCATCTAAGTCTTTAAGATGTGAATGTGTCTGTTGTGAGTTCAGAACTAAAGTTGACTGCGATATAGAATTAAAATTCATCTCACTTCTCATTAGTGGCTCTAGTGAGATCGCTTTCCTTTTCCTGTTCCCTATAGTCTTGTGATCCTGTGGTGCCTTGGTTCCTTCACTCGACTTGTTCTAATGACCAGGTAAACCATAATGTCTAAAATAGTGACACGGCTCTTGAATCCCAAGTGCCTCATTGATATCACCTTCCTTGGATTCCATGTTCTTCTAGGCTTCTGCTACTTGTCTCTTCATTGCTCCTTCCTGAGTTTTAGTAGCAGCCTTCTCTGAACGAAACTGAGAATGTTTTTGTCGTTCCACTCCACTTAGTACCTGGTCTTGCGTAGATGAGGGCTTCTCCTTGTTCATTGGGGACAAGGAAAGCATAGTTGGGTCCTCCTAACATTTGATGCAAGCTCCTTCAATGTCACCCTGCAGATGTAAAGCTTGTACTGATAGATGTTTTGGTGTCTAGCCATTTGATCAGTTGCCATCTCTAGGATCTGAGCTTGCCAATCTATCATTTGTTCATTGTTCAATTGGGACGCAGAAGTTGTTTGCTGACTCTGATCATTGGCATTCTTTCCATTGACATCACCTCTTGAATCCACCATTCTACGTTAGGCAATGGTAGAATGAGCAAGAGTACATGGACATAAAGCAGGGGACAGTGTAAGAGAAAAGATAACAAGAATTAGGGTTTTAGGACTGATCAGCAGATAGGTAGGATAAGAGAGGATACTACCCCACTATAACATAGATCGAGCTAATCCTCTAGACTTAGCCTTCCGGGCCTCCTTCGAAACACAAGAACAGAGACAACACACAAGCATCACATCAAGCAAAGCAAGCACACAACACAACATCGACACTACACATGCTTCGAGCCTGTTTAGTAGAGCTCCATTTGATTCTGATTCTCTATGGAAGCTGATTCTCTGAGAGAAGTGATTCTATGGCTGAAAGTGATTCTCTTTCATTCTTTAGCATAAACTATTGAAATCATGATGGAGAATCACTTCACAGAATCAGGAGAAGCTACTTTTTTCAGCTCTCAGCCTCCTAGTTCATTTTAGAGAATCACTTCACGGAATCAATAGAGAATCACTTCTCTCTAAAAAACTATTTGGCAGAGCTCCTACTGGATTCAGCAGAGAATCAGCTCTGGGAGCTCTACCAAATGGGGCCTTCTTCAACAATGGTGGTCACCCTAAGGGTAGATTAGAGATGATGAAAGGCCATCAAAATTTTTGAACAAGGTGGGATCAGAAAATTGAGTAAAACAACAAAACAAAAACCAAGGGACTAAGCAGAAATAGCTCAAGGATGCTATCAAGGAGGGGATACATGAAAACAAGGATTGAGAAATAGTCAAAATTGAAGAGTCAAGGGATGAGAAAATAGTTTTGCAACAAAATAGCTTTTAGAAAACGGCCAGTGCTAACAGGCATACGTCTGTTGACGGTAGTTAACATACATATTTAACCATCAATCAAACATGTATAAGGGCATAAATGAATCACCAATGTAGACTTAGCGGTTTAAACTGACAAATTCTATGAGTTTTGGTGAATCTGTGTTTCCAACAGGATTTAATCAGAAAACCACCAAGGAGGACATAATCGTCAAAGGAAATCACGGAATCTCGCCATGGTACCTATGTGGGAAGACTCTAGAAGGGTCTAGAAGGTGAACCACTGAAGCAGGGCACCACTCACTGCCAGGTGGGGCCAGCCGACCCCTCCTGGGCCCATCTATCAGCCTCGTCGCTATGTCGGTTTCCCACCACCTTTGCGGATGGATCTAGGCCATTGCTTAAGTTGGTTTAATTCAAGGGCTCACGTTGGACCCTAAGGGCTATATATACTATCCTCACCCCCCTGGAGGCTAAGTCTCATTTGACCCTGAGAGCTTAGAAGCTAGGAACCCTAATTCCCTATGTCCACCAGGATCAAGGCTAGCAATCAAGAGAAGATTTGTCCTCCATAGGAACTAGTCTTGTATTAGAGATAGTGAGATAGAGTGTGAGGGAAGAGTTCTGGAGGAGTCTTGGCCTATCGGTACTCTCTCTACGGCTTGTACCTAGCAGAATCAAGTTCTTCTTGAGCTTGCTTTTGAGATTTGTCTGGTAATCGACTTCTAATTCAAGTAAGCATCTTGTTCATATTGTTCTTCAGGTTTGCGACTCTCTTTTTAGTACTTTAATCCTTGTAGTTCCTAGGTTAAAGTAGTGTTCGTAGTGTAAGCGTGGTGCTTAGACTTGGTTACTCGTGGATGTACCCTATTTTCTGGATCGGTGGTAGCTCGCGAGGGTGACTTTTATAGCCTCATTGAATCCTTTGTAGTCCACCTCCTGTTAGTAGGACTAGCAGGACAGTATTGCTATAGGAAACATACTCTGTCTGTGTTTTCTCTAGTATTATCCCCAGAATTGAACAATAGAAGACAAAGCTTACTAAAGTTAGAATTAGATGACCTTAGTAGTCTCCTCTACGCTCCTATTATCTAGCCTTGATTGTGAAGTTGGGATAAGTTAGATTTGGTTATTCTCACACATGTTTCCTTGAGTTCGATATAAAACTGGGTACTCTCGGTGAAGTGCTACACCGATATAATATCCGTGCGCTGGCTGATTATTCTGTGTGCATTAATTTATACCAACAAGCATTTCTAGCGCCGTTGCCGGGGAAACGATTGCTGAGTTAACTTCAAACCTATCTTATCCTTGTATTATACTTTTATCTTTTCTTTTATTCTTTTATTCTTTTTACCATGGATCTAGAATCCACCCTTATCTACCAATATGGTGAACCCACGAGCGCAAGCCTACAGCCAAAAGAGTCTTCAAAGCCTATCCTAACACCTGGCTATGAGCTGCGCTCGTGTTTAGTTAATATGGTTTAGGATCAATCCTTTTCGGGTGAAGATGATGAAAACCCCTATTCCCACCTAAATGAGTTTGAGCAGACCTGTGCATGCCTTCGCATAGCGGGCATGTCAAACGAAACCTTATGATGGAAGCTTTTTTCCTTCTCTTTGATGGGAAATGTAACACCTCGGGTGTTAGCCTTGCATAACTTGACTCGCATAACATGAGCATGAGCATCAAGCATTCATAAATCATCACTTATAATTGAAACATTTGATCGAAACATATGAAACATTGCTTGTTATCTCGTGTTTCTTGGAACATATGCCTATGATCATGTGCAAATGAATGCAAGTGGGTAATGTTGGTCACTAAAACACTTTAGCTACACTTAGGTTAACAAAAGAAACCTTGTTCATGAAGGTCACCTTTCATGATCAAGCACTTAAGTAATATCACATGTGTTGACCTGGATAGCTATATGAGTGACTACTACATGAAATGCTTAAATGACCTTGCAAATTGTTTAAACATGCTTAGGATATCATTAGGAACAACTTTGGTATTTAGTTCTAAGGCTAGTTTGGTCATTTAGCCATGGTTTGTGTATGTATCATGATTTCAAAGTGACATGTTTGACTAAAGTTGAACTAGGTGTTAGGGACCTTGCATGGAGGAGTTCACTAAAGCAAAGTTGTAGTGTTTGACATAAGGAACAACTTTTATTTTTGGGTCATGGACTGATTTAGCTTCTAACATGCTTGAATGGGTCCCACAAAAACCAGCAAAATCTTGATTTCAACACTTAAGCATTTTTCTAAGTCTAGGTTCATCGACCGACTGACAGGCTCACTTTGGGGATGATTTTTCTCAATTTTGGTTGCGAATTAGCACAAGATCATTGAACGACATTTGTAGCTGGTACTTAGGTCTACGAAATTTATTTAGGGGGTTTGTACTAAGGAGCCACGGATTTGCAGATAAATCAACGAGAAAACACGCTGTCAGGCGTCCCGTTCGCGTCTGAATCAACTGAATCGCAACGTTCAGTGGCCGACCGCCGTCAGGCCTTGGCCGCCGCGTGGCGCGGGAAACGGCCGCGCGTCGCCGCCGGTCTGTTCGCGTAGGCCACGACGCGCCCGAGCGCGCCTTCATCACGCCAGCGCCCGCCCGCACTCAGCCGAGCACCCATTTGCTTCGCCTCTGTCCCCTTCGCCGTCTCGCAGCGCAAGCAGCATTTCCGCAACTCCGCCGTCGCCATAGCTGCGCACAGCCCGCACCTAGCCACTCCAGCACCACCGCCATAGCTCCACCGTCTCCCCAGCACCCCGTAGCTTCTTCCCGTGCCCGCCATTCGCGTTCGGTAAGCGTCAGCGCCGTGCAAAGGCTCACCGGAGTTTCACCGCCGTGTCCGTCGTCGTGGCCACGCCGTTGTAGTCTACCATTCCACGCGATAGCTGATGCACTGGGTTCGCTGTAGTCCACTGGTGCTCGTCCGAGCTCTAGGTCGAGCCATCGTAGCCCCCACCGGCGTACCGCCGACGTCCCGCCTCGCGAGCCACCATGGTCGCCGCTGTCGTCGCTGGTGTCGACGATAGGGCCGGCCAAGTATACCAATCGACGCGCTAGGTCGAGTAGAAGGTCTAGTGATGATGTCACCGCCGGCGAACTCACCGCCGTCGAGTTTTGGCCGCGTCCGTCGAGCAGCGCCGCTGTGCTCTGTTTTTGTCTCGCTGACCAGTGGGTCCCGCGTGTCAGCGACTCAGCATTTCAAATCCAGTTCAGTTTGAATGCAGATTCACATGTGTTTTGTTATTTTTGTATCTTTAGTTTGGTAGCTCCTAAAAATTGTGAAATAAATATGATTGTGTTGCTTAGGAAGTATAGTATTTAATAAAAATATGTTCTTGGTTTCAACAGTAGAAATTTCTAGAGATTTAAATTAGGATTTGAAATGTGCTTTTGAATGTATTTAAATTTGTTTATTTTATATCTAGAGTTCCTGTGCTCCAAAAATTATGAAATTTTTGTGGTAGGCTATTCTTGTCATATATGAACTCTAGTAAAAATTTGAGGATTAGTGCATGTGTATAATTATAGTTATAGATTTTCCTTTATGGCTAGTCCATCCTTGCATGATTTTTTATAAATTAATTATGAGTCCAAAATTCATGAAATTTGTTGGAGATAATCCTAGTACCTTATGGATGTTAAGAAAAATAAGAAATCTATTGCTTGGCACTTTTCAATAGGATTTTCCATTTATGCTATTTCAAGCCTTGCTTCCTTATCATTTTTGTATAGAATGTTCTACTTAGTAAAATGACATGAAATTTTTATAGTAGTCCTTTGATAGCATTAGTAAGACTCTATAAAATTTTGAGAATTTATTAAGCACATCTGATATATATTTATTATTTAACCTAGATATCTAAATAAAATAATAAAGGCAATTTAATAAATAGTTTGGGCTTCACCATTATATTATCTAAAATGTCTTTGGTATGCCTATACTGTTGGTAGATTTTAAGTTGTCAAATTTGGAATGATTACATGAAGTAGAGGTGTTATTACTTTATATTGCATGTTAAATAGTTTCCGGACTAATTCTAGAGTGTGATGAGTTGCATGTTGAAACTGATGTGTACTGTAAAAATGGTTAATAACAAAGTGGTAGAGAATTTGATAAGCTTTCTAGAAAGTCCTGGATCACTATTTTTGGATTTGTAGAACTCCAGTTATGAGTGAAACAAGTAGCTACTGTTTGTGGCATAGTCGATGCATTGTAGAAGTAGTTAAGTAATAATCGAGAAGAGATATGCACCTACTCAAACAACGTGATGCACTTGTTAACATATATGCATTCGTAATACTTATACCATACTCATGCATCTAGGATCGGAGAAAGAGATCACGTTGCTGAAATTCGAAGAAGCAGAGGAAGGGAACCCGCAGGAGGATCCGCAAGCCGCAGCCCTCGAAGGCGTGGGAGCGAGAACCACGAAGAGCTTCCGAGTGCCCCGATCATCGCCCTACTTCCTTTCTCTGCGAGGCAAGCCCCAGAGCATTATAAGTCTCCCAGTAATTTACAAATGTTTACTTACGTATTTATGATTGATGCATTAGGTTATAAGAGTTGAATGGAACCACTTGATGCATGTACATTCCTTGTCCAAATATTACACCTGTAACCGGTATAGGTCCACGATCGAATATATATGCTTAGCCATGCTTAGACCGGTAGAAGTCGGGTGATGTCCTGTCACCTACGAGATATAGGTGGATACCGGAGCACGGTTGGCTATATCTGCTATCGTGGAACAGAACCAGGTGGTAAATGTAAATCGAGACCGGACGGGAAGTAGATAGAGAAGCAACAAGACATGGAGGTCTTGGGTGTGGATTTATCCCCGTCTATGTCGATTAAGGACCGCACTCGCTGTTGGTGCTTCGACAAGATTGAACGCATGCCTCTCACTTAGCTGGCGGATAACTCGTTCCGACCGCTGAAGCCGAGTAATTCAACTCGGCCGGAATCATTCTACACAGCGCTCCTTCCGGGAACGATCGACCGAGCCCAAGGGCAGGCTTGGCTCGAGCATCCCGGCATCTGGTGTTCCAGATTATGCGGCGTGTGCATACGGACCCGCGAAATGTGTACTGAGTTGTATCAAAGGTGACCTAAGGCTATCGTGGTTGGTAGACTGGGTTTGTGTTAGGAATAAATTCGGTGGTTGAAAATCGATTGAATCGCCGTCTCTCCGGATAGTGAGAAACTTGGCTAGTCCCAACATCGTAGTAAGCGTGTTATGGAACATGATGGTTCGGACGAAAATGGAATTACAATACCGCTATGGTTACTATTGTATGCTTCTAAAGGATGTACCACATGTTTGGTACATGGATAGTTGCTAACCTAGAAATGAATAGTTATAATTAACTTGGTAAAGAATTAGTAAGCTGTACCATGATTTAATTGCTTTTACACAAAAATGTTGTCAAGTTACGCCCACGTATACACCTTGCATAATCCTTGGAGTCATTTTATTTTTCGGTTCATGACGGGTAAGTCTAGTGAGTACCTTCTCGTACTCGTGGTTTATTTTCCCAATGTTGCGAGATGGCACTTGTGTATCATGGTTATTGCAAAAGTTGCTTCTATCCCATTGTGGATGAGGAGTAAGCCTTGGGCAGAGCTTCTTTAGTAATTCCTATCCTTGCTTTTGTGGACCGTGATCTAGCTTGGCAATCGTATCAAACTATGTTGGAAACTTTATCTTGAACTTATTTGCTTCCGCTTTATTTATCAAACTCGGTTTGTAATAACTTTTATTCAGTACTACGATGATGAAAAGTATCTGTGAACTTTATGTAATATGTGGCATGTATGTTGAATCACATACGATCTTGGTTGTTGTAAATCGTTTATCGAGACCCGTCGTGGTACTCGACGGACTACCGGGTTTATATGGGTTCAAGTATGATGGTGGTGCGACCGCTTATGGATTGCCATTGTACTTGTATTCTTATAAATTGGTCGGTTTCTGCTGACGGTGGCATCGAGCAAGATTCAACGTTAATTGTCACAAGTGTATTTAAAAACAAAGTATTTGTTTTCCAAAAACCCTTCTCTAGCAACTATTAGTTATATAATAGGTATTTGAAATCTAAAGTGTGCCAATGATCACTTTCCTTATGCCCAAATTAAGGACTATTAGGTGGCTATTTAAGTACTAACATGGGGGTTTTTATTTCGTCGTCCATACGGCGTGCTATAGTATGGATGCCATTCACTTGAGTGGTAATGTATGGATCAAATGCCTCTACGCCAAGGTAAGATGAGTGTATGACCGCAAGATGTGAGTGTGCGGTCGGGAAGAGTTAGCTTTGGTACGACTATGTATGCATGCTTGCATGTGTATATGGTACGTATTTAATTGTGGGTTAAATTATTGTCGGGTAGATTGATACATAAGTATATGTATGGGTATACATATATGGAAGTATTTACAATTACATTCTGCATATTCATTATGGGTTTATGGCTGAAATGAGATCTTATGCAGGTACACTAACAGCGAAACGTGTAGCTCGACTAGTTACGCTATTTATGAGAGAACGTATGTATGCCACCGTGTCTACCGTTAGAAACAAATTTTTCCTAAGTTTGTGAGGACGTACGGAATGAGCATGCATTATGATAATTACCATTCACATAATTACATTGTTCCTCCCCTTATAAAATTCTTACTCGGTTATGTAACTCTTATCCATTATGGCATTGTCTCACCAAGGGGTACATGTTAATGGTGCAGATGGCACGCACCAAGCAGACCGCTCGCAAGTCCACCGGAGGCAGAGCTCCCCGCCGTTAGCTTGCTCCACGTACCCATCAACGACACACGTTCCTTGGAGAGTTTGGGATGCCTACACTCTTGTGGAGAGTGCTTAGTTATGTAGGCTATCCAGATGGAATGGAACCCCGCTACTTCTGGGCGAATGAGCAGTTGGGAGAAGGTCTCTTAGTTACTGTGGAGGCCATTGTTCGTCCCCGAGGTGACGATTACGAGTGGGACAGTGGTGTTATGAGTCAGCTGGCGGGGATCACTGGAAGAAGCGGTGGCGAGGCAGCCTTTGGGATCTGAGGGACATCATGGATCGTTTTCCTCTCGAGGGCAGCCGCTTTGGTTGGAGTCTTTCAAGAGGTAACCCCTCCACCGACTCATGGTAGCAGACAAGAGGAAAATCTTTGGAGATTGGTGCAGCGGAGAGGCAGAACAGTGATAACCCTTCCATGAGCGCCATGTTCGCAATGATGAGAGTGTTGGATGGAGTTGAAGGTAGCCTCAGACGTGTGTCTGGTGCTCTTGGTCATGCCCGCGAGGACCGACGTCAGCTTCAGAGGGAGCACGACGCAGAGATTGAGAGGCTCACTGAAGAAATGACTCGGTTAACTCACCAGAGGAATGCAGCCTGGTCCAGGGAAGATGTCCTAAGAGCTCGACAGTTTGAGCTGGGACAGCAGCTGGCCAATGCGGAAGAATACAATGATAATCTGCATGAAGAGGTTCATCTTACGAACAATCAGCTCCACCCTTATGTCCCACACGAGCCGCAGAAATGGATCTAGAAGGGTACGAGGAAAGGAGAAGAAGAAGTGGAGCTGAAGAAGAAGTAGAACACGAGGAAGGAGATGATCTTGCGTCTGACCTCGATAGTGATCATGATGAGGATTAGATCGCTTAGCATTTAGTGGAAGGACTAATGTATCACCTTTATTTATGTAATGGACCTGTAGTTTGAATTTGGCATTAGTAAACGGACTATCATGTAATGTGGATTAAGTGCACCTTTGGTTGAAAATCAATGCAATTACATTTCCTTGTTGGTGATCATGAGTTAACTTTGCATGCGTTATGAGCGCGATAAGTGGTCAAATTGGGGATGCCATGTTGCGAGAATGAATTGTTATGCCTCTGTTTTTATTGTGAATTTGAGAATTTCTCCAGTGACTTCAGTTTGGCATGATTATGATTCATCTCGCAATCTCGTGACATCAACCAATAATCGCTTATTGTTGCAACTTCACAGATGACGCGCACTGCCGTCTTTGAGTGGTAGCGATCCACGATGGCAATGGTGATGACTTACCACCGCCGCCGCCGCCATCGCTTTCGGGGAGTTCTTTGCCCAGTTCCTAGGGAGCCAGAGGACAATGGAAGAAGCTTTGCGCCTTATCGCGCAAAAACAACGCGCCGTGGCCACCCACAAGAACCGGGGGCGAGCCTAATCAAGATGATTCATTCAAGGAGTTTACGGACACGAAGCCGCCGATCTTCAAGGTGGTTTGAGGAACCACTTCGCAGAGCCGATGAGTGGGTGAATACCATCGAGCAGAAATTTAAATGCGCTAAGGGTCACAGAACACCTAAAAGCGAATATGCTTCTCATCAATTGCAAGGACCAAAGAGGAATCTGGTGGACGCACTTCTGTCGTCTCTCTACTACGCTAATGCGAGAGTGACTGGGATCAATTCAAAGGTGGCTTTTAGGGGACACCATATTCCCCGGGCACGATGCGCATGAAAGCAACAGAATTTATGAGGCTCACTCAGGAACAAAGTCACTCACAGAATATATGCACGCATTCAACAACTTGTCAAGATATGCTCCAAGTTTCGTGGATCTTCAAGAGAAAAAGATTGAGAGTTTCAAGCGAGGGTTGGGTACCAAATTAATGAAGACCATGGCCAATTCTCGATGTACCACACAACGAGTTTATTAGTGACGCCTTGACCCAAGAAAACCACAACAACATGCATGCAGTTGCTAAAGGGGCTTAAGAGGACATATGAGGCCGGTGCCTCCGGATCCTTCAATCAAAAGCTCCTATCACGGCTAGGCCACAATTCAATCCCACTGCACCCAAGTTTAGGCCTCCACCACCCAAAGCTCGTAATAACAGCCACGAAACCATTCCGTATATGCGTTCACTATTGCCTTACCAAAAGGAAATGGCAATCGGGACAGCTCCGCCGGATTCGTAAGTAATCAACCATGTTTCAAGCTGCAACCAATCGGGTCATTGGTCCAAAGAATGCCCCCACCCCAAGAGGAATGGCAACCCCACGCAGAACAATCGAGGCGGTGAATGCGAGGCACGTCGGGGACAAGTGCATTATCTGCATTTGTGGAGGAAGTGCCCACCGGAGAAGTTGTCACACTGGTATGTTTCTTGTCAACAAGCATCCCATTGTTGTTTTATTTGATTCGGGAGCTTCTCATTCATTTATGAGTCAAGCATTTGCATCTAGACATGATCAAGAAATTATAGAAGTAAGTAAAGGGGTTTTAACATAAGTTCGTGAGGGGAACTGTTACTACCAAAAGATAGTAACAAATGTACTCATCTTGATACAAGGGAGGAGTACACAATGATTTGATAATATTGCGGGATTGTCGATAAGTGTAATCTTAGGCATGAATTGGATGAAGGATCATGGTGTTCTTATTGACACTAGCACCCGTACCATTATGTTGAGAGAACCCACGGGAGGAATGCTTTTCTAGTCCCACTCTCCCATGAATTGAACCCCAACATTTAGCACTGTGCTATCCAAACCACCACAATATGTGATATCCCGATTGGTTGGTGAGTTTCCGGATGTATTTCGGAGGAATTACCAGGTCTACCACCGGATAGGGACGTGGAATTTAAGATTGAATTAGTGCGTGTACCGCACCCATATCCCAAAGGCCCTATAGAATGCCACCCAATGAGTTAGCGTAACTCAAGGTTCAATTGCAAGATCTATTGGACAAGGGTCTTATTCAACCTAGCTCATCTCCGTGGGGATGTCCAAAGATTGTTGTGAAAAAGAAGGATAAGTCACCGAGGATGTGTGTAGATTCTGAGACCACTCACTCAATGTCGTGACCATCAAGAACAAATATCCATTACCCCCGCATCGACATCTTGTTCGATCAGCTAGCGAAAGGCAAAGGTATTCTCCAAACTTGACTTGAGATCACGTTACCATCAAATAAAGATCGGAATAGGAGGATATACCCAAAAGCGCTTTCTCTACTAGAGTGCGGCTTATACGAGTATTTGGTTATGTCTTTCGGACTAACAAATGCTCTCCAACCTATTTCATGTACGATGAACTCGGTATTCATGCCCGAACTTGACAAGTTCGTGGTAGTGTTTATTGATGATATATTGATTTATTCGAAAATGAGACCGATCATGAAGAGCATCGAGGATTGTCCTATCCGGATCGAGGGAGCATAAGTTATATGCCAAGTTTAGCAAATGTGAATTTTGGATGAGCAAAGTACCTTTCTTAGGTCACATTTTATCACGAGATGGAATCTCGAGAGACCCATCAAAGTACAAGAGGTCATGGATTGGAAAGCCCCAACTTCGGTTCATGAAGTTCGGAGTTTTCTAGGGTTAGCAGGGTACTATCGTCGGTTTATTCCAGATTTCTCAAAGATAGCTAAGCCTATGACCAGGCTACTTTAGAAAGAAGAGAAGTACAAATGGACACAAGAATGTGAAACGACTTTTCACACCCTCGAACTTTGTTGACATCGCTTTTGTGCTAGCACAACCGGACATTGAAAAGCCTTTTGATGTATTTTGTGATGCATCAGAATAGGTTTGGGATGTGTGCTTATGCAAGAAGGGAGAGTAATTGCATATGCCTCCCGGCAATTGAGAAAACATGAAGTCAACTACCCTACACATGATTGGGAACTTGCAGCCGTTGTCCATGCACTAAAGATATGGAGACATTACTTGTTGGGCAATGTATGTCATATCTATATGACCACAAAAGCCTCAAGTATATCTTTACCCAACCGAGCTGAACATGAGACAACGAAGATGGTTAGAATTGATTAAGGACTATAATTTGGAGGTGCATTACCATCCGGGTAAAGCTAATGTAGTAGCCGATGCACTCGATTCGGAAGTCCCATTGTAACAACTTTGTGGAAGCATTTTTGGAAGATGGATTCAACTTGTTACATCCTCTTTGTACTACACAATATCACAATCGGTTGTTCACTTGAGGGCAAAATCATAGAGCTACAAGCAGATGATGTAGGAATAAGTCACATCAAGAGAAAAATGCAAAGCAAGAGGCCAAACATTTTAGATTGGACGAAAGAGGTGTATTATGGTTTGAGGACCGACTAGTGGTGCCGAAAGACCGTGAGCTAAGGAATCAAATTTTAGAAGAAGCTCACTCGTCCAAATTGTCTATCCACCAGGTAGTAGTAAAATGTATCAAGATTTGAAAACCCATTTTGGTGGACTAAGATGAAGAAAGAGATCGCAGCCTACGTTGCTAGGTGTGATAACTGCAGTAGAGTGAAAGCCGTCCATATGAAAACCGCTGGATTACTTCAGCCATTGCCTATTCCAGGATGGAAATGGGAAGAAATCAGCATGGACTTTATCACAGGCCTTCCAACGACGCCACAAGGTCACGATTCAATCTGGGTCATTGTTGATCGTCTTACCAAGTCAGCACACTTTATACCCGTGAACACGCGGTATATAGTTGGGAAATACGCTGAGATATATGTTGCCCAGATCGTGAGATTGCATGGAGTACCCAGGACCATAATCTCAGATAGAGGACCACAGTTCATAGCTCGTTTCGGGAGCATTTACACCAAGCTTTGGGAACCAAGCTAATCGGAAGTTCAACTTATCATCCGCAAACTTCGTGATGACGAGAAGCGAGTGAACCAAATCCTAGAAGATTTACTTAGAGCTTGTGTTATATCTTCAAAAGGTTCATGGGAGAAATGGTTACCTTTAGCTGAATTCTCCTATAACAACAGTTATCAAGCGAGTATCAAAATGGCTCCATTTGAAGCCTTGTATGGCAGAAAGTGCAGAACTCCCTTGAACTGGATTGAGCCCGATGAAAGGAGATACTTTGGTATTGATTTTGTAAATGAAGCCGAAGAGCAAGTACGTATCATCCAACAACACATGAAGGTAGCTCAATCAAGACAGAAAAGTTATGCCGACAGAAGAAGAAGACCACTAACTTTTGAAGTGGGTGACTATGTATACTTGAGAGTATCACCCATGAAAGGCGTGAAAAGATTTGGGATGAAAAAGAAAATTTCACCAAGATATGTAGGGCCATACCAAATTTTGGAACGAAAAGGGAAGGTTGCATATAAGTTACAACTTCCACCAGAGATGAGTGCAATCTTTGATGTGTTCCATGTTTCTCAGCTAAAGAAATGTCTTCGAGTACCGGAAGAAGCTATTGCACCCGCCAACGTGCAGCTTCAATCGGATTTGACCTATGAAGAAAAGCCAATTCGAGTATTAGAAGAGATGGAGAGAGTGACAAGGAGTAAGATTATTAGGTTCTATAAGGTGGTGTGGAACAATCATAGTGAACAAGATGCTACGTGGGAAAGAGAGGATTATCTGCAAGAAGTTTATCCCGCCTTTTTCCAAGAATGGTAGGTCTTGCAAATCTCGGGACGAGATTTTTATAAGGGGGAGGGGCTGTAACACCTCGGGTGTTAGCCTTGCATAACTTGACTCGCATAACATGAGCATGAGCATCAAGCATTCATAAATCATCACTTACAATTGAAACATTTGATCGAAACATATGAAACATTGCTTGTTATCTCGTGTTTCTTGGAACATATGCCTATGATCATGTGCAAATGAATGCAAGTGGGTAATGTTGGTCACTAAAACACTTTAGCTACACTTAGGTTAACAAAAGAAACCTTGTTCATGAAGGTCACCTTTCATGATCAAGCACTTAAGTAATATCACATGTGTTGACCTGGATAGCTATATGAGTGACTACTACATGAAATGCTTAAATGACCTTGCAAATTGTTTAAACATGCTTAGGATATCATTAGGAACAACTTTGGTATTTAGTGCTAAGGCTAGTTTGGTCATTTAGCCATGGTTTGTGTATGTATCATGATTTCAAAGTGACATGTTTGACTAAAGTTGAACTAGGTGTTAGGGACCTTGCATGGAGGAGTTCACTAAAGCAAAGTTGTAGTGTTTGACATAAGGAACAACTTTTATTTTTGGGTCATGGACTAATTTAGCATCTAACATGCTTGAATGGGTCCCACAAAAACCAGCAAAATCTTGATTTCAACACTTAAGCATTTTTCTAAGTCTAGGTTCATCGACCGACTGACAGGCTCACTTTGGGGATGATTTTTCTCAGTTTGTTGCGAATTAGCACGAGATCATTGAAGCGACATTTGTAGCTGGTACTTAGGTCTCACGAAATTTATTCGGGGGTTTGTACTAAGGAGCCACGGATTTGCAGATAAATCAACGAGAAAACACTGTTGTCAGCGCCCCGTTCGCGTCTGAATCAATCTGAATCGCAAGCGTTCGGTGGGACGCCGTCGCCGTCGTTTGGCAGCATTGGCGCGCGTATGCGAAGGAACGGCCACGCGTCGCCACCGGTCTGTCCGCTGAGAGAGCCACGCCAGCGCCCGGCGCGCCTTCATCACGCTTGGCGCCCCCGCACTTAGCCGAAAGCACCCATTTGCTTCGCCTCGGTCCCCTTCGCCGTCTCGCGGCGCCAAAGAACATTTCGCATGAGCTCCGCCGTCACCATAGCTACGCACAGCTCGCGCCTAGCCACTCCAGCACCACCGCCATAGCTCCACCGTCTCCCAAAGCACCCGTAGCTTCTTCCGTGCCCGCCATTCGCGTTCGTAAGCGTCCGCGCCGTGCAAAGGCTCACCGGAGCTTCACCGCCGCGTGTCGTCGTCGTCGTCGTGGCTACGCTGCGTTGTAGATCTACCATTCCACGCGATAGGCGATGCGCTGGGTTATTTGTAGTCCACTGGTGCTCGTCCGAGCTCTAGGTCGAGCCATCGTAGCCCCCACCGGTGTCCCGCCGACGTCCCGCCTCGCCGAAAGCCGCCATGGTCGCCGGCAAGTAAATCCGGGTGTCGACGATAGGGCCGGCCAAGTATACCAATCGACGCGCTAGGTCGAGTAGAAGGTCTAGTGATGATGTCACCGCCGGCGAACTCACCGCCGTCGAGTTTTGGCCGCGTCCGTCGAGAAGCAGCCGCCATTGTGCTCTGCTTTTTGTCTCTCGTGACCGGTTGGGTCAGCGTGTCAACGACTCAAACATTTCAAATCCGATTCGGTTTGAATGCAGATTCACATGTGTTTTGTTATTTTTGTATCTTTAGTTTGGTAGCTCCTAAAAATTGTGAAATAAATATGATTGTGTTGCTTAGGAAGTATAGTATTTAATAAAAATATGTTCTTGGTTTCAACAGTAGAAATTTCTGGAGATTTAAATCAGGATTTGAAATGTGCTTTTGAATGTATTTAAATTTGTTTATTTTATATCTAGAGTTCCTGTGCTCCAAAAATTATGAAATTTTTGTGGTAGGCTATTCTTGTCATATAAGAACTCTAGTAAAAATTTGAGGATTAGTGCATGTGTATAATTATAGTTATAGATTTTTCCTTTATGGCTAGTCCATCCTTGCATGATTTTTTATAAATTAATTATGAGTCCAAAATTCATGAAATTTGTTGGAGATAATCCTAGTACCTTATGGATGTTAAGAAAAATAAGAAATATATTGCTTGACACGTTTCAATAGGATTTTCCATTTATGCTATTTCAAGCCTTGCTTCCTTATCATTTTTGTATAGAATGTTCTACTTAGTAAAATGACATGAAATTTTTATAGTAGTCCTTTGATAGCATTAGTAAGACTCTGTAAAATTTTGAGAATTTATTAAGCACATCTGATATATATTTATTATTTAACCTAGATATCTAAATAAAATAATAAAGGCAATTTAATAAATAGTTTGGGCTTCACCATTATATTATCTAAAATGTCTTTGGTATGCCTATACTGTTGGTAGATTTTAAGTTGTCAAATTTGGAATGATTACATGAAGTAGAGGTGTTATTACTTTATATTGCATGTTAAATAGTTTCCGGACTAATTCTAGAGTGTGATGAGTTGCATGTTGAAACTGATGTGTACTGTAAAAATGGTTAATAACAAAGTGGTAGAGAATTTGATAAGCTTTCCAGAAAGTCCTAGATCACTATTTTTGGATTTGTAGAACTCCAGTTATGAGTGAAACAAGTAGCTACTGTTTGTGGCATAGTCGATGCATTATAGAAGTAGTTAAGTAATAATCGAGAAGAGATATGCACCTACTCAAACAACGTGATGCACTTGTTAACATATATGCATTCGTAATACTTATACCATACTCATGCATCTAGGATCGGAGAAAGAGATCACGTTCTTTGGAATTGAAGAAGCGAGAGGAAGGAACCCGCAGGAGGATCCGCAAGCCGCAGCTCCCGAAGGCGTGGAGCAGAACCCTGAAGAGCTTCCGGAGTGCCCTGATCATCGCCCTACTTCCTTTCTGCGAGGCAAGCCCCGGAGCATTATAAGTCTCCCAGTAATTTGCAAATGTTTACTTACGTATTTATGATTGATGCATTAGGTTATAAGAGTTGAATGGAACCACTTGATGCATGTACATTCCTTGTCCAAATATTACCCCTGTAACCGGTATAGGTCCACGATCGAATATATATGCTTAGCCATGCTTAGACCGGTAGAAGTCAGGTGATGTCCTGTCACCTGCGAGATATAGGTGGATACCGGAGCACGGTTGGCTATATCTGCTATCGTGGAACAGAACCAGGTGTTTAAAGTAAATCGAGACCGGACGGGAAGTAGATAGAGAAGCAACAAGACATGGAGGTCTTGGGTGTGGATTTATCCCCGTCTATGTCGATTAAGGACCGTACCATTGTTGGTGCTTCTGACAAGATTGAACGCATGCCTCTCACTTAGCTGGCGGATAACTCATTCGACCGCATGGCCGAGTAATTCAACTCGGGCGGGAATCGATTCACATTGCGCTCCTTCCGGGAACGACGATCGAGCCCAAGGCAAAGGGCTTGGCCTCGAGCATCCCTGGCATCTGGTGTTCCAGTTACAGCGGCGCGGCAGACGTACGGACCCACGAAATGTGTACTGAGTTGTATCAAAGGTGACCTAAGGCTATCGTGGTAATTTGGTAGACTGGGTTTGTGTTAGGAATAAATTCCCGGTGGTTGAAAATCGATTGAATCGCCGTCTCTCCGGATAGTGAGAAACTTGGCTAGTCCCAACATCGTAGTAAGCGTGTTATGGAACATGATGGTTGGACGAAAATGGAATTACAATACGCTATGGTTACTATTGTATGCTTCTAAAGGATGTACCACATGTTTGGCACAGGATAGTTGCTAACCTAGAAATGAATAGTTATAATTAACTTGGTAAAGAATTAGTAAGCTGTACCATGATTTAATTGCTTTTACAAAAAATGTTGTCAAGTTACGTCCACTTATACTGACCTTGCATAATCCTTGGAGTCATTTTATTTTCGGTTCATGATTGGTAAGTCTAGTGAGTAGCTTCTCGTACTCGGGGTTTATTTTCCCAATGTTGTAGATGGCCTTTGTGTATCATGGTTATTGCAAAAGTTGCTTCTATCCCGCTGTGGATGAGGAGTAAGCCTTGGGCAGGCTTCTTTAGTAATTCCTATCCTTGCTTTTGTGTACCGTGATCTAGATTGGCACTGTATCAAACTATGTTGGAAACTTTATCTTCGAACTTATTTGCTTCCGCTTTATTTATCAAACTCGGTTTGTAATAACTTTTATTCGTACTCTGATGATGAAAAGTATCTGTGAACTTTATGTAATATGTGGCATGTATGTTGAATCCTGTACGATCTTGGTTGTTGTAAATCATTTATCGAGATCCGTCGTGGTACTCGATGGACTACCGGGTTTATATGGGTTCAAGTATGACAGTGCGACCGCTTGCGGATTGCCATTGTACTTGTATTCTTATAAATTGGTCGGTTCTGCGACAGGAAAAGCTAAACGTTGGTACAATCTCACCATAGGGTGTAGACAAAAAGATTGGGGAGCCCTATATTCTAGCTTTTGCTTGCAATTCTTTCCCATCTCTAGGGTAGTCAAACTTCATTTAGAGGTTCTATCTTTTAAACAAAAGAAAAAAGAATCTCTAGGCATGGCATGGGAATGCTTTAATACTCTTATTAATACTGGCCCTGACCTTGCCATTCAAGACCCTATTCTTGTTCAACACTTTTATATGGGTCTTAATAGGGAATCCTCAATGCTTCTTAATACGACCTCAGGAGGCTCGTTCTTGCATGTCTCCGCAAATACGGGGAGAAGCATTCTTATGAAAATCTTAGAGAACATCCCTAAGGAAGAAGAAGAGAAACCATTAGAGGAAGAATCCTAAATAGCTGAACCCGAATCTTTACCAGACCCATCACTAACTTTAGCTATCCCAAATCCTGAATCACCGGAAAAGGAGGAAACTCTGATTTTGGATTTTATGCTAGAATTCGAGGATGAACTTTTTGATGAATATGGAAATACCTTGAATTACCAGCTTCCCCTTTGGAACCCCAAAAACACATTTCTCGGGATTCAATCTGATGTTGAAACTTCAGAGGTTCGCGAATGTTGCGGCCAAGTTTGTGACCAGGTCGCAAGCTTGAGCCATTTTAACAACTATGTCATCAACATAGACGGCGATCATTGGTCTTGGCCGCTCGGCTTGATCAGGCTAATCGAGCGGGTCGATTTGGTTGGTGAAGCATTGCTGCATGCACCTTTGGTAGGTGGCACTAGCATTCTTCAGGGCAAAAGGCATGGTTACATAGCAGTACAAACCATATGGGGTCATGAACGAGGTTGCGAGCTGATCGGACTCTTTCATCATGATCTGGGGATAGTCGGAGTAGGCATCCAGAAAGGAGAGGATCTCGCAACCCGAGGTGGAGTCGACTATCTGGTCTATGCGTGGCAAAGGAAAGTGATCCTTTGGACACGCTTTGTTGAGGCCAGTATAATCAACACATATTCTCCATTTCTCGGTCTTCTTTTTAACAAGAACGGGATTGGCAAGCCAGTCGGAGTGGAATACCTCTATGATAAATCCAGCTGCCAAGAGTTTGGCGATATCTTCACCTATGGACCTACGCTTCTCATCGTTGAAATGGCGCAGGCGTTGCTTAGCGGGCTGTGAGCCTAGGATGAGGCGCAGCGCGTGCTCGGCGACGTCTCACGGTATGCCCGTCATGTCGAATGGCTTCCATGCGAAGACATCATGATTGGCGTGTAGGAAGCCGATGAGCTCGCATTCCTATTTGGCCAGGAGCTGGGTCCTGATCCGCACCGTCTTAGTTGGGTCAGTGGGGTCGATTCCCACCGCCTTGGTTTCCTTGAGCGGGCAGAAGGTCATTGAGGAGTTTGGTTTGTTGTAGTCTGGGACTACTAGGGTCGATGACTCCTCAAGCCACGGAAGTTCAGACGAGTTGATGACCACGATGGCGAGCTCGAAATGCTCACGGTTGCACATGAAGGCATGCAAGAAGGCGCTGCTCACGGTGATGATGCTGTTCAGTCCCGACATCTTTAGCTTGAGGTAGGTGTAGTTGGGGATTGCCATGAATTTGGTGTAGCATGGCCACCCCAAGATGGCATGGTAGGACCCTAGAAAGTCCACCACTTCAAAGGTGAGGACCTCCGAGCAGAAGTTGGCTCAGTTGCCAAACATGACGGATAGGTCAATTTGTTCGAGCGGGTATGCCTGCGCTCCTAGGATCACCCCGTGGAAGGGAGAGCCTGCTAGGCGGAGTTCCGATCGGGGGATGCGCATGGCGTCGAGGGTGTCGACATAGAGGATGTTGAGGCCGCTGCCTCCGTCCATCAGCACCTTGGTGAGGTGCTTTTTGCGGACGATGGGGTCGACAACAAGTGGGTAACATCCCGATCTCACGACGTGGGAGGGATGGTCCCTCTGATCAAAGGTGATTGGAGATTCTGACCAGCTGAGGAAGGAGGGGACGGCCGTCTCGGTGGCGCATGCCTCCCTATAGCGTACCTTGTGCTAGCGCTTGGACCAGATGGTGTCGGATCCGCCGAACATCATGATGCATTCCTCAGGGTCGGGGAAGCCGTCTCCGTCCTTGCCTGCCGCGCCTCCTTTCATGGCTGTGACAGAACCGCCCAATTTATACAAGATCAAGTACGGCTGTCCCCGCTTAACACGTTGACACGCGCATACTCTCACTTATATAAACCCGGTAGTCCGCCGAGTGTCACGCAGGACCTCGGTAAATCAACATCGCAACCAAGATCGCGTGATTAAGCAAATACACATCACATACACAGAGTTGCAGCGGAAATAATATTACAAATAGGTTCATAAATAATAAAACAAGTTTGGATTTCAAAACCGATTAGTGAAAACAACATTGCTTTCGAAGGATTTCATTAATATGAGTTCCAAATACATTGCTAGCATAAGTGACATCCTCAGACAAAAGCATGCAGATGGGAAGTAGATATGGAGTCACCGAGCCCACCGGTGGTTAGCCACCATCCTTAGCAGGTCAAAACCTTACCTGCAACATGGTGGGATAAACCCTGAGTACTCGAATGTACTCAGCTAGACTTACCCGTCATAAACCAGAAATAAAATTGACTCCAAGGAGTATGCAAGGCTTTATAAGTGGAGGTAGCTTGACAACAATTTGCATAAAAAGCGATTAACTCAATTATACAATTATAATTCTGTCATCAAGTTAATTAGAACTATTCATCTCTAGATTAGCAACTATCCTGTGCCAAACATGTGGTATATCGTTTTAGAGCATACAATAGTAACCATAGCAGGTGTAGTAATTCCATATTCATCCGAACCATCATGTTCCATACACAGTTACTACGATGTTGGAGCTAGCCAAGTTTCTCACTATCCGGGAGAGACGGCGATTCGAATCGATTTCAACCAGCTGGGAATTTATTCCTAACACAAACCCAGGCAGACCAGATCAACGGTCACCTTAGGTCACCTTTGGTACAACTCAGGTACACATTTCGCGGGTCCGTACCGCGCCGCACAGTCTGGGACACCAGATGCCAGGACGTTCAGGCCTAGCCTGCCCTTGGGCTCAGTCTGATCGCCCCCCGCAAGGAGCGCACAACAGAACGGGTCCCGGCCTGAGTTGAGCTACTCGGCTTCGCGGTCGGAACGAGTTATCCGGCCAGCTAAGTGATAGGCATGCGTTCAATCTTGTCAGAAGTTCCAACAACGGTACGGTCCTTGATCGGCACAGACGGAATCACATGAGTCATCCTACGCATAGACTCCGCCCGGCCTCGATTTTCTTTTACCCCATGGTTCTGTTCCACGATAGCAAATATAGCCAACCGTGCTTCGGTATCCACCTATATCTCGCAGGTGACAGGAAATCACCTGACTTCTACCGGTCTAAGCATGGCTAAGCATATATTCGATCCTGGACCTATACCGGTTAAAGGTGTAATATCTGGACAAGGAATTTATATGCATCAAGTGGTTCCATTCAACTCTTATAACCTAATGCATCAATCATAAATACGTAAGTAAACATTTGTAAATTACTGGGAGACTTATAATGCTCCGGGGCTTGCCTGGGATCCGACACAAGTCAGTTCAGTTAGCTTGCACCGACTTGGTGACATCTCCGGTCCTAGCACTTGCTTAGTCCTTCCATCTTCGGGATAGATCCACCAAACACCATCTTCAGGTTTGACTCCACATCACCTCCTTCACGTGGTTTATCTAGCGTACCTAAATGAGATGCAAGATGCAGGTGTATGAATACATGGAAGTGCAATAGGCAATGCATCGCATGCAGTAAGTAAGACAAGCACAAGGTTACATTAACATGCACAAGCACTTCACATTGCTTACTATAAATATCGCACAATTTATCATGCCACGATAGCAAAGAAGATGACAACACCAAGCATGACACAAGTTTCCTAAGATCTCAGGTACTCTAACTCAACCATCATCAAAGGTATGAGCCACACTTATCAATATACAAACAAACAACTATAATTGGAATCTATCAATTTCTGGACATGCAAACAACAGCTACAAGATTTAGCTATAACTGGAGTTACACAAATCCAAATGACTTGAAAAAAGACATTCTGGAAATCTCATGAAGTTATCTACAATTCATATTTAATCATCTTAGCATGATTCTCAAGTTAATTAAGTCAAATATACCCATTTACAGAAACTGGTCTAAATAAGACAGAGAGCATCCATTTCTGAAACCCAACTTTAAACAGGCATAACTCATAAACCACAAGGCCAAATACCACCAAATTTTAACAGGAGCTAGATACATGAATTATCTACAACTTTGTTATTATCACCAAAAACTCATTCAAATCCTAACTAGATCAAACACTAGCACCTTTCAGATCTGCTCAGAATAAAATCAAAACTTGATAGAAGACTTAAAAGTCATGTAACTCCTAAACTATCAGGCCTATGGTCTTACAATTTGAACACAAGAAATATTATGAAATTTTCTACAACTTTTGTATTCACTACAACCATAGCAAACATCATTTACACCACGAAAATAATTGCACAAGCAAAACTGCAAATCCAGCCCAACAGCAGTGGTATAGAAAACGGATAGAAACTTCAGAGAAGCATAACTGGAGTTCTAGTCCTCCCACAAACATGAACCATAACTTTTTGAAAAGCTTAGGAAGTTACCTACAACTTTCTTATTCTCATATTAAGATGATTCTACAGTTAGAAGGGTCAATTAATCCAATAATTGCATCTCTATCCAAAACATAGGCAGAAACTAACATGCCACTTTAAACAGCTATAAATGGAGTTATACATGTCCAATAAATGTGGTTCTAGACTCTTTAGAAAGCTTAGCAAATTCTAAACAACTTTGTTGTAAACACCCAAAGCTAATTCTACTACTAAGAAGGCCCCACAGTAAGAACAAGGAAACCCTGTCTGGTTTTGGGCAGAAACAGCCACAGAGATCTAAGCAAGTATAACTCAAGATCTACTTAGCCAAAAATCATGATATTTAACTTTTTGGAAAGCTTAAGAAAAGTACTAAAACTCATGTATTGTCATCAAATCATGATTCATAACTTAACTGAGCCAATTAATTCAAACATGCAGAACTGTTCAGAATAGGAGCAAATCAAAACAGGGCATTTGTTATTTTTCTAACTCTTAAACTATAAATCCTAAACTCATGAAATTTTTACCAGACAACAACAATCACCTTAGTAGCACTCCACAAAAATTTCACATTTATTTGAGCTCATCAACTGCAGTTATAAAAAAAAAACAAGTAAGACTAGCATTCAAACCCTGACTGCACAAATCTATTTTTATAGCTAAAACTTTAAACTAAAATCTGACATATTATAGATCTAGTGCATAGAGAATTTCACAAGGATTCCAAAAAGTCCTCATTTTCTATTTTACGATTTTTGTATGATTTACTATGAATTTTCAAAGTGGAGCATTCAAATCTGAAAAAATCAAAGAAAAAGGGATCTAAATCTTGCATCGAGGACCCTGAAGTTTCCACAAATAAAACCCGAACGAACGGATCCTTTACTGCACTATTCATCAGAGTCACTGTCTATTCACTTAACCCCCTGGAGAAAATCAAATTCATGCGCGTGGTCCTTGACCTCTCTTCATCCGGCCGGAAACAAGACACCTCGCGGAGCTCCCGGTTCCGTGTGGCGGTGGTGGCGTCGGTGTCAAGAAGAAGTTGCGAGGCGCGCCCAGGGCGGGCAAGAACGCGAGGGGCCGCCTAACTAGGCGGAGGCGGGCAGGTTGGCGGCGCGCAAGACAGCATTCGCCAGCAGCCGCGCACACGCGAGTGGCCACGCGCTCTGGCGAAAGGAAGGAAGGGGAGGGGTGCGCGAGGCTAAGAGGAGGGGCGGCGGAGCAGTGGCGCACTACGGATGGACATGAGGGAGCCCAGGAGGCGGGGGGCGCGCGAGGCGGCCAGCTCGGCCATGGCGGTTCCATGGGCGACGCGAGAGCGAGAGCTGGAGAGGGAGTGAGTGAGTGCGAAGCGCCCGAATCTGGGCAATGTGGCGCCATCGATAACGCATGCCGGTAGCGGCGTTGAGGGCTGGTGTCGGCCCACTGCGGCCATGCGGTGTACGCGGCAAGCAAAGCTCGGCAATGGTGGGGCGCGCGCTCGGTGCATGGCCGCCACGAAGTCATTTCATCGAGTACGTGGCGTGCGTTCTTTGTGCCCGACTTGGAGTCCGTTTTCGGCATATTCGGTGCGATTCGGACCTTGGCGCCTATAGAAAAGTTGCTGTCCTCGAATGCTCTTCGACTTTGATTAAGGGTGCTCGGCCATTAGGCTATTGGATTAGCATATAATTAGTACTAAACTTGATAGTGTCGGTGATTTTGGCGGTGACACGCAAACATCCAAAATTGATGGTCGAGATGAAATGCAATCTGGTGCCATCTTCTTGTATGTTCTTCCCCATCATGTAAGCTCCAACTTTTACATTTGGATCAACTGAAGTTGCTTAGCAAAATTAGGAGAACGCGGAATGTCATCATCGTCGAGGCCCAAGATTTCAGACTTAGGTCTACAATCGGTGGCAGTTTCGATCTTGTAACCTCTGTTTGCATCATCTACAAACTGAACTAGGGCATACTCCAAAAACAAACTATGTTGTACTCAAAACAAAGAACAACTTTTATTAAAGGATCAAGGTCTGGATCAGTTCGGTTTGCAAGATATAAAGCTCCAAGGTAGGGTACCCGCAGTCCAACCTCGATTAGGACTTAGCCAAATTCTGGGCTCAAAAAAGCCTTTGTATTGAATCTTGTGAGTTCCATTTGACTAGGTTAGAGGCCAAAATAACTCTTGACCTTTAAACAAAGTTTGTTCTACATGATATGGACTACAACTTTCATTTAAGGTCCAACCTCAAAACTGGTATAGAACCTACTGTTCTACTTTGACCAAAGTAGGATCACGATGAAGCTTAAATTATCCTTTTGGATTCATTGGAGCATTTTCTTGGCATTTGCCCAACATGAACCTTTCATGACTTTTGTTGTAGAGTTCATCTAGAGTCATTTTGGCAAGGTTGCAAGGTTTGGTTGACATCTCATGTTCTCATTCACTTAATAGTGCAATTCAAGCACTTAGTAAAAATCATTCCAACAAGGATATAACTTATCATTTCATGTGACTTTTTGATTCCAAACTGCATGAAACTTTTTGAGTGTCCAATATAGATGGGTATTGATGTGAGACACATGAAGATATCCCAATCACACCACCCAAGCATATATCTTGAAAAGGGCCTATATGTAAGCAAGGGTGCAATATCCAAGTTTAGGTCGGGGCTCAATTCCATAGGTTGACCTTGACATCTTCATCATCACTTAATATACCATGTTTTAGCTCAAACCCATTGCTTAACTGGTGGCAAACACCTGGGGTGTTACAGCCCTCCCCCCTTAAGAGAATCGCGTCCCGAGATTCAGGACGAAAGACTTTTATGGAAGAGAGACATGCTACCAGTTTCCAATATCAGCGATAGCTTTAGGCTACATAGCTTCAAGCATAAGAGAGGCTAATTTGGTCAAGACACTTTCTAATACTTGTCCTTCGTAGTATGTTTTGTCTGAAGAATTTCCTTCGTTGGCGTCCATAAAGCATTGTTACATTGAAAGAAATCTAAGATAGCAATGTCCTACGTACTTCGTCCTCGATGTATGAAGAGTGATACAAGTGTATACTAAATACTTGTAACATTTACTTTCCTTACATGCCTCTTAGGAAACAACCTCAACCATTGATTTAGACACCAACTCGACGATGCACAAACATTGGACTTATGGGCTATTTTCACAGGGCGCAAAGAATTACCCCACATGGCGGGCATCCCTATATAGATAAGGAACCGTTTCTGAATATTCTCTGGCACCTCGTCCAATAGAGCCTTGAACAAATCCGTTTGTGGTACCTAGGGGCACAATGATGCTGATCGAAACTAGGGATATGCTTTCTCTAGTTCTTTACTTAGCTGATACAACATCTTGCACTATATACGTGATTGTCCAAGATGGAATTGACTTGATAGCACATTTGGAGAAGAAGTAGCACTTGTATTGCAGGGCTAGGTTTGTTGTTTCCTTGATCAACATCGTTCTGTGAGATCTGGTCTTCATAGTTACCAACTAGTCGTTACCTAACTGAAGACTAACTTTCCCACTGGTAACTAATCAGTTGTCTCTTAACACTAAAAAGGTTCCAAATCTTCACTCTTGATAACAAAATTATGGTCGAAGCATACAGATGGTCGCCATTGAAGTCAGCAGGAAGGGGTCACACCAAAGAAGGTCGGTTCGCCTACATGATCCTTATGCACCTAAAGATTGAGAACTTGGACAGGAACTCATATATACTAGGTGACCTATTACAGCACACAATATCTTGGTCCATTTATCATCCGACTGATTACTTGTTCAACCTTAAGTGTGGTGCACCTTTCTGATCCAACGAAAATGACATAAGTTGCTCACTAGATGACCGATGTCCTTACAGGGACAACCACGTCGAGTAGAGTCACTTGCCTACCATCTCTTGCAGTCTGTTTATGTTCCTGTTAGTGACCTATTCTTCAAAGGTTAACCGATGGATGACTTCAAAAGGGAGTCCAATTGCATTTGATTCAACGTACAGATCATTTGACAAGATAAGTAGAGATAATCAAGGAGGAGCTCACGTGAAAATAACACATCGATGCAGTCCTGCAATGGATCATGACTAGAAACCTCAATACCAGCGCGTGCCGAGTAGCACAACCTTGTGGCTACAGTCCACAGGATGCCCTCGGTTTCATCGCGGCACCGTAGATCACTAATCGTGGCACCATTACTGAACATACAACCCACAAGAAATCTCACATGGCACAAATTGGGTTACATAGGAGCAAGCACTATGCGAAGGAGGGATAGCAACAAAGGTAGTTACAAGGTTAGGAGTCAACAAGTAGGGGATCCAAAGATTTAAAACACAGCGCGAGAGAACATAGCTTAATTGCCAAAGACAACTGAGCAGGGGACTCTTGCAAAATTTCCATATACATCTTGTGTCCACCCAAGTGATTACCAGCTAAAGATTAACATGAGATTTGGTCTTGTCGAGTAGCAACATGAGATCAAGACTGATAAATACTCAGAGACTTGAAAGGGTTGGAGACAAAACAAACAAGATTCAAGGGACAGAGCCAAGGCACTGACTAGGGATTCAGTTGATAAACAACGACATGATCTACGAGGAAAAAGTTCCAAAGCAAGGTAGATAGCGATTAGCGTTGCACCAGATCATCTGTAGGAGAAGGAGCAATGAAGTCCAACAAGGATTTTGGAGCAAGGTCCTTCCACACAAGAGTGGGACAACCACAAAACATGCAGGCATTCAAGGGAACTAAGCTTGGGCCTAAGGTCAAGCAAAGGCATAGATAAAGTCTTCGTAGCACAACGTTCAAGGCTAGCAACCACGTGTACAGGCTCAGGTTCCTAAGAGAGAACTTAATTGCAGACGACAACCCTGAGATTACCAAAACTTGGACGTTGTTCCAGGATAGCGCTCTTCAACACTCATATGCTTTCCGAGGACAAAAGGAGTAACAGCTACGGCACTACTTAGACTACGCGCATCCGCACCTACATCCTGGTCTTAAGCAAGCATTTCGAAATACTCAATCTAATTAGCTTAAGCGACTATTACTAAGCACAAAGCTCACACCTAACAACTAGTCACCTACAACAACACCGCTATACATATCATGCAAAACATGGTGGTAAAGTATTGTTATCTTTTATTTCCTTTTTACTGAGTAGGTGGATATCTCTACAAAACAAGTTTTACTTACATTTGCAATTTAGTTTTTTAAAGGAGTGAACTTTTTGCTAACTATTACTTTGTCATCTATTTCCTTTGGAAGCAAACATACAAGGCAAAGATAATCACACACTATCTTCAAGCACAGCTATTCAAGCGGCATGGAACAAGGCACTTTGTCTAGCTTCACACAAGGAAGATAGTAACCACACATGGACCACAAGTTACTTAGTATTTGAGCAAAGTGAGGGAAGCATATTTATGCACAATCACAATTATGATGCACGCTTGTCCTATTCGTCCTCCCAAAATTGCTAGCCTAAGGCGGCAATCACATTCTATGTCGGTGGCATAACACGTACTCTCTCGACATATAGCTAGTCGTCAACTACATTCAAGCTACGCATTCGTGGTTAGCGTACCTGCAGGCAAATTCATTGCAGCCCATCCCCACAAGAGATAAATAAGCACACAATGAAAGCGGTAAACTAAGATACTCTCCATATACACATCCCCAGATGTATATACTTTGATATCCATAGCTACCCGATAAATATACCCGCAATTAAGTACCTTCATAGATACATGTGTGTAACATGTAAATATTCCAGTAACCATAGCTAACTCTCCCCTAGACCGATAGTTGGACGGTCATGCTCTCACAACTCACACTTACCTGGGCGTAGAGGCAATTGATCCATACATTACCATTCAAGTGAATGACATCCATACAATAGCATGCCGTATGGACGACGAAAGTAAAATTTGCAAGAAGTAAACCCCCACAGTTAGTACTTAGATAGCCACCTAATAGTCCTTAACTGGGCATAAAGGAGGATGTCGCTAGCATAGTTTTGTAAATAAGTTTTGATAAATTTGCCTGCAGCTAAAGTTTTAGTTAAAATAGGCTTTTTAAAACCAAAACTTTGTTTTTAAAACTATGTACATGACAGTATTATGCTTAATCTCTCTCTGATACCAGCTGTGACAGAACCGCCCAATTTATACAAGATCAAGTACGGCTGTCCCCGCTTAACACGTTGACACGCGCATACTCTCACTTATATAAACCCGGTAGTCCGCCGAGTGTCACGCAGGACCTCGGTAAATCAACATCGCAACCAAGATCGCGTGATTAAGCAAATACACATCACATACACAGAGTTGCAGCGGAAATAATATTACAAATAGGTTCATAAATAATAAAACAAGTTTGGATTTCAAAACCGATTAGTGAAAACAACATTGCTTTCGAAGGATTTCATTAATATGAGTTCCAAATACATTGCTAGCATAAGTGACATCCTCAGACAAAAGCATGCAGATGGGAAGTAGATATGGAGTCACCGAGCCCACCGGTGGTTAGCCACCATCCTTAGCAGGTCAAAACCTTACCTGCAACATGGTGGGATAAACCCTGAGTACTCGAATGTACTCAGCTAGACTTACCCGTCATAAACCAGAAATAAAATTGACTCCAAGGAGTATGCAAGGCTTTATAAGTGGAGGTAGCTTGACAACAATTTGCATAAAAAGCGATTAACTCAATTATACAATTATAATTTCATCATCAAGTTAATTAGAACTATTCATCTCTAGATTAGCAACTATCCATGCCAAACATGTGGTATATCGTTTTAGAGCATACAATAGTAACCATAGCAGGTGTAGTAATTCCATATTCATCCGAACCATCATGTTCCATACACAGTTACTACGATGTTGGAGCTAGCCAAGTTTCTCACTATCCGGGAGAGACGGCGATTGAATCGATTTCAACCAGTGGGAATTTATTCCTAACACAAAAACCCAGTGAGACCAGATCAACGGTCACCTTAGGTCACCTTTGGTACAACTCGGTACACATTTCATGGGTCCGGGTCACACAAGCGCCGCCTGATCTGGGACACCAGATGCCGGGGACGTTCAGCCTAGCCCGCCCCTTGGGCTCGGTCGATCGCCCCGCAAGGAGCGCGCACAATGAACGGGTCCGGCCCGAGTTGAGCTACTCGGCCAGCGGTCGGAACGAGTTATCCGCCAGCTAAGTGATAGGCATGCGTTCAATCTTGTCGGAAGTTCCAACAACGGTACGGTCCTTGATAAAAGCAGACGGAATCACATGAGTCATCCTACGCATAGACTCTCGCCCGGCCTCGATTTTCTTTTACCCCATGGTTCTGTTCCACGATAGCAAATATAGCCAACCGTGCTTCGGTATCCACCTATATCTCGCAGGTGACAGGAAATCACCTGACTTCTACCGGTCTAAGCATGGCTAAGCATATATTCGATCCTGGACCTATACCGGTTAAAGGTGTAATATCTGGACAAGGAATTTATATGCATCAAGTGGTTCCATTCAACTCTTATAACCTAATGCATCAATCATAAATACGTAAGTAAACATTTGTAAATTACTGGGAGACTTATAATGCTCCGGGGCTTGCCCGGGATCCGACACAAGTCAATTCCAGTTAGCTTGCACCGACTTGGTGACATCTCCGGTCCTAGCACTTGCTTAGTCCTTCCATCTTCGGGATAGATCCACCAAACACCATCTTCGGGTTTGACTCCACATCACCTCCTTCACGTGGTTTATCTAAGCGTACCTAAATGAGATGCAAGATGCAGGTGTATGAATACATGGAAGTGCAATAGGCAATGCATCGCATGCAGTAAGTAAGACAAGCACAAGGTTACATTAACATGCACAAGCACTTCACATTGCTTACTATAAATATCGCACAATTTATCATGCCACGATAGCAAAGAAGATGACAACACCAAGCATGACACAAGTTTCCTAAGATCTCAGGTACTCTAACTCAACCATCATCAAAGGTATGAGCCACACTTATCAATATACAAACAAACAACTATAATTGGAATCTATCAATTTCTGGACATGCAAACAACAGCTACAAGATTTAGCTATAACTGGAGTTACACAAATCCAAATGACTTGAAAAAAGACATTCTGGAAATCTCATGAAGTTATCTACAATTCATATTTAATCATCTTAGCATGATTCTCAAGTTAATTAAGTCAAATATACCCATTTACAGAAACTGGTCTAAATAAAACAGAGAGCATCCATTTCTGAAACCCAACTTTAAACAGGCATAACTCATAAACCACAAGGCCAAATACCACCAAATTTTAACAGGAGCTAGATACATGAATTATCTACAACTTTGTTATTATCACCAAAAACTCATTCAAATCCTAACTAGATCAAACACTAGCATCTTTCAGATCTGCTCAGAATAAAATCAAAACTTGATAGAAGACTTAAAAGTCATGTAACTCCTAAACTATCAGGCCTATGGTCTTACAATTTGAACACAAGAAATATTATGAAATTTTCTACAACTTTTGTATTCACTACAACCATAGCAAACATCATTTACACCACGAAAATAATTGCACAAGCAAAACTGCAAATCCAGCCCAACAGCAGTGGTATAGAAAACGGATAGAAACTTCAGAGAAGCATAACTGGAGTTCTAGTCCTCCCACAAACATGAACCATAACTTTTTGAAAATCTTAGGAAGTTACCTACAACTTTCTTATTCTCATATTAAGATGATTCTACAGTTAGAAGGGTCAATTAATCCAATAATTGCATCTCTATCCAAAACATAGGCAGAAACTAACATGCCACTTTAAACAGCTATAAATGGAGTTATACATGTCCAATAAATGTGGTTCTAGACTCTTTAGAAAGCTTAGCAAATTCTAAACAACTTTGTTGTAAACACCCAAAGCTAATTCTACTACTAAGAAGGCCCCACAGTAAGAACAAGGAAACCCTGTCTGGTTTTGGGCAGAAACAGCCACAGAGATCTAAGCAAGTATAACTCAAGATCTACTTAGCCAAAAATCATGATATTTAACTTTTTGGAAAGCTTAAGAAAAGTACTAAAACTCATGTATTGTCATCAAATCATGATTCATAACTTAACTGAGCCAATTAATTCAAACATGCAGAACTGTTCAGAATAGGAGCAAATCAAAACAGGGCATTTGTTATTTTTCTAACTCTTAAACTATAAATCCTAAACTCATGAAATTTTTACCAGACAACAACAATCACCTTAGTAGCACTCCACAAAAATTTCACATTTATTTGAGAACATCAACTGCAGTTATAAAAAAAAACAAGTAAGACTAGCATTCAAACCCTGACTGCACAAATCTATTTTTATAGCTAAAACTTTAAACTAAAATCTGACATATTATAGATCTAGTGCATAGAGAATTTCACAAGGATTCCAAAAAGTCCTCATTTTCTATTTTACGATTTTTGTATGATTTACTATGAATTTTCAAAGTGGAGCATTCAAATCTGAAAAAATCAAAGAAAAAGGGATCTAAATCTTGCATCGAGGACCCTGAAGTTTCCACAAATAAAACCCGAACGAACGGATCCTTTACTGCACTATTCATCAGAGTCACTGTCTATTCACTTAACCCCCTGGAGAAAATCAAATTCATGCGCGTGGTCCTTGACCTCTCTTCATCCGGCCGGAAACAGGACACCTCGCCGGAGCTCCTGGTTCTGGTGGCGGTGGTCGGCGTCGGTGTCGGAGAAGTTGCCAGGGAGCGTCCAAGGGCCGGCGCAAACGCGAGGGGCCGCCCAACTAGGCCGGAGGCGGGCCAGGTTGGCCTGGCCGCGTGCACAGGCATTCGCAGCGGCCACGGCACCGGTGGCCACGCGCTACGGCGGCGAAGGAAGGCCGGGGAGGGGCGCGCGAGGCTAAGAGGAGGGCGGCGGAGCCGGTGGCGCACACGGATGGACATGAGGGAGCCCAGAGGCAGGGGGACGCGTAGGCGGCCAGCTTGGCCATGGCGGTTCCGCGGCGGACGCGAGAGCGAGAGCTGGAGAGGGAGTGAGTGAGTGCGAGCGACTGAACTGGGCAGCGCGGCGCCACTGATAACGCATGCCAGCGCGCAGCGTTGAGGGCCTGGTGTCGGCCAGCTGCGGCCATGCGGTGGCCACGCGGCAGCAAAGCTCGGCAATGGTGGGGCGCGCTCTGGTGCATGGCCGCCACGAAGTCATTTCATCGAGTACGTGGCGTGCGTTGCTGTGCCCGACTTGGAGTCCGTTTTCGGCATATTCGGTGCAGATTCGGACCTTGGCGCCTATAGAAAAGTTGCTGTCCTCAGAATGCTCTTCGACTTTGATTAAGGGTGCTCGGCCATTAGGCTATTGGATTAGCATATAATTAGTACTAAACTTGATAGTGTCAGTGATTTGACAGTGACACGCAAACATCCAAAATTGATGGTCGAGATGAAATGCAACTGGTGCCATCTTCTTGTATGTTCTTCCCCATCATGTAAGCTCCAACTTTTACATTTGGATCAACTGAAGTTGCTTAGCAAAATTAGGAGAACGCGGAATGTCATCGTCGAGGCCCAAGATTTCAGACTTAGGTCTACAATCAGCGGCAGTTTCGATCTTGTAACCTCTGTTTGCATCATCTACAAACTGAACTAGGGCATACTCCAAAAACAAACTATGTTGTACTCAAAACAAAGAACAACTTTTATTAAAGGATCAAGGTCTGGATCAGTTCGGTTTGCAAGATATAAAGCTCCAAGGTAGGGTACCCGCAGTCCAACCTCAGTTAGGACTTAGCCAAATTCCTGGGCTCCAAAACAGCACTGTATTGAATCTTGTGAGTTCCATTTGACTAGGTTAGAGGCCAAAATAACTCTTGACCTTTAAACAAAGTTTGTTCTACATGATATGGACTACAACTTTCATTTAAGGTCCAACCTCAAAACTGGTATAGAACCTACTGTTCTACTTTGACCAAAGTAGGATCACGATGAAGCTTAAATTATCCTTTTGGATTCATTGGAGCATTTTCTTGGCATTTGCCCAACATGAACCTTTCATGACTTTTGTTGTAGAGTTCATCTAGAGTCATTTTGGCAAGGTTGCAAGGTTTGGTTGACATCTCATGTTCTCATTCACTTAATAGTGCAATTCAAGCACTTAGTAAAAATCATTCCAACAAGGATATAACTTATCATTTCATGTGACTTTTTGATTCCAAACTGCATGAAACTTTTTGAGTGTCCAATATAGATGGGTATTGATGTGAGACACATGAAGATATCCCAATCACACCACCGAAGCATATATCTTGAAAAGGGCCTATATGTAAGCAAGGGTGCAATATCCAAGTTTAGGTCGGGGCTCAATTCCATAGGTTGACCTTGACATCTTCATCATCACTTAATATACCATGTTTTAGCTCAAACCCATTGCTTAACTGGTGGCAAACACCTGGGGTGTTACAATGGCTGCCGCCTCTTTGCCGTCTCCTTCTTTCGGCTCGCTGGCCTATCGTAGGAAATGTTTGAGGAGCTCACAGTCCTTGTAGAGGTGTTTGACAGGGTAGGCGTGGTTGGTGCATGGGCTGTCCATGAGCTTGTTGAAGTGATCAGGTAGTCCCTGTTGGAGCTGCTTGCCCATGCGATCAGCCACGGCGACCAACGCTGTGTTGTTCGGTCGGCACCGATCCTTTTTGTTCTTCTTGCCCCTCTGTATTGAGGGGCCCTCATCTTGGTCCGTGCACTTGGCCTTGCCTTGGTCTCGGCCTTCGTTGAAGACTGCTCCGATCGCCTCCTCACTGGAGGCGTTGTTAGTGGTGACATCGAGCAGGTTGTGGGTGGTACGGGGCTTTAGGTAGCCAAGCTTGTGGATCAGGGACTCGCAGATCGTCCTAGAGGAATGCGCTGATGATCTCCACGTCGACGACATTAGGGAGGGAGTTGCATCATTGGGAGAACCTATGGATGTAATCCCGTAGGGACTCGCTGGACTCCTGCTGGTAGCTCTTGAGGTCCCAGGAGTTACCATGGTGGACATACGTCCCATGGAAATTTCCGACGAAGACCCTCTTGAGGTCTGCCCTATTGCGGATGCTATCATGCAGGAGGAATTCAAGCCATGCTCAAACATGTCCCCCCACGTAGATGGGGAGATACTAAATGATGAAAAAGTCATCATCCACCCCTTTAGCTCGGTAGGCAAGTCAGAAATCTTCGAGCCAAATACCAGGGTTTGTCTCCCCGGTGTACTTGGTGATGTTGGTGGGTGGTCAGAAGCGCTATGGGAATGACGCTCTCTGGATACACCGGTCAAAGGCCTATGGTCCCAGGCCCTTAGTGCTGGGACTTCGGTCATCTGGCCAGCGACCATGCCTAGGGCGCGTTTCACTGCTCCCCTCGATGGTTCGGCTGGGACCCGTGTTGCCTGCCCTCACCGCCGCTCGGTGGACGTCATCATCAACTCGGGCCTGATGCTAGTTGTTGATGATGCTATGAGTGTCTTGGTGCAGATTGGGCCATTCGCGTACCGGCGGTTGGTGTAGAGCAGGTGCCAGGTCAGACCACGGTGCAGCCGCTGCCTCCCGAGCCACGCTCGGTGGCTGTAGCGGTGAGCGGATGGAGCAATCCGTCTGGTGCATTCCTGCTCCCCCAGTGGGGAGAGAGGGCACGTGTCGGAGTCACGATGTGGTGCTTTTCGCCTATTGAATGGTGGTGGCTTCTACCAGCACCCGGAGGTTCGGGTAGACCGCCCGCTCCTGGGGGTCGACGGGCTCAAGAACGCCGCATAGAAGCATTGCCGTAGCGACGATGTTCTGGCTAGCCTGAGCAAACTATGGGGGTTGGTCCCCTCATTCATAATGTCGTGTTTGACCTAATGGGTGTGACCTCGGGCGCCACCCGTTGGGTCATGCGCATGAGGCGCAACGTGCTGCACCAAGCATGCTGGCGCAGGCGGCGGCTGGTCCTACCGCCGTTCTCGTAGCTCCTCAGCGTGCCCTTACGTGACTGTGAGGCCCCCCGCACGCAGGTCCAGAGCGGTGTGAGTCTACATAGACTCCACAACCACCAGCAGCTATCCCGGAACGTCCACCATAGTGCACTCCTAGGACGGACAGTGGCTAGGTGCCACGTCACCGATGCTGGAGCTATCGCTCTCACCCTCGTCATCTGGGAGTTCGTGGAAAGTGGTAGGAGCATAGCTCGCCATTCTCACAAATTTGGATGTGAGAGGGGATGGTGCCAGCGTCCTTTGGAGTCCTCGAGCGCACGTGTCCATGGGGGACGCGAGGCCATAGGGGAACCGATCGTACGGTGTTTCACGGTGCGGACAATACGGTCCCTCTAGATAATCGGCGGGGGATAGTAAATAGAGAGTAAATAACAGTATGCACATTACTCACAGTGGGGTTTGAGTAGAGAGTTTGCTTGGAATGAAGCGCAGATGCCTCGTCGTTGAAGTTGTCATGCGTCCCGGAGCTGATGGAGGGCGCCCCTCCGACGGGTGCCGGAATGAGAGCCTCCTCACGGAGGTCTAGTATGCTGAGCCGGTTGGCGACGAAGTCTAGGATTCCGAAGAGGAAGGCCTGGGACCGCTCGAAGATTAGTGGAACCCACATCCCAATTGGTAGGAGTGTGGGAAACTCTAGTGAGCCGAAGTGAGTCGTATCGCTTGAGCCCGCCATGGCGAAGGTCACAGAAAAGTAGGCCATCCGATGACCAAAAAGTGTTGAACATACAGCGTCTTCCCCACGGACGGCGCTAACTGTCGGTGCAGAAAGTGACCAACACGTAAATATTTGTAGTTTTATCATACGTTGTGATCGGAGGTGGCCTAGCAATCAATAACACAGGGTTTATACTGGTTCAGGCAACATGCCCTATGTCTAGTTTGAGTCAGTCGGTGACTTTATTCCTAAGCCCAGGTGCTCGAAGTTTGCAGTGGGGTCACAAACGAGAAGGAGAAAGATGGGGGGTACAAGAGGTTCGGTCGGACTCTGGTCAGAGGGGCTGAGAGTGACAGGAGCTCCGCTATGCGCTATGTATTCAAGCGTGTGCTTGTGGTTTGAACCTAGCGGTTCTTGTTGTTGTGAACTAGTGAACTGATCGATCTGAATGAACTTATCTGTTGGAAGAGAGCACATCCCCTTTTATAAATGAAGGGGATGGCCTTACAAGTGAGAGGGAGGGAGTACGTTTGCTACTAAGTCTTGCTGCCCACGCCGGTGGGTACAAGATGATGGTAGGCGCCCACAATACTATTGAATGTCAGATGCATATGGGAGGTTGCGTCGTCTTCTTCAGGTATGGCAGATGTCAGTACCTGCTATACTATTGATGCCGAGAGGCATGCAAGGGGTTTTACCATGTTCGCCTGACATGGTAAATGCTAGCACCCACAACACTGTCAATGCCTCAGAGGCACGTGGGGGGAGCCTTACCATATTTGTCTGGTATGGGAGTTGATGGCGCCCGCAACACTGTATGGAAAATGTCGGTGCCTACAACACTGATTGCGTTCTGTCATGTCAGGGAGGTCGCAGGGTACTGTCCTACAGGTGTACAGGGTATGGTCTTTGGTATTGCGGTTGACTTGAGTGCACTGCCTTACTCTCTCCATCTATTTCCTGGTCCTTACCGAGCGAGCGTCCCCGGTCAGTGGGTCCTAGTCGGCTCTGATTGTGCCAGTCCAAGAGGAGCCGTAGGCAGGGATCCGGTGCATGCTCAGTTGGAGAAGCAGGCCGGAGTTGGAAGTGGCATTTTGGCTAGGCCTTCCGGTCGGAGAGATCGTCCGGAGGTGGACTAGAGACCGAAGAGAGTGCTCTAGTCGGAGAGGTGGGCCGGAGTCAGAAGCGGGCGCCGTTCCTCCTCGGCCAGGCCTTCCGGTCAGAGATTGGATCATCCTTCTAGGCTGTCGTCTAGTTATTTGGGCTGGACCATGAGTTGCGCGTTGCTCGCCACATTGTTTGTTGGGCCGAGCTTTTGTTGAGAAGCCGGTCCATGAGGGTCCCTGGGTTTATGAACCCAACACCGACACTCCTTTTTGGTGTGGCGAAACATTCATGGCTTATTGGGCTTTCTCTTTCGCTTTTACTCCTTTTTGGTGACGTTAAGGGTTTGTGCCTTAGGCTGGTTTCTTGGATGCTGAGTTTAGATCATGACATTTCGCACGAGAGTGAAACGGTGCAACCAGACTTGGTGCTATTGTTGTCGATATCCTAAACCTACCAAGGTTAGGTTTTGTTTTGACGTCCTATTCTTTAGACCTTGCTTGGGGCAAGGTTTGAATTGAATTAACAAGGTATAGGGGATCGCCTCATTAAAAAACCTCACGCCTTTTCACAAAGGCTTCCCCTATGAGGAAAAAAGTGCGATCCTTTTTGATGTTTACAAAAGAAATGGCAAAAAGAAAAATGACAACCCTCTTTGGGCGAGAATGTCATGGGTAGAAGCATCGTAGGTTGTCTGCATTCCATGTGTGGCTTGTCTCGATCCCTTCTTCATTGAGCAGCCTATAAACTCCTGGCTTGACCATATTCGCCTCCATGAACGGGTCATACCACTGGGACTGCAGCTTGCCTTGCTTGTCTTGATGGCGAATGAGCACCATGTCACCCGGATTAATGTTCTTTTGCAAACTTTCTTGTCTCTCTAGGTCTTTGTTTCTTCATGATATTTGTCAAGGTTTGATGCGGCATGTAGCTTGGCATTTTCTGCTACTTCAAGTTCAACATATCGCTGTATTGGAGTGGTTGCTGCAATTTCAGTCTGGAAAGAGCCTAACTTGAGATCTTCTAGCGTGATTGCTTCTTCACCACACAGGAGACAAAAGGGGGTGAATCCAGTTGTCTGGGTGTGTGAGATGTTATGACCCTAGACGGAAGTGATCAATTCCTGTGCCCATTTTCCTTTTGGCAAGTCGAATAGTGCTTTGGATACTATGTTGAAGATCAAGCCGTTTGCCCTTTTGACTGCTCTATTGCTTCCTGGGTGGTTGACCGAGGTGAATGCTAGTTTGATTCCTAGCTCGTTGCAAAAATTTCTAAACTCCGTGTAGTCGAATTGCTTCATGTTATTGACTGTTATGTAAGATGGAACTCCAAAATGGCAGATGATCCTTTTGCACACAAAACTGGTTAGGGTGCCCGATGTGATCTTCGCGAGTGCCTTAGCCTTGATCCATTTTGTGAAGTACTCAAGGGCTACTGTGGCAAAGCGTAGGTTTTTGGGTGCCGTTGGCAATGGCCCCACTATATCGACTCCCCATCTCTGCAAAGGCCACATTGGGAAAATTGACTAGGTCGGGTTAGCTGGAGCTTTTTGCTTTTTGGCGAACATCTGGCAACCTTTGCAACTACGGACCAATTCTTTTGCGTTTTCTATTGCTATTGGCCAGTACAACCCCTGCCTCATCGCTCTATGGGCGATTTCATGTGGCCCCCTATGAGCCCCACACATTTCAGCGTGCATTTCGCTCAATAGTTGGATTCCCTGCTCTCTGCTCATGCATTTCAACATCGGTGCGACAATTCCGCTTTTGTACAGCTCTTCTGCTACAATGGAGTATTGTTTCATCCTGGAGTTCATTCTATCTGCTTCATGTTTGCTTTGTGGTTCATAGGTTCCATTGAGATATGTGAAAATGGGTGATCTCCAGTCCTTGCTTGCGATGGTATGCACACTGCGAGGTTGTTCCTCCTCTTCTCGTATGGTTTTAACTGACAGTTCTTAGTAGAATACGTCTACTGGCATCAATGTTCTTTGCATAGCTACTTTTGCCAACTCATCTGCCTCTATGTTCTCGCTTCTTGGAATGCGGCGAAAAGTGAAGGCAGCGAAGTGTTTCTCCATTCTTCGTACTGCTGCCAAGTACTTGATTAGCTCAGGCTCTTTCACTATGAATTCTTTCTCGATGTGTCCCACTATCACTTGTGAGTCTGACCTGACTATGCATCTCCTGACTCCTAGGGCTCTGAGCTTTCGCAATCCTAGTAGTACTGCCTCATATTTAGCTATATTATTGGTCGTGAGGAACTCCAGCCTTACTGCGTAGCAAAGCTTTGGTCCTTTTGGCGGTGTTAATATTGCTGCTATGCCTGCGCCAGTCATTCTCCATGCCCCATCACAATGCATGGTCCAAGTTGGCTCTTTGAATTGTAGTGTGGTGTCGTAAGCTGCTGGGGTCTAATCTACAATGAAATATGCGAGTGCTTGAGACTTGACAACAGATCTGTGCTCGAAATCCACTACGAACTCGTTCCGCTTAGTGGCCCACTTTCCGATTCTTCCGATGGCTTTGCTATTGCAAAATAATGCTTCCAGCGGTTGCGCTGAAAGGACTTTGATGCGATGGGCCTAGAAATAATGCTTCAGCTTTCTTGATGCCATGACCACTGTATATGCTATTTTCTCTAGTTCAGAATAATTGTGCTTTGCTCCTGATAAAGCCTCTGATACAAAGTATACTGGGAACTGTTTCATCTTGTTTTCGTGTTCCTTCTCCTCGACTAGTACTACGCTAACAGTTGTAGGTGACGCTGCTATATATTGCAGCAATGTTGCAGATGGCGAAGGCTTAGACAATGTTGTTAGCTTGGCAAGTAGGTTTTAAGCTCGTCGAAAGCTTTCTGCTGCTTAGGCTACCATTCGAAATGATCTGAGCTTCGAAGGGTTCTGAAGAAAGGTAAGCCCTTTTTGGCTTATCTCGAGATGAACCTGTTTAACGCTACTAGCCTGCCAGTGAGCTTCTGCACCTGCTTTTTGCTTGTGGGCGGCTTCATGTTTACTATCGCTGCTATTTTTTTGGGATTTGCCTTGATGCCTCTTGCTGATACTAAACAACCAAGCAGTTTGCCATTCCTGATGCTGAATATGCACTTATCTCAGTTTAACTTGAGGCTGGTCTTTCTTAGGTTCTTGAATGTTTCTTGGAGTTCCTAAATATGGGTCTCCTTCTTATTGCTCTTGACCACGATATCGTCGACATACGCTACAAGGTTTAACCAAATTTGGGCCTGCATTTCACAGTCCTTTGGGCATTCGCCGATAACAGTAAGTTCCTCCTAGAGTGATGAAACTTGCTTTCTCTTCATCATTCAGGTTTAACCAAATTTGGTGATACCCCGAGAAGCAATCTAGCAGACTCATCACTTCACACCCAACAGCGATATCAACTAACTTGTCAATTCTTGGGAGCGGATATGGATGTTTCAGGAAACACTTGTTCAGATCAATGGAATCAATGCACATTTGCCATTTCCCATTTTTCTTTCAGACCATTACAACATTGGCTAGCCATTCTGGATATTGAACTGGCCTGATGACGCCGGCATCGAGTAATCGTTGCACTTCTGCTTTCGGTGCTTCTGCTCTTTCTGTAGACATCTTTCTTAGCTTTTGCTTCTAGGGTTTCACCCCTTTTGCTATGTTCAAGCTGTGCTATGTGAGGTCATGACTCACACCTTGCAGGTCTTTTGCCGACCAGGCGAATACGTCCTGATTTTCGTGAAGAAAGGCTATCAGGCTGCCTTTCTCATTTTTTGCCTATGTGCACGCATTTTCTAGCATTAGTTCTGACAATGGCACTTTATGAGTGTCTTCGGCGGCCTCTGTAACACCTCTGGTGTTTTAACATAACATTAAAACATGACATGTCATCATATGCATTGCAAAGCATTCATAAAGTAGAAAAATTTGAATGCATTCACTAAATAAGCTTTATTTCATAAGTTGTTATTTTATGTGATGTAATGTGATTCAAAACTTTGAATAAAGATCATGACCACAAGGGTCAAATTTCATGTGATCATGTGAGACCATGTGTTAATTGACTCAAATAACCCTAATGGGCCATGTTACTGGTCAAAAATTCAAAGTTAAGTCAAAAGGAAAACAAATTAAATTTGAATTCAACTTCAAATTATAAAAGTCATTTTTGCCCCTTTTGTATATTTCAAAATCCATTTGGAATTTGGGGTTGTGATAAAAAGCAAAGTTGAAGCTTATTTTATAAGGATCAACTTTGGTATACAAAGTTTTTAAAGTTTACATATAAAATTTGAAGTAAATTTGAAATGATTCAAATGCTCAAATGCACCCCAAATTCAAAATTTAAAATGGAGGCAGAATTTGAAAATATTCCTTGAAACAAAGTTGTAGAGTTTGAAAAGTTGAGCAACTTTCATTTTTGGAGATTTTCAACTTCTTTAGAAAATTTGTGAGTAATTTGCAAAATAAACGCAGTGGCAATTCTGTAAATACTTCAAAAATCAAAACCAAGCCGAGCGCCACCTCCCTGCTTGCCGCCGGTGTCACGCAGCTGCCGTCGCCGATCAATTTTCGCCGCTTTCTCGCGCAGTGACACGCAACAGGCTCCGTGGCGAGCTCGTGCGTGAGCTGTCGACACCGTACGCATTCTTCCCGTCTATAAATAGGAGCACCGCCGCCGTCGTACTCCGTTTCCTCTCTGCTCTGCTCCGCCACCGATCAACTCCGCCGCTCGCCATAGCCGCTGTCGACCCCTTTCCGTCGTGCCTAGCTAAACCAGCATGATCACCGTGACCTAGCGCTCCTCGTAGGCTTGCTCGCGTCGCTTGGGTTGGCCGGAATCGACTGGCGCAACGCGTTCTTCCCCGTGACCGGTCGGAGCTCCGCCACGACCGACCTCACTGTGGCCAGGCTGCTCCAGACCGTCTCCGCCTTCACCGAGTCTACCGACGTGTTCGCGGTGAGCCTCTGAGCGTGATGCTCGCTTCGCTTTAGCCTCTACTGCATTGTAGCCATGGTTACGCCGTGCGCCGTCGTGCCCACGCTACCGTGGCCAGCGTGGAGCTCTCTCTGGTGCGCCTACTGCCTTTCTGAAGGATGGGATAGGTTCGTGGGGAAGAGTAGGTCATGCAGGTGCGGTCTGCCTCGCCGGAGCATCACCGTCGGCGCGTTTTGGCCGACCGGTGATGGCAGCGCCGCAGTATGCTCTGTGTTGTGTCACTGACGAGCGGGACCGGCTATCAGTGAGAGAGAGAGAATAGTGAGATTTGTTATTTTCTAAAATATGAATAGTGCAGCAACTTTGGAAATTCATAGAAAAATAATTATAGCTCTAAAAATTCTGAAAAATTTTGTGTAGCTTCTATACATGTTCTATTATGGTTTAAAAATTTGAAACTTGAATAAATTTTTAATGTTCAAAAATTCAGTCCATTAATTGATAAATGCAATTTCCATAATTTTTATAGGTCACTGTATAGCTCCAAAAATTATGAAATTTATTTTGGTACACTAATTTGTCATGAGGAAGCTTATATAAAATTTTGAGGTCATTTGGAACAAGTTCATTTTTGGGCTTATTTCCAAATTAATTCAAAAAATGAATAAAAGCAAACCCTAAGTGTTAGGGTTAGGGTTTGGTCTTGTTTGGGTCATGTTTTGTGACCAGTAGGGTTTCAAGATCAATTTGGTCAAGTCACTTAGGTCATAAACCCTAGATGTTAGTGTCAATTAGTTTTGTTGACTTGCAACTATACCGTGAAGGAAAATTGTATTCAAAGTGTTGTTATATTTCATGCTCCATGAAAGCATCATGTTTACATTATCATCATGTTGAAGCATATGTTATTATTTCATGTAGAATCCGAGAGTGAACCGATTCTAGTTGAGCAAGTTGTGGAAGAATCCCCGGTTGTCTCAGGATTTGATATTTGTGGTACTGATCCGGAACCCGAGATCATCAACGAAGGCAAGCCCCGGTTTATGCATTAAACCATTACCCTGCTTACTTTGAAAAGTTTATCACCTATGTTACTTATTGCATTAAGTTGATAAATTCAAATGTTACCTACTTGATGCATTGCCTACCTTGTTAATTGGTTACCATCCTTGAAGATGATTTCATTTACAAAGGCGTAGAATTGCTTAGTATGCTTTATGGTAGACTTTCAAAGTAAAAGTTTCAATACAATCAAAGATGGCATACTGGCACATGAAAGAAAGAAGATAGAATGAACTAGAGACTAGTCGGGTGACTTATCTTGAATGTTGGGTAATGTTGCCGACTATGTCGCTTAAAGGCCACTCATTGTGGATCTTCTGAACGAGACACTTTGTAGTACTGGTCACATACTCCGGTAAGCCTACTTCGGCTAATCCGATACTAAGACGAATGCCCACGCACTGGGAGTGGTGAGATGGCGGGAGTAGCGTGTACCCTCATGGCTTGAATGTGGCCGGATTTGAGGCATGCTGTGCTCTCGGGTGGCGTGGAGACGGCTTAGTATAGGAGGATCTAGTAGCGAGGTTGATATATGCAAGATTAAGTTCTACATATGTCGTGTGATAAGGAATCCCCAGCTGGGACTTGAATCAATTCGAATTGCCGGTACTCTGCAGATATGGAGACTCGATTCATTACAGAAGCAATGTAGGACTGGTGAATTACTAAAACATGAGAAAAGGAATGGAATGAGAAGGATTGGAATATGGGATATGAACACTTAGTTTGAGATAACGAACTAAAGTACTTAGGGGTAAAACTCGAAAATAGGATCAAGAATAGTCAGCTTTTGGCAAAGAACTTTTGAATCTTGCTACATCCTTACCTTGACCCAACACCTGCATCCCTAAGACCTTTGCCCCTTTTTTGTTGGGTCAGTCTTGTTGAGTACTTTTGTACTCAGGGTTTATTAACCCTTGTTGCAGGTGAGTCGCATGCGCAGGCTTGTTTTGGTCCCTGTTGCATGTCAGTGTTTGAAGTCGATGACGATGAGGAATGATGAATGGCCTTTGGACAAGGCACTAGTTTGTGTGAAATAAATAATGTTAATGTAATATTATCCCGCTACTATGGTTGCATGACACTTATGGTTTTGTAAGTTTGAAACAACTGGTTTGTAATATTAAAACATAAGTCTTCCGCTTTACAATCTCTGGTATGTATATTGAAAACTATTGTAATCTACAATGTCTGTGATTGGGATGCTATTTGGAAAAGATTCATGGATGATTCGGGTTTCCCGAGGATACCTGACAGACCTGTTAAGTTGTTGGGAACTCGTGTATGCTATCAGAGGTCTGTTGAGACATCGATAGGTGCACGTGGGCCTGATTTCTTAGGAGGTTCTGCCACAGCCTCCGCCCTTGGTTCAACTACCTTGTCACTGTTTGTTTCTTCGCTACGCGGTTTCTTGGTAACTTTATTTATGAGGTTGTATCCTAGAATTGGTTTGCCCTCTCTTCGTCTAGACGCAGCCTGATCTCCGTGCACTGTGATTATCCAGAAAGGGGATGGCATCTTCATGAACAAGTAGCTTTGCTTTATCATGATTTCGAATCTGCTTAGGACTCCTCGGCTGAAGATGGCGGTATACGGATAATCCATGTTGACTATGTCAAAAGTTATCATTTCTATGCAGACCTTCTTGCCTTCCATGAAAGAGACCGGGATTGCCTTTTACCCCAAGGCGTCTATCTTTTTCTCGCCAAAACCGAACAATGAATTCCCGACTGGTTCTAGTGTTTGCTTGTCAAGGTTTATCTGCTCGAAAGGTTTGATGAAGAGGATGTCGGCAGAGGTTCCATTATCTATGAGGATGTTGTGTACTGTAAATCCGACTATATTTGTTGTTGCTACAAAAGCATCTATGTGTGGAAAATCTCACACTTGGAAGTCATTTTCATCGAAAGTGACCCTACAACTACCTCATATCCTTGGAATATTCCTTGCCGCCATGGGCTTATTTGCCATTCGGAGTCCCCGCTGCCTCGGGTAGCGCCGGTCCAAGGAGGACAGACTGGCTCTGCCTCGTGTCGAATTTGTAACCAATCGAGTGGGCCCCCAACAGCAGAAGCTATCGGCCATGTTAGGGCAGCTGACTCCTCCACTAGCGAAACCTGCAACAACGACCAAAATGAGCCATTAAAGGCTATTCACCGAAGCGAATAGCTCAACTCCGACTCCGCGCCTCCGACCACACCAATCCAAGCCGGGTCGCTGTTTTTGCTAGGGCGGAAAAAGGTTGAGGCAAGTATGGAGCATGGGTGGACCCTCACCGCTGGATCCGCCATTTTGCCTCGATGAAAAGGGAGCTAAAGCAGACATATCTCGGAGCAAGGTGGCTGGCGCCGTGCCAGTTTCACTTTGATGAGATGAGGACCCCACGACACTGGCTCTCTTCCTCTTCCGCCACATTGCACCCGCCCTTTTGCTATGACGAAAGGCCAAATGCCCTGATAGTTCAAGACCTTGCATAATGCTTGAACACCTTGCATAATAATTCCCCTTAAAAGTGGTTGGGTAAGTAATGTCAATCCCATTCTTGCTAACCTCCATTATCCTCAAGCTATCCTTATAGTCCTACCCTAACTTCTACTGGCTATGGCAAAGACTAAGATAACCGCACGCAAGTCCACTGGACCTCACGAAGTCCCTCGTCACCAGTTGGCACCGCGTAACCGTGAGCTTGGTGAAGGAAGTTCCAAGACCATAGGAGATGAAGGATCTTCAAGCAATCCTGCCAACATCGAGAACCTTACCAAGGAGCTCAACACTCTTCGTTGAGCAAGTGGCAAAGATCAAGAGAAGCTGGCGGAAATGGAAAGGGACATCACCAAGAATACCGAGTTGCGGAATGAAGCCTGGACATGAGAGGATGCGGCCAATGAACGCATCCATGAGTTGGAGTTCTACATAGAAGACCTATAGATGGACAACGCCATTCTTCACGAGAATGTCCACATGATGTACGCTCAACTTCATCCTCCTCATGGGGATGGTGAAGTTACAGATGAAGAAATGATTGTAGATCCAGGAGAAGTCGAGAATGAAGAAGAGGAGGAGGATCCTGAGGAGTTAGTGTACTTTTCCAATGAAGATGAGGTTGAGTCCGATATGGACATGGACGCCGATGACTGAGAGCTTGGAGTAGAAATAGTTCATTTACTTCTTTTCTAGTAAACCAGGATTGTCTTGTGGGATACAAGACATGTAACATAAATAAGAAACCCTTTGTAGCATGAAACCTTTTAACTGCTTTCAATAAAATAATAAGGTAAGTAAACGTGTCTCTCTGACAGATGCCTCGTATTAACACCCGAACTGGTGCAAGTACCTCGCAAGACAATGATGAAGTCCCAAATCCTCCACCAATGCCTTCGACTATGGCAGATGCCATAACTGCACTCGTCTATGCAACGGCAGAGAATGCTATGTTGTTAAGGGAAATGGCTCAGAACCAACAAGCACCACCCCCTAATCATGGCCGCCATAATAATGGAAATGACGAGACAACCTATATTGATTTTACTGACACACGTCCACCTGTGTTCCCTAAGGCAGAAGAGCCTTTAGAAGCTGACAATTGGCTCCGGACAATGGAGCAAAAGTTTGAGCTGATTCGCTGTACCGAGATTCAGAAACCAAGGTTTACGGCACAGCAACTCCGAGGAGCTACTGGTGCCTGGTGGGCAAATTTGGTAGCTGTACAGCCCGCTGGTCACCAAATCACCTGGATGGAGTTTAAGGATGCCTTTAGGGCACACTATATTCCAGATGGTGTGATGACCATGAAGTTAGAAGAGTTCCTAGCTCTTAGGCAAGGGGAGCACCCGGTGATGCACTATGTTGGCATTTCAATCACCTGTCGCAGTATGCTATAGAGTATGTGAATACTGATAGGAAGAAGAAGAATCATTTCATGAGAGGTCTGAACACCAAACTTCAGACCATGATGGCGACTTGTGGCAACGCAACTTATCATGAGACTGTCAACATTGCTATCGCTTCAGAGGAGAATTACCGCCGACACAAGGAGGCGAAGAAAAAGAGAGCATTTGCTTCTGGATCGTCGAGTGGAAAGCGTCAAAAGGTGGTCTACCATCCTCAGAATCATGGCCGTGCACCATTCCGCCCACAACAAAGCCAAAGCAGGCAGCAAATCTTTATTCGCCCTGCAACTAATACGCCTTATCCTAATCAAGCACCGCAGCAGCAAAATAATACAAATAATGCAAACCACACTACTACTTCCCAGAATCACAATTATCCATGTTATAATTGTGGTAAAACCGGACATTTTTCCTGAGAATGTCCGTATCCCAGGAAGAGTAATCCTAATGTACCTAAAGCCCCTGTTACTCAAGCTCAGAATCAGTACAAGGGTAATGCTCAGAACAGTTAGAAAGGTCAGGCTAAGAAGAAATCTGGAAGGGTCTTCTATACTCAGGTGGAATCTATTCCAGAAGGAGAACTAGTAATGATTGGTATGTTTCCCGTTGCTAAGCACCCTGCAATTACCTTATTTGATTCCGGTGCATCCCATACATTCATCAATCGTACATTTGTTGTGAAGCATGGGATAACTATTGGGGAAACAAAAGAACTATATCATATACAGTCGCCCGGAGGATGACTCTATACAAGGGAGATAGTTCAGCATGTACCTATTGATTTGGGAGGACATGAGTTCCCTACCGGCATGCTGATATTAAAGGATCAAGATATAGATGTGATCCTTGGTATGAACTGGTTAACTCAACACGGGGCTATCATAGATGTCCTGCATAGAACCATATGAGTAAATGTACCTGGCAGCAAAACCCAACTTCTCATCCAACTTCCCTTTCCTAAGAGTACAGTTGGAACAGTCTGTGCAACTACTGTTGAAGAAGCCGAGAACATTCCTGTGGTATGTGAATTTACGGATGTTTTTCCCAATGATCTGCCTGGACTTCCACCAGACTGAGATGTGGAGTTTAGAATTGACCTGAAACCAGGAACGACACCTGTGTCCAGAAGAGCATATAGGATGCCACCCAAAGAACTAGCAGAATTAAAAATGCAACTACAAGAGTTGTTAGACAAGGGTTTCATTCAACCCAGTTCATCACCTTGGGGATGCCCTACTATCTTCGTGAAGAAGAAGGACCAAACCTTAAGGTTATGTGTTGACTATCGACCGTTAAATGAAGTCACCATAAAGAACAAATACCCCTTACCCTGAATTGATTTGCTTTTTGACCAACTTGCGGGAGCTAAGGTGTTCTCGAAGATAGACTTGAGATCAGGCTATCACCAGATTAAGATCAGACGAGAAGATGTGCCGAAGACAGCGTTTACTACCCGGTATGGTCTGTATGAGTATTTAGTCATGTCTTTTGGGCTAACCAATGCCCCGGCTCATTTCATATACCTGATGAACTCAGTTTTCATGCCTGAGTTGGATAAGTTTGTAGTGGTATTCATTGATGACATTCTTATCTATTCTAAGAGCAAAGAAGAACATGCGGAACATCTCCGCATTGTTCTACAACGATTAAGAGACCACCAATTATATGCCAAATTCAGCAAATGTGAATTCTGGTTTGAGGAAGTACAATTTCTAGGTCATGTGTTATCTGCTGAAGGTATAGCTGTTGATCCGAGCAAGGTAGAAGAAGTCCTTAACTGGAAGGCACCTACCACTATTCATCAAGTTCGTAGTTTTCTGGGGTTGGCAGGTTATTACCGTCGGTTCATCCCTGACTTCTCCAGAATTGCGAAACCAATTACTGGACTGCTGAAAAATCAAATTAAGTTTGTATGGTCAACCGAATGTGAGAAGGCCTTTCAAACATTAAAGAAGTTGTTGACAACATCACGGTATTAGCGCAACTTCGATATCGAGAGGCCGTTTGATATCTATTGTGATGCATCTGGAATTGGTATTGGGCGTGTGTTCTTATGCAAGAAGGCGAGTCATAGCTTATGCTTCTAGACAACTCAAGAAGCATGAAGAACATTATCCACCCATGATCTTGAATTAGCCATTTGTTGTTCATGAACTCAAGGTTTGGCGACATTATTTATTGGGCAATATATCATCATATCTATACGGATCACAAAAGTTTGAAATATATCTTCAGTTAGTCAGAGTTGAATATGAGGCAAAGAAGATGGTTAGAACTTATCAAAGATTATGACTTAGAAGTGCATTATCATCCAGGCAAGGCTAATGTGGTTGCCGATGCCCTGAGTCGCAAGAGTCATTGCCATTGTCTGACTGTGAAAACTATACAACGAACATTGTGTCAAGAGATGGAGCATCTGAATTTACAAATCATAGAACAAGCTTCCCTATCCAATATTGCGAGTTGAGTCCACTATCAAAGATCGGATCATTCTTTGCTCAACGGAAAAGTAAGGGTATAGCCCATATCAAAGATAAAGTTAGATTTGGAAAATCAACATGTTTCAATAATGATTAATCCGAAGTCGTATGGTTCAAAAATAGATTGGTAGTACCCAAGAGTCCGGAGCTGCGAAAGCAGATTCTTGATGAAGCTCATTCTACAAGATACTCTATTCATCCGGTAGCAACAAAATGTATCATGATCTCGAGAACGAAATATTGGTGGACCAAAATGAAAATAGAAATAGCTCAATATGTGGCCAAATGTGATACTTGTCGAGGAGAGTCAAAAGCGATTCACATGAAGACCTGTGGGTCCATTACATTCATTGCGGTTCCATCTTGGAAGTGGGAAGATATCTGTATGGACTTCATAGTGGGGTTGCCTAGGACATCTACTGGGCTACAATTCAATATGGGTTATTGTTGATCGCCTAACCAAGATAGCTCATTTCTTACCGATCATGGAGATAAATATCGGCGGAACAAAGATACAAAGCTTTATCTTGATAGAATTTTCGATGCGCATGGGGCACCCAAGACCATCGTGTCTCGACAGAGGGTCGTTGTTCATAGCCAAGTTTTGGAAAAGTTTACATGAGTCTTTGGGAACGAAACTTATCAAGTAGTTTGGCTTATCATCCGCAAACAGATGGACAGACTGAAAGGGTAAATCAAATTCTTGAAGATATGTTGAGAGCATGCGTTCTTTCCTATGGTGCTATATGGGATGAATGCCTTCCTTTAGCTGAATTCTCATATAACAATAGCTATCAAGAGAGCATTAAAATGGCACCATTTGAAGCATTGTATGGCCGTAGATGCCAGACACCTTTACATTGGTCAGATGTTGGAGAACGTTGGTTCTTTGGACCAGATGTGGTCAAGGAAGCGGAAGATAAAGTTAAACTCATACAAGCTAATATGAAGGTAGCTCAATCCCGACAGAAAAGCTATCTTGATAAAAGAGAGCGACCGCTAGAATTCATAGTGGGAGATCATGTCTACCTCAAGGTATCGCCGATGAAAGGAGTTCATCGTTTTGGGATTCGGGGAAAGTTGGCGCCCTATTATGTCGGTCCTTTTCAAATCCAACAACGATGTGGACCAGTCGCCTATCGCGTCAAGCTACCAGATCACATGTCGGGTTGTGCATGATATTTTCCATGTATCCCAATTGAAGAAGTGTCTTCAAGTACACGACCAAGTGTTCGACTTTGGTGATGTAGAACTATAACTGACTTGACTTATGCCGAGTACCCCATTAGAGTCTTAGATCGGAAAGATCGAGTCACTCAAAGGCATACAATCAAGTTCTACAAAGTACAATGGAACCAACACACTAAAGAAGAAGCTACTTGGGAGTTCGAGGATTACTTAGAAGAAAACTTTCTTGACTTCTTTGCTTCTCTCTAGTTGCAATACCTTGTCTATGTTGTAACTTGTCTCTCTTGTCAAAAGAATGGAAAACCCCCTCACTAGTCTTTTGAATAAAGTTATGATGTGTTAGCTTGACACATTTCCTTTTCCATTACTTAATCCTAAGTTTTAAATCTCGGGACGATATTTTTTTAAGGGGGAAGGGTTGTAACACCTCTGGTGTTTTAACATAACATTAAAACATGACATGTCATCATATGCATTGCAAAGCATTCATAAAGTAGAAAAAATTGAATGCATTCACTAAATAAGCTTTATTTCATAAGTTGTTATTTTATGTGATGTAATGTGATTCAAAACTTTGAATAAAGATCATGACCACAAGGGTCAAATTTCATGTGATCATGTGAGACCATGTGTTAATTGACTCAAATAACCCTAATGGGCCATGTTACTGGTCAAAAATTCAAAGTTAAGTCAAAAGGAAAACAAATTAAATTTGAATTCAACTTCAAATTATAAAAGTCCTTTTTGGCCCTTTTGTATATTTCAAAATCCATTTGGAATTTGGGGTTGTGATAAAAAGCAAAGTTGAAGCTTATTTTATAAGGATCAACTTTGGTATACAAAGTTTTTAAAGTTTACATATAAAATTTGAAGTAAATTTGAAATGATTCAAATGCTCAAATGCACCCCAAATTCAAATTTTAAAATGGAGGCAGAATTTGAAAATATTCCTTGAAACAAAGTTGTAGAGTTTGAAAAGTTGAGCAACTTTTATTTTTGGAGATTTTCAACTTCTTTAGAAAATTTGTGAGTAATTTGCAAAATAAACACAGTGGCAATTCTGTAAATACTTCAAAAATCAAAACCAAGCCGAGCACCACCTCCTCACCTTGCGCGCATGGCATACGCTTGATTTTGTCGCCGATCAATTTTCGCCGCTTTCTCGCGCAGTGACACGCAGTAGGCTCCGTGGCGAGCTCGTGCGTGAGCTGTCGACACCGTACGCATCCTTCCCGTCTATAAATAGGAGCACCGCCGCCATCATACTCCGTTTCCTCTCTGCTCTGCTCCGCCACCGATCAACTTCGCCGCTCGCCATAGCCGCCGTCGTCCCCTTTCCGTCGTGCCTAGCTAAACCAGCATGATCGCCATGACCTAGCGCTCCTCGTAGGCTTGCTCGCGTTGCTTGGGTTGGCCGTAATCGACCGGCGCAACGTGTTCTTCCCCGTGACCGGCCGAAGCTCCGCCACGACCGACCTAACCGTGGTCAGGCTGCTCTAGACTGTCTCCGCCTTCACCGAGTCTACCGACATGTTCGCGGTGAGCCTCTGAGCGTGATGCTCGCTTTGCTTTAGCCTCTACTGCATTGTAGCCGTGGTTACGCCGTGCGCCGTCATGCTCGCGCCGCCATGGTCGGTGTGGAGCTCTCTCCGGTGCGCCTACCGCCTTTCTGAAGGATGGGATAGGTTCGTGGGGAAGAGTAGGTCATGCAGTGGTCGTCTCGCTCCGAGCATCATCATTGGCCAGCGTTTTTTGGCCGACCGGTGATGGCAGCGCCGCCGCCAGATGCTCAGTGTGTTGTGTCAGCGACGAAGCGGGGCCATTTGTCGAGAGAGAGAGAGAGAGAATAGTGAGATTTGTTATTTTCTGAAATATGAATAGTGCAGCAACTTTGGAAATTCATAGAAAAATAATTATAGCTCTAAAAATTTGAAAAAATTTTGTGTAGCTTCTATACATGTTCTATTATGGTGCTGTATGAGTATTTAGTCATGTCTTTTGGGCTAACCAATGCCCCGGCTCATTTCATATATTGATGAACTCGGTTTTCATGCACGAGTTGGATAAGTTTGTAGTGGTATTCATTGATGACATTCTTATCTATTCTAAGAGTTAAAGAAGAACATGCGGAACATCTCCGCATTGTTCTACAAACGATTAAGAGACCACCAATTATATGCCAAATTCAGCAAATGTGAATTCTGGTTTGAGGAAGTACAATTTCTAGGTCATGTGTTATCTGCTGAAGGTATAGCTGTTGATCCGAGCAAGGTAGAAGAAGTCCTTAACTGGAAGGCACCTACCACTATTCATCAAGTTCGTAGTTTTTCGGGGTTGGCGAGGTTATTACCGTCGGTTCATCTCGACTTCTCCGAGTGCGAAACCAATTCATCGGATCATTTGAAAAATCAAATTAAGTTTGTATGGTCAACCGAATGTGAGAAGGCCTTTCAAACATTAAAGAAGTTGTTGACAACATCACCAGTGATAGCGCAACTTTGATATCGAGAGGCCGTTTGATATCTATTGTGATGCATCTGGAATTGGTATTGGTCGTGTTCTTATGCAAGAAGGCAGAGTCATAGCTTATGCTTCTAGACAACTCAAGAAGCATGAAGAACATTATCCCACCCATGATCTTGAATTAGCCGCTGTTGTTCATGAACTCAAGGTTTGGCGACATTATTTATTGGGCAATATCTATCATATCTATACGGATCACAAAAGTTTGAAATATATCTTCAGTTAGTCAGAGTTGAATATGAGGCAAAGAAGATGGTTAGAACTTATCAAAGATTATGACTTAGAAGTGCATTATCATCCAGGCAAGGCTAATGTGGTTGCCGATGCCCTGAGTCGCAAGAGTCATTGCCATTGTCTGACTGTGAAAACTATACAACGAACATTGTGTCAAGAGATGGAGCATCTGAATTTACAAATCATAGAACAAGCTTCCCTATCCAATATTGCAGTTGAGTCCACTATCAAAGATCAGATCATTGCTGCTCAACGGAAAAGTAAGGGTATAGCCCATATCAAAGATAAAGTTAGATTTGGAAAATCAACATGTTTCAATAATGATTAATCCGAAGTCGTATGGTTCAAAAATAGATTGGTAGTACCCAAGAGTCCGGAGCTGCGAAAGCAGATTCTTGATGAAGCTCATTCTACAAGATACTCTATTCATCCAGGTAGCAACAAAATGTATCATGATCTGAGAACGAAATATTGGTGGACCAAAATGAAAATAGAAATAGCTCAATATGTGGCCAAATGTGATACTTGTCAGAGAGTCAAAGCGATTCACATGAAGACTGTGGGTCCATTACATTCATTGCCAGTTCCATCTTGGAAGTGGGAAGATATCTGTATGGACTTCATAGTGGGGTTGCCTAGGACATCTACAGGCTACAATTCAATATGGGTTATTGTTGATCGCCTAACCAAGATAGCTCATTTCTTACCAGTCAGAGATAAATATCGAGCGGAACAGTATACAAAGCTTTATCTTGATAGAATTTTCAGTCTGCATGGGGCACCCAAGACCATCGTGTCTGACAGAGGGTCGTTGTTCATAGCCAAGTTTTGGAAAAGTTTACATGAGTCTTTGGGAACGAAACTTATCCGTAGTTTGGCTTATCATCCGCAAACAGATGGACAGACTGAAAGGGTAAATCAAATTCTTGAAGATATGTTGAGAGCATGCGTTCTTTCCTATGGTGCTATATGGGATGAATGCCTTCCTTTAGCTGAATTCTCATATAACAATAGCTATCAAGAGAGCATTAAAATGGCACCATTTGAAGCATTGTATGGCCGTAGATGCCAGACACCTTTACATTGGTCAGATGTTGGAGAACGTTGGTTCTTTGGACCAGATGTGGTCAAGGAAGCGGAAGATAAAGTTAAACTCATACAAGCTAATATGAAGGTAGCTCAATCCCGACAGAAAAGCTATGCTGATAAAAGGAGACGACCGCTAGAATTCATAGTGGGAGATCATGTCTACCTCAAGGTATCGCCGATGAAAGGAGTTCATCGTTTTGGGATTCGGGGAAAGTTGGCGCCCTATTATGTCGGTCCTTTTCAAATCCAACAACGATGTGGACCGATCGCCTATATCGCGTCAAGCTACCAGATCACATGTCGGGTTGTGCATGATATTTTCCATGTATCCCAATTGAAGAAGTGTCTTCAAGTACACGACCAAGTGTTCGACTTTGGTGATGTAGAACTATAACTGACTTGACTTATGCCGAGTACCCCATTAGAGTCTTAGATCGGAAAGATCGAGTCACTCAAAGGCATACAATCAAGTTCTACAAAGTACAATGGAACCAACACACTAAAGAAGAAGCTACTTGGGAGTTCGAGGATTACTTAGAAGAAAACTTTCTTGACTTCTTTGCTTCTCTCTAGTTGCAATACCTTGTCTATGTTGTAACTTGTCTCTCTTGTCAAAAGAATGGAAAACCCCTCACTAGTCTTTTGAATAAAGTTATGATGTGTTAGCTTGACACATTTCCTTTTCCATTACTTAATCCTAAGTTTTAAATCTGGACGATATTTTTTAAGGGGAAGGGTTGTAACACCTCTGGTGTTTTAACATAACATTAAAACATGACATGTCATCATATGCATTGCAAAGCATTCATAAAGTAGAAAAAATTGAATGCATTCACTAAATAAGCTTTATTTCATAAGTTGTTATTTTATGTGATGTAATGTGATTCAAAACTTTGAATAAAGATCATGACCACAAGGGTCAAATTTCATGTGATCATGTGAGACCATGTGTTAATTGACTCAAATAACCCTAATGGGCCATGTTACTGGTCAAAAATTCAAAGTTAAGTCAAAAGGAAAACAAATTAAATTTGAATTCAACTTCAAATTATAAAAGTCCTTTTTGCCCCTTTTGTATATTTCAAAATCCATTTGGAATTTGGGGTTGTGATAAAAAGCAAAGTTGAAGCTTATTTTATAAGGATCAACTTTGGTATACAAAGTTTTTAAAGTTTACATATAAAATTTGAAGTAAATTTGAAATGATTCAAATGCTCAAATGCACCCCAAATTCAAATTTTAAAATGGAGGCAGAATTTGAAAATATTCCTTGAAACAAAGTTGTAGAGTTTGAAAAGTTGAGCAACTTTTATTTTTGGAGATTTTCAACTTCTTTAGAAAATTTGTGAGTAATTTGCAAAATAAACACAGTGGCAATTCTGTAAATACTTCAAAAATCAAAACCAAGCCGAGCACCACCTCCACCTTGCACGGCGTATGGCCACGTGATTGTTGTCGCCGATCAATTTTCGCCGCTTTCTCGCAAGAGTGACACGCAGATGAGCTCCGTGGCGAGCTCGCGGCGTGAGCCGTCGACACCGTGACGCATCCTTCCCGTCTATAAATAGGAGCACCGCCGCCATCATACTCCGTTTCCTCTCTGCTCTGCTCCGCCACCGATCAACTTCGCCGCTCGCCATAGCCGCCGTCGTCCCCTTTCCGTCGTGCCTAGCTAAACCAGCATGATCGCCATGACCTAGCGCTCCTCGTAGGCTTGCTCGCGTTGCTTGGGTTGGCCGTAATCGACCGGCGCAACGTGTTCTTCCCCGTGACCGGCCGAAGCTCCGCCACGACCGACCTAACCGTGGTCAGGCTGCTCTAGACTGTCTCCGCCTTCACCGAGTCTACCGACATGTTCGCGGTGAGCCTCTGAGCGTGATGCTCGCTTTGCTTTAGCCTCTACTGCATTGTAGCCGTGGTTACGCCGTGCGCCGTCATGCTCGCGCCGCCATGGTCGGTGTGGAGCTCTCTCCGGTGCGCCTACTGCCTTTCTGAAGGATGGGATAGGTTCGTGGGGAAGAGTAGGTCATGCAGGTGCGGTCTGCCTCGCCGGAGCATCACCGCTGGCGCGTTTTGGCCGACCGGTGATGGATGGCGCGCCGCCAGATGCTCAGTGTTGTGTGTGTCAGCGACGAGCGAGCGGACCTATTTGTCAGAGAGAGAGAGAGAGAATAGTGAGATTTGTTATTTTCTGAAATATGAATAGTGCAGCAACTTTGGAAATTCATAGAAAAATAATTATAGCTCTAAAAATTCTGAAAAATTTTGTGTAGCTTCTATACATGTTCTATTATGGTCTGTATGAGTATTTAGTCATGTCTTTTGGGCTAACCAATGCCCCGGCTCATTTCATATACCTGATGAACTCAGTTTTCATGCCTGAGTTGGATAAGTTTGTAGTGGTATTCATTGATGACATTCTTATCTATTCTAAGAGCAAAGAAGAACATGCGGAACATCTCCGCATTGTTCTACAACGATTAAGAGACCACCAATTATATGCCAAATTCAGCAAATGTGAATTCTGGTTTGAGGAAGTACAATTTCTAGGTCATGTGTTATCTGCTGAAGGTATAGCTGTTGATCCGAGCAAGGTAGAAGAAGTCCTTAACTGGAAGGCACCTACCACTATTCATCAAGTTCGTAGTTTTTCGGGGTTGGCGAGGTTATTACCGTCGGTTCATCCTCGACTTCTCGTAATTGCGAAACCAATTCTTCGGATCTTTGAAAAATCAAATTAAGTTTGTATGGTCAACCGAATGTGAGAAGGCCTTTCAAACATTAAAGAAGTTGTTGACAACATCACCAGTATTAGCGCAACCTGATATCGAGAGGCCGTTTGATATCTATTGTGATGCATCTGGAATTGGTATTGGTACGTGTTCTTATGCAAGAAGGCGAGTCATAGCTTATGCTTCTAGACAACTCAAGAAGCATGAAGAACATTATCCCACCCATGATCTTGAATTAGCCATTTGTTGTTCATGAACTCAAGGTTTGGCGACATTATTTATTGGACAATATCTATCATATCTATACGGATCACAAAAGTTTGAAATATATCTTCAGTTAGTCAGAGTTGAATATGAGGCAAAGAAGATGGTTAGAACTTATCAAAGATTATGACTTAGAAGTGCATTATCATCCAGGCAAGGCTAATGTGGTTGCCGATGCCCTGAGTCGCAAGAGTCATTGCCATTGTCTGACTGTGAAAACTATACAACGAACATTGTGTCAAGAGATGGAGCATCTGAATTTACAAATCATAGAACAAGCTTCCCTATCCAATATTGCAGTTGAGTCCACTATCAAAGATCGAGATCATTGTTTGCTCAACGGAAAAGTAAGGGTATAGCCCATATCAAAGATAAAGTTAGATTTGGAAAATCAACATGTTTCAATAATGATTAATCCGAAGTCGTATGGTTCAAAAATAGATTGGTAGTACCCAAGAGTCCGGAGCTGCGAAAGCAGATTCTTGATGAAGCTCATTCTACAAGATACTCTATTCATCCAGGTAGCAACAAAATGTATCATGATCTGAGAACGAAATATTGGTGGACCAAAATGAAAATAGAAATAGCTCAATATGTGGCCAAATGTGATACTTGTCAGAGAGTCAAAGCGATTCACATGAAGACTGTGGGTCCATTACATTCATTGCCAGTTCCATCTTGGAAGTGGGAAGATATCTGTATGGACTTCATAGTGGGGTTGCCTAGGACATCTCTGAGGCTACAATTCAATATGGGTTATTGTTGATCGCCTAACCAAGATAGCTCATTTCTTACCAGTCAGAGATAAATATCGAGCGGAACAGTATACAAAGCTTTATCTTGATAGAATTTTCAGTCTGCATGGGGCACCCAAGACCATCGTGTCTGACAGAGGGTCGTTGTTCATAGCCAAGTTTTGGAAAAGTTTACATGAGTCTTTGGGAACGAAACTTATCCGTAGTTTGGCTTATCATCCGCAAACAGATGGACAGACTGAAAGGGTAAATCAAATTCTTGAAGATATGTTGAGAGCATGCGTTCTTTCCTATGGTGCTATATGGGATGAATGCCTTCCTTTAGCTGAATTCTCATATAACAATAGCTATCAAGAGAGCATTAAAATGGCACCATTTGAAGCATTGTATGGCCGTAGATGCCAGACACCTTTACATTGGTCAGATGTTGGAGAACGTTGGTTCTTTGGACCAGATGTGGTCAAGGAAGCGGAAGATAAAGTTAAACTCATACAAGCTAATATGAAGGTAGCTCAATCCCGACAGAAAAGCTATGCTGATAAAAGGAGACGACCGCTAGAATTCATAGTGGGAGATCATGTCTACCTCAAGGTATCGCCGATGAAAGGAGTTCATCGTTTTGGGATTCGGGGAAAGTTGGCGCCCTATTATGTCGGTCCTTTTCAAATCCAACAACGATGTGGACCAGTCGCCTATCGCGTCAAGCTACCAGATCACATGTCAGTTGTGCATGATATTTTCCATGTATCCCAATTGAAGAAGTGTCTTCAAGTACCTGACCAAGTGTTCGACTTTGGTGATGTAGAACTATAACCTGACTTGACTTATGCCGAGTACCCCATTAGAGTCTTAGATCAGAAAGATCGAGTCACTCAAAGGCATACAATCAAGTTCTACAAAGTACAATGGAACCAACACACTAAAGAAGAAGCTACTTGGGAGTTCGAGGATTACTTAGAAGAAAACTTTCTTGACTTCTTTGCTTCTCTCTAGTTGCAATACCTTGTCTATGTTGTAACTTGTCTCTCTTGTCAAAAGAATGGAAAACCCCCTCACTAGTCTTTTGAATAAAGTTATGATGTGTTAGCTTGACACATTTCCTTTTCCATTACTTAATCCTAAGTTTTAAATCTCGGGACGATATTTTTTTAAGGGGGAAGGGTTGTAACACCTCTGGTGTTTTAACATAACATTAAAACATGACATGTCATCATATGCATTGCAAAGCATTCATAAAGTAGAAAAAATTGAATGCATTCACTAAATAAGCTTTATTTCATAAGTTGTTATTTTATGTGATGTAATGTGATTCAAAACTTTGAATAAAGATCATGACCACAAGGGTCAAATTTCATGTGATCATGTGAGACCATGTGTTAATTGACTCAAATAACCCTAATGGGCCATGTTACTGGTCAAAAATTCAAAGTTAAGTCAAAAGGAAAACAAATTAAATTTGAATTCAACTTCAAATTATAAAAGTCCTTTTTGCCCCTTTTGTATATTTCAAAATCCATTTGGAATTTGGGGTTGTGATAAAAAGCAAAGTTGAAGCTTATTTTATAAGGATCAACTTTGGTATACAAAGTTTTTAAAGTTTACATATAAAATTTGAAGTAAATTTGAAATGATTCAAATGCTCAAATGCACCCCAAATTCAAATTTTAAAATGGAGGCAGAATTTGAAAATATTCCTTGAAACAAAGTTGTAGAGTTTGAAAAGTTGAGCAACTTTTATTTTTGGAGATTTTCAACTTCTTTAGAAAATTTGTGAGTAATTTGCAAAATAAACACAGTGGCAATTCTGTAAATACTTCAAAAATCAAAACCAAGCCGAGCACCACCTCCCTGCTTGCCGCCGGCGCCACGCAGTTGCCGTCGCCGATCAATTTTCGCCGCTTTCTCGCGCAGTGACACGCAGTAGGCTCCGTGGCGAGCTCGTGCGTGAGCTGTCGACACCGTACGCATCCTTCCCGTCTATAAATAGGAGCACCGCCGCCATCATACTCCGTTTCCTCTCTGCTCTGCTCCGCCACCGATCAACTTCGCCGCTCGCCATAGCCGCCGTCGTCCCCTTTCCGTCGTGCCTAGCTAAACCAGCATGATCGCCATGACCTAGCGCCTCAGAGGCTTGCTCGCGTTGCTTGGGTTGGCCGTAATCGACCGGCGCAACGTGTTCTTCCCCGTGACCGGCCGAAGCTCCGCCACGACCGACCTAACCGTGGTCAGGCTGCTCTAGACTGTCTCCGCCTTCACCGAGTCTACCGACATGTTCGCGGTGAGCCTCTGAGCGTGATGCTCGCTTTGCTTTAGCCTCTACTGCATTGTAGCCGTGGTTACGCCGTGCGCCGTCATGCTCGCGCCGCCATGGTCGGTGTGGAGCTCTCTCCGGTGCGCCTACTGCCTTTCTGAAGGATGGGATAGGTTCGTGGGGAAGAGTAGGTCATGCAGGTGCGGTCTGCCTCGCCGGAGCATCACCGCTGGCGCGTTTTGGCCGACCGGTGATGGCAGCGCCGCCGTATGCTCTGTGTTGTGTCACTGACGAGCGGGACCGGCTGTCAGAGAGAGAGAGAGAGAATAGTGAGATTTGTTATTTTCTGAAATATGAATAGTGCAGCAACTTTGGAAATTCATAGAAAAATAATTATAGCTCTAAAAATTCTGAAAAATTTTGTGTAGCTTCTATACATGTTCTATTATGGTCTGTATGAGTATTTAGTCATGTCTTTTGGGCTAACCAATGCCCCGGCTCATTTCATATACCTGATGAACTCAGTTTTCATGCCTGAGTTGGATAAGTTTGTAGTGGTATTCATTGATGACATTCTTATCTATTCTAAGAGCAAAGAAGAACATGCGGAACATCTCCGCATTGTTCTACAACGATTAAGAGACCACCAATTATATGCCAAATTCAGCAAATGTGAATTCTGGTTTGAGGAAGTACAATTTCTAGGTCATGTGTTATCTGCTGAAGGTATAGCTGTTGATCCGAGCAAGGTAGAAGAAGTCCTTAACTGGAAGGCACCTACCACTATTCATCAAGTTCGTAGTTTTCTGGGGTTGGCAGGTTATTACCGTCGGTTCATCCCTGACTTCTCCAGAATTGCGAAACCAATTACTGGACTGCTGAAAAATCAAATTAAGTTTGTATGGTCAACCGAATGTGAGAAGGCCTTTCAAACATTAAAGAAGTTGTTGACAACATCACCAGTATTAGCGCAACCTGATATCGAGAGGCCGTTTGATATCTATTGTGATGCATCTGGAATTGGTATTGGCTGTGTTCTTATGCAAGAAGGCAGAGTCATAGCTTATGCTTCTAGACAACTCAAGAAGCATGAAGAACATTATCCCACCCATGATCTTGAATTAGCCGCTGTTGTTCATGAACTCAAGGTTTGGCGACATTATTTATTGGGCAATATCTATCATATCTATACGGATCACAAAAGTTTGAAATATATCTTCAGTTAGTCAGAGTTGAATATGAGGCAAAGAAGATGGTTAGAACTTATCAAAGATTATGACTTAGAAGTGCATTATCATCCAGGCAAGGCTAATGTGGTTGCCGATGCCCTGAGTCGCAAGAGTCATTGCCATTGTCTGACTGTGAAAACTATACAACGAACATTGTGTCAAGAGATGGAGCATCTGAATTTACAAATCATAGAACAAGCTTCCCTATCCAATATTGCAGTTGAGTCCACTATCAAAGATCAGATCATTGCTGCTCAACGGAAAAGTAAGGGTATAGCCCATATCAAAGATAAAGTTAGATTTGGAAAATCAACATGTTTCAATAATGATTAATCCGAAGTCGTATGGTTCAAAAATAGATTGGTAGTACCCAAGAGTCCGGAGCTGCGAAAGCAGATTCTTGATGAAGCTCATTCTACAAGATACTCTATTCATCCAGGTAGCAACAAAATGTATCATGATCTGAGAACGAAATATTGGTGGACCAAAATGAAAATAGAAATAGCTCAATATGTGGCCAAATGTGATACTTGTCAGAGAGTCAAAGCGATTCACATGAAGACTGTGGGTCCATTACATTCATTGCCAGTTCCATCTTGGAAGTGGGAAGATATCTGTATGGACTTCATAGTGGGGTTGCCTAGGACATCTACAGGCTACAATTCAATATGGGTTATTGTTGATCGCCTAACCAAGATAGCTCATTTCTTACCAGTCAGAGATAAATATCGAGCGGAACAGTATACAAAGCTTTATCTTGATAGAATTTTCAGTCTGCATGGGGCACCCAAGACCATCGTGTCTGACAGAGGGTCGTTGTTCATAGCCAAGTTTTGGAAAAGTTTACATGAGTCTTTGGGAACGAAACTTATCCGTAGTTTGGCTTATCATCATAAACAGATGGATGATCGAAAGGGTAAATCAAATTCTTGAAGATATGTTGAGAGCATGCGTTCTTTCCTATGGTGCTATATGGGATGAATGCCTTCCTTTAGCTGAATTCTCATATAACAATAGCTATCAAGAGAGCATTAAAATGGCACCATTTGAAGCATTGTATGGCCGTAGATGCCAGACACCTTTACATTGGTCAGATGTTGGAGAACGTTGGTTCTTTGGACCAGATGTGGTCAAGGAAGCGGAAGATAAAGTTAAACTCATACAAGCTAATATGAAGGTAGCTCAATCCCGACAGAAAAGCTATGCTGATAAAAGGAGACGACCGCTAGAATTCATAGTGGGAGATCATGTCTACCTCAAGGTATCGCCGATGAAAGGAGTTCATCGTTTTGGGATTCGGGGAAAGTTGGCGCCCTATTATGTCGGTCCTTTTCAAATCCAACAACGATGTGGACCAGTCGCCTATCGCGTCAAGCTACCAGATCACATGTCAGTTGTGCATGATATTTTCCATGTATCCCAATTGAAGAAGTGTCTTCAAGTACCTGACCAAGTGTTCGACTTTGGTGATGTAGAACTATAACCTGACTTGACTTATGCCGAGTACCCCATTAGAGTCTTAGATCAGAAAGATCGAGTCACTCAAAGGCATACAATCAAGTTCTACAAAGTACAATGGAACCAACACACTAAAGAAGAAGCTACTTGGGAGTTCGAGGATTACTTAGAAGAAAACTTTCTTGACTTCTTTGCTTCTCTCTAGTTGCAATACCTTGTCTATGTTGTAACTTGTCTCTCTTGTCAAAAGAATGGAAAACCCCCTCACTAGTCTTTTGAATAAAGTTATGATGTGTTAGCTTGACACATTTCCTTTTCCATTACTTAATCCTAAGTTTTAAATCTCGGGACGATATTTTTTTAAGGGGGAAGGGTTGTAACACCTCTGGTGTTTTAACATAACATTAAAACATGACATGTCATCATATGCATTGCAAAGCATTCATAAAGTAGAAAAAATTGAATGCATTCACTAAATAAGCTTTATTTCATAAGTTGTTATTTTATGTGATGTAATGTGATTCAAAACTTTGAATAAAGATCATGACCACAAGGGTCAAATTTCATGTGATCATGTGAGAGACCATGTGTTAATTGACTCAAATAACCCTAATGGGCCATGTTACTGGTCAAAAATTCAAAGTTAAGTCAAAAGGAAAACAAATTAAATTTGAATTCAACTTCAAATTATAAAAGTCCTTTTTGGCCCTTTTGTATATTTCAAAATCCATTTGGAATTTGGGGTTGTGATAAAAAGCAAAGTTGAAGCTTATTTTATAAGGATCAACTTTGGTATACAAAGTTTTTAAAGTTTACATATAAAATTTGAAGTAAATTTGAAATGATTCAAATGCTCAAATGCACCCCAAATTCAAATTTTAAAATGGAGGCAGAATTTGAAAATATTCCTTGAAACAAAGTTGTAGAGTTTGAAAAGTTGAGCAACTTTTATTTTTGGAGATTTTCAACTTCTTTAGAAAATTTGTGAGTAATTTGCAAAATAAACACAGTGGCAATTCTGTAAATACTTCAAAAATCAAAACCAAGCCGAGCACCACCTCCCTGCTTGCCGCCGGCGCCACGCATTGCCGTCGCCGATCAATTTTCGCCGCTTTCTCGCGCAGTGACACGCAGTAGGCTCCGTGGCGAGCTCGTGCGTGAGCTGTCGACACCGTACGCATCCTTCCCGTCTATAAATAGGAGCACCGCCGCCATCATACTCCGTTTCCTCTCTGCTCTGCTCCGCCACCGATCAACTTCGCCGTTCGCCATAGCCGCCGTCGTCCCCTTTCCGTCGTGCCTAGCTAAACCAGCATGATCGCCATGACCTAGCGCGCCTCAGAGGCTTGCTCGCGTTGCTTGGGTTGGCCGTGAATCGACCGGCCAATAACGTGTTCTTCCCGTGATCGGCCGAAGCTCGCCACGACCGACCTAACCGTGGTCGCTGCTCTAGACTATCTCCGCTTTTCACCGAGTCTACCGACATGTTCGCGGTGAGCCTCTGAGCGTGATGCTCGCTTTGCTTTAGCCTCTACTGCATTGTAGCCGTGGTTACGCCGTGCGCCGTCATGCTCGCGCCGCCATGGTCGGTGTGGAGCTCTCTCCGGTGCGCCTACTGCCTTTCTGAAGGATGGGATAGGTTCGTGGGGAAGAGTAGGTCATGCAGGTGCGGTCTGCCTCGCCGGAGCATCACCGCTGGCGCGTTTTGGCCGACCGGTGATGGCAGCGCCGCCGTATGCTCTGTGTTGTGTCACTGACGAGCGGGACCGGCTGTCAGAGAGAGAGAGAATAGTGAGATTTGTTATTTTCTGAAATATGAATAGTGCAGCAACTTTGGAAATTCATAGAAAAATAATTATAGCTCTAAAAATTCTGAAAAATTTTGTGTAGCTTCTATACATGTTCTATTATGGTTTAAAAATTTGAAACTTGAAATTTGAATAAATTTTTAATGTTCAAAAATTCAGTCCATTAATTGATAAATGCAATTTCCATAATTTTTGTAGGTCACTGTATAGCTCCAACAATTATGAAATTTATTTTGGTACACTAATTTGTCATGAGGAAGCTTATATAAAATTTTGAGGTCATTTGGAACAAGTTCATTTTTGGGCTTATTTCCAAATTAATTCAAAAAATGAGTAAAGCAAACCCTAAGTGTTAGGGTTAGGGTTTGGTCTTGTTTGGGTCATGTTTTGTGACCAGTAGGGTTTCAAGATCAATTTGGTCAAGTCACTTAGGTCATAAACCCTAGATGTTAGTGTCAATTAGTTTTGTTGACTTGCAACTATACCGTGAAGGAAAGTTGTATTCAAAGTGTTGTTATATTTCATGCTCCATGAAAGCATCATGTTTACATTATCATCATGTTGAAGCATATATTATTATTTCATGTAGAATCCGAGAGTGAACTGATTCTAGTTGAGCAAGTTGTGGAAGAATCCCCGGTTGTCTCGGGATTTGATATTTGTGGTACTGATCTGGAACCCAAGATCGTCAACGAAGGCAAGCCCCAGTTTATGCATTAAACCATTACCCTGCTTACTTTGAAAAGTTTATCACCTATGTTACTTATTGCATTAAGTTGATAAATTCAAATGTTACCTACTTGATGCATTGCCTACCTTGTTAATTGTTTACCATCCTTGAAGATGATTTCATTTACAAAGGCGTAGAATTGCTTAGTATGCTTTATGGTAGGCTTTCAAAGTAATAATTTTGATACAATCAAAGATGGCATACTGGCCAAAGAAAGAAAGAAGATAGAATGAACTAGAGACTAGTCGGGTGACTTATCTTGAATGTTGGGTAATGTTGCCGACTATGTCGCTTAAAGGCCACTCATTGTGGATCTTCTGAACGAGACACTTTGTAGTACTGGTCACATACTCCGGTAAGCCTCCTTCGGCTAATCCGATACTAAGACGAATGCCCACGCACTGGGAGTGGTGAGATGGCGGGAGTAGCGTGTACCCTTGTGACTTGAATGTGGCCAGATTTGAGGCATGCTGTGCTCTCGGGTGGCGTGGAGATGGCTTAGTATAGGAGGATCCGGTAGCGAGGTTGATATATGCAAGATTAAGTTCTACATATGTCGTGTGATAAGGAATCCCCAGCTGGGACTTGAATCAATTCGAATTGCCGGTACTCCGCGGATATGGAGACTCGATTCATTACAGAAGCAATGTAGGACTGGTGAATTACTAAAACATGAGAAAAGGAATGGAATGAGAAGGATTGGAATATGGGATATGAACACTTAGTTTGAGATAACGAACTAAAGTACTTAGGGGTAAAACTCGAAAATAGGATCAAGAATAGTAAGCTTTTGGCAAAGAACTTTTGAATATTGCTACATCCTTACCTTGACCCAACACCTGCATCCCTAAGACCTTCACCCCTTTTTTGTTGGGTCAGTCTTGTTGAGTACTTTTGTACTTAGGGTTTGTTAACCCTTGTTGCAGGTGAGTCGCATGCGCAGGCTTATTTTGGTCCCTGTTGCATGTCAGTGTTTGAAGTCGATGACGATGAGGAATGATGAATGGCCTTTGGACAAGGCACTAGTTTGTGTGAAATAAATAATGTTAATGTAATATTATCCCGCTACTATGGTTGTATGACACTTATGGTTTTGTAAGTTTGAAACAACTGGTTTGTAATATTAAAACATAAGTCTTCCGCTTTATAATCTCTGGTATGTATATTGAAAACTATTGTAATCTGCAATGTCTGTGATTGGGATGCTATTTGGAAAAGATTCGTGGATGATTCGGGTTTCCCGAGGACACCCGACAGACCTGTTAAGTTGTTCGGAACTCGTGTATGCTATCAGAGGTCTGTTGAGACATCGATAGGTGCACGTGGGCCCGATTTCTTAGGAGGTTCTGCCACAGCCTCCGCCCTTGGTTCAACTACCTTGTCACTGTTTGTTTCTTCGCTACGTGGTTTCTTGGTAACTTTATTTATGAGGTTGTATCCTGGAATTGGTTTGCCCTCTCTTCGTCTAGACGCAGCCTGATCTCCGTGCACTGTGATTATCCGGAAAGGGGATGGCATCTTCATGAACAAGTATCTTTGCTTTATCATGATTTCGAATCTGCTTAGGACTCCTCGGCTGAAGATGGCGGTATACGGATAATCCATGTTGACTATGTCAAAAGTTATCATTTCTGTGCAGACCTTCTTGCCTTCCATGAAAGAGACCGGGATTGCCTTTTACCCCAAGGTGTCTATCTTTTTCTTGCCAAAACCGAACAATGAATTCCTGATTGGTTCTAGTGTTCGCTTGTCAAGGTTTATCTGCTCGAAAGGTTTGATGAAGAGGATGTCGGCAGAGGTTCCATTATCTATGAGGATGTTGTGTACTGTAAATCCGACTATATTTGTTGTTGCTACAAAAGCATCTATGTGTGGAAAATCTCACACTTGGAAGTCATTTTCGTCGAAAGTGACCCTACAACTACCACATATCCTTGGAATATTCCTTGCCGCCATGGGCTTATTTGCCATTCGGAGTCCCCGGTGCCTCGGGTAGCGCCGGTCCAAGGAGGACAGACTGGCTCTACCTCGTGTCGAATTTGTAACCAATCGAGTGGGACCCCAACAGCAGAAGCTATCGGCCATGTTAGGGCGGCTGACTCCTCCACTAGCAAAACCTGCAACAACGACCAAAATGAGCCATTAAAGGCTATTCGCCGAAGCGAATAGCTCAACTCCGACTCCGCGCCTCCGACCACACCAATCCAAGCCGGGTCGCTGTTTTTGCTAGGGCGGAAAAAGGTTGAGGCGAGTATGGAGCATGGGTGGACCCTCACCGCTGGATCCGCCATTTTGCCTCGATGAAAAGGGAGCTAAAGCAGACATATCTCGGAGCAAGGTGGCTGGCGCCGCGCCAGTTTTGCTTTGATGAGATGAGGACCCCACGACACTGGCTCTCTTCCTCTTCCGCCACATTGCACCCGCCCTTTTGCTATGACGAAAGGCCAAATGCCCTGATAGTTCAAGACCTTGCATAATGCTTGAACACCTTGCATAATAATTCCCCTTAAAAGTGGTTGGGTAAGTAATGTCAATCCCATTCTTGCTAACCTCCATTATCCTCAAGCTATCCTTATAGTCCTACCCTAACTTCTACAGGCTATGGCAAAGACTAAGATAACCGCACGCAAGTCCACTAGACCTCACGAGGTCCCTCGTCACCAGTTGGCACCGTGTAACCGTGAGCTTGGTGAAGGAAGTTCCAAGACCCTAGGAGATGAAGGATCTTCAAGCAATCCCGCCAACATCGAGAACCTTACCTAGGAGCTCAACACTCTTCGTTGAGCTCATGCCAAAGATCAAGAGAAGCTGGCGGAAATGGAAAGGGACATCACCAAGAATACCGAGTTACGGAATGAAGCCTAGACACGAGAGAATGCGGCCAATGAACGCATCCATGAGTTGGAGTTCTACGTAGAAGACCTATAGATGGACAACGCCATTCTTCACGAGAATGTCCACATGATGTACGCTCAACTTCATTTTTTTGGTTTTTGCGCCATGGTTACTATTTCATGGAGGACGAACCGTCGCGGTGGTTATGTGAACCATCGCGCCTGCTCCTCGAGGCGTGCGCCGCCCAGCGGGTGCTTACATAATCCCCCCGGGTTGGGAGAGCCATGCGCGCTCTTCTTTCTCCTAGCCCCCATTTGAGAAACTAGCTTTCGCTCTTCGGCTCTTCGCTCGAGTTTTTGGTTGTTCATTCTCCACCGTCGGGACTCCAGTCTTCGCAGAGCTCCTTCATAGGCTGGTTTTCGCTTCGCTGTTCTATTCACTTTTACTTCCTTATTGTGCATTTGTTCTATTTTATTGCTTTATCTCTTTTCGCTTCTTTACTACTTTTGGTTTTTGGGTTTTTGTATGTAACTCGCTTGGATAGATGTCGAGTGAGTCATCGTCTGGTGATAGCTCGTCCAGCGGCAACTCATCTGATACTTCTAGCTCGGGATCTCACACCCATTCGTGAAGCGGGTCTAAGAGAATTATGGCTCATTCGGTGAATGCACGGGACGATAACCTAGCACCGAAGAACCCTGTTATAGGCGGCCCGGGCCCTTCACGTGATGACGTTGGCGAAGGAACTGATACAGACATGGAGATTGTGGAGGAAGGTGAAGAGGGTGAGATCGCAAGACCGGTGCCGGCCGCCGTTCATGGCAAACCGGATCTGACACCGGTCACCTATCGAATAGGCCGTTCACTCGTCAAAGAGGCCGATCTTGAATAGGAAGTATGTTGAGCAAGGTCTCCTAAAGGCTTTGCTTCGTGGCTTATGCCGCGCTCCGGGCCGAGAAGAGGTGCCCCGACCAGAGCCTTATGAGGTAGTTGTCTTTCACTACTTCTTTGAAGCTTGGTTGCGGTTTCCTTGAGAGGACTTTGTGGGCGAGGTTCTGCAACACTTCAACCTACAAATCCATCCACTTACTCCTAATGCTTTCGCATGGCTGGGCGTATTTGCCATGGTGCTCAAGATGTCTAGATGCGGTTTGAGCGTGAACACTTTCGCTCGTTACTACGAGACCCATTTTCACAAGATGGTCAAAGATAAGCATACCAAGACTGGGACGGTGGCCCACTACGGGTCCTACAATTTTTTCTCGAAGAAGACAAAAGGCACTGTGTAGATTGTGCCAGCTTACCAGAATAAATGGCCGCGCTGGACCGACTATTGGTTCTACCACCGTGTGTGCACTGATGAGGAGGTGGCTGAAGTGCTGGTTAACAATTTGCCAAAAGCACATATACTTGTCTCAGAGATGACGCCAATGGAAGGGTTTCATTTGGCCGAGATTTTGGCTAACTGGCCGCACAACACCGAGGCCACAGATGCCTTCGCTTTGACCTCTCGCTAGTAGATCAGTTGAGATTTGGTGGAGGAGTGGGTAGCTTGTGATAGCCCACCGCCGAGTCACGAAACTCATTTTTTGGTATTGAGTGAAGGGATGGATACGTGTTTCCCAATCTTGGCGCTGCGCCTTCGGATGCTTTTCTGACCAATTTCAGCTTTGTGAATTTGATAGAGCACAAAGATGAAGAAATTATCGGATTCTACGGCAGTAGGGAGCACAAAGGTAGATGCCAATCATTAGCTGGGAAGAAACAATTGAACCGGGTTTTCAATGCAATTGGCCTTTGCTATGCCGACCGGTCGGACCCTTCGACCAGCCTTCTAGTTGGCGATGCTGCGCCCCGCAGTCACGGGACCAGAGGGCGAAGATTCAGGGCACGAATGGTGACGGCCGGGCATGGAGCGAACACTACTGCGATGGAATCTCGCAAGCAAAAACTTAGCGGCCGAGGTCGCAGTGTCACAGAGCCTACTAATGTCCAGATTAGGAGGGAAATTGCTGGCAAGGTAGGCAACAGCAAAAAGGTCATGATTGGACAGACTCGCTGGTTTGGGCAAGTCTGGGCTGAAATGGTAGCATTATGTTGTCCCTTATGATTTTTTCCTGCTGTTGTTTCTGGTTTGGCCTTTCGCTTCTTGGTTTATTCTTGGTTTACCTACTTGCTAATGCAATGTTGCTGTTGATATTTTAGGCCTGCTTGAGCTTTGATGGAATGGCCGGTAAGGCCAAAGTTGTTGAACTTTGCGACAACTTTGGCCTTGCGGATACCATGTTCGTTGGCGATGTTCTTGGGAAGAAATCAAAGAAGAATTCACGTAAGTCTAGTGACCCATCGAAGGAAATTGGCGCAAAAAAGGCAAGACTGACCTCTGCCAAAGAGGCGGCTTCTGCTCGCCCAGCTCCCACCCCCGTGGCATCTCCTGACATTTCAGGCTCTTAGCTGCCAGGTAAGTCTAGATTTTATGCGGAGTATATTCACTTAAGCAATGATTTGGTCCGTGGGAAACTGTTCGGTCATGGGGAGCTATGACTGAGTTCTTGGCCAGAGGATTATGGCGATATGCGGGTTTATTTGGGGTCGAGCTCCTCTGGCAACATGAATTCCGTGAAGGAGGAAACTTATCGGATTGCTCGTTGTTTAGGGGCCACGTCGAATTCCTGGGTCATCACCAAGGTGGACTATCGGATGGTTGGTCTGCTGTCGACCCCAAGTGCGGCCAGCTTTGTCGATGCATGCGCTGGTTCGTTCTCAGTCCCTGAAGTGGAGAGGGACTTTTTGAAGGTCCCTAACTCGTCTCTTATAGAGGCGGTAAACTTTCATGCTACTAGTGTAAGTGAATGGGTATTGACCTGCATTCATTTTGTCATTGTCTTTCCGCTTGACGGTGGTTTGATGTGTTGCGTTTGATTTTCACAGGCCATGCTTCTAGCCTATAACATCCCAGATGTTAAAATGCAATTAAAAGTTTGATCATGAGCATCATGAAGCATAATCATCAAGTATTGTGGCATTAATGCATTCTATGTTTCATTTATACCATGTCCATATTGCATATGTTATGTTCCATATGTTGCATGAAATGTTATCTTTTATCTCAATTAAGAAACTTTGTGAATTTATATATGTGAATTTGCTTAAACAATTAAAATTTTGTAAAAATAAACTTTGTAGAGTAAAGTATGTGTTTTCATGTGGGATAAAAGTTTGAAGATGTTTTTGGATCAAACATGCTTAATTTGGGCTTCAAAAACTGAATAAATGCTGGCCTCCACACTAAGTCATTTTGATGACTAAGTCCCTGAAATCCAGTTAATGAGTTCAATTTTTGGTAAATCACTTTTCATGAATAAAAGTTGTCCAATTTTTTGTTCCATATATTGGTAGTATGATTGAGGTATGTTAATGAGCATTTGGTTGCATTGTTTGATCACTGTTTAACCTCTAATAAATTGTCCAAAGTTGCTTAACTAACATAGCTTTTGCAAAACACTAACTATAATTCAGTGTCTCAGTTCATCCTACCCTTGTTCTTGACCTCGGATCTCCCATTCCAGTGATAATTAGGACTCGAGCCTATAAGCAATGTTGGAGTTTGTTGAGCTGCCACCGAGCTGCTTGCCGCCGATGCATCGACCTTCTCCACTGTCCTCACATGCACAGGCACGCAGCTGACAGCATGGCTCACGCGAGTAGCTGCTGGCGCCCCTCGCAGCTTCGCCGTGTCGTTTTAACGCCGAGCCGGTGGCCGACCCGCCCTTACTTTCTTTCCCGCCATCACTGAGCTTCCCCAGTCACTAGCGAAATTCACCGTCGCCACACCACCTCTGCCCAATTCAGCTTGGCCACAGCATTGCCTCGCTCTTGCGCGTCTCATGAGCCCACTCGCTTGAGCTCTCACCGTCACAATCGCTCTCGCCACTGATAGCAGCCACGGCCATGTCGCCATGACCACCGAGCGCCACCTCACCGTGGGTGGCCCCATCCTTCTCATTTTGTCAAGCATGCATTAGAACCGCAGGAACATCAACCTTATCGCTGGTCTGCACTGCCATGACTGCTCTCACGGTCGGCAGAGGACTCCGCACCACCTCCGCCTCGACCAAGCAGCACAGCGAGACATGGCGAGCACCCTGATGCTTACCCGAACCCTAGCTAGGCCGGGCTCACGCCAGAGCGCTGTGCCCGCACCCACGCCGCCGCACCGGGGAGCTCTGCCTTGCCATGACGCCATGGTAGCAAGAGAGTGCGTTGCTAACACTGGTCCACCCGTTTAGACCTCAGGTAGATGCGCGATGCTGCCCGGAGCGCGTTGGAGACCTTCCAATCGCCGATGACCGCACCGTCGACTGCCTCCGCCACGTCGGAATACCGCCGGCCCACCATTGTCGACGATGAGCTCACCACGAAACCCTAGCTGCTCGTTTAACACCATAGATCGATGCGCTAGCTCGTCATGGTCGCGTAGGTACCCATGCCACCGTCGGAGACCTCGCCGGCGACGTGAACCCACCGGTCCACGGCGGCATACCCATGGTCTCGTATGGGCGCACTGTTGGTTTGACCCCGCCCCCCTCTGTCAGTGACTGTGTCTAGGGAGTGAGTGGGTGAGAATAGGTTTTCCTCGGTTTATTCTATTTAGAAAAGATTAAAAGTGCAGTTTCATGTTATTTTCATAACTAATTATTGGCGCGTGCTAAAATTATGAAATTTGCTGTATAGCTTTGTAATGTGATGCTCTACCATGCAAACTATGAAAATAGTCAATATGAGTAATTTTGGTATGCTTAAAAATTACCTCTTTTAATTAATAAATGTACCTTCCATGATTTTTATAGGCTAAAATATTAATCCTTTAATTATGAAAACTTTTTGTGTATGCTTTACATGCTAATACCTACCTTCACAAAATGTTTGGTACTGTTTTGATAATTGTAACTTGGTTAATTAATTTAAGTGTGTTTAAATGCCTTTTCTTTATTTAATAAATACCAAAATGATTTATATAAATGCTTATATGACTTTGGTGTATTTGAACATTGTTTGTGGACCTTGGAACACCCAAACCCCTGCTGTTCCTTGGCAACTTAATTACTTTCATAATTTGATTGTGATTCACTTGTTGGTTAATAATTAAAATGATTTACCCAAATTTTTAGTTAGTAAATGATGTGTGTAAGTCTTATGATTACTGTTTGTATGCAATAATGTAATGTGGTTGCTCAAGTATGTTAATGCTAGTTTAGACAATTGTAATAACATGTATACATGATCTCTTGTTAATATAAAAATTAAGTGAGTTGTTTATGCAAGTTGCTAGTGAATAAATACCCACATGTGATCTCCATGTTTAAGATGTGTTTTAGGTGTTTCATGTTAGTCTTGACTTATGATAATTAGCTATGCTAAAAAGTGGTTAATAATCCTTGTAATTAGTTTCTCATACATGATCTTGTTAGTAGACCAAGTGAAGCACTTGGTTGCACTTGTATGCTGAAATGACTGCATGAGCAGTTTTTGTTAAATGGTTGTTTCCATCATTCAAATCATGTTTTCTGTAAATGTGTTAAATATAAGAGTTGTAGATAACTTCCATATCTTACTTGCCCTAGAATTTCATGATTTTAGGACAGCTAGTTTAGGAGTTATTGATTTTGCAATTCCTCTGTCAGTTTCTGTTTTCTTTCTGTACAGATCTGAAAGATGTGCTTTATGATTTAGTTAACCTGTGAATCACCTTTTGATGATAATAAGAAAGTTGTAGACAAGTTCTTAGGATTTCCATAAAGTCTAGGATCACCTTTGTTAGATGTCTAGATCTTCAGTTATGGTTAAATGAAGTAGCTGCTATACTGCTGTCTTGAATCTGTGTGCACCTAGAGTTGATTGTTTAGTTCACTCTTGCTTAAGTGATGATAGTGTAGCTTAAGGCTTCACTAATGTTAACCTTATACACCTGAGCTATCTTGTGTTTCTGCTGTTGATGTTAAGCAAGACTTTGCTTATCTTTGAATCATGTTTGCATGATGCTTTGAAATGCTTTCTATTTATAATAGAGCTTTGATCATGTTACTCATAGCTTCATGCACATGCAATGACTAATATAAAAGTGAAACCTTTAATTACTTCTATTTTGCTGTTTAAATAAAGCACTTGTATATGTTAAGCTAGTAAAGGCCTGCTGTAATGTGAGTGATGCATCTCTTTGTATGTTGCTGGTGCATGCCCTCTCTTTGTGAAGCGTAACCATAGTTGTACCGCGAAGGAAAGTTGCACTCAACTTTCTTAGGTTAGTTTAAGTTCGGTTATGCATTTGTGTATCTCTTATCATGCATCATGGCATGTAGTCCATTATTATAAGCAAAGCATTATTTATTACGTGTAGTGTACGAGAGTGAGAAGATTCGTGTCGATCAAGTTTCGGAGGAGGTTCATCCACCGTGGTGTTGATGCCAAGTTTAACCTCTGGATCTTTTCGAGGAAACTAACGTTCTCCGCAACGCAGGCAAGCTCTGGAGCATACAATCCTTCTTTAGTATTTACAAATCCTTATTACAATTTAAGTCTTGTGAGATGTGCATTAAGTATTAGGAGTTGGTCGAATACCATTGCTGCATGATTACCTTGATATTCAGGTATCCTTAGTTCTACCGTGCTAGTATGAATAGGTCAATATCTCTTATGCTTAGTAATGCTTAGACTTCGATAGAAGTAGAATGATGGTTTCATTGTTCACGGGAAATAGGTTTACCTTGCTCTTCTCAACTCTGGTTATGGGTTGTGAAATACCTTGGTTTTGATAATATTAAATTGAGACCGGGCGGGTGGCTTGCATCGAGAATGGAGTCTCAATGTTGTGCCTCCGCCAGTGTCAATTGAGGACCGATCATTGTAGGCCCGCTTGTGATCGTGACTTGTAGTACAGGCCACATACTTTGGTAAGCCTAACACCTCGGCTATTCCATTATGTGAAAGGCTAACTGCGCACTGGGAGTGCAGAGATGGCGAGAGTAGTGTGTACACATCCTGTGAATCCATCAGGAGTGGCACAGGGAGGTGGTGTACTGTGCTCTCGGGTAACGCAATACCCATTCATGTTTTGGAGAATCCGAGTGAAGGTTGATATATGTAAGTCCGAAACCGGGACCTGCATATGTCGTGAGGTAAGGAAACCCCAGCTGGGCCAAATCGATATGAATCGTCGTTTGCTCCACGGTAATAGGAGACACGATCAACTGACCTGCATCGTAGTTAACCAATGGAACATGGTTACTTATGGATATGAGATAAGATGAGATGAGATGATTAATGAAGTGATTGAGCTAGATCAGGTACAAACTGGATACTACTGATAAACTTAATGCGAAGCTAAAACATTGAAAGTAAGGATCCACTTATAGTAAGCTTTTCTACAAATGTTATTCTTGCTTCTACCTTACCTTTAAGCCTGCATACCGTTGGAGTCTTTTCTTTTAGTCAGGTAAGACTTATTGAGTACCCTCAAGTACTCAGGGTTTGTTAACCCCTATTGCAGGTTCTGACTTATGCTGCTAATCGAGGTCATGTCGGTGGGCTCGACATGATATGGCTGTCTCTTCTACTTTAGATGCTTCATCTAAGTTGCTTCTGTAGATCTACTTACATTTGGAACTTAAGTTAAGTTTTTACTTGAACATGCTTTGTAAACTAATGTTATAAGTCTTCCGCACTCTGATGTATGATATTTTTGTACCAAATGTTGTAAAGTTGTGGTAACTCCATGTTGATCCTATATGAGTTGTAAAATGTGGGTGATTTGGGGTTTCCCGAGGACACCCGATAGACTATCGAAGTTATCTAGTTCTCATGTTCAATAGTCAGAGGTCTGTGAGACAAGGACGGGCACATGTGGGCGATATAATTTGGGTGGTTCTACCACATGGCCCGGGGGCTCCAACACCTAGGCTTGGAGAAAGATCTGGTGGCCAAGGATGAAAGGATCCGAGCCCTTGAGCAAGAGTTAGAGGCTACTAAAAAGCTGGCCAAAAGGAATGATGCTGCCCGTAAGACTGTCGAGGAGCAGATTGAGAAGATGCGCCATGATTTTTGTGGAGTACCAGAAACAGAAGCGTGACGAGCGTATCAAGGTAGTCACTGGCACCTAGAGAGCGGCGAATGTGGACAAGGAGATCATTGAGAGTGTGGGTGAGGAGTTAGAGGCACCCCATGATGCGCCAGTCCTTGACTTCATGGAGTGGCTGGTGAATGAGATGGCCACCGTGAGCGATTACATGACCATCGGTCGGGAGTACACCTCTTTCATTTCACTGCGCACCTTCACTCAGGCTTTGGAAGAATGCGGGTGAGACCATCTCAAAAAATTTGAGATCAAGGACCCGCAGTCTTACTAGAATGCCCCTAGACATGCTCACAAGGCGGCAAAAAGGTTTTTTGAAGGGTTCTGACGTCCTGGAGGAAGGGATCTCACTCTGCTTAGGGCTACAATGAGTCGTGGCAAGGTAAGATTCTTTGTCAAAAGCTTTTTCCTGCTCTGATAAGAGAAAGCATGCCGCACTAACCCCACAAGGAACAAGGGGATGGCAGTCACCTCGGCCCAGTCAGACACCATCCCTGTGTCATGCCACACCGACAAGACAGCACCGCAACAAGGTGGCAATGGGTACGACACCCACCATCTAAATACGGACCGACTAGACGCTTATATGATCCCACCCACTACGGGATGGGGATCCACGATAAGGGGCTCGGTGAAAATGCCATCTAGACCGATAGAGTGCCCTGACCCTGTTGATCGGGGTTGTGGCCCTCGGCCTCACGAAGCGACCAAGAAACCAACACCCGGGGCGGCTACCTACTTTAGGTACGACACCCCTAGGAACCACGAGATGATGACGAAGGCCTAGACGGACACCGCATTACATAGGATGGCTGACGAACCACTAACAAGGCTTTAGTGCCATCACGGCCGGCACAGTAGCACTGCATCACGCCCTGCCGCAACGTGGCCATAAGGCAATGACAATGGCCACACCTGGATGTGCTCCACAAGATGGCATAGCTTGCAAGCCAAGTTAGCTAGGATCTCCCTCAGGCTCACGACCCTTCGGTCAGGAGAATCTCCTGCTTTGTATGCGCCCTAGCCCTCAACTCAATATAAGGGTAGCTAGGGCACCCTCTCTAGACATTCTAAGTCCCCTACTCATACACATCCTCTACCATTCCATTCATTCACCATAGTAGTAGGGCACCTAGAGCTTCCTTTCGGGCCGCCCTTCGCCTAGCATAGGTCCTTCCACCTCTTTCACCATTCTTGCACCCCCATTGTAAGAAATTCAGAGCATTCAAGCAAGGATCACGCACTTGATCATCTCTAAGAATGGACGTAGTGCTTCGGCCTGAACTAGTATAAATCCTCTTGTCTATTGGATGCTACCATCGTCTTCCTAGAGCAGCGTGGCAATCATATAAGTTTACTAATCCGCTTTATGAAACACCGATAGCTGGAGCGCCAGGTAGGGGATAGTCACGCACTCTCGTTTGTTGAGAAGGAAGCGATGACTCCTCGCTCTACCGATGGAGTCGCTGGTGGAATGGCCCATGGCGGCCACATCCACTACAAAAACTACGAGTTCATCAGCATCAAAGGGCCAACACCCGCGTCCACCGGCAACAATGACCCAAACCTCTACCATGGAGACCCAAGGCACATAGCCTGTAGTGGACACACTCTTAGAACTACCTCCAGTGGCAGTATCCTAGAGTTCACCTACCCAGAGGGGCTAGTACCCTAGCTCATCGCTAGTCGTGGCCAAGCCTCCCATTTGGGAAGCCAAAGGTCTATGGTTCACAACGAACTCACCCAGGGAATGGCCTCATCCGGCCACATCCTTCTAGGGAACCACACGGTTAACCGCACCAACTGGCTGACGCCCGTGTCCACCCTTAGTTGCAACCTGGGCCTCCGTCTCGGAGGTCTGAATCCCACGGACCATGGCGGACACACTCTCAGAACTACCCTTGGGGCTGCATCCCAGACTACACCCACATGAGGGGCCCAGTACCCTCTCTCATTACTGGCCATAGCCGAGACTTCCACCTAGGAAGCCAGACAACCATGGCTCACGGCGGTCTCACCCAAGGAATGGCCTACGGTGTCCACATCCTTTTAGGGAACCATGAGATCGCCCGAGCCAACAGGGCAACACCCGTCACTAGCTCTTACCCAGTCCAGACTCGTCGCATGGCAAAACTAGACCCTGCGGTAGGATCTCACCCCGGACAGCGTCTCCACCATCGGAACATGACGGGCTAGGGCATGCATGAACGACAAAGCTATTTGCCACCATGCGGCATCATCATTAGTAATCAAGCCACTAACTAGCATCACACCATGTAGGGTCAAGCCTAGAACCAGGATCCGATCCGGCATAACGGGCAAGCTACGCAGCATGCTTCGAAAGACTGTCAGCAGTCTCTCGGAGGCGTGTGCATCTGAGGAAGCAGACCCCAAGCACACCGCGTGCCGCAACAAGCAAATCAAACCGTGTCACACTCAAGGCTAGCTTCCACAGCGACAGGTCATAGCAGTTCCTCGTCAGAAGCGGTAGCTCCACTCGAAAGTGGATACGCAGCGACAACGACATTGTCATGCCAAGAAGATTCAAGAGCTAGAACACGCGAGCCCTCCTGGCTAGAAGCTACAATGAGCCAGGTGCGAAGAAGCCCTCCTCGGGGGCTCATAGGCCCCTTGAGGTTGTCAAGCTAGGAAGGATCGGCCCAAGGCTACCCGAAAGGCCGACCCATGCTAGCCACGACCACTCAGAGTGATATGTAAGTGTCCCTATCAATCCATGACCATGGGACTATGACAACCCCATCGTGGGCAAATGCTAGGGGGCACGCAGTGACTCAAGCAACAATTCCACCTTGAGCCGACGCTCGAGGCTCGCCGCGCCCCGAGCTATGACAACTAGTTCATCGCTAGCTTCTGATACATCGGTCAGTCACATCCACCTTGATCTTAGCCTCATCACCCAAGCACATCCACATACATGTATAGGCTCATCGATAGATACGGAAGCCTAGGACTGACCCGTAGGGCGAAACCTGATAGCATGACTCCCATACAACATGTCCTAGTAGCGCTCAACTCTCTAGTGGCTCGATCCGACCTGCACCCACAGCTGGACGCGACTCACTCACGCGGGAAACACTCATAGGGACACACACATGATCCAAGGCACAACACCATTTGTCATCATCCCAGTGATCCATCCATCTTGAACTCTTTTCCGACAGTGCCTCTCGCCGCAGCGAATTGATGACCCGAGTCACGACTTCATGTCAGCACGAACGAGGAACTCGCTCGCTCAAGGCGAAAGGGATAGGAGGCAAAGGGCCATGAGCCACCTGCTCACTTTCTTCTCACATCGAGCCAGATCTGTGACCTACCCACAATGTCACGCAGCTCCAATAGGGTACGCACCATTCTAGCCTCGCGGGCCAACCCCGAGGCTAAAAATACGCACCTACGAGCATGGGACCAAAGGGGATGAAGCACATTCCAATTCGAATGAAAAGGAAGGTGAAAAGGCAGCCAAATGACAAAAGAATGCGCTGATCACCTGTCCTCCATGCAAAAAACCAAACATGTTCATTACAAATCAGCCACCCATAAAACCCTAGGAGTCCTTGACAAAATCTCACACCCTAGAAGATTGATGCTAACAGTGAATGCTCGTGCGCCAACATCTTGTTCGTAAGGGCCTCTGCGCCTTAGGTAGTAGCACTCTCGATGGCAAGGACCTTGCTCTCGGACCTCCCCGAAGCATGCCCTCGCCTAATGACTTCAAAATCGACACCATTGTAGTGCGAGCCGACCGATGTTAGGGCAGCAAGAGCACCACGACAAAATCCCTCAAAAATTAGGGAATCCACATGGAGGCAAGCCTCATCGAGGTGAAGCGGTAGCTGGGCATTCCCTCGACTGGCGCTGAGCACAACCTCGCAGAGAGCCCGTCCAGAGGCGATCAGCGCGGCCAGCTAGTTGTGCACCTCCAGCATCCTTTGGTTTGTGGTAACCTTCTCCTCCTAACCCAAGAGCACCCTCGTGCACAATCATGAGAAAGGATAACTGGTTCACAGCCAGATGCAATGACAGAACAAAGACAAAGCGCAGAACAGAGGGGGACTTGCCGCTACAAGTGGAGTGTAGCTTCTGGTTAGCTTCAAGGTGCTGACGCCCCTACTTGGCCATTTCCCCAGCAGCGCCAGCCGAGGTAAGCTCGGCCTCTTGGATAGCCATCACGTCGTTGAGACTGGCTACCTGGGACATCAAAGCCTTGACATGAGACCGAGCCTGTGCCTCCCGGCGGGCCAGCTCCTCCCTCGATCTCTGGGAGGCCTCCAACTCCCCACGCAAGCACTTCACCTTGTCCTCCCCCATGGCCAGACAGCCATGGTCAGCGGCATCTCTTGCCTGTGCTTGAAAAGCCAGGCGCAAGAACCAGGACTTCTCCATCAAAGTCTTCATCAGCTCCTACAGAAAAGAAGGGCGATCAGAAGACCAGGACAATAGCGGAACAAGTATGGTGGAGACAGAGGACTGGAGAGCTTATTTGTGCCTAAACCTCCACCTCATTGATCATCCAACGATGGGCCTCTATGCTTAGCCTAGCGACCATGGTGGCCGCGTCGCCCATCTCAGCCAAGGTCGCTTGAATCCTCTCATGGCTCTGGGAAGCAATTTTCCCTCATGACTCGCTCGGTTGCATCATCCACCACAAATAGTGCTTCACCAGAATTCATCGGATGGGGCCACGAGAGGAGGTCCTTGTTAGCGGTCCTTATCGATCCAATTCGACCGCCAAATAAGATACAAAAAGAGGAGAACTTGTAACACCCTCGGTGTTACATTGTACAGTTTTTGCTAAAACACTACATGAGCATCATACTTATGTGCAAATGTGTGTAACATAAAGTATAAATCAATGTACGGTACTTGAAACGTTTATCCGAAACAAGAAACAAATTTTTCGTTTCATGTCGTGTTATATCGTTTAGTATTCTAAGCGAATTTTTATCGAATAAAAATGATTAGAACGTTTATGCAAACTTTAATAAAGTTGTAGTACGTACTTCGTAGGTGATGGTGAAATAGGTGCGGTCGAGGACGAGGTTCGCTAGCTAGTATATCAAGTAGGTCAGAATTGGAATTCGACGCAAAACCGTTCGAAGTTTAAGTAATTTCACGTAAGTTTGAAAACAGGTCGACGAGGCCACATTTGGCAATTTTTGTAGAGAGATCGGCTTAAGAAGTAGCGTGATGTAGTGGCATAAGTCGATAGCTATACGTACCCACTAGAGTATAGAAGAAGTGGTTTGGCGTTTGGACCTTCGGGTAGGGTTTTGCGACAGCTTTAAAAACCATGCACATCACCTATTTCGAACAGAGCGCGCGCTGGCCGCGGTCACCGCCCCTGCTCGGTTTGGCGCCGTTGCTGGCTTGCCCAGCGCACACCACAGCGCCGACCACATCCTCACTGCCGCCCTGTGCTAGCACATCGCATGCATGGACCTGGCGCTGCTGCCTCGGCTACCTGCTGCCACGCGCTGGCATGCAGTTCACATCACCGTAGCTGACGCGCTGCGTCTGGGACGCCGCTCGCGCCCTGCCCTACTCTGGCCGAAAGTGCGCCGGGTCCCGCGCTACTGCTGTGGGCGAATGTATCTGCCCGGCACTCGCACACACGCACGCAAGTGCACTGCGCCCGGGTCCTGGCGGCTCTGCTTCCCCTTCAGCGTGTCTGCCGTGGCTGCTGCAGCATCATGTCGCTCGCATTGCGTGCCATCCGGCACTGCCATCCTGGTACTGCTCCTGTTGACGTCGGTTGTGCGTGCACGTGGGCTCGTCCGACTTGTTGCGTTCTCACGCTTGTGCTCAAGGCCACGCCAAAGGTGCCTGTCACTTCGCCTGCAAGGTCATTGGCCGGTCGAGCCATGCTAAGCAACCGTATCGATGCGCTGCCCTTTTCTGTGTACCGTGCACATATGGTGGTCGCATGGAAGGATGGCGTCGTGACAAACCGGTCATTGTGGCGGTGGTATAAGGGAAGGACGCAAATTTGGAATTATGTCGCCGCCGGCCACCATAAGTCCTTAGGATTCGCCACTGCAATTGCCTCAACCACTCCACCGTTTCCCAATTAACCGTGCCCACTGCGAGCCCAGATAGTTAGCATGTGAGTGAAGCCATCCCAGCTTTCGTTCGGCCTTCAGCGAGGTGAGATGGGGTGTTTCCCTTGCGGCGGTTCGCCATGGCCGCCTGAGCAGGCGCACGGCCAGAGCGTCGTAGGGTGCTTCGCTATTTCAATTAGGCTGTGCCTTGAGTAATAGTTGACTTGGTTATCGCAATCGTGCTGTGGTTTTGTCGATGGAGCAACGGGTCACCAGAGACGCCATCGCTGTGCTCGCCAGTAACCAGCGTCACCCCGTGTTCATGGCCAACCGTCTTGTCGAGCCCTGTGCCTTCACCCAGTTCATCCGTCACACCGCTGGTGATGTCCTCTTACTCCTAGAGTACCTGGTTGACTCGATTAGGGCAAGAGTGCGCTGGAGCGCGTGGTCCTCCCTGACGGATGTAGGTAGATGCCATTTTCGTGGCCGACGCGTTTGAAGGTAGTAGCGAACCAATTAGAACTGCTACTTTGTTCAACTTAGCCTGCTGGTGGTCACCGAGTAGTATTTGAGGCCTTCAAATATGTGATTTCACCGGCGCCGGGCTACCGCGGCCAGTCACCACCGCGGCGTGTGGCCACGCCTGCGTGGTGCACCATTCTAGGCGTGTGTTACCTCAATCCATTTCCCGTGGCACGTGGAAGCTCGTGGGGATGCTGGTGTGTGCCGGCGTGGTCGGTGCTCGCCGGCGTTTGGCCGGTGAGGTTGCGGCTCTGTTAAGTCCGGCTAGGGTTGTCGCGACGTGAATTTGAAGTAAATGAAGGGGTTAAGTGCTAGAGTCAGTGAGAGGAGGGAATACTGGATTGGACTACGCTGTCATTTGATGGGAACCTGAGGGCTCTTTTGCATATTGTGGCACACGCGCGGGTCATTCCTGCCGCGGGCCGTCGTACGGCTGGGCCGTGCCCGCACGTGGGCCGCGCTGTGCACGCGCGCGTTGTGCCATTGTGGGCCGAGCCGCGCGAGTTGGGCCGCGGGTTAGAAATTGGTTTCTTTAATTTCCAGTAAAGTATAAATGCTTATTCAATTTAGTTTTCAAGCTGAACTTTGATAATTTGTAGTAAATTGTTTAGTGGTCCAAAAATAGTAAAACCAATTTTGTTAGGTTTGCAAAATTACCATCTACTTGTTAGTATAGTTAGGTTACAGTTAGTTGTGATGATGGTAGTTTCATAAATTCAAACTAAAGAGTTTAGTATTATGTAGATTAATAATTATAGGAATTTTTGTGGTAAATCGGTAATAGCTATAGCTATAGAAATTTTGCAGTAACCTCACTAGATTATTATGTACTCGCTATAAATTTCATAGTCCTAGAGTAGGATGCTAAATAGAGTAGCTATTACCCTTGCTTTATCGTATATAGCGTAAATTAACATTAGGAGTAAGAACACCTGTAGTTGCTATAATAATAATGAATGTTATATTTCAAACTTGTTATCGGTAACAATAGATAGCTTAGCACCGTGGTCGGTAGCACTAGCTTAGTAGTTAAATCGATGTACTTTTATTTTAAGGGTTGCTGTTGTTATATTCCTAAGCATTACATCATCATTTCATGCATGTAGATGGTGACCGGGCAAGACAGCACCTACCGTTACTCGCAAGTAGGTGATAAATATGATCACACATGATAAAATGGTAAAGGTAAATGGTGACCGGGCAAGGATATGGTCTGTGTATTGGTGGGTGTAAGGGGTTGTGTCCTGCAGCCAATAGGGCAAAGCTCGGTTACACTTTTTCCCTGTCTGTGTTGATTAAGGATCGGTCGTTGCATATGACTCTAGGTGAGTCACAGATTTATTGTCCTGAGAGCATATTTGGGTATGGGCGCAGGGAAGACTTGTTGCTCTCTTGTCACGGATCCAGCTCTTTCCGAACCGACTGATTGGAGGCAGAGATGGTGGAGGTCCTTGCACCACACTGAGTCCGGGACTCAGGCGTGGGGGCTTGGAGTCCAAGTTTGGATGGGGACCTGGACACCCGAGACAGGAGAGTGTTGGGTCGGTTCTGCTTGTGCCTGGGATACAAGCGGGGCGTGTGTTTTCGGGGCACCCAGCTGGGCACATCGATTCACGAATCACCGGGAAATCCGGTACGGCTTGTCTGCGGTTTAGCACCGTAGTAAGAACAAAAAGTTGAAAGGAAAAGAAATGGAACGGATTGCTCAACTCTTGCTTGAAAGTGGAACAGGTGCTTACATAGACTGGCTAGATGATAACTTAATACGGCTGATAATAATACATAAATAAGGACTCACTATTAGTATTGCTTTCTGCCAAAAGAAACCAGCAAACCATAAAGCTTATCATATTCCTTGGAGTCAGGAAATTATTCCCACTAGTCGGATAAGTCTTGCGAGTACATTGTGTACTCAGGGTTTATTTACCCATGTTGCAGGTGATGCATGAGAAGTACCTTTGTGTGGAGGATTCTTTTGGTGGGCTCAGACGGAATCCTCGCTCCTACCGCTAGATGTTTATTTAAATTCCACTGTTTATCATTCCGCACTCTGACATTTGGTAATGTAATAATGTATTTTTTTTCAAGAATCTCTGATGTGTGAAATGGACCTATATTGTAACTCATTCTCATTATTGGATCCTTAGGAAAAATGTGGATCTTTCGGGTTCTCCCTTAGGGTGTGCCCGACGGATACCGCTCGTGGTAGCCTATTTTCGGGGTGCTTAGTGTCTGGTGGGAGACGAGCACCTCCGTAAGCATGCTATTTTGGGCGGTTCCACCACAGATGGTACTAGAGCCAATAATGGTTACGAGTTCATCACCCTTTTTCAAAACCTAAAAATTTGACCAACAAAAGTTTTGCGAAAAGTAGGATGCGATTATATTAGGTAAATAAGTATAAGCCCTAGCAATATGATCTATCTAGGATAGCGGTACTAGTTTTATCTAATCAGTTTTCTGCAGGTACACCAACTTACATTGCGTAAGAAAGCATTTAGTATATGGGAAGTGAGCGTGCGATGTGTAAATAATTTAACAAATGCCGCTATATTCCGGCTTGAGTGAGCGCATAGGCCGAAGCATGCATCATGATAATAGCATCTTACTTCAACTGAAATCCCCCTTCACGTATAATTGAATTAGTAAATTGATAGAACTAACTAACGAAATGCTTTAATAAATATGCTATCATTTCTCTAATCCCTTGATTCTGATCGGGAGGGTGTTCTAATGGATGGTTCATATCTCTTACAGATGAATCACGGTCTTGGCGAGGGCCACGGCGAGAGTAGCCCGGCCCATGAGCCCAATGGGGAGAGCCATGGGGCTCCACTTCTGGCTCCTCCTCCGCCACCGCCGCCTCCGATGACCCACGCTGAGATGATGGTGGAGCTGTTGGCTAGTTGCCGAGAGTCAGCTCGTGCCATGGACATAATGGCACAAGCTGTCGTGGGCCTCGCCCGTGGAGGCCACAGGGGGCAACGATGGGAACGGGGTGGTGCCCACCGTCCTAAGGGACCATCCTCTTACCAGGACTTCCTCAAGACTCACCCACCCACTTTCACCCTGTCTGATGAGCCCCTGGATGTGGAGCACTGGCTTCGCATTCTGGAGCAGAAGTTTTTGCTGCTCGATGTGGCTGACGAGCAGAAGGCGTTTTGCAGCGCAACAGCTTTTGGGGTCCGCAAGCACATGGTGGGATACCTTCCATGCCATGGAGTAGCCTGATCATCCGACAACCTGGCAGGAGTTCACCACCGCATTCCGAGAGTTCTTTATCCCTGCTGGTGTCATCAACCGGAAGGTGACTGAGTTCCTGGAGCTACGCCAGGGGAATATGACAGTGATGGACTATGTGAATAAGTTCAATCACCTATCTCAGTATGTTGGCATTCACGTGGACACTAATGGTAGGAAGAAGGACCGCTTCTTTTGAGGTCTCTCTTCCATCCTTTAGGAGAAGCTGTACACGGCAAACTATCAGACCTTCGGGGTGTTGATGAATGCCGCCATCGCCATGGAGGGTTTTCAGCGGGAGTCTTAGGCAGAGTGGAAGAGGAAGCGGGTGGCAACTGGATCTTCTAGCCACCCTCACACTCAGAAGGTACAGGTTGTCCGACGGGGCCCTATCAGTCATCAGGCGGCCTTTGTTCCGGCAGCCCCAGCAGACTTCTCAAACTTCCTCCACCTAGTACCGTGCACCCCTGCAGCAGGTGCAGCCCCAGCAGTCTCAGGGACAGCAGGTCCCACCTTGTTAGGGGTTTGGGAACAAGCCAGGTGCTTGCTTCAAGTGTGGCAAAGATGGCCACTATGCCTGAGCTTGTCCCTAGAACCAGCCAGCTTAGACCGCTCAACCATCAGCGAACTCTAGGCTTGTTAAGAGGACCATAATCAAGAAGAAAGTGCCTAGCAGATCCGGTCAGGTGCATTTCACGGATGCTGAACAGATTTTGCAGCAGGAGCCGGTGATGGCTGGTATGTTTACCATCGACTCCATCCAGCTTATGTGTTGTTCGATTCTAGTGCATCACATTCCTTTATGAACATGGGGTTTGTAGAGCGGCACAACTTACCACTTATGGCTATACCTTATGCCTATAAGATCCATACTGTGGGTTCGCTAATATTCATCAATACCCTTACAGATATAGTAAGTTTGGTATTAGCCACCCACACTTACCACCTACAGTTCATGGTCATGCCTAGGCAAGGCATTGATGCTATTCTTGGAATGAACTGGTTGCGGGTGTATGGGGTAGTCTTGGATTTGAAGAGAAGTGTGGAGTTACGTCTTCCTTCTTCTAAGGATAGGATGTCTCTTATTGTACCCTCAGATCCAGTCTTACCTATTGCTGCCCATGCTGAAGCTTCTCCTGATCTTACCTCCATTCCGATAGTATGTGAGTTCCTGGATGTTTTCCTCGAAGATCTTCCTGGGTTGCCACCGGATAGAGAGGTAGAATTCTCCATTGAGCTAGAGCCTAGTACTGCCCCTATCTCTAGATGCCTGTACCACATGGCTCCAAGGGAACTAGTAGAAATGAAGAAGTAGCTAGAAGAGTTGATGGACAAAGGTTTCATTTGTCCTAGTTCTTCACCATGGGGTTGCCCGGCTATTTTCGTGAAGAAGGATGGTACTTTGCGGATGTGTGTGGATTACCGCCCCCTTAATGTGGTAACAATTAAGAACAAGTATCCTTTGCCCCACATAGATACTTTGTTCGACCAATTAGCTGGCGCCAAGGTGTTCTCGAAGATAGATCTCCAATCAGGCTATCATTAGATCAAGATCAGGCCACATGATATACCAAAGACAGCTTTTTCTACTAGGTATGGGCTATATGAGTACCTAGTGATGTCCTTTGGTCTCACCAATGCTCCTGCCTTCTTCATGTACCTGATGAATTCAATTTTCATGCTAGAGCTGGATAAGTTTGTGGTAGTTTTCATTGATGACATCCTAATCTATTCCAAGAATGATGAAGAGCATGCCCAACACCTTTAGATAGTACTGGCTCGACTAAGGGAGCACAAGCTGTATGCCAAATTCAGCAAGTGTGAATTTTGGTTAGATCGAGTGCAGTTTTTGGGGCATGTGTTGACACCTGAAGGCATTTCTATAGACCCCAGCAAGGTGCAAGATGTATTGGATTGGAAGTCTCCCAAGTCTGTGCATCAGATTCGTCAGTTCCTTGGTTTGGCTGGATACTATCAGCGTTTCATTCCTGATTTCTCCAAGATAGCCCAGCCAATGACCAAGCTGCTCCAAAAAGAAGCCAAGTTTGACTGGAGCCTAGCCTATGAAGAAGCTTTCCAAGCTCTAAAGACTTTTTTGACCACTGCTCCTGTGTTGGCCCAACCAGATATTGATAGGCCTTTTGATGTATACTGTGATGCCTCGTAGATGGGGTTGGGGTGTGTGCTTATGCAAGATGGGCATGTGATAGCTTATGCTTCACGCCAACTGAAGAAGCACGAGGTGAATTACCCCACTCATGACTTAGAGTTGGCTGCTGTTGTCCACGCTCTAAAGATTTGGAGGCACTATCTATTGGGCAACAAAGTGCACATCTTTACTGATCACAAGAGCCTCAAGTATATTTTCACTCAGTCTGAGCTGAACATGAGGCAACGGAGATGGCTAGAGTTGATAAAGGATTATAACTTAGAAGTCCATTATCACCCAGGAAAGGCCAATGTTGTAGCTGATGCTTTGAGCCGAAAGTCACATTAGGTTGAGGAAGCACCTTTGTCTCTCAACCATGCAGAGGTATTGGCTCACATTGCATTGACCTTAGAATTGCTGGAGCAGATTATTCGGGAGCAAAAGGGAGACCCCGAAGAGATTCCTCACATTAGGAAGTTGATGGCTGAAGGGCGTGGCCCTCACTTTAGTGTTGATGAACATGGAGTGGTGAGATATAAGGATAGACTGGTGGTTCCATCCAATGAAGAGCTAAAAAGAAAGATTTTGAATGAAGCTCACCATTCAAAACTGTCTATTCATCCTAGCAGCAACAAGATGTATCATGATCTACGCCACTTGTACTGGTGGTATAACATGAAGCAGGACATCACCCGACATGTCGTAGAGTGCGACACTTGTGGTAGGGTTAAAGTAGATCATATGCATACCTCAGGATATTTGCAGCCTTTGCCCATTCCTGTGTGGAAATGGGAGGATATTTCTATGGATTTCATTATGGGTTTACCCCGCACATCCACGGGCTTTGATTCTATTTGGGTCATTGTGGACCGTCTCACCAAGTCTGCCCATTTTGTCCCGGTGGACACTAGATATACAGCCAAGAAGTATGCTGAGATATATTTTGATTAGATTGTGACCCTTCATGAAGTTTCCCTTACTATTGTCTCTGATAGAGGGTCAATCTTTGTCTCTCGTTTCTGGGAGCAACTACAGCACTGTCTGGGTACTCATCTTCTTAGAAGCTCAGCATACCACCCACAAACTGATGGTCAAACTAAAAGAGTGAACCAGGTGCTCAAGGATATGTTGAGGGCTTGTGCCATCTCTTTTCCTGAGAAGTGGGATAAGTGCTTGAAGTTAGCTGAATTTTCTTACAATAACAGCTACCAAGAGAGCATCCGCATGGCACCATTTGAGGCTCTATATGGGCAGAAGTGTAGAACGCCACTGAACTGGGTTGAAGTGGGAGACCGTGGGTACTTTGGGCCTGATTTCATAAAAGAGGCTCGAGAGAAAGTAAACATTATTCGAAGCCACTTGAAGGCAGCTCAAAGCCGACAAAAGTCTTACGCAGACAAGCGAAGGAGGCCTTTGGAGTTTGCAGCTGGGGACTATGTGTACCTCAAAGTGTCTCCTATGAGAGGGGTGCATCAGTTTGGTGTCCATGACAAGCTAGCCCCTCAGTATGTGGGCCCATACCAGGTGTTGCAACAGTGTGGCGTCGTTCCTTATCGTCTCTAGCTTCCTGATATTTTATCTGTGGTACACAATGTGTTTCATGTATCACAATTGAAGAAATGTCTGCGTGCTCCTGATGAAGCTGTGGAAATTGAAGAGCTTCCCCTCCAGCCAGATTTGACTTATGTTGAACACCCTGTAAAAATCCTGGATGAAAAAGAAAGAGTAACCAGGAACAAAGTGGTAAAGTTTTACAAAGTGCAATGGCAAAACCATTCAGAGGATGAAGCCACCTAGGAACAAGAGAGTTACCTATTGTAGCATTACCCCCACCTTCTCGCTGGCTCTGATAGTTAGTTGCTGCGCCAAAATGTATTCCCTACCTCTTTCTCACACTAGGCACATGAAATCTCGGGTCGAGATTTTGTTTTAGGAGGGTAGATTTGTAACACCCTCAGTGTTACATTGTATAGTTTTTGCAAAAAACATTGCATGAGCATCATACTTATGTGCAAATGTGTGTAACATAAAGTATAAATCAATGTACGGTACTTGAAACGTTTATCCGAAACAAGAAACAAATTTTTCGTTTCATGTCGCATTATATCGTTTAGTATTCTAAGCGAATTTTTATCGAATAAAAATGATGTAGAACGTTTATATGAACTTTAATAAAGTTGTAGTACATACTTCATAGGCGACGGTGAAATAGGTGCGGTCGAGGACGAGGTTCGCTAGCTAGTATATCAAGTAGGTCAGAATTGGAATTCGACGCGAAACCGTTCGAAGTTTAAGTAATTTCGCGTAAGTTTGAAAACGGGTCGACCAAGCCACGTTTGGCAATTTTTGTAGAGAGATCGGCTTAAGAAGTAGCGTGATGTCATGGCATAGGTCGATAGCTATACGTACCCACTGGAGTATAGAAGAAGTGGTTTGGCGTATGGACCTTCGGGTAGGGTTTTGCGATAGCTTTAAAAATTGTGCGCGTCACCTATTTCGAACGGAGCCCGCGCTGGCCGCGGTCACCATCCCTGCTCGGTTTGGTGCCATTGCTGGCTCGCCCAGCGCGTGCCGCAGCGTCGGCCGCGTCCTCGCTACCGCCCTGTGCTAGCACATCGCGTGCATGGTCCTGGCGCTGCTGCCTCGGCTGCCTGCTGCCACGCGCTGGCACGTGGTTCACATCTCCGCAGCTGACGCGCTGCGTTCGGGACACTGCCCACGCCCTGCCCTACTTTGGCCGGAAGTGCGCTGGGTCCCACGCTGCTGCTGCGGGCGAACGTATCTGCCCGGCACTCGCACGCACGCATGAAAGCGCACTGTGCCCGGGTCCTGCGGCTCTGCTTCCCCTTCAGTGTGTCCACCGTGGCTGCTGCTCGCGTCGTGTCATGTCACGTCACTCACGTTGTGTGCCATCCAGCGCTGCCATCCTGGTACTGCTCCCGTTGACATCGGTTGTGCGCGCGCGTGGGCTCATCCGGCTTGTTGCGTTCTCACGCTTGCGCTCAAGGCCATGCCAAAGGCGCCAGTCACTTCGCCTGCAAGGTCGTCAGCCGGCCGAGCCACACCAAGCAACCGTATCGATGCGCTGCCCTTTTCTATGTACCATGCACATATGGTGGTCGCGTGGAAGGATGGCGTCGTGACAAACCGGTCACTGTGGCGGTGGTACAAGGGAAGAACGCAAATTTGGAATTCTGTCGCCGCCGGCCGCCATATGTCCTTAGGAGTCACCACTGCAATTGGCCTCAACCACTCCACTGTTTTCCAATTAACCGTGCCCACTGCGAGCCCAAATAGTTAGCATGTGAGTGAAGCTGTCCCGGCTTTCGTTTGGCCTTCAGCGAGGTGAGATGGGGCGTTTCCCTCGTGGCGGTCCGCCATGGCCGCCTGAGCGGGCGCACGTCCAGAGCGTCATGGGGTGCTTCGTTGTTTCAATTAGGCTGTGCCTTGAGTAATAGTTGACTTGGTTATCGCAATCGTGCTGTGGTTTCATCGGCAGAGCAACAGGTCACCAGAGACGCCGTCGCTGTGCTCGCCGGGAACCAGCGTCACCCCATGTTCGTGGCCAACCGTCTTGCCGAGCCCCGTGCCTTTGCCAAGTCCATTCGTCACACCGCTGGTGAGGTCCTTTTACTCCTAGAGTACCTGGTTGACTCGATTAGGGTAGGAGTGCACCGGAGCGCGTGGCCGTCCCCGACGGACGTAGGTAGATGCCGTTTTCGTGGCCGACGTGTTTGAAGGTAGTAGCGAACCAATTAGAACTGCTACTTTGTTCAACGTAGCCTGCTGGTGGTCACCGAGTAGTATTTGAGGCGTTCGAATATGTGATTTCGTCGGCGTCGGGCTACCGCGGCCAGAAACCGCCGCGGTGTGTGGCCACGCCTGCGTGGTGCGCCATTCTGGGCGTGTGTTACCTCAATCCGTTTCGCGTGGCATGTGGAAGCTCATGGGGATGCTGGTGTGTGCCGGTGTGGTCGGTGCTCGCCGACGTTTGGCCGGTGAGGTCGCGGCTCTGTTAAGTCCGGCCAGGGCGTCGCGACTTGAATTTAAAGTAAACTAAGGGGTTAATTGCTAGAGCCAGTGAGAGGAGGGAATAGTGGATTGGACTATGCTGTCATTTGATGGGAACCCGAGGGCTCTTTTGCATATTGTGGCATGCGCATGGGTCATTCCCGCCGTGGGCCGTCGTCCGGCTAAGCCGCGCCCGCACGTGAGCCGCGCTGTGCGCGCGCGTCGCGCCGTTGTGGGCCGAGCTGCGGGTTAGAAATTGGTTTCTTCAATTTCCAGTAAAGTAGAAATGCTTATTCAATTTAGTTTTCAAGCTGAACTTTGATAATTTGTAGTAAATTGTGTAGTGGTCCAAAAATAGTAAAACCAATTTTGTTAGGTTTGCAAAATTACCATCTACTTGTTAGTATAGTTAGGTTACAGTTAGCTGTGATGATGGTAGTTTCATAAATTCAAACTAAAGAGTTTAGTATTATGTAGATTAATAATTGTAGAAATTTTTGTGGTAAATCGGTGATAGTTATAGCTATAGAAATTTTACAGTAACCTCACTAGATTATTATGTACTCGCTATAAATTTTGTAGTCCTAGAGTAGGATGCTAAATAGAGTAGCTATTACCCTTGCTTTATCGTGTATAACGTAAATTAGCATTAGGAGTAAGAACACCTGTAGTTGCTATAATAATAATGAATGTTATATTTCAAACTTGTTATCGGTAACAATAGATAGCTTAGCACCGTGGTCGGTAGCACTAGCTTAGTAGTTAAATCGATGTACTTTTATTGTAAGAGTTGCTGTTGTTATATTCCTAAGCATTGCATCATCATTTCATGCATATAGATCATGAGCTGGTAGACTTTGTGCCCATCGGTGAGCTGGAGTACGATGAAGTGATCGAGGAGTACGAGGAGGAGATCCTTGTGCAGGAGCAAGCCCCAGAGCCTGTTGGTGCTGAACTTACTGACCCGTTGCCTGCCCAAGGCAAGCCCTAGCGCATAACCCCTATTTTAATGATCACTGAATATATATATGTGATGTGCATTTAAGTTACAGGCATTTTATGGAAACTACATGCATAAATATATCTACCCATGAGTCCTACTAGTACAGGTCAAGTAGCTGCTATGCTTAGGATATCGGTAGCATGAGTAACCTGCCGTTACTCGCAAGTAGGTGATAAATATGATCACTCATGATAAAATGGTAAAGGTAAATGGTGACCGGTCAGGGATATGGTCTGGGTATTGGTGGGTGTAAGGGGTTGTGTCCTGCGGCCAACAGGGCATAGCTCGGTTACACTTTTTCCCTGTCTGTGTCAATTAAGGACCGGTCATTGCATATGACTCTAGGCAAGTCACAGATTTATTGTCCCGAGCGCATACTTGGGTATGGGCGTAGGGAAGACTTGTTGCTCTCTTGTCGTGGATCCAGCTCTTTCCGGACCGACTGATTGGAGGCAAAGATGGTGGAGGTCCTTGCACCACACTGAGTCCGAGACTCAGGAGTGGGGGCTTGGAGTCCAAGTTTGGACGGGGACCTGGACACCTAGGACAGGAGAGTGATGGGTTAGTCCTGCTTGTGCCTGGGGTCCAAGCAGGGCGTGTGTTTTCGAGGCACCCAGCTGGGCACATTGATTCGCGAATCGCTAGGAAATCTGGTACGACTTGTCTACGGTTTAGCACCGTAGTAAGAACTAAAAGTTGAAAGGAAAAGAAATGGAACTAATTGCTCAACTCTTGCTTGAAAGTGGAACATGTGCTTACATAGACTGGCTAGATGATAACTTAATACGGCTAATAATAATACATAAATAAGGACTCACTATTAGTATTGCTTTCTGCCAAAAGAAACCAACAAACCATAAAGCTTATCATATTCCTTGGAGTCGGAAAATTATTTTCACTAGTCGGATAAGTCTTGCGAGTACATTGTGTACTAAGGTTTTATTTACCCATGTTGCAGGTGATGCATGAGAAGTACCTTTGTGTGGAGGATTCTTCTGGTGGGCTCAGACAGAATCCTCGCTCCTATCGCTTGATGTTTATTTAAATTCCGTTGTTTATCATTCCGCACTCTGACATTTGGTAATGTTATAATGTATTTTTTTCAAGAATCTCTGATGTATGAAATGGACTTGTATTGTAACTCGTTCACATTATTGGATCCTTGGGGAAAATGTGGATCTTTCGGGTTCTCCCTTGGGGTGTGCCCAACGGATACCGCTCGCGGTAGCTTGTTTTCGGGGTGCTTAGTGTCTGGTGGGAGACGAGCACCTCCGTAAGCGTGCTATTTCGAGCAGTTCCGCCACAGAACTAGCATGACTTACACACATATGTTATTCGTATTGACAAATTTCCACATGTATTGGAAGATCAATGTTTGGCAGGAGATATACAAGAATACGGTGGAATTATAGTCAAAAGGCACAACTCTGAAAGCGTAAATGCAGCATTCATGCTAAGGATTCAATAAGAGGTCCACTCAACAGATGAAACTGGGCCAAGCACCACCGAGGAAGGAGCCTAGGCCCAGCCACCAGCCCACCTAGCAAAGGCGGTGGCTAGGTGAGCTAGCTAGGGTGCGGCCACACCCTAGGTGTGCCCACACCCCAGGCAGCATGGCTCAGGCCCATCTTCCTCAAGCGGTATCATTAATGCTTGGGGAGGTCGGTTACATAGGGGTTTCCATGTATAGCACACCAAACCGACCTCACATTAGCATAAGAAGAGGGGAGGTGCTCACCATTCAACACACACCACAAAAGAGCCTCTCTCCCACACTTGTATCTTTTTACTATTCTTAGTAGTTTTAGTTGGAGCAAGGCAAGAAGCTTCATTTGAGAGCTTGTACTTTGGAGAATTCTTGGTATGAATAATATGAAGAGTTCTCTTATGTTCTTGCTCTCATATTATCAATATAGCTATGTTATGAAATTAGAGCAAAGTTCTTATGTTATTCATTTAGCATATAGAACTTTATGCTTAATCTTTCATACATACATGTTTAGATTAAAACCTAAATTGAGGTAGTAGGTTCTACTTTAAGATTAGTTTTGGTCATTATTTTCTTGCGGGTTCGTCGTCCGTCCCCGTGGTGGATGCTCTAGTAGAGGACTCCTGATAAAGACGGATGTTCCTGGTCGATGCTAGAGTAGTAGTCGATAGTATAGACGTGGTGTCTATGCTAGAGGCTACCTTCATTTGCCTCGTATCCCCCGGTTGAGGGGTAGGCAGCAGGTGGTGATAGCCTTGTCCATCCTTTGTAATCCCCCATGTTCAGATATGGCATAGAGCTGGAGGCCAGTATCGCCTGGCAGACCAAGCGTAAGCCGGTGCCCGAAGTAAGTTTATAGTAACCAAAGCTATCTTAACTTAGGATCGCTACCCTTATATATTCATGTATTTATATGATCATCTGCTCATCTTAGCATGGTTTATTCTTTTATTCTTTATTCATTGTTTTATTTTTATTCTTGAGTTTGGCTTGAGTGTGTGTGTCACATTATCCAATATCTATCTTGGATTACCCCTGTTATGGACTTTGGTCTACTATGCAGTCATGTTATCTTGTCCATATCCTTATTAGAGACTTTTACACCATGCCTTCCTTTGGGAAAATATAAATGAACGATACCCAAATATTTGTGGCTGAAATGCTACAACGATATATCCGTGCGCTTGTGGAATATTTCTCCATGTGTTCAGAAATATCATCACAACATTTCTGGTGCCATTGCTAGGATACACCAATCCTAGTGATTGCGCTAAGAAATGCCAACAAGCATTTCTGGCGCCATTGTCGAGGAAGGCACCGGTTAAAAGAATCTATTACGACATGTTCATGATAATATGCATGTGGAGTAGCCATTGCTCATAACAGGATAACTTTGCTTGTTTTCTGCTATTGTGGATGAAAATAGGATAGTGCTAGACTGGTTTCGATTTGCCGACGAACTTCACCGAAAATCCAGAGGCACTCCTAAGGAAGAATCGGTATCATGTTGTTTCCTCTTGCGCCACTCCGCTGACAAATGAACCAGTCGTCCCCTCACCATCCGCTACTACTGATATGGCCCAAAAGTTGCTCTGCGAGTACTCCATCCCTATTGTTGCCAACATGCCCGTTGGGCCCACTATCAACTTGGGTGATGCGAACTTTGAACTAAAGACCGGCCTAATCAAGATGGTGCAGGCTAGTCCATTCTACGGACTGCCCAGTGAGGATGCCAACACTCATCTGCAACACTTCGTGGAGCTGTGTGACACCATTGTCATGATGGATGTCACACCTGAGATCATCAGACTCCGTGAGTTTTCGTTCTCCCTCTTGGGGAAGGCAAAACAGTGGTTCTACAAGGACCGGGAAGCTGTCAACACATGGAACAAGTGTTCCACTGCATTCCTCACGAAGTTCTTTTCGATGGGTCAAACCAATGCCTTTCAAGGAAGAATTTCTAATTTCCAGCAGAATACTATGGAATCCATCACCGAAGCGTGGGAGAGGTTGCAAGAATACATCCTTGCCTGCCCGCACCACAGGATGGAGAATTGGCTAGTCCTCTAGAACTTCTACAATGGGTTAACCCCCATGTCAAGAGGACACATTGATGCTGCTACTGGAGGAACCTTCCTCTCACTCACCATCAATGGAGCTACAGTTCTCATTGAGAAAATGGTGTCTAATCAATGGTGGGGTGATGAGAGGCTCCAAGATGAACAACAAAAAGGCATGCATACCATGAAGGAGACGGATATGCTTGCCACAAAAATGGACATCCTGATGAAAAGGCTTGACAAGCATGCCCATGAGAAAGAGGCAATGTACGGCACCGTCAAGGCCAAGGACTTGCATATGACATGCGAGATCCGTGGTGAAAATGGACATTCAGGGAATGATTGCCTTGAAACCCATGAAGATGTGCTGAACGACAACCATGAGTTTCGTCCACAAGGAGGTCTAGGGTGGAATCAGTCGCACCCACCATATCAGGAAGGTAACTTTGCTTACAATTCAAATTTTGCAAATAAACCTTCCTTGATAGATCTCATGTTAAGGCAAGCTCAAATAAATGAAAACTTGACAAAGAAACTTGCCTCTAACGATGAACTTTTTGAAAATGTTAATTCAAAAATAGAAGGTTTAAATAAGAAGGTTTAAATAATCTATTAAGCCTTAATAAAATGTTTGAAACCCAATTAGCTCAAATAACTGCTACAATTCATGCATATGATCTTGGAAAGATCTCGGGGCACCACGAGATTTCATTTGAAAATATCAATGCGGTAATCATGAGGGATGGTAAGTCCACTCGTGATCTACCATACCCTAACCATGTAGGAAAAGCCAAAAATCACGGAGGTAAGAACCCGAACCTTAGGCTTTGAGCTAGCTTGGGGGAGGACCCCCACAAGGTAACATGTATCTTGCACTCTTATCACTTTTCGTTACCTTACATAAAAAACAAACAAATGAAATAAAAGAAAATAAATAAATAAATAAAAACTTATGGTTCTATTGTTCACCATTTTCACCTTCGTTGGATGAATCTTGTTTATCCTTTCATGCTTCCTATCTCTATGTCGACATATTTTGGTTTCGGAGTATTAGTTATACATCTTTCAAATTAAGCATGGTGTTTAGTTTGAAGTTTGGATGTAATGATCATGATTCTATAGGCCTTTTAATTTAAGCATGGTGCTTAGGTTAATTAGCCTATCTTGATCAAATTAGACATGGTGTCTAGTTTGATTATTGAACCAAAATTGTTAAGTATAGATATTGGTTGATAATATGGACTAACCCCTGCAGGAATTTATCAACTTCATGAGGGTAAGTCTTTTAGATGACAACAGAGATGAAAATTTGTTTGGTGAACCTTGATTAAAATTATATATATATATAATAAATAATGATAATAATAATAATAATAATAATAAACAATGGTATTTATTCCACTCCATATATGTGTAGTAAAAATGTTTAGTTCATCCTTGTTGAAATGATGAATAGTTGCTATGTCTTATATTTTGACTGTGCCTAGTTTATAACTTAGCTTTCCCAAAGATTTGAGTTTATTGGCTAAAAATGTCTCACCCTAAAAACTTGAAACTTGTGGGTTGCAAATGCTTAATCTAGTCTAAGTTGTTGCGGGATAAGATATGGTGTAACGAAAATTTGCTATGACTTTGTTCTAAGAAAGACTTGACCTCTAGAGTTTTATTTTCAAAATGGTAAAATTAAAAGTTCCTCAATGATTAAAGTTCCTACCAAGGCCATATGACATGATACAAATGCAAAACCTTAGTCATATGCTGCTTGTTATCATGTTGAGCTTTGTCAAATTGTTTGTGACCCTTATTGAGATTCTCGTCATGCACCCATGATCAAGATTCATGTACACCCACAAATAAAATGCTGACTCTTACACTGAGAGTTACACAACAAAACATGTTTTTTCGTCCACCAAATAAATACTCCATTCATATTTTTCATGAGTCTCTCTCTAAAAAAATTTCATATGCCAAAAGTAAGTATGGGCGATGCTAAAAAAGAAGAAAAAGAAAAAATATATATCCATGCTAAAAAAGCATGATAGAAAAAAATGCATGCCAAAGAGCATGAAGAAAAAAGAGAGAAAAGAAAATAAAGAAATAAGATAGCCCATGCTTTCAAATAAAAGGCATCCATCCATAAAGAGAAAGAGTCATGATTAAAGGAGTACAAAAAAATATTGTAGCATTAGGAAGATTATAAAAATTCCACACACTTGCACATCTTGATCAAAGTGTATGACTTGCATCTCCTTGAGGTCCCAGTTTTTGACTTAGCAATATTATGTGATGAAGTATGCCTTCTTTTATGCCTACCCAAAGATCCACATAAGCCATTTAATTGGTAGGATGAAAAGAAAGGCAAACATAAAAAGCCTTTGGTGAGGATCATACACTTCTGAGCGACCGAGTGAATCATTTGAGGAACTTAACTTTATTTTTTGCAAAACTTTCAAAACCTCTAGAAAGAAAGTCGATCAAAGAACGAATGATAAGTGTAACACCCTAGGTGTTAGCCACTTGCTAGGATGTGGGTTTGAGCTCAAACATGACAGATCAAGAGGTAATTAGGAGCTTTAGTTCCTTATCTCTGAAATGGTGATGGAAGTGTTGAGGTCAAATCTATGAAATTGAGTCCCAACTTGAACTTGGACAATACACCTTGCTTACATGTTGACCCTTTTCAAATGTAGGCTTGAGTAATGTGGAAGGTGCCCATTTTCATGTGCCTCACATCTATTTCCATCTACATTGACTATTGGATTAGTTTAATGAAGTTTGGAGCCAAGAAGTCACATGAAATGGTAAGTTATAATCTTTCTTGAATTGCTTCATCCGGTGAATGGGAACATGGGATGTCTACCAAAACTTGCTACCTTGCCCAAATGACTCTGATTGGACTCTACAACAAAATCTATGAAGGGTTCAAGTTTAGCAAATGCCCAGAAAATGCTTCAATGGATCAAAAAGGATGATTTAAGCATATTTAAGATGCTATTTTGAACAAAGTAGAACTATAAGTTCTGTACTTATTTTGGTGTTTGACCCTAAATGAAAGCTGTAGCTTGGCCTCTAGGGAACAAATTTTATTCAAAGGTCAAGAGCTAGTTTGGCCCCTAATTTAGTCAAACTAAGGCCTCAAACCTGAACCCAGTGCTGTTTTGGATCTTGAAAATTTGGCTAAGTCTGAGATTACAATGTTGAAGATGTTTGGCATCTCGCGTTCTCAGATTTTTGTTAAGCAAATCAAGTTGAGCCAAATATAAAAGTTGGAGTTTACCTCTTGGAGAAGAGCATGTAAAAAGTTGGACATAGTTTGACAAAGTTTGACCTCCCAAAACCAACAAAACCGAGCTCTACCTTAAACCTCGTTAAGTCATTGACGGTGTGAACTTAGGGCTTATTTAACCGCTAATCTACTGCCCTAATGACCATGGACACTAAATAAAATTTGTAGAGTTGTTCTTGGGTTGCAACTTTGCTTTTGGGCCCAAGGTCCTAATCGGCCCGTAGCCGGCCCAATTTGGCTCCCACCTTGCCCACTTCACTGCACGCCACGTGCTCGATGCAATGCCCCGTGGCTGCCATGCTCAGCGCCGCGTGTCCTCCTCTACCTTTGTAGGTGTAAAAATAAGTTATAATTTTTATGAAGGTGTAAAAATGGAAAATGTTGTTCTCCTACCTTTGTATGATGTTGTACTACCATAATAACATATAATATGGCCATGTGTTTGCAGAAAATAGTGTGTTTTAGATTTATCTTGCTCTCGCATATTTTCTTGCATTAGCAATTTGTCTTTTTTGTAATAATTAATCTATAAAACCTGAGCATGTAAGAATTGTACAATAATAATGTTTTGTCATCATCTATCTCTCATAAAAATTTGAGATCCAAATGAGATATTTGCAACATCACCTATAATTAATATATAGGTTTTTATATATATAGAAAAGCAAATGAAAGTTTGTTAGTAGATGCTTGTGTTTATGCCATGTAATACTTCTAATAATTGGTGCTAGGTAATGTGATTGCTTGGTTATAGTTAGAAGTTGCATGGAGCTGTATATATAGCAACAAAATCTTAGTTGTTAACAACATAAATGGTAAATGCATATAGTTGTATTTCTGCTGTTATGGCTGCATGTATAGTTTTTGTGGTGGTAATATTTTCATGATACAAATGATGTTTTATGCAGATATGTTGAATACAAAATTTGTAGATAATTTCCTTATCCTTCTTGTACTAAAATTTTATGATTTTAGGCCTGCTGGATTAGGAGTTATAGATTTTACAAGTTTCCTGCTAGCTTTCGCATGTGCTCTGAATAGATCTGAATGATTGTATTGTTTGGCTCATTTAAACATAGAATCATGTATTGGTGATAATAGTATAGTTGTAGTGCTTTTCCTAAGCTTTCTAAAATGTCTAAGATCACTGCTTTTGGTGGTCTAGAACTCTAGTTATTGCTGTTCAAAGTGGAATGACAGGTTATGTTCAAATCTGGACATAGATGTTTTCATTAGATTGTTTAACCTTGTTAACTATAGAATCATCTTAAGATAATAATAAGAAAGTTATAAGTAACTTAATAAGATTTCTATAAAGTTAAGAATCATGTTTGTTGGATGATTAAAACTCCAGTTATGCATTTCTGAAGTTCATGTCGGATTTTTGTCCTAGTTTGAGCAGCTCGGCTTTTTAGTGTTTTTCACCCTTGTTAACCTTTGAATCAGCTCTATGTGTAAATAATAAAGTTATAGACAATTTCCTAAGCTTTTCATAAAGTCTAGGATCACTTTTGTTTGATGCCTATAGCTCCCATTATGGTTGAAACAAGTGACAGCCATACTGCTGCCCAGAATCTGAGCATGTACATAAAGTTGTTTGCTTCACTTTGCATTGCTTTGTATGCTTGTTAGTGTTAGCTCATGACACTACTAGAGTTAAATTGATCTACCTGAGGTATCTTATAAATGTGTTATATAATGTTGTTCAAGCACGTAACTAATAAATGGTCATGTATGCATGTTGCCACAAAATGATCTTGATGCATGTTTTGCTAGAGCTTTAATAATGTTGGTGTCATTCACCACAGTCCTAGTTCTTATGTGATGCTAGGCTTAATTAGTTCTTGATTGTTAAATGCTTGTAATAGTTTGCCTTGAGTTAACTGGTGTGCCATGCTTGTTATGCTTGCTACCCCTATGCTAGACTTGAGTGATAGTTAGTTAAATGACTTGCTCTCTAAGTGCATATGTCTTGAGGTGTAACCTTATACTTGTCTTGAATGCTTTTGTATGATGCATCTCATGTAACCATTCTTCGCATTCATGCACTTGCATTGTTGCATCTCATCTAGGTATGCTAGATGCATAATGTGCGGACGTGAAGCATGTGATAATGGAGTCAAACCAAAAGATGGTGTTGGTGGACCTATCCCGAAGATGGTAGGACCCCTAGAGTGCATGCCTAAAGTGGAAGATGTTCCCCAAGACGGTGCAAGCTAACTGAACTGACTTTGTGTTGGATCCCAGGCAAGCCCCGGCGCAAACATTCATTTGATGGCCAATGGTGAACCTTTGGAGTAAGTCATTCTAAAGAAATTTGTTTTGTTCTAATTTGGATATTTCCATTGCCCGTGAAAGAATTGCTAGAATAAGTAATTTGTTGCTTGTCCTTGTTTTTTTAGCAAAGAATGGATCCGAAGCACACGACCATATCCAATTTCTTTAAGTGCGGGAAACATTAGAGATATTTTAGATGAGAACAAAGAGATGGATCATGATTGCTTCAATATAGCAATTCGGATGGCTGCGCAGAACAAATTCTTGTTGACGAAGAAACAAAAACAAAAATACCACTTTATGGATCTCCAGTTTGTTGTAAGTTCATCTAATTCTTAATTCTATAATTAATCAAATACTTATAAATTTTGCAAAATCAACAGTCCATGGAATACAAAATTAAAGATTGCAGCAATGTAAGATATGTTCAGTGTACTCCTTTATATTTTATTTATATATATTATACTTTTTTAAACACTTATATTCTATGTCTATGTTTTAGATTCTACTGCCATATTATCGAGATGGACTATATACTTTATTCATAATGGACATGCAAAAGAAAACTGTGCACATTATGGATCCACTCCTAGATGATGTATGTTATAAGGGTTATGCTCAAATCATGCCATATATAGCTATATTTCATACTATTGCTAAAAGGTTCAGTCTCGCTATGAAACTGATAAATTCTAAGTGGGACGGCAATATTTATTACTGAAAGCGAATATTCCGTGCATGTGTTACAAAAGTTCCAAAACATAAAGACCGGTAATCACCTATAATATGTTTCATCTTTCTTATTATCACAAAATAGTTATTTGATTTATGTACAATAAATCAAACAAATGCTCATCTCCAGGAAATTAGAAGGATTCCTTGTATACAATTTCATGAAGTCATGGGATGGTGTAAGATTGCCACCGTTCAACAAGGTAAGCATATATTCTCTAACTATATTTCGTACACTACATACAAAATTAATAACTTAACTTATTATATCTACCATGCACAGCTATCAAATTCACTGAGGATGAAATTTTTGGGGGACATTTTTAAGAGCCATGCAAACGAATGTTTTGACAACTTTGCTGAAGATCTCCAAGTCATGATTAAGGACTTAGACAGAATGTAACTTAAATGGTTATATGAGAAAAAACTTTACTATGATTTCTTAGTTTTCCGGATTATATACATGCTCAAAGATATTGTGTAAAAGTTGAACTATAGAAAAAAACATTGGTTATTTTCATGTGCGTCTCTAAGATAAATCCGTTGCGTTAGCACGGGCATTATA